>JAECWI010000506.1:2440000-3838333 GCA_018150345.1 Drosophila equinoxialis | reverse complement strand
CACTGGATAGGCTTACCAACGAGATGTGTGTAGAGTTTGTGATTTAGTTGGAAGCTGGGGTAATCATTTTTGTAGAATGATCAGTCCACACAATGTTGGGAACGCAACTTGTGGAACCAGACTGAGCTGGGGAAAAAATGGCAATAACATTTTAAGGAATTTTCATAATCATTTTCAATATTTGAGTGAGTGTATGTAATTACAAAGAATACAAGAATTCAATATATGAATGTATCAATGTTTAAATTGTCAACAGCTTCTTGGGTCTCCTCAAATTTTTCTCTCCAATTTACTTTCCTTCATTTCCACTTGCCACAACAAGTAGCCCTTTTTTGGCACAGATTTCACCACAAAATTAAATCCTCCACACACACAGACACACACACACACACTCACACAACAGACAGACATTCCACACTATCATCACAGGAGTCAGTTACAATCCTCAATTCTCTCCACTCTTTCCCTTTCCACAAATTAGTAGTAGCGCTTACCGTTTAGTTTCTCCCTCTCCCATACCATTCGTTTCTCTCCAAACATCTGAGGTTACTCTCTCGTCTAACTTCGTCACTCTCCATTACGCTCTTAACCATATGCTCCGCCTTTTGCGGCACTCGGCAACTATAAAAGGTCGCGTTCTGAGCGCAACGAGCTCATTCGTGTTCAACATTCGCTGGTTGCTCGTTCCGTAAAGAAAGCAAACGTACCAAAAAAGAAAAAGAAAAACTTTAGAAAAAAATTTGAGCAAACTAAATGTAAAACAAATTTTGTCTCTTTAATATTTTAATTATTCAAATTGATTTTGAACAACCTCATCTCACTACTCGAAGAAAGCAATCTCGATCGATCGCCGTGCAAGACACAATTAAACACGCTGGATTACCATTTTTTTCTTGTTCCACAAAAACACAAAAATTCAATAAATAAATAAAACAACAACAAAAACAACCCAAAACGAATTATCATCTCAAGTGCAGTGCAAGTGTTGGGATAGGCAAAATAATAAAGAAGAAAACAAATTAATCATTATAATCAAGAAACAAAAAAAAAAACTCGCAATTTAAACAAAAAAAAAAAACTAAAAACCAAATAATCATCGTTGAAAGGAAAGAAAACCAGAAAGGAACTTTCGTAACCTCGCTAGTAACCGGTACGACCGTGTAAAAACCGCCAAAATTCTACTCAAGGAGCGTAAAGCAATCATCTCCAGAATGAAATCCCTGACAGCTGTTTGTCAAACAGGTGCCTCCGGCATGCCGGCCATCAATCCAAACGGACGCATCGCCCGTCACCCACCTCATCGTGGCGATGGCGAGAATGCTGAAATGAAAATGTATCTCTCCAAGCTAAAGGACCTAGTGCCCTTTATGCCCAAGAATCGTAAACTATCCAAATTGGAAATCATACAGCATGTCATCGACTATATCTGCGATTTGCAAACAGAGCTGGAAACTCATCCCGAAATCAATAACTTCGATGCGGCAGCTGCATTGAGCAGTGTTGCACATGCCGCCGCCGCCGCCGAAGACGACGACGACGATGATGACATGATGAATCTGACTGAGGCCGACAACAATAACGATATGTTGGCCCAACGTTTGGCTGCCGAGCAGCAGCTCCAGCTTCAACAACAGCAGGAGCAACAGCAGCAACTTACTAAAATCTCTAGTCCCGCGGCCCGTATGCCCCTTATCGATCGCCAGAGTCCCAACACAATTGTGAAGGTGTCGTCATCATCATCAACATCAGTATCATCATTAACCACATCATCAGTGGTGACAGCATCGGCGCCAATGCAGCAACAGCAGCAGCAGCTGCCATCGCAGCCCCAGTTAGCCAACAGTTTAACGACGGTAAGTTTCCCAATCCGCCCCTCTCCCTCTCTCTTTCTCCCACTCTCCATGATAACCAAAATTTGCAATGCAAATGCAGTCGAAAAGAACGTTTTCTGTTTAATTCGTATTCTTCGTTGACCTCATTCATAAGTCGCTCACAATTGTTTGGTAGTTCGTCACTCACTCATTCGGTCAGTCAGTCAGTCAAATGTAAGGACGTTTTCGTTTAGTCGGCGGCCTTACTTATGACAACAGAATTCTTGTTGCTGAAATATGTATCTTTTTTTGTTCTCTTTCATTAGCTAAATACACTTGGTCATGGTTTAATTCGTTCATAGTTATAATTGACAACGTTTCTCTCCCTTTTTTTTTTGCTGATAGTGGCCCAAAAAGCAATCAAGTGAAACAATGCCAGGGCCTAGATTAATAAACAGTTATCTCTCATTAAAGTCAAAGACAGCATTAACAAATGTGAAACTAAGAGTTTGTTACTTTAATTCTTTGATATAATGAATCTAAATGTGTGAGTTGGCGATCATTTCTCTGAAAGTTAAAGACAGAGAGAGATTCTTTCCATTCGCACACTTTATTTGCACTGCGGCAAATGAGTTTTGAGCCACTGTATGTATGTATGTACATGCATATATTTTGTTTTTTGGGGACCGCCGCCGCCCCCACTGTCCCGTCTGTCTCCATCTCTCTGTTGTTCCGGCAAAACGTTTCACCCAAATTTCATTTTTATAGACATTTCACATATATGTACCTACATACATATGTTTGTTTGTTTGTATGTGTATGTATGTATATTTTTTGTTTTTCTGTTGTTGCGGTTGTTGTCGCCATCTCTCGGCAGAGTTTCTTTCTTTTGTGTGTGTGACTGTGTTGTTGTTGCCTATACGTAGCTGTTAATTTTTTTCTCGCGGCCTTTTTTTCAACAATTTTTGTTGTTGTTTTGTGATGTTTTAAATGAACACCTGCAGATACTTAAATTTATTTCATATATACATACATATGTATGTGTGTGTGTGTGTGTGTGTGTATCTGTATCTCTCTTACTCTTACATACGCACAGTCAAAGCTTGAAAACGGAATTTGAAATTGGAGAATCATCATCAGTCGCGTCTCCCCCCAATGTCTCTATCTCGCTCACTCCCTCTTTCTCTCTCTCCGTATCGCTCTCTTTGTCTCATCCCATCTATCTCAATGTCTCAGCCTCCGCCGCCTTTGCGCTCATTGTTGTAGTTGCCTTTTGATGCTTACTTCATTAGCGTAGTTTTGTTTTTGCTTTTTGGTCATCTTACATTTTCGGGGGTTTGTTGTTGTTGTTGTTGTTAATAATTAATGATCTTGGCAAAAGCAACAATAATAAAAAATTGTTTAATACTTGAAACAGGTTGGCAATATGTATGTATAAGGAATATAACAATTTTTTTCTCTCTTTTTGTTAATAATAATTTGGGTTTTCACTGTTTTCGACTCGAATTGGCTTGGACTTGATTTTGTTGTTGTTGCAGCTTTGATGGTGGTCTTTAGTTATTAATAATAAAAAAAAAAAAAAGGTTTGGCGTTTTTCATTGATTTTGATTAATTGTATTTTCAATGATCCCCAGCCTCTTGCTCTCTCTTTCTCACACTCTACTCATTTTGCTTCACAAAATCGTTAATTATAGAAGAAAATGAAAAGTATTTAGGCCTCAATTAATTAGGTTTTCTGTTTTTGCTTTTCTTTTCATTGCGAAACATCTGCCTTAAGATAGAGATAGCTATAGATATGTACATATGTATGTGTATGCGATTCCCCTTTCCTCTGCGATTCCTTTACACATTTGCCCTTCGCCACCCCTTCGCCATCTGTGATGTGTCACCACGAAAATTCTTTCGAAAAAAAAAGAAATGCACGTGTTCGGAATGTTCTCTGGGTAGTTTGTTTTTTTTTTTTTCTCCGCTATTTCTTTCTTTCATTTGCTTCTCTGGTCTTTCTTTCTGTCTTTCTCTTTTTATTTGTTGTACTTTTTCGCGTGGCGCAGCTGTGCGACAGTCGCCAATCGGTCGTCCCTCCTCTCTGCCTTGCTTTCCCCGCTCTCCTTGTTCCCTTAACCGACACACTCGTCAAGTTCTGCGGTCACTTAACAGTAATAGCAACAACAATTTTTTGAGATTTGTCATATTATGTGTGTTTGTATGCATGTATGTATGTATGTATGTTTAGGCGCCGCCGTATCAAGCATCCAAGGCATAACGGTAATAAAGAATTGTAAACTAATTGCTTCTCTCTCTCTCTATCTCTTTACAGCATCTGAATGCAGAAAAGGACAGCAGACAGTCGTAAATCCATACACGTATATGAAAAACTCTTTAACTAAATACATAATAATTATATCAATAATATGAATATGTATAACGGCGCAAGCAGCGGCAGCGGCAGCAGCAGCAGCAGCGGCATCAATGTGCAGTACAGTCAAACTCCACTCTCAAAATATAAAAACCTTCGTGTGAAGATCTCCTCTCCACCACAGAGAACATATAGAACAACACAACAGTTACAGTAAAATAATAGTAATATTCTTAACAACAACAACAACAATGTTAACTTCAAAAGCTAAACTAACAGCCACGCCCCCATCTACATATATTAACCAATGTTTTTTTTTTCCTTCGTATCATATGTGAGCATGGGGGCCGCATTTCGCATTATATAAAACAAAAAAGCAAATACTTGAAAGAGTTTAGTTAGTTAGTTTGTAGACCGCATTCAAAACAAAACAAAAAAAAAAAAACAAAAAAAAACAAAAAAAAACTCAAAAAATATTACAACCAACCAATTTAGCATTACAAAACAGCATCAGCATAAGCACACACCTAAAAACATTATTATTATTAACATTTACAATTAGTTGCAGAGGCGCGAGAGTAAGAAAGTTATGAAGTAAGAGTAAGAAAGAAAAAACTTGGCAAAGCTTTAAACAATTTAATTTTTCCTTTTTAAACTAAACGCTAAATGCGTTCATAAACGGTTCATAATGGATCCACCAAGAACGATGAAAACTGAAACTGAGAAAATGATGAGAGAACCAATTTTATTTTATTTTCTTTTTTTTTTTTTCATTATGTTTGTTTTTATGTGTTTTTTTTTTTTTTTTTTTTTAGTTACTAAATGCAAAGCAGAGAGCAGCAATAAATAAAATAATAATAAAACAACAAATTGAATGAAACTTTATACATATATACATATATGGTAGATATATATGTATATTTTGATCCTATTAATTTTAATTTCACATTACTAAAGTCGTATGAGAGAAAATTCTTCCTATTATTGATTAGCCAGGCCAACAAACAAAAACAAAAAAACAGAAGAAAGAAATAAGAAACCACTCAACACTCACATTCAAATTCATTAATTTATAATAACTATGATTAGTGTTTAAGTTGATTAATTAGAATTTTCAAGCACTAATTTTCACACACACACACACACACACACACAAACAAACAGACAACCTCATTATTAGTGTTTGTTTATAAAAAAAAAAAAAAAAACATTTGAATTATTATTATACGAAATTTTTTTATGTTTGGATTCTATAAAAAAACAAAACAAAACAGTTTTCTTCCTTTTTGCATAATATACAATATATTACATATATATATTTTAACTATATCTATATAAATATATATATGTATATATATATATACACATATATGTTCTGTGATCTGTAGCATACTTTGTACAAAGTGTAATTTTTTTTTTTATAATTAGCATAATTATGCGATTTTTTTTTCTGACGAAAATGAAACTAAAACCTAAACTTAAACTAAAACACACAACAATCAATGAAGAAGAAGAAAAATGAATCAATCGAGTTTGTAATTTGGTTAATTTTCCTTTTTGTTTTTGCGCAATTCTCTAATAATTAATGTTGATCGAGACAAAGAAGAAAGTGTAACATAATTGATTGATTGAAAGAATGAAGAAGTAAGAAATGTGCTTAGGAAAGCAACAACAAATTGAATTTTAGTTCTTAATAAATTACAAAAAAAAAAAACTACAAGAAAAAACAACAAAAAAAAAAAAAAAACCAACAAAACAAAACAAAAAATAAGATGAAAAACAAATACAAAAAAATCTATTAAAATTAAAATTTCCAAATGTGTATTTCATTTCTCTTGGGTTCTTTACTGCATTTTGTCGGCCGATCGATCGATCATTCGAAAAGAAAATCTATATCTTATGATGCAAATATGATGTACGTGGGTATCCCTGATTTTTCTGGAAAGTGTTGGAAATCTTTTGACCAAAAATTGATGTACCACCTGCACACAGTAGCCCATGATGAATTATGAAGAAAAACAACAAGCAAAACTGCCGTCTAACGATGTGAAAAACCATTTCCCATGTAAACAAGTGCAACAGCAACAATAACGGGAACAACAACAGCAACTACAATGCTTGGGCAATGATGATAATGCCCCTGGGGCAGGCAGCAGGCAGAACAGAGAAAGAACGAGAGTGAGCGAGCAGACAGGGGCGAATGAGTTTTCTCACGCAGTTGTTTGAGGCCGCTGCCATGTCATTGCATTGTTTGTAGCCCATTAAGGGTTTTCCATCTTTCTCAGGTAGTAGAATGTGTGAGTGTGTCTGTGTGTGTGTACCCCTTGCACGTGTGCGCGCAAAAAGAAAAACTGAAAATTGTTGAGAAATTTGTCGGTGACAGTCTCCTTGGGATTTTGCCTGTCTACTAGATAGGTGTGTGGGATTTATACAACACACACACACACACACACACACACACACACACACACACACATATTTTAGTTGGGTTTATTTCGTATTTAGTTGCAGCTGGCACTGGGGCACTGGCTCTCGTACTCTCTTAGCTGGGGCCTATTAGCGTTAATGATTGCAAACTATGTACAATGCAATGACCAATTGCCTCGAATTGGAGGCTGCTGTTCAAACCGATTGCCCGAGCCGCCTGGTTGCCCCATTCAAATGTCAATTTTGCTTTTATTCACACACGCCCCGACCCCCACCCACCCCGATCTACCCCCTCCATCCACCCCTCAGTTCGAGAAGTTTACAAAGAAAAGAAACTGCATATCAAAGTATTTTTTTTTGGGAAATATTTTTGTTTTGCGCGATTTTCTTTTCTCTTTAAGTATTAAAAAGGATTTCGAATCAATTTGAGAGTTTTTTTTACCTTTACGATGGTATTTGCAGGAACTAAAAGTTGGTTCAACAAGTGCAAATGCATGAAAAAGGATCTTAATCTATAAAGAAATACTTTTCGGTTTAGAAAGTCCGAATTTTTGGCAACTTTAAAAAAAAAAGTTTTGAAGAGTTGCTCGTGGTTGGTTTCTATACCTATAACCTTATGGTGGCTATTGTTATACAAACTAAAGACCAACATCTGAATCAGCGTGAGATAAATCTTGTGATTACCTTATGGTCCCATAAATAGATTGATCATAATACTTGGGTAAGTACTTTGTGTAGAAAGGGGTTTATAAGCCTTGAACCAGGTAGCATTGTTCGAAATTGTTAAGCGCCACCTAGCGGCCAATTCAAATTAGACAACTGTTTTGAGGCCATCTCTGCTTCATTCAACTTCTAGTTGTTCAGGCATCTAAATTTAGGAAATTAACAATATTAATAAACTTTTGAAATTATCCTATCATCTTCTCGCCTCATTTTTGGTGTCTCTAAGTTATTTTTGTTTCTGTTGTGAATAGATTCATTAACGTTTCTAAATGTTAATGTTGGACTGTCAAATCGTTAATTTTATCGTTCTTGGGGAAGGAAATTTCACTCACCATTGAATAAGGATCCATTTTGGCAGAAATTCATATACTATATCTATGTATTCCTTAAATCAGGTTCTACTATCTATCCAACTAAATGACAACTAATTAATGTTCAGTTTTGCTATTTAAGTAATTAATTTGTTGTTTTCTCTTATGCCTATTGTTTAGATTGGTTAATCCTGTTTTTGTTAAGGTATGTGACATGCCTTAATCTCTTGTTTGTATAATTGATTAAATCGGTCTTACGAATAGTTTACCGACCGTAAGGTGTAAGTTTCTTGCGTTTTATGGGCGTGGGCGCTATTGGGGGTGAAGAGAGAAAAGTGAATTGCAAGCAAAGAAGTGTGTGTCCGGGATGGCGTACGAGGCGGGGGTTTAAGGGGGATCTCATTTCTTTGGTATGCGCTAATTGTTGGCAGAGTTTTTGCCTGTTGGCCTGCCTGTTTGGCTCGGCCAGCCAGCCAATGAATGGCCAAGACTAACAATAAGTCGGAGTTTGAGCCCCACGCGCAATTAGCGCGCACCTTGGATCTAGCCTGGGCTCTCTGCTGCTCGACTCGGGTCTCGGGCTTTGGTCGCCTGGTTTTCACTCGGAGAGTGTTGTTGTTGTGTGTTAGTGTTTTTGTTTTTTTTTTTTGGGTGCGACTGCAAGACGAGAAATCAGTGAAACTTGAATTACCATAAAAACTCGTGTAGCAGTCAACAGCTGCGACTCCCAATGGCAGTGCCGGAAAATTTTGACATAATAATTGTCAAGCTGACATTTTCAACAACGCAGCTGACAGCTGAGCCGGGGCCGAATATGCTCGATCGAATACCCGAAGTTGGCTAGCTCGTTCGCTTGCCGCCGCCACCGAAACATAGAGGAGGAGATTAACCGAAACCAAAACCAAATCCAAAATGAAAGCTAAACCACAATCGACGACTTTGTAGGTGCGCATAAAAATCGCATTTAATTGTGATTTTCACACGAAATACAATGCGCATGAGCAACTGGCGCCCCGGGGGGTTAACCAGACATGGTGGGAGAGTTGTGCAGAGGGGGGGTGGGTTTTTTTTTTTTGTACAGAATGCAGTGCCTAGTTGACGGCAATTTGTGTAACTAGCGGTAAAGCGTAACTACTAAACAGACTGAGACTTGAGAGAGGGAGAGACCAAGACTAAGACTAAGAAAAAAACATTGTGAGAAGACGACGACGACGATTGAGACGAGGAGACTCTCAAGTCGAAGCTGGTACTAGTGGTGGTGGTGGCTTTTGGGAAACACCTGCAAAAACGCAAACGCACCTGTTTCGCTAAGCAGCCAGTAACAGAAACAACAACAAAACTAAAACAAAGTCAGACACCAACGCCAACAAACGGCAACGGAGGCAACGCGGACACGGCTCGCCAACTTTCGTGGGTTACCAAAGGGGCAATGGGGTGTAGTTATGATGGAACACAGAAAGAGATAGTGGGAGAGAAAGAGATAGAGGGAGAGAGAGAGGAAACTAGGTTTTCTATGCCGCATGACTTTGTGTAATTGAAGCAGCCGGCTGGGGCTGACTTTCTTGACTCTGAGAGTGTTCCATGCGAATTAGGAAATCGAAACCAACTCAGGCCAGGTGAACCACATACATATGTATGTGTGTGTGTGTGTGTGTATTACACATGCAGTTGCTTGTCGGTGGTTATTGGTGGGGGTCATGGGTGGTATCGGAAACCACTCTTGCCCTCTCTTTCTATCTTTTATGAACCAGCTGGCGGAAGTTGATCAAAAGCTGCGACAGCTGGTAGTCCACTCACTCAGAGTCAATTCACTTCACTCCACTCACTCACCTACTCCTAAATATATATGTATATGTATACATATAAGAAAAGGTGCCGATTTTGGTCAGCATTGATTTCAATTTCAGCTGCGTCACTCGATTTGGCACCCGGTTTCGTTCCAGGCCGGCCCCCAAAAGCATTGTCATAGAGCCCCCAACAGCAGCAGCCACAATGACAGTCAAACGGCTGCAGAGAGTCCAAACAATGACGATGACAATGCTGCAAATAGAGAGTCGTGCGGCTGCTGCTGCAAAATCTCAGTCTCCTTTGACATTTGATCGAAAGGCAGCTAGCTGCTGCGGAAGCTGTAGCTTAGACTCATGTTCCACCAGCTGCACAACATAGACACACACACCCAAATCGAGTCAAAGAGTTAGGCCCAAACAAACCCAGCTCCCAAAAATTACAAAGTATACCCCAAAATGTGAAATGTCCTTACTTCTTCTAGACACACACGAGTTGGAACAGTCCAAATATAAACAAATTGCGATGTATTTAGTGATAAGTTAGTGATCTCTAGAGTAAAAATAGCCGTTTATGGCAAATGTATCTTCAAGAATTAAAGATCAAGATTCGAGTAAAATCTGTTGATTCTGATTGTGAGAAGAGCATTTTTTAAGGGGTGGCGGAGACTACTTCACGGATTGGAAACTATGAAAAGGACGAAAATGAGTAAGTTAATTTGACAGCGACCTGAACGGCATTTATGGCAAATTGAAATCCTGCAGATTCTATTTATATACATACTGTAAAGTTATTATAGTTTTCTGCCTTGGTTCTGCTTGAGGTTAAAAGATAGAAACCTTTTGGGGCAGAGGAAAAGGCGTTTTCGACGCCACAAACCGCTTATATGGATAAGCATGGGAAGCCGGGCTGATTAGCTTCTTTCTAGGTATCGACTAACTATACTAGTCACTATATTGATCAAAAGGAGGAGGGGTGGCATTAGCTCATCTTGCTCCACCTACTTGGAACGCCCTGTGTCGCCTTAGCTTCTAACTGTATATTAAAATTGGCGAGTGTCAAAATGCAAATTAAATAGAATTATGCATATTTCTTATCTCTCTATGGCGGGGCCAATTGAATTGTTTTGGCCAGCGGCTCTGACTAATGCGCCACCAAAGTTGCCATGATTGATACGAGATGGAAACTCAGTGGAAAACCGCAACTACAAACTGCACGCTACGCAAAAGTAGCAACGGCGACGGCAACGGCGACCGTCACTCTAGCCAGCATTAAGACCAGGCCCCTTTAGCCGGACCCCAAATGGCGACCACCAGGCAAGCAGGCAGGGAACAAGGCAGCAGCTGCAGGCCGCTCGAGCGAATGCGCTTGAAAAGCCAAAGCGACGTTGATAAATGCCATCCCACGCCTTGGTCCGAGTCTCAGTTAGAGTCTGAGCTGAGGCAAAGGCGTTCGGTCGGTCGGTCTAAAGCTAAAGAGCTGCGCTGCTGCTGCATTTTGTTGGTTTCATTCATTTTCATTTTCATTTCGTTTTGCTAATTGATTCATTGATCTTGGCGATATCAGCACGACCAGAGCGAGCGAGCGCCAACTCCAACTCTCTGGGTTTCTGCTCGTAAAATAATTCTTGGCCCCCAGTTTTGGGCTTCGTTGCATTCATTTGCACGCCTGTCCACTTGGCCGTCAATTGCTTACAAAGACATTATTAGCCGTCTAGGAATTCAATTCCATTTCCATTGTACTATGGAGTGGGCCAACCGTTCCTCCCGTCCATCTCGGCCCCGCCCCAACCCAAGCCAAAGCCTCAGACTAAGCGCAGTTGCGGTCTGGAATCAACCACATTCAACTGGCTGGGTAACTCTTTTTTGTTGTTTTGTTTTTGGTATGGCTTAAAGGGGGGCTTGGTCTGGAGCTGCAATTTGTTAAATTGACAAAAACTTTGCGATAAACTTGGCGCGTTATTAAATTCAATAAATTTTCTTGGCCAGTTTTTCCCCCTCCTTTTCATGTTATCGCCACCCGAGATCAGCAAATACAAATTCTATTTAAGATATAACAAAACTAGTATCGATAAGGCTCGGGCTTAATTGCATTTTATACACACACACACAGACAGTGTCCAAAGATTTATGGGCGGGGCTGATGGGTACAGAGATATGTTTTATCGCTCCCATTGTCGCTCTCTACACATCTCAGTTTCGATTCTTATCTGTCACCACAAGAGATCACAATCACAATCAATGAAAATCAGCCAGCTTGTCAAGAGAGGCCAAAGCCAAAAAGGAGACCTAAAGGAGGCTAAAGCAGTGGCAGTGACCCCAAGGGGGTTATCAATAAGACAGTCTAAACCATTTGTTATTAGAGGATATATAATAGTTTCTGATCTAGACAATGTTTTCGAAAAGCCATATCTTAACCCCTTTCATCGTGGTTATAAGCCACTGGTTGAAAGTCACAAAGGCAGCCGCCATCCAGCATCGATATGAGCTTTGACTTCTTCTCCTCTGTTCTTCAATCGACAATATCCAACTCTGACTTCAACTCCTTCAGCTGCTGCTGCTGCAACTTCCGTCGCACATTTGTCATGGCATGTCAGAGCAAAAGATGCCCAAAAATGGCAAAAGTTGTCGCTGAAGTTGCCTTCCTTCGCATATAATTTACGATTATGCGAGCCCAAAACGAAGCGCTTTGATTTAGGTTGCCGCCAAACCAAGTACTTGGTAACTTCTCTTGGCCAACACACACACACAAACAAACACATACATACATACAGACACAACTTATGAGCTGCCGCCCCAGAGCCAACTGATGGACGCACTAGGCACTTTTTTAAGTGGAGAGGGAGTGGGAAGGGGAGCCTCTCATCGATGAAAAATTTACGTTGACATTAAAACGCAGGTTTTCGATTTTCTTCTTCTTTTTTTTTTGGCCAAACGCCGCCACCTTTTGCCATTTTTATGACTAGCTGCCTAATTATTTTATATGGCAGCCGAAAATCCACAGCGAGTTGGCGTTTTTGGCTTTAGGTGCGCCACCAATGGATGAGCGGTGGTGGCGGTGGTGGGTATGTTGGCAACCACGATGCCTGTCGATATGAAAATTTGTTTGCCATAAATATTATTTTTCACGCGTTGCAACAACGGTAGCTGTTTCCATCTCTCCCACTCCAATATCTCTCTCCTCCTTATCTCCCCACCACACCATCATCTTCTGTCTCTGCGAGTGGAGACGCCGCCAACGCTAGCCAAGAGTTTTATACATCTATAGGTATATATGTATCTTTAATTTTTTTTTTTTGGTAGCGCAACTTTGTTGTCAACGCCTCAATGGCAGCGTTGGCAGCTGGTTATAAATATTTGCATTTTCTTATTGATTTTAGCTGTAAATTTTGCATCTCAGGCTTTTTCATTTTTTTTTTTTCCTTTTTGTCAAGAGCATTTACAAAATGTTAGTGTATAAATTTTTTATTTGTTATACTTGGCTCTGCCTCTGTGTCGCCATCTTTTGTCTTATTTGTATATATGTATGTATAAATATTGCCTATCAATCGCATCTCTTGTCTAATTAACGCTTCTTGAGTGTCGGCAAAACTCAGATGCAAAAGAAACCCTTCCTCTGCTCTGCCCTCTCCTTTAGCTTCTACGGTTGGATCCAATGCTGGTCCACTTATTTATATATATGTATCTCTTTACTCTTTCTGCATAATCGCTGGGCAAAAATCTCATTAACGCAAGAGGGCCTAAAGTGAAGCCAAAAGCTTGGCCAATTAATAAAGAAGCGTGAAATTGAATTTCTTACTCTTATGCGCAAATTTCACACCAACTGAGAATGGCAAATGAGTTGATGTGGCCAACAGAGAGACAGGAGAATGGAGAGAACAGTGAATGGCAAAAGATCTACCTAGCCAGGGGAACTGCCAAAAGTAACACACACACACATACAGAAAGGATAGCCAGCCATGAAGTTGGTACTGAAGATGCAGGTGTGGTTCGTTTGGGCCGGGGCTATTAAAACTCAATCTGAAATTCAAATCGTAATATAATGCGCCGTCGCCCGCCGAAAAACCAAAAACAACAAAACTGTACAGAAAACAAAGGCAGCAAACGACAAAACAAAGTGGGGAACCTTGAAAGTGCCCAAAAACCAAAAAACAGACAAAAAATATCAAAGAAGCTAACTTCGGCAATGCCGAAGTTTATATACCCTTGCAGTCCGTGGCAATAATTTTTTTACATTTTGAAATTTCTTTCCTTGCAACTCAATTCATCAACACACAAACAAAACATTCAAATTATTTCTCTTTTTACTACAAATTTTTAAGCAAGGCACAACACGCATACACATACATACATACGTGTAGCGCTACGTCTGTGTGTGCGTATGCATGTGCTCTGTTTGATTTGCTGATGACGTAGAACCGATTTGAATTGACTGTAACTTGTGTTCTATTTATCCGATCAAACTCAAATTTTGGGATCTGAGATTTTATATCAAATTCTATTATATTGGTAAATTTCATGGCGATACTCCAATTTTTGCAAAAAATTTTGTTCTAGAGCTATATGATATAGTAGTCCGATCCTGACAATTTTCATACTCTATTATCTCCCGGCTAAAAGTAGCTCAAATATGAAATTTCATTCCGATAGCTCTTAAGATGCCAGCGTGAAGTTGATTTGCACAGACGGACGGACGGACGGACGGACGGACGGACGGACGGACGGACGGACGGACGGACGGACGGACGGACGGACGGACAGACGGACATGGCTATATCGACTCAGCTTCTCATGCTGATCAAGAATATATATACTTTATGTGGTCGGAAACATCTGCTTCTGTGCGTTACAAACATCTGACCAATTTTATAATACCCTCTGCAAGGGTATAAAAAACCTATTCACACAGAGAACAGCCAGTCGGTCAGGGCAGATAGACTGACGGACAGAGTCCATACACAGTGATGCTGCTGCTGCTGCTGCCCCAAAGCACTAAAAATCAAAGACCAATGCAAAGGCAAGGCGAAGCCAAAGGAATTTCTTAGGTTCAGGAGTAGGAGAAAGGGAGACACACAGATACGAAACGAAACGATGAGACATCCACCAAGTGCAAGTCCAATCCCAGCCAAACCCAAAAAAACTCCAATCCCGATTCCGATCCCGTCCAGGGCTATCTTTGCGTTTGATCTGCGACGAGTTTCTGATGAGTGTGTGTGTGTGTGTGCCCCGCAAGGAATTCTTTCAATTCATTTGCTTTTCGTTTCGTTTCTTTCGTTTTATTTTTGTTTACTTCTTTTCGTTTTTGGCAAAAGATCCTTTGGGTACAACGCGCAGCGCATTTCAATGCGGCAAAAAGATCTCTGCACGTGCAACCAACTACGAAACACAGCCGAAATATAAGTTACTTAAGAGTGACGACTAACAGATGATCCTTTACTGATGATCTGAATTAGCTCTTTGGAAAAATACAAAAAACAAAGGGATAGAAATCAAGCAAAAAGAGTTAATGAATAAACTTTTCCCCCTATTAATCCCATTTTTTACCTACTTGGCTGATGAAATTTCGATATATAGATAAGGTTTCCCATAAGAGAAAGAGAACACTTGATAATTCGAGTTATCGATCATTTTCATCGAATCTATTCCATCATTGACTACAAAAACCTGATTGATTTTAGCAATCGATCTGCTCTGAACAAGGCTCTACATTCTCTTATTCTCAATTGCACAGTCCACTCGATTATCCTTTTCAAGGATAAAAATAACATTGATCCTGATTATGATGTACCCATAAAGTATGCATATTACAGGGTATATAAGAGCAAAGAGCCAAAGCTCGTTTCTCCAGCCAAAATGTTGCCGCCTGTTGCCTTTGAGCCGAGATTGAAATTTGTTGAACACCGGCGTGGCATAACTTTTTGCTCTTTTTTCTTTTTCATATGCTTTTTTTTTGCGTTCTTTGGTTTGGCTTGGTTTTTGGTACGAATGCGCTTCCTTTTGACGATGACGACTTTTATTAATATTTTCGGGGCTCGGCTTGGGCTTTGGGGCTTGAGCAGGGCCTGGGATCCCAGCGAGTAAGAAAACAAAGCGTTGTCTTTCTTGGAATTGCCTGGTTTCCTTTTTCTTTTCTTTCCCCCCACTTCTCGTGCCCCATCACAGCAGCTGGGGGGAAGCTTAACGCTAACTGGTGATGCCCTGCATTTAAAATTAAGGGTTTCACCTTAAATTGATTGAGGGAGGGATGGGGGAAAAAAGATTTAAGAAGTAAAAATTACAAAAATTTCTTGATAAACAAAATATCAAATAAAGTGAATTGGAGAAGTATCTTTAAAATGTTTTAGAAATTCGTCAACAACAATTTTGACAAGTGTTTCATAGGTTTAGTTCATACTTAGTTAACACGCTTAAAATGAATAGAAGTGTCAAATACTATTAATATTACTACTATAAATTGATTACCTATTAAGAACCCTCAACTTTTAGTTTTAGAAGGATTTCGATCACAATAATTCGAATCTTATTTTCCTTCATTTTCTTGCAGGTAATATTTTGGGTCGATTCATTCACAAATTGCCCAAAAAAGTGATTTTGATTTACCCAAAAAATAAATAAAAAAAAAAAAACTTTTGGGAATGGTTTTTTGTTTCGTTTTGAAGACAAATCATGCCCCTTGGTCTCTCTCCCTCTCTCGATCTCTTTTTTGAACGCTTTGTGTGGCAGCAACATTTGGCTTCCTCTTCTTCTCAGCGAGTTGCCTTAGGGGCATTTTCATCTCTTTGGAAGTTTTTCGTTTTGGCTGCAGCCAATCTCAAATTAAGTTATAATTTTCGATCTCGTCGTTGGCTTGACTGGATGACTGGATGGCTGGATGGCTTACTGGCTGGGTGGTCCTTATTTGCATTTAAATTGCAAACAAATCATCGTGGCCCATTTGATTTATTGTGGAAAGTCCTCAGAGTCGTCAATTAAAACGTTCAGCAGAGTGAGTGAGTGGCAGGCAGCCAGAGTAACAGTAGCTGCAGCAGCAGCCGCAGCCACCTCATCCAAGAGCCGTTCCCCCCTTCCCTCTTTTTTCGTCGCCCCGTAAACGCTTTTGTTTTCGTCTACTTAAGGTTTTTTTGTGTTTGCTTTCGTCGTGAAATTTTTATATTTATTTATATTTTTTTATTGTTTGGTTTTTCATCTTTTCGTTGGGTTTAAGCCAACAAACTTATAACGAAAGCCGGAAAATGAGGTGCGTCTGCAGATAAAGAACTCTGTAGCCACGATGACGACGACGACGACGACAGCGTCGAAGAATGCCACAACAATTCATAAAAGTGGAGAAAGAAAGAAATAAAACATCAGAGAAAAGAAAATCACAAACAATTCTTAACCCAAGTCAGACAGTCAGCCACTTGGCAACGAATATCACGTAGCGGCGGCATCATTAGCCAAGCCGCCAGGTTGAACCACCACACGGAGACGGAGACAGAGACAAAGTCAGAGAAGTCTAAGAGATTCGAGACTTGCTCATTGAGTGTGTGCAGCCTTTCCAATTTTCCCACTCACTTTGTGTTGTGTGTGTCTGCAACTGTTGCTCATTAATCCCGATTCCGATTTGAAGCCTCTCTCAGCTGCACCTACTTTTAACGCTTTTGTTTGTGTGAATACATGTGTGTGTGTGTGTGTGTGCGTGTGTGTGGAAACGCGGACCGCCGGGCATCACTGGAGCACACCTGAAAGGAAATGCGTAACTCTCCCATTCTCATTCTCATTCCAATTCCCATTCCCATTGCTCTGCTTTGCACACAGAGTAATTTCCACGAAATTAGCCGTCTCTACCTACTCGATTTACTTAGTAGTTTGCAAACAACGCAGCTGCAGTCAGAGATTTGTCCACGCCGGCGGTCATCAGCATCTACTCCTCCACACTCTCTCTCTCTCTTTCTGTTTATGCGGGTTAATAGAGAAAAACTGAGGGAGGGAGATAGACAGAGCCTTTTCAAGTGGCATATTGTTTGGCCTATTGACAGCCATTCAAGTGGAATTCCCGCGCCCTGAACTGGTGAACGTCTTTTAATTGTTCCATAATTAATGTGGGAACACACAATCCAGTCTATCTGTCTATCTCTCTGTGTGTGTGTGTTTTGGTGTGTTTAAAGATTGAGAAATGTGCTGCTGATTGAGCCATTAGACAGTCATGCAAAGATCGGATTGAGGTTGGGCCATGCGTTAAATGTCGAAATTGTCAGCAACTTTAGAAAGACATTTCAAGCACTTGAAAAATGGGGAAAAAAAGAGTTACAAAATGGTGACGAATTCCATTCAGATTCAACTGAATCATAAGTGAAATTCAAAATATATTTCTTTTAAATGTTTTATCAACAGAATTGATCTATGAAATGCAACACCATCGAAATTAGTACGAGATTTAGATTGCAAATGCTAATAACTCATATTAACACTTTAAAATAAATAAATATCGATATAGAAACAACTTCTTACTTTGGAGAATGGATATGAAACTAAGTGATGAGAGTTTAGCTATAGATTATTATTCTGTACACAAATGGAAAGGAAAAATCACACAAACAATTCTATATAATTTCTAGCTTTTTTGTTTGCTAAATGCGAACTTTATCACCCTTGTAACTAAGTTTACCTAAAAAACTATCTATCTAATTTTTAATACTTTACATTTGTTGTAATCCATAAAGCGATTGATTCTTTTGGTCATAAAAGTCATAAAAGAGAAATAAAATACTGCTTATACAATGAAAGAGAAAGACATATGTATGTATTTCAGGTTGGCACAGAGGCAACCAAGGTGAAAATGATGCAGAGAATCCAATTGCAGTTCTTATCTCATTGAGATTCTTAATATAAAGTTTCTTAATATAAGACTCAAGCAAAAAATATAGAATGATTAGAAAACTGTACTAATAACACATGAAATGATTGCAGGGATTTGTTAAAGACCTCACCTGGGGGCCACCATCATCGGGTAATCCCCCGTTAACTGACTGAGCTTCAACAATTTAACAATTCCATTCGAATTTCCACAGTTGAGGCCATTTGGCACATTAAATCCACGCGTCAACGGTTTGACTCTGAAAATCTGTGTTGTGCTGTGTGTTGTGTTGTGTTGTTGTTTGCTGTTGTGTCTCTGCGCATAGTTTAGGCCAGATAAATCTCAAGTTAAATGGCCAAAAGTCAAAATAAATTAAGCCCACATGCGGTACACAAGAAAATCAAACCAAGCCGAATCCGTATCCGAATCCGAGGCCCAAAAAATCGAACGGTGACAGTCTAACAGTCACCAGAAAAAACGTTCATAGTCGTCGCGCGTCACACCCTTTTGGCTAGGCATTTTGACCCAAACCCAAACCCATATCCATACCCAAACCAAATGAACGAACAAAAAAAGAGCCTGACAAAATCCGCGTCCGCAAAACGACGCCCACATGCAGATGCTATGCATTGAGGGGCACACACACACACACTTTTGTAGACAAGTGAAAGAGATAGTTATATGGAGAGTGCGAGAGAGAGACTAAGAGACAATGGGCACGGCCAGCTCCAGAGTTTGAGAGATTTGTCACCAGCTCGTTTTTGTGCACATGCGCCAACTGGGCCGCCGTTTTTGATTAAGTTGACGAAACACAAGCTAAAAATTTAAATGGGGGCTGCACATACAAGACACGGCCGGTGGGGGAGGGTAGGTAGGCAGGTAGGGAGGTTTGGGGGGTGTCGAGACATGATCTCTGATCACTTGGGCGGAACAACAGAAACGACAACTGTCTGACGAATTGTGGAACTTTGTATACTGTGTGTGTTTGTTGGACACAATCGATGGACAATTGCTGCGCCCTCGAAATGTCAACGCCCTAGGCGCTCTGGTCAGAGGGGAAGGTGTTGGGGGCCAACTTCCTTCTACCCTCCAACTTCCATTTCACCCTTAACCATAACTTGGTTTCAAATCCCCTTTAAATAATATTTGCCTATTTACAAAAGGATTCAATAAATAAATAACTTTGTTAGTTACCATTTCAAGTAATAATTTTCATAACTAAATTGTTAATCTTATTGTTAGTAGAGAAGATCAAGAATTGAGAGACAGATTTCACTTTCAGAACTATGGAAAATGGTAAACCAATTGACACTTTACTCGGTATTGGGAACATCGGATATTGACATCTGTTTGTAATTGCATCCGAAACATAATTGCATTCAAAAACTACTTGGAAACGAAATCGGGCCAGAATATCGTCTCATTTAGGTAGGACATTCATTAATTAAAGCCTTCCCGACTTCCCTTTGATGAGATGATTTGGATTTTCTTCGACCCCTCACACCCCTGCAGAACTCAAGTAATTAATATATAGACTTAAAATTGGATTAGAAGTAGTTTGTAAGTTTAAAATTCCTTTAGAAGAAATCTGTATAACAAGTTAAAGTACATCAAGTTTGTAAAGAGAGAGAGAGAAAGAGAGAGAGAGAAAGGTGTCTCTGTAAATGCTGCTTTCTTATGAATCTGCTTTTTGCCAGCACTGCCCTGCCCTGTCCTGCCCAGGTCTCCTCTCGCCAGGTCTGGGGTTCTGGGGCTTTCTGGGGTCTGGCCTTTCCTGTGTCTCTGTGCTCGTGTTTGTGCATGGTGACATACTTTTACTCCTGAACGCATTTAATTATTGAGACATTCCCCAAAATGAAAACTGTTTGTTTTGCATTTCGCATTGCACGCGCTGTCGTCCGGCAGTCCCCGTTCCCGTTTCCAATCCCAATTCGCCCCCCTTTGCATCTGCCATCCAATGAGTATTCCAATTCCGATCGCGATCGCAATTCGAATTTATATGTAAATACATATGTGTGTATAGTATATAGTAGGTATGTACATACATACATATATGTTCCACCATCGTTTCAATAGCTGCTGGCGCGACGTCAGCGTATGTCGCCCAATTATTTAGCCCGCCTTGGCGACTTTTGGCTGACATTTGAGTTCAAACACCTGCAATGCACTCGCTCGTCGTCGACGACGACGACGACGCTTTCGTTTGCATTTTTTATGCGCCGCACGCAGTCGCCTCGTCGCGCTAATTTGACTAAATTTTTGTAATTTATAACTGTTGCCGGTTATAAATTCTAGCTAATCGACTTTAATAGCCACCTGAACGTGCTACATACGGATCAAGAGAATTCAACTCATAGATAGAGTCAGAGTAGAGTCAGCAGTGACTGGTAGACATTCGATGATGCCATAGGCCTTTAGAAATTATGCCACATGAGATAAGCAGAGAGCATATGTATCTCTCTTTCCCTCTCTCTACCGCTGTCTCTCTCTCTCTCGCTGTGTTTCTCTATCCATCCAATGTGTAAACTTGGCAAATCACTAAATCAACAACGAGAAAAAAACAAAAATTCCCACAAAAAACTACCTGGGCTGACCAACCGTACCAACCGGAGAGACGGCGGAGCCCGTAGACAACCGCAAGCAAATGACGTGAACGTGAAGTTTGATCAGGTGCGCATACAAATCTTACGGCGACTTTCAGTAAAACGAATATACACACACACACACACAAATGCAAGAAAAATAATGTTTTATTTTTCAGTTGTTGCCCTCCCCCCCACCAAATAAAAATCCGAAATTTAAATACCCTTCCAACTGAGAATAAACAAGGTTATAGCTAACTAGTTAAAACTAATGCTATAAGTTATCCTAAATGGCCTTTTAAATAATTGCAAATTGTTACATGTTATTCAAATTTCGGATAATATCTTCTAAGATCAGATATATTAGTCTGAAATGCCTCTTTTTTTGGATAGAGTATGGAAAGTAACTGAACAACGCAAAGCAAGCAAAAGTTAATGAGAAAGTCAAATAAACGAAACAAATAACATGCAAAGTGTCCGCTGTGAGAGTGGATTAAAGAGTATGAGATCAGAGAGACAAAAATTTCGAAATATATCGACTGACAAATGCTCTTGCCCTAAGGCCTATGAGATCTCTTAAGTTTAAAATAGAAATTGATTAAAAGAAGGACTCATCATACAAACAGTGAGTTCAAAAAGTGACAGCATAACAGTCTGTCTGAACAAATTGAATGAAACTATGTTTAAAGTAATCATAAGACAACATTTTTTGCTATTTACAAATTCTTGGTATTGAAATATAGAAATATGATAAGAAAATGTTAGCGATTTCCCCCAAAAAAGAATGGTGTATCTCTAGATAGATAGATTTTTACCTACATTAATATACTCTTTTAGCCAAGTGTATAAAAAGGTAAGAGAGGGGAGAGCAAAATATTTGCACCGGCTGAAGGGGTGGGATGAGATCGGTTTTGGATGGTTGCCTGGTCGGGCGCTTAAAGCAGCCTGCGCAGGCGTCGTTTTTGTAAAGCATTTTGCGTTTTTAGTCATTCGCGCGTGAGAAGGTAAACAACAATTCGACGATGCTCCACACACACACACACACACACAGACAACATTGCCTGATCCATGATTAAGTGGGCAGAGACTGCTGCTCAAAGTGTTGGCCCTGGGTAAAAGCCCGAGCTGGAGATGCAGCAGCAAAGCAAATATTGCAAAGTTCAGTCAGCATGGCAAAAGCAAAGCAAAGCAAAGCAATTGCAGCTGAGTCAATAATAAATCGTCTTCCCCATCAATATGGCCAGCCCATTATTGACTGACCATCCATTGCATCTATCACACACAGACATAGTGTGTGTGTGTGTGGTGTCGCCCTCACACCCGTCACGCTCCACAAAAGCCAACTTGAACTGCATCTGCACATAGCTCCAGATGAAACTGAAAGTGGCGCTACAAGTGCATCGTCGTCGGCTGCAACTGATAAGCGCCTCGCTGTAAATAGTGAAAACAACAGCAATGACAGCAGCAACAGCCGCATCGGCAGCGGCAACAGCTGTCAGACAGTCGCCAGTTTTAATCTTAATGCACTTTTTTTCTTCTTTTTTTCCTTCCTACTACACACAAACACAAAGTCTTTGAGATAATTCGATCGTTGGTGGGCGCAGAGTCTTTTTTGTTTCTTCTCCTCATCTGTTTTTTGGGGTGGGCTCCCCCTCCCACCCGCTTCTTCCTCTTGATAGTAACATGACCAAAGCTAGAAGAGGGCTTATCGCTAAATTGTGAGTATTTCGGTTGTGGTCGTGGTTCATCGTTAAGAAATTTATCTTAATTACTTGGTAATGGAACTTTATTGTAACTTCTAGAGTTTTTTGTTTATCAAAAAACGAAACGTAAGACGACAAACAACCAAAAAACGAAAACTTCTGACCAAGTTTAGGCTGATAACATAAAAAAATCCAAACAAAATATTTCCTTTTCCGTAAGCTGAATTGTTGGTTTTTTGCAAATCCATTAAATCTTTTATAAATTTATTATACTTACAATTAGTATGTATATTATGTCTTATTGTTAGATGTTTCAAACTCATTAGGAGAATTCAAAACTCTCAACGTGTCCATCATGATTCTGTTAAAGACTTGGTCACTTTAACTCAGAATGCTCCTATTGAATCTCTTATTTAAAATAGATTCAAATCTCTGCTTCAGTTTATATATTTGACTTATATATAATACTACAATTTCAATAACATGAATATCAACTAGAAATAAAATTAGATATTTAAATAAATTTAATATTCCTATAATATGTTGCACCTATAATATAATCAATAATCGTTTCGATAATTAATTGGACAACTATATACATATATATACATATGTAATGGCTAACATTAAAAGATTAATATTAATAACAAGAAAAATAAACATCATAAAAATAATATATACAAATACATATGTAAATATATGTATGTATATATATGTATACATATTTAATTTTAAAATACATTTGCAGAGACGAAAGACGAACTTTTTTAAGTCCATCAAAAAAGTATTTGACTTAAAGTTTTACGGACCAAGTCTAATCTTAAAGAAAAGGAAAAACAAAACAAATTACAATAAATACAAACACTTCCATTTACATATATGTACATATATGTAAGTATAACTTATTGGAATCTAAGTACAATTTGTGCCGATTTTATTGTTGGCTGTCATTGTTTGATTTTATTGGCGCCAGTTTACAACCTTCGAGCTTTACTCTCTGTGTTGATCGCGGCTGTTGCCTCTTCTGAGACCCCATATAACACACATATATACATACATATATATTTATGATCAGACTCAGATTGTGATGCGACCGTTGTCTATACACATATTTCTGATTTGATTGTCTATGGGGACTCTAATTCAATTTTGTTCAATTGCCCAGTATTATTATTACACTTTGAGAGACAATTTCAATGAATTTGTTTGATGTCGATTGTCGCCCCACCCTTGCTCAAAAGAGTTCTCTCTCTCTCTCTCTCTCTGTCTCTTTCTCTGTACATAATTATCAATTAATTATATTATTATTATTAGCATTATAACAATATTTACTGCCTATGATGCGGCGACTGTTGTCATTTCGAATAATTTTTAATTACAACATGACATGACAAGGGATTTACTTTGCCTCGCATCGTCAAGTTTTCTCATTGCAAAATCATTTGGTTTTTTGTTGTTTCAACTCTAAATTATTATTATTATTATTAATGTCATTTGTCATGGCTGCTGTAGAGACTATTGTTGATGTTGTTGTTGTTGCTGTTGGTGTTAGCGGATTGCTTTTTGTATTTTATTGTTTATTGCATGCATTTTATTCAGTTAGAAGCGATTATGGCAACATCAACTGCGGCTACAACAACAACATCAACCACATGGGGTCAGTGTAAGTGTAAGTAATTAGCGCAATTTGCATTTCCTGACTGACTCCGAGGTTTTTCTCAGTAATCGCCGGTTTTTTTTTCTATCCATTTACCCTTTGTCATGCGAGCATATTCGCTAGATCGATTAGGAATTGCTTTGAAATCAACCAACTATATCTTTAGGAACTAGCTAAAGGTATGGAGTAATTATTTACTTCATAATTGGATTCTCACTCTTGAGAAAGTGTTGCTCTTAGCAAATGAACATGAAAGTATCATCTAATATGTTTATAATAAGCCTAAGCAATCGCTTCTTTAAGTTAGCTTATAGTGAAGCTTTATTTAAAATGCCTTTAGATCTTAATTAAGAGGCAATCAGGAAAGTGTTGTGCTATTCTCCAGTTCCCCTCTCCTGGGTTCTAGTCGAAGTTTGTTAATAATATATTGCCGCAAATCAGTTTTAGTTCATGTGATGGTGATGTGAGCCAATGCGAGTAATTTGGCCGCCCCCAAAGATCTGAAACTGCATAAATTTCAATATCCAAAAACAAATTTTCCTCAAATTTCCCCCTTTTTTTTTAGTAGAATCAACTATTTGGCACACGAGACCGATAATCTCCCAAAAAGATGGATTGCACCTTCCTCAAAATGTGTTTCAAAACTCGCCACTGCAGCAGAAACTTTTGAAGAGACTTGTCGGTCTCGACATGGTTAAATTTCATAAAAATAAGAGAAATTTACATACTCAAATCGCCAAGTAGAGCTAACTACTGAGTCTAATACTTTGGAATTCGAAACACTGATCGACTGGAACTAAAAGGGTATTAAAACTACAACTTAATGTAGTTGGACCATAAATTTGTAGTTAGTGTGACTTTTTGTTGTTGTTGTTGTTGTTTGGTTTTCTATTTTTCTCTTCTCATTGTTTTGCTGGGGGATTTCGCAATTCATTTGAAATCGAACTGTAACTACTTTATAGGGTGTGGGGATGGGGAGAGGTGGGCGTTACAACGATGAGAAGGTGTTGTTGGCAATTTAAGTTTTCTTTTTGTTTTTACGTTTTTTTTTTCTATTTTCGTTTTGCGGTCTGGTGTCTTCGTAATCGTTGCACCTGTTCTCAAGCGGTGTCGAAATGAAAGTGAAAACCATGTAATTTACATTAACTTATATTGTGTGCTCTGCTGGTCTCTCTGTTTCTAATTGAAAGTAAAATTATTTGAATTTCACTTTTCAGAGAGACACATATTAATATTAATTTATTTTGTAGTTTTCAGTTTCATTTGAGATTACCTAATTAACCAGATATACATTCATATAGTAGATTGTGGTTGTTAATTCTATAACGGGGTGGGTGTATTGTAGTACAATCACTTTAAAACCATTCCAACATACATACATATGTACATGCATATGTAAAATGGTTGACTCATCATCAACATAATCATCATCATTTTAGTCTGCTACTTGGCACATATTTAAATCCGCAAATTACAACAAAACATTTTGGTTAATTTAAATGTTTAACTCTTATCATACAAAATGCTTCAGTAGCCAGCCGGATGAATTCGCTCATAAGCACACACACACACACACACATGTATATTCGCGCGAGCAAACGTCACGATGTTTGCCTCACAAGCTCTCCTCAAATGCGCACACACTCACACAAGCATACACAGTCATGCGTCGTGCCTCTGCCACGAAAAAGAAAGAGAGAGAATACTGAGAGAAACGAGCAAAAAGTTCTGTTCTCATCGGCTGCTTCTCTTATGGCTTATTTAGCAGCGAGCACACAACAGCTCCAGTGGCGCAATTGGTTAGCGCACGGTACTTATAATCAGTATTCTGTGTGTATGAGCGATGCCGGGGTTGTGAGTTCGAGCCTCACCTGGAGCAGGTCGATGTGTGACTTTTTTTTCTTTTTTATTTTTATTTTTATCTTTTTTTTTTTTTTTTTTCTGTTATATTTTTTTTTAGTTTCAAAATTTTTATTTGACAAGTGTTATAAGCATTTTTTAGCAACAAAATAACAAAAAAAAAAAAAATTAATGTAAAACACATATTTTTTTTTGGTGTTGTTCAAAAATCTTACAATTAGTTTTAAAAAGTTTTCGTTTTTAAATTTTTATAACGTCAAAATTTAATTGTAATTTGTATTAAAAACTGTTATTGTATCAATTTTGAAGAAAGTTTTTTTTGTAATGATATTGACACTATAGGTATTTGGGAGTTAAATTGCACGAAAATCTATAAATACGTTTAAGGATAATTTCTTTCTATGTATTAGCTACTTATATCAACAAGAAAACATTTCAAAAAATTATTAACAAATGGAATAAAAAAAAAAAAACACAAAGTATCAAACCAGTTTTCAATACAAATGATTCGCAATAAACCCATAAAGAATAGATGGATTTCTGCATAAACATTAATGTTCAGATTTTATAAATTATATGCTGGACTTCTTTTTTTTAAACTAATAAAATGATCAAGCTTAATTACATCGAAAGTACTTCTAGATTTTTCTTTAGCTTCATTGAAAGTTTTTTTTTTTTCATTCTATTTTTGATTTTAATTTTCTTTTTTTTTTTTGTTGTTCTAGAATATCCTTGCTAATCGAGGGAACATTAGATTAGCATTAGCCAATCTAACACTAGCTTTAAGGAAAAAAAACCCCGATCTATTTCCCAGTATTTTTGGCCCCCGTGTTCCAACAGCTCCAGTGGCGCAATTGGTTAGCGCACGGTACTTATAATCAGTATTCTGTGTGTATGAGCTATGCCGGGGTTGTGAGTTCGAGCCTCACCTGGAGCAGAAGCAGGTCCTCTTGTCTGTGACTATTTTTTATTATTTAAGTTCTTTTTATGTTTTGTTTTATTTTTTTTTTTTTATTGTCTTTAGCTTTGCTTAGACTTTTCAGAGGCTGTCAATGATGAACCCAATAAAGTTTAGAGACCAGAATTCATAAGAACAATGGCTTCTATGGGATTATTTGTATATCTGTAGAATTGTGTACTCCATATTGCTGAGTCGTTTGCTTATAAACATTTCAGAAATCTGTCAAAAAAAAAAAAAAAAACTATACAGCCCGAAACTTTGTGCGCCAAACAAATCAACATGCAACGCACATGGCTATGTACTGACAGCTGCCCTCGTACTTGGCACCCCCGTCCCGCCTTGACCCATTCCACAACCACTATCAGAGCTGGCTCACAGGTCTCTCTGTATATGTATGTATATGAATGGCTGCCTGACTGAGGTTGAACATGCCACCCAAACAAATCGAGTGGCAAGCAAAGTTTGTTTAAAATTCAACAACATCAACAGGAGCACTCCAACTGAGGGCCAAAGTGGCCAGGCGAAACATGATAATCATGTGTGTGGCTGCAAACTTGTGGTGGTGGGTGATTACTAACGGAAGAGGGAGGGGGAGGGAGCGTGTCTATAGGTGCTATATGGTGAAATATAAAAAGCAACAATTAATCAAAATCGAAATCGAACAATATATCCGCTTCAAAGATGATGAGAAGAGGCATCAACATATGTGTTCCTCTACATACATATATGTACATACATATATGCGCATATATAGTATACATATGTATATGTATTTTACGATCTCTAAAGCGCAAAAGTCAATTGAAATTATGAATAGATCTTTGCCGGCAGCAATCTTTTGGGTAAAAGGCAAATCTAAACAACAATTCGAAACGCCAAACAGATGCGGCCACAAGAAGGTGTTGAAAAAAAAAAAAAAGAAGAAAAGAAAAGAGAAAAAAAAGAGATCCCCTAGCTAATGTTGCTGAGGATGCGGGATGTTGCATACGGGTGTAGATGTGTGTGTCTGCGTGTGGGTGTGGGTGTGGGCGTTGCGGAGTGCCGAGTACCAAGTGTTTGGAGTAAAGTCAATAAAAGCGCAACGAAGCAATGCCAACAAAATGTTTGCAGCCCGGCGGTCGATTTGTATACAATATGTATTAACTCTATGACGAAGACGATCAACAGTGGGGCAAAATATGCATCCAATTTTCAATTTTCCAAGAGCAGAGAACTTAAAAGAAGAAAAGCCAATACAAAGGGTAGATCCCTTCAATAGCTCAAAATACTTTATTCACTAATTGTAAGTAAACTATGTAGCTAGAAAGGAAAACTATCGCTTAATATGTGTATAGTTTATGATTCAAATTTACGATGATGGAAAATCAACATTCACTCGCGTTTTTGCGTTATAAAATTGTTTCGATAAAGAAATAAATCATAATAATTTGTTACTTTCCCAATGTGCAAAAGAGCACTTAGCATATTTTCCGAGCAGCTGCATCGACCGATCGACCAGCAATGAATGGTCCAGCAATCTTTGGTGGTCTTTTTTTTTTTTTAGAGAAAGATAGAGAGAGAGAGAGCAAGGGAGAAAGGAAGAGGAAAGAGTGAGATAGCTGTTTGGGACCTCAGGGTATTTGAGGCTTGGATTTGCTTGGCTTTTGCTTATGGTGTGGTAGGCGTGCGGAATTTTAAACAAATATTTACACAGCCAAACTTTGCAGCAGCAGCTGATGCTGATATCCCGATCCCGATGCCGATGCCAATCCGATCCGGCTATATAGCATAATCATGGCATTGGCATCGGCATCGGCATCGGCATCGACATCGGCATCTTCTCGGCTCCCAACTGCGGCATTCATTATGTGTTTACAGCTGCAATATTTGGGGCAACATTTATGCAAAATAAACAACCAGAACCGCATGGCTTCTCCGCCCATTTTCAATGAATACATTGGGGACTGGTGTGAGGGTCTCCTTCCTCTTCCGCAAAGTGGCTTTTCGAGCCTCTGAACTGGACCGTGTGCAGTGTCGTTTCTTTATGTTATGGTTTTTTACATTGAATTCGACTGAGGCGAGTGAAGCGAGGCCAGCAATTGATTTGGAACAGACCACCCAGCATATCAGTTCACACGTACCGGAACGTTCTTATGTTTGATTCTGGGAGGCAGGCGGCGGGTGGAGATCATCGCTCGCCCGCAACATGATCGTCACGCCTCAAGAATCAACAAACTCATCTGCATATCGACGACTCTTGAATTGGAGTTCTTTTTTTTTTTTTTTTGTGTTTTCGGTTTTGCGGCTGGGCGCTCTCATGTCTAACACTTATGTTGTTGTTGATGCTTAATCTGGTACTGGTTCTGGTTCTTGTTCTTACTCTTCTCTCTGTTTTTGTTTATTTATGAGGCGTACACTCCACCAGCAGCATCACTAACACCACCACCACCACCATCATCATCATCATCATCAACTACACTACCGCAGCAACCTACCTACAACATGATGCTGCGTCAATGCGTGGGCCGAAAGTGAGGAAAAAGTGAGAATTAGGCCAATTAGTAGCTCTTCCTGACTCTGGTCTGGCATATCTGGCGCAGCATCAGCTTGCGGCTAAATCGGCATCATGGTTGTGTCTTTTAACACTAATTGCAATGTGCGCGCGCGGTGCATTTCAAGTGGCTGAAGCTACGTTTTGTATGTACATACATACATATGTATGAGTGTGTGAAAAACAAGAAGATGTAAACAGACAGTTAACATTGATAGCGAATCTGTAAAACATACTGACAATAAGCAACACACTACTAATCAATATACTTGCTCGATGAACTAGTATAAAGAATGTTAGTGAATGTATTGAGAAAATATGTGTCTTCAACATCTTTGAGAAACAAAGTATAAACTTTCTTTATCTTTTATTATTTAATTAATCATTGCTCTACAACAATTTTAGTATGTATATTTAGAGTAAATTGAGGTTTCTATTATATATTATTTATTAAAAACTAAAACCATTTCTTTAACGTATGAATAACATAAAGAAACATGTGTATGAAATGTACTTACAAATTGTTTCGCTTACTTAAAACGAAAACCGACAAATATTGAGAGAAAACAGGTGCACTTTCAGCTAATAGACGTGCCTAATGACCCAGCTGGACTAGCCTTGATACATATTTGCACACAAACAAAAACAAAATTACACACACACATTGACCAGGTGGTGTGACAATGCCAAAGTGTCACGCCCAACAGAACCAACAGATCATTTCTGAACTTTAGTTCAGAATGGCATGGATTGTCATCGCTGACGCACACGATGCGCTTACGTCAGCGGGTTTGCTCTCTGATCGGTTGTCGAACGCATAGCTAGACATGTCAATGTTGGTTAATTACATGCACAGCAACAGCAGCAACAACAACAACATCAACCATATGAATAATAGCAAAGACAACAATGACTAAAAAGAAAAAAAAAAAAAAAATAAATCCAATGCTGATTACAGTAGCTGTAACCGGGTATACACCGCAAAAGTTCACAAAGTGCACGCAACATCGTCCAACCAATTTTAAATCGAAAACGTGCTGCTGACAAAGCCAAAAGCGGTAGCAATTTACAATAACAACAACAGCAACAACAACAACAACAGAAACCACCACTACAACTGCCACTATACAATATGCCATTGTTAATTGCATGACATAATCCCAATGCTAATACGAAAACGAAAACTCAATCGAAACCAAACAACAGACTCAACATTAACTTGTTTGCTGAAAGAGCCAAAATTAAAGCAGACAAATTGTTGGAAACTCTAAAAGAAAAACACACACACAGCGACATGGCCAAAGGAAAATTATTACATAGTTTATCTGTGTCTTTGTCTTTTTTAATTGCTTAACTATTTGCCAAAGGCAATTGTTAATAAACAATTATTTAGTAGAAAAAAAGACACAAATTTGCATTACAAAAGCCGTTGGCCAGATCGATATGCAGATATATGTATGTATGTACATATATAAGCGCGATCGTTAATCTACATCTACATCGCGCGACATTAAACTAATTTGAGTGACTGGCGCATATCGATGGACTCAAGTTGACTAAATGGACAAGAACGATCTGCGATCCGATTCGAGATCGATTAGATCCAAAGCAATCGATGTTATGTACATACAAATGCTGGTGGTCAGCGCAGCGGCGGCTATAACTTTGTGTCTCAATTATATACGCACGACGGACTTCAATTACCCAAATGAAAATGAAACACAAAACATACTCAAGGCGACAACAGTAAAATTTCTATACATATAAAGGAATTCATTTCAACACTAGACAACACATTTCAGAGCATTGATTTTCGAGTTATCATAGGTTTGTAGGTGTTTACAGATATTGACAGATGGACCGTAAAATAAGCCGAATGGGACATTTTTCTGACATAAATCGATCAATAACTTTGTCGTTTCTCAAGCGATTCTAACATTTATTAGTGCGATTACTGAATTAAAAAGGAATAGAACGACCAAATCTTACTCTTTTATGAAATGATTGTTTAATTATCTAAACAAAATAATGTTCACGTAAACTATCAAAGCACTGAGTAATCGATAGATACATAAAGTTAAAATTCTATCAAATTTGACCAAAATTTATCATTTCTTTTGAGTTTTTAGAATAACAATTTAAAAATGGAAAAAATGATTTACCACTTAAAATGAATATATACACAGATTACTGAAGAATTGAGTTGGGAGAATCTTTTAAAAAAGCAGAATCACTTATGAGTTTGATAAGAACTTTTCTCTACACAAATTTAACGAATCGATTTAGTAACGATAATCAAAATTCAAAGAGTTTGGAAGTGCAAAGCTTTGTGACGAGTCACAATGGCAATTGTTGGTAATTTTGTGTTGCACAGTGTTTAACTTGATATTGATTGTCTTTATCAAATCTTTACTGCTGTCAATTTACCAAATATACTATAGATACATATATGTGCATAAACAAATAAACTCGCTCGATTTCATTAGCACACCAACACTCACACACACACACACACATTATGGAGGGGCAGCTGTTGCTTTGGCTGGAAATGGGAACATTTTTCACTCGCAGAAACAGAAAACCGATCTACATTCAACAATGTGTTGGACTTAAACGGATGCCACACAATGACGACGATGATGATGATGGTGATGATGGGAATGATGATGATGCATGTGTGCAGCGGGAGTGATGGGAGGTCCAGCAAAAGTTCACATTCCGCATGCTCACGCGCCAATTGGGCCGCCCAAAGACCGCACGGGGCATCATCATCAACATCCAATTCGGGGGCAAATGGGCAATGGCGTTGTGTGTGTTTGCACAGATGTTCTTTATTTGAATTTTACGTTACGTAAATTTGACAAAAGCATTTTATGTGAATATTTCATTGAAATTCATTAGTCAGCCTAAGGAGAGTGCGAGAAGCGGCGTGGTCATTGCCAGAGAGCTCTACATACATGCCATATAGTCAATTTTCAAGCTGACAGTAGGTGGCGATCACACACAAAGATACACAATACATTATGACGTCGACAGCGAGTCGTCATCGTCGCATGGAGCACACACAAAGCTGGGCCATTGATTGATGTATGCCCCCAGTTGTCCCAGCTGCAGTCGGTTGGTTGTGGAGGGGTAACGAAAGCACAACACACCACCGATCACAGAAGTAGGTTGCCATTGCCATTCGTGCCGTCGAAGATGATGATGATGATCAAGTTGTTGTTGACGTTGATGTGCCACAGTGCCACAGTCCCCATTCCCCATTCCCAAATCCTCATTCGCATGCATGTATGTGTGTACCTATTCTAGCTATTAACTGCAGCACAGTTGTCTGCTAAACATATGGAAGCTTCTTTCTGGCTCACTTTGATCATATCTGCGATGTTTGCTTTGGCACTGGGCACTGGGTCATTTCGCGCCATCACCATGGGCGTTTCCAAAGCAATTAGTGCACAAAACTTTTCCTCGACATATTGAGGTCATGCACTTGTATTAGTTATCTTTTCCACTAAAAACCCACATATGTAGATGTATACAATAAATCACAAAAGTCTTCCAAAATAAATTGACTAGATGTGCCTATCTGTTGGCCCATTGTTTCCTTCTTGACCGATCGACCGCATCAAAGAGAACACAAAAATTGCGAATCAACACACAAGCAAGTTTAAAACATTAATGGAAAAACAGAAATTGGCAATTGGCTAAAGTTTTTATTGAGTTTTTGACCCATTGCTGGATGATGGCTAGCTGGCTGGGCTCTAAAATATATGCCGTATTGGCGATTTCACAAAAATTTGGCAGCCACTCAGAAACGCATTTGAAATGTTTACGCTAATGGCGACCACGTACAGACACGTGTTACCATCGATATACTATTAACCCTTTTTAACTGCAAGAGTTTTGCTTCGCTTGGGGTTAACGGGAGGTGGGTGCTTGGGGTGCGGTGTGAGGAGTGAGGGGTCGAGGAAGTCTACTTCAAAATGCACATGCCGTAAAAATAAAATTTAATAACTTTTTGCACAGTAGCACGTACCATGACTCATTCAACACACTCAACAACACACCCACGATGCTGACGACGACGACGACGACGAGGAGAAACCAATCATAACATCTGGCTGAGATGGAGATGGAATGAAGGAGAGGCCATAGCCCAACCGATTCCAAGCGCAAGCTAAGGCCAAGCCGGCCACATGCCAAAAGCGCAGCCGAAACACTTGAGACAAGGCGGAAGGCAACGGAAGGTATAGGGGATGGGGCAAGTTAACGTAGCAGCAGCAGCAGCAGCAGCAGGGGTAGCCATCTGTCATAATTGTCGGGTGGCTGCATCAAATTGTAACCTAATAATTCCCCTCGGCCTCGGCCATACAGATGATGTTGTTGTTGTTGCTGTTGTTGCTGCTGCTGCTGCCACTGCAACTCAATTAGTCTTTGGGCTTAAATTACGCATACGCCTCGTTTGTACTTCTCTCTGTGTCTGTTAGTGTTGACATTTGTTTGACCAATTTTAGCTTTAAAGTCATTTTTACAGCCAAATAACATTTTAGCCATGTTGAGCCTATTTAGTCATTTCTCTTTCAGTTTTAGCTTTCGATTTCATGAAATGTTTTACTATAAATTCAATATCTCTTGACGCTTTATGAAGATTTATGTTGAATGTCATTAAAAATCATATTCAACATTAGAATTTTATGCATTTTCCAAGGGAATTTTAAATTAAGAAGCATTTTTTGAATAATTTTTTAAAATAAACTAGAATTTATGCACTTATTGGATTACTATAGTATAAGATTCAGATATCTTCGTTTATATTTTTGAAAGCAAAATAGAAAAGATAAATAAAAAACTATAAAACTGCAAGCAAAAAAAACGCAAACGATGGAAACAAAATATTGAAAATATGTTTGAATTTTATTATCTTGAATTTCGCAGCACTGACATACAAATACATATAAACTTCTGTGTGGGGGTGTGTGTGTGTGTGTGCCTTGGCAACACTTTGCAATGTGACATATGGCTATCTCTGAGTTGAGAGTTCATTGGAGGAGTGCCACCCCTAAAAGCTTAGGCGTGCCACCAATCTCAATCTCAAACCCGAACAAAAAACCCAGCATACCCCAATCCCAATCCCAATCCGAATCCCAATACCAATCTCAATCTCTATTTCTGTCATTATCTAAACGACTCGACCTGAAGCTGAAAACATTTATGAATTATGCACATACATAGCTTGCTTGGCAGAATGGCAGAAGATTTCCCCGCGGACTTTTGAGCGTTAAAACGTGTTTGCCATTAGGAGGAGAGGGCAGCAGCAACGGGTATGCTGCTGGTTTATGGGGATGATGAGCTAACATCACTGATAAAGTTGTCAGCTGTCAGTTTTGTTCGGTTGTTGTACACGCCGGTGTGGTTCGATTATGGATATGGACTTGGGCCAAGTCAACCCTGCTGAATGCTGCCCCGAATGCTGGGGCACGTGCCTTAATTGTTTTGTTTATCTATTGTTGCAAAAATTTCCATATTTTTACATTAGTGTGTCTTTTTGACTTGACTTGACTTGTTGTTGTTGTTGTTTTTATTGTATATTGTTTAAGTAGTTTAGCAAAACAAAAAAATTAAAAACCAATTTCGCGTGTTTGTTGTGCAAGTTGGCAACGACGACGACGACGACGACGGCGTCAGCGGCATTGCAATGTCATGCGAATTGTCTATCTATCTGACTGTCTGTCCATCTGGCAACCATTCAGTCATTCACTCAATGAAACGCACCTGCTGCCTGCCTCAACCCACGCCTCAAGTTTCAGTCTAGATCAGAGTCTATCTCTATCACATACAGAGAGCATCTTGAAGCATCTGCTTATAGATCCATTCTCTCTCCTTCTAACTCACACCAATGGGTCTCTGTTTCTGTCTCTATTTTTCACCCTTCCCATCAAGACAGAGCGGGGGATCGGGCTCCAGCTTGATTTACCGACGGCTCATTGCGGAAAACTGCATCGCACGTTCGTGTTCGTGTTCATGTAGTTTTTGAAGGTTGCAACAAACGATATAAAATAATATGAATAAAAAGAGAAGACAGCAACAACAAAAACAACAACAACAGAAAAGCAAAACATCGAGTTTCATTTGAGTTATTTGTTTTTGCAGTTTTCTCTGTGTGTTTTTTTTTTTTTTTTTGTTTTAATTTATGTTCCGTTGAGCAGCCAATTTGTCTTCTGTCTCGAGTCTGACAATGAGTTCGCTTGCCAGCGGAAACGCTGTCGTCTTTATTGAGAACCTTGATTTTGTGGTATTTTGTACCCCGCCATACGGTATTATTTTTTTCGCTTTTGGGGTTCGTTTTCGGTTTTTTACATTAATTGAATTAAATTTAAGTATTCTGTCTGAGTTTTTCCATTTCAAGCTCAAAAGTTTTGCCTATTCAATTTGTTAAGTAGCCTCTTCTCTTCGTCAAAACTAGACGACATTTGCCTCAACTGATGGGCTGAGTAAAATTAGCATTTAACTTAATGTTTCCGTAGTTTTTAATTAAATTTACAATTCAACTGAGTTAATTAAAAAAAAAAAAAAAAAACAGAGAGCAATTGTAATGAAGTACGCCTGACTATATTCTTTCTAGTTTCTCTATATATGGTGTCATCTAAAATGAATGAAGTGGGGGGTCAATAGAAGAGCCACCATGAAGAAATAGTTACCGATTAGTGAATGAATTTTACGATTTAGTCGCTTGGTTTTCCGAAAAACGTGATAGAATGTGAAAGATTTCGAGTTAGTTGAACTGTCTATAATGTAATCTAAGCTGAAGAATAACTTTAATGACAATGTTGAATTTAGTTAAAATGAAAAATGACTCAACCAGAGATTTCTATTATCTAAGAGCGTCTGCAGAAATGGTTTTTAAGGGCCGTTTCAACGCAATCTGTTACCTTTTCTCGAGGTTTGGACTCTCTGTTTGACTTCTGACCAAGGATTGTACCCTAATCTATAGATGTCTATCATCAAGCGAAACGAAAGAGTTAAAATGAACCAACGAATCGTCATATTTTGAACTTTGACCATTTCGCTCATAAAAACTTCACAAAAAAGCCACAAAGCTGTCAATTTTTTTGCGCGACATTTAACGCAATGCGAAATGTGCAAATTAGTGGACGCACATAGACATAGATGGTAAAAAATAAGGGGGCAGAGACGACCTGGAAACGAAGGAGGCAAAAGCCGCTTGGAACAACCACACACACACACACACACAGCAAATTTAACGAATCTGTCAACCTGCCGACTGGGCCAAGATTTACGAGAGCTCAACTCCTAGGCTCATTCCAGCTAAGGTGCAGTTAACAAATTGCTAAAATATGAACCTCCAATATGGCTATAGCTCGATCGTTTGGTTTGGTTTGGGCTCGCCGCTGGATCCCGTGCTTGATCCCGCTGTGCGGCCGGACGGGCAAGCGGGCGGGCGTTTAAAAGAAAACTCCATGGAACTCGACGCGTCGCCAGTCAAAGAGTTAAGCGGGGGCGGCGTCACAAAAAAGGAACGAGAGGTTGTTTGGCGTTTCGAGGGGTCGGCGGGGTTCAAATTAAATCGATAGCCATGCTTAAATGTCGGCTAATGCAAAGCAAATAGCTAAACAATAATGGGTACGGGGTATGCAATACCAATTGAAGCCCGCCTGCCAACAACAGCGATAATTGCTATATGTTGTTGATTTTTACTGCTAATACTGTTGCTGTTGTTGTTGTTGAAGTTGTTATTGTTGTTGTTCATATCATTCATGTCATACCCCGCGTATCACACGGATGTAAAAAAAAAACCCAAAGAGTGTATTTGCTACACTTAATCATTAAATCTAAAGTTGATTAGAAATTCTACACCGAGATTCAAAGCAAATATTTAAAATTATTATTATTTTTTAAAATAAAAAAGTTATTATTAGATTTATCATCTTAATATTCTATTCTCTATTCCATACAATTGCTACTAGATATTTGACTTTGACTTTTAAGTTTTTATATTTATTATTTTCATTTAATAATGTTAACTACAATTTCAGTTAAACTTTTCCAATTATTTCTCAAATATAATCTCAAATTACCATGCTTGACAACTTAAAAAAAGTTTGTTTCTTGATTATAATTTAAAGTTAAGAATATAAATATATTAAAGCTTACTTTCTTAATCGAAATGAATGCGAAAAAATTCAAATTTTTAGCAAATATTTACGTTTGAAAAGTGTATGGACCTAAAATTGTAATTTCTGTTGCAAATGGGACAGATTTTTATGAAATTTTCAAATGGTTTTTATGTTTTTTTATACTTAGAATGCTTAGTAAACTGTTTATGGAGCAAAAGTAAACAAACAATCCCAAAAGATGCTAAATGAATAATATTCCAGCCTTATTTAAGAAAATACTAAATCATAAATCTTTCGGACCATCTCGAAAAACCGATGCGTGTTGGTTAAGAACCAGTATCAGAATGGACGGTGCATGGATTTGTAGATCAAATGGTAAGAGATTTTGCTTCTTGTTTTTTTTTTTTTGTAATTTTCAATTAAGTATCAACTAGTCGATTACCAGACTTGAATCTAGGGACTAGCTTCAGTTGATCTCCAACTCTGTGAGTCACCGATCAACCGTTTGAAGCCACCTGTGCCACCACCACCGCCACCGCCACCGCCATCGACGTCGACGTCGCGACGTCAACTTGAGCTTAAGCTTAGCGCCAGGCACCTGCACCTGCGCCAGTAGATACTTTGGTTAGCTAGCCAAGCAACCAGCCAGCCGACGATCCAACCAACCAACCAACCAGCTGCAGCCCACTCTCTCGTCGTCGTCTGTATTGGCGCCGCTCTCTTTCTTCGTTTGGTTTTTTTTTGTTTTTCGCTTTTGAGCAATTAGCCTGCAACTCGATGTAGCCGCTTTGAGTTTTCTAATTAGTCCACCACGACTCTTAACCGGTGGGTAACCTTTTCAATTGTTTGTTGTTTTGTTTGTTGTTGTTGGTGAGCTTTTTTGTTTTGTCTTTTTGCGCAATTTCAAATTTAATTTTCAATTTCTTGTCGCTGCGTGTCAGTTCCGTTGGCATTTCAATTGAGTTATTTGCGCGCAACGGTGGCGCAAAACATTTCGTAAATTTCGTTCCACCGGGCACTCTCCCCTCCACCGCTCCGCCTCTGTCACCTTCCTTTCTTAGCCAATGTGTTCCCGTCTTTCAACTGCTACAGTTTTGTTTGCCGAACGCCCCAGCCCCAGCCCCAGCGCCAGCCCGACTTGTAGTATTTTATTTTTTATTTTATTTTATTTTATGACCAGCAGCAGCAGCAGCAGCCGCCTCAGTTTCAGCTTTAGCCTCAGCCGGCAGCGGCCGCGGGCCTCAATCGGTTGCCGGTTGGCAATTGTTTGTTGCCTGAAAATTAGCGTCTAATTTGGCTTTTTATCTTTATGCAGTCGTAACTAATTATTTATATTTAAGTCGCCAAATAGTGCAACACAGTTGAATTGTTTTTTAAATGCGCATTGAGTTTTTGTAATTGAAAAATTAGTTACGCGACTTATCGCACACAGTTTTTCTCACTCATTTTGTTGGCCCATTTGTATTAGAGTTAGTTAGCCAGTTGGATAACTAAATATATCAAATTAAACTTTAGATTGATGTTGACTATTTGTATTTGTTTGTCAGCGTTTTCAATTAAGATAAAAAGAAAAATCTAAACTGCCTTTCAATTGACAATTTCATTTAATGGGAATCCCCCACGCCACCCAAACTAACCAGAGTAGTAGAGTTAACATTTGGTATCTATAATATTTATGAAGAAGGAATCACAGTTTGCCCAACATTTTGGTTTGATTACTATGGAAATGATTCGAAAATTGATTGGAAAATGGCGATCTAATTCCATTTTTGCGTTGTCATTCTTTCCAAGGATCGTTTGTCATCGTTTCGGTCTAATCCAAGTTTAATTATCATCCAATTTGGAGTAAGCCTTTTAATAATTTAGTTAGGCTACAAATTTAGCATACTAAAATAAACTTTCTTGTTTTTTGTCGCTTAAAGTTTGATAAGAAATAAATTTTTTTGCCCCAACCGTTTCTTCTTTTTTGTGGATCGATATAGCCAGAAGATCTTGATAAAGATCTTATAATAAAAAAAATATGAACAAGTCTTTTGAAACTTCTGAAACCTTTTTTGCAGTAGTATAAAGAAGTATTTTAGTCCTAATAACTTTTGATTATATTGAAATATATTTTTATAAGATATTTTCCAACCAAACTAACTTAACTTAGGATGATGTTACTCTGTTCAAACATTTTGAAGAAGATTATTTATTGATTGGAATAAAGGTGACATTTAACATTCTCTCACTGATTGAAATGCGGTTACCTTAATGTGAGGGAATTCTACATTGCTGTTCGCCTTGATTAATTGTCATTTCCTTTACCGATACCGAAAATCAAAATCATGCGTTACACAATTGTCCCAGTCCATCTCGCTCCCCCTCACACAACTTGCACATGCTCATGCACTGGTTAGACTTTGTCAGCGATCCAAGTGCATTTTGGGATCGTTCGATCAAAATCACGGCAAAGCACCTCAAACAAAAAAGTTATATACATATATAAAACGAAAATTAAGTAAGTACATTTTGGGCCCAGGTAAGAGAGATTGGTGGCAATCGCAGATTGGAGGCTTTGTACGTTGTCGGAAATTCAAGTGCACATTTCTCATTGATAAATTCAAAGTGGGAGAATAAGTGAGAGGGGGAGAGAGTCAGGGACATTTTCGAGGTACATGTAAACAGTGACATGAGATTTGGGGTCTTGCCGATATCAATTAAAAGGGACTATAAATTGTAAATACATGTTGTCGCTTTATCAATTTTTGTGTCTTTTTTTTATTTTGGAGCGGGGAGGAGGGGGGAGAAAAAAGGCGCGCGCCACTTCGACCGACATGTGAAAACGCATTGCCCCCGGCCCACAATCCGTGCGAGTTCAATTAAACAAAAAAAAAAAAAACAAGTAAGAGTAAAAAAAAAACCAAAGCAACAGAAATTAAGCACTTGAATTGCGCACCATATCAGGCCATAAAAACAAAAATTGGAATTGTGGTAGGGATGATGCGTTGCGTGGTGGAGGGGCTACAATAAATTCATCACCTTAATTACAAGTGCAAACAAAAACCACAAACGCACACACATACATGGAGTAGAGGAGAAGAGTGGCTTTTGTCCGGGGGAAGAAAACGCACGTAAAAAAAAGCACGAAAGCGTGCGGTAGATAAGAACCTATGAGCTCTCGTAATGAACCTTGGGACCGGGATCGGGGCTCTCTCGGTGCAACCACCTGTTGGCATGACATAGCCAGGCAGTCAGGCAGGCAGGCAGTCGGGCAATTTCTATTGGATGATGATGGTGGAATGAAAACAACACACAACACACGTAACCAGAGCATTTGGTTGCTGATAAGGCTCGCGTAGCTTCATCGTGGTCGTAGTCGTAGCCGTCTACTACTACGACATAATACTATGCCATGGGTCTTGGGGCCGTCTGTTTTTTGTACACTCACTCACTCGACACTACGGCAGGTTGGCCATCTGGCAATGGTTTCGGTTATCAGCAAAGTCAGTTGGGGTTTCGCGCGGGTGTAATGCGTAGCATGTCCGATAAGACCAGGTGCCCAAAGGCATGGGGCCTTCTGGGTACATTGGTACCCAAACTGCACTCAGCACGAAGAGTGAAGTGTCGAACCTATGAATCGTCGTTTGTTGGTTTGGTCTATTTTTAAGTAGTGTTCACCCAACTCAGCCGACTTTTGTCAACGCAGAGTGCAAACTGATAAATATTGTTTACACACTCAACAACGAAGACGTCGTCATTTAGAAATTGAAATTGCTTTGCACCTAAAAGGTAATTTGGTTCGTTCAGCAGATCGAGGAGGAGGAGGAGGAGCTGTGATTAGGAGGGGGTGACTTCTTTGGGTACAAGATGATGTAGTTTTTTATCAACCGAAACCCGAAAGCCCCAAGTGGGCACAGGTGTTTGAACGAATAACTTATAACCCAATCTCTCATTCACATTATTATGGCCACGCATTTTTGTATATGTTTATAAATTAAAAGGCTATCGGACAAATTGAGAACGACTGGAGAGAAGGGAGTGGCTAGCTGGCTGGCTGGCTGGCTCGGCTCCAAGGCAAGCGACAATAGGGAATAGAGTGGAGTGGAGGGAGTGGGAGGGGTTAACCTGAAAATGAACAGCAGACATGTCATCATTTGAATTTCTAATCTGTTTTTTATCTCCGCACTCTTTTTTTATTTTCGGTGCTGATGTTGCGAGGAAGGGAGGGTGGGGGATTTTGAAAGGGGAGTTGCGTGCTTTTGTCGTCGTCATTTGGCTGTTGTCTGGCAAACTGGCTTTTTGAATCGGGTCCGGTTTGGTCTACAGGTGTTTTGCACTAATCGAAAACTATTTTTCGATAGTCGCTCTAATTAATTTATAGCTTTTGCCACTCAATGAATGAGGAATTATTGAGAAGAGGGGGAATCGAGTATTTTCTGTGTGTTGTGTCGTCGTGCGATACGAGAATGTACGCGGCCCAAAAACTAGCTAACTGGGCTGCTAATCTTGGCCATAATCCGAGTGCAAACGGTGCGTGGGGGAGCCGGAAATGAAATTAACTGAACTCAACTGAAACGAACTGGACTTTTTTTTTCTTAAATGTGGATTTTCTGGATGTTGATTAATGTGAAATGGGGTTAATTGATCAAAGACACATACATTGGGTTTAGTTAAAGACTTATATAATTTCAACTACTTGCCACATAAAGATAAACATGTTTTTCAAAAATGTATTTTCATTTGCTAACAAAATCAAAAAACAATTATTATATATGGACAAAAATCCTTTCATCTGCCTATTATCCTATAAATCCAAGCTATAGTAAGGTTTTTTGTTTCGAATCGAATCAATTAAGCTTAAAATTACTACTTAAGATTATTTAAAGATTAAATGAGTTTTTAATTTCCCAACGTCTCTTGCGTTGCAAAGCATCTTCTTACTTTCCACTCTAATCAATATCTTTGGTAATCTATCTAAATGAGATTTTTCTGTCTGTCTGACTGGCTGGGTGAGTAGGTGACTGACTGACTGAATGAATGACAGTCGATGTCATTGACAACTCAAGCACAAAATGTATGACAAGCTCTTTAGTGTTGTTTGTCGCTGCTTGTTGCATATTTGTTGTACATTTTCATTTTCAGTTTTGCTTCGTTTCGGTTTCGAATTCGTTTTGCATTTTGCGATTTGAGTTTGGCGTTAGCTTTTTTGGCCTGCTCAACAACTTTGGCAAAAAACAAAACAAAAATAATAATAATAAAATTATAAAAAATGTTCAAATTTAAAACAGAGATTTGTTTCTCAGCTTTGCTAATGTTAATGTTAATGCGTTGAACACGTCTTGGCCATTAAATGCTTAAACACACACACACTCACACACACACACACACACATATATACAGATAGAGACAGAGTCGAGGTACCACATGACGTATGCGTTATGACAATGCGACAAACAAACAAATGTTGGTACATATTTTTTCATTTTTTTTTTTTTTTTTTTGCTTTCTGTTTCTGCTCTTTTGGCCAAATCTTGGCCCGCACCCATTCAAATGAGCCGCACACCTGTTGGGCCTGCTGGGTGACCATGGCAATATATACAAATATATGTATACATGTTAAGTAAATTGAGGCATGTGTATGGGAGAGGGGTTGGGGCAATGAGGGTTGGGCCCTCTTGAGATCTCTTTAGCCCGGTAGTAGGCAGCTGACAGCATTTTCTTTCGTGCTGCTGCTGCTGATGATGATGATGACATAAAATGGAACAAATGGCCTATGAACGGCACAAATTAAGGCAATGCAAACAGAAATCCAATTGGAAAACAAAGCCTCATCCTGCCATAATTTCTTAAAAATGAAAAAAACACAACATTTGTCAGCTCAACACCGAGGTATAGCACGGTCAATCCCTTCCCATTCCACCCCAAAAAAAAGGAACTCAATCGAAGGCAATCCTCCGCCCGCCCTTCTCTCTTCCCATTGTACGTCAGTTGTCATCTGCCTTATAACTCTCGTGTTAAATTTATTCAAAACCTCTTGACTCTTTCCAACCCCTCGATGATGTCGAACTCAATGTGGTTGATTCGTTGCTTAGGTTGTTTAGTTGGTGTGGCAGTTGGCCAAGGGGTGTCACACATTTTATGTGTGTCTGTGTGTGTGTGTGTGTTTTGTGTGCCAAGTGCTTGAGTGAGTGCTGCTGGTTCCCCTCCCTTCGCTGCTGTCTGCCCTTTTACTCTTTCCACTGTTTGACAATTTTGATCCCTTTTGTTAAGTGTTTCGGCTGGGCTGATGTTATTATTACGTTTGTTTGCACATTTGTCGCCCCGAATTGGCGAACAAATTGCTAAATACTCGTTTCTATTTATACATATATAAATCCACGCTTTGCTAAGGCCACGCCCATACGCACCTGCCATTTAAACACCTGTCTACCCACTGCTATAATCGATACATCATTAGAGCTACAGCTTTTGATTTTCGTTGCTTGTCCTTTGATAAATCCTTCCATAAGGTACTCGAGTTTCCTTTTAGAGTGGGTAAGTAACATGACGCTTTCATCTCCCTAGGGTATATACATATGTATATTCTTAATCAGCAAAAAAAATCTTGGCTATTTATTCAAATAAGTATGGGTTTCTTTCCGTCTGTCATTGGAGCCCATTTGGTGGTCCATTTGAGCTTTAAATTGCTAAAATACTTGAGCACTAAATATGCAATAAAAATGGTAGATAAATATAATGGAATAAGTATGTATGTATGTATACATTGCAATTGCAATTTTATCTACAAAACACATCAATGTAAACAGATTTCCAATTAAATCACCTTCTATCCCTCCCCTCCCAACACCACACCAATCTCTGGCTGTTTTATTAACGATTATTCAAATACTTATACTAACTAATTGCTAAGTATGATTTTATTTTGCAATTCTCATTTTTTTTTTGTTTTCTTTTAATATTTTTATTATTATTATTCACTTGAACTTAAATCGCATTGACTTGATTGGCCAATAAATAAACCATAATCTATATATGTAAGTACATACTTAAATGTTTGTATGTGTGTGTTTCATTGCCTTTAATTAGTAATTTGATTTCCGCTCTCGAAAGATTTTTCAGCTGTGTTATCAATTTACTGGGAATTATTTAAGAAATTCGGAGAAAAAGAAGAATGAGGATGAGAAGGAGGAGACAAGGAAAAAACTTATAAACAATTTCTAATTAGATGGACGGCCATTTTGTTGAATAACCTTCCAACGGGTAGTCAATCGTTTCAGCCTGGTCAGTTGATGAGCACAACAACAGCAACAACAACACAGTAGTAGTAATCCACACATTTGAATTGAGTAATTAGCCTACCCCCACCCTTCCTACCGCCACCCTATTGCCAACCCCAACCCCAACCCCAACTATCTACCTCACCCTTTCTGACGTGTTCTGAAACATCTGGGCATTGGATCTCTATCTCAACGTTGGTTGGACGATAGCGCGCACACAAATCAGGTGCATAACACCTGAACAAATGAAAAGTGTCTAATGATCGTTAAATTTATCGTCATTGGCATGCGGGCGAACAGGTGGTGGTGAGGCAATGGAGATGGGCTTTCAGTCACGCCCATTTTTTCACATTTAATACTACGCCACAATATATACAACATTTGCGCCTACTCTTGCACTCGGCATTTCGACTAACGCTATCAGACGACGCTTCCGTCGTCGCTCGGGTACAAATACCACATACAACAAACAGAAATGTTTCTGTTTCGGTTCCGTCGCAGAACTCTCTGATAAAGTCCCTCCAGCCGTCCTTACTCCTCCTCTCCTCGCCCACCATCTCCACACTCTTTGCACTCCAAAAAAAAAAAAAAAACCCATTCCCATTTGTTTTGCACTTGAATTGCGGCAGGCATCGTATTTATAGTATTTGTAGTCATGGCTTTTCGGTGCGAGGTAGTATCTATCTATATATGGCAATTTTGCATGCTTATAAAGATAGCGTGTTATTCCTACATATATCCGATACCCAGTAGATGACAGAATACTTTACTCTCATTGTCAGATGCAAAAGCAAACAAAAATGTCCTAAGTGAACACACGAAACCAGAGAATATTCTCCTGGCCCTCACTTAACGCGGCGTCCTGTAAAACTTTAATCTTTGCTCTAAATCAATAAGTCGATTTTGATTAAAATACATTTTTAAATAGTTTTTGGCTTTTGTTTCATTTTCCTTAAAAGGCAATCAACTCAGCCTAAACTCCATGAGTTACTGCTCAATAATCAGACAATGATGTGAAAGTATAATCAATTCAACTAAGAATCGCTTTATCGAATTAATAAGCTCTCGCTTTTGCTTAACACGGTCTTTCCTAAGAACGTAGCCCATTTTAGACGAGGACCAGGACGAGGACCAGGTTTACATCGAAATAATTTAAAGGCACATTTCTCCTCCTCAAATTGGATAAAGTTATCTACTCTACTCAAGGAATAACTTAGTAAGTGTCATGTTTAAAAAAATAATTTCAAAATTTACTGTCAGTTGAGTAGGTAATGACAATTATGCGTTTCATTTTGATATTCAAATCTATTATTTTGCGGTTGGCTAGAACACGTCTTAACTTGTTTCATTGGCAATTGTAAAGAAAACTGCTGTTTCAGCTGAATGAACCTTAGTGTACGTTTCAAGTGTGCTGAAAATTGGCTGGAAGGACAAACAAGAAAGTTATGCAAGAAAGCTAAAAAATAATGAACTGAAAGCATTATACGATGAAGATTAACACATGAAGCAACTTTATGACTCATCCAGGGATTATATATGATAAAGCTAATGTTCATAGTTAAAAAGGACAAGAGGGGACTAAAAGAGAGATAAGTAGCCTGACTACATGACAATGTTTCAAGAATATTAAAATATACATATGTATTATCAGAATACATAGATATGGATATAGATTCAAGTAAAAGTCGAATAAGAACTTGACTATGACTATGATTTATTTGTTTTCCCTAGAGTATAAATAGTTAAAGACTTTAAAGTTTATCAAACGAAACACAGCTGACGACGATTCTGACATAGGAATTAATCGTACAATTTGTACTATCTTTTCAAGTGTACAAAGTATCAAATAGTCGACTAATCTAATTCAAATGTAATTTTATTTTTATTTATTGCCTCTTTGGGGTATTATCTTTGCGGTAGTAGTAGAGTCGAGTTGAACGGGGGGGACAATCGGGCAACTAATTGCCGAGCTGCAATCACATTTGATGACGCATTCCAAATGATATCGTCACTGACCCATATCACGGTAAGTATTAATGTATGTACCTCCTAAGCATGTCGTATGTATGTACATATGTATGTAGATTCCTCCTTTAAGCGAAATTATTAATTTAGCTCTGGCATTATTTTCTATTTGAATTTGAACGAGTTTTTGTTCGCTGTTGCTAATTGCCAGGCTATCCACCATTCAAACGCATGCAATCTACGCACTCCACTTTGGTCGTACATATCTAAATCAAATTGTCGGAGCTGTCAATAAACTGCACACATTATGCAGCTGCCGGTCGACAAAAAACATGAAAAACAATTTAGAAACGCCACAAATCAGCGGCTCAATGACCGCGACTGCAAAATGGGGAATGCGAAAGAGATACAGATACAGATACAACGGCAATAAGAGATAGAGATACACACACACCACAAGATACACTGAGATTTCAAGATACTACATACATTCATAACATAACAGGCAATATACATATGCATGTGAGCGGCAATCAATAAAAGCGAAATGCATTGAAACAGGTGCAACAGGGGCAAAAATGACAGGCCGCCTGCCGGCCCAGGTCTGCGCGTCTGGTGAAGGGAAATGAAACGCCTGATGACACACTAAAGTTTTAAGCCCCGCAGCGGTGGGTGGCAACTCTGACTGCCCCACACTATCTCTCTTCTCCTCGGCTGATACTGATGCTGCTGCCGACGTGCTGCTGACGTGCTGCAGCTGTGCACCACATGTTGCTGCCGCTGTTGCGGCTGCCTCATTGGGGCGGTACTATTGGGCGCCCATTAGCGGGCCGTCGCTGTTGTTGCCGCCGCTGCTAATGGCAGCAGCTTTCTGAAATGAGCACAGCAGGTGCAGGTGCGCCACAGCTCGATCAGGCCCAAAAAGAAAAAACTAAAAAAAAAAAAAAAAAAACGTTGACAAATTTACAGCAAGCGTTCGCTCAAAAATGGCCGTCGGCAATTCATTTGCCTGCCACCCGATGACTAACCGGACGAAATGATGGACACTAAATGGTCGCCAGATTTATGGCGAGCACCAACGCCATCACAGCATTTCGTTTGCTAATACAGTGGTTATTGCCTAACGATTACCATGTCGATCACCTCGAAGGATCCCAAATGCCTCTGAAACCTTTAGCAAACGTATTTTCCAGATAACCAGAAGAGATTGGGAGACTGCAAATCAACGAAGAATATGAAAAGGATTTGAATGATCAATATTTTGTTCGTGGTTTCTCCAACATTGGGGAGGATCTCATGTTTTCTGGTTGCACTTAACCAATTAAGACTGTACGAAAGAAATATCTCACACCACATTCGTTTTATACTCGGGCCCACATATTATTCAACTAGTTTATGTTGGCCGACTTTTCAATGTTACTCATACGCACCTGTGGCACTCGTCCGTCTTCTCAGTCCGTTCGTCTCTGACATTCATTTGCAATATTTTCACGCTTTTTTTGTGTTTTTTTGCTTTTTCTTAGTTGTCACAACAATTGACACTTTAAGTTTTTAAATAAGTTGCCGTCGTCGCAATCGCATTGCTGTTGCTGCTGTCGTATCAAAAGTTGTTGTTGCTATTGGTGATGCCTTGCAATGTTGCTGCTGCTGCTGCTGCTGGGCACTGGCAGCCAATGAAAGACACATCGACAGCAGCTGCGCGCCAAATTAACAAAAATTCACAAAATGCCGCTAGCAATTTTCCAAGCATTTTGTTGTTGTTATTATTTAACGTGTGAATACAAATGTGTGTATGAGTGTGTGTGTGTGTGAAAACAAAGTAAAATTTATGTGTTTTGTTTAATAATAAAGAAGAGAAATTCTATAACATTGTATGCACAAAATATTCACGCTATTAATTTATGACAAACATAAATGAACACAAAAGCTTTTGACAAAACAAAAAAATGTTTTTTAGATATATTTGTCATTAGACGAAGGCAACGAATTTCTTATACCCTTTGAAAGATTTGCTTTAGAAATGGACATGTATCAGATCAATGAAAATGCAAGCAAAAGAAAGATTAGTATAAAAAATAATACATAAGTTTATTCCTTTTCTCATCCTGTGATTCTCAACTAGTTTAAGCTTTGAGAAATGAGTACCAACTTGATAAACAAGAATAAACTTAAGCCTGCAAACTCTAAAGTTTAAAATCGAAAATATTATACAAAATATAGAATATCTATGCAAATTCATTTCATACAATAAACAATAAAAATCTAGCTTCAATTTCCAATTGCTTACCTCGATTTGGACATAAGGAATTCATTTAGTTCGTCATGTGGATCAGAGAATATCTAATATATGCAGTTTTCAAATGTTTATAAACTTTATACAATTCGTTTAAAGTGTATAACAATATGGGGGGTAGTATGAGGCAAACTAATTAAGACAATGGGAATGTGAGCAAATAAACGAAGAACAAATAAACTTATGAATTCGAAAAATGAATTTTTAGATGATGTAAATCACTATGAATTGGCAGCAAAAGCAGTTTGTTGATCATGAGTGGATTTGGATTTGCTCTCACTTAACACAATTTAACACACTTTTACAAAGAGAGTTCAAGTTCAATGGATAAACCATAAGGAAAGTTCTTTTGAACTTTCTTTCATTCAATTGTTCAATTGAACAATAATGATAAAATGTTTCTAATTACTCGATTATCAAAAGAGTTTTAAAGCTAACACTAAAATGAGTCTGGCATTGCCAATTTGTATATTTCGTGATTGAAACGTTTTTCATACAGTTAACCACGCCCATTTTCGTGTGTCACGCACACGTGAAAACAATTGAAATAAGTGCCTTTTTGGGTCTTGTCTCGGAAATATCAATTCTCGCAATGTTGAACTTCTATGACCCACTGACCAAACCGCCAATGGATCCTCCCCCCCCCTCTCTCTCTCACCCATTCTCTGTCTTTCTTTGTGGTCACGGTGAAAGTCTCATTGTCTATGCTCTCGCCCATTTATGGGGCGTTAGTCTTGCAATTAGTTAGTGTCATTTAGACAAATTGCCCAAAAGCAACAGCAACAAACAAACTAACTACACTATGCAAAACTCTGAAGTGGAAGCAAAGCAAAGCAATGCAAAAAAAAAAAAAAATAATGTTGAAAAACAACGCCCCGCAATTAGACAATGATGTCAAAAGAAAAGTCCATTAGATGTGCTTGCAGCAGAGGCTCAAACTCAGACTCAGAGTCAGACTGGAATTGGGTTTGGTATTGGTAGGAAGTCAGTTGAGGCCACCTTATCGCTAGGCAATCTGCATGAATCGGACTGCATCTGCAACGGGCCTCTCTCGTAACTGTAACAAACTCTTGACTAGGCGCTGAGGCGACGGCCCACGGGCGTCTGCACAACACTTCATCGACACTGAGCCACCAGCCAACAACGAGCAACCACCAACTGGTATTTCCCCAGCACCAGCAACACAGCATCAGCAGTGGCTGACTAACCGTACAACAAGCCGCCAAGTGTGGCAACCGCATGCAACAGGTGGCCGCAAAAAGAAAAAAAGGGGAAAAAACAACTAAAACTTACATAGATACAAGGCCTGCTGCTGCTGCCGACTCAAGTGGGGACTGGTGGACTCGACTCGACTGGACTAGATGATTACCTACTACTACTACTGCTGCTGCCTGCCCTGTCCAAAACGTGCACCAACTTAAACTGGAGCAGTTTTCATATTGGCAGGCAGGCAGCGACGAGTTTTCCAGGTGAAATGAAATGACTGGCTAGCTTCTGGTCCGTCCTCTCCAATTTCCTCTCCTCCTAATACAACACACACACACATACAAACACATTGAGCGATGATGTATTTATGCTAAATTGCAAGTTAATTAATGTTGTCGTTTAATTCAAACGTTAAAGTGGCAAAATGTTGCTCCTATTGCGGATGGAAAATGGCAGAGAAAGAGACAAAATATATTCAGGAAATTGTCAGAGCGAATCCACTTAAAATCTATTAAAGAAAAAACTTATGTAAATGAAATGCAACTATAAAATTACCAACATTGACTTTGAAAATAAATTTGAATTTGCTTCGATGAGATAAATTAACAATTTTGCAAGAGGATCATCCTTACACTTTTACTCCTTTTTTGACTCCATCCAAACGAACTCATGGTGCACTTTGTCAAGGTAAACACATGACACTTGATAAACAAAAATTGAATCGTATTTTACCGGTTTTACGTTATTTGAAGTCATAAACAATATAGCCACAATTCGTTACCAGTTATAGCCCAATTTGAGCAAATTAATATCATCATTGACGTCAATCAGTAGCACTTCTGAGCAATGCATACTAAACGGGTTAAGTCTTTGTCAAACGAATCAAGAATTATTAACCATTTCTTTGAACAACAAATTATTAATTTAATCGGAGCTTAAATCGTTTATATACGATTTCAAAAGCTAGATAACAGCTAGTACTAGGAGCGACTAAAGCAAATGTCTGAATTCGTTAAATGAACTGGTCGATGGTAAGATCTTGTTTATTTATTTGAGGCAGCTCAAAAAGGTTAGAAAACGATTCCCATCATTGCCACATTTAGCTAAAACAAGTTGAGAATTACAACTAAATGAAGTCATGAAAAAGATCGACAAAGCTTACGATATTAGAGTTTCCTCTTACGAACATCTCTCTTTACTTTTTGCTGGGAAATAAGAACAACTTATGCATTCGCCGCTTTCTATTCTATTTTCGTGAAGGAAATGGGTATGTAAAAGGTTATATTAAAAGAGTTCTCTCTTCACCCTTTGTGAATCGAATGATATTCGGGAGGTTTTCCCTCTTGCTTGCTTGCTTGCCATCGATGATCAATTCTATCTAATATAATCTAAGGGAGCATTTAACTTCATTTATATTGCCAAATCTGGCCAAAAATGCATTAATTGAGTCAATATCAATTAACGTTTTTATCTAGCCTCTAATTTGGTTAGACAAATGTATCGTTTTATGCACACAAATATTGTATACAATGGAAACTGCACAACTTTGGCTAATGGCAAGTTGATGTTAACATTATTGTGTTGCAACCATAAAAAAAGAGAGGAAAACAGAAAACAAAACCAAATACTTATAAGCAAATAGCCAAAGAAATACATTCCACACTCATTTACAGAATGGCGCCCCGAAAAATGTTTTATGGCCAATAAGTGTGTAAGTGAGATCCAGCCTCTTGAGAATTCGCCTCTTGTTTTTGTACACCAAGCTCCATCCCTGTCCCCCATCCCCTAAAGGCCGACGATCGTTTATTGTTATTAACTATTATTATTATTATTATTATTATTATGAGTGTTGCTGTTGTTGCATTTGGGATGCACTGCAGGTGCACTATGGCGAATTTTATAACATTTGCTAATTTAATTTGTTTGCCTTGCCATTGTTCGTAGCCCCTCACCCACCCAAATGCTTCTCCTCGCCTCATGCCACTCTCTACTTGCCGCTCTCCCAACATGCCACTTGAGTTCAGTTCAAATCATCTCTGCTTTTGCCGGTTGCCTCCTTGTATAAATCACATTAGCGGCACAAATGCAAAATGAATGCATTTGTTTATAAACAACACATGGAGGCGAAAAACAAAACAAAAAAAGCAACGAATTGTGCAATAAAAACGTAATGAAATTTATGAGCAAAGCAAAGCAAAGCAAAGCTCTGAGATAGCCACACAAAATGGCAAATGGCGTGCGCTTAGTTTTTGCCAGTGAAAAGTCATAAAAAGCACTGACTAAAAATAATTAGAAAATTGCAGAGAGAAAATTGCACCTGTTTTATTTTGCCCAGGCGCTGATTGAATATGCGAATGCGAATGTGAATGCGAATAACAGAATTGAGTATCTTCGACAACGATGAATGAAAAATGTACGAGAATGGGATGGGATGCATTTACTCTCTGTGTGTGTGTGTGTGTGTTTGTGTAATGTGATGGGGTGCATAATAGAGACCCGGAAGGGGGAATGTTGGTTAAGCGGGCGGCAAAATGGGGTGGAGGGGGGTTAGTTAGTTGGTTGGAGGCTAAGGTAGATATGAATTCATTATGCAGCCAGCCAGCCGGCACTGTGAACAACACCTGCTAGTTAGTCAGCAACATGAGCTGCATGTTGGCAACAGCAGAAACGACGGCGACGACGACGAAGTCGACGTTAGCAACATATTGCAGCTGGTATGCAAAACGATTGCATTGTAGTTTTAGTTGCAGCTATTATTATTATTATTATTATTGATGTTGTTGTTGTTGTTTACCGCTGCCTTTGCAATTCATTATTCAGCATGGGTTATGGAGAAAGACTTCTTACAGGGGGGAGTTGGAAAAAGCAGGACATGCATAATTCTCTTTGCAAAAAGATCTCCTTGCGAGTGTAAACAAAACAATTTTTCACACTCGTTTCTTTTTGATAATTTATTGGGCCTTATGTTGATTTGACTAACTGGCTTAGCCAACTAAACATAAATGAGATCCTATTTCACATTTGGTCCCAGAAGAGAAGACGAATCGATATAAATGTCAGTGCAAACTCAATTGGATATAGCATTTGATTAAGCGGATATAGCCAGCAACATTCTTCGTGCACATTTAAGTTAAAAGATAGTTTCGAAAAATTCGGAAAAAAACAAAGACTCTTGGTGCATGTTCGATTATCGGGTTAAAGTAGTTTAAAGTTCTGCAAAAGCAATTTTAAGGGACAGAATCTCAATCTAACCTTTAAATACAATCAATAAGTCACTCCTCAGTCATTATACCCTTGCTAAAAGGGTATATTAATTTTGGTCAGAAGAGTGCAACGCCTAGAAGGAAGCATCTCCGACCATACAAAGTATATACATATATTCTTGATCAGCAGGAAGAGACGAGTTCAAATAGCCATGTCCGTCAGCCCGTCCGTCTGGATCGACGCGAACTGAAATTTTCAATGTAGGCTTGTATATACTGCAGGGGTTGTATATGTATCTCGGATTCGGCCGGATCGGACCACTATATCATATAGCTCCCATACAAACGGCAAAGTCACAAACAGTGACTTTTTTCAATAACTTCGTTATTTTCTATTGTCTTGAAATTTAATATTAGTGAGTTTATTACACCTATAAACGACGGTGCCGAATTTTCAGACCGATTTTGATCAAAGGAAAGGGGCGTGGCAAAAATTTGAAATAAACTTGATCACTTTACATACTACACGAATCTATATACCAAATTTGGTGGCTCTAGTCTCCGAGATCTACGCGTCCGTATAGGACAGACGGACATGGCTAGATCGACTTGGCTGTTGATACTGATCAAGAATATATGTATATACTTTATGGGGTCGGAAAATCTTCCTTCTGCATGTTACATACATTTTGCCGACTTTAATATACCATTTCACCCTATGGGTGTATGGTATAAAAAGAAATGAACCAAACAGTTTTCGATTTTATCAAAATAGTTGTGAAAATAATAAAGCTTAAAAAAAAGTGAACCCTTCCATACAGTGGATAATTTCATGATATATATTTATCTCCAACTCACTCTAAAAATATCGAAGTTTTGAAAGGTCTTCTTCATTAAGAACTGAAACAAAATTGCAGAAGGTAAACCTATTGGTTAAAGATTGGTAAGTCGCTGCCAAATACAAGTTGAAATGTTGTCGTAAGTACACGAACAACCAAGTAAACTTTTAAAATACATTATAAATAACAAACATTATACATATGCACATACATACATACGTAAATTTTAGCATGTTTGTAATAAAAATTCAATATTTATAAACCTGATCACCATGTCACAAATTTTGTAAAACGAATAACACCCACATCATAAACAATTCCGCAACTTTGTGTAAATGTTGCATACATGTATGTACATATATATATTTGTCTATTTCAACAAACAAAAATCTAACCTTAATCTTGTTTCCATTTGATAAGAAATAAGTCTGAAAGTATCTTCTCTAATGTTACAAAACACCTTTTTATATCTTTTTAAGTTTAGAGGTCACGCGGGAGCAATACTTATATGTAGAAAAATCCCAAAAAAATCCTCAACATACGATTACAATCCCGATGAAATACACAAACACACAAGATATCAAGTCAAATAGCCAAAGACAAACAGTCAAACATAATAAAATGTCTTACGGAAACAGCCGCAAAACAATTTTTGACAGTCAAAATAGACATGCCAGACGACAGCCAGGCTAGAGAAGATTCATCCAATACCGATCCCGTTGCCTATGCCGATGCCGATGCCTATCCAAACCTATGACAAATGAGCCGTTTTAAGCCAAGAGTGGCAAATGAAAAATTCCAATCGAAAATTAACTTAAAGAGATCTATGTTTGTCTATTTTCAACTTGAAAGTTTGTCCCCGGCAACATTTGTGCCCATAAATCATCGACCCGATGATTGCTAGAGCAGTGATTCGACAAAGAGGGAGAGGGGCGGAAACTGGCAATAGAAAGAAGGAGAAGGTGAGGCTTGGAGTTTCCTTGGCCAAGGCAAAAACTAAAAATCAATTAAGTTAAGTTTTTTTTTTTTTTTCATTTTTCGGCAGATAGCAAGAGCAAAAGAGAGAGAATTGAGTTGTCAATCAGATGTTGGTTTTTGTCGCCATTTGCTGTCAATCAGCAGCAGTAACAGCAACAATTGCAACCAAACCATCAATTATTTGTTTTTGAATGTATCATTCAGTTGTTGTTTTGTGTTTGAATTGTTGTTGCTGCTGTTATTGTTGTGCACGTGCGTCTCAGTTGCAGTTGCTGCTGCCGCATTGCATGTTGCCGGCTCATTAGTTTAGCTTTTATTTTTGGAAAAGCCAACGCGACGCATTTGCCGGCCTGTCTGCTGTTGCTGTTGCCTTTGCCTTTGCCGGTTGTCGAAGTCACAGACATACATAGACGGACGGACGGATGGATGGACGGACGTACGGACTGACGGTGGAGATGAAGATGGAGACGGAATCAGAGTCAGAGTCATCGTCGTCGTCGTTGTCGTTGTCGTTGACGCTGCAGTTGTCGATCGTTAGTTGCCAGCTCTGTTGTCATCCCATCGAGCACATTGCCGTCTCACCGTGGTTTCATACATATTAATTGATTCTTCTCTCGAATTCGAAAAATGCTTTTAGATTGCAAAGACCTCATGCGCAATAAGGCTCAGGGACTACTTAAGCTTAGCATTTGAATATTAAATCGCAAAATATTGAAACCCCTTAAATACATATTCAATTTTAAATTTTTAGACGATTCAATTTGTTTACTTGTAGATGAGATGGTCAAATTACTCTCTGCAGGTAGTTTGGGTAAATTTCATTTCATTTCAATCCTTTTTTTTTTAGTTTTTAAAATATATTTTAGGCTTTGAGATGTTTCTGAACTTTGAAGAGTTTCTTGAAATGCATTTCAGCGTTTAGAAAATTGTATTGAATGACAGATGAAGTCTTAAAATTGAAACCAAGAACTGGCACATTTGTATCTAGAAGCATTATATTAACTTTAATCAATGAAATTATCAATTAAAAGGTGATAGTAAAATGCCAAAATGTCAAGCACTTTCAGCATTGAACCACTGTGCCAGTCAATTGTATCCAAAAAAAAAAAAAAAAAAATTAACAAAAAAATTATTAATAGACCTTTTGTCTGGTTGTTGCTGCTGCTGCTGGCGATGTTGTTGTTGTTGTTGTTGCTGGCGTTGCTGTTGGCAAATGCCAAACACCGCAATTGTTGCTGTCATTGTTCTGTTACACTTGCAATCGCTTCATTTATTATAGTCGCGACTTGGTTCAGTCAGTCAGTCAGTTCGTTCGTCTGTCCGTCAGTCATTCAGCCTAGAGCCATCCAATCGTTCAACCTTCCAACCGTCCGTCAGTTCGTCAGTTGTCGCAGTCGTTGGCGGCTCACTTCTCTGTCCTGTCTCTCTCTCTGTCCTCTCCTCTTCTCTGCTCTTTAGTCTTTGCCCCTTTTGGCAGCCACCAAGCTCGATGCAGACGCCAGGCGACAAGACACCTAAATTTAATGCGACAACCGCCAACCAGCTGCATTCAATTATTTAGTTGAAAAATCATGATCATCATCACGATCATAATGAAGATGATGCCGATGCCGATGCTGAAGCTGATGCTGATGATGATGATGATAATCGTCTTGTTTGTCTGGCCATCGAAACAGACAATAAAACATCATTAAAACTCAACGGCGTTGTAATACGCCTTGCAAATATTTTAATTGTTTTTCTTTTTTTTTTCTCTCTCTGTCTGTTTCTGTCTCTCTCTCTCTTTTCTCTCTGCATTTTGGCACTTTTGCTCAAAATTTGTGTATTTTTCATGTTGAGTTTTTCTTTTCTTTTGGTTTTCCTCTGTGTGCGTCTGCAGAGGCTGTTTTTCAATTTGCATTTTTATGACCGAAAAATTGCGCAAAATTTGTTTTGCTTGGTGTTGTTTTCAGTTCTGTGCCTTTGAGGTGTTAGGAAAGGACCATAAAGTTGTCTAAAGGCCACACATGATCACACATCTCTCAATAAATGGGCCATGAAAATGTAATTTTAATTGAAATTATACTTGATGTACTCAGCTGAGATTTCAATAGGAAAAAAGCAAGCAAAACGATACGAGAAAATAATACACTAATTCAATATTAGAAGAATTGAATATATATCAATTTGTAAATACTCTAAGGAGACTTTCTCTCTCCCTCTCTCGTTCATTCTCTCTGTCTAGAGATTAATATCAATATTTTTTATAACCATTTATTTTAATTAACATTAGTACTAAAGAAAAAAAAGTCCCCAACTCAAGTAATTGTTGGTAATTCCACTAACGATTTTCAAATAAACTTTAATGAATAAACTCAATTATTAACTTTTCTACATAGAGATTTGTAGATACTTATTAGTCAGTGTTTTATTCATATGCAATGGCGAATTTGATGCAACATTATGGGAGGAATAGATTTTGTCAGTTAGGAGGTGGAAAATTTCAATCATTAGGCTCTGCAAGATTCTCCCCCCGGTATTCGTCTGTACTCCTTCGATAATGATGCAATAATTGAAAGCATCAAACATAAGAAAGGCAACACGATGGTAATCAATTATAATAACAATTTGATTAGAACCTTAAGCGCTCAGCCATCGCATTAGCAGTCAATATGATAAACCGTTTTGCCAGATGCGTTGCATTCTTGAAATTAAAACAAATTCCAAGTGACGACATCGAAGAAAGAAACGGGGGTTGTGGTAAGCAGACGACGGGGGCGTAACCTCACATCGGACGACTCGTGAATGAACACCTGTGCGCGGTGCGGCTGACTGTGTCTGAGTATTTTAATTAAAATACCAGCGCACCGAGCCACAAACAAACACAAAAGAAATGAAAATTTACATTACACGGCGCCTGACAATCAATCAACATGAAAATAGTTAAAAACCAAAGTGCCAAAGCCGCAAAAGCGAAAGCCGTAGAGAGAAAACTAATCCATCAGAGGTTGGAGAGACTCATTTGCATTAAATTAGAGAAAGGGAGAAGATAGTCAAATGTGCGTCTGTCGCACTCTCCTTCCTCCCTGCCGTTCACCATGTTTCTGTAAGTGGAATAGCGAACTCAAAATGAAACCTTATGTTCGTTACAAATTCGTTTTTTCCAGCCATACGGAACCATATAATATACAAAGTAGAGACATCGTAGTAGTAGTAGTATTAGTACGGACTAATAGAACATATGGATGCCGTGTCCAATAATGATGACGCGCTGATGTTGAAAACAAAGAGGAAACCGGAGGAAACCCATAGAAGTGCATTTTGTGGCATGTGTCGTTTAATTATGCTAAAAGCTAACAACACAAAACAATAACAAGTCAAACAAATGTCTGAAACGAGTAAAAATTGGGATGGCCATTGATACACTCACTCATACTCGAAATACGGTTGTGAATGTAAAGAGGGTGCGCACAAATGCCAACCCCTTTGGCTTAGAGCCCTTTGGGAAATTAGTGCACGTACACACAGTGAAACAGAATAATAATAAGAAGAAGCCCAACAACTGTTCTACTATGAACATGTATACATATACATATATATAAAGATGGGCGGACTTGCGCCCACTTGGTGCATTTATCAGGCCATTTCATAAAAGCCTTTAACGACAAAAAAACACAGCTAAATATCAAAATGATGATGCCGATGACAGGACAGAAGAGTTGATTAGAGAAGCAAAGCAATAAGCATCTCAGGCTAGGCAAGTCGCCAATCTTCAGCTCATGTGCGATCTTTATCAACATGTCATGCTTAAGTCTTCATTAGCGACGGAGACGTCTCCATGCCACAAAACACACACCAGCTCCAGCTCCAGCCACTTGGCAGGCAGGCAGGCAAGCACCAAGCCCCAGTAAGCATCGGCAGCAATAGAAACACCCAAAACATTGTGCTGGCACTTTGGCAACATGTTGCTGGCAACATAATGATCATCAACATGCAGCTAAAGCGAAAATTACCAAAGCTTGCGCTAACATGGTCTAAACTGCCACTCGACACGCGGATTCAGTGGACTCTATCACTATCATCCTCCCTCCCTCTGTCACTGTTTCTCTCCCCGCCTACTCTCTTTCTCTCCCTCTGTCTTCCTTTTTTCCCCTTTTCCATTCGTTTCTTAGCCCACAGTGACAGTCAACGTGGGGTTACAGTGGATCTAATCTAAGGAAGAAAACCGACACCTGAGAATGTTACCCAAAAGGCAACCGATTTGAATTAGAATCAAACATATATTCAAAAGAGAGATCGCAGATAGTTACCGATTTCTTAAATAGAAATCTACAAAATGTTTTAAAAGTCTTCTCACAAACGAGTAAAGCTAAATTACAATATTTAAGTTATACGGTTTTAAAATATGTCTCTATTGATATGAAGTAGATCGAATTTGTTCTCGAATCTCGAACTTTATAAAGCTCTCGTCAAGAGAGTTCTTTAAAAAACCGGAGAGACTAGTTTTTAATCTGTAACATGTTTGATTAAAAAGATTAGAGGATCTATAGAGATCTATAGATTTAAGAGAATTTTTATAGTTTGATTCTTTGTGTCCAAAATTCTTTAATATTAGCGCAGATTGTTTAATAATTTGTGTTGCGATTTGTGTTCATTTTAGTCTTCAATTGGCCTATTTTGAATGTTAAGTTTAGTTCATTTAAATTGTCTATGTGAGGCAGATCAACTTGCTTATTTTGAAAACTCTTCTTCCTTTGGACACTTTGAAACAATTGTATTGTATTTTATGTGTTCTTCAAAAAGAAGAATGACTTGAAATTTCAATTCGAACAAGATTCTACATTGAGTTAATAGTTATTATTCTTGATTGTCGAATATACATATGCTAAGGCTTGTGGGTAATGAACACTCTACATTAGCTTTATTGTGGATCAGGTTAATGAGTTTTGGCCAATGTAGAACTACTAAACTAAATGTTTTGGTTAACTTTTCCCATGGAGATTTTCGAGTGGATATCAGATTTGGTTTACGTTGTCGTTTCGATCGGAAAGACCACAGTAAATATGAAATCAGTTTCGGTTTGGATAGCACCTCGTTGCTAATGTTGCCGACTACCGGTATTAAGTATATACATACTTCAACTAGCATTTTTTCGTTGTTGTGGCAAGACCACAGTCTGGAGAAAAACTTTTTTTGGTGAGCTAGGTTGGCACGCGAAAATGCATTTCCATTTCCCGCTGTGATCGAGGCATATGCCCAGGCTAGGTTTGGTCAAGTCGCCACGTTGCCGTTGCTGTTGCAGTTGGCTTCATGTTTTTCACGCTGTTGTTGCATATTTCACACACACAGCTTGCGGCAACACCTCGCACACACACCGGTAACAGCAACAGCAGCAGCAGCACCACCACCACCAACGCCAGTAATCGAGGCCTTCGTCTCAAGAGTTTTGCCTCGAAAATTAGTGCAAAATAAGCGTCGTCGTCAACGTCATCGTTGTTGAATGGACAAAAGGAGTTGCAGCTACATTTCGGAGACCGACCGTGTGTGTTGGTGTGCATAAATTTGTGTGCATGATCGGCAGCAATAATTTTATTTGTTTACGATTATGTTCGCTGGCCAACAGCCAATAGCCAGATGCCGCTGACCAGGTTTGTTCCTTGTTTGCAGTCGCGTCACTCATACGCCCCGACGACAGCCAACAGAAAAAAAAAGACCAACTATAAAAAAATAGGCAGCAAGCCAGCGTAGACTTTGTGGCCCCTTCGCCTGGGTTTTTTTTTTTCAACCAACACCAAGTCTTCTATGTATAACTGTCCAGTTGGTCTGAGATTAGAGCCAAGCCAAGCTTGTAAGCAGGCGCCTGCGTCTTGGTCTCTCGTTCAATTCATGTGAAAATTGCTATAAATTTGCCCAGATCAAGCCAGACTTTGTTCAATATAATTTCTTAGCTTGTTTTCATACCCTATATATAGCCAATAGTTGCCAGCAGAGGGTATGTTAAATCCAGATCGAAATTGAATGTTCCTCATTTCAAATTTTACCTACCTATTACTAAATCTGTGACTATTTAAGCTAATAAACATCTACTTGCTTTAATTATTTTGTACAGGGTATTCTTAAGGTCCAATGCCCTTCTCCGTTTTGAATGCCAAAAATTATTATTTCAGGTTTCTTTTTGATTTTTTCTTTTGATTTTTTTTTCTTGCCGCACACGGTAGGGATTTATTGTTTATTGAAATTGCCACAAAACGGTGCAAAATAATGAGAAAATCGTTGCAGTTGGACATTTTTATGTTTTCATTTCAAAAGTTGTTTACATTTTCCGCTCTGACAGCAATTTGAGTCATGTAACCGTAGACGTCATTAAATCTCTTCAAATATCCAATCTGGCAAATTTCCCTAAAAGCCGAACCACCCACCGCATCTTTCTACCCCACCTCTGCCCCGACACACTCGCGTAGCTGACCCTCAATCCCGTCTTCTGTTCTCATCTCTTGACTATCTAGCCGACACGTGGCCATCTTTTGTTGCTGCCATCCATTTCCATTCCAGTGTCTGGCTTGTTAATTTTCATGTTTTGTGAATGAGAACAAAAACAAAATACAAGAAATCACGTCTAATCAAGATTGATAGCGCGTAACGCATTTATATCTGACTTTTAACGCTGAGTGTAGAGAGTGCCAACCCCCAAATAAACGAAGAATGGTATTGGTAATGGAAAGCAACCAACCCCTCCTCCTCCCCCCCACACACACACACATTGATTGCAACATTTGTGCTTTTGTTGGTCAAATGTTTATGCCGCAAGTGGCAGCCACAAAAAGGACAGCCCAATGAGACCAAATATCTAGCCCAAGCAAACCCCACATGTACCATTAGCGACGGCTGCCTTGATTAAGTTATAAAATTTGATTCCTCGACCAACTTTAGATGTGGGAGGGATGCGAAAAAGGAATCAGAAATTCGAACTATATAGAAGTTAATTTCAATGACATATGGGCTAGAGTTTTAATTGGCTATTGACTATTTTATAACAATTGAAATTGAACTCAAAATGCTTTTAGATTCTCCTGGTTTGAGGACAACAATTTATAGCTACATACAAGAAGTATGAAAATTATCGAAATAGGAATAAAACTGGGTTTTGGCAATGCTAATTTGGAGTCCACACAAATATTGATTTATATAATTATAAGGACTTATTCTCTATATGGTTCATTTGCATTTCTAACATTTGCTTTTACCTGTTAGTTAGTTTAACATTGTTTAATGAAATGGACTACAGACATAAGCAACAACTTTGTGTTTGCTAAGCGATCGCTATAACAAATTAGTTGTGCCTTCCAGCCAAAAGCGACCCCATTTTTCGTAATGTCATGTCTAGCCTAAGGCCTTTTTCTCCCCTTTCGTATGCCCCCCTCAATGCAACTCAACTCAACTCTCTCGCCCAGTGTCAATTAAACATCAAATCAAGCAAAGCAAACAAACTTGTACATATTTGTCTGGCAATTTCATTTTAGTACATGAACAAATTAAAATTACTTATTACCATTTCCAAAAACGGACGCAAACAGAACTTACACAAAAATTTGGACAAATATTAAACAGACAGACAGATAAAAGAGGGAGAGCGAGAGAGAGTGAGGGGGAAAAAGGTTGACATTTGTTTGAGCACAAAGGCAAACAACAATTCCAGATGCAGTCGATGGAAGGAAGAAAGAATAAGAAGGGGAGATAGCTTCACTTCATTGGATTGGATTAGGACCACCGCCGATTGCGACTGCTGAGCACTTGTTATTCCATTTTAATTAAGTTAATTGCTCAGATTTCGTGTCATTGGGCGATTTGCCCAAAAACGGACGGAGGAGGGTTGCTTCCCATCAATTGCCCAGCACCTCGCTAATATTCAGTCACGCACTCCACACGGAGGAGGATACGATCGGGCAGAGGGCATTGTGTTTCAACCCTCCAACCCTCCGTGAGGCAACAAAGCCAGCCAATACAACAAACAAACACACGAAAAATGTGCACAGACTTGGTGGCGAATTATTGGCAAATGTTCTGAAAAAACAATACGCAAAATGAAATACTTTTTCGCACATTTGTTTTGTAATTTCCGCATTTCAACGGCCTCTGTCTCTCTCTATTGCCCTTTATTTTATTATTATTTTGTTTTTGTACATTCTAATTTGGCATGCAGTTGTCTCTCTCTCTGCAAATATTTGCCATGTGAATGAGAAATCTGTGCGGTCGCCTTGTCAACCATTCGAATTGATTCCCTTTGGCTGTCTGCCGGTTGCGACAGTTGTTCAAAATGCAGCAACAACGTCATCTCTATCCAAGAGTGTTCCCACTAATTACACTAGCCAAATAAAAAGATGAAGCACACTCTATGCAAAACATATTTATGTACAAATGTACAAATCTCAGGTTCTACTCTTCATATACAAACAGATGGCTGCAAAACTCTCCTAAGTGGTTGACAATTTTACAAATTAATGTTTACTACAATTAGTTTAGAGATTTCAACGCCGGAACATATAAATATTCGAGTTAGAGGCTTGCAAAGTAGATATTCATTGGAGTCATATGACAATCTACTCGAACCCTGGACTTTGAACAAATCTTTGTCATTGAATTGATTTAGTAAATAAGTTGATGTTGTAGTATGATATGCTAAATGTCGGTGGAAGCGGTTCAAACTTCGTCACCTCATTCATGACAATCGCCTTGGCAATGTTAGATTATCCATTAGATAAGAATATACCTGGAAAAAGTCCATATTGACATGCTCCAGCTTCGAGCTAAAAAACAAATAGCTTTAAGGCAAGAAAAAAATCAGCTACAGATACACAAAACCACCAGAAAAACCCCAGCCACACCTCCCGCCGCCCCCCCGCCTAAACCGTTATCCTATTCCTCACCATTTCGAGGACAAACCAAAACTTTAATGTTACTGAACCCGAGAGCATTAAATTCAACAAACCGAAACGAAACGATATGGCCTTTGTGTGTGTGTGTGCCATGGCAGCGAACTGAAAACTTCTTTCCTTGACTAAAAGCTTTCGACGCAAAAATTTATTACACACAGAGCTGCCGCCCCCCAACGCCCACCCACTCCCTTTGGTGCGGCTCCCCAAGCAGAGAGAGAGAGGGAGAGTGGTAACAGTAAGGAATTCTAATAAATGTCAGCCCAGGTCTACCCCACACACACACAAGCAAATTCCTTTTGATGAACTCGAAATTGTGCACGTGCAAAGTAAAGTCAGTGGCGGGCACAAGGAAAACCAAGACTCGCTTCAGGCAGGGGGAAACGCCACTGGATAAGTTGGATGACGCGATGAACAACCCCCAACTGGGATCTCTCTCTCTGTCTCTCTCTTTCACACACACACACCCACACAATGTTGGGGTGTGTCGGAGTTAACGAGTTCAAATGTATTCATGAGCTGGCCTTACCAGCTGGATAAATGTGAGGGAGAGACCAACAGACCGACCACCTCCCCCCAACCGACTCCTTTCCCATGCCTAAGGGCTTTTTAGCTCTATGTTAGGGCTTCCTGTCAGCTGTTAGACGGCTTGCCTGATATCTGAGGGTTGACTCTGACTTATTGCCTTGCATTTACATTACATTTGGAATGCGGTCGACGCTCGGTCGAGAGGCGGAGACGGGGAGGCGAAGTGGCATTTTAGGTCCTGTGTGTCGAATTCATGAATCCTCTTTTCATGTTATGCAATTTGCAGGTGTTTTTCCATTTGCACATCTGTAGACATTTTCCTTCTTCTTCTTTCTTTGGCTTTCTGTTTTTTTGTGGTAAGGAAATTGTGCAAGTGCGTAAGGCGAAATGAAAATTGACGGAGAGAGACAGAGAGAGAGAGAGGAAAATAGAGAGGACGAGGGGGCTGGGATTGCGAGATGTTAGGTGGGAGGGAAGAGTGTTTGAATGAAAAACATTGAAAGAAAACAAACATTTCAACATCAATGAGGTGATAACAGGCTGCCAGTTGAAGCAAGTGTTAAGTGTCTGCCGCTTTCTGATGTTGTCCAGAAGTCGGCAGACGATCATCAGTTTTCTTCCTCTTCCTCTTTCCTTACCCTCTCTTCTTTACATCACAACTGAAAAATCGATCGGCAGATGAGCGAAGTATATAAAATAAAATATTTCCACATAGATTTTCAAATAAAGAAAAAAAAAGAAAAAGAAAACGTTCATTGTATTTGGAGAATATCAGCCGGCAGCTCGTTAAATTTTCCCCCCTCTTCCTCAACAACAACTGCTACTGAACTTCATTTAGATCGGAAGCAGCATTAAACATTAACCACACTGCCACCTACCAATACTAATACCAATAAACCAATACCAATACCAATACCAATACCAACACAAAGCTGGCCAGGCATCCATGCAAGCATCAAGCACCCAGCACCTTGGGCCCCCCATCAATTTTCATGTCTAATTTAGTGGCAGTTGCTGCCGCAACAAATCGCCTTCATTAGGCGCACAAATCGCTAGCTTATTGACCGTTTCACATACTACATATGTATGTAGATATATACATATATATATATTATATAGACATATGTTGAGCTATATGCACATTCAGTATAAATTTATGCGAATTTATTATGGCCTAAAAAAATGAGTGCAAATTGTAAATACATATACATATGCCCCGTTCAGTACAGTAGTTAAAGGCTATGGCCAACAACAACAACAACAGCAACAACAACTAGGCGATGCAACTTAAAACGATGGCAACCCGCTGTGATGACCATCATCATCCACAATGATCGTTGTGTGAGTGTTAAGACCAAAGTGTTGATGTGGTAAGGTGGTGTGTCCAATGATCACCTCATAGCTATCGCCGCCGTCGTCGTCGTCGTGATCTTGGTCAAGTGTAAGTGGATTTATATTGAGCGGTTTGTAATAGTTTTTTGAGTATACTGAAATTGGCTACTAAGAGGAGTGTGCCTCATGAAGCACACTGATTCAGCATAATTTTGTTTTTATAGCCATCGTCAATTGTGTAAATTTCATTTTAAGTCAATAATAATAAGAGAGTTTTTTCTTATTCTACAAATAACTACATCTATTTTATCTTATATCTATTATGAAACGTTAAGGTTTTATTGAGTAAAACTTCTACTTACATATGTGCATTCTGTTCTATCGGTGAGAATATTTAGTATTGAAGTAAATTTTTCTATTGAATTAATGTTTAGGCTGTTGAGATTCAAATTTTAGCGGCCTTATATGAAAACAGTTATTTCTGAATAATCATAAAGTTATATTTATATATAATTGCCCTAACAATTGGCTAATTTGCCAACCTGACTTCTCTTTATGTTATTCTATTGTCTTTATTTTGCGTTGAGTTCTTGTAAAACATTAACCAAAATTTTGCAATTTGTGGAAACCTAACGAATCTCGAAATCTCATATTAAAAAAATACTTCTGTTAAAATAAATTTTATGCGGAATTCCCATTTAAAGTAAAAAGTTCTCAAAACAAAATTTTTGTATGAAATTCAAAAACGTAAAGAAGAGTTTCTTAGTAACAAAGAAGAATAACATTTGTATTCTTCTTCACCTTTACGTTAACTCAATTTATGAGATGTATTTATTTACTAAATGTCTCAATTCTATAGAATTGATTTTATCTTCAGGTTAGCAATTTTCACTGGAAAAGTGTAGAGTATTTCTGAATGTACAATTTCTGTTTTGGCTCTCTTTGGCTTGAGCATTTCCACCTTCATCTGCCCTGCCAATCACACTTCCATAACGCTTTAATTTTTTTCTTTTTCTTTTTTTGTTGTTGTGCTTTTCATTTAATGTACATATTTTACTTAATTTATGTGGCACATAAATAAAATATTTTTGGTACATATTGGTCAGCTGTTTCCCATCAACGGCGCTTGCCACATGGCAAGCAGTATTCAAAAATATATAGTATATGTACACGAAGAACACTGAACAGAAGCGATTCGAGTGAAACCAAAACTGTCGGTGGTCCATCGATTGCCATGGGCTGGCCGTGGTCTGGCTCTGGGTCTATCTGTCGGCCTGTCTGTCTCTCCATGCGCCTGTCCCTCTGTCTGTCTTGTTGTAGATTCTATCACCTTCATTTCTCTCAAATATTTTTTTCCCTTTTTTGTTTTGCTGTGGCAGTGGCATAAAAAAGCGCTAATGTTGCATTAAATTCAAATGAAATCAACTGTTAAGTGGCTTTCAGTGAGCTATTTAATTTTCCAACACCAAAAAAAAGAAAAAAAAAAAAACCAGAAAGTAGAGTGAAAAAAATGATATGAAACAAAAAAACAAACAAAAATATGAGCAAAAAAAAAAAAATACAAAAAAAAAAAGAAGACAAATGTTCATAAATAATCAAAAGTTGTGCATTTCATTTACATTAGTGGAAAAATGAACATAATTTTTAATTGGAAAATTAAGAGGATGTTTGTCTTATAAGTTCGTCATCGTCTTCTTGGCTAATGTGATGAGAGTATAATTAATAAATACCCTTTATTCATTAAGGTCAATGAGTTGAAAAGAATCGCAGGAAGTTTCTTTTAATTTTAAGGAGTTGCCAAATACAAGTTTCTTTTGGTTGGAATTTTTAAAGGGATAAATTATGTCTTCCGTTAAACGTAAGGTGGCAAAAAATACATAGTAACCGACAATGAAGAAGCCGAAGATTTGGCAAGAAAAGAGCGAGAATCTCTCGTTGGATGTTGCAAGGACTTTGTGGGTCTAATAACAGCAGCACCAGGACACTTTTAATAAACGAAATAGAAATGATGCCTTCAGCTATTGCCAAGCCCTTGGTTAATAAACTACAATATTAAAATAAGAGAACAGTTCTATAAAGTGAATTCATCTACACAAATTTTGGAATGGGAAAAGGACCAGATATCTATGGCATATGTAGCTCATTCCAAGCTCAGATAGTTGACTTGTTAACAGGACATTTTGACCATCAAATCATCATCAAATCATCAATATCATCAGAGTATTTGGTTGGGTCGATGCGAAATTTTTAGTTGAACTATTGTAAGCCATCCATTTGGTGAATCTTGTCATCACCAAATCTCGAAGATCTTTTTAGCACTGACAAATGCGACATATGTTGCCTGCCCCATGTGACATAGACAACAACAACAATAAAGAAAGAAAAAGAAAAGACATAGACAGACTAAAGAGAAAATAAAAAGAGAACCACAAACTATGTATGTATGTATGTATATGGAGACAACCAAAAACAAAAAGATAAAGAACAGCAGAAAAATAAATCTAACAAGAAAATAATTCTCCATTCACTTTATTTATATTTATTACAGGCAAAGTCACGGCGACGAAAGGCTTCTTAGAAAATGCATAAAACTTGTGTGTGCCAGTGTGTGTGTGTGTGTGTGTGTGTGCGATTGTGTTGTAAGAGGCGGGGGTATTGGGGGTGTGCGTACACGAACGATTGACTGTCGTGAGGCTTCGTTTAAATGCATTTTTAATTAATTATGCGACGCGCGTGCCACATGCAACATCAGCAGTTGTGGCGCAGTGGCAACTGGCAACACGATCAACATAAAAATGCAGACGTCGCAACGGACGACAGTCATAAAAATGCAGCAAGAAATTTTCAAATTTGTAAAACGCAAAGCATTCCCCGCATTGCCCCAATGCCCATTCCCATCTTCATCTTTATCCTCTCGGTGTTGTCATTCCAAAATGCCATACCCTAAACCATTCCCCCCGACTTCGCCGCCTTCAAATCCTCAATCCCAATAGCAATCCTTCGCCACGCATGTGTTAATCTGCTTGGAGCACAATTAATTTTTCTGCAAATGCTTTCAGTCGCATTTTTGAACTAACAATGAGGCACACAGACCGCCGCCGCCGCCCTACCATCCTGACTAACCAATCCATCCATATGCGTTTCTCCTCCTCCTGCTGCTGCTTTTTCGTTCTGGGGTTATGTTTTATTAATTGCACTCAAGTGCTCTGGGGCCCACGAAGGGCTGAGGAAGAGGAGATGAGACTGAGATGTGGCTGCTGCTACTGCTGCTTGGCTGGCTGGCTGGCTAATTACTGAAAAATTGGCAGTTGTCGTTGATTTTATGGTAAATTATTTGTCAGAAAGATGGAAGATGGCCATGCATGACTCTGAGTCTTTGACTCTTTCACTAGTTGATGGCTGGCGGCATCTGTCTATCTAGATACATACATATCTATCTGGCATTGCGTTGTCTGCTGTCTGTTTATCTGTCTGTCCGTTGTCCTCCACTCTCTGGCCAGATTTATGTTTGCCATTTGAATCTTTATGAATATCTCTCAATGCGGATCTCATTTGTGAGTTAATATGCCTTCACACAAAATGGCCATGAGCTACTGCTTATGCTTATGTATGAAAATTGCCGAAACATCATGGACAAAAACCAAAAATCAAATTTTGAATTCATTATTGGATATTTTGAGCTCCGTTCCGAACAAAAAGATGTCCCGAAATCAATCATTATTGTATCTGTAGCCTACTTAAATACAAGTGAAATGAAATGTTTGAAAGATCTCACTTAGAAATGTTTATGATGGAGGAAGCTGGCTTATATAGTGGAGAAACAGTTAACTATAAAAAGTAGTTAATGTCCCCCCACTCCATCTTGATACAAAGCTTCAATTCAAGAGACATAAAATGCAATTCTGAGGCAATTTAGAGATGTTCTTGTTGTTGGTGGCCTGCCTTTTAACCTGTGTAGCTGAAGCTAAAGCTAGCTGGATGGAAACTAGCCCACCCATAGCCATATAGAGAGGGAGCAGAGTGCAAGAAGGGGGCTGAAAGCGGGGGGACGGAGGCCATTAAATGAAGTCAAGTATCTTATTTTTATGAGCCAAGCTAGTTAACATTTCCACTAATCAATGTTTTCATTCTTTCTCTCTCTCTCTCTCTCTTTCTATGTCCATTCCAAGTCATCACATGCTTTGCATATTTTGACTAATTTTCATTGGTTTTTCATCCAAGATCTTCTTATACTCTACCTACCCCTTCTTCCCTTCTTCTTCTTCTTGTTGCTTGATTTTATATACATTTTTGTGTGTCTTTCACGGGTTTTTCTTTTTTGAGTTTTCGTTAACCAAATACAAATGCCTCATAAATTGTCGGCTGATTAGTGCAACAATTTCAGGGTCATAAAACTTAATAAAAAGCCATAAAACCGGCATATGCAGGCAGGCAGGATCCAACCAACAGAGACAGAGATACAGATAGAGATAGAGAGGGAGGTGAAGATAAAAATGTATCTCATAGATGCGAACGAGTATGTATACAATAACAACATACAACAAGCAGCAATAAAATATCCAAATTGCAATGTCTAAACGACTGTAAGCGACTAATTTTGCACAAGTTAATAAATTTTGAAGGCGTGCAGCAGCAGGAGGAGCACAAGGAGAGCGAGGCAAAGATCCCGAGATCGGGAGATGAAGATCGTGCTACTCTGTGGCTCAACTACTACTCGCTCGGAGAGTTGATCTTCATATTTAGTAAGCTGCAAATTATTACCGCAATTTCCAGACGCAATTTGCCGAAAAAAGGCAACGAGCAGAACGCACAAGGAAAACATATGGAAAATTATAGTAATAAATACTTGCAGGCGGCTGGCAAAACTGGGAACGGGGCACAACTGGGAAGCGGCATAAGATGGTGGATGGAGGGGGATGGAGACGAGATTGGACGACACGCAGCCAAAGTCTTGGAGGTAAATCTGAAGAAAAACGATAATGGCAGCACTAATAAATTGCAGCCAACATGTTGCATGTTGCACGAGTTTTGCAGTGCTGCTGCTGCTGCTGCTGCTGCCGGCCGCCTGCTCCTGCTCCTGCACCTGAAGAGACCGATCGACTGACCGACCGCGAGAGAAACTGTGAGTCAAACATTGGCAATGCCAGGGCGTGCAATTAGACTACAACCCCTTTTTTTTCATTTTGGTTTTTGGCTCGTTGTCTTAAATCTCAGTTTGGTTCGGTTTCGGTTTTTTGGTTTTGGGTTCATCGTTGGGATTGCTGCTCATGCAAATGACGCACCATTGCAATAATGCAACGCACAACAACCGTGCCCCAAGGGACACTTATTAAAACACAGTTATTAAATGCGACAAGCAACGCGCATGGAGATTTTCAAAGTTATCTGTAGAGTGGTGCGTGGTACCAAAAAAAAACCTCCAGCCAAGTCTCAACTCCCAGCTCCAGCTTCAGCTTCATTCTCAAGCTAAAGTCGTGCAAGTCCCCCGCGGCTTTGCACGTGTTCCACTCGTATTTGTATAAGGACATGCGTACAAACGGCGTCGCCATCGACATCGACATCCCAACCCAAACAGCTCGTCGTCGTCGTCGACGTCGTAGTTGTTATTATTACAATTCCATGTGGTTGCTCAGAGCTTGCAATATTGGATTTCATGTTTGCCACTTTTTCGTTATTCACATATTTTTTCCCCCCTTTTATTTGTCCCTCCTCCCTGCTCTCTCTCTCTCATTCGCCTCTGCTTGGGTTCGGGCGCGGCTTTTGGCTACATTTTATGCTGATTACACGTCTAATCCGCAGCGTGTGCCTCCCAGGCGACGCCGCATTATGGCCAGAGGGAGAGGCGGTTGGGGGATCAGAGAGCTAGAGCGACGTCATTCAATTGCCATTTGCGCCATTGGCGTTTATGTTGATATGGCAGAACTTTAATTGCATACAGGGTGTGCTTTCTCACAGTGTTGCATATATAGAGTTTAGGCAATTATTGATTCCAGATTTACGTGAAATGCTATTTAGATTGGAATAAATGTCACTTTGATCTGCTAAAGATCATATAAATGAACTGCATGAGGATGACTTTTGAAGAGAGTTTTTTCAATCGAAAATAAAACAACAAATTTTATGACTACAACTTTAAAAATTTCAAGTCTCTGGTTCTAAAACTTCATTTTTGATCGTTAACTACATATATGATTCAGTGGGTAGGAAGGAAACTTCCTTAGATCGCAATGCTAAATCTGTAACTAAGATCATTGCATTATCAGTTTGCCAAAGTAAATTCATAATATTTTTGGAAAACAATGTATTTCTTGTAATCCATATCGTAGGTTTTTTAAATATGAAAACATGGCACACACCCTGTAGACAAATGTAAGGCCATCCAAGAATGTATTCAATGAGATCGAATGAATGGCAATGGCAACGAGTCTCCCATACAAGGGTTTTTGGCATTGGCGTTTAATTGGAATCTTGAGCAAATATAGAAACAAATAAAAACATGGAAAATGAAAAAAAAGAAATCCAATAAATGTCCTGCGTTGCACGTGCACGCTGTGTGAGACGACGCCGTTGCCAGTGCCGTTGCCGTTGCCGTTGCCAGTGCTGAGGCCGTGAGAAGTTGGAAAAGTTTCAGCCATTGCAAAGGGCCAAAGCCGAAGACTGGGCAGCCTTAATTGAACAGGCGAAGCGCAGCAGCGATGGTAACGATTCTTGGACGATTGTTGCTGCTCGGCATGAAATTGGATAAATTGAGAGATGTTTAAAGGGAAAGAGAGACAGAGAGAGAGAGAGAGCAAGAGGCATTATGGGCTGGGCACAATGCCATGTCACAACAATCGATTGTCCTTTTTGTGGCCCGCATAGCTGACATCATCCATATAAGTAGAGAGTCAGCGGGAACGAAAGAAATTGCCACCCTCGCCTCCACCAACAACAATGACGACGACGACGACGACGCACTTCCGATTTCCGACGTGCTCTGATGGATTTTTGCTTAGCCGTGCGCTTTGTGTTATTTGAATTGATGCCGCGACACGTGTTCGCTACCCCTCTCGATTCCGGTTAATGTTAATGCACGTGTGGATGGATTCCATCCAAAAACAAAAAAGGATTCTCTCGAGCAAGCTAACGAACGAACGATTCGTGCGACCGGAAGCCCATAAAAATGCCAACCTGGCCACATAGTGAAACCTTATCACATTGGGAAAATCGATTTCGTTGGCATCCTGTTCTCAGATCCTTTTCTAGTTTTGCAGTGGGAGGCGCCTGGCCGCAAGTGGACGCCATTGCTGCGCAGTAGAGAAACCAATATCAAGAGAGCAGAATAACATATAAAAAGGAGATGGATAGGGGCGGGAGGGGGATAGGTAGAGGGAGCTAGCGACACTCCCCGTCTTTTGTAGACATTCCTTTAAAGCAAAAACAAAACAAAAAACAACACGTGCGAAAAAGAAAAACCCGAAAACAGAAAATCAGTGCAAAACCTTATGAGTCAAACAGCAAAATGTCTACAAGGCATAAAGTCTTACAACTAACCAGAGTGTGTCTGTCTATCTGTCTCAGGTCTCCATCTAACTGGCCATGGGCACAGCCTGTCCAAACAATTGTCTACGTCGATCTATTTGAAAATTGTGTTCGAACAAACGTCGCATTAACGCAACATTTTTCCAATGTTTTTTATGACCAAAAAAAAAAAAAAAAAAAAAAAATCAAACTCTCGGGCCATTGAGCCTCTCTGCCGGCCGCTCAGCGTCAGCTGCCTGTTATTCAACACGGCGGCGACAGCCAACCTCAGCCCCCCAACAACAACAAACACATTAACAACAACTGCAACTCCAGGCAGCTATGACCAGGTTCAGGCTAAGGCTCAGGCTCAGGCTCAATCTCAGGCTTACGCTGTCCAGTTATGCGCCAAAAGCAGTGCAGTCTCCAGCTGTGACTTGAACTCAACTCTTTTTCACAACACACACACACACACACACACACAGAGACACAAGCGCCTCCCCCCTTTCCTCGAACCTCATTCTCTGTATCCGCATCCGTATCCCTGATCGATACGCCTTTGTTTTTTATGGCCATTCGAAAGCTTCCAGCCAGTCCCACAACAACAACAACTCGTGAAATGCCAGTGCCAGTTGCCTATCTCGGCAGTCGTTTAGTCTAATCAGCTTCAGCTTCAGAGAGAAGCCTATTTTGTTGCTTTTTGTCTGCTGAAAGTTGGAGACCCCGTAAAGAAAACGACTCGACCAAGAGACAATGTTCCTTAATAACTTCTAATTTCAATCATAATTATTATTCATTCTCAATGTTTCTTCAATTTCTTCTTCAGTCAATTAGGGGATCACCTGTAAGTTGTGGGCTTTTTAATAAGTTGTGTTCTTCATTTATAACTAAAACCAAATAAATATTATTAAGCTTGATATTAAAAAAATGAAGTAAGTAAGTCGTCTCGCCGACTTGGGTATACCATACACCAGTAAAACAAATATTTCAAATTTGTAATAACAAATGCATTTGCCTATTTTTCAGAATTCTGTTCACATGCTTTTTACAAGCATATCTCAGTATCTCGCGCACTTATGCATATAAGCACCCTAGCGCCCCCACCCGCCAACGGCCATCTCCGGCCTTATGCAAAAACGTTTATATGCATAACTCAGCTATTTTTTGTCCGATTTTGATCAAATTTGGTATTTTGCTCGGTATTAGTATCAAATTTAAGTGTGCCAAATTTGATTGCACAAGATAAAAAATTACGGGAGATAATCGAGTTTTTCAAATTTCGGGGGCGGAAAGGGGCGTGGCAAAAACTTTATATATACAAAATGTGCGCATTTACTATGCAAATATACATACCAAATTTGGTGTCTCTAGCTGCAATAGTTTTTGAGATAAACGTCTTTTTTGAATTGCGGGGGCGGAAAGGGGCGTGGCAAAAATTTGAAACAAACTTGATCACTCTACGTACTACACGAGCCTACATTCCAAATTCGGTGGCTCTAGCTTTTATAGTCTCCGAGATCTAGGTGTTCATACGGACAGACGGACAGACGGACGGACGGACAGACGGACGGACAGACGGACATGGCTAGATCGACTCGGCTGTTTATACTGATCAAGAATATATATACTTTATGGGGTCGGAAAAGCTTCCTTCTGCCTGTTACATACATTTTGGCGACTTTAATATACCATTTCACCCTATGGGTGTATGGTATAAAAAAAATAACATAAAAATGTTGTCGGGCCTGTCCTTGGTTGACCCTTTATGAAGTGAAGAAGATACTTTAAATTTATACACATGCCATCTTGCTCACTCCTACAAAAACACATACACTGTAGCGTTGATTTACATATATTCATAACTATTCGTTCAATCATTGACTGTAAACTGTTAAGGATCTAAATTAAACTGGCCCACCTTTTAGGCCTATCGAGATAATTCCAGTAAAACTGCTTGCACTTTCTACAAGACATTAATGAACGCCTTTTCTGCAGGGACAAGCCCGAAAGAATGTGAGAAGAGCATAGCAACTTGCTTATCAAAGTGGCTCCTGATGGATAGATCAACTTCCTTAGCCACAGCAGGTGGTTCAAACGAACTATGTATGTGTCTCCTCCGCTTGCTATCTATGCCACAATTTTCTCTTCTATCACACTTCCTGCATTCAAGAAAAGGTATTAGGTTTTCACATATTATTCTCAAGAAATATTGCTGTCTGTTCAGCTGATAAAGTTTCATTTATGCAATTTAAATGAAAAATCGTTGTAATCTGAATATGTTGATCAGAAAAATTCAAGTTCTATGTAGAGAGCATTGCTGTTATCAACAATATTTGTGTGATTATCTAAGCGGGTTTAAATTCCGCTAACATTTTGCCATGGCCCGCTAGGCATCCCCCCCGTCCCCCACCCCCTTTCATCTTGGTTAGCCTGATTGACCCTCATAAAGTCAAATGCCAACGTTTAGCGATCTAAATCAGTTCAAACAAATAAACAGAAATGCAGAAAAGAAATAACTGCGACTGGCAACAACAGCAACTCCAACAACAACGATAGTTTAGTTATATGCAATGCAGGAAACTCTTTCCAGGAAACACCAACAACAACTGCAACAACACGGTTGGGGCAACTGAAGTAAACTCTGATTGTGTTGTGTCCACCTTTTTTCGGTTTTTGGCTGCCCAATTGAACCGACCAGCAGCCGCAGCAGCAGCAGCAGCAACAGCAGTCAAGAGATTTATTTGCCAGGCAGCAACAGCAACTGAACAACCGAATGAACAACATGACTTGGTAGTTTTTCGTGTGCATGTTGCTGTTGTTGTTGTTGTTGTTGGCAGTTGCTAGTAGTCCTCGAAGATGAGATACTTGCCGTCTGATTAGCTGACACAGCCAGCAAACAACAACAGCAACAGCAGCAACAACAACATCAACTCTAAACTCCAAGAGTGGGCAGCAGGCACTGTCAGGCTGCCAAGTCAAATCGTGTACACAATTGGCGCGACATGCAACATTATTCTCCTCCACCAAGACCAAGACCCAGACCAAGACTAAGAGAGACCTGGACCCAAAAAGACCGCCGATCCCGATATCCCGATCCCGACGTCGTCGTCTCTGTTATGGTGTTGCTGTTACTGCAGCTGCAGCTCCAATTGAAAGTGGCGCGGGCGGCCAACTGTGTGGACAGACTCCAACTCTGAAACTCCAAAAACTTCAGGCTCTCAATGATGCCTGCTGCCTACTATAAGACCGCGTCCCAATCGCTCGATTGCCCGATTGGTAAATGTTTGCAGCTTTAGTTTGACTTAATTTTCACCGTCCTCCTGGTCGTCGTCGTCGTCGTGCTCTATTGTCTGCCGCTTTCGCTTCGTGATTTGCGATTTTATCGCATTGAAATGAAATAATTTGAGTTCAAAATGATGAAGTTAATTGTGTTTATTAGGCTGCCAGTCACAAGAGTTTCGAATTGAAGTCAAACCGACTTGAATTTCAACAAAACTGCCGGCTGGTGGCTCACTGTTTTTCCTTTTTTTCGTTTTGGTTTTCTTAACTGACTGACTCTCTGACTCACTTGGGCCCTCAAGGCGCGCTTCCCTCTGTTTCAGCAATTGTTTGTTGTTGTTGTTGGCCAAATAGTCAGTCGGTTTATGCAAATTCGTGAATTTATGATCTGTGCACCATTAAGTCATTTCAAGAGACTCTTTTTTCTTCTCTCTACCTCACTCTCTATCTCTCAGCAACAATGGCCAAAAGAGTATACGAAATCCGAATCATGTCTGCATTTCTGCATCTGCATCTGGATCTGGGTCTGAGTCTGGAGGGGCTCTGCAATTGATACTCCAAGACTTCCAACTTCAGTTCCTAGCTACAAAGTTCGTTTCCGAACTCAAGACCAACATCGACTGGGACACTGGGGTCCAAGTCCAGTGAGTCCATCGAGTCGTGTGCGATATTAATCGCATTTGCTGAAAATGTCATGTCAGTTTTGTGTCGTAACATGATTATGCGGTCAGAGTAGATGAAAAAATCTAGAAAATCCAAGAAAGATTTGAAAAATTCTTACCAAATGTTTGCAAAATCTAAGTAATTAAATGGGAAGCTGACTAAAATAGTTTTCCATTTTCGGTATTTAAAGAACTCAAAAAAGAACTCCCCTTGTTCTTCAAATTTATGCAATTTCTGCCTGTTTTTTTTTGGCAAACAAAAAGAATAGAAATGTAATGAGCTGGAAATCTGAGAACGGAACTGCAGTGAAGTGGACAAGGACAAGAACAAGAAGATGAAATCGTTATGGAAGGGCTAACCTTCCCATTATGGCACATCAGCAATATATAATCTCATTGTCAGAGGGTTGGTTGTTGCTCTGAGATTTGAAATGTCGAATGATCATATCGCGCAACTTAAAACGCTTGTCAGCCGTTCTTAATGAGCAGAACGAAGCCTCGTGTCGCATTTGTAAGGGTCACGTGTTGGGAATTTGTGACTTGCCCAGCCCCCCAAGTGTTCATATCAAAGCACACACAAACACACAGCTGTCATGTTGGAGGAAGAGGTATAGGTACATATATATCTTGATATATCCAATGAACGACATGAGTACCAACGTAAGCCAACGAAAAGCTTTGCATCTGGGTCCACTACATTTCTAGGTGGGTTTACTTCTCAGAACCCAATCAAACCATACCAAATCGGTTGAACCAACGAAATTCTTTGCATCTGGTGTCCATATAAATCGATTCCCATCGTCTGAAAAGCATTACCAAGTACCCTTGGGGACCAGCCAGGGGGGATGGATGCCAACTTACCCCCCAAAAGTATATGTACCTATAGCAATATGTTGCTATAGCAACCCAGTCAATGTGGAGACTTTTACTCCCACTTTGTCCTCTCTATCTCAATCTTTTCTCTCACAGCGCATGCACTTACAATATTTTTTGAAGTCAGCCATTTTGAATTAATTTGAATAAATTTCATGGGAGAGAGTAGGAGAGAAAGAGAAGGAGAGAGAGAGAGGTAACGATTGGCATCAACCCCCAAATTTGGCCAGCTCCAAACTGTAGCTGGGGACCTGCAGACGCTTTGTAGACTTTTTCATATTGATTTTCTTGGTTTTTCTTTTCGCCTACCCTAGAGAGGGGTAGAGTGACTGGGGAAGAGGGAGGCGGAAGCCACTGTTACGCCCACATTTTAAGGCATTGCCATAAATCTTTTCTATAGACATTGCATTTCTATAGTTTGATTTTTATGCAAATCGCAAGGCAGACAGAAATTGTCTATGCATATTTGTGGCATGTCACAAGTCCAGACCGAAGCAGAGAGAAACCCATAGAGAGACCATAGACCATGCTGGTGGCGCTACACACACACACACACACACACACACACACACACACTACATACTTACAGACAGTCCCTCGAAAGGAGCGCCCCCTCATATACATAGTTACTCACGATCGCGGCACAGCACGATATACACAAAAGCCAAAGCTCCTGAAAATTGTCATGACCCCAGCATGGCAATTGGGTTAACATTGGCGAGGCGACATTTGTTTGGTGACACAACACGAAAACATTTTCCAAAGGGGCATACACACACCAACACACACACCTTTATATATATACATATATGCATTTCCGACACGTGGCTTATGGAATTTAAGGCAGCTGGCCAAAACTTTTACCTGTTCCCGTTCTAATGAGGCTCGATCCCAGGCTCTTTTTTTCCCTGTTTCTTGTGGTGCATAATGCTGACAGCCACGTGGCAGCCTTTGTTTAAGGGGGAGGCGGCGGCGTAGTGTTGTTGCTATGCCACCACCAAAAGCAGTCTCCTAATTGACGCACGTCCTCCTGGTCGTGTGTCGCTTCAACTTCGCTCTATAAAAATTTAATTGCTGCATTTGTTTGAATGAATTGAATGGCCCTGGGGAGGCAGACAACAAACAGCAAGAGAAAAGAGAGCTGCGCAATCAATTTAGTTGATTAGGTTACCGCGCCCCAAAACACACACACTCACTTCATCCATGTACATCAAATTATTCACAAATTGGCAAATAAAGTGAATGACACACAATAATAATAACAATAATAAAACTTCGAAAGGTTATAGTTAATACATCATCAGAAAGAATGAGACCAAATTAAGTCCTTAATATTACCTCCCAGTCGGAGAAATCCCTTTACAGAACTCAGTCTGACTTTCCCAATTAACAGACTACTGAACTTTTTAAGCCACAACAAAATTGTGGTAATAAGTTGCGGCAACGAGTTTCAAAATAAGTGAATCGAAACGGAGCCAAGCCTCACCAATTGTGGCGGATTAATACATATTTTGCTTTTATTAAACTATACCTACTTATATACCTTTATGCAGATTTTGTTTTAATATTTTTAAAGCAAACACATTTCGAATACTTTAGGTCGTGATGAATGAAAGATTTCACCATCACTCAAGTGAAACACAATTTGATCAAGAATCAGAACTCTTTGGCAAACTTTCCTCAGGGCTACTTGCAAATTACAACAAAAACAAAACGAACAATAAATACATAGTGTAAAAATTAGATTAATAAAATAATCGATTAAGTAAAACCTTTTAATTATCTATACCATATACGATCTAAGCTCATTTCGAATGTCATATTTAACTATTACTTGCTTTATTCTAACATAAATGAAAACATTTTTGCTAGTCTGTCTATCTGACCCATCTATGGACTTACATTAAGATGATTCGCCTGTGATGAAGGGTTTAAGTCAGCTTAATTTTAGTGTGCAGGCAAAATGAACATTAAGGAGGAATTAAGGAGCAGCTACCAGCACTCCACTGCCATTCTGGCGAAGACAAGCAACAAGGCGAGACATGGCGAGGCGAGGCAAGTCAAAGTGACCTCTGAACCGCAATTGCATGTTTAACTAACCAGGATGCACACTTGCACAGTGCAGTCATCTGGCAATCTCAGCCTAAAGCTGATTAATTGAAGTCATCATGAGATGTGGCAGCCAAAGCAGAAGCTGCTGCTGCTCAAGCACAAGCACTAGAAAGATTGCAACATAAATTCACTTAAGATTGCAACAAGCTCTGGCAATTTGTAGACGCTGCAACAACAGAGGCATTCACTGTATGTCTCTGGATGTTGTATCTCTGTGTGCCTGTGTGTGTCTGGGTGTCTGTGTGTTGCACCACTTGGATTCTAAGCCAGCCAGCTGAGTGCAGCATGTGTCACACACTGCCAGCCAGACGAAATGATTAAGTGAACATTTAACGGCTGCTAATGAATGTGGTGCAGAGTTGCGACTTCACTTGGAGTCGGAATCGGAGTTGGCGGCTGGAGTTACAGCAAATGTCACACGCGATGCTCGAGCGATTGAGGCAGAAGACGATGATGCAGAAAGATGCCACTGGAGGTCGCGACCGACAACTGACAAAACGGAGGCGTCGCAGCCAATCAAGAACTCTTCTTTTGTGGCATCATGATGGTGGTGCTGCTGCTGTGGTGCGATGCTGTTTACAGTTCCAGTCAGTGGGTAAAAATTGTACAACGAAAAGTTGCAATTGACTTTGGTAAGCAGTGCCTCGCCTTGTCTTAAGTGCCGTCGCGTCATAATCCCACATGGTCTGGGTTTGCCTCATCTCATCTCGTTGACTCGTCTGGAATGCAGTTGTATGTTTTGCTACACTGAGAGAAACCACTCAGCAACATGATGATTAAAGGCCATTAATACATAATTACTCACAAATCGTTTGAGTTAAAAGAGATTTTCAATTTGACTATATAAAATGTTTAATAAAACGCTTTTGTGCAGTGCCACTAAGGGGGAAACCTCTCCTTCCCCTCGCACTCTCTCTTTGTCTCTCTCTCACACACTTTCTTGCCACATTTGCATGCGCTTTGTGCAGCTGCAAAATCTAAATCTACCAGATTGTATAAATATTACTCTTTCACTTGAAGACTAATTAAATTTGAATTTTTTTATTAAACGAGACTCAAGCGGGAGTAAGTACTTCTTAGGAGATGCTGCTGCTCCTGATGGGTGAGAGTGACGAGAGGGGGAGGAGGAGTGTGTAGCAATGCAGCTCATCTACTACTCCACCACTTGACTTTGACACCAACGCAGCTGCAGACACGAAAAAAAAAAAGACTGAAAGAGCGAGAGGAGCCTGACGAGACACTTGCAGAGGCGTTTTACTTGTAGACAACTTGCACTGGCCTCCGCCTTCTCCTACTCCTCCGTCATAACTTCTTCAACCATTCGACTTCGCGCACCCCCCTTCCCCATTTTATTATACCATTTCTATCCTTGCCCCCATCCTTAGTCCAACTACTGCCACTTGGCTGGTGGTCCAACGGCGTCTAAATTTATGGCTTAATTTGGTGCTCTTGTGTTAATGCGTGTGCCGCAATGTATGTGTGTGTGTGTGTGTTTGTCTCAGAGGGGGGTAAGTGTTGGGGCATGGGGGCATAACTGCATGTTAGTTCGTTGCTTGGTTGGTAGGTGGGCGTAGCTGTCAGAAATTTTGACATTTTAAGTGTCTTGTGTGTTCTGTGGCTAAACAAATATTATCGCAATCAAGGGTTTGCCTAATTGCCCTCTATAGCTCAGTAAAGACATTCGCAAAGTTCGTTCTTTTCACACTCACTCACTATCCCTATCCTCCTCGGTTATCGTATGAAAGATAATGCTTATTGAAAATCCATTCAAACAATCTATTAATCTAATCAAATGAGGACTGTTCCCTCTATTCGCCTTAGTAAAGATAAACAAATCCTTTGAAGTCACTGCTACTTTGGCAGTCTCTTCCTCAAAATCGGGGACATACATAAAAGTCAAAAATTTTGAATAATATAAAATATCTCTTATTTGGTTATTTAGCTCCAGGTTAATGGCCAAAAAGAGGTTTTCTAATTAGCTGTTTTTGAAAAAAGTTCGAACAGTTTCTAGTACGAGTCAAGAATGAAGAGAGCTTACCTTCGTTTAGATTGTTTTTTTCGATTGTTATTATATTCCATTTTAAATTTCGTCTGCTGTAAATAGGTAAAATCATTCAAATATATTAATATTTCAATATAGAAGTATATACATATTATATTTAGTATTGTTTAGTTTGATTGAGATTATCGTCTCTAGTTCTTTGACTTTATTCCCTTTATAGAGACATAACATTTAAGTTATTCCAGCTATTAATAGAAACAATGTCTAGCCGCGTTCCAAACTGGGTATTGGCCCAATCGTTCACAAGATATAGATACATGTGTGTGTGTGTGTGTGAGTTTACCATTTGGGATGGACTTTTTCTAATTGTCATGCAGGGTATAGCTCCGGATGTCTGAGTTGTCAGCAATGTTGTCGTTGTTGTCAGTGTCAGCGAGCCCTGTGCTCTCTGTCTGGGCCTGATTTGAATGCGCATTTGGTTACCAATTTGGCTAGAGTTTTTATGTATGTATGTATATGTATGTTGGTTAACGTGTTAGCTTGTTGTCCATTTGATTGGTTGCGGCCCATAAACAAATCGAGGCGCAATTACCTACCAAAAACAAATGCGACAACAATTTGATGGGTTTTGGGTTTAAAATTAGCCCCGCCTTTTATAATTAGCCGCTGCAGGAAATTGGCCAAGTTTCGACCGTTTTTGGTTGTCCCGCATAATTGAAATTTAATTTAACCATAGAAATGTTGGATTGGTATATGGAAATTAGGAATGAAAATGCAAAACGATGTGTAGTATGGGGCCAAATGGGAGGAGGGGGAGTTGGCCACAATTTGCGATGAGTGGTGCCAGATAAATGTGGCACATACAAACATGAACCGCCGACGCCGCAGCCGTTCGATGTCGTGAAAGAAGGTGTAAAATTATGATTTACTCGATCCCGAAATGAAGATAAAATGTAGTCACACTCGCAGCCAGCCAGCCAGCCAGCCAGTCAGCCAGGGCAATGGGGCAACATCGTGCCGATGCCAACAGCGGCGGAGCAAACCTTCTCAATATGGAGGTGACAAATCTTGGTTAGCCAATTGCCATAGTATATGTATATCCAAACACCTGCATTATAACCCATAAGCAAAACACCAGCAGCAGCCGTAAATATTGTGGCAACACGAACAAAATACGGAAACAAAGAAAAAGATCTCTTCATGAATCTATCTACATACATATACGGCAGGGAATGTTACACTTGAAAAAACTCCAATTGTTTCCATTTGCATCGTTTTCACCTGACTAACTTAAACGTTGTCTTGAATTACTAACTAATGCATTTTGTTGCATCACAAGGACCTAAACTTTTTAATTACATATAGACAATCTTAGAGTATTTTCTAATTATTTGTTAACTTCATCCAATACAAGCATGATACGCATCAATAATATGAATAGATGGATGAATTGATCAATTTTTAAAAAACAGTCAAGAAACAAATCTAGAAATTGCAACTTTAGATTTATTTAGATCAGAAGAACTTTTCTATTGTATCGACTATCGTTAAACTAAAACTTTTAAAGATTTTGAAAATCTTATGACTATATTATATAGTCTACATATATGATTAATTGGTATGTGGCCCGAATGCTCTTTGGCAGAAATTCTGGATAGAAGGTTGTGACACTTGGGGAAAGAGTATGCAAATTAATGGGATTCGTGAAGCTAAGGACCTCATTAAAATGCCAATGATATAAAACAAAAATATCAAGTCAAAGAAAATTTGTCAAATTTCGGAGAAAGAAAACTTTTCTAAGTTTCATTCAATACTAACTGTAGCCATATTTTTTAAACTTGATAGAAGAAACAAAACAATAGATGGGTAAAGCCTTGGCAAAAAGAAGAAGAACTTCTTTTTGTAGAGTGATTGAAATTCATTTAAAATCAATAATGGTTAATGGTCTAGGTAAATATCTTAATTTGTTGCGTTTTCCTTTTTATCAATCAAGGCCCAACTCTTGGACTAGGCTTTGTATCAAATGCATTGAATCACATGAATGTATTTATAAGGTTATGTCATGTTGTGAAAGGTGTAAGGCATCACACCAGCTGCAGGAATTATGAACTCGCTATGGTCAGCCAGCCAGCTGGCAATCCGAGTCGTTTCGATTCGATCCGAAAAAATCTTACGACTGCTGCTGCCCATTGACCAAATATGCAAGGCGGTCGCGTAAAAAATATTTCAAATATCGGTCGAATGACCATAGAAGAGAGAGATCAGCAGCAACAACGGAGTCGTTTTTTTTGTTTTTTGCTTTTTCAACAAATATGGTCAAGGCAGGTCGTCCGGCCGACCGACCGACCGACCGACCGATCGGATCGGATCGCGGCTAGTGCCAAAAACCAGGGACCACTAAAAATGTGCACCCAAGTGCTGACCACTTTTGGTGGCGTAGAGTAGTAACTGGTTGCATCCATATCCATCGTTTGGCACTTGTTGCTGTTGCTTTTGCTGTAGCCGTCCGTTGTTGTCGGGGATCGTTTTGGGCGTGTTTTATGCACTTGTCGATTTTGTTGCTGTTTTTGTTTTTGGTTGTTGTTGTTGTTGTTGCTGTTGCAGTTGCAATTGCCTCAACATGGCTGGCAAGTTTGTTAAATGTCAATTTTGTGTCAATATGCATTTAGTTGCCAGAAAATTGGCGAAAAACTACGCAAAATGAATTGACAAACCCCTGGCATTGGGCACACACACACACACACGAACACACAGTCGACAGTTTGCAAGGCATTGACCATAAAAGGTGAGGCGCCTCTCAAACTGCACCGGCAATCAAAATATTTTCATAGCCATTTGAAAATTTAAAGCTCCACAATACACAAATACACCGTGTTCCACGGGGTCCGTCCCCAGAGAACGGACCATTTCATTCTATGGGTCTATGGGTAGCCATAAAATATGACACGTGGGTAATATCAAGAAGCCATAAACAAAAGCTAAAATATTGGGCAACACTTGGAAAAATATTAAAAACTAAAAAAACAAAACTGAAAAAAATAAGCAACAACAACAGAATTATAGAATTTGAAAGAATGAAAATGGTTTGTTGAAATTTTTACAACGAATATGAAATACGCTACTGCAAATTATACCTAGATGAACCCTCTCAGAATCGATTTCAAATGGAGAGAATTCTGATTTCATGTTGGAAAATATAGCCACAAGTATTAATAGGTGTAAACATATTTATGGAAAGGTGTCAAGTTAGGATAATCGTTATACCCTTCTGTTCAGGTAGGGCATAGCCATGGAATAGAATGAAAAAACGTGAAACAAACTCGAAATAGATCACAACGCATTTAACCCGTTGGCATCATTAGCAGCTCGTATGAGGGGCTCCCACTATGAACAGCTGAGGCGGAATTGTGACATGTGGGAACTGGAAATCACCCTAAAATACCCCCAACCCCACCTCCGCCTCCACCACCACCTCCATCTCCACCCAATCCCACCATCACCTCAACCCTAAAACACTTTTCCCTTTTTCTGTTATTTTTTTCGCCTCTCGCTCATCCCATCCCATCATCAGCAGCTTCCTCTTCTTCCTCATCATCATGATCATCATCTCCACTCGGGTGCCCACCCTCCCCCTTTTGACAGAAATAGCGTGTTAATCGTGGCACGCTCTTTTGCCTGCAGAAGTCAGAGAAAGAGGCGGAGATCATCGTCGTCGTCGTCGTCGTCGTGATTTCCACTTCCGATTTAACTGGAAATGCATAAAAACTCACAAAACTTCCCTGGGCCCCATCCATCGCACAAACGATACCAAAAACCCAAACAGAGTTGGAGCATGTGTGTGGCTGGTGGCTTGGTGGCTTGGTGGCCCCCTTTTTTTGGCTTTGGGCTGTTCTTTCGAAAATTTCCGATATTCTCTTTCATTTTCTTCCATTTGAGAGGGCAGAAAGGAAGGAAGGAAGGAAGGGCGAGCAAAGAAGGTTGCGTTCGGAGCATGCGGCTGTCATGTGTGCCAAATGTGCAGCTGAAGGAGACGATCGAATGGCATACCTTATGTTTGATTTCATAAATACAAATGCCAGAGATACGAACCATATAGATACATATGTATATTGGTATATCTACATATACATATATATATATATATATATATATATATATATAGTATATTCCCACAGACAATATTCCTCATTTCTCAGTTCGCTGGGATATTTCGCCTTGGCGCGCATTAACATGTAACAGATGCGCGCCATATTGCGGCTACACGGACAACGACAACGAAAAACGGACGGACAGACAGACAGATAGACGCAATGGACAGACTACGGGAATGAATATTGTTTATAAACTGCATCCGCAGTCAATAAAACTTATACTTTTTGATACACTGCCCAAGCATTGAATATACAAAGATATACTTATACTCGATTTACAAACAATCGAGCACACACACAAACAGAGAGAGATATCATGCTAAAGCCTTTGATCAATATTTCTTCGATTGAGTTTTATTACCTCAAATGGTAAATGGTAAATGAATGTTACCAATAGTTGGAATTTATTCAAAATGCCATTATCTCATTGTCAGACAAAAATAACTAGGTCAACACTTGATCAACAGCGAGATTTTCAATAGAACAAAAAGTATTAACTTAAAGTACAAACAATTCATAAAATCCTTCGAGGAATCCATTAATCCATTCATAACGTTAGAAAGACAAAAGAGAAGACTATAATACCCTTTGATCATCACAAAAATGTAATCGGGATTAAATGTTAAAAACAAAGGTTATTCACAAAAGTTAAATCAAAGCAGTCAACTGATAGTTTGGTCCGATAACTATTGCTCTTATGTGATCATGAGTCGCCGTCCCTTTTTTTTGGTTTCAGTTGTTTGCCCCATTCCCCAAAGTTGATTATTTGGCAATCAGTTGCCATCAAACTGTAATTGCAATTGTCAAACTGTAATTGCCCTTAGGCTTCTGCAGCGTTCAGGTCGCGCCCTAAACCATGCAAATTCAACTTTTAGTTGCCAAATTGCCAAATGACCCAACAGCAACAAAAAATTGAGAAAAAAGAAAAAATAATAACACAAAACCCAATCAAAGGCCTCGGACCCACGACCTGGCCAAGTGAAAGATGCGAGCCAGAACCGATCAACAGAGCGAAGCAGTGAGCCAGAGAGTGGGAGCGACCCAGGGAGTGGAGTGAAAGAGTAAGAGAGAGATATCTGGCAGAAATAAACTTGCAATCGATTGCCTTTAAACCTTTCGAACTTTAACAGCGGATCATGGCCTGAAAATTGCGTGAAGCGGGGCATTATGTTTATTGCTTTATGTCTCAGCTTTGTTTGCTCATCCAAAAGTGGAGTGGAGTGCAGCAGAGGCCAGACGGCGGAGGAGGAGAATGGCAAGGTGGGCAAGGAGTAGCCAGTAGACCTTTAAAGGCAAAGCGTGCGCGCGTCCGTCTGTCCACAAAGTCTCTCTTCTGACCTTGTTTAAACATCAAAACCATATTATTGCCATGCCGACGATGTTGCGTTTTGTTTTTGTCTTTTTTCTTTTTTTTTTTTTGTTTTTTATACCATACACCCATAGGGTGAAATGGTATATTAAAGTCGCCAAAATGTATGTAACAGGCAGAAGGAAGCTTTTCCGACCCCATAAAGTATATATATTCTTGATCAGCATCAACAGCCGAGTCGATCTAGCCATGTCCGTCTGTCCGTCCGTCTGTCCGTCTGTCCGTCCGTCCGTCCGTATGAACGCGTAGATCTCGGAGACTATAAGAGATAGAGCCACCAAATTTGGTATGTAGGCTCATGTAGTATGTAGAGTGATCAAGTTTATTTCAAATTTTTGCCACGCCCCTTTCCGCCCCCGCAATTCAAAAAAAACGTTTATCTCAAAAACTATTGTAGCTAGATACACCATATTTGGTATGTATATTTGCTTAGTAAATGCGCTCATTTTGCATGTATAAAGATTTTGCCACGCCCCTTTCCGCCCCCCGAAATTTGAAAAACTCGAATATCTTGCGTAATTTTTTACCTTGTGCAATCAAATTTGGCACACTTAAATTTGATACTAATACCCAGCAAAATACCAAATTTGATCAAAATCGGACAAAAAATAGCTGAGTTATGCATATAAACGTTTTTGCATAAGGCCAGAGATGGCCGTTGGCGGGTGGGGGCGCTAGGGTGCTTATATGCATAAGTGCGCGAGATACTGAAATATGCTTGTAAAAAGCATGTGAACAGAATTTCTTAAAATAGGCAAATGCATTAGTTATTACAAATTTGAAATATTTGTTTTACTGGTGTATGGTATACCCAAGTCGGCGAGACGACTTACTTACTTCATTTTTTTGAAAAATTGCTAAAGTTAAAAACCATTTCATTGCATTTACAGGGTTTCACTTGCCTCCATGGCCAGCCATCGCCTCCATCAATGTGGTCGTCATCATTGGTTGCGGTTCGCTGCAATTCGATTTGTTTTGTTGTTGGCTCTTTTGGGCTTTGGGTTTCCAGTGATCGTAGCCAACGCCGTTGCCGCCGCCGCCGCCGCCACCGCCGCATTGTGTAATTTATATGCGCCAAAAAGCAAATGAAGGCGTTGCGTAGTGCAGCAGTGTGGATATGGACGACTACGTGACCTCCAATTTCGGCTCGATTTCATGTGCGTTAAAGTGCACATGTTGCGGACTGTATTTCTTTTTTTCTCTCTTTCATTTCGGTGTGGTCGCCTTTGATGCATGCCGCTCCATTGACTCCAACTTCAATTCCAATTGCAAACCCTCCCCCTCCCCACACGCATCCCCACCACTCGTCGTCGTCGCCTCACACCATTCCACTCCTCAGAAACAGAAACCACACGCACTGCTAAAAACTCCACACAGAAAACTTATTCATATGCTAATTTCGTTTAGCGTTAAAGAAAATATGGCCAGGCCATTCAGACAGCCACCAAACCAGGCTAAAAGAGCCCGCCGCACTTGTCACCCTGTTGACTTGTGGCTTTACTTAACTTAGCTGCATGATCAAGGCGACATGGCAAGGGGGGTAGAAGATAAAAGCCCACAACAAATAACCAATTAAAGTTATTCAACGTTGCGACAATATTGACTGCTGTGCCATGCCTTCTACTTGATCAAGAAAATCCACATAACGAATAAATGAACTTCTCATATTTCATTCTGATTTTTACCTAATGTTTGCCTATCAAAAAGACAATATTTACCCGTTCTTTTGATCCTTCACGTAAGAATTACCTCTCTATTTTATCCTTAATTTCATGAAATGCATTAGAATAATGAACTTTGAATGTTTTTATTTGTGTTTAGGTTCGCAAAAACTCATAGAAATGTTTTTAGCTCAAAGCTAGAAGAATTGACGAGTTTAATGCATTGAATGATTCTTCTCTTAAACTTCGAGATACATATATCTATGTATATGTATCGTCTTGTACTTAACCTAACCAACCAAGACTAATCATTAACACGAATTCGATTATGAAGAAAATCAATTAATAAGGCAAATGGCTAGCCCTATTGAGTCAGTTGTTAGATGACTAGTTAATTATATTTTACGCTAGGCATATTAAAGTCCATATAAATTTTGTTGTTCTGATGCAAATTTGTATATTTTTATCTCGCTTTCTTTTGCAAAACGAAGCAATCTTTTGTCTGTTGGCATTAGAAATTATTAAACTTCTACTTATTAAACATCAATACAAAGGACTCTTTTCCATTTTACATAGAAATGAACTGAACTAAAGTAAAACTACTGAGTTCCTACCATTTTATAATGTGATTTGCAGAGAAAAGGAAATTAAAAGTCAATGGGGGGATGAGATTCCATTCTATTCCGATCGTTTGAATTCAACAGAAGCTTTTGGGTCTCTTTTCATTTGTAGATCTTTGGCTTTAACCATATAGATGGTTAAGTATCACATTCAGTTATGAGAAGAAATGGTTATTAGTTGATAGCTCTCTCTGTCTTTTAATCGTTTCCCAAAATCATATATCAATAGACAATTGTTAGCCTTGAGAGACATTCATTCAAGACAATGAAAATTTCTATGGATTTTCAAAAAGAAAAAAAATGCCTCACTAATTAAGTGTGGAATGTTAAGGCAATCAGTTGGCTCTATTCAAACAGGGCCGAATGCCATTTCCCACTCTCCGCCACTCCATGGAGTGTTTGGAGGTGTCCAAAAATGGTCATTGAACGTGCGTGATGCGTGGCTATACATCCAACAATACAAGTTTTTGGGGTTTAGTTTTAATGAGCCAACAACCAGTCAAACCTGGACCCGCTTACCCGCTGAAGTCTATCAACGCTCTTGTGCGTTGCGGGTGCGTGGCCCCAAAAAAAAAAAAAAAAAAAAAAAAACCAGGGAAAAAAACCAAAATCCAACATTTTTTTTTACCAGCAAAGCCCCCCAGCAGCAGGCAGCTTCAGCTGCGTGATTATCGTGGTCATTGTTACCCGTCGGTCGTCGGTCGGTTTAATATGATCTCATGTTGATTGATTGCGCACACCTGTGTGAAAGACGAGCTGCTGATGTCGATTTTGTTATTTCGGTTTTGATACCCTTTATGGGCTTCCTACCAACAATCATTGGGCATATTTAGAGCACAAAAAGGGCCCACAACAAAAATAAATAAACCGATGTTTGCTTTAGTTTTATTGCCGTTCTCTTCCTTCTATATGATCCTTTTTATCTTTTTCTCAGTTTAATTTAAAGCAAGCAGCAACAATACAAATTCCTATTCTATCTCTCTCCCTCTCTCTCTTCTGAATATAGGTAAGATCCTTCACTAACGAGTTTTTAAGGTTATCTAGACAAACTCGGCTAATTCGAAGCCAATACAACATGGAACATGAAGTAAGCTTCAGGTATCTACTATTCATGTTTAGTAATATGTTTGTTAAGTTTACTATTTTTGCTTTCAGGTTTTATTTCCTTCAGCAATCTGTGAACTATCAGGACAATAATATGGATATATACATAATTCAAGGAACTATGAATCACATTTTATTACAACAATTTAGGTTGGGTGAAGAATAAAATTGACTTGAAGTTCATTAAAGAGAAATCAATAATGAATTTGGAAAGAGCAAAGAGACCAAAGAAATAAATTCCAGTAAATTAAAGTTAAACATTTTTAAGCAATAAATGTCCTAAAGGATTTACCATAGAATCTACATTGACAATTCAATCCTCCGAATTGGAATTCCCAGTTCTAACTTAAAGTTCTACCCATAAAAGAGAAAAAATGGCAATCACAGTCATTTGTAATTATAGACTTGGCTATAAATTTGAAGGGCATTTTAAAGAGCATCGATCAGTTGAGCCACCACTTGGTGATATGCACAGGGTATGTCAAGGTCTGTGGCTTTTACCTAATGTATGAGAGATTTTGTTTTTGTTTGCGTTGTTTCTTTTTTTTTTTTTTTTGTGTTTGGTCTTTTGTTGGTCTTTTGTTTTATTGTCTCTGCGGGCCTGACTCTTTGAGACTCTGAGACTTTGAGACTGTGTCGGACTCGGGGGTCTGCGGTTGTCTTTGACCCGCTCTCTGTTGGCTGATGGCTGATGGATTGGTCGTAGCAAACGGCAAAACACTTTTTGCCTGGGAGAAAGCTAAACTGGAAGCTAAAGAGTGCTCTGAGCCTTTTGTGTTCGTCGTTATGCAATGCAAAATAATTATTTTTACTTTATTTTAGTTTTTGTTTTTTGCTTGTGTAGTGTGTTTTAGCTAGTTGTTATTGTTGTGGTTGTTGTTGTTTTTTTTTTTTTTTTTTTTTTTGCTGGTCGATTTTTGTGCTTGGCTGACTTTTTGATGGACAGTCGCATTGGAGCTGCGCTTGGGTGGCTATGGGGGCTCTCCCCAAAAGTAAAAAAAAAAAAAAAGAAGCTTATGCGCCATCCTGCACCCTTCCTGTCTGCGCGCCCCCTCAAAGTGCTGACGATGCGGCGGCTGGCTAGCTAGCTATTGTTGTTGTTGTTCCGCTGCTTGGCGGTCGGTTGCCGCTTGCAATTTGTATGAATTTCAAATTTCTTCGTCTGTTTTGCTTCTTTTTTTTTGGTTCCCCCTCATTTTTTCTTTTTTTTGCTGTTGTTCATCAACATTGAAGAAAATACAACAACAAAAAGAGCGGTTGAATGAATAATTTCCGCAGTCGTCGTCGTCGTCGTCGTCGTCTTTCTTCCGTCGCCGTCTACAAAGATTCTGCCGTACAGCTGTTGTTGTTGCTGCTGCTGCTGTTGCCATTGTTGTTGTGGCTGTTTATCGTTGTTGGGTTCTCTCTGCCTCAGCGCCAAATGAAAATGAACACGTGCGTCCGGTTGCTGCCTCAGCTGCCTCATATATGTGTAGCATATGCCCTGTGCATGGGTAAAATCCACAGCAACAACAACAATATCAACGACAACAACAACAGCCCCAACAAGGCTGATCGCCCCCAAAAAGCAGCCGCCAAGCAACGGCCGCCAAATCCAACAAAAAAAAAAAAAAAATTAAGCAGCAAACAAAATGAAAGAAAACAACAATTTCACTTTATTGATGAGCACTGCACTTGAATTGCAGCTGTGTGTGTGGGTGATGTGGCTACTACAGCTTGATCACACACCCGGACACTTACACTCACACACACCCAACCACCCACACACACACACACACACACACACGCTTCGAAAACTATTTGCAACGCTTGGCCGCACAACGAGGCGTATAAGCGATTTGCCATTAACAACAGCTGTTCTAGCTCTAATATGAACTATTGTATTTCATATTGCTTTCGGCTCGCTGCTATTTCAGCAATTGTTGTTTCATTTTCTCTATTTGTGCTTTTCTTTTAAATTCTTTAAAAACTAAATCGCTTTGAAATGCAATACACAAATAAATCCCACACAATCACAAGTTTTATACATTTTTGACCATCAAGACTTATTTTCATTACAAAATCAACAAGAAGAATGGAATTAAATATACATTTACAAGTCTTTGAGGCCAAACAAAATAATTCCAATTCCTTTATTTATTAATATCTATCAAATATAACAAAAACACAATCCCATTATTTATACTCCTTTCCTTTAGGTTCGTTTCTATTTAAAGTGGCAAAGAAAGGGAATAATTCCCGCCAAAAATTAGTAGACATGAGAGTTTACTTGGAATAATCTATTATCACTTTTATTCTGAGGCGAAATATGATCTTTAATCTATTTTTACTAACCCACAAAAAGATAAAGAACCAATATAAATATGAGTCAAAATTTGCTTATGGCTTGGTCTTAAATAAATGATTAGACATAAGTTTTACTCATTCAGATTGTTAAATTGCATTATATGATATGAAAGCTTAGAAATTAAAAATTTATAAAGAAAAAACTTTAAATTCAAGACAAAAAATAAATAAAATGATTTTCTTCCTGTTTTTAGTTAAAGTCTAAGTGGATTTTCAAGTATAGTGAAGTGAAATTACTTTAAAGAAAAAGGTCTCAAACAAGTTTAAATAGCTAACTAAAAAAAAGGAGAAAGTAAGACAGAAATTAAGACCAAATTTCAGCTACATTCAAGATTTTTCGTATTGGTCTTAGAACTCTGCAGTCCTCGGTGGAGGAGTTGTCTAAGTGCCCCAGTCATTTACGGATCCGGGTTCGAATCCCTGGCTAGTGTATGGTTGTAGTTTTTCGTTTAAGCTTGTAAAATATAGTTAGGTTAATATCCTATACTTAATCTTAGAACTCTCTTGGCCCCCTCTGATATACATAAAGACTCATATATATAAGTTACATATCCAAGTTTGAAGGTTTGAGATTTACAACTACGGGCCGTGTGAAGGGCCCACTACGCCGTATCCCACCCTACCGTAAAGTCAGTTGAGATCAAAAATACTTAAGAAAATGCTGATTTCTGCATGTGACGACTTCAATTTGAGTTTGAGTTCAATGTGCGTGTGTGGCAGTCAACCAACTGTGCAATTTCAACTTGATAAATCCCCTCGGCAATGTAACAACAACGCGATTCATTCATTGTTTTGCAAAAATAACACGAAGCAACAATAACAACAAAAAAAAACTCAACGCATTTGGGCCCCGTCCGTCGGTGGGGCTGGCCGATATATATATATTTTTCCACTGCCTTAGGAAGTTGCCATTGTGTCTCGCTATCTTTCCCGCTCACCCACCCACCCGCACAGCAACAAAAGCGCGAATTGCTCCACTGGTCTGGACCGAGAAGCTTGTCCAACGAAGCTTGACAAGAGCCAACAGTAATCGACCCTGCTCTCAAAGCAATGAGTATCGGAGAGTGGAATAATAACCTTGTAATGGCAAAATATGTATCGGAAATTTTCATCAAATCTAACGAATATAACAATTTCAACGAAATTCTACGCACATGTTGCTCAGCTGTTTGCAATTACTCCAAAATTGGGAGAAATCAGAAAAATCCTAATCTACTCCAAATCAAATCGCCTTCTCTGCTGCCCCTTCTCGTTAAGAGAAACAAATCAAAGACGATTTTTCCATACAATTGCGTAACAGAACCGAACTGGATGGAGTGTGTAATAGTGTGTAATGGGAGGGACGGGGGAGATGCTGCTGCTGTAAATGTATTTCAGGTGCAGATGATCATCATCAATGTCGGCCTGTTTGCCGGAACTGAGCGACTTCCGTTCGTGTCTTTTGCGATCTATCTGCGAGAGACTTTGTTTGTGTGTAAGTGTGTGTATGTGTGTATGTGTACTGTAACCCCTTTCTTCTTGTTCATCGTCGTCGTCATTGACAAACAACACGTGTGAGAGATTGAGTGAATGAGTGGGGCAATGGCAATCAATGTAATGTTTATGCCGACGCTGAACGCTCACTTTGCCCGTCCGGGCTGCTCATCAACCAGGAGAAGGACCAGGAGACCCAGGCACTCATTCATTCACTCACTCACTCACCCAGTCAGTCAGTCACACAGCCAGCCAGCCAGTCAACCAGTCATTCAGTCAGTCAGCCACAAATTGCTTTCAATTATGTTGCATGTTGCTCCCGTTTTTATGGCTCATTGTTGACGTGTCTCCGACAGTTGCCTTTTTTCGTTGCTTTACCCCTGTCTCTCTCTCTTTCTGTTTTTCTTCCCTCACAATCAGTCTCTCTCTCTCTCTCTCTCTCACACGTGTTGATGATGATGATGATCTGTTTGCGATTGATCAACATTTTTATATGGCCACAACTCCACCAAATTCACTATCGGAAACGAAATCTTTGAGAATATTATATATGTATTACATTTACCGTGATCGAAAAGTTAAACATAATGTAAAAATTAAAGAAAAAACTCTTTTTAATAATTCTTGAAACCAAGTTAATCTTTTTAGTGGAATAACCGAAATAACCAATACGAAAAACAATAACTGGCAATTAGAATTGAAAACAAAAAAAGAAACTTGTAATAAGCCCAAAAAGGGTATTCATTCGTCATTCAAGCTGTTCTCTAACGATAACTCCTTATCAGCTTAATAACCGAAATAACCAAAACCATATCTAAACATTAACCTTAATATTTTTAACGGTTATCGAAATGATCGCCTGAAAAATAGAAATTTAATTTTAAATTATTATGATTTAATGAACTTGAAGGTTCAAGACTACTCGACATAGAGAAAGCGACTATAGTTTATGCATAGTAATCAAATTTTTGGCTAACAATAAGATAAATTAAAAAGGTATTTAGACCTTTAAGATTTCCTGCCTCTATGGCTTCTCTCTTTCTTTCTCTGTCTGTTTGTTGACCACGGTGGCCCCATCACGACACTTGGGTTTTTATAGCTTGCGTTTTAAACATCGGTTTCAGCATTAAAATGTTCCATTATACCCCACAGCCGTCTCCATTGGGCAAAGAACCGCAGCAAATTGCTTACGGAAGTGTGCCACGCCCACTAAAGTGCATGTTCAATTCAGAACGAAGACTGCGGACTGCGTCTGCGACTGTGAGACTGTGGCGGAGAACGGAGATTGTGATTGTTGATTTGGTTTTTTGCGATTGCGATTGAGTTACTCAACGCATCGTCATCGTCATCAGCATCGTCATTATTATCATCAGCATCATTATTATTATTATCATTATCATCATCGTCATCCGTCTCAATTTTGCTTCAGCTGCGTGCAAATTTGTGCTTTTAAAAACAAACTAAAGTGAAAATTATGTCAAACCTGTTGACCAGCCGGTCCCGCTCCCCAAATGCTGCTTCAACCGATCTCGATCTCGATCCTCATGATCTTGGTCTTGGTCTCGGTCTCGATCTCAGGCATCAGCATGGAATTGAGTAATTTGTTGCAAAGACAATTAGATGCAACAGATTGTTGACTAAGTGACTGAAACGTTTTACAGTTTGGAGTTTGGAGATCGGAGGATCGGCCACATGAAGACATCAGTTGCCTTGGGCGCAAAACAGTTTTGCTGCCAACTGTTGGGGAGTCCAATTCTCCCACTCTTTGCCTCTGCTAACAACCTGAGAGTTGTGAGTTCAAATGAGTTCAGTAGTCGTCAAGTTGAAGTTGAAGACGAATCAGCTGCAACACACAGCCCTCGTCACATTTCATAATTTTCAGCCAATTATGCGAAAATTGCCAACTCTTTGGGGCCACAGCCAAAACAAACAGACCTTGGGGCCGAGTTAATGACATTGAATGGGGTCAGGCCGCAAAAACAAGCAGCAGCAGCAGCAACAGAAACAACAACAACGAATACAAGAGGAAAGATTGCTGACAGCAATCAACAGTTGTGGACTTGGACTTGCCGCATGTGAGTGTCACTCTTCTTCTTTTGCTACTCTACTACTTCTTCACTCCTCCCTCTGCTCCAGCTCTATCATCTTCATCGTTCGTTTTCTTCTTTCTGTCAGTCAGCAATTTATAAGCATGTTGCAACAAATTGGGATTGCGTTTACGATTTGATGAGAATTGGCGGCGGAGTGTGGGGGGGCGAGATTCGTATCCAGTTAGAGGCACAGAGTAAACATACTCTCGCCGGCCACCTGAAGGCCCTACTAAAGTTAAATCGCTCGATCGCCTCCCTAAATATTCAATCGAAAATCCCGAAGAAGCCAACCAAATTGCAAAACCAACTTATCGGAGTTTTATGAATCTTTTCAGACCCATTTTTGCCTATAGGCAACTTGCAATTAATATTAAGTTAATCTCTATACTAAATCCCACATTATCAAGACATAATAGAATTCAAACTTCCTTCGAGATTGTCTTTAATTTTCGTCAAGTTTTTCAAGATATTATTTGATCTATTCGCATATACCCTGCAGTTAGAGAAAATCCTGTGATCTATCTGTCTCGCACTCCCTCTCTCTCTCTCTCACTCATGCAAAGAACACGTGTGCGCACACATCGAAAGTCTAGGCTTTATAATTGGTTTGGCGAATCGCCCGTCCCTCTGCCACCAGGACGGCCGACTGCAACCGGCTTAAAGCTTACAACCTGGCCAAAACCAACGTCGTCGTCAAACGACGCTAAGTGAATTAAAATAATGCTGATGCCGCGCACTGTGCGACGACTGCGGCTGCTGATGCTGATGATCATGATGTGGCTCTGCCCCATTCTGTGGCCAGTTGGCTAGTCTGATGATTCTATTTATTACATGGTGAGCAATTTGCAATTCCTCTTCTTCGTTTTCTTTTACCTTCGTTTTATTTTTTTTTTTTGTTTTGTACGCTGCGTTTTAATTATTTGCCATGCCGTTAGTTTTAATAAAGTTGCTAACTGTGAAGAGACGTGACTGGTAAAGAGATTTTTTTTTTTCCTTTTTCTTGAACAAACGGTACGCTGGAAAATTGGGAAAATGAGCATTTAATTCGCAGGCGAAAGTGTCGGTGGAGCGTTTGGGTCTCTCGAGGGGTTGGCTGGCTGGCTTCTCCAGCCGACATCTGATTAAAATCTCAGCAAAATTCGCAGAAAATTCTTACACGCAAACGTTGGCTGACCGCTGGGACGACAGCTGAAAAGTTGCAACGTTAACACCCAGCCTCCAATCTCGCCACGTCCCACTCCCCCCTCGTGATAGTCGGGATGATGGGGATTCATGCGAAATTCTTTATCACGCAAGAGGCATTTGAACGACGCCATGTGATAAGCATCTGCCAAATGCTGCAACGACTCGACATGGCTGACTCTCTCGCCAGATATAACGATACAGCAGCGCGATCTTTGGACGATCAGAGATTGTGATCATTGCTGGTCACCATCGATGGGATAGCAGGCGATCGAATCGGGCAAGCAAGCAAGCAAAGGCGCGCACAGAGCAAGGCGATACACGCCCCAAATTCAAACATAGCCCCGAAAATATAGCTGGATGGGATGTGGAATCAGATGCAATGGTGGCTAGTGGCCTTATCTACAATCGGGCATCTTTGACTTTTGCATGGCTGTTGGTTGCTGAACGCATTCCAATCGGAATGGGCGTGTTAGGGTTTCTTCTGCCATCCTCCCAACAAGTGCCAAGTGTTTGCGCCAAGCGTTGATTATTCTTATCGACGGGCAGCATCTATCTTTGCTTTCGTCGCAGCTGCGTCAAGTACAGGAACGGAATAGGTTGCAACTGACTCCCGACACTTTCCACCTTTAAGCAGATTTTCTATCCTATAGTTGAAATATTTCTGCAGTCCGGCCCTGATCCAAGCATATGGCGTGAATAGAGATTGCGTGCGCTCCTCTCGAGAAATTCGCACAGCGTAGAAGAAAATCTCAAAACGAGAAGGAAAAGAGAACGAGGTGGTGAGGCAAACAGGCAGTCAGCCAGCCAGCCAGACAGACAGACAGCCAGCCAGCCAAGCAAGTGATGAATGTCCGTGTTATGCGATCTAATGATCTAGAAATGAAGTTAATAAATCGTTTAACCAAATGGCCCCCCATATACACACTAAACAAAAAAGAAAAGAAAACACAAGAATGGGAACGAGAACACGACTAGACGACGACTACGACTAGCGACTCTTCTAGGTGTAATGGGCTAGTAGAATTTCGTCCAACCGACCACCGAGGATCACCTGAGCGACAATTTGCATAACTACTGTGTGCTTATGTGCTCCAAACATAACAAATTACAACAATTTCTGCGTACATACCAACGTGGTGGAGTGAGAGAGGTAGGAAAACGAGACGTTTAGCAGAACATTCTTCTGTGTTGTGGTCCACCGTTTCTCCATGCTCCCCTTCTTCATCGTGGTGGCCATAACGGGAAAGCAACGAGAATTCGGTTGCTGAGAGAAGGGGGGGGAAGATGGCAAAATTATAAGCAAACAAGGCCAAGATAATGCTTTGCACATGCTAATAAGAATAATATGTAATAATAACCAAAGAGAGACAGAAAGATAAGCAAATATTACAACAACAGGAAATTCAATTTGTTTTGAAACGAGTTGTTGGTTGTTTCCTCTTCCTCTCGCTCTCTATACTCTTCTTCACTCATCATCCTTTGCATATTCCATCTTTAGTACGAAAATGATTACCAACTCTTGTTGTTTGTCCTACTGCACAGGAAGAGGAAAACGTCTTTGTGGGGCCCGGTAATTAGGGAATATGTTCAATTAACATTAACAATTTGTTTCTTAAATATAAGTACTTATGTATATTGCTTAGAGGGGACCAACCAAGACCAGCCTTTAATCTAAATGAACCTTAAACATTTGATCTTACCAATCAAAAGATAAAACGTTATGCATTAGAATTAGGTCCAAATGAGTCTTATAAATAGGATGCTCGCAAATCTTCATAAAGTTTAATTAAAAAAAGGGTTTCCTCTAAGAAAAACCCCAATCTAATCTAATCACCAATTCACGACACGTTCTCCTTACCGATTTTGATACAACATGAACGGATTGAAATCCTCTTAAACTAAGATTCCAACTTATTCTAACAGCAGACACTCTCAACAATAGAGACACACTCACACAACCTCTGCCACACACAATTAAAAACTAATGTTTTTCGAGAGATTAGCATTAATATTAATATTAATATTAATAATTATTCTAATATGTTAAGTCAATTAATATTATTCTTATAGATACACACTGGCAGCAATATGTTCTTTCAAGGGCCATGTTGTTTGGATCCTAGAGCCTCCTTTTTGAGACAATTTTTGCCAGTATTAATAGTTAATTAGTTAGTTAGTTAGTACGCACAACAATGAATTGTGATACTAGATTTCTTAATAGTTAAGAAAAAGAAACAAAAACTCTCGTTTTGTGTGTACATTTTGCATTAAGTGCTGTAGTTTTATTGAAAAATCACTTAGATTAAATGAATTAAATTTGTTGTGTACTTTAGATGAATTGTGTCCTGATGAAATGTACAATTATCGCACACAAAAACACATTATACACACTAATCTTAGACTAATATAAATAGGCAGTCGTTTTAGTGGTTGCATTACGAAGGGGATCTACAAGAGAAGAAGAAGAAAAGAGATACCAAGTTTCATCAATATTTGTTGCAGCATTTGAACCAACTAAAAAAACAGAAAACGACAAACAAAAACCAGAAAACAAGTCTCCTCCTCCTCATCATCATGTTTGGAGTGGGAGACAAACTCAGTACGTAATTTACAATCAAATTATTTCATTAGTCTAACATATGTAAAAAACATCATAGTATTGTTTCCAGGATCAAGATTGGAATGTATATATATGTTCTCTCCAATCGACAACAACTCTCTTACCTTAAATACTAAAAAAGTGTTTCCCAAATCGAGATCTGCTATGTCGTCTCTTTCTTTCATTCGAAAACTGTAAGAAACAATAATTTTTATAAGTAAAAAGTGTCTCAACTCTCAATTGAATAAGGATTTGATATCATTGTGTCAATCAGTAAGCTGTTACACTAATCAAAAACTTTTCATAGGTGTCCCAAGGTAATTACGTTATATCATCATAATCGAATCAAGTATTTTCTCCTTAAATGGAAACCTACCGCATAAACCAAATAAATAGGTGGTTCCTCTTCTCCTTTTCCGAGCATTTTGAGCATCTGCAAATGGGAAAAATTCAAATTAGATTACAAATGTTAGAGTTAGAGTACATTTTTCAAAAACCTTTTTGAACATTTTTTTCAGTTACTTAAGTTATACACTAATCAAGGCATCTCATAGGTGTCCCAAGGTAATTGCTATCTCATCATAATCTTAATTGTATATTCTCAATTGGATTGCCATCCAAACTCACCTTTAGAAGGCATATCGTGTTCGAATGTCCTCCAATTTCTTGCAGATCTGATTGGGCGTACGGAACATGTCGCCGGCTATGCTCTTTTTGCTTAACTGCATCAATGGATAAATACTGCTCACATAGGTCACCATCGAGGACATTCTTGACTGGATAATAGGAGCTGCGATAGCTTAAATGATCACGACCACACAATGGCGGATTCTCGTTACGCATATGCATCTCCAGATGCTGGAAAAAGTCGTAATCCTCGCGACTGGTGAATGGAACGAAGGCTCCGACTGTTCCGCTCAGTGTGGCATAGATGAGAGCCTCAGAGCCACCCGGAATTAGGGTGGCCTTTTGCAATGACATGATAATTTCGCCCACATGGAAAGAGCAAATATTTTCCGATTTCTGGGATGCACCCGAAAGTAGGCCACGATCCCATAATGATTTCGTGCCCGTGGGATCCTCGTCTACATCATCGGTGACAGAATGCGGCAAACGTTGAATACTCAAATTGCCAAATTTATCGGCTATAGCAATTGTATCATAGTCTAGCAATGTGGTGGCTGTCACCCATCGCGGATGCGTATCATCGGCGAATATAATCAATTGATTCTCGGCACGACGATAGCGTATAAAGAATACCGACTCTTGGACATCGGAGACATAGACACGATGACCCATGGCCTGGATATTGACAATCTGATAGGGAATGTGTTTATTTTCGCATTTGCGAAGCATCTTCTTCTTGCCGAGATCGTAGATGCGAAGCATACGTCCACATCCGGCCAGCAGGCGCCCCTGGAAGCCGCACAATGCTCCAGGAATCTCTTCAATTTCAGTTCGATGCAAAAACTCCAAGCTAGAACATGTGGGATCAATTTTATAGATATCAATGCAACCTCCTTGCGAGATTCTCGGATTCAATTGCAGATCCTTGGCAATGCCCACAGCCAAATAGTATCGACCATCGGCAGCAATGGAAAACTTGAGCAGGGCCATCGACATGATGGCCTCATTCTGTGTTAGCGCCACAGTGAACATTGTCTGGCCATGCATGGCATCCAGACAACGAATCTGTGACGCCCACAAGCCTAGACCAGCTTTCGGTGCCGAAAAAGACATCCTCGGGCAGAGCTTCGCTAATAAATGCATTCGCCATCTCCCTGGCCAATTCACGCTCCTCGTCCCCCGCTGCATTACGCATCTCCTCGGCCATTTGCTCTTTACGCGCACTTTTCGTATCCTCTGTGTAGGCATTGTGGTCAGTTTCGGCAATTAGCATGCGACCCGTGTCTGGGTGAATGACAAATGTACGTGGAGTATATTGCAATGGGAATGCCACCTGATTGAACACAGCGCCCAGCTTCTCAAGAGCCAAGATCCGCAACGTATTGGTGGAAATGGCCACAATACCCTCACTACACTGCTCGCTGGAGAAACCCGAGGCATACTCCAGGGTCTCGTACGACAAGGGCGTGAGATGGAAACGATTCTGATGATAATACGACAACCAAGTGCGACTAGACATGGCCAATACAGCCTCTGAACCCTGCATTTTGATGCGGAAGAGCTTAACAGGCCGTGAACCCAGATAACGAGTTCGTGTATCGGCCAAATCACCGGAGACTGGATCCAAGACGGTACGAAGCAAGACACCGTTGCTTAGTCCAATATTTAGGTATATTGTTCCCTTATTGCTGCCACCGCTACGTTGGGCAGGAACATCTTCATCACCGGTCGCATTCGTTGTGCTTTCCGTGTGACCCATTTCAACCAAACAGAGGGATTCTGCCGGCGAGGGTAATGCTTGCATCGAGCATGGGGACAAACAATTGTTTGGATCCAACGAGAGTATCCGCACTGTATTATCAGCCAATCCCACCGACAAGAACCATGAACGTTGCTCACCATCGGGAACGGTACCCAGAGCCATGCACATAATTTCAGCCGGCATTTCAGAACGTTCCGTATACTCGTTCAACTCGCCAGTCTATCAAATAAAAAGAAAAACATGTGCTTAGTATTTAAAGCACGACCGAGCCGAAACTAGGATAATGGGGAAATGCTGCTCAGCACTGCAGGACACAAAGTGTCTCAACATGATTGTTCTTTTCGTGTTTTTGTCATCAGAGCAAATGTTCAAATAGAGATAGATAAGTCTTGCAGGAATATCTTTAATGCTTACCGGATCCATTTCGAAATAGACCAGTTCTCGGCCCGATAAAGTAATGACCACTTGGCGTTGGTTAACAGCACATTTGGTAATGGATTTCTTGCCGGGAGCCTTCCATTCATTGACACGCTTATCGGAACGTATATGTCGTATGCCGTCGGGATAAACCTGAACTAGGGCATCGTCACCCAATGCGGCACAACACAAAGTCGGCGTTGTGCCCAAGAAACCACTGTCCGTAACTTCCTCCACTGTCTCGCCAATACTCAGGACAAGAGTGGCATTAACAAAGGACACGATAATATAGGCATCAAATTCGTCTAAAAGTAGTTGTAAGAACAAAAGGAGGAGAAACGTTTTGGTTCATATTCCAACAACAAAATTCATACGGTTTTTCTTTTTCTTTTGGGCCTAACAACTTAAGAGAACATTGAATAATCAGTTTATCATGCTGTAATCAATGTAAAATTCAGCTGAAACACGGTTGATAAAAATCGCATCATGTTCAATGTCTCCAGAACGAGAGAGAGGGAGAGAGAGAGAGTTGATAGAGAGAATATATTTTTTGCCTACTTTGCTCTCAGGAGAGTAATAGTAGTCTCTTTTTGGGTAATTTTTGTTTTTTTTTTTTTTTAGGGTAGTAGTATTATTTTATATATATAGGTATGATCGTATTATGTAGTATCTGTTCACTTAGGATATTCACTTATATCCCAAGTTGCGAAAATGTTGCCTTACCTACTATCGCTTCACAAGAGACAAATTCATTTCATTTAACATTTAGCGAGAGAAGAAGTATTCCTCTTCTCTTCACTTTCACTTGTCTCTTTCTTTCTTTCTCACACACAACAAACAGTTGATCCGTCTGTGTTTAAGCGCCTGAAATAAGAGAGAACTGGTGGTTGATAACTTGTCGATGGTATTTTGTGTGGAATTAAATTTGAATCTATCTCTCATATCATCAATGCACCAGTTGAGTTATTAGAGGGAATCATTATTATTGTTTTTTTTTTTTTTCTCATTTCACACTTTAAAAATAATTTATAGACTAAACTTAGAGGGCGATTAAAAAAACACGCGGTAAATTCTTTCTACTCACCGTCAACACGTTTCTTTACAGTCCATACAGCATTTGGATTGCCGGGCAATTCAGAGACAGCCATTTCAGATACTTCCAGGCCATGTCGGAGTACACGCAAAGTGGAACGTGGTCCACGTCCGCATAGAACATACAATTGCGGTGTATCCTCATTGGCCAAATCAGCCACCTGGGACGTTACAATCGGTGCAAACGATGGCAACTCATCGACCAGTACAAGATTCTTCAAGGCTCGCGGCGCAAAGAAGAATGTCTCGCCCTCCTCTAAAGGCATGGCCGAACTGAATTCGGGCTCATCGTCATCATCACCCAAATGGGCAATCTGATAAAGATAACTACACGAGGACAAAAGGCGCAAAGTTAGCAAACAAGTGGCTTGTGAGGAGTACAAGATTTCACTTACTGATTGCCAAATTCACTGGCCACAAAGAGAAAACCAGTCTTTAGCACACACATTGCCGTTGCTGGGGGCACAGTATCAAAATATTTAAGTTTAATCTCCGATACAACATCATCGTCCGTTTCAAGAGTGATCTTAAAAATGTCGCCTTGCTCGGTTTGCAGTAAAAAGAAATACATGCTCTTTGTTCGATGAGTGGCCGAGCATATAAAGATCATGCCACGCTCTGGATCATCCAAGTCATTGCGACGCCTGGGTATGGGGCAACGTATGTCATGCTGATCGCCGAGATTCTTATACGTTAGATAATTCTCCGAGCAAATGAGCACACCAGATGGCCCATCATTACCGCCAGGAACAGAGACCAAAAAGTTGGCATGCTCCTCCAACGGCTCAGAATATTTTCGTACCACGTGGTTTAGACCCAAATCCAACTCGTAGAATGTCAGAGTTTGTTGAGTATGCTGAGCGGCATCACCTGCAACGAGTACAACGTAAAAAATGTTAGCAAAATGCATTTAGATAGAGGATGAATGGGTGTGGGCCACAAATCAGTGAAGTGTTGCTAGGCAATTACAGCAACACCAATGGTTCAGTGGTCAATCAAATTTATCTAGCACTAAGTACAGTCAGTAGACTATGGTGGAATCCACAGTCTCTGAGAATTGAAGCGCAAAATATTGATATAGTAGAGAGTGAGAATTATTACCTTACCTGAGGGATCTAAGTCGGCCTCCTCATAGTCAATCTCGAGGCAAGCAAACATGGGATTATCGAAGCCCACATCGACGCCAACCATATGATAGGTAAGGGTATTCGATTTATGTGCCTCCAATGGCGATGAGATGGTCAAACGTGCCTGCGTATCACGGTTCATGATATAGGCCAGCTTTTGTTTCTCAACAGCGCCAATCATGACGGCACGACCTTTGGGATCAATGGCAAAATATTGTCCCGGCACAATGCGACGACAACCCGTCTTTCCAAATGTCTCCTGATGCACTTTCTCTAAAGCATTTTTGCTGGGAATGTACTCCAAAATGACAATACGGCCGGAATCGGAGCCCACAACAATATAATCTATGCATAAATACAAAGAGTGTAAAAAGGGGAACACAGTTAGATAAGATTGTCTTTAATTTATTTTTAGATTTACAAATGTGCCTCGAAGTTTCAATTCGCCATACCATGTGGTTATAAGGATAAATGGCAAATGCGACGACAAGTCCTTTTATTCTTGCACTTAGACATGTTTAAATAAGGTCTTACTGGGGCCAACTATTTACTGTCGCCTCAATAGGGATTTGTGCGTCAAAATTTGAATTTTATCTAAGAAATCTATATCTCACCTTTTGTGCCGCCAGTCAAACGAAACGACATCAGAGCTCGTATGCACCCAAAAATCTCTGTGGACATCAATGTATGAACTTTGCCCGTGTTGGGATCGGGCCTGAGGAGCTCCAAAGATTTGCCACGTGACAGCAGCACCTCTTGCTGCTTGCCCCCGGAAAAATTACCGTGGATTGCATGGGTCACGCCCGTTCCCTTCTGCAGTGTTAAATTATACAAATACATGATGAAACGATGGACTCTAGAAGCGGGAAGGTAAAAAAAAGAAAAAAATCAAACATTGAGGTTAGGTACAGTTGCCGCACATTGTCTTTGATAAGATATGGAAATTTTTTTCATTAATTATGTACTGCTTTGAAAACCATGGCCACAGTATGGGTAGTCGTGTCGCCTAACGATGCTAGTAAGCAGCAAATATATTATTTACATTTATTTAGCACGCTAAAAATGCGACCAAAGCGCAGACATTTCTGCTTTTCTGGAGATACGTCGTGCATACATAGAAATTATTATAAATCACCTCAATAATACTACGAATTAATAGTTAAAGGTACTTTTGCTTACCTTTTGTTAAATTATTTCAATATTTCACACATTTTATCAACGATGGCTTTGGATTAAAATTTTTTTACAAATTATTCATCCAGCGCCATTTTGAACTTGCTTCTGTTCGCGATGCCGGCCAAAAAAAAATAGAACTGGTGATGACAGTGCTAGCAATAACATTAATGTTGCCATCATTTTTAAGACATCGATACCAATTTCGAGTGTACTCGCCAAGTATCGATAGCACCATTGATATTATCGATAACATACTTACTTTGACTTAGCCCATAGCACTTTGAATGACCCTTCGCACTTCAACTCAGCCCTGCACACTTTGACTCACCCTTCGCAGTTTAATTTACAATTAGACCTTCGCACTTTTGATTTTTCAGATAAAACGTTAGCTAAGAGTAACTAAAAACTTGCAGGGGTTACATTTTATTTTGATTATCACAATCTGCTTGTGTGTTTTTAGTTTTTTCCCTCTGGGCAAATGGAAATTGTTAAAATCATTGCGGGGGCTCTCATACACTTTCACTTTCCCTCGTAGCTGTTATCAGCTCAAGGGTGTCATTATTGAATAATAACTAAATACTCTTATATATAGTATACATATTTACAAGTGCAAATTGCATATTTATTTTGTTATTAGCTTGTAAAAAAATATATATATATGTATGTATATATTAGTGTAAACTTTAAATTTTTTTCTTTGGAATACGGCTGATCGTAAAAGGCGGGCAGGTGGGTTGGTTGGGATATACTATTTGAGAATTATATTATGGGCAAAAAAAAAAAAAAAAATTATAATAATTATTAAATATTTTTAAAAACAATACTATTTGTTTGTTATTGGTATTGATGATGGCGCAAATTGCCATTGGGACTCAATTGCGGCGAATAGTCCGGCATGGGATAGCCATTGGTGGCCACCAGGATGGTTTCCTGCTGCACTGGAGCCTGTGATGCTTGGCGTGCGGGTGGCTGATTCTTTGGTGCCGGATACTGTTGGAATGCATCGATATTGCGGAAACGGCGATCCAACAGATTGGCATCGCGTGACAAATGTGCTGCCCGTACAATGGCCTCCTCATTGACTTCAATGGTTTCCGCCGTAGAGCTTCTATCCGGTACGAATACATCATTACTATAGCCACGGATTTCCACTCTGCAAAAGAATTTCAATTCATTCATAGTTCAATTTCAATCGGTACTACTTACCTCTCTTCTTCCTCATAGGCCCGTATGGGGGGTCTGGTGGTCAGTATATCATTGGAATCCTTGCGTGGATTGAACAACGTATCCTGTAATACCAAAAGATTCATCCTATGATTGATGATTCACGCTAATTGCAATGGGAATGTATATTATCCTGATTTTTATCTACATAGTATCTATGAATCATTATCATAAATAGTTCAAATTTCAACGTAAATTCCAATTAAAAGCACCAAATATATCAGTAAGCAAGTCCGTACAACCAATTTGTGTTTGCCTATGGAACATGGCTTATCAGTAAGTAGAGCAAAGCTAACTTTAGGCATGCCGTAGTCGATTTTTTTCATAATTTAAGTTGTATTTTTGTATGTACATAGATAGAGACTACACACACCACAAGAATGTGCGACTTGGCTGACTTGGAGCTTAGTTGCTTGTTCCCATTTATAATTTATAACAATAGACAGCAATGGGAAATGGATATGATGTCATCTGGAATTGAAATAGTCTTACTCACCGTTCCATCCTTATCGGTGGCAATGCGAACAGCTCGTATTAGTAAATAGATCAAGAGGCCAAAATTAATAAACCATAAAATAAAGCCTTTAAAGGATATTATCATCATGGCAATGGCAGCCACTCCACCTGCCATTAGGGTGGATGCCATTGGATCAATTGCCTCTGCATTGATATCGTTGGCATTATATTGTAAAGCCTCCTCATGGAAGCGACCAAAATCCACACCAAAAATAACTCCAGCGGTTACATCCATCGCACAAATGATTAGAATAAAGAAGCCCCAAGTGTAGATGGCTGCCAGAGTTTGCTTCACATTGTCCTTACGCACAACTGAAATAAATAGTTTAGATATACATACATATCTATAAGGTTTTATCTGAAAGTCCATATATATCAACATTATCGATCATTTCTACGATATCTTAATGGAGATGGAGTAGCAAATACTTTTTTCTGTGAAAAAGTAGAGGCCATCAGAACCATAAACTCATCCAATTGTTGTTATACAACGCGTCTACCATAAAAAACAAACAATTGTAATCAGAAAAAAAAAACCGTACATTTTGCGTTCTCTCTTTTTGGAATTTTCAGTATTCCTGCGAGGGTTGCTCATAAATACATCCATTCCATTCTTGAAATATCAAAAACTATAACAAAACAATTGGGATTTCTTGGATGGTAACTTTCTTTTGATTTTTATCTTGGGCTTATAACTAAAATGAATTGGGGATTATTTTTTCCCCTCTTTTTTGTGTAATGCCGACAGATAAAATTTGCAATGATTCATAAATAAATGGTAGCACAATGCGTTATCTAAGGAAGGGAGGGCGGACGGGGGGGGGTTTGCATTTCCACATCCGTTTTCTTTCTTAGGGTTTACTCACACAGTAATAGCGCAATGGAGACAATAAACCAGCAAACAGCTACACCCAAATATACGGAATCCCAGATCAGTAATTGTGTGGGATTGAAGACCGTATCGACCGTTTCCAGGAGTGTATAATCGAAGTTTTGATAATAATCGAGTGGCATTTTGCAGTAGTCCGTGTGGAAATACACTTTAAAGAACACATATTTCATCATGGTGCCAAAATTCAATGTCGGCGCTATATACAAGATGCAACAATATGCCAAAATGGATGTTATCGTAAGGCCAATCCAGATGACTGATTGAATCTGGGCAAGAATACGAAAACGATATGTAAATGATTGGATTAGATAAAGAACCAATGAGAGAAGTTCGTATCGACCCGTGCATATCCATATGAATGAGTTGTCGCTGCTCAGTGATTCAATGTTGGATGAATGGTGTTTTCTTTATGGCCAGCTGATCTGATTACACATTTTCTGAAGTGTTTGTGTGCATAATGGGGTACTCCCTGACTGTAAGATATGATACGTTATGCATGGATGGATGGATGGTATGATGATAGAAGGCAATTAAAAGAAGTGCCAGAAGTGCTTTCAGTGTGTATGACAAATGTCAAAAATTTGTCCTTATCTAAAGTGTTCGAGTGTGTGTGTGTGTGTGTGTGTGGCCAAAAGAGGTCGCGGTCATCGATTTGAGAGATATGAGATTTTTGGATCACACACATTTTATGTATGTACATACCACGCCAAGTATTCCGGCCCATAGTACGGCCGTTCTCAATGATGGGAAATTCTTAATGGCCGTGCCGCCGCCCGTGGCCCCGTACATTTTGAACTGATCGGTTGGCTTTTGTTCGGTTTGGATCGATTTGATTTTCTCACGCGCCGTAACGAAACGACGACCGTTTGGCAACTAAAAATCGAGCCGGACACCAAAGAGGCAAAAACGTAACATGCGCCAATTAATTTTGCGTTTAGTTTTTGTTGTTGGTTTGCGTTCTGTTTCGATAACTGGGCGATAATGGAATCTCCACTTTGAATACCAACAACAACAACAACAATAACAACACCAACAAGGTAAATGTCCAATATATATTTTCGCTGATATGTATGCGTTCGCTTTTCGTTTCGTTTGCCAACTGAATTTAGCTTTGTCGTCTTCGTTCTGTTACCAAATTGTATATCAATTTGAACTTTGTTGTTGTTGTTGGCCTGATAAGGAGGCCAGAACCATAGCCAGGCGATTTTCCTTCGTAGCTGTCGGTCGGTGCTAAATAAATAAATCGAGCGCCTAAAAAAGAAATATTCAGCTTAATGGCATTTGAATCTTATCGACAAAAACAACAACAAAATGTAGTTTTTCATTATTATTATTAGACCACCTTATACATACATTTAGTTGTGCAAACACATTATCGCTGCTATCGTTTGGTTTGTTTTGTACCTTTCTTACTTCATGATTTCATTGTTTAGGTTTTTTTTTTTTTTTTTTGCGGTGACTGGCTGGTCCGTTAGGCGGGCATTTGAAATGTCAAGTGGCCACTTTCTGATCAAGTGGCAACACTGGTTAAGAATAAATTCGATCTAGATGGCGTTCAGTGCTTTAGTGTGACCGTATATTGTATATTCAGAGCAAGCAACGTAGCGTTATCGGATATTTTTAAAATATTATATCGATGATATTTTTGCTTTTTAAAAAATATCGATACGATATTAATATATATCGTTAAAAATATCGATATATCGATATTTTAGATATTTTTTTCCCCCAAAATAAATTTAAATTTACACAATAACATAACAATTTATTTTCTTAACACGCATTTTCTTAATACGAATTTTCTTAATACGGATTTTCTTTACACGCATTTTCTTAATACGGAATTTGTCATTTTGCATATTCAAAGGCATGTTTAACTCCAGTATTTGGAGTTTAAAGATTTCAAAAAAACGTGTTCTGTTATACATATGTGTATCCGTCATACGACTTCGCGAGTCGCAGATAACACATTTAATTGCAGAAGCAAGTCGCTCCGAAGGCACTGAACTACCAGGGGTTGTAAGGTATCGTAATGCAAGCTTCGAGAGTCCTGGCATAGCCGCTTTTTTAGAACTCCAAAACATTATTGGGTTACTTTCCCACGAAGTATGGGGCGCTTTGGCTGTTCCATATTTAAGGTAATTCGATTTCATCATTTTTACATCCGCGCTCGCTGCACTCATTCTTGAAGTGACCAACGCAAAAATATCAAAAAATATCACAAAAAAATATCGATATTCGATATTTGGGAAAAAAAATATCTCGATATAAATATATTTTTTTTTGAAAAAAATATCCGATATATCGATATTTAGATATATTTTTGACAATTCTTTTTGGTGCTTTACGCGAAATTGGAATCATGAGCTATTACAACGACTACTCTTCGGACGCCTCTTCCGAATACGATACCTACGATGAATCCAGCATAGAGGAGATGTCATTTGGTGAGGGAATTGAAGTTGCCTTAAACGAGATATCAAATGAATCTCAAGAGCTAATGTTGATGAAAAGACATGCACAGATAATACTGAACACATTCATGAAAACGCTCTGTGATCATAATCCGGATTTCAAGAAAGTATTTGGAGGACTCAGCTCGGCTGACAGCTTTCTAGACGATATTCAGTTTTGGTCGAATTCTCCCGAATATGATCTCAATATTGAATTAAGGTTGCCTTTGTCCCTTCAGGCTGTTTGTGCCGACGATTTTCCCGGTTTCGTTTTTCTAAATATCATTGGTGGAGATCAGACATGGTGCCATCACTTTGGCGAACAATACTATGGAAAGTCCTACATCGATCGCCTTCAACTGCAGATATGGTTATCAAAGTGTTTATCCAATGCGATGGATCAACTTGCTTATGTCAATGTCAGCCGAAGACGCGCCTATAGCTTAAAATATATAACCCTTGGTGACGCACATGGCCTCAAGGCCGTCGATACATCTGGAAGAGGACGCATTATATATTTTAGATTTGCGCCCTCCATTAAATTTGCAGCCAATCAATGGCCCCGGGGATTGAATAAAAAGCCAAATAAAAATAGAGACTGGTATGCAGTGCCACGATCCTATAATACAGCAAACTGTCAGAATGATAAACGTTCATTCATCATATCAGCACCGGATTGGGAGCATTTGGCACTGCATAATAAATACAATCTCAAGAATTCGTTGCGTCTGATGCAAGCTTTTCGTCAAGCCAATGGAATGCATGGCCTTGTAAGCTACATGCTCAAGTCAATCTATCTAAACGAAATCTATGAATATCCTCAATGCAATTGGATTCAGTCGCCAGGAGATCTATTGATACAAGTGAGTTAATTGCCCTAATCAGTTTGTTCCTCAGTAATATTAAGTATTTTCCCCTTTGCCCTCAGATGATGTTTGAACTAAAAAAATGTTTGCTGAAGAATTACATACCCTTCTATTTGGATCCATCGCATAATTGCCTCGACCAACTCAAGGAGTCCGACAGGCGTGAATATTTACGCCATACCAACCGATGCCTAAACAAACTACGACGTCGTCAGAAGGCCGACTATTTAACCGATGATGATCTTAATGAATTTTTTGGTGTTTAACTCACTGTCTCTCTGTTTCTCTTAACAACTTGTAATGATATTTCGTATAAATATGTAAATACATATATGCATGTAAGCATTTTTCATTGAAATTGTAGTTTTTCTATGTTTGTTCTTTAGATTTATTGTGTTTATTATGTTTTATTTATGGTTACATTTTTAACATTTTTTTTTTGTTTCAGTTAGAATGTGTTTTTAGCAATAAACTCGGTCAACGTTCGACAAATATATGGCAGATTACAAAAAAAAAAAATACTCTGATGTATCCCAACTTCATCCATCCATTCACATTATCCTTTCATCAGATGATCGATCGATCTTTCACTCTTATAACATACAAACTAGCAAGCAACTTGCAGCAGGTACGTTGAGGAGGGCCTTGTTAATAACCGCTTAAACATAGAAACTAGTCTTACAAATTAGATAAGTTTTTTGTTTTTTTGTTGTGATTTCTGGTAAGAAGGGAGTAGATTCAATTATAATAAAAAAAAAAATGAGGGAAAAAAGGCTCACACACACACGCATACACACAGACACACACACAGACACACATTGGAATATATTACATATAACGATTACGGAAAGTCCAGGAAGGATTTTCAAGGGATTGATGTTTTTGTTTTTTTTTTTTTTTTTTCTAGATGAATTTCCAGCACAAAAATTGAAAATTCTTCCGTTTGTTTCTAGTAGCGTTGGCTTTCGCGATCCGAATACTTGCCACTTAGCTTGCTAACCGAATACCGATCCGAATAGTTATCATATTTATCCGCCTTATAGTTGATCTCTTGTGGTGTATAACCGATATTCTTTTGCCAATGTCGCGTCCAATACAAATCCTCGTTGCGCACTTGCGATGGCGTTTTGGCATCCCGGCACACATACACACAATAGATCATGCAGCCGATCAGTGTGAGGAAGCCAAAGATCAGGAATATAATGCCCAGGATCCACACATAGACGGGCTCATAGAACTGAACCACAACAACAAAACCCAATGTGACCAATATGAGGCCCAAATTGAGTAAAAGCATTAAACAGCAAACGCCCTTGACATTGGGACAAAATGGATTGGGGGCCGACATTGTTTCGATTTTGGCTCCACGTTTGGTAGTCGAGCGGGCACTTCTTCCCGTTTTGGCAGTGCTGGCCACCGAATAGACACTACGCGGTGCCCCACGTGACACTGGACGATGACTGTAGCGGCTAAAATGCAGAAGGATAAGAAAAGTGGAAAGCAATTAATAATCAAAGAGAGAGAGAGAGCATTTCCATTTGGCCATTACCTAATCTCGGAGGGCGCTTTATAGGCGGCACTGGTCACATAGATATCACTGCCAGCATCTCCTGCTGCCTGGTCATAGCTCAAGGCGGATGGTGCCCTGGGCGGTTGACGTGTCGGCGGCGGTCCACTCAATGAACGGGGCCCACCATTATCCGGTGAGCTTGATAGGCCCATTTGACTGTGGTTATAGCTATGCTGCAGGTATTGACCACCACCACCACCACCACTGCCATTGATGCCGTTTGTGGAGCGTTTCTTGCGTGATGAATTGATGTATTGCGACTGCTGGGATTGGGGTGAAATCCGTTCATGGGTCAATGTGTACTCAGAGTAAGTGGAGGGTGCACGATGCGAATGCGATTCCTCGCCATCGGAATAACCACGATTCGAATGCACATACGGCGGATCTGGGGTCAGCCGTCCATGGGTGGCCACATAATGGCTACCCTTCAATCTACGGAAAAACAAATTCAATTTTCAGTTAAGTCAATTGATTGACTTCAAATGGAAACTCACTTTTCACTTGTCGTTCATGCATTTCCAAAAGCCCAGAGTATTTACTCCGTTCTGTTTTAATTTGTTAATTATTTTAAGTGAATGGATGGATGTTGTTGGAGCGGAGAAGTTCGTCTTGGCGGTTCACGGCAAATGTTCTCGACTAGCAATTCCACACACTGCCTGCAAAAAGAAGACGTACAATCATTAAAATTGCCACCAACTAAAAGTAAATGAAATCTACAAGTGATTTGCATTGCAACTTCATTCTGATTGCGATTAGCCAGAGTTCACTGTACTTTGTTTGATTTCGTGACATGACAAAAGTCTACAAACTTAATTGCTATATCTCCTGAGAGCTCTCAAGAGTCAACTTATTGTTTTTGCCTTTTTCTTTGCCAAGGCGTGGGCGTAAGCAAATAAACATATCGATAAGCTTCAATACAAGAATCTTGCCACACACTCCCCTCTCCTCTTCCCCCTCAACTGCACTCCATTTCAGATCATTTCACTCTGAGAACCGTAAAATTGTATTTTGTGTTACTTTATTTATGATTTGACAGGAGACACACCCAGAATTGGGGTGCATTCATTGTCGTTTTCGTTGTCGTTTTCTTTTAAATGCAGTTCGTTGCACCTGGTGGCAAGGTGGTGGCCATTGCCATTGCCATTGCCATTACCATAAGCATTCTGAGTGCTTTAGTGTGTCCTTGTGTCAACTATTTTTTACCGCATGCCCCCTTGACAGTAAAGGGGGAAAAAAAACCAAAAAAGTTTTTGCAAGAAATTTTCTTTCAAGTTCATGACATGGAAATGGGAATGGAAATGTTTTGCGAGGGTGGCGGAGAATTGAAGTTGCTGCTGCAATTTGTCACTTGGTCACGTAGCTTTTCGGTCGCTCATCCTTAGCTTGCCAAGGTGACAGGTGACACACTCAAGATAGACTTTGCTTAAAAGCGCGATAAGAGTGAAAAGCACAACGCATCACTACATAAACTGGTCCTAGGCCAATCCAAAGTCAGGCCAGGCCAGACCGGACCGGACCAGGCTAGACCCGATGATGCCGCAAACTTAATTACAGGCTGTTTCTCTGCAAGTTGCTTAAGGGATTTCGGTTTGCTTTAGTAAACCTGTGATAGATACGAGTATATTAATTAAAGCTTAAAACTTGATATAAACGATGTGTGTCTCCCCTCTAACTAACTAATTAGTAAGCATCTTAGCACTTGGTTTCTCTTCGAGTCGACTATTCCCCTGTTTTGTCAGAGAGGGTATTGGCTAGTTGTCTATCACATCTTTCGCTTATGTGGATATACATATATTAATGGCGGCTCTGTTGGCTTTGTTGCTAGCCTTGTTATTTAAATGAATATTATTATCGCCTTGGCTTTGTTTTTGTAGTTTGTTCCTCTGTTCTTTTTTGTTTTTGTTTTTGATGTTCTTGTTGCTGATAAAATTGAGTTATTGCTTCGATTAAGCCAATTAAAGGGTGTCGTTAGTTATCGGGGCAGGAAGGCTTGTCAAGTTCAACCTCCTTGCTTATCCCGGCCATCTTCCCCCATTCCTATTCGAAAGCAGCAGCCAATGTCGGCCCCTTTTTTGGTGTCTTTCTGTGTGGTGTGTGTGTTTTGTTTTAGGAAGGATCGTTTGGGGGCTTAGCCCTTTTTCTTATTATTATTTCAGCTGGATGCATTTTACATTTGTGTTTTTGTGTGTGTGTGTGTGTTTTTTTTTGTATTTGGTTGCCTGGCGGTCAATCGCGATACAATTGTGTATTCTCCCCCCTAACACCCATTGTCCCCCGTCTACAGCATTTGCCTTCTTTATTATTTGCCTCTGTGGTTTCGCATCTTACGAAACTTTCAAGTTCAATGCGGTGATTTTGGCGCCCTGGGGATCTACTCTGTGTGTGTGTGTTTGGGTGTAGGGGGGCGGGGTCAAATGAAAAATCGTAACAGCCAAACCCCTTTAGAACCTTTTTTAGGTTGTGTGTGTGTGTGTGTGGTCTTCACCCAACCCCGCCATGCCCCTTTCCCACCCAACTAGAAGGAGTCCTCGCTCTTTTCCATTTGGTTTTTGACCATTTTCTATCACTTTGGCGGGCATCAAAGGCTGATTTTGTGATGTTGTTCTTGCAAAATTCCCAAGTGTGCCTATCTCATCTCTTCTACCACTAGCCCCCTGCCCTGCTCAGTCCTTCTAGACATCTTCCATCACTTCCATTGCTAAGCACATTGATTTGTTTATGCGGTTTTTGTGTGGTTTCTGGTTTTTCTGTTTTCTGTTTTCTTAGGGCTCGTTTTGCCTTAAAGCCTTTTTCGGGGTTTTTCTTTGTCGAAATGCCATTAAAATGTATTTGCTTTCATATTTACCTTTGGCGCTAGAAAATAAAACCGACTTTTGGTGCGAGAAGAGATGAGAAGGGCAGAGGAGGACCCCTTAACCATTTAACGCAACATAAACAGCATTAATAAGGCCTGACACAAGATGTGTGGAGTGGTCTTTTACGATCCAATATAATATATGGCTCATACATGAATTTTGCATTTTGCTCTTTGATGATGGATTTCACAACTTTCGCTGGCTGCTGGCCGCTTCCGTTCACCGTCTTTCGAACTCAACTCGTTCAAAACGAACGGAAGTCGTTTACAAGTGAAACACAATAACAAAAAAAAAAAACCAACTCAAACGTAACAAGAAGTTAATTTTGTAGCAATTTTCTGTTAGACAAAAGTGAGAAACAACCACAAAAATGCAGTCACTCCCCACCCGCCCCCTGTTACACTCCCGACACCTTCCGTTTTCGGGGCAAACTATTCCAGTTGGGTGCCAATTTGGTGGCTTCATCATTTTGTGGTCAAGTGTCATAAAAGGTTCAGCAGATATTTTAAGACCTCAACTTGCTTTGCATTTGGGGTCTGTGCTCTGGTCTAGGCTAGCCTGGCTTGGCCTGGTCTGGTCTGCTTGGCCAAAGCCATGGAAATTTCATGGCCACACATTTTGTCGTCGTCGTCGTAGTCGTCTTTTCAGTTTGGTTTTTTCGGGGCGCGGTTTAGAAAGTTTTTCCTCTGTTAAAACTGGGGCAAGGCATTCACTAGAACCGCAGGCCAGCAGCAGCAGCAGTTGCCTGGGACAAAAGTGTAACACACATTCACACACACACACACACAGCCTTTCACAAGCTGTGGCAAATGAAGGAGGAGCAGAAGAAGGAGCAGAAGGGAGACAGGCTCAAAAAAGTTGCTTGCCAAAAACAAAAAATTACAAGTCTTACAATATTTGTGCTTATAAATTTATACGAGAAAGAAAAGAAGCAAGAACAAGAGCAACCAAAAGAAAGAGAATGAGAGAGAGAGAGAGAGGGACAGAGAGTGAATGAAACAGAGAACAAATGCAGATTTTCGGACCGGGAGCCGCCTTAAGATGCATTCTCTTTGCCAAACATACATTTCAACTCGTTTAGAGAGTGGAAGTCGAAAATTTCCTTAACAATGGGCGTAGCCTGAAAATTCTATGAAAATTTATATACCAAAGGGGCTCAGCTTACCAAATATGAAAGTTGACATCTCTTAAAGAGATTTACCTGCAAATAATTAACAATAAGCAGACTCCCAAAAGGCCCTGAGTCTTGTCTTAGATATTTAGTTCTTTAGCCCAATGAATAGTATGTAATTCTGTTTAACAAAAGCAAGTTACAAAATGCATTTTACATAGAAAGAAGGCATAGGGCTAAGGGGCTAAGTGAGGTGAGAGAGATAGAGAGAGAGAGAGAGAGAGAGAGAGAGATGCTGATGATGATGTCTGGTCTAAGCCAATGATTCTAATTCCAAACAGTTACATTTCTTGTTGGCTTATGGCCTCAATTTATCAGTTGAAACAGTTAAACAATAGAATTTGTTAATTTTTACAGCTTGCTACGACAAAGCGCCGATGGGAAAGAAAATTGTTAAATTTTGTTGGCCTTAAATTAATCTGTGAATGTTATTTAAGCGGCTAAGCTTGCTTGATTTTACGACTTCTTGGTAGAGAGATGACGACTCTTTGCTTGCTTGGTTGGCTCTGCATTTTTCTCCTTCTTGTTGCTCATTCTCAATAATCAGCATAAAATTTGATTGCATTGTTAAAACACAAACACTTAATGCCGAATGCTTGATGCCTGACAACGACAACAGCAACAACAACAACAACAATTCACAGTGGCAGCCATTAAAACTGGTGATCTTAGAAAGACGTTAAGTAGCCATAGCCACAGTCATTTGCTATAGCCTGATGCCTGAGATGACTTGGCAACTGGGCAACTGGGTGATTTGGCCTGGTCCTGGTCCTGGTTTTGAGCTTGGCCAACGCGTTAATCGCTTTTAATTGCTAAATTACGCTCTCTGCATGGGCAACATTGTCCATATTCAAGTGTCCCGAGTTGCTGAGCTTAGGTCGCAGACCTGCTTCAGACCAGCTCCATCCCAGGAGGCGGCTGTTAACACTCTTTCTTTGGATTCTGTTCAGAGCAACAGAGAGAGAGAGAGAGAGAGAGAGAGAGAGAGAGAGAGAGAGAGAGCGAGAGGGTAGAGAGAGAGAAAGAGAACTGGAACTGGGGATCTAGGCAATGCTGCTAATGCGTGTAATTAGCCGCAAAAAAACAAAATAAAAAAAAAAAAAAACCAAAGAAGAAAATAAAGCGGCAAGACCACTTAACTGATTTATTAAAACGTTTTTCCATTAAATTTTTAACCCTGCTGGCTATTAAAAACACTAACACACACACACACGCACACAGAAACTGGGCAAAAAGAGGCCGCAGCAGACCGGCAATAAGCCACCAAAAAGCGGGATAAAGGGGGCGGCAACGCGCTTACCGAAGAGGGCGAAGAGTTGAAAAATGAGCAGCATTTAAAATTTTGTTCTTTACTTTACTTTACTTTTGTGCACAGTGAGGCAAATGTTGTGCACTAACTAAAGTTCAACGATTTGCCATATATACAATAATAGGAATCGCTATAATGGAAAATAAGTTCTTTCCTTTCACTATCTAAACATAACTTTGGCCAGATAGTAGTAAAAACGTCGGCGCTATGTTGCCTTGTCGTTTTCAAGATATCTTTAACTTCAATAATCTTCAAACAGACAGATTAATTTCTTATTGAATCCAAAAGGCTCAACTAAGTTCGCTATTCAAACTAGTTTCCATGATCTAAATAAATTGACCTTATCGTTTACAGCGAATTTCTTTGCATTGGACCCACTGTTCGTTAAGTGGTGACGCTTACAAGCTGCCACTGTCCCATTATCCATGTCAAAAAGAAAAAAAACCCACCGCCCGGCAAAAATTTAAATGGGGCGGTCAGTTGGCAAAACATTTTGACAATAAAAAAAAAAAAAAACCCATCCAAAAACCATAAGTTACAAACACTTTCTAGCCATAAATGGGCGGAGGCATTGAGGGCTGGGCGGAGCCCGACCGGACCGGCCAGGCCAGGGCAGGGCCGAGTCGACAGCTCATGTTGTCGTCGTCCAGAGCAAAAGGAATGAAATTAATTAACGTGGCCAAGTGCGGGCCCCGTTTTTGGCTGATGAAAGTGCGATAAAGCCTTGGCCACATATTTCGTTTATTAATTTTTCTAAGCCATTAAAATCTAAATGGGCGACGAGACGAGCGAAGTCGAGTCCAAAATCGGAATCATCAAATGAGTAAGTCAAAAAACAAAATAAAGAATAAGCCAAAATCACACACACACACACACACAGAGAAAAAGAGACATAGAGTAGTCCGAAAGAAGGTTACAATTGCCGTTTTATTATTGTTTCGTTCTTTTTGTATACCTTTTTTTTCTTGGTTTGCTGTTTGTTTTGTGGGTAAACATTATTAAATCTCAACACTCGTGAAGAGAAAGTTGACTTTATGGCCAAAAGCTAAAGCCACAGCGGTTGGGCCCATCGATGGCCCTTGCAAAAGCTTTCAATTTTCATTCCCTTTATTTTCATTTCGATTTGATTTTTTTGTCTTTCTTTCTCTCCTTTCTTCTCTGTTTTTGCAAACTCACTTAAAACTACAACAAGAAAAACAACACCATCCCTTCCATCCTCATCGCGGATTCTAGTTGGTCACGGGGCAACTCAGCTGTTGTTCGCATGATGAAGTAAGGTGTTAGCTGTTGGATTGTGGTCCCTTTTTTTTTCTTTCCACTGCGTCACGTTTGATACATTAATTTCAATCAAAATGCCACGCCCTCAACCCCCATCTGCCGCTGCCCCATCAACGTAACTTACTAGCGATTTGCCAATGCCAAGTATATGACTACGGCAAAAAAAAAAAAAAAGAAGAAACCCCAACCAAACAAACAGCAGGAACATCAAACGCAACAGTTGTTCAAAATGTAAGCCGCCTTATGGGTCATTTTGTGGCCAAAAATAAATCCACATTTAACTCCAGCATCAACTAACAAGACACCCTATAAAAATTCACACACTAATCGACATTGAAATTCAATTGCTGAAGAAGAAGTTTCTCAGAGAAATGTATCTAAACAAGGGCATACTTTTGGGCTCAGAAACGATCTACCTTTCTATGTACAGGGTAACTACAAAGCCACCATGTAAGCCTTTGCTAACTCTATGAAAAAACCTTTTTGTGTGAAATCTCTTGGAACAAAAATAAACACAAAAACAAGGGAAAATAAATATACTCTGCCCATAGACCAAAAATTTGGCAAATTTTGAAGAAAAAAAATATATATATACATATATATGTATTTGTAAAATGCATAAAATTTAACATTGTAGAATAATTTCGGAATTATCTAGATTTGCATTTGAAATTTGACATAGAGATCGAATTCTTAGTAGTTTCTTGGCTAAATGCGAATTCAAAAAATATACGAAAACGTTTTCGTTTTGGGTTTAAAAACCTTTAGGAAATGAGAACGAGCCTAAAGGCCACATTCATATTTTTAAATAGAACAGATTAAACTTTGTCGGGTCACCTAGTTTTGTTTCTAACAATTTCTTAGTTTTTCTAGTCTAGATTAAGAAAATCAACAATTACTGGCAGAGATTAAGTGAAAAGGATAAGAAATTAACAAAAAACTGAATGATGAATAAATCAGAAATGAAGAACTTTAAACTAGTTACTAAAAGATGAAACTGAAATAGTTGACATTTTGTTCTTGTTCGCGATGGGGAGAGTGAGTCCTGTGAAATCAGAGAAAAGGAAGCTGGAAAATACCATTTCAATAGGATGAAGAGAATCAAAGATTAACCTTTGCTTAAATGATGTGATTAACGATTTACAAAAGATCATTTAACCACCTTTTCACAATCTTCTATCGAAGCAGATATATATGTACCTACATATGTACATATATTCCGGTTAAGTATGCACATTAAATTGCTTTTCATTACTATTGGGTGTCGTATATTGTGGGTAATAAATGTGATTCCCAGCCATATAGTAATCATGCAGGGGGGATGGGCCAAGACAGGGGAAGGGAAAGACACTTGGGCATTAAAATGCTCTCCAAAGCAGAACCGATAGATAGAACGATAGAGATCATTGTCAGGTGTTTCGCTACTCTTAACTGTAACTTGAAGTGTCGGCAAAAGGTAACTATGCGGTTTGCTGGTGCTGTTGGTGGTTGGTGGTGGTGGTTCCAAGTGCCGCTGAGTGGATTCAGTTGTGTCTGGGGCTGGAGCTGGAGCTGGGGCTGGGGATATCCGTATCGTAAGGCGGTATCTAACTTGTGTGTTTTGGCGCACGGTCTAAATGGCACCCAAAACAATGCGCATAATAAATATATGTTGACGCTTTGACTCTCGTTGGAGTGGCATAGACTGAAGTGGGATAGGATGGAAGGGGTGGAGAAGTGGGGCGCTTCGGGGGATAGATAGATAGACCAAAAAGTTAAACTAAAACCAGTTCCTAGTCAGAGAGGCAGCGGCACATATATTTATGGGCATTGTGGCATGATAAAGTCTCTCTCTCTATCTCTCTCTCTCTCTATATATATATCGAGGAAAATTTTGTAAAAACCGTTATGACTTTTATTTTCCTTTTCTCTCTAACTCTCTTTCTCTCTCTTTCTCTCTCTGTCTGTCTTTTTTAGTTAGTAGTTCAAATAACTGCACAAGTGTTTTATGCACGCACTGAAAAAAAAAAAAACCAAAAATTTGAAGCGATGCTTCTTCAATTTGATTGCCCAACTAGCACAAAAGCTTATCTGAAACAAAATGTCTTAGCAATGCCAACAAAAACAACAAAAATACGTTTATGCAAAACGTCTTTTTTTCCAATCAACCATAGAGAGGAGTGAGAGATAGGGGGACAGAGAGGGAGTTGGGGTATACTCTATTCCAGCACACATTTTTGGCTTTTGGTCAGAAGAAACTGGCTTTTGCTTTGGTTCCCACGCTTTCAGCTTGCAGCTGCTGCTGCTGCTGTCATTCGAGAATGCCCAGAGAATGGTCGCGGATAGATAGATACAAGCATTATTTGCATAAGACTGGTATTTGATTTTACCAAAGATTAATTAATATTGCAAATTGTTGGCAAACGTTTTATCTTTCCACTGCACTCACACACACACACACAGAGAGACAAAAGACAAATGCAAATTCGAATTCAACAAATTATCTATCCTTCTTTATGCTTGACAAATCCTGGCGAATTAATTGCTCTTCTCTTAGTTTCAGGAAAATCGATTAAAGTTTCTTACTCAGGCGAACCATATCCAGTTATTTGTATCCTTTACTAACACAGGCCGACATTTTCGAGGTCGTAAAAAAGTGTTCCAAGTTCAAAAGGTCCCTAATAGTAATCAGCACGGCCCTATACTCAGTTTTTGCCCATCACGTCAGGAAATACTAAAGAGCCGTTTCTTTGTTATAATGTGTTATAACGCATAATATCCTACACTTTGCATATGGTTCCAAAATGAGTAAAATTTGAACCAAAAAGTATGCTATAAGGATTCCAAGAATTGGCATCTTATTAATTTTAAAGAGTTATTAGAATCTTATTCATCTAACGAACTGTTAATTCGTAATGGTTGAAAACAAAAGCTATCTCTCTGGAACAAAATATTCTGAAATCGCAACAACCGCAACAACTGCAGTCAGAATCAGCGTACCTGAATTAGTAAAGAACACCTCTCAAGTTCACGTCACCAAAAAAAAATGTCGGCCTGTGGAATACTGATGATAGAATTCTATATTTCTGATTTCATACTTTCTTAATTTAGTTTTAGCATTGTCCTTTGGGACTTAAACTGTTTTTAAGCCGACTTGTGGTCACTAATAATAACTCTGGATTCTTCGACAAATTCTGAACATCAGGCAACTAACACTCTGTTTTGATTAACTTTGGCATGGTCAACATGTAGACAGAAATCCTTTTCTCATTTTGCATAGTGCTAATGGGCATCTAGTTAAAATTTCTATAAAAATCAAGTGACTATACGCTTACCCAATAAATTGTGTATAAAATAAATATGTATGTAGAAATATGTAACTAGGTATAGCTAATATGTATATAACATCATAATTATACATCAAAACCGTGTTCAACTAATTGAAGAGCGAAACATGATGACTAAAGATTAAGCTTCGTAAACTCAATGAATAAGTTGTTTTTTCTTTTAATTTTGGGGCCACAACGAATCCATTCACAAGCTGCAAGATAAATATGTGTATTTTGTCTATGAAGATGATGCAAACACACAAACAGAGACAAAAAATTGACTTGTGGGTAAGGTTAAATTCAACATTTGCCCGTTAAATGCCAGCCGAGAGTGCCAAGGTCTTCTCTAGGTGGCTAGATGGCTTGACGGTTCAGTCTTTTGCTCTTAACGGCGGCCAAAAATCACACAAAGATTTATATATGTACATACTTGGAGGGGTGGAGTCATTTTGGTTTTTGTTTCTACTGTTTTTACGGGTTTTCATGTTTTTGTTGTCAAATTTTTTTATGTTTTTTTTTTGCCAACTTTCTGACTCTTATTGTTATATTTAGCTGGTAACCATATGTACCTATAATTTTCAAGCACTTGGCTCTGTTTGCTTTTTTTGTTTTCTGTTTTCTGTCTGTGCCTGTGGGCGGAGATTGAAATTTGTTGAAAATACTTTAATGTCAAGTGTATGGGGAATGGAGATGAAGATGGTGATGAGACTTTGCAAATACCCAACAAAACCAATGAGTCCAAGTGAAAACTATAAAATATACGTATAAAGGGTCGACAGCCTGCTTTATTTTCTCTCATTTCTATCTTGTGTAGAGAAATTTTCAAGAATAGGAAAGTCCATCATGTCGAGGGACATACCCACGTTTAGTTTTGATTGCAGGGTATTTCAAGTTATTCAATTGTTCAATTGAAGATTCGTATCAATGCTCAAATACAAATCATCCAAATCAAATTGTTGAAACTGAGCTGAGGACATTGACGTTTTCACCTTAACAGAATTTAAATACGACAAAAAAACATACGGTTTTCATTGTTTTTAAAATGCTCGAAGCGAAGCCTGACAAATTCCAAAATGAATCTCAAGTTGTTTTCATTTGCTTTACACAATTTCTTTTTAAACTTTGAAATTAATTTGAAGGTTTATTGCAAAAACTAATATGAGAATTGACATTTAGCTGGTGTAGCTGTCAATCGTATGACTTAACGATCGGTTTGCTATATACTGTATATATATGTGTGTGTGTGTGTGTGAGGAATGTCAGTAATTTTTATTTTGTGTAATGACACGAGACACTAATTACGTTGCGATGACATCATTATCCACATCATTATCACCGTCGTCATCAGCTACATCGTATAAAGATTTCAATTGCAGCAACAACTGCACATGCCAATTTGCGAGGGTTGTCCCAAGAGTTTGCATAACATATATGAATGCATTTAATATATAAAATCTACAGCTTTTGTTTTTAGGAAGTTATTTAAAATCGAAGCTGAACCAAGTTAAAGGCAAAAAAGTATTCAAAAAGTTATAACTTTCATTCAGCTCATTTGTTATTTCAAATTTCAATTTAACATAAGTTTGCCCAATAAATTGTAATAGGACTAGATGGCATGACATAACGTATACGCCATGTATGGTAGTCATGGTTATGGTAATGAAAGAGTTTCAAGGATATTTTGTATACTTTAGTTTTCCATTCCATAGTTTTTTTTCCATTTTAGACGACTTTTCAGTTCAAAAACTGTTTCAAAAGTTAATTGCCTTGGGTTAAATTTTCTCTACGGGCAAATCTCTCTCTCTCGAAAAGTAATTATCAAGAGAGTTACTTTCATCTATCAATCGCCTGAACTTTGTTAGAGTTTTTGGTAATATATTCCTAGCCACTCTAATGACTACCCACGAATTTGTGGCTAAAGTCGCCGTCTGCCATCCGCCAACCGCCATCAGCAGCTCTCAAATGTCATATGAAAGTTGCAGCACAAATACTTATTAGATAATTATATATGTATGCACATACATACATGTATATCTGTTGTATATCTATATCTATGTATGATGGTTGTTGGTTAGAGCTCGTCTCTCTCCATCTCTAAATCTATCTCTTTCTGTTTGTCTGACAGTTTCACACGCAAACACAAAGTCAGTCTCAGATTGCACAAGAGACAAGAGGCTATGATTTTATTTTATATAACCAAACTCAGTCGGACTTACTTGTCTGACTTGCCAATTGATGATTAGCGCCTTGATTGATTTCACTTGACAGTGCGCAAAAATTTCCATATCTTTAATGATTTTTGCCGACTTTCAGGGTAGGGATGAGGGGGAGGGGTTTCTGCAATTGCATCATACTAAACAAAGATGCCACAAAACAACAAATTCTAATTGCTAAACACAACAGAACGAAAAACTATTATTATTATTATTTTTATCAAAATATTGTCATCAACAGTAACCACAACAGAAAACTAAAAACTACAAACAAAATAAAAAACACTTGGCCCCCTGGCTTTGGTTTTGAATTTCTGTGTTGTGGATGATAGTTGGCTGTTGTTGTTGTTGTTGTTGTTGTTGTTGTTGTTATTGTTGCTGCTGTTGGCCGTGTAACTTTTATTGGTTTGGTGAGCGTGCTATGCACGGTTTCCTTTTAAAACTAAACATACCCCGAGGGGACAAATGCCAAGCATTGAGTGAGTCGACTTGGACAACGACTAGAGAATACCATGCAATGACTGTGAAATTTATCTATCTAACTAACTCTTTTACTCGGTTAGTTATCGTTGACTTGTGACTGAATTCTCAGGATTCAGGACTGAAAGAAAGTTGGTATCTTTGAAAAGATTTTATTGGTTTACCGTTGTGTTTTTGTGTCTCTTCTTCTGGGTTTTGGTGCCTTGAAAACGTTTTGGAGGCCCCCTGGGGATTGACCCTTTCCCAAGCCCAGCCTTGACTATGGCTCTAAGTAACAAATGGAATCATCCAAAAAGAATCTTCTCCAATGTTTGTAAAGTAAAATAAAATGCTATCTAAGGCATTGATTCTTTGAATAGTTAACATTTATATCTGATTTTGTTAGAACCTCTCAAGCCCTTGGAAGCCACGATTATAGGGTAACACAACAAAATAATAGAGGGCACAAAAAAACAAAATAAAAAACTATATAATAAAGGAAAATAAAAGCTAAAGCAAGTTCTGTTATGCTTAGTCGCATTGCATGAGAAATGCAAAAGAGAAGTAGCATAACATGCCAAGAGACGACAAGGGAGGGAGTGAGGTCAAGGGGAAAGAAGGGCAGAGTGGGGGTGGAGGGAAATTTAACTATGGGAGACGATTTAAACCTTAAGTATTTTTTAAAATGTTATGCTCATTGTGTTTTCGGCCCTATGAATTGACATCTATTATGATGATAATATCTTAGGCAAGAAAATCATTTCAGAGATTACTTTTGTGTTTTTTGTTTGTTTTTTGAAAATGATTATCTTTTTTTATATATGTTTAGGAAACAAGTTGTATGCAATGAGTATATGAAGATTTTGTTTTCCTTTGGTTTTGAAAACTTCCTTCTAACCAAAGGAGAAATTAGGTTCAATATAACTTCATCATAGCCATATCTTTCTCATTTTTAGATAATTGCAAAAGGAAAAGTAACGAACAATTGAGTTTCCAATAGAAAACTCTCGTGTTGAGATACATATAAAAAATGTATAGTTAATTACATAAAAACAAAAGTTGAAAATTGTTAATTTCTGTTTTTAGTCTTCTAGCCAAGCTAAGATGGATGCATTGCAACAAAGGAGAAGAGAAACCAGTTAAGTTAAGTTATTACCAAAAGGCAAAAGGAGCGAGAAACTCGAATGACCCCCCAAGGAAAAAATGAGGGGGCAACAAAAAACAAAAACAAAAAAAAGAGAAATCATTCAGACATACGAAACATGCAATTTGTATTGGAAATAAGTTCGATTTTGGTATAGGTATGCGATACGGGAAATCAATATGTACATATATAACTATGTGCCATGCAATTTGCCTCGAACAAGAAGCGAAATGAAGCTTGAATGAAACGTTTTTCTTTTTTTTTTTTTTTTTTTTTTTTTGGTACCTGCAGTTATTATTATTTTATTTTATTTTATTTTACTTTTTTTACTTTGCTTTGGATGCTCTGCTGACAAATGACATAAGCAAGACCAAAATGAAGCAATAACTTGACTCAGAGATGCGAAGCGTCAGAGTCAGAGTCAGTTCGGTTGGCCATATATTAATGAAATGGAAATGAAAATGGAAAGATAAAGACCGAATCATGTTGGACACACATAAAAGGCAAATCTTTAAAGCTCCTCAGTGCCTTTTATGTCTGTATGTGTGCGTGTGTGTGTGTGTGGGTTTTTGTCACTGCAAAACTTCCATATACAAACATATACCTCATGTATATATAACTTTGTAGATTTTTATATTCATATTCAGGGTCAAAACCCCACGTCAAATGATGAAAGAAAGAAACACTGAGAGATTCAAGAGAATTCAACAATTTTGCGGAAATGAGGCAGATGCTGATGCACTTGAGTTTCTTCTTGTGATTGCCTTTTTTGGCCAAAACCGAACAAAAACAAGTTTAGAATATATATGTACATATATCTAAGTTGTATATTGTGGGTTGTTTGGCATATACATACAATACATAAGCCCACATAAAAGTAAACATTTTTATACCAACAATAACAAAAAATTGATATGCCAATGCACGAACTAAATAAATAAGTGAACAACAACAAAACAAAAAAAAAACTGGCTTACCTTCTCTCCTCATTGTTATACAGTTCAAGTAAATTGTTGTTGGCGTTTGTTGTTGTTGTCGCTGCTGCTGCTGCTGCTGCTATTGTTTTTCTTATTTATTGTTAACGCTTTTTCGCCAGGCCAATACCCACACTTACACAAATACACACACAGAGAGAGACAGAGAGAACGACAGGTTGTTAGTTTTTACACTGAACTCTCAGACACATTTCATTACACTTAAATCTTGAAGAAATAAAGATATAAAAATATATTTAAATCACATAAATGAGAGGCTGCTGTTGCTGTTGCTGCTGCTGCTGCTGTGTTTTATGTGTAGGCCAAAATCCAAATTCCGATATCTGCTATTTTCTACTCGTTCTGGCCAAAATGCCAGCCAACATGTTGACTCTCAAGTATGATATAATCGTTGGATGAATGAATGAATGAAAGGCGTTTTCACACTCACATACAAATTTAATTCTAAGTTTTCAAGTCATTAAGTCTTTGGATACCCATTAATGGCAATGGGTATATTAACCAATTGGATTCTCAAACTGGTTGGGAAAGAGGGCACAACTGAATCTGGTAACATTTGGATATCCAAGAACGATTCTCCATTTAAAACCTCCAAAACTTTGAGCTAAATCGACACATATGTACATATATAATAGACAAAAATACCCACTATCCTTCTGCTAAATGAAAGGAGTTCAGAATTAAGGGACTCTTGTGTGGGCTACTGCCAAAGGATGAAGGTCATTTCAGTTAACACAAAACACTAACTAACAAAAAGGGTCCCATGAAATGAAATAGGTAAAAGAACAGGTGGTATTTTACACCGATTTTCCCTCTTCCCCCCGTTGTTTTATTTATGCAAACAGACTGACGACATACAGTATATGTTTGTATGTATGTATGTATGTATCTCCGCCCAGTAAATTTTTTCGGCGTTATCCCCAGACCGAGCACATAACAACCCTTTGATTTATAACTATCGCTTGTTTGTCTGTGATAGTTTACGTCATTTTCCCACGATCCCTTCATAATGTGGCATGACGCAATGGATGAGTGAGTGAGGCTTTTAATTCACCATTATGGCTATATTAATTAACATAGACTCTCTAGATTGGGGAGACTAGTGGCGGAATGGAAGGAAGGGAAGATGGAAATTCCAAAGAGGGGACACATTTTCAAGGTATGAAAGAATGTGTTGCAAACACTAGACGGACTATGTAATCGCTGGGATTGTGGCAGGGAAGGGGGGATGGCTTGTGGGTGGGCGGAGTTGCTGGGTTGGGCGGGGGGCAGGTAGATTGTTTCGGCATTAACGTTAACAGCCAACAATGGGCAAAACTTGTCTGCTTTTTCGTTGTTATTTTTGTTGTTGTTGTTTTCAGCAAATTGCAGCCTTATAATCTCTTGGCTTAGGCTAATAATAGCAGCAGGTTTTCGGCCAACACACACACAAACAGCAATACACCAATACATCAACACGCCAACACACACACACACACACAGTCAAACACATGCACATTATAGCCAAAGGGCTTAGCAATTTTTGCTTGTTAGAAACAATTCTTTTCTCTCCTTTTTCGTTTGAACAACAAACAAAAAAAAAACAATCCAAAAAAATTATACAGAAATAGCAAAAAAAAAAAAAAAAAACACACACACACACAGAACTCGAATTCAAATTTAAATGACACTCACGTAATCGGTCTAAAAATATATACACATACATACATATATAATCCGAGTATATATGAATTTTTGTGTTATTGCGCTTTAAACAAAATTGGTTGTATTTGTAACTTTAATAGTATGTATGTAGAATTGTTGGCCGTGTTTCTTTCAAGCGCCGTCGCCTCGATACGAAGCGCAAACGTTGCGATCTCAACTCAAACTGATCTTCGTGAAATCGGCCCCAAAACAACAACAGAGAAGCCCCAAAACTAGCCCCCCCGCCATAACAGAGACGACTGAAGATTGAAGTTGCTCTAGGCTTAGGATTTGCTATTTGGGGAAGTTTTTTCCCCTCCCCTATATTAATTCATTTAATGTTTGTGGATAAATTAAAAAGTAATTATTATTTCAAACAATTTTCTAGACTTCTAACAAAGAAAACAAATTAAAGGCAACAACAACAACCTGTGAGGTTCAAATGTGACTCTGTTAGATCTCTGTTAAACTGACAAATATCTGTTAAATTGAATATGGTCGAAACTGGTCGAAGAAGCAGAGATCGTAACTGGTTTTCTTTAGCTTGATCTCGCTCCCACACCCACTCTTTTCTCTCTCTCTGTCGCTCTCTTTGAAAATATGCCTCTCTTTTTGCCGGTTGTTGGTCTCGTTTCCGCTCTTTGGCTGCACTTTGCACTTTCTGTCTCATTGTTGTTGTTGTTGCATTTAATAACCGTTAACTGAAAGTTCTGCAACACGTGCAGAGCCTAACAATGACAGAGAGTTGGCCAAAGGTGGAAACCAAGTGATGGAACAGAAAGTGGCGAGGGGAAGTGGGGAGCAGGAGTAGTGTTGTTAGTGTGAAGCAGAGAGGCCTGTCAAGTTAGCACTTTGACCATCTGTCGCACGTGACTTTCATCTTGTTGAAAGGGTCTAATTTGCATCAGGTCATTAGGCCATAATGAGGCCAACTCTTATTCCTCCTTTAACTGTATAAGTATCTATATATTTATCTCTCCCTCTCCCTCTCTCTTGGCTGGGTTATTCAATTTTAGAAGATCTTAACTTTTTCCTGCGACTTTTGCACAGTGGACCTCAATTAATAAAGTTTAATTTATTTTAAGGGACCCAACTGAAAGAGTTTTAAAATTTGGCACTTTGAAAATTAAATACTTTCAAAATATTTATAATATAAATAAAATATTAGTTAGCTTTTTGGTAATAGAATATATTGAAAAATTTGTCTAAATTGATGAAACTAAAACAAAATTAATTTATTCTTAACCTCTTAAGCAACTTTCGAAAATTTTCAAAATTGTTGCAATTTCTTTAAGTAGTTTTTCTACATAAATTTATTAATTTAAATAACAATACTGTTCACCTTAAAAATATTCAATTTTTGAGTCAAAGCTTTAAGTTACCTTTGGGTTTAAAAAAAAGGGCTAAACCAAAAGGCTTTTCTCCTCTTATCATTCACAAATTGAACAAAATAGCGTAGGAACTTTAACAAGGTCTTAAAAATATTGTGTTGAAATTTGTCTAGATTTCGACCTTATTGAAGTTAATCAAAACTGGGTTTCAGCCGTCTTTAGGACAATAAATCTTACTAATTTATAAGATTAGTTGGTTAAGGCGAAGCCCTTTACACTAATTCTGATGGCGCCCAAGGGTATGCACATACATAAATAAGGTGGAATCTACAGTAGCAAGCTTTGCCGTTCTTTTCTTCGTTTGAATTCCCAACTACTTTTAGCGTTGAAGATATGATATGGCCATTAGCAAAGTCTGCTGATGATAGAACTTGGTGGTTCTTGAAATAGCTGAAATATACAGACAACCTGCTCACCTTTTGTGCTGCCTATGATTCAAAATCTTATAAATTAGTAAGATTTATTGACCTGAAGCCGGCTGAAACCCAGTTTTGATTAAAGATTTTACTAGGCAGTTTATTTGAGTAAAGTGTTGTTGTTTTTAGAAAGTCTATTACCCAAATAAGATATGAACTATAAGAATGTACAAATTCGATATCCCAAAAGTGTCTAAGCTTTAAATGAATAAAGATTGTTAATGTAATTTTTGCATTAAATATTCCATCAATTTTTCTTTTGCCCACTGTGAGTCCAACTATTAGCTTGCAATATATACATAAATAAGTATATATATGTACATATTTGCATATGTGTAGAAATATGTTTCTGTGTATATGTATGTGCATGGGATGTATGCAAATCAGCACGTTGTTCGTGGGCACAAAAGTACACAAAAGCCACCAACACAACTGGACTAAAATAATATGGCGCATTTTGTGTTTCCGCTTGACGGCCATTTCAACTCAACTAGAAGCTTGGCTACAACAAAAAATGAGAATGAAATATACCACTAAGTAAACGAAATTTCTCATTCTTTCTTCATTTTCTTTTTGTATGTTGAGCTTACATACGAAACTTCAAAAATTAAGTACTTAGCTCGCAGACTGACAAACTTTCTTGGTAGCTATGCAAAGCCCTCAATCTCTTAGATCAGCTAGTTTAAATTCCTATAGTGTTAAAAGTTAAGGTAATCAGTGATCATTTACATATACAACAAAGAAAAAGATGAGTTTACACATTTCAATAGCATTTCTATAAATAACATATTGCTCTCTTGATAGATCTAGGATAAGAAGACTACATAGTTTTGAAGACTTGGAAAATATTCTCTGTTTTTTCATATCAAAAGTGGTTTCCATGACATCATTGTGCCTGTGTGGGCAATTGTCACAGCAGTTGAATGCATTTGCCTCTCTCATTGTCTCAGATGACAGTGTTTGGCTTTAAGAATTTTAGGATATTTGACTGACAGTCAAGTTAAAGTAACTTGTTCTTTTTTTTTTGTTTTAGTCTTTCAACCAACCCACACATACACACATGTGTGTAGATGCTTCATGTTGGCCTGTCTGCTTTGTTAGTTAGTTTTTCGCTGCAGTTACTCTTACATTCTCTCTTTCTCTTTCTCTGTGTGTTGGTCTCCAACTCTCTGTTTATCTGTTTCTGTTTTGTTGTCTTCCTTTTTTTTTGTGTGTTGTGTTTGTTTATGTCTCTGATGCTTGTTCTTTGTGGCACACATACTGCAAGTCGGCAAAGTCGTAAAAGTTGCTTCTGTGTCATAAAAGTTGCATAAAAACTGCTGCTGTGATTTTACAGATGCGTGGCATGACATGAGAAAAAACGCAAAGTTTTAAGGTCCCAATCCCATATCCAGGGCCTTAAATATATTTCACAGGAATTCAAAGGACTTTAATATGACCATACAAGGTAGAAGCATAAAGTTTTCATTTTTTTTTTTTTTTTTGCCACCTCAAAATGGCAAATCATTTGCACGTCATGTGCAACTATATATGAAAGAGCAAACAAGTAAAAATAAAAAATAAATGGAACACACGAAGGAAGCAAAGCAAAAGGAAAAAGAAGAATTGAACTTTGGCTTGGGTTGTCGTGTATTTGGATTTAATTTAGATAAAAGCTTTGCCACACTTCTCTCCTTTGGGCCAAACACACGAGCCTTCTTTGATGCGTCGTCAGATAATGCACTGAAATCAATTCCATAAACACTTTGGCTGAGGCCACCAAGCCCACTCGAAACCCGCTCAGATCAACCGCAGGCCAAACCATGCCCATCTCCATCTCCATCGCCCTCTTTCTTTCAGTCACTCTCTCCCTGTTTCTCTCCCTCCACATTTGACAGCGAAACGACAATTTATTTTCATCGCCAGCTTAACATATTGGATGGATATGCTTGCTGGCGCTTCATGTCAAGAGTGACTCAAGCTTAACAGCTCAAACGGAACAGAAAGGATGCAGGATATTAGCTAAATGGTTTGTTTTTCTTCTTCAGCAAAAACAGAAAACCAACAAACGTAAAAAAAAAACTTGTCTTTAAAACGTATTCCATTAGTTGGTAAGGGAAATCAACCAAAATCAACATTGTGTTTTTTGTGATTTGCAATTTTCGCAAAGATTACTCTACGGAACAACTGATTAAATTGATTCGTTATCTACTGTATTGATTTAAGCCGAGAATCTTAAATTTAAAGTTGATTGACTTTACACATTGGCCAAAAACTAACGTCAACATGTTCTTAGATTTCAAACATAGTTATATTCTGACCAAAAGGTATCAGAACTAAACTACTTCACGGGATGTTTGTGTGTAAAATTATAAATTTCTGTACTTACCCTCTTAATCATCATTGAACTTTTGGTGGCAACGAATAGGCAAATTCTGAAACGAAATAAAGTTAAAATCGATAAAGAAATAAATAAAAACTTAAAGGTAAAGCAATTATATCAACAGAAAATAGTTAATGATTTTCTTAGAATGTGCCTTAAAAGAGCTGGGAAACTATTTGATAAACGAAACTCAGTGGCGGATCTGTGTGACGATTTTCTTTCTTAAGTACAAAACTTACCTAATATTTTCATGATCTGTTGTAAAAATTCCTATAGCCGCATAGGTAATGGAGATAACGACAGCTAAAAAGCGATGGGCTTGGATTCTTTACTCTTACACTTTTCTCTCTTTCACTCTCTCATTCAGTTTTACACCATTAGAGTGAGATGCGAAATAAAACAGAGAGAGAGAGATTAAGTGTGGGAGAACGGGAAGATGGGTTAAGGCAAGTAAGCGACAGAGGCAGGAGGAAGGAAGAGAGACCAAATGTAATTTCTCCCGTATTTGCTGCATAAAATCGAAATCAAGTCAAATAATTCCCCATAAAACATTTGCCTTTAAAGGTCTTTGATATTATGCGATCTTCCTTCGCTCTCTTACTCTTGGAGAGTCGTCCTCTAAATTGTTAGACCATCACGAATTCAGTTGAAACAAAAGAACTTTTTAATTAATTATTCATTGACATTTATTGATTGAATTTGATAATGGTTTTTCTTGTTCTGCAGCTTTGTTTTAAGTTTTGTGTGTGTGTGTTTTTTTTTTTTGTGTTTTTTTTCAGTTGTTGAAATTACATTTATAATATATTTGTTTATGTTTTTTTCTTGTGTGTTTGTTTTTTAGCGGGGATTGTTGCATTTGCATCTTAATATTTAAAACAGACATTCATTTTTAAGTTAGTTTTTTGCAGTTTTTGGTTTGTTTATTTGGCTAAGAGTTTGTTTTGCTAGTTTCAAGATCAAAAAACATTTGCGATCGTAGGAACCTGCACACAAGTGAGTTTAGCCCCCGTTTTTTTTACGGGGGGAGGGGTTTTGGTGGTTTTTTGTTAATTAATTATATACTTTTTACTATTTATAAGTTTTTCCAAAAAAAAAAAATTGTTTTCTTTGTTTGTTTTCTTTAGGTTTTTCGGCGGTAAAGAGTTGGTTTTTGTTTGTTCTTTGGTTTTTGTTTCAATAAACCAAAAAAAGAAATTAAATATATATTGTATACATATATATAAATGTAAATGTGGAGAGAAAAAAGTGAATAATTGTTTGTTGTTGTTGTTGTTTGTGTTTGCTTGTATCTCTGTATAAAGGATTGCCTTGGCTTGGTAATTGCTAACAACAAATTTCTGTGTGATAACATATAATATTCAGAATATCCATGTCTATATATATATATATATATTTATGTATATATATACTCAAAAATAGTTTTTTTTTCTTGTCTTCTACTGATTCTTCTAACTGCTTGTTGTTTGTTGTTGTTGTTGTTGCTGTTGTAGTCTTTAATTGTATATAGCAAATGTTTATATGTACATTTGCTTTTTGTATATATGCATGTAAGGAGGGCTCTGTTAAGGGTACTCAACAATTGTCTATATACATATATATATATATATACGTATATATATATATATATACATAAAAAACATATATTTAGGTATTTGTTCAGTTTTGGCCTTGTCAAGTTTTATTTTTTAGCTGGAAATGCCTTTGGTCTTAAATTGCAATTTCAGTTTCTGATTTTTTTTTTGTTTCTTCTCTGCTTTTAAATATGCATAAATTTGATTCGATTTGACTTATTGTTGTTTGATATATGTATATGTATGTGTATGTGTGTCTGTGTATACATTATTGTAGGAAATTATCATAGGTACACATATCCATTCAATACAGTTTCATATGTATGTATGTATGTTAGTTTGCTTGCTGCTTGTTTGTTGGTTTCTTTTTGCTTGTTGTTTGTGTATTTTCGCTTATTTGTCTATTAGGTATACATATATTTAGATTTATTCAACTATTTTTCATTGCATTAGCCAAGAAAGGAGCAGCGATGGAAAATCAACTATTAGAATAACCAAATTTCCCTTAGGAGATGAAACAAGCGGGGAAAAGTGAAAAGAATTAGCACAAATGGCAATCGAATCGATTCGGAATTAAAACACTTAAGCCGAATGCAGTTCTCGTAGATTTTCCATAGTAATGAAACCAATTGGCAATAAATTGTATTAGACATCCGTTGTTGCATTTACTTATTAAATTTCATAGTCCTATCACAATGTAACTGAACTGTAAATAACTAATTGATTGATTCATTTTGCAATTTGCTGGTGTCGAAGAAAACAAGAGTTTTACATATGATCAATTAGCTACTACTTCGATGTTTTTCCGCGCAGATCATATCAAAATATAAATATGTATATAAACATATGTATGTATGTATGTATGTATGTATGTATATATGCAAAGTCGATGTCTTGGCGATGATGAAATTAATAGAGTTAAAGAAAACTCAAAGCCAATTGTATAGTTTTAGATTTTGTTGCAGTTGTAGGTTGTTTTTCATCTGTTTTGGGGTTTGCCTTAACAACTAAATATTTGATATTATTTTATTATTTGATTTCGTTTATATATATATATATATATATATATATATATATATATGTATGTGTATGTATAATATGTAAGTGTATGTGTGTGTATTTATATTTTCTTTTGTTTTTCTCTTTTAGTTTTTACCATTATTTATGTATGCTTTATCTTGGTATGCCACACATTTGTTCATTTCATTCATAACTAACAATTATAATGAAAGTTTTCTTTTTGCATTTTTTGTTTTTGTCATCTTGTTCTTTAGGTTGTAGTGTAAATATTAAAAATTTTTGTTTATAATTTGACTTGGGCCGTAGTTGTTGCAATTCTTTTTTTTGTTTTTCATTTTTTGTTGTTTGTGCAATTGTTTTTGTTTTAAATTTAGTTTTCTTTCAGCGAAAGGTATAAAAAGTTGTTACTTTTACAGTTTAAAGTTTATCTATATAATGGTTTATAGTGTATATAGTACAAAATTTACAGTAGAAGCCAACTAACTTCCCAAAAAAAAAAAAAAAAAACAAAATATATATGTAAATGTATATAATAATTAAACAAATCGTTTGTTTCTTTGGTAAATTAAAGGAGAAGAAGGCGCAAAAAGGTGTAACTTATGTGTGTCTTTTGGTGGGAGAGAGATAGAGAGAGCGACAGACAGAGACAGGTATAGAATATTTGGCGGTGGGGTTTAAGGACTAAAGTTTACAGGCCGGGGCGGGGGCGGAAGGTCAATAGGGCGGATTTTTCATATGAAAGGCAAAAGGCTAAAGGCTTTTGTCTTGCTATAAGCATCTGTGTGTGTGTAGAATATGTTTCCCTAATAAATTTATGCAAAATCCGTGCTCAGAAAATAGTTTACATATATTTGTAGTATTAGTTACACTGTCCATTGGGCGTGATATATTGTAGTATACATATATTTGATGTGTTTGTTGGCTTTGATAAAGTTCTTGTTGTTGGTTTTTGTGTGGATTTTCAGAAGAAGCTCGGAGTTACTCTATTTTAAAGGTTTCTTTTGATTGTTTCTAGGCTGTGAGAAATCTTTTGTATGTGTGTTTGTGTGCTAAATTTCTTTAATATTCATATTCATAATCGTATATATACGTTTGAATTGACCCAAAAAATGTTTCTGTGTGTGTGTGTGTGTGTGTGTGTGATACAGTTTGTGTAGTTTAGTGTAAATTTACACATGCGCACACACATACAATATATATGTGTGTTATGTTTGTATAAGTAGTGGTTCCATTTAGAGCTTGACGTTTAAGCTATGCGACAACACTCTTCAGCAATAGTTTTTTCTTTCAATTTTTTTTGCTTTCATTAGGTTAAATTCTCTATATATATATATCTAGTGTGAATGTGTGTGTATGTATGTAAGTTATTAATAAGCATTCTAAAGTCTAAAAGAATAGCCTTGAAGCAGACAGGTAAATCCTTTTTTATCTTATTTGATTTTGCCACCAATTGTTTTTTTTTTTTTTGTCTTTTGTAAAATTTTTTCGTTTTTTTGGGGGGAGAGGGGTAGTTGGCTTCTCATTTCTGTTAATAAATGAGTCTAAGCAACATTTTTTGTCAAATTTTTGTGGCCAGGCTTAGAAATAAACTTTTCATAGCATACTTATTGGGTGCAATCAGGTCTTGGAGAAAAATGATTAAAAGTTTTTAAAGCATTCCGTTGAAAATGACTTTGCTTTCAATGAATCTTCATTTTTTGGCACTCAAATCGAAAATTGTCACCAAGTTTGATTGTGAAAACGGAGCTTTAGAATTGTATCGTTTGATTGTTATTTTGTCTGTTAAACAAAACTTGGATTCAACAAAGAAAACGACTAAATTCATAGAAATTTAGAGAACTCTACTTATTGAATGAATTAAATTTTGCATAAAATAAAAACTACAATTAACTTTTCCAGCCATGTTTTTTCTATTTGACATTTTTCCTTTGCTGATTATAATTTGATTATTTTTCTTTGGGGGGAAAACAAAACTCTGGTAGCCACTTTTCATTTAATTTGCCTGTCTGTCTGTCAATGGCTTTCTTTCTTTTTATTTGCACCATCGGAATTTCTCATATTTGTAGTTGGTTTTTCGTTTTTTTTTTTTTTTTTGGGGTTTGTGTGTTTTTTTTTTTTTTTTTTTTTTTTTCTTACTTATAGTACCTACAAAAAAAAAAAAATACTTTAGTCAGTAGGGTTTTTTGGGGGGGATAGGGAGTAAATAGTTGTAATAGTAGGTTTTTGGAGTCTTGTCTTTGTCAAATAGCAGCTACAAATTTAAGTAGGTACAATTACATTTAGTGTACAATACACATTTAGTTTCACTTTAGTTATTTATACATTAACGATTAAGTTTAGCAGCAGCAATTACATTGCAAAATCAACTCGAAGAAATCAATTGTATTTGTGTGTGTGTGTGTTTGTGTTTGTGTGTGTGTATGTATACGTTTTACAAACGCTCACCTGTCCACCGACCAACGACTAAAAATCAATTGATGAAACGCGCTTTCTGTTTGCGCACAAAGTCCTGTGCCTGTTTATCATTCAAACGCAGCTCCAGTATCTGTAAAATGGGATTACCTGCAAGGAAGCAATGGAAAAAGGAAAGAAAACGAAACGAAACGAAAGGGAAATGAAATTTCATAAAATCGAATGGCTCTTCTTCGTTGACTTACATTTATCCTTTTGCTGCATTAGCGGCAACTCAATTTGCTTTAGACCATGAAAATTATCCACACTGGTGCTATAATCAGCCACTCCTGGTATATTGCCCAGAGCCAAATAGGCTTCACCACCAAAATCATTAGCTGTAAGGACATCATGATCCATAACAGTGAAACAAATCATTGCCCCTTCGGTCAGGCATTGCTCTAAGGTGACCGAAAACTCGAAACATTCATCGAAAATGGGATTGAGTGTGCGCTGAAAAATAAGGGGAAATGGTAATGAGATTGAATGGCATTTCCGAGTTACGAACGTTTTACCTTATGCACATTTGTCTGCTGCTCCATACAGTGTAGGAATATGCGTCGCGGCAATAATTCAATTACCACAAATGGATCACTGAAACCATTTGGATCCAAGGGTACAACATCTCTGGCATGCAATACCTCCACACATAACGAATCGTGATTGAAATAGGCTCGCACAGCCAATGAACCGTACGGCCCAGGACTAATGGCCACCAATTGTTCACGCAAACGATTCATGTAGAACATATCGATCAGACGTTCTGTATCCGTTTTATGGAATTGTAATCTCTGCTCAATGCGCCAAAAGTCTTCTGTGTGCAGGCACTCCAATAGTAAACCTTGTCCCTCGGCATGAAAGAAATCCACCAGCAATTGCAATGCCTCATAGAGTCTTTTATGAAAATGTGTGGGCTTATCTGTCTCATCGCCCGTTTCCATTTGCCGTGACATTTCCCCCAATACGGTCTTCCATATGAAACGCAACGAACGATTAAAATTTTTCGTAAGCAGGGCACTATTCAGGGCAGCCAGATGGCAATCCAAGTATTCCAGCAACGGAACAATAGCCTGATTGGCCGGCAGGGAGTCGGGTGACCAAGCCAAATGGAATACCGCCTTCTGCAGTGACATTTGCATCAATGGGGCCAATTTGGATAGTATACGTTCGCAACGATTTTCCATATGCGTTAAACTCGACTCGAGTAAATTATCAGCCGATTCTTCAAGCGGTTGCTCATCCGAACGAAATTCGGCCAATGTGCGACGCACATATTCAACATTATTTACCGTTACACACATATCATCGGAGCACCGGAAGGGCCCCTGTTGCTCATAATATCCACTGTCCGCCAGAGCCGTATGTATGAGGTCGCAATAGTGCATGGCTGCCGAGCAAACAACATCAATCAATTGCGATTCCAGCATTATGGCCGTATCCTCATCGGGCCAATTGATAACCTTCCAGAACTCTTTGATATTCAGCAATGTACTGGCCGTGTCCACGGAGGAGCTGCTATAGCGCACAATTCGTTCACCCTCACAGATGGCGTCCATGCGAATGGCAGCTCGTATGCGTTGCAATGCCTTCGCCTTGCTCACCATCATCCAACGCTCGAAAGTGGGTATGAACCACTCGTGGCTATTGCTCAATGCCAGCGGTTTTTCCGGCGGCTGGGGCTGGGCTGATAAATGACGTTTCAATTGACAGAACTCCTGCAGGGCCAGAAAGAGTTCAAAGGGCTTCGTATCCACCGGCTCTTGATCACCCTCCAGTACAGCATATTGTGAAAGATTCATTCGTACGCCCGGCACTTGGCCAGCAGCCATGCGGCTGTAGATCTCTTCTCCCACCATTGAATCATATTGTTTGTAGATTATGCTAAAGTACTGAATGCCATTGGTGCTATACAGGAAGAAGAGCAAAAAACGAATTCACTCTAAATGATGCAATTAGCTGTGCTAGCTTTTAACATTCCTATCGCCCATCACCCGTGAACGACCATTCCAGGACACACTTTTAACACACTCAAAGGCCTGGCCTGGTCTCTCGTCTAGGTCATGTTTGGCTCTGGCCTGGCTCTTTACCTTGTCAGTTATTGCTTCACCATGGACTTGTGCTGCTGCTGCTGCCCGCTGCCTGATGCCTACCTACCCCCATCCTCATGGGAGGGCAAGGGGGAAAAGCATTTTTATGACAGCACAATTAATTTGAGGCTTATGTGTGTGTAAGCCACTTGATGTCCCTCATTAAGGTCCCTTTTATGGCCTCACTAACTGGGGCAAATATGTGACTGATTAGTCCAAATGGGAGTCATTTTTGCACAAGTACAACATTCTAAGAACCCATGCAACTGTCTATATATACATATATATGATGTGAACCAGGAAAGGGAATTTAACAATGGGTTTATAAGCTTCCTCCTCTCACATATTTGATCCTTTGTCTATATCAAATTTACATTTAACATTTCAATACGGCCTAAACAAACAGATGTAACACATTTGGAAGCATTAACGAGAATTAGTGACAGACAATGGAGCTAAGTGAAAGCGTCTTCAATCGAATGCTGAAACCTGTTATTTGAAATCAATTTTAATTGATTCTATATGAATCATGAATCATGAGAATATCAAATCAAACCAAAATTCAATTGATGCTTGAATTTGACTTTGATAAGGGATAGAGAAAAGCTACTGATTCGCAATAAGCATGGATTCACCAGTTAGTTTAGTAATTTCTGTAGTCCCCTTGACTAAATAGTTCTCCTTTTTTGGGGGATTTTGTTTGGACTGTCATGACAACCAATTTGTGGCCCCTCATTAATGAGGTTTATGACTTTGGCCAATTGACAAATGGCCCCCCGCCCAAAATGATTAGAGTCGACAACTGTAAAGTTGTTTACAGACATCTATGCCCCCCAGCTCCCAGGTCCAAAATGGATGCCTGCTACCAAGTTGGAATGGAAAATGACGCCATTTGCGTGAGTTCGTTCGTTCGTTTGTTCGTTCGATTCAATTGGGTCAGGCAACATTCGACAATGCAGTTCGCATGGCAACCTATTGGAACGAGGGACATCATCTAGTCGTCCTCCCTACCCCGCGTAAACCATCTTCATTTTTTTTATTTTGCTTTTTACAAAAGTTTTCTAGTTGTTTTGTTAAACTGCTTTTGTAAATTTTATTTGCCCAGTCAGACGACCCTTGAGGAATTGGAGAAATGGAATGGAATGGATACGAAATGGGGTGCAGCGTGTTTTATGTGCGACACGTGTCCAACATATTTAATTCAGTGCACAGGAGCACACAAAGGTAACCCAAAAAGTAAAAAAAAAAAAAAAAAAAACAGGAAAGTAGGGACCCCACCGATACTCACTTGTCGAAGAGCGCATGATAGTAGGTCTGGCCCAGCTGGATATCGGCCGTTAATGTTGTTACAAAATTCGATAATGGATTGGGCAAACACTGCGATTCACGTAAAACATTCTGGCCCCACATAATGGAGCCCTTGCGCAAGGCATTGACCACTTCGCCACGAACGCCTTTGTTGAACGGACAGACGGCACGAAAAGCACGCATCGAACCCAATAAACCTAGACAACGCAGCAGGAATTCCAGTCGTATCAATGATGGTGGATTCAATGCTGGAAATATATCGCGATGTCGTCGTATTTGATTAAGTGAACGTTCCACAAAACCATTCATGGCCTCTGCAAGCCATTGCTCTAGATCACGAGTGAGAGCCTCCTGATTGGGTTGATTCCATTGTTTCTCCACATCGCTAAGTAAACGATGTAAAAATTTCGGATCCAATGGCGTGGTTCGATTCAAATGAGCAGCAGCCACATATCTACAACAACGAAAGGGTGAGAGAGAGAGAGAGAGAGAGGGAGGGAGAACAATAACGAGAAGAACAAATGAAACAAAATTGATTTACAATCATTTGACATCACTTAATTACCTTGCCATGGCACAATGTAAATCGGAGAGATCAGCCTGCACCGCCGTTTGATGTAGTATGGTTAATGCTGGGCCAGGTAAATCCCCACACCAGGTCCATGATGGTTCGTGGGTGGTCACCTCATGTTGCATAAATACCGATTGCAATTGCTCAATTTTATGGACTTGCTGCTCATGATGAGGCTCTTCGGTGGCATTGCCACCCCGATCCTCGCGCGTCGATAGCCACAACTTGAGACGAATGCGACCCTGGACAGTGCTCCGTTGACTGCGTGCCTCCAGCTTGAACCAGGCATCCACTCCAGTGGAGGGTATATCGGCAAGTGGTATATTCACAGATCCCAGGAAATCATCTTGAGATCCCTGTCGTGCCGATTGGCAAACTTGCTTAAAGAAACGACCCAAGCCCCGTACACCGCGCACTTCATTCAAACGCGAAACGGCATCCATGACGCAACTTTCGTCGTCATGGTCCCAAATGTCCAAGTGAAAGGTGTCCGTATTGATGTCATCGATGTCGCTAAAGGAGCAAAAAAAAAAACGTTGAGCATGGAATGGAGATGGTTACACAAATATAATAAAATAAAATGGAAATCGCTTGACGATTTGTTTCATTAATGAAATTTGCATATAAATTGTTATTTTACCCGCCATCACCACCACCACCGCCAATTTTTCTCTCGTTTTTCTGTCACTTTTCATTATGTATTTTTATTTACGTTTTCAAAATAAACAAATCACTTGCAATCAGTCAATGGTCAGATATATATATAAATATGTCTATTTATTTTTTCTTTTAACATTTTGTTCTTCAGAATTGGTGTTGGTTTTTTTCGTAAACAAAAAAACCATTTAGTTTAACTAAGCAAATGTCTAGCTAATTATTCTTCGTCATTTTTGGATTTGGAATGAATTGCTCGTATCAAGTTATTCAATAAACATTCTGTTTATATTCGATCAAATTGAGATATATCAAGTGTCTCCAGAAAGTACTAACTGAAATCTTTTATGGTTTTTTTTTTTTTGTTGCTGTCCATAAAGAAGATCGTTTCCATGACATTTTATGTTTATTCAATCGTTTGTTCGTTCTTAAAGCAAATATACCTTTGGGATACTGATACATATGTTTTTGTTTTGCCATTTTTATGACATTTTATCAGAAATGTATCGTAAATTTCGTTGGCAAAACGTTTTTTCGACGTTTTTGTTTGCTAAAGAATTTGATGATGCAATTAAGACGATTGCATTCATTTCATTACGGTTGTATATTTGTTTCGGTTTCGGTTTTGGTTACGGTTACGATTACGTTTTAAAGTGCCATTATTTTGTTCTATATTGGGACGTAAATTATGCATAACATTTTTTTAATACAGAGAAAAAGAGGCAGACTGGGGACGGATTGTTTTGGGAAATGAAATCATTTAAGCATGTGACACAGTTCAAATGGCAAAAGTTCACACAGTTCACAATTTACACAAAGTGTTTAATAAAGAACAAAGAGCAGAAACAGCAGCAGCAGGAAAAGAAAACATTTATCAGGCAAATGAGGCGTAAATGAAGTATCCCTGTATCGAGGAGTTCGAGCTCGAGCCTATTGTAATTCCAAGAATTTTAGTTAAATTATAAAAGCACGCAGCTGCCATTTGTATGGTCTGGTAATTGAATAATTCGTTTTCCTTCTCCTCTTCTAAATGGGCATTAGCTGCCTGCTAAACGGTTTTCCTTTTTTGGGTGGGGGGGTTAGCGGGTGATCTAACAATTGCTGCGTGATTGAATTTAAATGGGTCTACTACCCCGGCCTCAGGAAGAAGAAATTTCATTCGTTTCACTTACAATTTGAATTTCTCATTCCATTTGGGTGTGAGTGTGTGCGGCTTAATGCTGGTCGCTTTGATTAACTTGGCTGGCACTGGTCCGCCCAGCGAGTCGCGCTGCTCCCGTCGACCGGAGCCGCCATCGCGTCGCTTAAAGCTCAAGCGAAAGCTATGCTTGCGATGCGGTGGCGAGTCTGTGGCGGCATTATCAAAGCCTCCGCTCATGTCCGCTGATAAAGCACGTGGTGTCGGCGGCAGCGGCAGCGGCGAAACGGGCGGACCACCTCCTCCTCCAGCATCACCATCCGGTTGAATGCCCAGCATGCAATACGGATCTGAGAAACCTACAGAGAGAAATTGTGCATCATTAATGAAGAGATATATACGACTGATGACATTAAATGGCAATTAATGGAGTCGAGACCCCGTTGGCAATGAGCGCCAGCTGTCTGGGGTCACACATTGCGTATGATTAACATTTCATTTGCATAAAGTGCCGCCACAATTATTAAGTATCTGTGATTTACAACACCGCCAGTCTCCAGGCATCAGACTTGAATACATACATACACATATACACACACACAAACAATTAGTTACAAATTAAAGTAAAGAAATTATAAAATTTTCAACATCAGAGCAGTGAAAACAACTGAAGAAAATCTCACTGTAAGATTCTAAAAATGTTAGCATACTTTTCAGGGCAGTTGAGCTAACAAAGGAGAGCGAGTTAAGTCCAGTAAATGGTATACAAAAAGCAACTGGATATGGAATGTAGTTGCTAAAAGCCAATATCCTTTAATGGCACTCATCGAATCGTATAGAATTTTCCGCTTAAAGGCCATACCCGCTTTTCTATTCTCATAGTCTCTATGTATGTGTGTGTGTGTGTGTGTGTCTGTGTACCTGTAACCTGATTCATTTGCCAATTCGGTTTATATGCTTTGCTACTTACTTACACTCACTTACATGACCTTTGAGAGCTAAGTACTCAATATAATGACCGAGTAAAATGATGGCTGTTGTTGCCATTGCCATTGCTATTGTTGGCGTTCATGCTCGACTAAACTTAGGAACTTGGTTGCGTCTGTTCGAACTAATGAAAACTGAACCCGTTGACGCGGTAAGCGGCGCTGCTGCTACTGCAATACCCCTGTTTTCTCAACATTCGCTGCTTATTTGCCCATCGAGAGCAAACAAAAGCCGCTCACTCGCTTTACTCTTCGTCATCGTCGTCATTATTATTATTCTCATCATCATCATCATAGTGAATAGAAGCAGCATCAGGGGCATCAGCAGGTAGAGTAGGAGACGTAGTAGCCATGGCCACGATTCATTGGCAACACACATACACTTGCACATACAATCAAACTTTTAGACATCACAGTGCGTGTCATATTTTTATATAAACCGTAAAATTTTTTAATTTAATCATGATTACAGATAACTTTATCAGATCTATAATTTATGTCAGATAACTTTTTGATAACTTGACATATCAAACGAGATCTTTGTCTGCTAATTGCGTATTTTGGGGGCAAAGTTCTAATCTTTCCACTGCCCTAGAGTAGTGGCGAACCCCAAGGGAAGCAAACTCTTCTACGTTTAAATCGTGATAATAATTAATTTGAGTATTACAAAATCTGACCATTTGGTTGAACTTTCCATACAAATATGGATCAGACTGTATGTACATATATGAGGATGGCTGACTCAATCTGCCAGTGTACCCCCAATTCTTAACATTTCCTCATTTTCCCAGACGGCAGTCGTCAGCAGTACATTTAACAGATGGCAATAGAGGAATGCGTGAGGAAGTATGAAGGGGATTGAGGGCAAGCAACTAAACACTAAACTAGCATGGGTGGAATGGAAACAGACGCACAAGTAGAAGTAGAAATAGAAGTAGAAGTACAACCAGAACCAGAAAAACAGAAGTAGCCAAAGCTGAAGCTGAAGAAGGAACTAGGAGCTAAAGAGAAATTGGTGGAGCAGTTGGAGCAGCACTCAACGTATTCCTTACACATCCTTGAGCACATTAAAATGCGAAATTGCGTTGCCTTCGTCTGCTGTTGCTGTTGTTGTTGCCTCTCGAGCATAATGAACGAAAATGGGTAGCATTAAATTGCAAATTTATTGAACGAACAGAGGAGCAGGGACAAAAACTGTTACAACAGCAACAGCAACAGCAACAACAACAACAGCAATGTAAGAACAACAAATACTATATAAACCAAAAATGAATGAGAATATACATAGTCAACGCACATGATGCTGCCGTTGCCGTTGCTATTGACATTGCTGGTTGCCACAGTTGGTGGCGCCTCTTTATTGGCTTTTTCATTTGCCTCATAATGCAATTACCTAACCACAGAATGAAATTTTCTATAACTTGAAAAATATTTGCCAATACACAAAAATATGTACACACACCCATCCAACAATAAGCACACACACACACAAAGGTATACTTACATGCATATATATACATATATGTATATTGCTTTGACAGCTACATTGACATATTGATAGATTGTTAAATTGTTAAATTGATGCTTACCGTTCGCATCTTTTGCCTCCAAGCCATCAGCCTCGATTACCACAGCCGAGAGCACAATTATTTTTGGTTTATCCTCGGCCGAGGCATGCAGCAGGCGATAATGACGATCCGGATTGACACCAAAGGCGCGCTGGGCATGCAGATACATTTCGTCCTTGTAATGAGCAAACTGCAAATAGAATGAGACACACAAAACAAAAGTGGATATCAGTGTGGAGTCATTGTGAATAAATGGGTGACATTGACACACGCTCACACACACAGAGACACACATGTATGTATACATACATATATGTCATTATAAATTACGTTGGTAATTTAATTATTTTGTCATTTTTATTTGCAGCACAAACAGCAACAACAAACAACATTATAATATCATCAACAACAAAAAGACAAAAAAAAAGTGAAAAAACGAAGAAAAAAACCCAAAAAAAATGAAAGCGAAAACAAAATTTGCATATTTTCACACCCTGTGAAATACAGGGTGCACCATCGACTCGCAGGAAACTCTAGGAACGACTGCACACTTGCATTTCTTCAATGCTAAAACCGGTTGCGAATTACAATTAAATAAAATGAACAACAAATTTCAGATGCTTCCATTGAAATTTCACAAAGTATTCACAATACGAATTCAATTGCTGAAATTAGCGGAACTTCCTCAACTTGTTTTTTTCTACCTAATTAAATAGTTTAAAAATAATTTGCTAACAAAAAGGGACAGTTAAATTTAGTTAACTTTCGTTTAATACATTTATTTTATATTTATTCATTTTTGTGCTGGGCTTCGGCTTTTTTTGGGTGGTTCTTATTTATGTGTGGGTGGATGTGTGTGCGTGGGTGTGTGTGTGTGTGGGAGTGTGCTTTTTATTCATTTTTTCTGCCTACTTCTTACACACTTGCTTCCTGTCTCTTTCTCTATTGATTTATCTTCTTCAAAATTTATTAGCTTACAGACTTTTGATTTTTCTATCACGCTTCATGTAATGCTTTCATCATCAAAATTTTCTCTCTACTTTATTTTAATTTGATTTGATTTGATTGCCTAGACAGCCTGAGCAGCGGCGTCCATTTAAATTATGAAATTTCTTCATTATGAATACCCTCGAGAGAAAGAGAGAGAGAGAGAGAGCAAGCGTTGCCAAAGCAATTTTGTATGAAAAAATCTTAATAATTGGATATTTATCTTTTAGATTTCAATTACCATTTTATATGAGCCAAAAATTTCAATGTGATTGATTTTATCAGATTATACTTACATATATGATTAATGCTACACTTAAACCTTGAACTGAAATGCTTTAAAAGTGGGCACACACCAAGTCATTTAACCATAGCTAAGAAAAAGTCATATTATGTTGATTTCCTGTCGATCAACCTAATGTACTGAGTTACCATCGCTTTTGAAAACAAAATTATAAAATGAATCTAAACATAAGTTGACGTTTTTCTACTAGCCTTCAGTAGAAATATGCAAGAAAGTATGGACAAGAGTTTAAACAAAAGATTTAAACTACAAAACTGAATGCTAAACTTACTCAATAACTTGTAGTTAATTGCATGTGGCAAATGTTTCTCAAGTAACAACATTTCATTCAATGCTATTAGTTACAATATCTGAGAAACTAAAATTAATTGCCATTTCGGGAAAGTCAAACACATAATAATAATAATAATAATGGAATCTCGTGAACTTAACTAACTTCACTTTTGTATTATTATGATTCGTGTAAGATTTTGATATTGAGGATTTTCTGCTTTATTTATAACTTTAACACAATTTACATGACGACTTTGGAGGAGGTTGTGCTTGTTGTGCCTTTAACTTTATCAAAAGTGGACCCTTAATTAAGAGTTCAACAACTTGGCCACTCTCTTGCCAGAGAGAATTGCTTTTAGCAATGGAATTCCACTTTCGTTGTAAACATGCCAAACGAAATACAACGAGAACAACAACTACACGAGCAAAAGAGTTGGCCATTTTGAGTAAGCCAAAATAGTTAGCATATTTTGTATTTTCTACTTATATTATATTAAGTAAGAGGATATACCAAAAATTTTCTGCTTGATTTTCCTTGATGATTTTCCCTGGAGTGTTTTACTTGCATTTTTCATTAATTTCCATTACAATGGCCAAACGATAAACCAAACTGGGGTAAATCGCATTTATTTGTAATTATTTACCATTAAATGCAAAAAAAGAAAAACAAAAACCAAAACAAAACAGAAAAACAAAAGGGGGCAGGGGAAACCCAGAGAGAGAGACAGAGAGAGAGAAAACGAAAATAAAAATGGCCATTTCCAACTTGAATGCCAAAAGACTTCCCGCAGAGCCCAGGCCAAGTCAAATAACTCAGTATTCTTCCTGGCTGTCCACCAACGGTTACCTCTCTCTCTCTCTCTCCTTTCTCTCAGACGCAGTCTCTGGCTCTTTCTCTAGTTACTCGTTTCTCATTCTATCGGCTTTACTTCTTCCGTAGCTCCCGCGAGAATTGAAGGAGCAGCTGAGCAGCTTCACTCAGCTCAACTCAATCACAGCAGGACTAAAGTTATTTTCCGCTGCTAAATAAAACTTTTATTATGCTGGCATAACCTTGTGCCACATTCCAGCCCCTACCCTCCCCTCCCATCACCCTTCCTCGGACACACCATTACACGCAAGTCTTCACCTCTTCGGTATTCCCTGGAGCTGGCTCAAGTTTCATTAGTTGTTGCTGGCCATCTAACAATTTTTCTCACTAGTAAATTAAAAACGATAATTGAAAAATGAACTTCGAGTTAAGCCAGCAAGGAGCAGAGGGAGCAACAGCAACAGCAGGAGCTTCAGCTGAAGCAGAACACAAACCAAAAGGGCGAAGAAATATATATTGTGAAAATATTGGAAAATTTTTCTTCCTTCCTTACAGTTTTCTTTCAAAAATGGCAATCATAGAAAGCAATTGCAAGAACTAAAAACATATTTAATTGAATTCCTTTTTCAGATGACTTCAAAAGCTGCCAAGCAGATATTATTGGTTAAAAATTTCGGGCTGAAACCAAATAGGCCAGAATAGGGACATGTTCAATAAATTGAATTTCTGACTTCTCTCTATCCTTTCTCCCTTGCTCCAATTTGCTTCATTTGGCAACTATTTGCATAACATACACAACCCCAAAATGTCAAACAGCCAGCTAATCCATCAATTAGGGTATCAGGATTTCATAATCATGTTTGTAATCTACACCAAAAACGCATTAACATTAGGTAAACCAGTTCAAATTAAAGACGAGGAGATATTAAATATTAAATCAAATTATTATCGAATGCCAAAAACTTTGCCAATGGGAATAAAATTTGCTTTTGCTTGTTTCCCATCTGAAAATCGCAACAGATCTTATCCAAAGGACGGTGTTTCATAAAATATGCTAAGCTAATAATAGGAAAAGAGCGTTCAAGAGTCAACGTAACGCAAAATGTAAATAGGTTTAATATATTGATTTACTTTCTTTTAGGTTAAAGTTGTCTTTTCTCTTTTCCCATTTGATTTTTCTCTTTTCGTTTCGTTTTGTTTTTGGCTGATATTGTTAACTTACCTGTCCACCTGGCGCTGGAGCGCCCACTGTATTAGCTATGGTATGCAAGACCTCAATATATAATTTCTCCTTCTCATCCTGACGGTCAATGGACTCCTCGGGTGCTGGTGGATCACGTTCATTCTCGGGATTAGCCTCGGCACGTGCTTCCGCGGCACGAGTTGCCGACATGCGACGATTTTCACGTTTCCAGCCCAGAGAAGTAAAATTCTCAAAATATGAGCCATCCGTTTCCTGTACACTAAAATTGAGAAGAGACAAGGGAGAGACCAGAGCAGCAATAGAGGTAAATATGAGAATGAGAGTTTCGAAAGAGTGATAAAGAGTTGCGTGTGTGTGTGTGTATATTCAAATTGACTAACTGAAACTGTCAGTGTCAGTGTCTAACTTTAATTGGCACTGTCAATATGCTGTTTTTTTTTTGTTTGCTTCTTACCTCTCTATCTATACCTCGTTTACCCCAAATCTCATCCCACACACAGACAGACACACACATATAAATGTATGCAGAATGTCATACCTATTTCAATTTTGATAAGGGTCGAACCGAACCGAAATGCCTGTTGCCCCACTAGGCGTATGCTTGATATTTGCCTTTCGAGTTGTACGCTAATTGTCTACAAATATTTAGCTGTTTGCATATTTGATGGAAATAAACTTTTTTGATTTTAATCAAATGTTCAAATGAAAGCGAGAGAGATTGAGAGATGAGTTAGAGCGAGCGAGAGAAAGAGAGAGAGAGAGAGTGGGATCAACTATATAATAGAGATATATAGCGTGCTTATAGGACTAATCATTTGATTTGAAGTCAGTGCAAAGCCAAGACCGAGGAGCAATGGCAACGGCAAAGCCAAAGGCAGCAGCTGTGGCTAACGAATAAAAGTTCATTTTAACTTTTTTGCACACTCAGCAACGAGGGACAGAGCCCATACGAGACATAAAAAGTGAGAGAGAGAGAGAGGGAGAGGCAAGGCTAGGAAGGGACCAAGGGCGGAGAAATATCTAAGCGGCTTAACTTTTTTGTTGCCCGAGCAGATTTTATTTTCAGCTTTCAACTGAAGCGACTCTAAAAAAGTAGCCAACACTCTTTCCGCTGTCGATGCCACCCGGAAATGTAGGCAACACTTTTTTCATTTTTTTGGGTATTTTCTTTTTGCCTCTCTTCTGTTTTAGGTGTTGTCGTCCCCTGTCCGTTGTCCGGGCGTGTGAAAGTGAAAATGGTCGGCATCAGCAATTGCTGTAAATGATAGTCAAAAAAAGGGAGAGCAGAAAAAAATAATAAAATCGTTTGCTTGCCGGAACTCTCTCTAAACAACTGCATTGTTTGTCAAGTTTGTCAAAACAAACGAACAAGCGACACCCAGAAATAAAAATTCGAAAATGAAAATTAAATTTTCAACTTTCTATGGCAATTGTTGTTTGTCATCTTTTTTCGTTACCCTATATCCTTTGCGATGGATTTAAAAAAGGAAATACAAGTATATTTTGATAACTATAAATTGAATTTATCAGCCGAACTAAGTAAATTTTCAATCAGGCTCGCGGCTAAAATTTCCATTTTTACAAATTGAATATAGAGTATTTGTCAGTCGTCCCACTCTCTCTCTCTCTCTCTCTTTCGCGCAAGGCATAACGCATGGCATTTTTGTCCTCGTCTGCTTTCTGCTTTGTGATTTGTGAGTTGTGTCGCATGTCTTCTTGACGTTGTTGTAGTTGTTGCTGCCATTGCAACACTCAATTTCGCAGAGAAAGTTTTCCAGCTGACAACTTTTACTTTCCATTTATTTATACTTAAAAAAGTAATGTTTTTTTTTTTTTCTTGCTTTACTCTCGGCTTCTCTGCATCTCTTTCGTACTTCTTTTATTTTTTTGTTATTTATTTTGGCATTTAACTTAAAGGTAAATATTGTTTTTCAAAAAGAATTTTCACAAAAAAAATAATAAAACTTTTACTGATAAGCAACAAAATCCCACGACTACAAGAAAAGAAAAAAAAAAACCATAACTGTTAAAGAATGTGAGAAGAACTTGTGCAATTTTTTAGGTGCTCTCACCTAAAGACGCCTGACAAAAGAAGCCCCAAGAACTTTCGGAAGATAAAGTACCCTACATAATCATATTTAGCATAATACAAATATTTATGACGTAAATTTAATAAACGACACTGGTCTATTATTCGTGGCTACTTTGGAACTGATCGAAATCGCTGCAAGTTTAGGATTTTATAATGGCAAAACATTTGATGAAAACAAAAATTCATTGATAAAATTGTGAAATTGGTTGTCGTCATGGAAATTGTTCATAGCCTTGTCATATTTTTTTTCTCTATAATTAATGGCAATTAAATTGATGCTAATATGTATAAATATCACCATATGAATTTGCAATTTATAGTTTGATTGATTTTAGGCTAATGATATCAGTTGGCCAACTGGCTAATTATGCATATCAATAATTATGCATTAAATAGAGTAGTTCTGGTTGTTTATTTAAATTTGAAATGTCATTTGCAGATGTTGTTAGAAGGAAAATCTTTTGCGGTTTCGCCAAGAGGAAGACGACTAACCAAACTAAAAATCTCATTTCAAGCTTAATTAAATGTAAACCAAGATACCAGAAACTCTCGCTCATTATGCGCACATTTTCTACAGATTATGCAAAAATGAAGATGGAACCCAGGTTAGCCAAAACGTGAACTAAGAGGTGACTCAGGGTTACACTTGGTAATGTGTGGGTGTGTATGTGTGTGGGTGTGTGTGTGTGTGTGTAAGGAAAGTTGAGTGCCAGGTGGCCAGGTTATGTATAATGTTGCATCTTCTTGCATCCTTTCTGTCGGTGTGTGTTGGAGTGTGTGTGTGAGCCTTGCAACTAACAGATAATTCCATTTGCACCTTCTCGTTTACTCGCTTACACAATTCTATAGAGAAGATTGAGAGAGTCAGTCGAAAAGAAGCTTTAAAATAAGACACTTTCAATGTGAAAATCCGGCAAAACTTTTCTCTGTGTTTTCCAAAGAAAAGCATGCTGCTTCTGGCCCGCATTTGCTACGCCTCATAGGCAACCGACAGCCAACCAAAAAAAAAAAAAAAAAAAGATCGAAAGTTTTGTTGTTTTGGAAACTTTTGTAATTACATAATTATGAAGGTCGCTCCCCTGGTGAAAGTTTTATTTGTGCGGGGTGGGGGCGGAGGCGGAGAAGAAGGAGCAATGCAAGAACTGAAAGATGGAAAATCTGTCCCCTCCAGAAATACACAAAAACAAAAACTCAAAAATAAAAAAAAATAAAAAAAAAATTAGCATGGAAAATCTTTAAAACAAAAATTGAAGTACATTAATTAATTGGTAAATAATTCATTTTACTTGTAAGTCCTTTGCTCCCATTCCACTGGCGCCTCCTTCTCCCCTGCATTCCTATCCCTTCGGCTTCAAGTTTCCGTGTTATTTATATTTGCCTGTGAAATCCCTAAAGAGGCACTCATTAGTTGTTGCTGGCATCCCCGCCATCCCTCTTACTGTGTCTATCTCCCTTCTCTCGCTTCTCTTTCTCGCTCCTCTCGCTCTTCTCTGCTTGTATAATTTATGCATTTCACATGCGAATACCTTTCTCATCATGTGCAAATGTCTGCCAGACTAAATATTAACATTTCTATCTGTATCCCCCTCACTCACCCTCTCCGTTCGAGATCTTTGCGTGTGTGTGTGTGTTTGTGTGGCCTTTGCCTTGGTTAATTATTAGAAGCAAACATGCTCCTGACTTTGCCCTATCCTACTACTATTCTATACCATGTAAGACAGCTCTTTAATTTCCAAATTCATTTGCTTTAGCTGTAGGACAGGTGCGTCGTTGGGGACGTATGGGGAACGCTGGAAGGGGTGGACTTTTCCGCACATCATCAACTATGCATTAAGGGACGCCATAAGGTCTGCTTTTGTGACTTACCCGGAATTGGAGCGTGGATCCACCTCGGGCCAGCTTAGGCGGCGTTTGCAAAATGCCAACGGTGGTCGTGGCGGTGGATCGGGCTGATGCAGCGGTGAATTTCGTTGCCGAAACGAACCAGTACGCGGTGGGGCCAAACATTCTAAAGCACGTGATTGACGACGCGAACCATGGGGCGATGATGAAGGATAGCCTGGAAAAACAACAACAAAACAAGAAAAAAACCAAAGCATCACAGTGAGTACCCAATGTAAATATAGGAAATTAGCCTTTAAATATTTGAATTTCAAAGCGGGAGGCGGCAGGATGCGAAATTGGTTTTGATGCTCTTATAGTTTTAGTTAAATGTATTCTAAACTAAGTCAAACCGGTTATTATTTTTCATTAAGTAACCTAAATTGAAATACAATAAGAACTAAAAAGCCATAGAGCAAGTCGAAAACCCGAATTCTCAAAGCAGGGAAAGTAGATTGCAGATTTTCATAGGTTTACTGTCAAGTCAATTCTAGGTCAAAAAGTTTTCATTATGGTTCAAGGATCTGAAATAACGCAAAAAAGGAAGCCTTACAACGCATTGGCTCCAAAAAAGTATGCTATAAAAATGCTACATATTTGGTTTAAGCGAAAAGTTCTAGCGAAATGTGAAGGAAAATTCAGAGCCGACTTAAATTCTGATAGTACAAAAATAAAAGGTGGATATATCAAAGTGAAATCATCGCAAATATTGATTAACTCTTTGCGTTTGTTTATATATGTATATACATATGTATGTATATATCTACATACATACACTGCACTTTGTTAGTCGATTCCGGTTGATGTAACTTTAAAATATTATACGCCAAGCCCTAAAGTTTTATTTCCATAGCCATTTTCAATGGTTTAAGCCTTTAAAAACCAAATGTACTGGTGGAATATTGCAACGAGGTGGGCCAACAATAAAAGGAGAAGTTGGGACAGGCAGCAGCTACCAAATGCATGTTAATGGGCTAATGTGGCCAGCACACGCGATCAACATACTGCCACAATATAAGTAGGTCCAAATACATAAGAGAAAAAAGAAAAGAAATTAAAAGTTACTTTGAAGGGGACGGAAGGAAGAATGACGAAAAGTGGAAAGCAAGGAAGGAAGAAAGTTGAAAATTGAAAGCTGGCAGGAAGTCAGAAATGAAGGTGCAAGAATAAGAGGAAGCCAGTCGTTCAAGTCAAAGTCAATGTGATGCGGTCAATGCGGCTGGCTGGGTTGGTTGGCTGTTTGGCTGGCAGGCAGCGATGCTCACTCAAGGTAAAACTAAAAGGCAAAATGCAAGCCACAACCTTGATATGCAGCGGGGGGTATGCTACACTCTGTTTCTGGCACTGGCAAGGACAATAACTAGCAAGGAAATGAAGCCCCAGAGAGAGCCCCCAAAAAGCCAACAAGAAGAGACTAAGGCGGAGTGGGCGGAGATAAAGTGTGGCAGAGGAAACATTTTTTGGTCACCATGTATGAAAATTTGTAGTCAACTCAGTTGAAAGTTAACCCATACAAGAATAGATATCACCACAAATCACACACATACACACCCAGTGACAGAGAAAGAGAGTGTGAAAGCTGGGTGTGGGTTGGGATTAAGTCAAATGCGCTTACACGTCGGCGGTTTTCGAATGTTCGCCTGCCACCCACCAAAAACCGCCAGTTTGTGGCTCGTGCAACAAGATAAGCCAATTTCAATTTTCATTCAAATGCTGTTGCTGTTGCCGTTGATGCTGCTGCTGCTGCAGAGACGTCACTGAATCAAAATCTAAGCAAATGTCAAGTCAATGCTTTTCATGTTGTTGTTCGTGTTGTGGCTGCCTGAATAGTTTCACACACACACACACGGATAGAACGACATACGGACACATAGACAGGCGGAAATCTGTACACCAAGAAGACATTGGTTTTGTGGCCGGGACACGCTCTGCACCACTCTGGGCTCTGGGCCACCGACTGCTTGCCTGCCCGTCTACTTTCACTTCTGCCCTTGTCCCAAACCAGACCTAAGCAGCTCAGCTCAGCCCAGCCCAGCCCAAGCCATATCCTGACATTTAAATGTGTTTGCATTTGCCAACTACAAACGACTTGTGCCTTCATAGGAAAATGCGGCAATGGCAATGGCAATGCCAATGCCAATAGCAAGGATCTGGGATCTAGCCCAGAAGTAGACACATATGCATGTTGATTGCTTTGGTTCCCGCATAGTTTTCCTGCGGATTTGTCTGCACATTTTGTTTATGCATATCTACTTTGCTCCACTTTTTGCTCCTTATCTCGCTTTTTTTACCCCCCTTTGCTTGTCATTCTTTTGGCTTGGCTTGGTTTTGTTTGGTTTGCTTTGCTTTGCTTAAGGGGTAGAAGTTTCTGGTAGCATTTGGCTTGTAATGTGATTTTCATGATTTTTCATTTTTTGTTTCTTGTGTTTTTTCACACACACATATACATACGTATGTATATTTCGGAAATTCGATGACAACGTTGACGCCCATCGAAAATTCAATAAACTTTTGCCGTTTTATTTGCACATTTTTGTGGCTAACAGCTTACATATCTATCCAGCTCCATATCTTTCTATATATAGGTGCGAGAGATGTTTAATAAATGACAACTTTAAATGTTTAAATTACTTTAAACTTTCTTTCTTGATCTTTGCAGTTAGTTTAGATAACCTTTGAAATGGCCCTCGCAAAGACTTATCCTACATATGTACTTTTGATTTCGGTTTTTAGTTCTTTTTGGTTTTTTGTTTTTGTTGACATTTATTTATGGCCTTGCCAGCTGAGCTCTGAATATCTAGAATAATATTACAGACAATGGGGCGTATGTGGAATATTTGTTTTAAAGCACAAAGAAAAAACACCAAAAAGAGAGCGAGGCAAAGAAAGATAAAGTAAAAGTTTAAATGAAAACACGGCAAGAAATATTTCTTTTATCTAGTTGTAGTTCGTCTTTATTTTACTTATTTTAATAGAAATTCTTCTTGCCGAAAACTAAATCCTAGATAATTAAAAAACTTGTGAATCAAATAGAAAGAGATCCAAAAACTCCAATTCGAGTGAATCACAAAATGGTTTGATAATACTGAATACTTGTGAGTCACCAGCCAATCAACGAAAAAAAAAAAACATCTGGAATTTTCCCACTTGTCAGAGTCGAAAAAATGTTATGCAGTAAATTCAACATTTAACATCCTGGCATAAAAGTTTTGATAAGGTTCAATTGAAGTTAACTTTTACCCACATAATATAAGGGGAAAATATCGTAAACTTTTCATGGCTAAAAAAAGAACAGAGCTGGTCTCCACACACAAGCCCGAAAGCAAATTAAGGCCAAGGTCTTAGTCCAAATAATTTTTGTTCTCTTTTATTTTTTTTGGAATAATCATGAATAATCATTACACCTGTCGCCTTGAGCTGATTGATTTAGTTATCAATCTAAAAGTATGAACAGCAAATATGTATCCAGTATGTATGTACATAAGTATATAGTAGAAACAAAGAAAACGGGGGAACTTACCGAGTAATGGATTAGTGGCATTCGGATTGCCGATTACAACGCCACCGGCTGGATAATTACTGCCTGACGATGTTGCTACCGACACGCCTGCTGTAGGTTGAGCTGGGGGCACCGTAGCCACCAATGCTACTTCCGCCGCTTAGCCCAAGGCCAAGACCGCTGCCAATGCTCGCCTGTTGTTGCAATGGGGCATGTGAATGTTGTTGTTGTTGTTGCTGCTGCTGTTGTTGCTGTTGCTGCTGGTGCTGTTGTTGCTGCTGCTGTTGTTGCTGTGACTGTTGCAAAAGGAGCGTTTGCTGCTGTTGTTGTTGCTGCAAAACGGAAACACTGCCAGGTGTTCCACCACCTACGCCACCAACAGCAACACCAACACCAGCAGCTCCGGCTTGCTGTTCACTTGATTCCTGCCTGGAGAGGGAGAAACGACGATTGCCCAGACCCAGACTGGATATGCCACTTGTTACATATTGTTGCATGGAACTAAGGAAACTCATGGCGGCATCTGTTGCTGCTACTGCTGCTTCTGCTTCTGCTTCTCCTGTCTCCTTTTACGTTTTCTGTAGGATTTCCTGTCTTCTTTGCTCTCGCTCTCTCTCTCTCTCTCTCTCTCTCTCTCTGTCTTGTTCGTTTCGTTTTTCTTATCACTGGAGTAATTGGCTTAGATTGTTTGTGTTGCTGTTGCGGCTGCGACTGTTTTTATTGTTGTTGTTGTTTTTGTTGGCCCCTTTGTGAAATTAATCACTTGGAAAGCCCTGGGATTTGCTTCCTCCTTATGTAATTATAAATTTTTGGCCTTAACTCCTCAGAGTTCTGCAAAGAAAACCAAAGAAACAGAATCAAAAAAAGAAAACATCAAGCACAAGAGAAGACAAATGTAAGCAGTCTACTTTAATTTAAGGCTTAAATCGATACAAATACCCAAAAATAAATAAATATGCTCGTCGTGCGGATTATAAATAATTAAAATAGACAAAAGGCAAAATCTCATTTGTGCTAGGTAACTTCAGAATAACCCAGAAAGGGATGGACGCTTCAAAACCGTAACAGAATGCTAATGATTAAGCATTAGTCAGAAAATCAATTTGCAAACCGATAACTTAACCGATATAATAAATAATGATGAGCATTTTATCAAACAAAATGAGTTGTAAGTTATGTAGGTAAGCCTATATTGAACCGGTTCAAGAAAAATGGCTCATCAATTATGGCACTACATACACAACCGCTTGGGAACATTCTAAAACATTTTAAATATTGTTTTATTATAGCACATTTTTGTTTCGTTTAACCTGCCAAAGGTATTAAAAGTAACCTTTAGTCGTTTTCAAAATTAGAAGATATATCTCATCCACAGTGGATATTTCATTCAAAAACAAACAATGAACGCAGCAAGCAGACATTCAATTTGCCTTTGCTTTGCGATACTCTTTGCCAAAAAAACAATAGAAGGAAAAAGGATATGCTCGAATTTACCAAAGATTCAATCCCAAAATAGCTGGAGTGAAAGAAGTCACTCGGTTAATGGAAAGTCGGTAACTATACGTCGTTGCCTTTTTTTTTTTTTGATGAGCACAGGATTTTCCTCATCTGATTTTGCGTTGAGTTATTCAACTTATTTTGCACTTTGCCATCATCATTTGCTCATAGTCAAGCATTCATCCCTTTACTCCCTGCTGGCACTTTTCGGTATTTGTCTTTGATTGGAAGTTCTCGAAGGTCTGCGCTATTTGATTTGCCAAAAAAAAAAAAAAAAGAAAACAACAACACCGACAAGGAGCAGGGGAACGAGAACGAGGACGAAAATGTGCGAAAAGAAAAGAAAAATGATTGGCTGTCTTTTTTGTTTTATCAATCGATTGAATTGTAAAGGTGAAGCATTTCTTGTTCATTTCAAGGCGCTGGCTGGCAGCTAATTAATTTTACTTCAATTCAACTCCCTTTGATTGACACACACACACACAAAGACATAGAGAAGGACAGAGAGAGAGGGCGAGTGAGAGAGACAAACACACAAATAAAATCGACAGAGTAAGGACTTGTCTCCTTGTTGTGTTGGTTTCTAATTAACGTTTAATCAGCTAAGCTCAGTGAAGCATTTTGCGGCTTTGGTTCGACTAAAGCGACTAATCGATCTGCATGAATAATTGCCACCTGATGGCCCGATGGCTGATTGCTGAACAGAGGCTACGCCGACAGCGTCAGCGACAGCGACTAAGGCTATTACTTTTCTCGCTTTCTGGTTCATAAATTAGCTGCCAGTTTATTTTCGGGAGGGCTCCCCACAAAATGCTAATAATCATAATAATTATGCTTCCAGCAGCCGTCCAACAAAAAAAAAAAAACATAGTTGGTTAATGAATTATTTTCCTTAGTATATTTTGCAGCTAAATGGAAATAAAATTTGGATTTTTGCTTTGAAAACGTGACTAGCTTAGCATTGACTTGCTTTGTTTTTCTGGTTCCATTGAAATGTGTTTTACACAATGCAATCGTAGTAGCTCACACACTTATCAGTTGTCATGACGACAATATCTACATACACTAGCCCCACACAGAAAAACGCACGGACATGAGTTGAAAACCAAAGCAGAAAGCTCTTCAAAGCGGATTAAAATAACAAAATAAAAAGTGAAAAGGCTTCACTGTGTCCAATGAGAAGCCCCAACTGAAGGTTATATGTATATTTCAAATATATTTACTCAACTAGTCTTATTCTCTCAATGTTTGCAAAATTGTGTGCCTCAATCATTTCACTATACTTTCGACTACCTTTAAGTGCTTGAAATATTTAAATACTTCAGCCTAAATAAAAATGAATCTATATTCCATTTTAGTTTAAAGCAAAATCTATATTGAAGTTGCGTATTAGGTCATAAATCCCTAAAATATGTAAAGTCATACCTTATATCATGGATAATTTATTCAGAGTTATTCAGAGTCAGTTGCATACGTGTTATACTTCATTCTGACAAAGGGAATGTGCGTTGAATTAAGGGTATTATTTGTATATGAAGAGAGAGAGAGAGAGAGAGAGAGAGAGTGGGAGAGGAAGGGGCAATCCTTTTAGCAGTGATTGTTTTCGGCTGGTAGTTAGAACGAATTTTAACTTTGTGCTATTTTGTAAATTGAAACGCACTTGAACTCTTGGAGCATATCAGACATAGGAAAATAGGTATTTAAATCCAGTGAGATTCTCTCTGTGCAGTGACGTATCTAGGAATGTCCAGTTTGGGGGGACCTTTTGCCCCCAAAGTATGCAATAAGCAGTCTAGGAATTCGCTTGAATGAAATTTGGGAATATCCTGTGAATAAGATATAATTCTTTAAGCACCACATCAGTTTTTAGACAAAATTTTAGTTAAACGGTATACAAAAATTTTAAAATTAATACTATTACAGACGACTTTAGGGCGTGAATTTTCCCCACATTCCACAGCCGTAGCTCCGCCTATGGTCCGCGTGTGTGTGTGAGTGTGCCTTAGGCTCTTGTTTTAAATGACAAAATGAGAAGCAACTGGCCTAGTCGGCAAAACGAAGTGAATGGCAACATTGGAATAGAAAACAATGCAAAGGCATTAAATGCTGACCATTTAGAAGCCAATGTATTTGTGGTTGTCTGTGTTTATCTCAGTGTGTGTGTTTGTGCGAGTCCGTATAATCAGTGGCATAGGTATATATGTATAAATATATATATGTACATATATACATATTGGTGCTTGGTCAGCAAGAATCCTATTTACTGGCAGTATAATTAGCGTTAGGGCACAAAAAAAAACAAAATTATTTGCAAAAACCATTTTGTTTGTGTTATCTATGTCTATACGTTTTTCAATGCTAAAAATAAATCCGACCGCCCGCCGCCCACAACAACAGCAACAGCAACAAGAACAAACCAACGCAAAACGGAATAACACATAGAAAGTTGATTTATATATTGCACGTAAATTTGCCATTAAGAGGCAGACAAATGTGGAACAATTAAATGAAAATGGAAACAAACGAAATGAAGTCCGATTTAGGAAGAGCAACAGCTGCCACCCAGTCAAACAGACGCGCACATACACACACACACACACACACACTTACGCTTAGAAAACTGTGGATAATATGTGTGTATGTATGTGTGTGTGTGGCTTGTTGTCCTTTATACATATTTCCCGCCTCTGATCTAAATTCGCAGCCAACTTTGACTTTAATTAAGATTAATTAGTCAGTTCGGCCAAGCCCCAAGAGTGTTGGGAAGTTCACTTTACCCCCCACACCTTTTCCCCCACCTTATTGTCCTCCGTAACTTCTACCCTAACTCATCATGAAAAAAAAGAAGATATGTGCCAGGGGTTAGTATATTTTTCCGTATGTATGTATGTGCTAATGAATCCTTGCTCTGGCAGCAATCTATTTAGTTTTTATTAATGATTACTCATACGACATGTGTGGCAGCTAACCCTCAAATAACTATCAACAAAATAAGAAGCAAACGAAAAAAAAAAAACTAAACCGTAAAAATAATAATAATGGGAACTAACTAAATGAAATGTTCATTGCATTAATGTGGCCTCTTGCCTAGTCTCGAAACTATAATTAACTTTTCTCTACTACTTTTTGGAGTAGTGTGGTGCTCGTCCCTGTCACTTCCCCACCCGTAACTAAAAGTTGGAAAACTTTTGTTATTATTTCAAAAACTTTTCGTTTCTAAAACATTTCTTGGCCATTAATGGCAAAACATTAATAGTTGCATGTGCCATTTAAATGACAAAACAAATATCCAACTGGTTAAATGCAAATGTTAAAAAATTCATCAAATAATTAAAGCACTTTCACCATGACAACGAATAAAATGGAAAATAATGTGATATTTAAATTGAGATCAAACAATTTTACTTTAAAAATTAGTTAAAACTAATAGGGGATAAGCTAGACTTTTTGTTGAAACCATCAAATATTAATAACCCTCATAAGTATGCTATACATTTTTATATACATATATGTATAGTCATTTGGTAAATTAACTTTTATCATTAAGGATAATGGCTTTTCTTTGTACATTATTTTTAGTATGCAGCCTAATCCGTTGAGTCCACCCACTAAGTACAGCAAAAACCGCCTGTTAATCGCCTTGTTCTTATTATTTAAAGTAAAAAAGAACACCTAACCCATTAATATACTTATATTTTCCTTTGATGGATTTCCATGGCCCACAAATGACCAGCAAGCAATTTTATATATATGTATATGTATGTAGGTATATATTTTTATTTTATTTAAATAGGTAAATTTAATTTTAAAAAATTTCATTTTCTTTTCAATAAAAAAATATGTATGTATTTCTCATATCTCATATCTCTTTTAAGTCAACCAAAGCCGCAACTGGTGAGGAAGAAATTTTTGTTTGCCATGTTTGGCAAAGTTAAAAATAAGCATATACTTTCATGGTCTTGCTCCTGTTTTTGCTCCCGTTTCTGTTCCTGTTCCACCCCAATACTCTAGCTCTTGCTCCAATTTTGTTGGTTTTTTTTTACTTTTTCGGGGGGTGTGGGCAGTGGCAGGGGTAGCAATTGTAAGGCAATTTCAAAGGCAAAATTATTATGTCGCTTTATGTCATTTTTTTTCAGTCAAGATTTTTCAAGGCAAACTGCGTCGAGATGAATGTGTTCAGTATTTGTGAGAATTGCAATGGAATGGGTAAAACGGGGGGGTGGACGGGTGGCTACGTGAAAATGACAAAGCAGCTGCTGAACAACAAACGGCAACGCATGCTGTGGCATAAAATTTATTTTCACTTCTCTCTGTCCCCCATGGCCGTGATATGTGGCCTTAAATCGAAAGGAAAAAACAAGGAACCAACCAACAACAAAAAATAAAACTCCACACAATGGAATGGCAAAAAGTGTGGTGTGGCTTGAAGGTGGGGGCGGGGTTAGAGGTGGAAAGGCGAAAACTCGTTTACATAGCCAAAGCAGACATTTTCAGATTCGACATTTCAAAAGGCAAATGGCCAAATGAGGAAAAACAAAAATAACAAACCAAAGAGTAAGAGAGGGACAGCGAGAATAAGAGAGAAACGCACAGAGAACTGAGTTTAACAAATGTGCGGCATTCAAATGTCTTATTTGGCTTTAGCTACTGCCGTGTGTTTGTCCTTCTCCTCCCCCTCACATATACTTCCTCTTTTGGTGTGTGTTTGTGTGTGTTTGCGTGTGTGTGTGAGGGTGTGCAAATGGGCGTGGCAAAACATAAATTACTTTACGCACGAGCTGCAAGCGAAACGCGTTAACAATTGTGGCCCAAATATATACATATAACAAATATAATTTAGTTGAAGCAGTAAAAAGTCAGCCAACAGTTGAAGGTTAGCCAAATGGCCGTAAAAATAAGCATTACCAACTTAAATATATATACCAATTGAAGCAGGTATTCATAACAAATACTAAACTGTCGGTTTTGTTTATCTATATACATAGATAAGTAGTAAGCCCAAGCGGAAGTTTATCATCAGACAACATCAGTAGAATGCCAAAAAGTATTTGTGACAAAATCTAATTCTATAGATTGAGAAATTTTTATTTACTATAATATACATTAGGCCAAAAGGCAATGCTAAATGTTTATTGGCGACTTTCCAGCTTTAATGTGAAAGACTCTCTCAAATGTCAACACAAATTAATTATAATGCTTCAATTTAAGCTAACAAAATGGCAAATTTACCTAATTGACAGATGTTTGGCCATCGTACCGCAACTCACAGCACCCATTCAGATGTTTACACAAAGAACGAAAGTGTGGTAGTTTCTTTCTTGGGACTCTCTCTCTCGACCCAAGCATCGTCATCAACATCATCATCATCATAAATCAGAAAAGTGCAGCACATGCATCACTTTTCACACAGTTATCCACAGTTTCGCACAGTTTGCGTTTCCATTGTTTGCCCTGGGCCAGACCACAACAGAGAGGGCGAAAGAAAGCAATCCTTTTTGAGTCTCCTCCACACTGTCAAATGCAATAAACCATACCAAACACAACAATGCCACTAGACTAGGAGGACAAGGACCAAACGAAGGCAAAAGTAGAAGCTGGACAAACAAGAACAACCACAACAACAACATCAATGATTCTCGTCTAGGAGGTAGAGAATGGCAAGGTTTTGAGTAATGTGGCCAGAGCATGAAAAAGTTTCCCCCTCCAACCGCCCAAATTGAAAGCAAGAACCAAAGAAACTCAGATCCCAGAACTCGTAACCAGCCGTCGTTGTCATCTTCATCTTTGATAAATGCGCTCAAGGGTTTTGGGCCAAAGCCAAAGCAAAAGCAGCTGCAGCTTAATGCACACACACACATGGCGTATGAGCAATTTGTGCAAATGCAACACAAATTCAATTAACTGCCCTGACAACAATCAACACACATCGTCTAAGGATCCTTTCGTACGTCAACTGTTATCACACTGCTGCTTTTAATTACAAAAGAAAATGTCAAAAAATATGAAGTAAGAAAATTGCCAGTAGCAGCAGCCGATAGAAGAGAAATGCAACAAGAAATCTGCTTTCTATTACCTAAAGTCCTTTGGTTTCTAATTAGCTGCCAATGAAGGCAAAATATAACACATACACATACATATACACTTACGGCGTATATACATAGAAAGTGTGTAAAGTTTTGAGCTTTTTGGTTGAAAAGTTTAGTCATAGTCATATGTGTTAAAGTTAATTAAATGCTGGCCTAGTTTAATTAAATCTTACGAGCAATATGCTCTAATCAAATTTCAAACCACTTTCATCCTTTGACACACAAACACACACACACACTCGCACGCAGAGAGACACAAGAAGGAATGTTCAATTAAAACTATTAAATTACGCATACACCACGTTGTCACAAAAGGAAATGGCAATGGCAAATGGCAATGTCGTCTAATTATCATTCGTAACCCCTTAAAGGCAACACCAAAATTTTGGTTTCGTATAACTCTCTCGGTCTCTGTGTGTGTGTGTGAAATAATTCGAAGGCCTAATCATTGACAGATGGTGGCACGGACAGAGAGAGAGAGTTAGATAAAGGCCATGGCAAATTTTTGCAGGAAATTGGAGTCGCGTCAAACACAGATACACACACACACTCACAGATACAAGCATGCATAATTAATGTAGTGGCAGGGTGATTCGGTGTCTCTGTGCTGCCTAATTGTCAAGTAGCCTGAAACCGCAAAGTAAAACAGATAGATACAAAAGAGATACACACAGAGAGAGAGAGAGAGAAAGAGAGTGAGGGGAGTAATACAAAACACACAGTAAACAGGGAAAATCAACATTTAATTGTTGTTGCCCTTGTCTTTTGATAATGCAACAATATGAAATTGGCTACTGTTTTGTGGCTGGCTTAACTTTGTTTGCGGTATTCAATTACAAATTCAATGAAAACTTTTGCACTGGTACATCATCAAGGGTATAAATTCAAAACTCAAATCAAAAAGCAAAAACCTACTATTTTGCATTCATCAGCTACAATATTTTCCAGCATAGGCATAGAATTTGAGTTTGAACACTAATTAATGCCTTTTCATGTCACATCCCATCGCATTCAACCAACAACAATATACCCCAATCAATCGCACACATTAGAATCGAAAGTCAAAAGTCATACGGAATGAATGCACTTGGTGTTCAATTGATTGATGCTCTGTCTATGGGATACAAAATAGTTCTGTAGTTGTTTTGTCGCGTTTAATTAAAGCCAAGAGAATTGCTAGATTTTTGCATTTGTTCTATTTCGTGACCCTATGAACGCTTCAGTTCTCTCTGTGCATCTGAACTTCAATGTCACCTTTGCCGGCCCTGTCTGTTCGTCTGTTGTCTGCTGTCGTCTCTTGTGTCTGCTGTCTGATGCGTTTTTTGACGCCAATCAGGTCTCCTTTACTACCACCCACATGATTCAAACCCATCATCTTTTAACTTGTACCCTTTTTTCCTGTTAGTACATACACTTATCAGGCAAACGCTTTGTTTGGCTTTGACATGTCAAATAACAAAAGCTGAGCTGTGCTCGGAGGAAAAGTTGGTGAACATATAAGAAGACGAACGAAGATGATGCTCTCCAGGCAATGCACTGGCTCAAGTTAGCAGCTCGCACCCACACACACCGACACACACACACACATACACCCATACAAACATTGTTGCAAATTACAAGAAAATCCAAAACGGCTCAATGCACAAAATGCTCCAATAAAATTGTGAGATGGGGCGTGGGGAGGGAAGAGTTCGTTATGGCTTTGCCAGACGGTTCAACATTTCCAACTGGTTGGCTGGCTTTAAGTTCATTTTTACTGGGTTAACACACACACACACACACTACCACGAAGGGCCAACATAAAAATTGCTTTTGCAGTCATTCGTTCTGTTCTTCATTCGTGCTACTTGCTGTTGTCTCTGTGGTTGTTTTTATTCTTGTTGCTGTTGTTGTTGCACCATTGGCCTTTATGCCAGTCCGAGTTTATTGTTTGCTCTGGCCTTTACCCTGGCCGCTGTTCCCTGTCAACGTTTCTCCATTTGCCATCATGCCTGCAATTAAAGGCGCCACAGCTTATTTACGTCCCCGACAATGCGGCGTATGCGCAATGCACTCACACACATCCTGTCCCTCTTCACTGGCATCTTCAGTTCTGTTTTTTTTTTTTTTTTTTGACCACCAACAATTCATGCATACATTTTTATTTTTTTTTACTTTCATCTTTCAGTTTTCAGTTTTTTTTTCTCTCTGTTTTTGTGGGGGCTTTGCAATTAAAATGTATTTTTATTGTACGCTTTTCCTCCACATATACACACACACGTTACCACACACAACACAACACACCACACACATCTCTGCACACTTTTCAACTCTTTTTGTTTGCTTAAAATGCGCGGTAATTAAAAAGCATTGAGGGGAAAAACGGGCTGACATGGCGTATACGTACTTATGTATATGGAATGCGCTCAAAACATTCACTTTTTTGTTTTTTACAATTTAACATAAATATAGTTAGTTAGGCTAAAGTGAAACAGGACGAAAAACGGGAGAAATTCAACCAAACGTTGGCAACGACTAGGCGAGGCCATGCAAGGATAGCCTCAATAGTTTGCCCAAAAAAAAAACAAACAAAAAGCAAACTTAAAACTGAATTGGAGTGAAAAGTCCGTAAAATATATCATTAATATGCTTAAAAATAGAGAGAGAGAGAGAGAGAGACCAACAAAAAAACTAAGGATTCCCCTTTACCCTGATCAATTATGTTAAATAGGCATCATGATAATATTAGTCAGGCTAAGGGTAACAAGGATTCTAAGATCTTTTGCTATTTTACCTAAAATTTATTGATTCGAAAATAATAAAGGACTCATGGTACCTATTTTCTTTAAATAAGAGAACTTTACGCACAACCCACGCATAAAATGAATGAGAAAGTATATATAGCATAAAATATAATCCATCCAATTTACGAAAAGGAATAAAAGATTAATTCCTATAAAATATTAAGTGCTAATCAGAGGAAGCTCTAGAATACATACATATATGTATGTATGTGGAATCCCATTATTTAGGAATAGCCAATTTCATTTACAATTGTAAAATAATCGCTTAATTACATTGGATATAAGTGCTTACTGCAATTATTTGAATACGGTCAGGCTTAAGTGCAACAGGAAACCGGGCCAATTTATTATACATAATTGCACTTTTGACCAAGATACAAAAACATAAGCATGGTAAAGATTATTGGCAAACAAATTTAACTCTTTCCTCACTCGGCTGAATCCGAGATGCACAATCCCTGCAGTATATACAAGCCTACGTGCAAAATTTTAGCTCTGTAGCTCTTACGGTCTAGGAGGATTTCGCGTTGATTCAGACGGACTGACGAACGGACGGACATGGCCACCATTTTTGGAAGGGTATATAAATGTGTGTGCGATAAAAATTATTTCTTGGCATCGTTTTGTTTTCTTTTTGGCCAACAGCGAAATTAATCAATTAATTGAAGGCAAAGCAATAGAGAAGAAAATTTAATTCATAATGGTTTAAATGTATCAAAGACTTCAGCTAAAAGTTGCCTACATAAACTCTACAAACATGTTATAAATAAGTATATATTTAAGCTAAAGAGCATTAAAAATAAAACAGAATGCAAAAAAAAAAAACACCTAAAATTACCAAACACCAAAAGAAGAACAAAATTATATGGAAAAAAACCGACCAACCTCAAGGGGATTTGAAGCTGATGATAAATAACCCATGGACGAGAAGAAAAAGCCTGTCAGTCTTTCATTTTTTATATCTTTAAAGTAAATACCTATATAAAGCATACATAGGTACCTATATACCCAAATGTATGTATGTACATACATATATACATATTATTTATATGTATATTTATATGACAAGCAGCCCACGTTTTATGCTGGTTGCTGTTGCTGTTGATGTTGATGCTGTTGCCGCAAAGCTGTCAACAGAACGTTAAGCAGGATTAGCGCCTTTTTGCATTGCGCTTTTTGTTTAGAACGAGAGAAACAGAGAAAGACATAGAGAGATGAAGAGAGAAAGATGCCAATGCCGATGCCGATGCCGATGCCAATGTCTGCCATCAACAAGGTGACATAAGAGCAGCAGCAACAATGACAACCAGCAACAATTTTCACATATTTTGCATATGCCTTTAATGCCGCAGCTTAAGAGCATAAAAATAGCAAAAGTCGCTACGGGGGCAAAGGACAAAGGGACTAAAAGATACAAAAGTATCTCCTTATGTCGACAGCTTTATATGTATAGATATATGTACGTATATTCTCAGCTTCTTTCTGTTGCTGTTGTTGTTGTTTGTCTGTCTTGAGGCAGCCTCCAAAATGTTGTTGAAACAACTTGAAGACAGCCAACCAAAAAGCAAAAGTAAGAACCAAGACTAAGTGGAAGCGAGTCAACGCCGACTGAAAGCAAGCAATTGGCATTGTCAGTTGAACAAAGTTTTTAATTAAAATAACCGAGCAATAAAACAGCGCAAAAATAATGTGACAGGAGAGAAGGGCAAACACACAGACACACACCCAAAGACAACAGTGCGGGGGAGAAATTTGGAAATTTGTTAACGACAATTTCCTTCGTTTTAAACAAAAGGAAAAAAAAATTTAAAAAGAAAGTGAAAGCTTCGGCTGTAACGAAGTTTATATACCCTTGATCATTCGCCAGACAAACAAATGATCCTACTTTGCGTTATATGTATATACGTTTATCCTATAGACAATCGAATGATTTGAAGATCGTAAAGTCCTTTACACCTGTCACAGTTAAAAAGCGGTGATAAAAACTTGAATTGTGGAATGGAATTCTTTGGATATTTTGTCCAGTGTCCTAAGCATTCAGCAGGGGCTAGTTGACTCTTCTGAAAGGATAGGATTAGGTGGGATGTTTCTTTGGCCCCAAACGCAATTAAAATTTCATGGCATACCCTAAAAGCTTCTATTCAGAAATTTACGCCACTTGAATATTTATTGCAGCAGTCGTCAAATAGGAAAGGTCAATGCAATTTGGCCTTGAACTTGAACCCTTTTGGCTGCCCTTTGTCCAGATATTGTTTGGGGGTCAAAAATATTTGGCTTGTATTTTTTCAAAGGTTTTCACGCTCCATTGACCACGCTGCTGTTTAGAAAGGGCTGGTCGAGGGAAGAAGAAGGTTACTCAGATTGGGTTATAGCAGACAGAGAAAAATCGGAGAAATATTTGAAAACGAACTCATTAAAAAATCATAAATCACACCGCCAATGCAATGTTGAAAGCTGCATAATGAAAATTAAAAAAATATAAAATGAAAAGGAAAACTTTCATTAAGAAAGGAAGGCAAAATGAAAGAGGAAAAATTTCACAGTTACTGGATAATGATGGTGCGTGCGTTGGCGTTGACGTTGGAGTTGCTGCCAAGATTGATTGATGACATGACGTCAATTTGCCTCACCAAGGGAAGAGAAAACAAAACGAAACCCAACGGAAAGAAAAGAAGTATGCAAAAGACCAAATTGTGCATGATGTGACCGAAAAGAAAGAAAAATGGGCGTACACACACACACACAGAGACACAGACACACAGAGGTAGATGGTCTGGTCACGCCTTCATCTCTCCGTCATATCCCACCGTATCTCACACTCTTTTGGCGATAACGATGACGATGTGCTCCAGCTCTGTCTGCCATGGCGCCTATGAAAAGACAATGAAAAAGGCATTAAAATTGTGGTCAGTCCCATTTCAGGGATTCCAGAATGGTTTTATATATATATATGTATGTACATACATATGTATGTAAGTATGTCTGTTCGTATGATGAACCACTCGAGGGCGTTGTTGTGGTGCATGTTTGGCTTGTTTGTGGGCGTGGCAACAAAAAAAAAAAAAAAACAAAAACCATACAAGAAACAGACCAACTTTTGGTGCTATTTTTATGGCTTTTGGGTGTAAACTTTGCTCTGCCGCAGCGACAAAGACACAGACAGAGAGAGCGAGAGCGAGAGCGAGAGAGTGAGAGTGAGATAGGGAGATAGATTTTTCAATAGCAAGGAACTTTGCATTATCTTTTTAATTTTTTATTTGTGGCCAAGTGATAAACATACGGCAATAAACAATGATAATAGAGCAAAGATACTTTACGCTCCAATGGAATAAATCTTCAAGTATATAAACGAATAAAAACACAAACAATATGCAAATGCCAAGAACAATTTTTCTTAAATGAATTCTATTTCAGTTTTATTTTCCTTGGGACAATTAATATTTGTTGGTTTTCATCATTTTTCATTTTAAATGCAGTGTACCGACTTAAGCTAAAGTTCCATCTCCCGCGACATACCCAGACCGACTACATAACACCACTGAAACCAACTTTTCATAAGTAAATTGCTTAACAAATTAATCAATGAATTATTTTAGCACAAAATGAGCAGCTATATTAATTAGTTCATTGTTTCAAGATGGTTCGTTTGAAAACATTTAAAACATTCCTTAAACCTGTCACTAACTTTTCAAAAATAAATCTTCTGAAACGCAAAGTCTATATTAATAATATTAAATAGATTTAGTCATCACTTCTAAAAAAGAAGACATACTTTCCATTTAATTCATTTAGATTTTATTTCTTTTTTTCCAAAAATAAGACAAAAGTGAAAACTCAGATGTTTATTATCTCAATTTAAAAAAGAAAAAAAAGAAATCGTAAAATGCCAATGAAAATTATTGCAAAAATAATTTGTTGACACTCGAGCACATGGCTTGGGCCATTTTATGGAGAGACCGCAAAATCAAGAAAAAATCTATGAAAATTTCATGAAAATCAACGAATAAAAGAAGAAGAGAATACAAAATGCTGCAGCAAAGGCAAAAGGAAAAATCACATAAAATTGTTGTTTAAATACTTACCGCAAAAGGCAAACAATTTGATGGCAATGCGGCAACATTTTTGCAGGCAAAACCGTCTCGAAATCCGTAGACTTGTCTTTGCTTCTACTACATCATGCTGGGCACGTTTTTCTTTGCTCTGCTCTGCTCGTTCTGCAAAGAAAAGATAAAACCGAATCGGCTTCAGCAATTACTTCAACTGATGAGTTTCTAATTTAGAGCTTAATTTCTGTGTGAGCGAAACGAAAAAAGGAAAACACAAACAACTGAAACAACTGATACCCTCTAAAAAACAAAATGGGAATTCAAGTGGAGAAGAATGAACGATCCCCAGGCATTAGCTAGATTATGTGTCAGGCTCAGAACACTAGTGGATTAGGCTAGATAATTGAATGGAAAATATCCTGTTAAATTCACTTGAACTTACTGATGCCTGCTCTGCATGCAGGGTATTCCGCGGACTAGTTGCCTACGGGAGTTTGTCCACGATTCTTTTTTAGCTTTCGGTAGGAAAAGTCATAAAATGTCAGCAACGTACAGGTAGAACAGTAACAAGAACAACAACAACAATTTGCAACACTTTATGAGGCCTAAAGAAAAGCGAAACCTTTCACCTTCCGCACACATTACGTATACGTCCCATAGTCCTACCTTCTCTTGCTGGCCCGCCCCCTCCATAAATTTAATGCTAGAAATTGCTCAAGTTATTCCCTTTGCCTTTGGGTCCTTGTAACATTTCCTCTTTTAGTTGCTTTTGGAGTATCCGTTTCCGTTTGTTGATTTTACGCACTCAAGTTGGTTGCTTCTCGTCTGTGTCCTATGGTCTGAATCCACGTGTCCTCGAGGTAAGCAACGCACACACACACACACACACACAAAGAAAAAAACGAAACGAAAAGTAAATTAGAGTGTCGCCTGTCGCAGGCTCAACTACAGTGTTTTCTCTTTTCCTTTTTTTTCCCCCTTAAACCATTAATTGCCTTTGGTTTTCTTTTCGGTTTCAGTTTCTCCCTTTAAGAAAGAGGCCAAGCGACCGCTTCTCTGTTTTCTGCTCTCCATATCTCTAACGTTCGCTCTCTCTGTCTCTGTTCCCTTCTGGATCTCATGCTTGATTGCTCGGGCGTAAAGCATTAGAAGAGAACGAAGAGAAAGGGCAACATTGGGTTAGAGTGTGGGGCTTAGATTGAAAATTGCTGATTTGATGATTGGCTATTTGACTAAAGAAAATGGCACATTTCAAATGCTTTTCTGGTTTTATTCATTTTGCTTTCTTTTTTTTCGCTCTCTTGTGTTTTTTATAGAAATCGAATTGCCATTCCATTTAATTCAAATAGTGAGACAATTTGAAACTCATTTATATTCCAACAACAGAACAAAAACAAAAGAAAAGTCAAAGGAATGAACAAAATGTGGCATATTTGCCCTGAGACAGAAGACAAGACAAGCTGAAGTGAGTTCAAAATTTAAATGAATGTTGTATGAAATATGATAATATTGGGAGTCCAATATGATAATTAGGAAACTTTACCTAAAAAGGCAGGACCACTATGGGATACAATGACCCAAATATTTCTCTCAGAAATCATGTTCAGTGATTCGTGAAGAATTGACTGCTATTAATTCTTTTTCCCTCTAACTGTCGACGTTTTTTACTAGTTAAAAGACAAACTTATGTCACAGAACACAAACTTTATTCAAGTTAAAGTTTGAGTATTCTATTCGTAGAATTTTTTTTGCCATCCTATAAATGGGACAATTTCTTTATGATTTTTATCATCTATAGAGAACTGTAAAACATTCATGGGGCACAATATCTATGTCCAGGCAATCAAATGGCATAGGATAGAAAGTTGCAGGATAATTAACATTCCATTATTGGAATTTTGTTGTTTTCTTTGTCTCTTGCACACACAATTAAGAATGATGATCTTTTTATCCAAGAGGTGCTTTGATACAAAGAATTTTTGTGAATTAACCAACTCAAAGTCAAATCAAAACCACAAAGAGACAAAGATAATTGAACGGGAGCGGTAGAAAGAGATGGAGAGAGACAGAGAGAGGCAAGGCAGTGACAACAAACGCATGTCAACATTGTTGATGTTTCCTATGTCGAGGGACCAATTGTTGGGCTGGCCCCCAAACTCAACCAATATGCCACATCACTAACAGAAAGGCAAATGCTGTCACTGCCAGATGCAGGGTAAAGAGTAAAGAATGAAATGTGGAATGAAGTGAAGTGGTGTGAAGGGAAGGGCAGAATAAAGTGGAGTTGAGTGGAGTGGAGTGGAGTGGAGTGGCGGGGTGAAGACAATGCAAATGAAAATGTGCAACGACGCAACGCAGCGCAGGCCGAACGAGGCAAAAACTGACAGAACTGTCAAAGTGTCTTCATTGTGTCCACTTCGTTTGGTCAATTCTTTTACCATGTCCAGTCCTCCATTTCCACCTCATCTCCTGAACATCCTTCTCATATCCACTTCGGTATTTTTTCCTTTTAAATACCATTTCCAGTTTTAGATTTACACTAAAAGCTTTTTCTTCTTAATGGTGGAGCATCAATATTTTTTGATCGAACCGTCAGAAAAAACACAAACAGAAAAAAAAGAGGGAAATGAGAAAAATTGAGAGATGTAAAGGGAATGGAAAGTAAGAGGGGGAAGGGTGACAGAAAATATAACATGGCCACAAACAAATTCACTTTGTGCATTTTGATTCGTCAAAATTGAATATAGAAAACCATCAGCAACATCAACAACAACAACAACAACAGCAGGACAAAAAGAAAACCACATAATTTCATTTGACTACAGATGATAGAAGAGTGAAACTGAATGAGAAAAAGAGAGAAACATATCGAGGTGAGCGGAAAGTAAGGAAAGGTAGCTAAAATGAAATGCTAACCCTTTTCAGAGCCACACATTATTCGGTATTTTTCGGCATTTCTATATACCCTAAAATCTGGTGTTTCAAATTGGGTATATTTGTTCTAAGTCATCAAACTTTAACCTTTTGAAGATTAAAAAGTTAATAGAAATTAATTAATAGAAAATGTCATTTTTAGCCAAAACAACTTGTTGACAATAAAAAAAAATTTAACATCATTCTCTCTCCTACTAGATATTCTCAAGTCGATGAAGTAGAGCAAATGATTCTTTCATTTTTTTAGTATCCCCCATCCATAGTTGGCGTCTAACAACTGGAAAGGCAGGCAACGTATTTCTCTATGTGGTGGTCTGACTGTTGCCTTTTTGCTTCGCTGTCTGCCAGCATTTACACAATATAAAGTACACACACACTAACACACATTCACTCACAGTGTGTGTGAATTTTTTGGTATTTCGGGCACGTAAAACATCAACGCATAAATACAAAATACAGAAGCATGTGGAAGGAACACCGTACGAATAGCTGAAAGACGAAAGGACCAGAGAAAAGCAGACTGTGAGAAAGAGGTTTAAGGCAAAAGGCAAAAGGAACGGGAAAAGTTAAAGCTGTCCTTCGACAGATACTCTCGTACATACGCGTATTGCTGAGAAATGGTAAATGCCATCTGCCGATCACTAGACAATGCAGCAACACAGTTAAGTTCAAATGTGTTAAACACGTACAGACAGATTGAGCTGCCTGCCATGCCAAAAAGCAAGCACACAGCGAGAAAGAGAGAATCAACGAACCAATTCGAAACAGCAAACTAGTTGCACTTTCTATGTGCCTGTCTGTTTGAATTTTCTATTTCAACAATTCATTAATTGGCTATTCATAAAAAAAAAACCTTTTTTGCACACAAATGTTTCTCTAATGAATGCTCCACATCTGTCTGAAATGAAAGTAAATTGTAAGTTTTCTCTAGAATTGAAAGGTTTTTGTACACAAATTTTGTAGTTTAAACTGTATGTGTGTTTTGTGTAAATGAATTTTCAAGTAAATTAAATCAATGCTGACAGCCAAAACTAAGAATTTTATTAAGCTCAATTAAATGCAATTCATGGAAGTGAGAATTGAAATTAGACCAACGAATCAACAATTTGGTTTGCATTTCACAAATAATAAATTAAACATTGCATGAAGAAAGGGTCATGACTTGAGGATTTAAAATTATCGTTAAAAAGAGGCATACAATTCAAATAGCATAGTAACAACTATGAATATAAAGTTCAGAAGTTTTAAATTTTATATAGTCCAACAATAATTTAAATGGCCTTCACAATTCTTTTTGTGGCAACTGTATAAACTGAGACTAAGAATAGTTTTTCATGTTTTATGTTTCAAATGCTTTGTAGTAACATTTCCATATGGTTAACATAGACCATTCATTCATTCAACATTCTGTGGCCTGCTTACCTTTTTTATATTTTAAATTTTTTTGACTAAGAGCCCACAGCCTCTGTCAATATTTAGTGATGGTTTTTGGCAACCCTTTCGCTCTCTCTCTCTCTCTCTCTGCCTTTCTGCCTCTCTTCATAGCAGTCGCGGAGGGGTGAAAATGAAAATTCAATTTGTTATAATTTGAAAAAATTTCATTTTTCGTTATGTAAATGTCGAACGATAAGCTAACAACGACTGAGGAAACACACACACAGGGACAGTCAGACAGAGAGAGAGAGCAAGACAGAGATACATATGAGCATATGGATAGGAGTAAATGCTATTGGCACCACCCTGGTGAAGAAAAGCAATTTGTGGCAGCTTAAATGTCAATACGAATGGGGAAAGAGTGGCTAAACTTACGATTTGGCGCAAAACTTCAGGCTATAAATAGAGAAAGAGAAGAGAGTAAGAGAGTGGTGTGGAGTGGAGTGGAGGGAATGGAGTGAAGTGGAGTGGAGAGGGCTTGAAACACGTCTTGGTTATTTTTAGCTCCAGGCAAAAGGCGTGTCCCATAAAACTAAAGTTCTGTTTCTCAGATGGACAGCGTAAAAACAAATTGCAAACGATAAACAGAAGCCCAAAGGCAGCCTACACATGTCTACCATCCATATATATTTCTATATAGACACCTACCTATACATATATATATATATATATATATGTATATATACTTTATACGAACGAACCATCATCGATTAAAAGAGACATGGACAAAACTCAGTCCTGAGGCTTCAGTCCAGGTGGCAACAAACCTTTTGTTCTCTTTCAGATGCCCATTGATTGTTTTTACCTTTTGAAAACATTTTGTGGGTATGTGTGCGTGGGTGTGTGTGCAGGTTGTGCGTTTGTTGTTATCCTTAAACATGAGCAATTCAATTGAAAAAGTCCCGTTCTTGTCGCATTGTTTTCATTCTGTCAAATAAACATCCAACAGCCAGCCTATCAAAAATTACACTATCCTGCCCTGAGATACATTAATATTTGCTCAATTCCTGTATCACATCATTCAATTTACCTTTAATGATATTTAAATCCCCTTTTTAAGGCATCCACACATTTTGAGTTAACTTGTCATTTAGATGAAACATTGTAACAGGATAACTCTGTCATATCTTCAGGCTTATTTGCCTTTAATTAGTCTATTACCACCCCCACATTGGACTTGTTCAACTTTGTTCACCCTCAGGAGAGCGTAGTGATGAGAGACCTTTAAAAGATTAAATTTAGGCTGTCTAGTAGAATTCTTTCATTTATTGAGGATGAATGGATACGGTCTTCGACAATCTCTTTTCGTTTGTGTTACACAAATTGAAGTAGTTTTCATTTTAATCTACCTGTAATTCAACATTAGGGCACAATAAAAAGATTTCTTCTTTCTTTTTTTTTTTTTGTTGGACAGTGCTATTAGCATAACTGTCAAAAAGTCCCTATTTTGTGGCTTATTGGGTGCAACATGGCGTATGATTAATATATATGTATAAGTATGTATATATTAAAGCCTTTCGTTTTTGGTTTCTTTTATCAACTGCCAATTTTATATCTTCTTTATAGAGTTCATTTTATTGGGCACATCATGAGAACAGAGAGATTTACAAAGCGAGAGATATATGATTACGATTATTATTATTATCATGTGTACAATTGCTTACAATAAATGGAAAAGCTCTTCGTAAAATTTTAGCTCAATAACTCAATCAGATTTCGACACAAAAAAAAAAAAAAAAACAAAAAAAAAACAGCAATAATAACATATATGGATATAAAATATATATGTATACAAAGGCGGACAGAACATTTTGATGCATGGCCACAAAATACAACACAGATAAGAAAGACGCGAAACAAGATGAAACCAAAGTTTGACCTAACAATGAATTTCTAATGCTCTACTACAACAAAACTTGCCATTCTACGGCACTTTTGCTCAAGTGAAATTTCAATTGGAAATCGCAAAGCCAAGCGAAATGTTCGGTTAGACCCAAAAAAGTATGCTTATTTTTTTTTGCAATTACCTAGTGTGAGTTAATTGGACAAAATTTTTATTCGTTTCGTTACTTCCAATGCTAAATATTTACTGGAACTTGGTATCAAAATTTAAATAATTTTTCACTTTCTTTCAGATAGAAAGTCACGGAACTCAATCTAGTTTAGTAGAGTAACGAAAAACTGTGGTTAGTTGGTTTGGATTTCTCGTTTTTGGCTCCCTGACCACGTATATTTGTTACAAAATCGATGAATCAAAGTAAATTACCAGAAATAAATGAGATAAAATATGGGTAAGCGAGGCAGCTCGACCTCGCCCAACCATTTCCGCCGCAATATTAGCCAGGTGAGGTGAACAGGGCGCAGCGCAGAGCAGCAACGAAATGGAGAGTGACAGAGATGGAAAAGATGTTTGGACGGGGTGTGTCGTGTCGTCTTTGATTTAGCAGGAGGATAAACTACAAGTTGACCTGAAAAGCAACTACTCTACGTGGGGTTTGAAACTAGCTAGTTGTCGCCTCTATTGTGAAATGCTGCTTAGATGAATGGCAGCCACTAATATGGGGTGGGGAGGTAAGAAGTCAAGAGGGCCACCCTCTTGGGTGTATAACACCTTGTTCATGCACACCCACATACACACATGAGTGATGTGTGTGTATGTGTGCCGCTGCAGGAAATTGAAAAAGTTTGTATATGCCAGTGGAGAACTTCCGTTTCAGCTGTTCCGTTTCAAGTGTAGCAGGCTTGCTCACTAAAGACGGTAGTACTCATCCTCTCAGGGAGAGAACATGCTCGTCTCTAAATGAGAGCGAGGTACGAGAGAGCGTCGAGTCAGTCTGGGTTGAACGAGTTTGCGAATCGGTCGTGCGAACGAGAATAAGAATCATAGAATAAGCGCACCCTTGCCTGTAATAAATACATACATATATACTAAACAATTTAAACAAGTCAACCTATTACAATATCAGAAGTGGTCCTAACCCAAAACCATGAGTAACGCAGCTCAAATATCCGATTTAACCCTCGATCAACTAAAACAATGGCTAGCAACTTTAAACATGCCAACTAGCGGCTCAAGAAATGAATTAGTGCTCCGCCTGTATAGCGTACCAGTCGAAACACGTGGTCATGCCCCACCTGGTTGGAACGAACATGATAATTCAGATCATAATTTAGACGACATTCAATTGATGCAGCCTAACCCAGACCAATTAAATGAAGCGTCAATTGGCGACGCGATTCCGAGAAGCGTACAACAAGAAGCGGCAAACTCCAACTACAACAACAACGATGTCGCGTTGGTTCAACAATTGCTACAACAACTTCAAGTGTTGATTCCTAGAATAGAGCATGGTCACGATTTGAGCAGACCTTTCCAGAATTTGGAAAACAATGGCAACGCCATTGACAATGGTATCGATAACAATGCAAATATCGATGACAGCAGCATTCCCATCAGTGGCAACGCCACAGTCGAAGCCACCAACCAACACTCTGGCAACTCAAACGGCGAATCTCCGGGCATAGCTTTTTCACTGGCGAAGGAAGTATTGATGGACTTTAACGGCGAATCGTGCTCCAAAAAGTGGGTGGCTCAGCTTGAAAGCATCGGTGAAGTGTATAACATAGGCAACACTCACTTACGAATGCTCTTCATTTGCAAAATGAAAGGCAAGGCGCACTCATGGCTTCATTCGGAGATTACACGCATTCGTGAGCCAGTAGCAGTATTATGCGAACAGTTAATGGCAGCTTTTGGAGAGAAGATGTCCAAGTCAGAATTGCGTCGTCATTTCGAACAGCGTAATTGGAAGTTGGGCGAAAAGTTTGCAGCTTATCTGGACGACAAACTAATGTTAGCCAACAGCATTAACATCGATGAAGAGGAGCTCCTTGATAAGGTTATCGAGGGCATACCTGACAAGGGATTACGAACTCAAGCACGGATCCAATGTTTCGCCAACCCCAAGCAGATGTTAGCTGCTTTCGCTGAGATACATCTAGAGGACATTCGAAGCGCAGCTAAGGATGAAAGCGAAGCTGGCAGACCAAACAAGCTCCGAGAGATGCGATGTCGTAGATGCAACATTAGAGGACACCTGGTGAAGGACTGCAACAGGCCGGATCGTGTACCAGGCTCTTGTTTCATTTGTGGATCCATGGAGCATTGGGCGGCCAAATGTCCAGATAGGAAGGGCAATCGTGAAACTAATGGACTTAACCGCACGAACCAGAGCAGCAACAATTTTGTAAGAGAATTTATTATACATTTTGTAGACTTCCCAAATAATTCCTTTATTGCAGCGTGCCTCATAGATTCGGGGAGTCCAGTTTCCTTAATCAAGAAGAAACATTTACCTAATCATTCATATCTTTATTCCGTTGAGCAATCTTATCAAGGGCTAAATGGAAGTCCTCTCATTACATTTGGAAAACTACAATGTTACGTTGTGAAAAATTCAATAAAGATTTACTTTTATTTACTCGTTATCCCAGACGAATCTATGAGTCGCGATGTAATTTTTGGAAGGGATTTTTTGACATCATGCAATCTAAAACTAAATTTAGATTCTTTTGAAAAAAGCACACGAATAACTTCTCAGAGCCACGAAAACGTAAGAAAAGTCAATTTTAAAGAAATTGGAATTTTGATGTCAGAATTAATGGAAAATGAAATTGTTAACATAAGTGTAACGGGTAATACAGAAAACGAAAATATTAATGCAAATGGTAATAATAATACAGAAAATGTTAATGTAGATAAGGAAATTATTGAATACAGTGTTATTGACAAAAGAACAGGCATAGATAAAGAAATTACTTTAGAGTTTGAAGAGAATATAAATAGAGGTACAAATGAGGAAAAGTATAAGATTGAAGAAATTAAATTAAAGGAACCCCGTAGTGAGTCTGAAGCAAATATGGAAGATAACTTTGAGAGAAGAATGTTAGAAATTTGTTACATAGATAATGAAAACCCAGAGCTAGAATACGCGATCGGTGAAAACATAGATTATAAAACGGTTCAGAGTTTTGATAAGCTAGTCAGGGATAGATATGTGAATGCGCAAAGACCGGATAAACCGAATATCAGATGTGAAATGAAATTAAACCTAGAAAATTGCAAACCATTTAGTTACGCGCCAAGACGGTTATCATATTGTGAAAAGGAAAAACTACAGAACTTGTTAGATGAATATATAAGAGAAGAAATTATCAGACCAAGCGATTCGGAGTATGCGTCTCCAGTAGTTTTAGTGAAAAAGAAAACAGGAGACATCAGATTATGCATAGATTTCCGAAAACTGAATAAGATGATTATAAAGGACAACTATCCGTTACCACTGATAGACGACCTATTAGACAGACTAGTCAACAAACGTGTTTTTTCCAAATTAGATCTTAAAAATGGATATTTCCATGTATTCGTCGATAATGAGTCAGTAAAATATACGTCTTTCATCACGCCGCTTGGTCAATTCGAGTTCCTAAGAATGCCAATGGGGATCAAGAATGCATCACATGTTTTCCAAAGGTTTATAAATCGAATTTTTGAAGACATGATCAGAAAAGGGCAGGTCCTAGTATACATGGACGATATAATGATAGCCAGTGCAGATACAACCGAGCACCTACAGACTCTAGAAGAAGTTTTTGATAGGTTAGTAAGAAACAAATTAAGACTACGAATGGACAAATGCGAGTTTTTCATGTCAAGTATAAAATACCTGGGATATAAAATCACAGAAAACAAAATATGCGCTGACGATAAAGGTTTGGAGGCAGTAAAAAACTTTCCAGTGCCAGGCAATGCACACGCAGTGAAAGTTTCTTAGGTTTGTGCTCCTACTTTAGAAGATTTATAAAAAACTTCTCCATAATCGCTAAACCTTTGTATGACTTGATGAAAAAAGACAAAGAATTTCAATTCGGAAAAGAGGAATTAGAATGCTTTCTCAACTTGAAGCAAAAACTATTGGAAGCACCAGTATTGGCGATATATGACCCCAGAGACGATACAGAGCTTCATTGCGATGCAAGTGCATTAGGTTTTGGAGCGGCCTTATTGCAAAAGAAAGCGGATAAAAAACTACATCCAATATTTTATTTTTCAAAGAGGACAAGTGAGGTTGAGTCGAAGTATCACAGTTTTGAACTCGAAACGTTAGCGATTGTGTATGCCCTGCGCAGATTTAGGATTTATGTCCAAGGAAAGAATTTTAAAATTTTAACTGACTGCAATTCTCTAACTCTTACGCTAAATAAGATAGAATTAAACCCTAGGATTGCGAGATGGGCCCTTGAACTTCAAGAGTACGATTACGAGTTAGCGCATAGATCAGGGAAGCAAATGCAGCACGTAGACGCGTTAAGCAGATGCACCAATATCATGGTTATAGAACCGAATAGCTTCGAACACAACCTGGTTATTTGTCAAGGAAAAGACATAGAACTGAAAAAAATAAAGGAAATGCTAGAAAAATCAGAGCACAAATTGTTTGAAATGAGAAACGGAGTATTATACCGAAAGTCCAATGACAAGAAAATATTGTTCTACGTTCCAAAAGAAATGGAAAATCACGTTTTATACAAATACCACGACGAATTAGGCCATGTAGGTAGAGACAAAATGTTGGACGCAATAGGCAAAAACTACTGGTTCCCAAGTCTTAAGGATAAAGCAACGAGACATATAGAAAATTGTCTCAGATGCATAGCATTCTCACCTAAATGTGGCAAAGGCGATGGATTTCTGAACAGTATACCGAAAGGCGATAAACCTTTCGAATTAATTCATATCGATCACTATGGACCAATAGAAGCCGGGAGGTCTAAAAAACACATACTTGCTGTAGTAGACGGTTTTACGAAATTCGTTAGGCTATATACAACAAAAACCACAAAAACAAAAGAAGCAATAGATGCGTTAAAAATGTATTTTAGAAGTTATAGCCGGCCGAAATGCATAATATCCGACAGAGGGAGTTGTTTTACCTCGACTGAATTCGAATCTTTTTTGGTTGAACAGAAGGTACAGCACGTTAAAATAGCAACGGGTTCCCCTCAGGCAAATGGACAAGTGGAAAGAATAAACAGGAGTCTAGGGCCTATGCTGGCAAAGTTGACAGATCCAGATAAGGGGAATTACTGGGATACGGTTGTCGAAAACGTAGAGTACGCATTAAATAATACAATTCATAAAAGTATAAAACAGTACCCCAGTATAATGTTATTTGGCATAGAACAAAGAGGAGTAGTCATAGACGAACTGAAAGAAGAGATCAAAGAGTTAAGAAATACAGATAATCAAATAAACCTTGAGATGATAAGAAAGAAAGCAGCGTTAAACCAGCAAAAATCACAAGCATACAATGAAAGATATTACAATAGTAAAAGAACAGTACAAAAAGAATATAAAGAAGGGGACTATGTCATGGTTAAAAATTTCGACAGTACAGCGGGAGTGTCTCGAAAATTAATACCAAAAAACAAAGGACCATATGTAGTAGATAAAGTCCTGAAAAACAACAGATTTTTACTTAAAGATGTAGAGGGATTTCAACTTTCCCGTAACCCTTATCAGGGAGTATGGTGTGGCCAAAATATTAAGCCCTGGTTAAGAACTTCGATGTAATCATAAAATTTCGTTTCAATAATTGATACAAGTTGTAAAATATCAACAAAATATGTATAGCTCGTAAGATATGAACAAAATATGTATAGCTCGTAAGATATGAACAAAATATGTATAGCTCGTAAGATATGAACAAAATATGTATAGCTCGTAAGATATGAAAAAGAAATGTATACCACCCAAGATCAGGAGATCTTATTTTGTCAGGACGGCCGAATTGTAGCAGGCTTGCTCACTAAAGACGGTAGTACTCATCCTCTCAGGGAGAGAACATGCTCGTCTCTAAATGAGAGCGAGGTACGAGAGAGCGTCGAGTCAGTCTGGGTTGAACGAGTTTGCGAATCGGTCGTGCGAACGAGAATAAGAATCATAGAATAAGCGCACCCTTGCCTGTAATAAATACATACATATATACTAAACAATTTAAACAAGTCAACCTATTACACAAGTGAGTTCGAGTTGAGTGAGCTGCGGCGGTGGCGGCGACTAATTTAATAAGGCAAACGCGAAAGACACATGGCCACTTTTTACTACACACACACACACACACATACAGATCCTACATAGACACACACACAATGCTTTCGCTAGGCTGCCAAATTGCCAGTGTTTCTTTACTTTCTCTTACTTTTTCTAAACTTTTACTCTTCCTTCGAATTCTTTTATTTTTTTCTCCCTTTCTCCAAGTAATCATATAAATATTTGTTGGTAACTGTGTTAGTTTTTCACTCATATATATACATATATGTGTGTGTGTCTGTCTGTCTGTGTGCGTGCCAAAAAAAGTTTTGCGTGTTGCGTGTTTATTAAAAAAAAAAAAACCAAGAGAATAGAAAAGAAGGCAGAATTGAAAGAAAGAAACTTGTCCCACTTTTTCTTCTTTTTTAGCTCCACAAGGATAGCTTTTGTCTGACCCATAAAGTGTAATTCATGGTCAGAGTCCAGTGTATGGAGAGTTTGAGGCGTGTTTTGCAATTTATTTTATTCAAGCTTCATAGTGGAAAAAGAACAATGTATTCATAATACAAAAAGAGGAACATGTCTTATTTAATATCGTAATTTATACGATATGAAATTTTCTTTTTTTTTTTTTAGCGATCATTCGATTTAGTTTAATCTAGGCCAAATTAGTTACCAACTTAGTTCTGATCTCATTAGGCATGTTAATGCCATTTAATTTCAACATTTTATACATGCTTTTAATGAGCAAGTATCCAATGACCAGCAAATCATATGGACTGAAATTGTGTCAGACACGCCTAGGCTAGCTAGCTCATTACATGGCTGGGTCTAGAGTCAAACCCGCCGAGTCATATTCGTAGGGACCCTGGGGACCTATAGAAGTTTGCCTCCACTCTTACTCAGACGACTCTCAAAAGCAATTCACTTATGCACACATCATTATTATTATTATTATTATTACGATTTGAACAGTTGGCCATTGGAACCGAACTGAACTCCGACCCCAAGCTACTACATGCTACTTGTTGTTTAATTTATCGTCTAAACCAGGGCAAAAAATAAAAAAAAAAATATTGTTTGCCGTTGCCACTACAGCACTCCGCCACAATTCCAGCATTGTTCCCCATAAGTTACTCAATGGTGGCCATATTCCCCCTTTACCCCAGTCCTTTCGCTCTATTATGGCCATAATAAACTCATTAAAATGCAACACGCTGGTCACTGTCAACGCCAGTCGATGTGGAAGGTGGGGGGTCCATCTACCATATGGTTGAGTGGTTCCTTTTTCGACTTGACAGTCGGCTATGGTGGTTTAGCATACGCAAAGGACCAGAGTAGTAGGAAAGGGACCTGGTCTCCACTGCCACTGAATGTTTTCCACCCCCGTTTCGCAAGCTAAAAGGTTTCTCTTTTTTTCTTCTTCGTTTTCCTGTTTTTTGTTTACATTTTACTGGGCGCGTTTACTGCTCCTGCTGCTCCTGTCGCTGCTGGCTAAGTGGGTCAATGTGCTTTGAACTGATTAGTGTTGGGCCTTAACTATGACCATCGTGATGATGAGGATGATGACGATGGTGGTAGTAGCCCATTCTACTATGCGTGTTGGTCATACTCAAATGTTCCATCACGTTCCTTAAAGCCATATGTCCACCATACACACACACACACACACACGGACAAAATCTACAGATGCTATGCATAAATTTTATTGCAGAGACCAAGTAAAATCGATAAGATATCGTTATGTATGTATGTATGCCACGGTCCCACACTCTATTCCAAAATTTCTCACTCTCTGTTCGTCTCGTCTATATATCTCCCTGTCATAACGAAGCCAATAAATACAGGAAATTATTAACACACACACATACACAAATACATATTGAAATTGTACACTTTAAACAAAAACAAGAAGCGAAACCAAACCAAGCCTCTGTGGAATGTTGTGAGAACTCATAGGTAAATGCTTTGAACTGATTAGTGTCGCCTAACTAAAGCAAATGTCCTTTTCATTTCGGCTTGCGTTAGGTGCAAACATATAGAGGCAAATCATGAGGGGTGAGGATAATATCAACTCAGTTAGCTTCAATAAATTCAGACTATTCATTTATCTATAACTCTACGGTTCATTTCATATAACTTCACTTAAACAAATCCAACCAATCAACGAAACATTAATTATCAATTGATACATGTAAATTCCTCCACATAAAGGTTATTTCTAAGAAAAGCTTAACTCCTCATAACTCGAGCAAATTGTCGTGGCTTTCTTTTGGGGGTGTAGCTTAGTTTTAGGCTTACTAATACTTAAGTTAATAGACAAATCAATTTTTTTCTTCAAGTGTATGAAATGTTTTTGCGTCTGTTTTTTCTTTTGTTTCTTTTCTTGCAGATTTTTTGGTTTGTTTATGTTTTATGTATAGCCCCCCTCAAAAAAAATATATAAATAATAATAAATAAATAAATAGAATGGGTAAAAGAAAAGAAAAAGAAAAGAAAGATGTTTCAATGCGTCAAAAAATTTAAAATGAAAATGTTTATATTTATGTTTATATTCATGGCCAGTCATTCAGTCAGTTAGTCAGTCAAAGGACGGGGAAGGATGTGTGGGCGTGTGCCGGAGCCTTGGCGGGAGCTCTACGCAATGGGCTATCATTAGTGAGGCAAACTTTTTCAAACAATTTGCAAATTTTATGTTTGTTTTCATTTGACATTTTGTTGGCTCGTATTTTCTGTTCTGTTCCCTTTCCATATATCCCAATGCCTAAGCCGCTATGCTCACGATTGCCATTTCTGCTTGCCTCTCCTCTTGGTCCTGGCAAGTTGAGTAACTTCATTTGGCGTTTATTGACAGCGACAACTGACAAACACAATGTCAAGCCCCGCACCCCTCGCCAAAAAAAAAAAAAAAAAAAAAACGAAACAGTAAAAACAGCTACAACAATAACGGGATGTTGTAACTTTTTATCAAGTTATTAACTTATCTAATTCGATTATGGCCCACGCTCAGCCTCTGCCTCTGCCTCAGCCTCTGCTGCTACCTCTACTTCAGTTTGCTGTAGCGTCAGTTCCTGTTCGTTTCCTTTCTTCTCCCAGACGCGTCACTTCCTTCTTCTCTCACCAGTCTCTTCTCCTGTCGATGTGGCAATGCCGTTTACATAGCAAAGCAATTCAATTACAAATGTGGCAGCACCAGCATAGAGCAACACCATCAGCAACAACAAGAACAACAACCACATTGTCAAAATGGCTGCCTAGACAAACAAATAGACAGAAAGACAGACAAAGGAAGACGCATAGGCAACAGACAACAGCAACAAAATTCTTTGAGCTCGCGATTTTCCTACCATTTATGTCCTGTTTATGCCTCAACAAAATTTCACGAATTATTCATACTTCAAATTCTTTAAAAATGTTTAATACATTTTGGACTAAGCATTTCGTTTGCTTGACCAAACATTTTGCATTACATTCAGTAAATAAATTTCTGAAAATTAACATATTCCGTAACACCCCAAAAATGTCTTCATAGAAGTTTAGACCTTAAAAACTCAAAGAAGAGGTGAGAAGAAAACAAAAGACTAAAAACCAAACAGGTACATACATACATATATCTATGAAACCGGGTATCGAAAGTAATTAATCAATAATCAAGCATCTGGATCTCTAAGACTTTATAACTATATTACTATCTAATAAAAATATTAAAATAGACAATTTAAAGATCATTGGAATATTGAATTGATATTAATTAAGCTTTGAATATTAAAAACATTACTCCTAACAACGATCTAAGTTCGTTATCCAAAAAAGTTAGCGTATAAACTAAAACTAATATCCTGTCCCTCTCTCTCACACACACACACACATATAGTCTATGTTTCTCGGTTGATGGGTGGACTTAGCCTACAGTTTTTACTTTGACAGGAGCAACAGCAGCATCAGGTTCTTTTTGTCAGTTAAATTTTTACGATTTGTTGTCAAAGCCCGCATAGAACATTAAACTGTCTTCGTGTTTTGCCTACAGGCCAGGCACTGGCAGGTCGCCGCCTCTTTATTTGCCATTTTTTTTTTTTTTTTTTGAGATGGAGATAGACAGAGGTAGGGAAGGGGAGACGAGATAGAAGAAAAGTTGGCCATTTGTCTGGCTGTCGCTTTTAGTCAGTTATAAAGTTTTTAACCTTTATGGAGTGCGGCCCATTGTTGCTTGTTGTTGTTGTACGTGACTAGCAATTGCTACATTGTCATATACTCTCTCTCACACACACACACACACACATACACACATATACATTTCTATATATGCATGCATGTTTTTAGTATGTAAATGTATATCTACGCTCTTTGCAGTTTTTGTTTCGTTTTTGTCATTTTTAATAGCATTGTTTTGTTTCCTTTCCCTTTTCATTTAGGTTTTTTTTCTTCTCTTTTTTGTCCTGCGTGTACGTGTATGTGTGTGTTGGTTCTTTTGTTTGGCAATTGATTTGCGCCAGAGAAAAGAACAACAACAGCAGCAACGAAAAGAAACATACACAAAATATGATAATAAAAGTGGACAGACAATGGTTACACCTCTCCCCCGTCTACAGCTCCCCAAGAACCCCTCCAAAAAAAAAAAAAACTTGCTCCTCGTATTGAGCTTTTCCAATCAAACTTGTATTTTGTTTTCTTTTTTTTTCTTGGTTTTTGTTTGGCCAAAAATGTTATTGAAAGCAGCTTAATGCGACAAGTAAGCTGTTCCATTATGCCACAACATGTACCAAAACAGGACAAAAAGGAAAAAATAAACCGGGGGACAGGGACAAGACCGAAAAATATTCAACCATCTGAGAGCCAACTGTGAGACCTGCGGGAGGCAGGCAAAGCCATATACATGGCCGCTGCTGCTCACAAAGGAATGTATGTATATGTTGACAGGGCAATCACAAGTGGCCTTAATTTCAATTGCATACTTTCGGGAGCTACTTGAGCATGGCTATTGACATTAACAGATTTCACGAGGCCTTATACAAACAATATTCAATTAATAATTTAAAAATTAACAAATAATTTGAAATTAACAAATTGAAGAACAATATAAAGAAGATTTGTTGCCTATTAAACTTTTAGTTAATTTTAATTATCTTGACTTTTTAAGCGATTTTTTTTCTCTCAGTTAAAAATCCGCTCCTGTGTGGCCAGCACACTTGTCTCTCATGCATAATGCTTTAGCATTGTTGTGTTCAAAACTGACAAAAAGCAACTTTTATATTTTTGCACTGAAAATTGAGAAGAAAAATTTGCTTATTCCGGACATGAAGAAGTCATATTTAGCTAGAAAAGTCGAAAGTGAGATGGGGAAGATTCAAGGAAATTCATGAACAGGATTTAGTCACAAATACCAGAAACAAGTGAAAGCTATACAGAGCAATAGAGTAAGAGGGAAAGAGTGAGAGAGCGAGGGAGAGCTAGGCAGAGAAAGATACGTATGATGAGGAGTAGTAGGTAATATGTAACTGCATAAGTATGATTGATGTTTTTGCTAGCCCAACTTCAATTACCAATTCATAGGGGAAGAACCGGAGATGGCTAACAACAAAATCATCAAGCTTCAAGATAGACAAACAACAACAAAATCAGCACCAAAAACAGCAGCGGCAACAAAAACAGCTACAACAACAACAACAACATAAAACAAATGCCTACGTTATGTTGCTGCTTTTTGCGCTTCAATTGGTAGTGAAGAAAAGCAGCTAAATGAAATGACGGAAATGACGGACGGTGAGGGCGACGACGGAATGGCAGAAGAGCAAGCGAGAAACGGCAATGCCGCTTGGCATTGTTGTCAGAACAATTTCTTTTGTTAAGTGGGCTAAAATCCTCTTGCCGGCCCACTGACTCTCCTCCACAAATTACTTCTCTTTCTTCCTCTGTGTTTCAACATTTAATGTTTGCTTTTATAATTAAGCGATTTTTTAATTAATTTTTGTTTGTTTTGTTTGTTTAAGACACATTACGCATACGCCACATGAGACGGCGTCTTAAACGCAATCAACATGGCTTTAAGATTACCCCCTTTTTGTTTTTTTTTTTTGGAGTTCTGTCTAAGAATTTCACTGACTTCCCGTCTGAGCATGGCAATGACATCCTTCTGACCCCGCTGCTGACAGCAAAGGACAACTAAGAAACGCCAAGAGTTAACTAAATGCTCGACAGTTGCATTTAGAGCCATGGCAGAAAGAAACTACAAAAAAAAAAAAAAAAACTTAAGGCTAAAAGTTTATCTCAACTGTCGCTGACAGGCTTGAGGCATATTTCGCCATAACACGCCTTCCCCTCAACTGCTTCGTCCCATAGCGATCGGCCCTTTATATATATCCGGTGCCGCAAACACTTCCTGTTTACAATTTAAACTAATAAGCAAAAGGAGTCCGACACAACGACAACAAGAACGGCAACAACAACAACAGCAACATGGATTGCAAACGTTCTGCCTCTGGGTTTAGCTTTGGCTATGGTCCTGGTTCTACCGCCATCGAAAGACATCATCATGCTCAGCATCATCATCGTCATCATCCTTGTTGACTGGCATCGTTTTGAATTTTCATTTTAACGCCATTTTTTTTTCTTCCTGCCTGCCATATTCAATAAATCGAAATTGACATTTGCCTTAGCAGGGGGTATCCTTTGGCTTATTCGTATGCAAAAACATATTTACATATGTATAAAGAGCGAAGGAGAGAAAGAGATGGACTAAGAGAGAAAGACAACAGAGCGGATATCCCACTGGCAAGTAGGTATATATTTTATTGGCTCTATGCCAAAAGAAACTCTCTTATTTAAATTGCCATTTCAATAGAGTTTTCTTATTAGCTTCTTAATGAAATAGATTGATAACCGATCAATCGAATCGTATCTATTGGTGGATAAACAAAATCCAAGCGCATATATGTTTACAATCTTTCTCCAGAAAAATTTCAATTAGTTGCCATTATTATATTTGACTTTTTTCGTAAATGTTTTGAAATATTTCAACTTTCCCACTGACTGCCAGTCAAAAATCTTTGACATTCCAAGACTTTTTCTCTCATTTCTCGGCATCTGTTTATTTGGTTAACTGTTAATTAACATGGATTTTCAACACTTTTTGTTCTCCTGCTAGATGAAACTCTATTATTTTCCTCACTTTATTCGCATTCCATTCAATTTTCACAATTTTTGTTTCACTCCATGGCCTCCACCATGTCATTCCTTATCATTCCACAACTTGTTGAAACTCAATTAACTTGTTCAACAAGAGGGTTAGGAGAAAGGGCCGTAGGCTGAGCAGTTTTTTTTTTTTGCTTCCTTTTTTTCGTTTTTGTTTTTTTTGCTCCTTTAAAAACGTTAAATATTTGCAAATACTTGGGCATGAGGACACTTGAGACAAACACAACAGCAGCAACAACAAAAAAGAAAAGCGCAATCAAAATGTCAGTATTAAACAATAAACGTTAGCTCAAAATTTTACATAAAGTTTTTCTTTTTAATAATTTTTATGATGAGCAGAGAGCAAAAGCAGACAAAGACGAGTGGTTAAAGGGAGATTGGTTTGTGGGCCTATGTTGGGGGCATGGTTCTTGGGGCTGCGGCTGGGGCTTAGGCTTCGGGTCGGGGTTAGGCGGCGAAAACTGTCAGCCTGTCAACGTGTTGCTATGAGATGAGATGAGAGCCAGTTACCGTTACTTCTACTCACAATGGTAGTGAGCAAGAGCGAGAGAGAGAGAGAGAGAGTGGTAGACAAGGAAAAGGAAAATACGAGCAAACGAGAAATTGAGTGGCTCTGGGAGATGCAGAGAACGTTGGAGAGGAGTGCGAGAGAGCATTACAATGTTTACGTTATCTCATTTAACACTTGAAAAACTTTTACAAACACACACACACACACACATGCATAGCAGTGCTGTCGCTTTGGCCTTTTTCTAGCCACTTTTGTATACCTTTGACTTGAATCCTTTGGATCAACAATCAACGGAATCAAACATTAAAATAAAATAAAATCAGTTGTCCAAATTTGTACAGCTCAAGTACCTTATTAATCTCGAAATGTATTCTTAAGTCGTAAGTCTTTACAGTCTCGCTAATTTCTACAAATCTCAGATTGACAACTAGAAATTTATAGAATATTTTCATTTGGTAGCTTACATCAACTAAAATTTTGACCTTGAACAAAGGCCCATCTGTGGTTTTTTATCTGATTTCAAAATTAACTTTTTCACCAAATTCTCAGCTCTGATGCATAAGCGAACATGTCTACTGTCTGCTTCTTTGTCTGTGTCAGTATCGGTGTCTGTTCCTGTGTGCGTGGCTATGGAGCTTGGTTTGTGTGTGTGTGTTGTCTTTTAAGTAGGTGCCTGGTTTGCTGTCTGCGACTGCTATCTCCTTACACTTATTCCTTCTGTGTTCTCTCTGTGGCAAAGGCATTTGCACATTAACAGTGTGAAAAATTATGATGGAGACATAAAACAGTCAGCTGAGGCCCTGGCAAAGAGCAAAAAAAAAAAACAGGTTTACTTTTGCTACCCTCACAGCGCAGACCTTGTCACATGTGTGGGAAAAAGTTTCAATGGTATTAGTTGGTTGGTTGCCTGGTTGGTTGCCTGGTTGGTTAGTTGGTTGAATGGATGGACGGATGGATGGGTGTTGTTTTTGGTGCTTTTTGTCTGTCTGCTTACTGTAATGCATAAATCAACAAAGCCCAACCAGCCGACTCCCAAGAGAGTCACAATTAAGAGGCGTGCCCCTGCACCTGTCCCATGTTTCCCATCTTCTGTCCCCTGCCGCACCAAAAAAAATATACATACATATAACGTTCATTGGGCCTCTGGCTCAATATCAATAATAAATGAGAGCTCAGAAATGCTAAGAATTGAATTGACTTGGTCTGGCATATATAAATCAATCATATGACAAGCTGATAAACATCCAAAAACAGCTATACAAATATGTATTTAAGTGGTCATATACATATACACACACACACACAATAATCTGTGAATGTGTGTGTTCGTTGCGCGTGCTTGGGTATGTGTGTGAATGTGGCACTGTATATGCATTTGCTTGAGACAATAAGAGCCAAGTAATTTCTGGGTTTTGGTTACGCATTTATTGGATTTTCTCCAGCTCCTGCTACATGTATTGTATGCTGCTATTTTTAGATCAGCTGCTGCGCAACAGTTTGGAGCTAATGTCTATTTATAGACAACGGAAAGCTTTTTCTTGTCTCCAAACGACCCGGCACCTCTCGTTTCCTCCCCCATTCCATTTCACCTCCCTCTTGCTCTCTTCAAAATAGTAAGAGAATAGCAATTTTCCTATCTTGTCTTTGCATGCAAGGCAAGCAACAAATATTTTAAGCTGATTCATAAGTATGCTACACTTTCTTGTACATACAAAAGAGCAACGCAAGGCAAACTCAAAATAGTATGCTATAATTTTGCCATTAAAATAAATATAAACATGAAAAGAAGGAAAAAACACCAAAGAAGTCAAGCAAAGAGCACATCAAAGTTATAAACATTTTCATTTATAGAGCCAAAGGATGAATACTTTCAACTAAAAACTAACAACCAATTTAAAACTTAACTTGCATTAGCTCCCAAGATTTCTAGACCTGAAAGAAATGAATAATGAGAAATGAAAAAACAACTATTGCAGAGAATTCTGGAATCGAGTAAAAGCCAAGCAAACATAAATATTTAGAGGAAGAATATACAAGTTACCGCCGCTAAAAATATCTCGATTTTCGATTCTAGGCATTGGATAGAAAGATGTCTTGGCAGTAAATCGGAGCTCTGTTTTATTTCCCCCTCTTTTGAGTGTCCGTGTGTGTGTGTAATCGCTTCAGTTTTTCGCTTATATGCACTTTGCCGTGCCAAACTAAGTGGTATGAAAATGTGTTTTCTGTTTTTCCATTTTTTTTTTTTTTCTTGCCTTTGCATTACTTATACTTCATTCTTGATTCCTCTTTCTCCATTTTGCTTCAATTTGGCTGTAAAGTATGCAATGCTGTTTCTCCTTCTTTGCATTTCAAATGTGTCTAGTCCTTTTCTTGCTCGTTTTCGTTTTTTTTCCCCTGTTGTATGTTAAAGAAAAGCATTTCCTTTTCTCCCTCCCGTAGTCTTAACCCATTTCATCGTGTTCTCCCTTTTTTTGCGCACAATTACGCAACAACAACAAGGACAATAAAAGAACAAGCAAAAGAAGAAGAAAAAAAAAGGAAAACAGAAAAAAGAAGGAAACGTAACGAAAGCATGGCCCGTAATCAGAAAGACGTAAAAATTTTCTACAAGCAGGTAACAAAAATATTTGAAATTGCTTTTTGCTTTCTGCTCATAACCTTTCTACCCATCCATCTGCTATGCTTTGCCTCGCCTCGCCTTGCCTTGCCCTGACGTGTCCCGCCCTCTATTCCTTTTAGTAGCACTTCGCCTTACTTTGGCCTTTGCTTTCGGCAGCATTCCATCTGGCTCCTGGTTAATGGTATACATTTTAGGCAACGTTTCGTCTGTTTCTTGACATTTTTCGTCCTCATCCTTATTCGCTCTCAACCTCGGTTCGACGCTTGATAAGGTTAATTGCCCAATTTTTTTTTTCTCTCTCCCTCTTCACGTTTTTTTTTTTTGGGTTTGCTTGGTGGCAAAATTCCTGTTACATTTTTTGTCATTTTCATTGAAACATATCGAATTTTGATTTGACATCGCTGAAATTGATAGACAGAAATAACTGAAATATTTTCCATGCCTTTTTCCAAGGCAGTTGACAGGGAACAAGCAGGGAGGTCATCATATACCATACATATATATCCATAGTTATATGTATATGAATCGCCAATGTCAGTTGATAGCCGCCATGGCAACTATTCACATTGTCACAATGTGAAAATATTTATTACAATCAGATTCAATAAATACATACAAAGGCATATGAATGGATACTCGTATTTGTATATTGAATTTCACTTCATTATTATTTTTATTGTATAATGGCGAATGGCCCAAGGCAGCGAAAAGCTTAAATTACATACAAAATGTTTTTCGTGGTAACGAAACATAATTGGCTAAATATTGTGCTAATTGATGTTATTAGAGAATCTTTAGCAAACGCATCAAGAACTTCTTTCCGAATGACACAAGCATTACACCCTATCCTTATTCTTTTTCCATTCTTAACGCAATATTGAAAACTATTCAAACATCTATTAGCGGACTTTAAACCAATAGTATGAGTAATTTGTCAGCTTTTTGCAAAACTGAAACAATTTTTCACACATTCCAGACACAAAAGAAGCACAAAAAAACGTCTGTGACTGTCTGTGTGTGTGTGTTTTTAACGCCCCATTTGCAGGTGACCACAAAAACCACAGGAGGAAAAACATAAGAACAAACTGAAACCGCTAAGGCAAGCGACTGAGCAGTCAAAAGGCTAAAATGTCTGCCAAGACAAAAGGGAAAGTGCCTTAACTACAATAAAATACAAATAATTATGACTAACCGACAAATAAAAATAACAAAGTTGTTTCTTTCAGCCTATTTTATTCTCACTTTTTTCTATTTTTGGGTGAAATGAAAAGACAACTTGTAACCTTTTACAAAAAATGCAAAACAAGGAGTCAAAAAAAAACCAATAATAAGAAGAAAAGGGGCGGTCAAAGTCAGAGCACTTGAAAGTTGATTTTAATGAAATGTCCTTTGAAGTTGCACCAATTGAAGAGGTCGGCAAGAAAGCCAAAGAAACAAAAATACAGCCGGACGGACCTGCGGTTAGTTAAAAGATGGAAGCAATAAAAACAAAAACACTGCGGGGAAAAAGACGGAAGTCAAATGGAAATTATGATAGTCCTTAACAGAAAAAAAAAAAAACAACAACACAAAAAATAAGGAACTGCTAGGAATTATGTAATCAGCAAGAAGAAAATAAAAGCGAAAGGAATAAATTTGAAGTCTTTGACTCTAGCCTAATATCAAAAAGAGGCAAAAAGGGGGCAAATGATGATAAAGGAAGTTGGTGGTGGAGGGGTCTAACAAAAATATGTCTCGATGTTAAGTGCTTCATTTAATTAACAAAAGTTGACATGAAAGCCATGGCCTTATGGCTAGCTTCTGTTTTTGCTTTTGCTGCTTTCACTCCACTTGCTTGCTCCTTGGAGAGCCCGCACCTTTCGGATGTTTGTGTCCTCCAGTTATTTGCTCTACTTTTTCTTTGCTTTTAATTGTTTCTCCTTTCGCTTCAAACCGAAAATGAAGGGGTACACTCATTTCCGTAGAGCGTTTGTCAACCAATTGTAGGCTATTTAAGCTTGGAATACTCAGAGATTGGCTGAAAAGAGCCTTTAAGCTCTTGTGAACGATTTTAACCGATGCATCTATAGGTTTAAATGAAATATTTAGATTAGGCAAAATATGTTGGCTTTACATTATGATTGGCATATTCTTTCAGCTAAATGTTTCTCTTTGAACGTAAAGGAAGTAACCTGAATAAAATATGCTATGCAATTTGTGAGTAGGCAAAAAGAGTATCTGTAGTTCAATATAACATTATTTTGTTATCTCTTTTGTTCTATTAGTGTTTGTGTTTTCACCATGACACGTGGCTTAACACAAACACACACACACACACACACACACACACACAAATACATGCATACTATAATACTCATACGTCAGGTGTGTCATAGAAAGTGGCTAGAAATACTTTTAATTAATTTTGCGGTGCTGCCAAATTGGTAATATCACTAAAATTTGATACCCATTTACATATTCAACTATTTCTATATGTATGCACATATAAGCAAGTTCCTTTGTGTTAGTTTTTGGGCAAAAAAAAATAAATAAAAATGTATGAAAAAAATGTAATTACAAAACAACAGACAAAACCGTAAATAAGTTTTTGGATTTTAATTAATTGCCTCAAGAGGAATTTATGCCAACTACTCTTCAACATCAATAACAAACATTTTTATACATTCCCCACATACACACACATACATATGTACACATATCTATCTTTATGCATGTATGTATGTATATGCGTATATACAGTAATTTGTTATTACATTTTTATCTTCTCTATTGTCATTTTAGTATAAAAATCATCAACAGCTGCGCATTTCACAGACGACAACAACATGCCGTAAATCTGCAAATGACATATATGTACGTACGTATGAGGAAACAAATTGGACCACAGTAACACCCAAGTACAGGGTGATTCGTCAAAATGAGACCCCTTGGAAATACATATAAGTATGTAAATGAAATCAAACCTTTATTTAGCCAGGCCAGGAGGCCATTCTTTGCCATTTCAACAAAAGGTGTGCAGAGGTTATCTGTCTACCAAACGTTTTTATCAGCGATAATACTAAAACTACTTGGGAATCACAGGGAAATTAAGTAAAAATGGAAGGTAAAACTTACAAGAAATTATCAAATTATCAAATTATGATTCGGCATATCAAATATAAAGGTCTAGAAAAAGTTGAATCACCCTATTAATAAGTAATTATAATTATTGCGTCTATATCTGGCTTAAACACTTGTTGTTCATGTTATACATGTACACATACATACATATATCCCTGGATGATAACGCTGAAGTAATTAAAGTGGCCTTGGGCCAGCACCAATTAAAATATAAAAACAAGACTTTCTATTTGTTTTCCATTGTTTCGAAAGCAAAATATGACTCTAGTTTTCGGTTTGTTTAAATTCATATCCAGGTTTGTACATGCATAAACTTATATGTATGTGTCTGTGTGTGTGTGCATGTTGATTATTTAAAATCAAATATACAAATAACAAATAACTGTTCAAACAATTTTGAATAGAACTCAATTCGCTAGCAAATGCATATTTGATTAAGCGATTTTCCATTTAATAATCAAAAAAAAAAAAAAAAAAAAAAAAACACTCCACAGTGCTCATAAACAAACATCAATTTTCATTCATTCTTTTTCTACTTTGATCAATATATTTGTGAATAAATTTGTTGTTTTCAATTGAAATTTGTTGATTAAATAGTTTGGCCTATTGAAATACTTATGAAATGATGTTGGCGATCTTGTACTCTCATAAATATTATTTCGATTTAAACTTTTAATTTGAAATTCCAATGAAATGTTGTGAAATATTTTTGATTTACCAGTATTAAATGCCCTGACCAAATATCAACACTTGACTTTTGACCATCGATAAGTAAATATACACCCTTTGCTTTGACGTACTCCAATATACATATATACAAACACACACATACACATATACATACATATATGAAAAAAAAATTGAATAAATAATAAATTGATATATTAATATCGCTGGCAGGCGAGAAAATTAAAACAAAAAAGGAAGAAAGAAAAAGCCAAAACGAATGAAGAGCAGAAAAAAAATGTAACAAGAATTATATAGAAAAACGAACACTTTAAATATTTCATAACAATTAAAAAACAATAAAAAATTCATTACGTTGAGCATAAATTGTTATTAAGCATAAATAATGAGACAGTTGGAACGGAAACGATTTGAGAGCACAAAGAACACCAAAACAAGGAACAAAAAGTGGACCAAGGACTCACCTTTATTCGAAAACTCTTTATTTTCCTCCTCTTATTTGGGTTTTCTTTTTTTTTTTTTTTTTCGTTTTTTGGAACTTTTTTTTCTTCTCTATGGCTGCATAAATTGGCACTTGGAATAAATCAACTGGCCACGGCGCGGAAATTTTAATGCAAATTTAAAAATGTTGGCCACGATTTCCCCACTCGATGGGTATTTTGATTCGAATTTCTATTTCATTTCATATTTTGTAGAGCAAAATTTTTGTGTTTTATTTCCTTTTTGTTTTTGGTGTTTTTTTTTTTTTGTTGTTGTTTCGTTTGGTTTTTTATGCAACTTTTTTGTTAAGCACTTTTAAAAAAAATATAAACGAAGAACGGAGAAATAGAGAAGAGCCAAGATTGTGTATAAAAAGGATCGTAAAATTAATATCCTACGAGTGTGTGTGTGTGTGTGTGCAACAGTTGCCGTGACTGTTGCCTTTACCCGTTATACCCTTGCTAGTTGCCCACAACCAACAAATGGGTTTTTATTTTTATGGTTTTAAGCGAGCAATAAAAACCGAAAAAAAACAACAACAACAACAAAAAAGTAACAACAAAATGCAGAACCTAACAGAACCGTGCAACAGTTTGCAATTATATGCGGCGAATGGGGGCGGGTCGAGATGAGTCGAGCCGTGGCAGCGGGGGGCGTGTTTGTGACAGTGCAAGAGGAGAAGAGAGTGCGAGATCCCGTTATAGAGCCTTGGCTGCAATTTGCAATTTGGCTTTTAATTGTTTTTCCGGTCCCAATTTATTTCAATTAAAGTTTCATTTCAAAACAAAACAAAAAAATTCACGACGCGCACTTTAAATTTAGCTACAAAACAGCAGCAACAACTTTGTCTTAATGTTCGTTTTCTGTCTTTGGCTTAGTCTTCTTTATCTTCTTCTTCTTCTTGCTGCGTTTCTTTTTTAACTGCAATTTCAAATATCAATTTCAACTCAAGCTTTGGCTATTGCTGCTGCCGTTTATTTTGATGTTGCTGTTGCTGTTGCTGCTGCTGTCTTTTTGTTTAGCTGTTAATATTGCTGCTGCTGCCGCTGCTGCTGCTGCTACCTTTCAGCGCTGCCTGCCATTTGCAAACTGACTTGCTCCAGTTTTGTGTTTCACCTTATAAATGCGAATCGCTCCTGTTGTTATCCTTAAATGTGAGTCCTGCTTCCAGCTAGTCGGTTTGTCTCGTTTGATAAGAACGTTTCTGTGTAGTAAACGCGAAGTGTGTGTACGTTTATCAGTGTGTGTACGTGTGAGTGAGTTAGACCAAGAGAGAGCGCAAGCGAATTTGTAATTCGAGAGCTTCGAAGAGAGAGAAAGAGAGTGACACCAGCTGCTCTTGGAAGGCCAAATCAGGCGATAGTGAGAGTGAGTGTGAGAGAGAAAGCGATGCATGGATTTATAGAAAGAGAGCGCCAAAGCTTCAGCTTGTTGCGGTTCATTTGAATTCAAATTAATAGCAAGTTCAATTCAAAACACCAAATAATTAGATCTTCAAATTAGATTTCAAAAATTATACTCTTATTTGTTTGTTAACAGAACACAATTTTAAAAAACAAAATCTTCACAATCATAATATATTAAATAAATATATTAAACTTTCGAAATTTATAAGTATATATCAATATTTAAATATTTATACAGCTGAATTAAGAAAATTTTACATTTTGATGTTGCTTGAAATTGTATTTTAAAAATTATTAAATGTATTTTGAATTCTACGGATGTCGTAATCCGTTTAAAAAGCATGTTCCAATTAATTCAATTGTTTTATTTTGGTTTAGATGCGTTTTTTCTAATTCATGTTGCAAAATTACTCGTTGCTCTTGCCTTCGTCTTGCCCATGTCTTTCTAGCTCTGTCTCTCTCTCTCTCTCTCTTACCTCTTTCTCTCAAAGAAAGAGGTTTGTAAGTATCTGCGTTCATGAATGAACACCCTCCTGTTGCATTTGTTTTTATTGTAAAAGTAGGTAATGTGTAGGCAGACTCTCTCAGACCATACATGATAGATAGAACTCAGTCTCAGCTAGGCAGCCACCCAATATACGCACACGCACACACACACGCATATAGGCTTGAGCTTACACCCAATATCTCATGCTCTAAGCTCTTACGTCTGGCCCCTGAAGTTCAAGATGAAGGTTATGCAGGCGAATACAAACTCCAAAAGCGTTCTGAGTTAAAGCTTTCTCTCACGCTCTCTCTGGCGTTTTAGCTCGGTCGCTTCACTCTCTCTCGCTTTTTCTCTCTCACTCTGGCTTTCAATACATTTGGTTTAACATGTTGCTGGGGACTTCGCGAAGACGACAAGGACAACGATTTGTTTTGTTTTCTGTTTTGTCGCGCCCCAAAAATTATGCTACAGTTTTGTGAGTGTGATGAGCTCCATTAAACGACTGACGGTTTCCGTTCCATCCTGCGTTTATAAGCGATTGTTTCAGCTATTTGGCTAAGTCTCGTCGTTGCCTCGATACCATTCCCTCTCTGACGACCCAATTTCATGCCTTCACGTACATAAAAGGCCCCAGAGCTTGAGTGTAAACGGCATGGCCAAGCTTAAAGGTATTTCGGAAAACTCCAGATTTTGGCCAATCATATCTTAGAAATGATTGGCTTTAAATTCTTTACCTCTTTGGTTTCTCTCTTTACATTTGATACAACTATGATTCGATTGCATCGCTATTAAGGCAAAAATTTAAAATTTGACGCTTAGATACTGCAAGTGCAAAGGAAGGTTGGCATCTTCTCATGTTGCTTTTGGACAACCATTTGAAAATTAAGCAGTTTAACATGAACTACATACCTGTGTAAGCCCTGCGACAACTAAAGCACCAACAAAATGCCCCAGTATCCCATTGCGTGCCCCCTACATGCTGGATGCTGGCTTCGATTGCTCTTTTGGACAGTGAAAATGATAAAAGTTTGCTTCCAAACTCTTGGTACTATCTTTTTCTTAATTTGACTTTGGACCAGCGTCAGAGTCAAAGTTGTTTCGTTGTCAATGATGTGAACTTTTGAACTTTGATTGGCTGACTACACGTACACTAAGACAAACGCACACAACAGCCCGATGTACCTTCAAAAGGTTTTACAGTCAAAGTTAATTCCTCGATAAATTAAATTTTCAAAAAGAGGATTTACTTTATTCAGACAATTTAGACAATAATCCTTTATAATTGAGTTTCATTCAAAATGTGGTCGAAACACTATTGAAACAATATATTCGAGCCCATACTGAATATTTATTTGTGTGCTTTAAGCCATCACTTGCTTCAAAGTCAAGTCTTAGAATTAGTAATTTATATTATAAGCAAAGCTAAGCAAAGGCCAATAGAAATTCCATAGATAATACCAACAACAAAAACAACAACGACCCTATGATAGCCTGCAGGCAGACAATTCTGCATCCGAATGCATTCCATCAACTTCATTACGTTCATGCAGAGTGAGGACAGAGCACTGAAAGGGAGAGACAAGAGAGAGAGAGAGTGCGTGGGGAACAAAAGCCATTCAGGTAGATGGTTTGCCTTTGGGACTGCAGCAGCTTAAGCTCAGATAAGCCTGCATGCTATAGCCTTCCCTATGGCTTCAAAATGGATTGCCCCACGGAGCTGTCTAGTGTAGTGTAGGGTGTAGTAAAAGAGCCGGGAGGAGTGTGAAATGCAAATGAAATGGCTCAAAACAAAATGCCAAAGCGCAATTGCAACAACTGACAGAAATGTCAGTCAGTCAGTCAGTCAGTGAGCCAGCCAGCCAAGGCAACGCAACAACAGCGAAGCAAAATAAATTGCTAAATTGCCGCAACCTACACCACACTTCCACTCTCCCTCAACTTACTTATCCATACATATATACATACATACATATAACCTCACCTAACTAACCGCAAGTGATACAAATCACTTTCACTAATTATGCTTTAGTTTTGAAAAATCTAATCGCCCACATAAACACGCAATCGTACTAAAATCAAGAAAAGAAGCAACAAAAAAGAAGAAGGAGAAAAAAAAAGGGTGGCAAAGGTGAAAAGGCGACAAGCCAAGCCAAGCGAAGAGACCAAATTGAAAATGTTGATGAGAGCAGTTGGTCACGATTTGGTCATTAATATTATTATGACCAGACTTTAAACGGTTTTGATTATTTCTTATTAAGTTGCTTCACTTTTAATGATGGTCACAAAAAAAAAAAAAAAAAAAAAGGAAGACACACACACACAAATAGAAATGTTTTAAATCAATAAATTAAATATTAGGCAAAGACAAAAAATAATCCTAATTAGGAAGGATTATAAAATTAGCAATCTTTTCATCTATGAACTTAGTAGGATAATGTTTAATTTACTTAGCTTACTTTTTAATTCTCTCTTAATATAATTATTAATTGTTTAAGGCAATTTGTCACCATTATAAAGTTTTTATGCTTTTTTCCAATAAGCATTACGTATACGTCGTGTGATCCCCGTTACGTTAATAATACTACTAAAATTGTTATGCTGATCATATGAGTGGATACAAAGTTATATAACACAAATAAGAAATTGAAAGATATCTAAACATTGGAAATCGTTCATATTCTATGGAGAAGATAAAAACGTAGCATACTTTTTTGGGTTAACCAATTCAATGTTTCGCTTTTGTCGATTACCGTTCATGGCAATTTTACAGTTACGTAGGGGCTATTAAAGCGACAAGCGACGATGGCTTTCGAAGCACCCGGGAGTACTCAACGCTCCCCGATCGGCGGCGGGCATAACAAATATCTGCTAAGCCACAAGCTGACAGCTCTCAATGTTAGTATTAGTGTTGTAGTTTCTTTTCAGTTTTATTATTATTTTTGTTGTCGTTGTTGTTGTTGTTGGTGGTCTTTATTTGTCTACTTCTTTAGGTGGACAGTTTTTGATGGCGACCCCCATTCCCAACCCCTCAGGTTGTCTACGAGAAAGTGTGTGTGTCTGCCTGACTGTCTGTCTGTATTGCCACATGGGTGTGACCGCATTTGCACCTGAGGTCACGAAATACCTTCAACTTGTCGTTTTCGCTGTCGTCGTAGTTAAGTTTAATTAAAGTATTCTTGAAATTTTCGTTGTGGATATTAAGCGAATTGCTTTATTTCTCTTCACCGTCATTTCATTCGAATTGAGTAATTTATTTGACTGCCACGACACGCGGCATATAACAGATTTTGCGGGTAAACGACACTGTCTTCTCTTTACAAAGTTCCACATACATTTATGACTATTTATTTTTCATTAATTTGAAAACAAAGATAAAAAATAAATTTTACTGTTTTTGTTGGTTTTTTTGTGTGTGTGTGTGTGTGTTTTTTTTCACTTTTTGACTGTCGTCTACAAAGTTTTTGTCACGTAAATCAATTAGTATGAACGATTTTGTTACCTCAAAGAGTCGATGGTTTGGGTTGACTGTGGCGGGAGGCGCAAAAGGTACACAGAAGCAAAGGAAAGAAACACCTGCTGTGTTATTCCTCAAACTCAACTCAAGCTGAGGGTCATTAAAACACAAAACTCGAAAAAAAAGAACTGGAGAGGGAAAAGGACCAGCTATGTATATAAAGATGTGAAAGGACAAAAGCAAACTCAATTCGTTTCTTCTTTTATTTTCTTTCCTTGTGAGCAGCATATAAAAATAACACAAAACATTCTCTTCAATTTCACACAGTACTCGCAATTTACATTTCTTTTTTTCACTAAAAAACCTGTCAATTGGTTTTTTTTTTTTAGGTCAATTAAAGTGTTTCAAGGTCACACCTAACGCTGCTTGTGTGTTTCTGTTTAACTTGTCATAAATTTTTTGCGCCAAGCCTCTTCTCTTGGTGTCTTTATCTAGAGTTAGACAGCTGGCCTATGCCTTATTGCCCACTAACCATCATTCCACTGTCTGTTTATCTGTTCATTTCTGCCTTTTGGCATTCTACCAGCTGCTGCTGCTGCTGCTGGTCTCTAGTCTATGCCATCAATACGAGGGTAGACACCAAAATGGTTAGAAAGTCAAGAAAAACATTCAATTAGCATTCAACGACAGTTTTCACTTGGTTGATTTCGTTTTCTCCAACACAATTAGCTTTAGCTTATGCCAGTTTTTTAGTGAAGCGAACTTAAGCCTAACAATTTGTAAATATTATTTGAAAAATTGTCAATTCACTCTTCTGTTTTAGGCAACTTTTCTGTTAACCCATTAGGCTGAAGGGCTTTCCATTTGCCAATTTATAGCAAGCAGTGTTTCGTCTGCCGGTGTGTGTGTGTTTTTCTTGAGAGTTGCGTGTTTCTGGTTCGGCTTGGTATTGCTGTCTGCCCTGTCTGCCACAACTCCCCATAATGGGGTGGTGTTAGTCCCAATGATGATCGATGCTCTGATGTTGTTCCTTAAAATTATGGCCACTGATATCTGGACACGCACAAAATTCGCTGTCGCTGTCCTTGATCCTGGGTTATTGTCTGACAGGGTTTTTATAGAGTTCTGTTCTGGTTTGCATGAAAATTGGTAATTTTCATTTAATTTATTGACTAATTGCATTTACACTAAACTAATGGGAAAACTCTCTCTCCCTCACTCTCTCTCTCTCTCTCTCTCGTTCCCTCTCACACGCTTTGTTTTTTCAAAATGCCAAATAAAATGGCAAATTTATAAATTTCTATCACGCGGAGCGACAGCAGGAGCTGCACAGGAAAGGCTAAAATGATAAATATACCAAATCAACGGCCCCGTCAAAAATATTTGAAATGTTAATTTACAAAATAGATCTGACCGGGACACCGGGCCCTGGCATAAATACGTTAAGAGTTTAATAGTTGGCTAATAGATGGCCGTGTGCGATAGGCTTTAAAGTTTTCCCATTTTATGGTTGCACCGTCTACCAAGCCGTGCCTTGCCGTGCCGTCGCAACTGTCAAATGAATGTCAGGGAACTTTCCTTTTCCTTTTATAGTCCAGGAAATTCTTCTTAGTTGTTTACCAAAAATCTGCAGGTGACAAGGTCACAAGCTGCAACTGAAGTTGTCAAGTTTCCAATTAGGGGCCATCAAATAGTTTTTCGCCTTGCAACCCACAACAATAAGGAAAATTTTAACACCCTGACCATCCTTGCCACAGATTAAGTTAAATGCTTCAAATAATATATTGTGGTATATGTAGACCCATCACTTCCGCACCCATAACTTGTTTTCCTAGATAACATTATAAACGAAGTTTATACATACTTACCACTGGTTGTTAAATTTTCATAATTATTTATATTTCAGCTAGCTCAATGCTTTAGTTGGCTGATTTAATGATTTCCAGAAACTATTTAAATACTAAACCAACTTAATAATTCCCTAATACCTATTGGAATTAGTCGTTGATTCCAGTTAAGTTAACTCCATCGACCCTACAGGTGAGGCTTTCCATTGTTGGATTAATCCAATTTAAATTGATGGTTTGTTTTAGAAACTCAGTTAAACTCAGCGCGCAACAACAAAAAGTCAAAATTATTATTTTTTTTCATGAAGTATGAAACAACTTTAGCTTAATTAGTGCAAAAATTGAAAGCATTTATGTGGTGGAGACCAAAAAAACAAAACTTTATCCAAGTAGTTTTCAGTAGAAGAGAACCGGAGACGGAGACAAAGCCAGTACAGCACACGAGAGATGGGGCAAAGTGGGAACGAGACTGAAGATGGGGTTGAGGGTAAGAGTGAGGGCGAGGACCAGGGCCAAAGAGAGTGTAAGCACTTTCATTAAATTTTGAGCGGACTTTTTGAGTTGTTTGTTGTTCCTTGTTGGCCATTGTCTAAAGTTATGGCCAGCTAATTAGAAACTCATAGGGAAGGATGGGCAAAAAGGGGAGAGAGGAAGAGACAGAGAGAGACACGGATAGAGTTAAAGAGAACCCATGGTAAAGAAACAGCGAAAACGCCCTTGACTGGACAGAAAAGGATATCCTGTACATCTTGTTTGTTAACTAAACAATGTGTGAGGTGCAAACAGATACATACATAGATATATAGAAATAGTTGTGCATGTGTGTGGGTGTGTATGTGCTGGAATATTTCGCATAATCTCGACAACAAGCCCAACACGGACGACAAAAGGCAAACACGGAAACAACTTGTTGCAACTACAAATAACAACAACAATAACAACAACGGCAACAATAACAACAACACCAACAATACCAACAAATGGGTATATAGAATGTTGGATACAACAAAAAGCAGCCTTGTGTAGCATGTGGAAACGGTGTTGGTTATAAATAATTTATATTGTTTACCGAAGCAGGTGTAAAATCCTCACTTTCCTTATACACTGCCCCACAAGAGCAAAGGACAGAATCAATTATGGGCAAAATCTATTCCTTTGAGCAACCATTAAAATAAGAGTTTATGTTGCAATAGTATTAGAGTCTTCCTCTTTTTCAAGCTGCTTAAGGACATGATCTTACATGTGTTTGATTAAAGTTAAATTCGTCCTTAAACAATTTAAAATTACCAAAAATCAAATGTACTCACATAATATACATACATAGTTGATTTTGATTCGCCCGCAGCGTCCATTAAAACAATAACAATCAGAGAAAATAAAAATCAATTTTTACATAAAGTAAATAGCCCCGCACACACACACACACACACACACACACATACACATACACACAAAGCATGTACACACATGTAATAACTGGCAATCTAAACAAAACAATTTCCAAACAAAAACACACAATAGGGGAAAATTGTAAAAAGGAAACGGGATTCGCTGTGATAATTGAAATGCCGTCGCGTGCAGCGCCAAATAAAAAGGAGCATTGTTGGGTAGCCATAGGCGAGAGGGACGGGGACAGTGGCTGGTGTGTGGTATAGGTCCGTTAAATGTTCTCAGGCATTTCCGCTAAGCACAAGCAATCAGACATAGGCACGGCTCTTGGTAGTTCCCTGTGCCTCTTTCCTTTTTTTTTTAACCATATTTCCAATCATACGAAAAAAAAAAACGGAAAACTTGAAACCCCCACAGGGTTGGTCTATATTTGTTGTAATGAAATTTTAATTTTTTGGCACTGTCCCTGACGAAAGGATAGCTATGCTAAATGGTTGTTTACCGTTCTATTAAAGAAGAATTCTAGGCTTAAACTAACCATTACTACAACTGATCTTTTAGATTTTTAAACTTACCACTTACATACATACATACATACATAGGTGGGTACGCAGAATCCCGCTTTTTTCTCTCTCTCTCGCTCTTCTATATTCTTTTTGTTTCCTTTTATTTGCTCCGCCGCTTGCCACCACATTGTCGTAAAAACAAAGGCAACAACTTTTAAGCCACAACTAACAGCACAACTACCGATGTGGCAGTTAATTTAATTATTTACTTGTAACGCGTTTTTCGTGTGTTGCTTTAAGTGCATTAAAAAAAACACCATAAACTAAATTATTTTAAATGTGGCACTCCGAAGTCAACGGTTAAGCGAATTAACAGTGTTGATCAGTGCCCGTTGAACGCTTTTAACAGTGGCACTTCGCATAGTTGACTAATATAAAACATGCCTTGAAAATTTATTAATACAATATACAAATTTATTTTAGTCATTTTAAGTCATTCTTAATATTTTTATACAATAATTTTGAAACTTAGAGTTTATTGGCGAACCCACTGTAAATCTTTGAATGCCTATGTAAGTAATGTCATCTCGCTCCCACACATTGCGATCGGTGCAAAAGTTCCATCTAACGATTAATTATCGTCAATCGCTTATCGTTTTTATAAGACTTTAAAAAAACATGCAAAGATTTAGTCAAATATTTGGACAACAAAAATGCAAAGTTATTGGCATGATACATGTCGATGGGCTGCCAGGTGAGGGCGCTTTACAATGATAGCCAGCAAGAATAATGTTATCTGGGATGACAATCAGGAACACCAAATTATGCCGGAAAATGGAAACAGACGATAGAGAAGGCCATCTACGAGGCGGAATTGTACAAGAAATATCAACTGGTCAGTAGTAACTAAACAAACACTTGAATCAGGCAAATTGATAATGTATTCGATCTGTCGATTCAGGATGCTGTCCTCATAGAAAATATGCATGATATTCCTTATGTCCCGGAGCGCCTTTTGGGACCCGAAATAGTTGCCTGCATGACACGTGTGGGCCAGGCAGTGCGCCAGATTATGCCACCGCATGTGCCCTGCGGTGTTCAAGTTCTGGCCTGTGGCAATAAACAAGCCCTGGCCATCGCAAAGGCCAGTCAATTGCAATTCATACGCTCCGAGGGCTTTGTTTTTGGTCATGTCGCCGATGAGGGTTACACTGATGCCTGCGCAGGGGATTTGTTACGCTATCGCAGGCTAATCGATGCCCAAGATGTTCTGATCTTTACGGATTTGAAAAAGAAGCACAGCTCACACTCGATCACATCGGATGTCAGCCTTTTGGAGACTGCTCATGCAGCGGAATTCTTTCTAACCGATGGCATCATCATAACAGGCACAGCAACTGGCCAGGCAGCAAGTCCCAAAGATCTAGAAGAGCTTTCGGGCAGAATTAAAGTACCCCTTATTATTGGCTCCGGTGTTACCAAGGATAATGTGCACTTGTATTTTGATGGTGCTCAGGCCATGATCATTGGTTCGCATTTTAAACGTCATGGCAAATGGCAGGAGGAGCTTAGTGAAGAGGCTGTAGCAGATTTTACGAGAAGAATCTGTGACCTTAGATTGTCAAAGTAAATAATTAGCAGGTGTAAAGAAATTTATTGATATTTTTTTGAGCATATAAACATTAATTAAATAATAATAAATTTAACTTTATGCACGAAACAGAAAAGAGAAACAAAAACATTCAGTCGCCAGATAGTAAATGAGTATAAGTTTATCAATCTTATTTAATCCCTTAACCATCCACAAAAAGAGTTACTATCATATTCACTTAACGTAAACTAACAAATTTTGCATGAATCTTTTCTTTAACATAAATTGACAAACGACGCTTAAACATTTAGGAAATGGGGCTACATTTCGGGTAAAACTATATAAGAATGGATATTTCCAAAACGAAAAGAGAGTTGTCTTTAAGGGGAATCTGGGAACAGGAGATGATCTAATGAACTTTCTATTATGATTCAATGGGAATTTAAAGTCTAGTAGTACGCCGATATATATGTATGTATATATGTACATATATACCATTATTGGAATGGCCAAATCTCTAAAAGAGATTGGCAAAGAAGTCATAAATCCGTTCACGCAAAGAACTTGTTTTAGTGCTGCTTTCCACTTTAGAAAATACAAAAGGTTTCTGTTGTTCCTTTGGATTCGTGTATGTTGCATCGTGAAGTGTATCATCAAATTTAACACGCTTCTTTTGAGGTGGTGAAAAGATTTGTTGCTCCTGAGCGGGAGTTGTCCATCCACCAGTTCCGGCATTTCCACTCTTTTGACTGCTGCCACTTGAACGCAATGGAAAGAGAATGTCCTGAAAATTACCGTTGCCCAGATCTGAATCGAAGAGATCTTCGCGCTTCAGAGCTGAGGGTATAGTATTGTCTACATTATGAGCACGAAAGTAGGATTTCGAATCGGAATAACGACTGGCAAAGCCATAAGTGGGATCATTGTCTGGACCATTATTGACCGGTGTTGTGACATTCGAACGTTTAAGTATACCGCGAACATTATTTGCCACTTTATCGCCAGTGGCAATCATTTTATAGAGTTTAGAAATGCGATTTTCCTTATAGCCTCCTCCTTCTCCTCCTCTTAGGTGAACTGAAGTGGAAGAAGGAGCAGCGGCAGCAGCTGCAAGAGGCGATGATGGTGGCTGTGGAGCCAGACGCTTTTTCACCTTGTTGTGGCCTACAAATGGAGTTGCTTTGCGTTTACCGGGAAAGCAATAACTCTGTGGTTGGGCCTCCGCCTCCTCATCGGATTCCTCGGAGCGATTTTTATTGCGAAATATTGTCTCGTATTCCTGCAAAGAAATTCGAAATAAGCATAACTATCAAACTATATGCATTTTCCTTGCATTTGGACTCACGCATTTTCTTTTATTGGGACTCAGTACATAATCGGAGCCAAATTTCTTGATATCCTTTTTCCGTATGGGTGTCCGCTTGCTTGAATCCTTGCGCAATGTTTTGCGGCATTGGACATGCAAGTCAATCGCATCCCGTATGAAGCTCACCCATGTGCGAGACTGTTGCAGATCTCCAGCCCCAAAGATGATGCCATCATTTTGACAAGTCAGTTTGAAATTACCTGGCAGCATTTCATACACTTTGCACTTCTTGAGAGGGAAAATGCAACAACATTCTAGAGAATTCTCAACGACAGTGTTCGATGGTCGCTCCTTAATCATTTTGCAGTACATAAATATGTCAGACATAAGGACACAATAGCGCTTGATCTCTGTACCCTTGTGGGTGATCTTTTGAAGGATTCCCTCCTTAATGACGCGACGAGAGGGTTTTACTATATTTGGTGTACGATTGACCAAGGAATTTTGCAAATGAATCAAATATTGGGTTATTTCCTGTTCCTCCACGCAAGTGTTGATATGTGAAGCAGTTGCTTCGATTTCCTTAACGGATTCTGGGAAAAAACCAAAAATAAAATGACAACGTATAAATCAATCAATCATCTTTGGAATGATCTCGTCTTACCCTTGAGTAATTTATAGTCGGCATCGGCGGGACTGGTGTAAAGCAAAACTTGCTCCAAAAGTAATTTATATCTGGGCACACGTTGTATGGGAACTATCATCAGGGAGTTGAGTTTGCGTTGAACTTCTGGACGACTTTCGGTTTGTTCAAGAAATTTACGAAAAACTGGATTTTTACTTATCAAATCCTGCAATATGAACAAAGCACCACGATAATCAAAGGCATAGACCGAATATAGCTTGAAGAAGGGGGCCATTTTTAGAAAAGCCTGTGCCACATTTTCCATATTGGCCTGCAGTTCCTTAAGGAATTCACCATTCAAATTGTGAATCATTTCAATTTGTCCAAAAAGTGCTGTATGATTGGCCCCATCGATAATGGCTTGCTCTTTTAGTGGCCTGACAAAGTAGTTCATTAAGATCTCCAATTGTTCCAGATACGATTTCTCCGAAGATATGATTTCCTCTACAGCCTGCAGACGAAATCCCATACGTTTCCCTGCCTCTGGATTGGGTGAACCAATTGGGCTACTCGATTTACTATCCAGCATAGAGCAGACTAGAAAAAACACGCAAACAAACAGTTAATATCTGGCCGTGAAATCCTCTTAACTTGGTCCTTTACCTTTCCTTCGCGATTTGGCTGTTAGCAAATTCCGCTCTTGCAACACTTGACGCAACTCACGGCTAAAGCTTATTGGCGTTTGGGGTGAGGGGGCAAATGCCTGACCATGATGCTTCTGCCTGGGAGTATACATTATTGTGCAGTCTATCCTGAATTTGCACAAAAGAAAACCCAAACGAAAGCAAAAAAAAAAAAAAAGCGACGCCAGCACCTGCTGCTGACAGTTCAAACAAAACCCGCTACTATCGATAAATATGGCTCAGAAAACGATAACAATGAGAAATATCAACACCTTAGCACTGGATAATGTAAAAATGAATTTGTATTAAATGGAAAGCATTCAGCCTTAAAATATATACGAATCTTCTAAGACAGCATATTCGGGGCATCTATGTAGAAAAAAACAAAATTTATTAATTTGACTTTTGTTGGCATAGTATTTTCACTCAGCTCACACAAATTTACTATGTGTAGCTCAAGTTAGCAGGGCTGTACACACCGACAAAAAAAATAACAACAAATTTATATTTTTATTTACGTGTCCGTGTCTCTTAGCACCTTACTAACCTTTGCATGTTTGTCTATTATAAATTACTGTTTTAAAATGCCTGTCGAGTTGAATGATATGGAGCTGCGTATTGTCCGGCGCCTAAATGAGGAGATTGGCAAGGACGCAAATCGACTAAATCGAGCAGCCCTCATCAGAGATCACTATAAGGATGAAATAATGAATCTTTACCAGACTGTAAGTGAATTTCAGTTCAAAGTATTCCCATATTAAAGTCCAATACCTTTGCAGCTCAACTATGGAGATCCTCAGAATGCATCCTGCTACAAATCAGCCTTCCAGTGCCAGCAACAGGTGTGCGAGAGCATCGACTTTGAGCTGGAGAAGCTCAGCCAATTCGAAGCGAAATTGAAGCAAAAACTAAAAGAATGGCAACCCGCCTTAGATGGCGTGTCGGAGGATTTAGAACAAGTGCGACAACTGCAACGTCTAACGCAATATTTACGTATAGTTCAAGATATACAAGAAATCAGTTCTGCTCTGTCAAGCAGCATCAATGGCAAGGATGAGGCTAAATTGGTTAACATCTATTTGACACTTTACGAAAGCAACGATTGCGAGCATAGTGTTGTTGGACGCCTTCATGCTGTGAAAGCTCACTTCTTGAAATCTTTTGCTGAACGTACTGCTATCTATTGGCATAAGTTGCTATTGAAACGTTTATCCACCGAGTTCGAAGCAGTACTGAAAGCCATGCGATGGGCCCATGCAGAGCAGCAACCACTAAACTATTCCCCCGGCAAAGACACGGCAAAGGCTCAATTATTGGCTGAGTACATGTTTTTAATCAAATCGCCAGCCGAAGAGCATACCTCCCTAAAGGCTATAACACCGAGTATACTCTGCGCACCCATAAATCAAGTGGTTCAGCTTCTACTGGCACCGTATCGTCAGCGATTTATGTACCATTTTACTGGAGCTCGGCAAACCAATCGTCTGGATAAGCCCGAATGGTTCTATACACAAATTCTCAATTGGGGCAAAGAGACGCATTTATTTGTTGGCCAAACATTCCAAATGTCTGCCACAAAGGCTGGCAAGTTGGACTATAATTTAAGAGTAAGCAAAAGGATGGTATACTCCTTCTCATATGCATTGATATAACCAATTTCGTAATTTCAGTTGGAATTTATGCGCGGTTTAGTCGAATTAACCATAGAGAAATTAGCCTTGGATATGGAGCAAATAGTGCAGGAGCAACATCTCTTTACACATTTGCTAGATGAAACTTTGGCCTTCGAAATGGAATTGCGTGCGATTTTTGGTTATCCATCAAGCTTTCCCAGCGCAATTTCTGTTATCACACAACCCATGTATCTCCTGAAATGGATAGCTTTAGAAGAGCAGTGTAAGGCTAAACAGTGTCTGTTTCGGTTCTAAAAGCCAATAATTTATCGCATAATCCTTACAGTTTGCGCTGAGAAAATGGATTACATACTGCAGGCGGAATGCCCCTTTCAATTGATTGATCCAAATACCTATGAGGATGACCTTAAAATACCCCGATGTGCTGATCAATTCTTGCGTCTTTTGGAGGCCATCAAGGATCGTTATAGTGCTTTGGTACAACCAGGACATCAGCTGCAGTTCCTGCATTTGCAATTGGAGCTCATCGACAGCTTTCGTCGGCGTTTAGTCCAACTGCACAGCAGTGGCGCTGTTACCAGTATCCCAATCTTGAATGCCATCAACTATATTATAATGGTCTTACGTGAATGGGGGAAAATATCCACTATTTGCATTTAAATGCGGCATTGGCTGGTCCGAATGCCTCTGAAATAAATTCCGTATTTGAGCATGCTGTCGCTGAACTGGAGCAGTGGTCCCACCAGCTTATAAACACCTTATCTAGTAAAGCAGTCAACGAAATGAAATCCAAGTCAATGGCATATCGTCATGATTCGTGGCCATCAATGCCCGAACAGTCGGGCAAGGAATCCTTCGGGCTATCACCGAGTGGTGGTGAAATGTTTCAGGTTCTTGTCACTCTTCTACATAATTTAGAGCGTGACCTATCCGCAAATTTGTTTAATCAGACGCTGCGCCTAATGGCTCAGCAAATCGATGAGTTTATGCTAGAATGTATGATTATGAATACCAAATTTTCACCAACTGGAGCGGGACAATTCAATTATGATATGACAAGAAATCTGTTTCCTCTCTTTGGCCAATACACCAGGCGGCCGGAGTTGTTGTTTAAAAGGTGAGGTGATTCTCATGGAGTTTGTATCCTTTGCTTACTCTCTATTTTCCCCCTTTTTCACAGAATCCATGATTCAACTAAATTGCTAATTGCAAGCCGAGGCACAGCATTGCTATTGTTGGAAACAATGCGCAGTCATCAACCGGTTGAAGAGAAAGCAAAACCTTTAAGGGAGCTACAAATTCTAAGCTTGGATAGTAAACAATGCGTTGAAGTGCTCGAAAGGCGAATAGATATTAAAATGTTTTAAATTATATACAGTTTTAGTTTAATTATTAAAGAAATTAATGGAATTTGTTATGCTTTATCTAATAAAGATATCAAAAGGTAAAAATCTTACTACAAATGTTCGTTTATTACATTATTCATATTATTTCTAAAACGAATAACTAGATTGATTAACTAACACCTACGTTTTTCTTATCATACTTGATCTATGTATATTTATATTAAAGACACTAAATGTTTTTTTTTTTTTTATACTTTGAATCCAAATTAAATTTGCTGGCAAAACTTTCTGACATATCTTTTATGAAATAATCTGAACCAAAAAATATATATACCATTTTTTAAGTGTTATAACAATAAAATCAAACATGTTAAATATAGCATTTCATTGCATCATAATAAACCGAACTTATAGTAGTAACTTTATATATAAACAAATAGGAATCTTAAATAATTCATGTACACAACATTCATATAATGCATTCGATAACTAAAGAGTCTCTACAATATGTGACTGAAAGTGAAAGAGATGGCAAACAGCGCGCTTTCTCACTCATTCATGCTTATAAAATAATGTTTCTTCATTGACAAGACTGTGGAGAAATAATTACATTTATCAAACCAAATTTAAACTTGTTAAGTTATTTGCGTTTCTTTATCGGCTTCTTTCTTATGTGACGCTCCGTTTGTGGTTTTGAGCCAGGCAGTTCGTAGCGAAATATAATGCAACGTCGATCGAAAAACGATTTCAGTTCCTTGGGATCATAGCGATGTCCCATTTGCTTGAAATGCATGTAGATTTCCTGTAAATCGATGGGCTCATACATAAGAAGACTCTCATGTAGCTGAGGATTGGCACAAATCAGATTATGCCAGGCAATGTGAAAAGGTACCAGCGGCTGTGGCGTCTTTTTTGGTTACATTGGTCTGTAGTATATAGAACTCAAAATCATCGCAGAGGCTTGGGGCTTGGATTTGAGAGAAGCGTAAAAGTTCCGAACCGCAAGCGTCGTGAAATTTGATTGAATCTGCTGTTTGTACAGCTTTGGTTGGTTCATTGTGACCACTACTAAACGTATGAACTTGTCGAGATAGTGAACAAGTTGGACCATCTGTTAGAATAGGAGGAGCTGGTGTGGACTTGGAACGTGGCAGATTGTTTCCAATACCTTTAAACTCTTCTTTCATTATGGGATGCGTTTGATTATAGATGTATTCCAGGATTTTGATGGCCTGTTTACGTTTTAAGGGCTTTATGCCATAATTGTACAGCTGTTGCAATAGCATCGATTCCGAGAGTGTGGTAAAATCCGGTTTACTCGTATTACAAACACTTATATGATACACTTTGCCATTGAACTCCAGATGCTCAGGTTCACTGGGCATTGGCATTTTAGATTCCGGTAGGGTTTCCGCATTGATTTCACCCTTTAGTAACTGGTCCAAGCCACTGGGCATGATAGACTCATTCATAATGGGATCATTCGAATCTTGGAAGACCATACGATCAAATTCATCGAACTCATCCTCAACTCGTTTCTCCGTTTCACCTAAAAACTCTTGAAATCGATGACTACTTCTGCGTTTGAACACAGGTTTGCTGATGGGCTCCAAAAATGAGGCATCTGACCAATCAATATCCATTTGGGAATTTTTCACAGAACACTGTGATGTCTTAAATGGCTGAGAGAGTCCTTTGTCTTCTAGGATTCCAAACTCGGCTCTTTCATTAATCAGATTGGTTGAGTGCCCGGAGTTTTTCAAATATATATCCAAATCTTCGACAGTTTTAAAATGCTCAATAGTGGACTTTGCATCGGCAATCGATTGCGGTAAGGGTGAGAACGCTTCATCGTCACTGCCATCGAAAATTGGATCTTCTTGTCGATCCCTGGCCATAGTTTTATTGGCCTTCCAAATGGAATAGTTTATTTCATCATCGGATAGCAAAATGCCATCTTCATTATCACTATTTTGAGTCAAGTCTATGCTTACATTCGAATCGAATGAATGTAAAGCTAGTTTACCCGATGCGATAGAATCTGGAAGTGATTTAGCCGAAGTATTCCACTGCGTAAAGCTTCTTGGAGATCTTTCTGGCATTGATTTGTCTGAGGTATTCCAGTGACGAAAGCTAAGCGGAGAAGTTGCTAAATCCAAATGCAGTGATGATTGTGACATATTTTTACTATGCTTTTGCAGAGATGGTTCTAAACTATCCAATTGAAGAGATGAATGAGAAGTGTTTAAACGAGGGCCAAAAGAATTCATTTTCGAAGTATCAAAGTCATTCCAGTGGCGAAAACTGAGCGGAGATGTTTCCAAATCCAATCGCAATGATGATTGAGAAATATTTTCAACAGATTTGCATATAGATGCAACTTCTAAATTAGTTTTTGCATCTGATATTGATTTATTCGAATTATTCCAGTGACAAAAGCTGAGCGGTGATAGAGACTCATTTTCATAAAATTTGAAATTTGTCTCTTGAGATGCTTTAGCCACGACCAAAGTGCAATTAAGATTATCGATGTCTGAATCGGATTCTATACCATGGTTCAATTTGTCATCTCCATGAGTAAGATCAATAATATCATCTGGAAAAAGAAAGACTTTTAAGCGATATAATTGAAGAGATCTAATTGTAACTGACCTTCGTTAGCAATCTGCTGTGGAGTAGCTTCTGAAACAGTCTTTACTAGAAGGGAAAAATAAAATTGATATGTATTTGAAATTTAAGTAGATAGGTAGGCATATGACCCACCTTCATCACTGGAACTAGTATAGATCTCGTACGTAGTAATTTGAGAAGATTTGTCATCACAACTGACATTCTTGTAAACGTTGAGGGAAAGGTTTTTCAGATCTGAATCGTCATCGGAATCAGCAAATAGATCGGGAGAAGTACATCTGGTGGCACTTTGGGGCAAACTTAGACTCGTTGAATTAGATATTGATAATGGTTGAATCTTCGAATTAGGCAGGAAATTTTCCTTTTCCGGCAATAGTCTGACTCGTTTATCTGGCGGCTCCTTTAGAGGACTGCTGTTAGTAGAAGGAATTGGTTCGGGCTCTACTTCTACTTGCGAGACATCTTCAACCATATTCTCAATAACCAACTGTTCCAAGTCATCCAATTCCATTTCATTTATTCGCCCATTATCAAAATGTTTCTCCAAGTCCTTATAAACCATATCGAACTGCTCCAAGCGCTTTAGACTTTTTGGATTAAGACGTTTGGGTGACAAGTCCCTTCCTTGTATGGCTGACCAATCTTTGAGTAAATGTTCAGCTGGCGTATAGCTTACTTCTATCAAGTTTGTAACATAATATAAATTCAATTCGATTGGATCTTCACTTGGTTCCCTTATGATAGATAATTCTAAAGTGGCTTCTAGTCGCTGAAGATGAGAACTTATCAATTTATATGGAGGCATTGGAAGTTCTATATGTTTCGTCTTCACATCACACTCCTTGAGGAGAGCGGCGACTCTTTTCTCAAATTTCTTTTGCTGCACTTCGGGATTACGTAGAGTGAGTGGTGTAAATTTATTAGCCCATTTGGCACGTTTGCCACGTTTACCAAGGACTGGCAAAGCGGCTGCATAGGCTAAAGGATTATAATCTAAAAGATATGTAAGTTACATATATTAGTTTCAGATTGGGATGACATTTTTTTTCTTGGTAGCTTACCTTCTTTGGCTGCCGTACGAAAGCCGTATTTCTGTAGCTTCCGCCGAATCGATTCCGAAGATCCCTCTGGTCTTTCGTCTCCTATTAGATTAACCACTTCGTCTTCATCCCCATTTTGCATTGGACATTGTTTACCCAGCTTATCCGCTTCGGATTTGGATAAAGCCAACGCCATTTCAATATCATCGGGACTAAAATTGTCAGCCAAGCAATGTTGGGCTGTGACTTCTGAGAAGATTTGCTCATTCCTTAGAAAATCACTGATACTGGGTTGCTTTCGGGTGCTCTTGGTGGTCGCCTTTCCTTTACGAGAACTGACACCTTTTGAGTTAAGCTTTGGAGCCTTTTTGGGCCTGGGACCGGGTTGCTCAAAAACTTGGTTACTTTTTGTTTTCCTCACACTAGAAGGATTTGTTGCAGAAGAATTCTTAGCTTCCTGATTGTCAAAGTAAGCCGACAATGATAGGGCGGATGATATCCTTGAAGAAGAATGTTCAGAAAATGCAATTTTGTTAGGTTCTTTATTAACAATTAACAGTAACAATACAATAAAAGAAATTAAAATTACCCCACTTTGGGCTCATTGTTGTTATTGTTGGCCGCCTCCTGGAGTTTTCTGAAGTTGGCCTTCCGCGTATTCCTATCCATTTTATTAGCGTTCCGTTCTCTGCTTCTCGCTCTCCTCTAGAGCTTCGCGTATAAATTTCCCAGTTCTTGGGGCAGCAAAATTGAACAATTCCCGACGATCCAACTCCTCTTCTGAAGTTGTTAGTAACGCCTTACATAGCTTTTCATTGGCGTAACGTTGAATGGGTGTTAAACTAACAGAATAAACAGACAGAAACAGAATAGAGCATAAATGGATGAAATCAACTTCAACGCCCCTAATTACCTCCAAAGGCCGAAAAGAACAGTTCCAGCAGCAAGCACAGCATAGGCAAAACGATTGCGATATGTAAAGGCTGGAGTACCTTGAGTACGTCTAGGTTTTCTTTTGCTAGTATCGATGGGGTCCATTACACTCTTCAGCGCCTTGTTCTTATATAATTAAATACATTTTATAATTTCACAAGCAAAAATCAAAGTAAAACATGCAAAACGCGCCGCGTTCAGTTAAACAGAGTTGCCAAGCTGCCAACGAAACGAGCAAGCCAAATTTTTAAACCAAACAAAATGAAGCGTTTTATTTGGGCTGTGCATAAACTACTAGATTGAAATAAAGCTTTAATAATTTACAAATTATATTGGTATTCCATTTGTAATGTATGTAGCTTTCATCTTTATAGCTCTTTGTTGATTATGTGAAATTTAAAACACTCGACATCCCTAACTGTTGCTATTGCACCTGTCTGCACAATTGTTTAGTGTTGAGCAATACTGTGATTTTCATTTCACAAAACAATATTTGTAAAAAATTTAAAAAGCTCTCCAACTACTCATCTTTCGACATTATTCTCTTCTTAAATTATCCTTCTGTTAGATATAATAAACCAATATATGCACATAACCACATCACAATGTAGATTTTCATTTCCGATCACTGAAAGTGACTTGTATCAGTGAAAGTCACATTGTGCAACACTATTATTACTGTATGTGCGTAATATGTTGTTAATTAGCAGAGAAGAGAGAAATTTGAAATCAATTTAGTTTGATTTGTATAGTAATAAAGTGCGGGTGCAGACGTCACCACAAAACCTAGTTTGAAGTGTAAGTAGAGTGAAAAATATTGATAACCCCTCAGTAACAATTACAACTACATACAAATCTAAATTCCACAAATCGTAGAACGCAACAACAATACAAAAACGAAGAAGAAGCATCGCACCAGCAGCAGCATTAGAAAAGACAAAGGGTAACTACGACTGCTGGTAAATACAGTAAACAAATGTCATAGCAGATAACGTAGACAAAGCAAAAAAAAAAAAAAAAAAAAAAAAAAATTAAACTACAAAAGGAAGCAAAAAAAAAAAAATTGTTGACCACTCACACACACACACACATAGTCAGCACTGTAAACCCGATACAACTGCAATTTTGCAGAAATCAGCGATAAAAAAAAAAACCAAAAAACACACTGAAAAACAACAACAAGAGAACAGTAATACAACGACCTAACAAAGCGACGGACCAGCGCGGTCGTCACTGGTCATCGATCAACAGCTGCTGAATCATGGCTCGGGAGGACGAAGAACGTATAGTGGACAATGAACAAGTGGTCCCAGGTGGTCCGGACACGGACGTTGACGAGGAACGAAGGATTACCAATACACAGGACAATGAGTTGAACATGCCATCGGGTGGATGTTGTATGCCTTCAAGTACCACGCATCGCTTTCTTGCCTTGATCTTTATGTGCCTGCTGGGATTTGGATCATATTTCTGCTACGATAATCCAGGAGCTCTACAATCGGATTTCAAGCGTGATTTGGATTTAAGTTCGACACAATTCACTTTGATTTATTCCATTTACTCATGGCCGAATGTCGTTCTGTGCTTCCTTGGTGGCTTTCTGATTGATCGTCTCTTTGGCATACGATTGGGTACTATTATATATATGGTGATATTGCTGGCAGGTCAATTGCTATTTGCCACCGGAGCAATTTATAATGCCTTCTGGCTGATGATAGTAGGACGTTTCATCTTTGGCATTGGAGCTGAATCCTTGGCTGTGGCCCAAAACAGTTATGCTGTGTTGTGGTTCAAGGGTAAGGAGTTGAATATGGTGTTTGGTCTCCAGCTGTCGGTGGCACGATTCGGAAGCACTGTCAACTTTTGGGTTATGCAACCTATATACAATTATGTGAGTGGTTTATATAATGCCAAGAATCATACAGTCTTGGGTATGGTTTTACTCCTGGCCACTGTAACCTGTGTGATGTCATTCCTGTGCTCTCTCATTTTGGGCTGGATGGACAAGAGGGCTGAAAGAATACTGCAAAGGAATAACAATCCATCGGGTCAAATACCAAAACTAACCGATATCTTCACCTTTAAACCACCATTTTGGATGGTTTCCATCATTTGTGTGGCCTACTATGTGGCCATTTTCCCTTTCATTGCCTTGGGACAGAAATTCTTCATGGATCGATTCAATTATACAGAGGCCCAGGCCAATACAGTTGACTCTTTGGTCTATCTCATTGCGGCAGTCTCGTCACCGATCTTTGGATTCGTTATTGATAAAATGGGTCGGAATGTTACATGGATTTTTAGCGCGACCGTTTCAACGATTTTGGCTCATTCATTGCTAACATTCACCCAATTGAACCCCTATATTGGAATGGTTATAATGGGTTTGTCCTACTCTATGCTGGCGGCCAGCTTGTGGCCATTGGTCGCCCTCATAATACCAGAATATCAACTTGGCACTGCCTATGGCTTTTGTCAATCTGTGCAGAATCTCGGACTGGCCGTTATCACCATTCTAGCTGGCATCATTGTCGATCACAGCAATGGCGATCACATGTGGGTGCAGTTATTCTTCATTGGCTGGCTGACCATTGCCCTGATATCCACTGGTATCATCTGGGCATATAATAACAAACAACGAGGCAATCTGAATATGACGCCGGCGCAGCGGTTGGAGTTTGTTAGTGCACAGCATTATCAGCATTTCGAATAGGGGGCGATATGAATGAATGAATGTGAGAGAATATGATTCAGAGGGCAGCCGCATTAAATTGGTTTTATATTTTCTATCATTCTGTATTGATTATGATTAATTAACTATATATGTATATAAGAATACAAAAAGTTGTTCTCGATATGATATGATCTAATCTGATCTTTATCCGTGATGATGTCTATAATTAAAATGTATTGTGATGGTATTTACGAATTGCAATTGTTTATTTTCCGATAGAGAGAGATAAAAAGAAATTAAATTCATTTTATGATTAAAAACTATTATAAAAAAAAAAAAAAAAAAAACAAAAACAAAAAAAGCAACATAGAAATCAAAATACTATAAAAAACATTTTAATAATTTTACTTTTACGCATATGTATTTTTAGACCAATTTATACATTGTACAATTAAACGATTAATCAAATAACTACAGTTACTGTTTTGTTTTATGTACATGTTCCACAAAACAATCTAACTGATTAATGTTAAATAAAATTTGAAAAAAAAAAAACAACTAGTGAAACTTTAACTCTATATTATTATCTTATGGTTATGTGATCCAACAAGGTGTATAGACATATGTACTTGAAGCTTACTAGATTATGTTCCGTCCGTACCCATTACATTTGGAGTCTGATTAATGTAATAATTTTACTGTATATTAAATGCCTATATACAACGAAATGGGGGTTTTTTTTGTGAAATTATCTTTTTGCATAAAAAATTACAATACCCTATAGCTACAATGTCTATAATGTGTTAGTTAGTATGTACATATCGAATTTAAGTAACCAAATGAATCGGTATTACAATGTAAGTTTCATATATTCCATTACAAGATCGTTACACCGTAGCGTCATTGACCTGTGAGCAGAGTGGCAACTCTTTTTCTGTGTAGTTCCACAAATCTGGCAACACCGGATCTTCAAATTTTACAATAGAGGTGGAGAAACATCGATGTTTGCTACTATCGGTGTTTTTAATCATTACTCAAAACAGACCAACGAGATCATGTAAATATAAAAGAGGAGATCATACAAAGATCAAAGCATCATAAACCTTTCAAAATTGTTTAATTTTTGTTAATAAACATTAATTTGTCGGCTTGAGACGCGTTCGACTTCCGGAAATAATTTGATAATTTGCCCAAAATCCTCGCCGAGTCGTAGCCAAAAAAAAATGTTTGGCTACTTCCTCGAGAATCCTCATGCTTGCCGCGTTCGTCTACAATTATCAAATCTGTATTACATCACCATTACGAAACACAAGAATGCAAAACATCGATACATCAAAAATAACAATCGACAGTTTTCCACCTCTACCGTGCAAAGCTTGTAATTCCCACTTTAAACTTGGAATAGTTCTCGCGCGTAGGATAGAAATTTTGAACACTCATTTATAATTTATTATAAATCATAATGAAACCCCAGAAACCCTGGCAAAATAATAAACAATTTGAACTTCCAAAAATCCGGAATCCTCTCGGATTATTGTGGAGCAGATGAGCCTGCTACGGATCGATTGGATTATCAAACGGTTAAGTCTTTATTCTATATAAGACATATGTAAGTATTTGGTTTCATTTATGATCGACAGATGTTCTAAAGCCCAAAAATGTCTTAGAACTATATGAAACCGCTAATGAGTAATAGTAAGTAATTAATTTATGGAATTCCCTATTGTATCGAAAGAGAGGTTTCCTTATAGACTATCCTCAGTGATCGCCAAGCCTATGTCAACGATAATAGTCTTTTCGACCTAAGAAAGTGGCAGATGAGAAGCTTCAAAGTAGAACCAACAAACAACTCGTCGACACACATTTAAAAACATGTCAACTAAAGAATTTTGCTCTGGACCACATCTATCCAGTATGATGATATGCCAAATGGAAAACTCGTAGCGAGTCTAATAAAAAGACAAAAGGTTGTTTAAAAAAGTTTTCGTTTATTTGGGCAAAGTTGTGTGAATAGAATATATAATATATATAAATGTCTATAAGGCAAAATACAAATGTATGGAGTTTGTATAGATAGTTTGGAATTTTGATATTCGGACTGCGACAATTAAATCAATGTATATAGATCATGTATGTATATATAAAGTGCTTTAAATGCAGCATTACTTACTAAACTAATACGAGACACATCAGATTGGACGGCATGAGTTACATTATTGAAAGGCACATTTTGGTCAATGGGGGAATGTTATAATGATAATGGAAATATTTGTACTGCCATTTAAAGTGCAATATTGAATTGTTAGTAAAGGTTTAGCATTCAAAGTGGTTAGTGGTAGTAGATAAAGGAATGAGGATAATGAATTATGCATAGCTTATCTCATGCTCATAGGTTTTTCCCCTCAAATCATGATTATCGGGCAGAGCATGATGTCGCAGGCCACACAAACGTGGACCGTAGCGCAGCATTATGATAATGACACCGACAATGAATAGGGCCAGAGCAGCCACAGCGGGATAGAGAAAATATAGGGCCATTTTGTTATTGTTAAATGTCGCTTTCGCGTTTCTGCAACTCTACGTATTCCCCACGCTGACGCTGTTGATGCAGAGTTCGACCCTCGGGGCGGGGCGGACGTTGATGGTGATGCGAAGAAGAATGCACGGGCTCCAACTCGTCAATGCCAATGACAAGTTCGTTGTCGTTTTCGCTAGTGGGAAACACTTGTTGATGGGTTGTGGGCTGCAGCAACAAAAATTATGAATTAATACAAATTCCCAATCTCTCCCCCCTCTCTGACTCTCTCACTCACATGAAACTTCTGGAAATAAGAAGCGTCTTTCAATTCGGTAAAATCTAGCGGCGGCTGCTTATGCGGTGTGGCTGACCAAATGGAGACAAGCCAACGATTGCCTGTATGTCTGTCCTGCCAATATTTGCGATGCTTGGAACAGCAACCCAAAATAATGTTCAGTATAATAATTGTGCCCAAGACAACTGTGCAAATGGCAATTGTCACATAAAACGGCGAGAAATTGCCGTATATGTGACCAGTGAAATATGGATTCTTCTCGTATGCCTTACGCTCCTCTTCGATGGTGGACATAATCCTCCGGAATCAGTGTGTTCCCTTTATGAGAGATTGTAAGAGTATGCGTTTCCCTTAAGGAATGGCCACTAACTGCAACATTTAATTGATATTAATTCAAATAATAAAAAAAAAAAAAAACGCTGACGCAGCAAACCACCAAAAGTGTAATTTTTGTCACATTTTTGGGCGTGGCGCACTAAATAAACAATATCGCCCCGATGAGGGCGAAAAGCAAAACTTACCATTTGCCTGCAATGTGTTGCCTTGCCAATTCCAATTGGTTTCATTCAGCTTCTTTTTAATTGTTTATTTAATTCTAGTTTAACCCAAACACTTACTGTTTAATATACACCTGCAAAGTGAAATGAAAACAACGCCCAAAGCCTAGCTCAAGTGTACTCGATGCTTGATGATGATGATAGTGTGAGTAAGTTATCGAAGCGCTTATGCCGCCGCCATAACCTAAGCCACAAGAAATGTATCGATTCTAAGCCAGTATTTTACAGTAATAGGGGCGCGTAATATTCCGACTGGTATGAACACAATTTCAAATCAATTATATATATTTTCCTTCAATGATTGAACACAATTTAAACTTAAAACTCATAATTCATATCTTAATAACTAACACAGGTTTCGAAGCAAAACAAAAAATATTTTCTTTTAGCGAACTATTCAATAGTCGGAGAAACTAAATTAAATAAAGATATACCCACTCTATCCATTTATCTAACTCCCTCTTCTTGTTCGTCCATCCATCTACGGTTATCACTGATCAAAGGTTAAAAAGTTATCATTCTGGGTTATATAACGAGCCAATGCCCTTCCATCATCAGTTGGCGAGCTAAAGGCAATGCGATTTACTGGAATCTCCTGTCCCAATATTGTGTGGCATTGCACGGCTCGCATCAATTTACGGGCAATGCCCTGACGTCTTTGCAACGGCGAAACCCAAATACGGGAAATGCCAACACTGGAAAATACACATAGAATAAGTAAATTAAAGGAGGAGGGGGGGCTTAACTCACCTAGCCTCAAAGACTTCCTCGCTACAATAGTCAATGCCATCGATTTGAATGAATCGATGGGCCTCACTCAGGGGTTGCACCAGGCAGAGGCCCACAATTTGTTGTTTTTGTACAGCGAAGAATGCCACAAATATCTTGGGCAGTATGAATGAGGCATAGCCCAATTCCTTGTCCACAACTTTCACAAGTTCCTGCAGTCTCTGCAATCGAGCAACTGAAGCACGTTCATTTAAACGTATTATGCGACCATCACTAGACCATTCCGGGCATGCAGCAATAATATCCTCATCGATCCAACCCTTAAAACGTAGAATATGCACCGAATTATGATACTCTCGATGCAATTGCTCCTCCTCGGGCTCATGGACGGTATAGACCAAGCCGCATTGTTGACACTGACGAGCGCCAAATTGTTTTTGGCCAGCATCAATTTGATATTGATTGGACCCAATGGCAGCAGATGCTAGCAATCGTTGTCTAGAGACAGCAGCAGCCGCAAGAGCAGAAGGCGCCTTGTGACGTTGTGATTTTTGCACCAATGGCTGCAAACGTTGGTTAAAGATGGGAAATAGTTTTTCCGAGGAAGCCGCCGAAGCGTCAGCTACAATTTCAGCTTCCGGTGGAGCTTCTTCGGCATTTATAATCGTATAAAGCTCGTCGACAATTTTATTGGCTTCAACCTTATGAGTATCCGGCTCGGCAATGAATATTGTGAAATTTTCTTCAGTACAAATATTATTGCTTATAAGAAACTCCAATAGAATTTGCTGTTGCTCAATTAGTTCCGGATCCTGAGTATTGTAAGGCAAACGTTGACGGAATGAGGCAAAAGGATCGACCATTGCTTGAAAATCACAATTGAGATTTTCGTAGAGCTCCTCTGACTCAGCATTGCTTACTGTATCTGGCAATGGGACCGATGCTGATCTAATGACGGGCTCCTCGGCGGAGGGGGATGCTTCGACAATGTCATTAAGAACTGAATCATCCAAGTTCTTTAAAATTGCATCCACAGTAGCCTGCTCGGCGGAGAATATGGTTGATGACTTGACGCGCAATCTACGCGGCTTCTTTGGAGGTTTACGGATCAATTCGATTTTACCCTGATTCACACTGGCTCTGATATGATCGGTAATACGGACTTCCATATGAGTTTGACTCTTACGTCCAGATTTGAAAAATTTACGTTTGCCCAATTGATCATCTGACGATGGTTCACTGGAGATTGACGTTGGCTGATGCTTTATTATGGGTATAATTGGTTCCAACTCGATCATTTCAAAATCATCATCATTATCTTGCTGTAGCTGCTGCTGCTCCTCATCTTCACTCAGATCGGAGAAGTCTGGGTTGGTCATATTATTGTTGGCATCATCTTTCATTACACTCAATGGCTTGGCCATTTTAATGGGATCCTTTGCAGATCGTAATATCTCATAGACCTTTTCAATCTTGGCCCGTTCCTCTCGCTTTTGATTGATGATCTCCTTAAGTTTCTCATTGCGCAGCGAATTGAGAATATAATCCAATTGGATTGGCGGCAGACGACGGGCTTGTAGAGTGCTTGCTTTACGAATATTGTGACTAACCCCTCGATTGATACCCAAACGAGGACGAGATGAGGTCGGTGACGTTTTGCTCTTCAATGGACGTTTTCTTAGGTTGCCACCGCCACCCGAACGCATAATGATATTTTGTCTTGAACTGGGTGCTTTTGTTTTCGGATAGAAGGCCATTGTAGGTATACTTTGCTCCAGATTTGTTTTACGCATTTTACTCTGTGGTGAACCATTCGATGATGTTGGCGAGGAAACGCTGCACGACGCTCCAGTTTCTGCATGCACTTCAACTAATTTCTTCGAATTACCCAATGCCAATGGTGGTGATTTGTGTTCCCTCTTAAGAACTCTGCGTTTCGAAGCACTTGGATCACCGTAGGGCGATTCTGGCGAAGAGATTGATGATGAATCACAGTTAACCATGGCTTTGAGCTGATCTGCATAATCCGATTTTGGCGAGGATACTGATGAGTGACGCATCTCTTGTGCCTCAACATTATCCTCATTAGCTGCCACTCTATTTTGACGTTGCGAGCTCTTTGGGGTACGTGGACTACTGTTGGCACTTTGGCTATTGAGACGCATTGTTTTGGTAAACAAATGTGGCAGCTGTTCTGCTGCCTCTCCTCCACCCCTGGCCATTGAAGCATTTCGTTTGCCATGTGTTTTCTTTTTTGTTCTCCTTGTTGGTCTCTGGTGAACTGCTCGAACTACTGCGTAATCTGCGGCCTTCGGTTAACTGCTCTCCACCTATAAAGAGATTTTTATTCACCTTTCTTATATCTCTGCGGTGTGGCTTTAGTGGCGATAAGCCCAACAAGGAATCTTCAACATCGTCATCATCTTCAATGTTGTTGAGTTTATCACTGCGACTACGAAATAACTGTCGCTTGCGTTCTGACAAATGGGGCGTGGCAATCCGTGTTGATCGCCCACTCCCCTTGGGGGTGTCCATGATGGTTATTTTAATTGCAGAAACAGTTTTAAAGTCGCAATTAAACTGGAAAGAAATATGTTTGAGGAAGCCCGCTTTTTTTAGTGCCAAATCAAGCGGTCGGTGCCTAAGGATGTAACCACGATCGATAACGTAGTTGATAAATAGTCGTTTCGATAGTTGCGCCCAATATCGATGCTTTCACCCACTATTTTAGCAGCATTAAAAATAGTGGTTTAAGTAGTGAAGCCAATAAAGTACAATAATAAAAAGTTATACTATATAGTCAAAAATTTAAATATGACTATAAACAAGGTTGTTGCTTTTAGTGTAGAAAAAAATAAATATTAAATAATTTCACGAATTTTAGTTTTGATTCTTTTGGCTTCTTTTTTTTAACTTTTTTTCAATTTCCACATCTAAAAAAAGCTAGAATTCAGACCGACAGCACTGTTTACAAACAGTGTTGCCACCTCCGGACATTTTCTCGAAGTATCTGTACAAAGGAGAAAACAATAAATCAATTTTGTTGCCAGATTTATTAATATAGATTGCGATTAAACAAATAGTAATTACAAACTTAGAAAAATCAGGTAAGTGTTTACTGGAAAAGTATATTCAAAAGTGAACAACAAAAAAAAAAATCCACAAACTGAAGTCGACGCCGCATCCGAAGTGAAACTGCAAAACGCCATCTTGTATTATGTATATGTGTGCGTGTGTGTGTGTGTGTGTGTGTGTGTGTATGTATTATATAAGTGTGTGCATGTGTACATATGCTTTTGTTTTGTCCAAGGATTCATTTACGCCTGTTTTGTCCCAGGACTTTTTAGCCACGCCATCGGAATTAGGGGTAGGATAAAAACGAATGCAATGATAAAACAAAAATATGCAAAATGGAGTAGAAACATCGGCGATATATGAAAAACAAAAATACCAATTTGCTTTCTTTTTCTTCATCCTCTGAGGTCGCGCCTTGTATCCGCGCTCTGACAGTGTCCTTTTTGTCGTCGTCGCGAGCAAAAACTGACGTCACGTCAACGTAGAACCGGCACCCGTCACCGTGACCGCCACCGTCACCCGTCATCGTTGCCGTTGCCGCCGCCGCCGCGTATGCCGCATATCTTCCGCCCGCCCCGAATCCCAACATACACATCTCTCTATCCCCATCAATTGTCAAGTAACTAAAGAACCGTGGAAGACAACGCAGCGGAAAACGTTGACGCCGCCGCCGCTAACGCTGCCGCTGCAACAACATCATCATCAAGCTCAGCAACAACATCAACAACAACAACGCCAGCAACAACAAGCCCAAGCTCAAGCTCAGCTACAACAACGCCAACAACAACTGCATCATCCACGATGCCCGGAGCCGGAACATTTAAATTGTTCATTGGTAATGTCGATGAGAAAACCCAGGCCAATGAGCTACGTGCGCTCTTTGACAAATACGGTACAGTTGTCGAATGCGATGTGGTGAAAAATTATGGCTTCGTTCATATGGAGACAGAGCAGCAGGGTCGGGATGCCATACAAAATTTGAACGGTTACGTGTTGAACGATAATGAAATCAAAGTGGAGGCAGCCAAAAGTCGACGCGCCCCCAATACGCCGACAACGAAAATCTTCGTGGGAAATTTAACCGATAAAACGCGTGCGCCGGAGGTGCGTGAGTTGTTCCAAAAATACGGAACGGTAGTGGAATGCGATATTGTACGGAACTATGGTTTCGTTCATTTGGATTGTGTCGGTGATGTTCAGGATGCAATTAAGGATTTGAACGGTCGCGTTGTTGATGGCCAACCATTGAAGGTGCAAGTATCGACGAGTCGAGTGCGCCCCAAACCGGGTATGGGTGATCCGGAGCAATGTTATCGTTGCGGACGTTCCGGTCATTGGTCGAAAGAATGTCCGCGCTTGTATGGTGGCAGTGCTGGAGGCGGAGGAGGTGGACGTGGTGGTGGTGAGCCGCCATCCCCTCTCGGTCCAGGCTACAGAGATCGAATGTACGGTCGGGATCCGTTTCCGCCGCCACCGCCGCCGCCGCCGTTTTTGCGTGATCGCATTATGGATGGCTTTAGGGTAAATTTCCGAACAAAAAAAAAACCTCCTTTATGATACCACCTACCTTACTACATATACATACATACAAATATATATATGTATATATGTATATATATTTGTATATATATATAAACGAAAATTTCCCTTTAAAAAAACCTTTTTTTTTAACTTAATCCTCCTCATAATCCTATAATATATCTTTTGATCTATCCCTTCGCCATCGATTGCCTGAGATGTTTGTGTATGACTCGCCTAATGTGTTTACCATCCTTTTTTGCTCTCCTTTAGGACTATGATTACTATGATACAAGACGCTTCGAAGATCGCGATCTCTACGAGCGTCGCTATACAAGCGCACGGATGCGCGATTTTCCGCCGCCGCCACTTAGACGAGAACCAATGCCATTGCCCCCAACACTGCGATCGTGCAGTGTCTCGCGAAGTAGCTATGATACCATGTTCAGTCGTCGCTCACCACCGCCGCCGCGCAGCAATGGGATGAGTCGTTATGGGTAAGATCACTCTGACGGATTAATCATAATGATCTTCTCACTTGACCGTTGTTTTTGCTTATAGTTCACCCACACCACATGGGTATGAGGATTTCAGTCGTGATTCCTTTGACGATCGTATGATCTCATCACGTGGAATGCGCGGTCCATCGCCGCCTGGGCGTCGTTATGCGCCCTACTGAGATGAAGTTTACTACTATGGCAGCAGATGAGCGACAATAGCAGAACTAGTGACAACAACAACAACAACAACAATTCACTTTTCAAACAACAGCATTAACAGTAAGAACAACAACAATTGTGCGGCATTCAGCAGGACCTATTATCCTCTGTTGGTCGCCCGCAGAAGGAGCAATATCGTCGACTTTAACTGCAATTGAGCCTGTTGCCTTTCTGGCGCTCATCTCGGTATATCGTCTAGCCAAACACACACAAACGGACAACTGACACCATAGACAACCTTTTTTTTTTTTTTTTTTTCATCATTGTTTTGACTGAACCGCGTATTCGGATTTTATACGGGCTAAGACCTTAACGACTAATTTTGGTTAGAGATGAGGAAAGGGAATGAAACACCCACACTCTCTCTCACACACACGCAAAGCCACTTTACTATACTATTTTGTGGATACCAATAAAATAACAAGAATAAGCAAAAAGTAGTTTTTCTTTATCTGTATAGAGTTAAAGCTAAAGTCTATATTAAAGTCTCTTCACAACGTTTTCTTAAGGCAGTTTACATGTAAGTACATAAAGCAATTGAACTCGAGTCTAATGTGAGCCGCTGCTGCTGGCGGGCAGAATGCTTATGCTCTGTGTCCCTTTGCTTGAGGGTATAAGCAATTGTGAGCCATCCTTATTTAGTTCCTGTAGCTCTACAGGATTTGGCTTGTCAAATGAGGCAGGAATTAGCAGGCGACTGAAAGCAAGAGAAAAGACATTCATCAATGTCATACAAAATTGGTTTTTCGTAACTTGATCTTACTTGCTGCAGAGTAACCATATCATTGATATAAGCATCATTATGGATGTGACACCAAATGTCCAATATGTACCCAATCTGGTATAGAAAAAGCCCATGAATACGGGACCCATGAAACGTGAAAAGCAACCGGAACCAGTCATCCAGCCCATCCAAACGCCTTGCGGCCTGGGTCCCAGGACTTTGGAGAATATCGTTTGTATCAATGTCACACCAATGGGATAGCCCACCGAGGTCAAAGCGAAGCCAATTATAAATTGGGTTAAAGTCAATGCTGGCAGCTGGCTACACCATTCCTGTGTCTCCTGTGGACAACCCAGAAATCTGGGATCATTTTCTGTCAAATTGACTGCTGCACTTGCATTATAGGTCAGCGCCAATTTCGGTGGATCCGGTCCCCAGGGTATGAAGACGGCTCGTCCCAAAAACATTAACGAGAAGCCACCCCAGATGAGGACAAAACGTTCCTCAAACATTTTACACAGCGGTTCAATTAGCACAAATGTCACAAGTGAAACAATTGCCGCGGTGGTCATCATTAAACCCATATACCAAAGAGCCTCCTCATTGGACCAGGCAAACATATCCATTGTCAATGAAGTTCCCAATCTGTTCCCACAAAAAGACACGAATCATAATCATACTATATAGTGGTATATAGCAATAAGTATAGGGAACTTACGTTTCCAGTAGGACAAAATTGAAAACCAATACAAAAAAGGCCACAATCAATGTCCAGGCTGATAAATAGTTGGGTTTAATGCCCTTCCAGGTCTCCTTTTCGGATGTGCCACCCTGCATGACCATTACTTCACGGGCAGCAATTTTGTGCTCCTGCAAAATGTTTTAAGATCATAATTCGTACAGATCCTTTATGGGCTGGAAATATCTGAGATACATAGATAGGGAGTCATCACCTCAAAGATGCCGGGCAGAAACATTATGAAATTGCACAAGCTCATCAGGACATTGATCCAACCGCCAGCCGTGTACATATTGAAGTGCATGGCACCCCATAGCCAGACGTGTCCATCGGGCCCAAGTGGAGTAACAGCTGCCTGCAGACCGGGTCCAATGATGAAGCCCAACACTTGGGCCAACGACACCATGGACACGGCATGTGTTCTCTCAGTCAGACGTGTGGCAGCCGATAGATAGGAACGGCAGAGGGCAATATTCGCTGAGCTGACACCAATTAGAAAACGTGATGCCCACATCCAATATTTGACATTGTCGGGACGTAGCTCCAGTGATGAGTATATGCCACTGGCCAAGGTGAACAGGGCCAACGATATAAGCAATGGTAGACGTATTGTGCCCAGTTTATTGCCCCACCAGCCAAATATAGGACTGAATATCATTTGACCCAATGGATTGGCGGCCACAATTAGACCCATAAACTCCTTTCCCGCTGTGGGATCTAACTGAAAGAGAGACACAACGATAGATTTAGTGTCAGTTGCATAAAGGGAAGCGGGGAATACTCACTCACCTTATTGAGATACGGCCATAGTCCAGTGAGTATTATGCTAAATCCCAAGGCCATAAGGAACATGGTGAAATATATAATACGAACCGAGCGCCATCTCAAATGGTATTGCTCCAGTGTCTCTAAGCCATCATCGACATCTTCGGGCAGTCTCTTGGTTTCCAAACGGCTGCGCAATTTCTCCCACAATTGCGCCATATCTGTCCGTTAATTCTTTGTCTTCTTTGTGCCTCTTGATAGATGGATGGGGAAGGGCGGCAGGCGGCCTACACACATATAAAATCCAGTATGTGTGTGTGTGTGTGTGGGTCGATGTCAATGTCTTCTTGTTGTTCTTGTTTTTTGGTGTGTTCCTCTCAAGCATCCTCGTCAGCAACACCTCCCACGTTGCAACATGCTGCAAGTAAACATCACGTTGTATGTGTTTTCTGTCTGTGTATGTGAATTTTGTTTTTGGTGAATTTGAATTTATCATCAGGCTTACTATAACTGACCCCAAGTTTGAGAAGACTTTGTAGTTAGCCCAAGCGAAAGTTTGATTAAATTTAAGACAAGATAAGTTAGTTAATATCGTTTAGGTAAAGACAATCTATCTCAAGGTTGTTGATGATAGCGAGCTAATCGCTCAGCTGTCTTTCCAAATGACTCGCTTATCGCTTAGTTCCCCCTAATCGCACAATTACTACGCCCATGTATATACATACATACATAGATAAGCAAGCCGTTCTTAGTTAGTAACAGTCTGGCGAAGTATATGTACATATGTAATTTACATTTCGAAAGTGCAATTGGCATGATAATAACTGTACAAACCACCCTCGCCTGTGTTTATATTGTTGTGTCTGCTTAACTGTATTTGCCGTTAGTTGATAACTAAAAGTAGGGGATAAGGAGAGAGAGCGAGAGAAGCACTACCGATCTGTTGTTGTTGTTGTTGTTGCGTTTTATCAGTATTTAATAAAATCAAGTGTATATCAAAGTGTTGTAAAGATTGGAATTTCAGTCGCTTTTTAAGTCACATTAAGCATGACTTTTTCAAAATGTATATAATTATTATTCAAAGTGCAAGGCAAAGGGGTAAAGATCTTTTATTTTAAAATGCAAAGACGTTAAACAGTTTTCCGCCTCGTATGTATGCATGTGTGTGAGTAGCACAATTGTATCTATACGCACGCACATATAGAAAGAGAACGCACTAGCCTACGATATTTGTATACAATGTAGCAGCAACAAGTTGACCGTTGACCAAGGCTACTCATAGTATGTATATGTATATGTATGTATCTTCTTGTCTCTCTTTTGTTTTTGTTTTATTTTAATTAACTTTTTCCTATTTGCTTTGATTTTGCATTGTATCTCAAATATGTATATATACGTGTGTGTGTAAGTGTATGTGCTTGACATTAATATACATTATTTGTCGATCGCTGCTTCCACACACAAGACAAACGAACACACAAACGAACAAAACAAAAACAATATAAACAACAAATCTTATTTACAAATTGTATCCAGTACTTCATGTATGATTTTGTTTTGAATTGAAGTCTTTCGTTTTCTGTATTTGTTGGCCTGGCATCTCAAAGTGTGCTTACTGTTTGAAATGCTTTTTTGTTACCAATTTTTCGTTTTTTTTTTCTTCTTTTGTTTTTTTTTTTTGTTATTGCATTGCACTACCTGTTCTAAGTGATAATCAGAGCAGCAGCAGCGTATTAAACTACCTGTTAACGCGAGAAAAATTCAACAACAAAAGACCCGCGTACTTAACAGACTCTGTTAACATCAACATATTTGATCACGTAAGCGAAGCGAATTCAAGTTTCATACCCGATCGTTGGCGCATCTAATTGAGGCGAATTCAAGACTTGGACTTTTTGTAAATTTTAAAAATTTCCGTTGCTCGGTCGTTTGATCCTTGATGTTGTCGCCAGGGTAAAAAAAACATGTTTAAATAGATTTTATACTTCAGCTTCTGCATTAGTGTAACAAATTGCAACTGAGTTTTATGCACTTTATATGTAAACAAAATGTAATTGATCTCATTAAGAATCTTAAAAATATACAACAAATAAAAATGCAAAAAAGAAAATACTGCCACCGACTTCCATCTAATTGTTCTGGCGCTGCTGCTGGAGACGTCTCAGGCGACGCTGACGCAGCCAAGGCAAGTTCAAAATGCCTCTTTGGGGTAGCAGCGGTGCAGGGGGGTGCTGGCGTTGCTGCTGGAGCCGACACCAATGGAGCTTTGGTCCGGCCCGGTTCAAACGAAATATCCCATCGACCTGGCCGACGAGACTTTTGGGGAGACTCCTTTCTACGTGACGTGGCCTTGGACGGATAAACATCGTTCATAATATTCAAACTGAAGACATCGCCAGCATTGTTATCGGAGGCCAAATGACTAACCGTATCCTGGAGGACACGGGGAATACGCTCGACAACCTCTAAGGCATCGCGCAGGGGACGAATCTCACGTTCCGGCGTCTTTTGAGGTGGCGAATCGTCCTCAATGGAGGACACTTTGGTAATTCTACGCGAAGCCTTCTTCGATTTGCGGGATTTGGACTTGAATGGTGCGGGACGTGTTAGAGTGGGCGGATTCTTCTCCAAAAACCATGGCTCACGACGGGTCAGAGGTAAAACGGGTTCTACGGCGGCGGGCTTGGCTTGCAATTGTCTCTGTGCCCTTGTTCCTAGCGGCGAAGGACGGACCAATGTGTTGGCAAAGTCATTAAACCATTCCAAATGATCCACGGAACGTTTATGACGTACAGCATCCGATTTCTTGGCCGAAGGTATATCCACAGCATTGGCCATTAGAGCCAAACCTTTAAGTGGCTTATATATGGTAATGGTGGAACGACGATTTCTTGGGGTCTTGAAGCGAGCCTCCATGGTTTTCTTCTGATCAAATTGCTGGGCATTGCGTACAAACCGATTGCTGCTTGGTCCTTGGATCAGTATTTCAAAGGGAGTATTCAAAGTGCGAGCATTCGTTTGCATTGTCTTGATGCATTCCGTATCGGAATTCTCATTATTACATTCACAAAGACACTCCTCCCCACAGTAGAAGCCCAAGCATCCGCAATGCTCGCACAATGCCTTACAATTCCGCTCATGCTTCTGCTCCACCACGGGATCAGAGGCCCGAATACTCGACGACGACGACGGAGATACGGAGGTGCTCTCAGCAGTCAATCCATCAATGATACTCAGCCATACTACGATTAATGCTACAGTATAAGCAAGTAGATTATGTTCCCTTGATTTAGATGCCGGCATCTTGCTGGCTATGCACCTGCTGTTCTCTGACTGAAGCTTTTGGCCAGACTTTAGGGTTTTATACTGCTGACTTGGTTGAAATTGCAGAACATACACACTGAAAAATACAAACACTCGTTCGTGACTGGCTGGCGAGTTTCCGTTTACGGGTTTTCTTTTGGTGAAATTTTATGCTGACCCGACTGCTGTGTGATCTTGAAACAATTCTTGAGTAAAAACTAGGTTTCTCCACCCTAACATTTCCCGTATGATGACGATGATGAACCAATTCAATGGGCCTTGGCTTGAACTTGAATATTTTAAGCACTGTGAAATTCTTTTGAACTATTTCTGAACAAATCGTGACATTTTCAACATTCTCCGAGTACATTGCGTCAATAAAATGAACGATTGCTATGTTATACACATTTGTAGAAAATTTTAGACGACTTTTGACATTTAGTGGATATCTGAAAGCCCCAATTATAACAACACAAATGGCTTAGATTACTTTTTCATTAACAGAATCTACATCGAATTTCACATTTCCCACTTTAATATTTATAAAAAACATTACGAAAAAAAAGCCCGAACTAAGAGGAGAAAAAGAGAAAACAAACGAGAAAAGGCCTACTTAACGCCGTTTGCCTTTGCCCTTCTTTCCACCACCGCCGCCGCTGGTGCCGGCTGTGCCACCAGATTGCTGCTGAGACTGCTGATGATGGGAAGCACCGCTGCCTTCTCCGCCTGGCTTGTTCTGGCGCGTCTTGAGCTGGGGTATTTTGCTGGCCACATGGAGCATTATGGCCTCACGTGTGGGAAACTCATGGTTGTACAGCGTGCCGTCGGCATTGCGCAGTTGGACACGAACACGGCCACGGAATTGCAATTCCCTGCTCTTCTCCCGACAATATTGCTTATTCTCGACAACAAAATGCAAGTTGGCCACCGACAGAACATCACGCATTTCCATATAGGTGGGATTCTCTACACAATTCTCTTTGGGTAGACGTCGTCCCTCCTGGCGGGTCTTTTTTGCTATTGATATAGGCCGGGTAGAGGCAAATCCATCTAGGGGAAAGTAAAATCAGGTGAGATAGAAATTTAAGCACTTTGTTTGGTTTTTGGTGGTTTCTGTTATATTTACCGTTCCACTTCGTTATGTGTCTTATTGGGATTCCAATTGGTACGCACTGGTGGTGAAGCAGCCATATTTTATCTCTGATTTTATATAAATTCTATCAAATTCCACTGATTTGAGTAAATTATAACACAAAAATATTGACAGTCCACGCAGGCATGGATTAGAGATGTGTGAAACGGGTTTTGTAAATGTTATCGAACGGGGAAAAACAGCTGATAAACTCTCGATAAAACAATCGATGCAATCGATATTAAGATTCGATTGTTTTGCCCAGCTCTACTTGAAACTATTTATATATATATATATCTTCGTGGAACATCTGTTTTTGGTCTTTAACTGAAGCGCGGCGACTTAGCACGCATCGGACAGAGTGCCGCGACTCGGAGAAATAAAACCAAACAATACGGAATTCTAGTCACGCGTGTGTTTTCGAGGGCTAACACTAACACTATCCCCCCCTGAAAGTACCCGTCCCAATCATCACCACCACACCGTCAACAACTTATGTTTCCACCCCCTCACTAATAAAGGCCAGATCCCCAGTCACAACAATGGACGAACTGAATAGCATATTGCAGAAAACCAAAGATAAATCCACGCAAAAGGAGCAGGATGAGGTAAGTGCGTGTATGGGTGTGAGAGTGCGAGTGTGTGTGTGTGTGTAAGCCAAATGAACTTTGACATTTCTCAAAACTCCAATTCCCCTAACCACTTCATTATTCCTTGCGCTTTATTTACATGTCACCTTCAATCTGTTACCGCCACCTCCCTCATCATTATTATCATCGGCCATTACAGATACTTTTGCAGCCCTTTTCGTATATCCAAGAAATTCCTGGCAAACAATTTCGTTCAGAATTGGCGTTGGCCTTCAATCACTGGTTGCTTATACCGGCCGAAATGTTGACGCAAATTGGCGACATTGTCCAAATGCTGCATAATTCCAGTTTACTGTAAGTATTTAATCATTAAAATATGAATATATTTATGTAAATACATAAGAAGAATGTGTGTATGTATGTAATTACATCTAGTTGTCGATACCTAATTTAGGCATTAATCATGTTTCTGTTTATAACTCTCTATGTATGTGTGTGTGTGTGTGTGTGTGTGTGTGTACGTGATTATATGTTGCTTTCTGATTTTGTTTATACTTTATTTAAAGAGGATCTACACTCGAAAAAAGGTATTTTTTTCGAGAATTTGTTTATCCGGAAATGTGTTCAATTTCCCTAGAAGAAACATTCAAACAAATTACAGTCGAGTCTCGAAAATTAGTAACCCGCTAAATCGAAAACATTCCTTGGAAAAAGTTCGTTGGATTGGAAAACGGTTCAAAAGTTAAAGTTGTTGAACTTGCTTCAAGTTTTTCGAAGAGGGGTTAATACAGATCGAATCGAAAAATCGATTTGTTTCTGACCTTCCAGTTGCATATATAAAACTTAATGAAATCTTCTCATTTGGACTCTGGAAATGTGTTAACGCCGTTCTCGTTATTTTTTATTGTTTACATTATTCACGCCTTTTGGCTCATCTGTTTAATCTCACCTCGCACCTTTCTATATATTATGGATACAAATATCCATTTAACGATTTTTGGTTCCGCTTTTGTTTATGTAGATTTTTAGCTAGAAATGTAAATTTTTATTTTTTTTGGGGACTTTTTGTATCTAATCTTTGGGTTAGCTTATCGCAAAAAACAAAACAAAATAAACAAACGAAAAGCAATTTAACGTATGAACAATTTTATGTCAATTTTTCTAACCAAAATTATGATTGAAATGAGAAACAATAATAATCGAATGAAAAGAGCCTATCCATATGGTAGTTTATGGGCCAGAATAAGTTGAAATAGATGGGCAGCCAATATTGTTCTATATATGACTCACCTCACCTCACTTCACCTCACCCTTTATCTCACAGTTTTGACCTTGTTCGGCCCATATATTGACTGTGTTTTGTATATACTCAAATCAATTTCAACTGAAGTAAGTAAGTCGTCTCGCCGACTTGGGTATACCATACACCAGTAAAACAAATATTTCAAATTTGTAATAACTAATGCATTTGCCTATTTTAAGAAATTCTGTTCACATGCTTTTTACAAGCATATTTCAGTATCTCGCGCACTTATGCATATAAGCACCCTAGCGCCCCCACCCGCCAACGGCCATCTCTGGCCTTATGCAAAAACGTTTATATGCATAACTCAGCTATTTTTTGTCCGATTTTGATCAAATTTGGTATTTTGCTGGGTATTAGTATCAAATTTAAGTGTGCCAAATTTGATTGCACAAGGTAAAAAATTACGCAAGATATTCGAGTTTTTCAAATTTCGGGGGCGGAAAGGGGCGTGGCAAAATCTTTATACATGCAAAATGAGCGCATTTACTAAGCAAATATACATACCAAATATGGTGTATCTAGCTACAATAGTTTTTGAGATAAACGTTTTTTTTGAATTGCGGGGGCGGAAAGGGGCGTGGCAAAAATTTGAAATAAACTTGATCACTCTACATACTACATGAGCCTACATACCAAATTTGGTGGCTCTATCTCTTATAGTCTCCGAGATCTACGCGTTCATACGGACGGACGGACGGACAGACGGACAGACGGACGGACAGACGGACATGGCTAGATCGACTCGGCTGTTGATGCTGATCAAGAATATATATACTTTATGGGGTCGGAAAAGCTTCCTTCTGCCTGTTACATACATTTTGGCGACTTTAATATACCATTTCACCCTATGGGTGTATGGTATAAAAAGAAATTTCATCATCATGAGCCCGCAGTTTTGTTTTGTTTTGTTTTTTTTTTTTTTTTTTTAATAAATTTCAATTGAATTTCTTTGCAAACAAATTTTTGGTTAAACTTCTCTCTCTCTCTCTTTTTTGTTTGTGAAAAATTTTGGAAAATTATTTATTCAGCTACGACTTTTAAATACCCATTGACAAGATGAACAAACTACAAAACTAAACAAATCTTTTGTTTAACTAAATAATAAATTATTTCAATTTTAGTTCCAGTTAAGAATTTGTACTAATTAGTAAACGATTAGCACCTATTTTAGGCATTTTGCAATTTATAGACGAACTCGATTGATGATTAATTTCCCCTTTTCGTGGGCAAAGAGTAATCAATTAATTTCAATCTGCTGAATATACTCAATTGAACTCTCTGGGCTTATTGAGAGGGTATTTCATTTGGGTAAATGAAATTGCATAAATTATTTCAGAATTCTGATTCATTGGAGAATTCAACTTTTTGACTGGAGACCAATTGAAGCGAATCTAAGGCTTTTCAATTAAAGTCGCCAGACAATCGGCTAATCAGAACTATTCAGCTTACCCCCCTCCCTCCCCCCTACCTGCTGCTGGACTTGTCTGTCGCCTTGGTTTTTCTCAATGCAAATGCAAATGCTAAGAAAATGACGAAAAGAAATGTGTCCTTCTTTTGGGCAAATCCTTTTCTTTGTTCCTGTTGGCAGCTCTCCCATGATGATGATGTTTTTTTCTAATGCATTTTCATATCGACTAAAAAACTTAGTTTTACAACTATCCACAGTAGCTCCCCACCTCAGGCCCGCCAACTGACGCCTTGTCCTTTTTTCCATGCACTTATGCCCATTGTCATTTAGTCAGTCTCAGGCTTGTCACAACTCTTGCCACTATTTTTAGCATCATCAACGGCAGCAGCAGCAGCAGCAGCTCCCTTTGTGCGTTCGTTTTTCTTGCATCAACGCCCACACATTCTCTCAGTCAGTGGGCCTTGTGGCCCTGCTTTTCGACCCCCCTTCCTCACCAACCACCCAGCTCAATTCCCTTTCAATGCGCTTGGCTGGGAAGGAGGAGGAAGGGGCAGAGGATGGGCTTTAGCGGAGCGCAAACATTTTTTAATTACGCAAATGTCGGGCCAGTTTGCCTTGCCAATGGGCATATTCCAGTTATTGAAGCGATGAAAAGGCACTAAATAGACAGAGAACCCATACAGTCAGTGAGTGAGTGAAAGGAGGGGGGCTATGTCGAGGAGGAGAATGAGGAGGAAAGGCTTTAATTTATATTTATAGAGCATATGTACATACAAATTTATTTGGGCAACTGTTGTGACAAGATAGAAACTTGCATTTATTTATTACAGAACTTTACGAATACATTCAAAACTTTCCAAGTAGCGGGGTACTCATTCATTTCCATTTGAATGCAGCTCTCGAAAGAGAAATATTGGATTCAATTTCTATCTAAATTAGCTTGGCATGCCATTAATATGGAAATGATAACTCTAATGGGACTATACATCTATTTGCATAAATTTTGTGTTTCATCTAACACCCCCTAACTTTCCAGCATTGATGATATTGAAGACAATTCAATCCTTCGCAGAGGTGTACCTGTGGCCCATTCAATTTATGGCGTGGCCAGTACCATAAATGCCGCCAATTATGCCTTGTTCTTGGCCCTCGAGAAAGTGCAGCAATTGGGACATCCCGAGGTAAACGAGCATCACATTTAATATATATATAGACCAAAGATGTGTACTGAATTGAATTCTATATCTAGGCAACTCGTGTGTATACGGAACAATTATTGGAACTACATCGTGGACAAGGCATGGAGATATATTGGCGTGATAGTTTCACATGTCCCTCCGAATCGGATTATAAATTGATGACTGTTCGTAAGACTGGCGGTTTATTTATGCTGGCCATACGTCTAATGCAACTATTTAGCAGTAATAAAGAAGATTATTCCAAATTAACTGCCATATTGGGTTTATATTTTCAAATTCGTGATGATTATTGTAATTTAAGTTTAAAGGAGGTAAGAGTTCTTTTCAAATATTTGGATCATTTTCTCCATTTATATCCTTGTTTTGCAGTACACGGAAAACAAAAGTTTTGCCGAAGATTTGACAGAGGGAAAATTTGGTTTTCCAGTCATACATGCAGTGCGTTCACAGAAACAGGACAAACAGGTTTTACGTAAGTTCTTCTTCCTCTTGACCTCCTTCAGAGAAGTCATTAACCACAACTACTATTAATATATATATATATATATATGTATGTGTATATTCTCCTTGTTAGATATATTGAGGCAACGCACGCACGACATTGAGGTCAAGAAGTACTGTATTAGTTTGCTGGAAAAACTAGGCAGTTTTCAGTATACACGCAAGGTGCTTGAGTCCCTAGATGCCGAGGCCAGGGCAGAGGTAACTAGCGGGGTTAGGGGGATATAGTCTAGTCTCTAATGTTCTTGATAATGTTCTATTTTGCAGGTTACACGTTTGGGGGGCAATCCCTATATGGATCGGCTTTTGAATAAGTTATTGTCATGGAAAACTAGCGACACAGTCAGCATCAATCAATCGAATCAAATCAATCATAATAATGTGCAGGCAACAAGTCCATCATCATCAACAGGATCAACAACAACAACAGCAACAAATCGTGTTGTTAGCCCCAATCAGAATACATTAAATTGCAATTAACAGCCAAAGAGGCAAAAGAGGGAGGAATTGTGAATTGCCGCTGCTGCTGTTGCCACCTCTTTTGCTGTAAATTCTCGACCTCAGGCTTCCGCAGCACCAAAACTAACAACAACAACAACAACAACAACAACTAGAAAATCGCAAACAACTAATGCCGCCTGCCTGAGTGCCCCATTGTGGCATTTTTTGCAAAAATTGAAAATCTTTTAAGATTTATGTTTATGTTCCAATTTATCACTTAACTTTATCAACTAATTAACTAACTACAACAAGAACAACAACAACAACAACTCGAAGAAGTAAATATCCTTCGTCAACTCATATAGAAACCTAACCAACAGCAGCCTTACAACCAGAAAAAAACAAAAACAAACAAAAACCAAAACCAAAACCGCGCATTGTTAAGCAAAAAAGTTAATGGATATAAGCCAAGCTTATACATCATTTAGAGTGGTTGCCACAAATTCGTTTTTAGCCCCCTTTCATTTGGTGTACAAATCTCAAAACATTTAGTTATTATTTACAAACAAAAAAGTTGTATTTTCATATAATTTAAGTAAAGAGTGGTGGAATATTTTAAGCATGCTTTGGCTTGAGCCGCGCCACAGTCAACAACAGTTGAAATATTTTAGTTTTACTTTTCTGCTAAAAATGAATGAAACTAATTGAATATATATTGGTTAAACGAAGTTATCAGGCCCTACGATTAATGACCAAGTCGGCAAATAATTACTTAGAAATGGTTTATATATAAATTATATATTATAATGAACATAAATTTACGTAACTGATTGGAAAATCTTATATATAATTTGCTGATAGTATTTTTCTTTTGTATTTTGAATAGGTTTTTAAAGATTCTGTCGACTATATGTAAATACTATTGAATTTATCTGTACTTTGATCAATTTGATTGAAAATGAAAAGAAAAACAAATTGTGTATATGGAAAATGTTGTATCAATATCTTTGTTGATTGTGAATCGGACTCAAGCCATTAAAAACAAAACACACATTAAACACAAATATTGTAAACAAAAAGGGTGGGTCAATAATAAAATGTTTTTTCTTTTTTTCTTTTCTTTTTTGCAAATTTCTAAATGTAATTTTTCTGCGATCTTAAGAAAACTCTCTTCTTATTCGTCACTTCCTTTTTGATCAAACTAATTGTTGTTCCATTTTAATTGTTATAAAAAAAAAGATTGAAAACAAATCATATATACACACACAATATATATATATATATATATATATATTTAAATTGTTAAAACTATATTGAAATATTGATAAAACAAAATGATGCACTGCACAGCAGGATTTTTTTGCACATTGCACCACCTAATATATATATATATATAGAATCGATATATATATATAAATATATATTTTTATTGTAGTTATACACACGGCAGGCGAAAAGTTAATAGGAAATGCTGAAACGGTGAGAAGGAAAACAAATCTTAAAGAATATATGAAGAAAAACCAAACATTTTAAGGTAGAGAAAAAAATCAAACAAAAAAAGAAACGTTTAAATTTAAGCAAGGGAAGGAAGAATGAAAATAGCCAAGAATTTAAAATGCAGCCAAAAAACAAAAAAAAAAAAAAATATATTAAAAACAAAATTAATAAGCAACAATTGCTAAGCACCTAACATTTAGCCTATATACATATATATATATATATATACACTTACTATATACTATCATTATATTGTCTTACAACACACAAACCGAAACAGAAAACCTTGTAATATGTATTTAAATAAATATTGTATTTATGCCAAACAAAATTCAAATGTTTGTATGGTGAACTGAAAAGAGATAGCAAGAGTGTGAGTGGGAAACCAAATGCAACTGAAATGAAAAGAAACAACCATAGCGAAATTTCATCACATTCTTAAATTACCTATTGCATACTTTTGGGGCACTTTACAGCCGCAGATCCTACAAAGATTGTTTAGTGTAAACATTTGTTTTAAAAAGTACAACTTTTTATTTTGGAATTTGACGATTAACAAATGAAGTTACATAAATTATGTATGAATGTGTTTGTGTGTGTGTGTGTGTGTTAGATATTTGTGATCCGATGATGATTCTATTCTTTGCTCTTAGGCATCTTGCTCAATCATATCCATTAGGTGAAAGAGCTCCGCCGCATCCTCGTAGGCGCGCGTATCAACATTGTCGTCATCATCGTCCTCATTGTCCTCCTAAGGGCAAAATAAAGAGATTATAGTTTAGTTTGGTATGCCATTTTGTATCATTTTACTTCACTTACCTCAAAACCAAAACAATTATCTTCATTGACCATTATGTTTTTGGGTTCCCGTTTCACTACCACCTCGTCATCATTGCTTTTAACCAATTCGACTACAACCAATTGACCATTCTCATCTTGCACTTTGACCGTAAACTCTTGCGTCTCAGATCGTTCCTCTTTGATTTGATGATAAGCCTTGCTATCCGATTTACTCTTTAGGCTACGATTTATAATGATCGGTTGCTTATTGATAACAGGCAACGGCGGCTTATCCATCACCTCAACTTCCTCTTCAATGTAATCCAAGTTCTCCATCTCATTGGTATATTCTAGATTATCATCCTCGTTTGCTTCAATTGCTCCACCATCATCGTCGATCTCTTCATGTGTGTTCCCTCCTCCTTCGATGTTGATCACAGTGCCATCTGGTTTGATTCTCAAATTGCGACCCATTTTTAATTTGAGTTTCTCCTCTTGAGCATTTACCGAATCGTCGTGAATCTCCATGTGACGCATTAGATTGCCCTTGTGGGTGAAAATACGTGGACAACTGGGACACGAATGCAGCTTCTGGCGTGGCGGAGGCGGTTGATATTCATCATCATGGACGAGATTTATGTGTCGCTTCAATAGCGGCTGCTGACGAAATGTTTGTGGACATTTGGTACACTTAAATGGTTTCACATTCAAATGGACTCGCATATGAGACTCCAAATGTCGCGCCGACACCGAGGCATAACTACAGAATGTACAGCGGAAACATTTCTCACCCTCATGGGACTTGATATGCAGTTTATAGTGATAACGATCCGGTAAATGCTGGCCACAGCGTTTACACTCGAAGGGCTTTTCCTGCTCCGTATGCATATTGGCCACATGATTACGCAAATCGGCCCTACGGCCGCATGTTGTGGGGCATAGTTCGCATTGGAAAACTGGCTTGTCGACGACACTGTGGATCAATTTGTGCGCCTTCAGTGAATTGGATTGTGTGAAACGCGCCTGGCATATGTCACATACATAGTTCTTCTCTCCCGTATGTATGACACTGTGTCGCTTCAGTTTAAACATATCCTGCGAGGCATAAGTACAATGTGGGCACTGATAAGGACGTTCGCCGGTATGACAGGTCATATGCCGTCTCAATTTGGTCAACTCGACGCTGGCATAACTGCATTCGGTGCATTTGTGTGGCTTCTCTTTGGTGTGCTTGTAGCGCGTATGACGAATCAGTTCGCCACTTGTGGTAAATGCTCGCTCACAGTATTTACATTTATGGGGCTTTTTACCCATATGCGTGTTCATGTGGTTCACCAAGCCAGCATTCGTTTTGAATCCACGCTCGCATATCGAACACTTGAAACCATACTCATCGTCATGGATCAGACAGTGCCGTGTGATCAGATATTTACGGTTTGTCGTATAGTCGCATTGTGAGCAGGAAAACTTATGGCCGATTTTCGTGACCATTTCGGTTTTGTTGTTTGTTTTACTGGCGGCAGCAACTGACGGATTTGGTTCTGCTGGCTTCAATTTGTATTGTTTACCCGTGTCTATGAAATCAAGTGTTTGCGTATTATTCGATGGATCATCTACATTTTGTTCATCCTCAAATTGATAGACCTCATCGTCGGGATTGATTTCAACTTTTGTTGGTTTTGAGTCATTGAAGTCGTCAATGTATTCCTCGATTAGTTCTTCTACGACATTGTCATCATCATCGGGCAATATCTGTTCTTCGACTACTGCGGGTGCTGGTGGTGGGGCTACAGATGAATGAGCCCGCTTGTTCTGTTTTACTCCTGCTGGACGTACACTAACTGCGGTTATATTTTTGCTGGGCAAAGTTCGTTTCGGTGAGGTTTGGGCTGGACGCAGTTTAATTGCTGTAGAGACAAAGCGGCAATTGGCGATTAATGTTTTAAGTCATCTATATGTGGTGTATATTTATCCTTACCTTTAGTCGGCGCTGTTGGTGTTGGTTTTGATTTGGTAACAGCAGCTGCTACCGTTACAGCTTTGGAGCGGGTTAAGCGGCTTGGTAGTTGTTGTTGCTGTAGCTTGGCTTTCTTTTCGAGTTTCTTTTTCAGTTCCAATTGCTTTTTCGGTGTGGTTTTGATATAGCAGTTTCCTTCATCGTCTATAAAATATTTATCCTCATCGTCATCATCATCGTCCACTTCCTCCTCCGCCTCCTCTTCTATATACTCCTCCGCGACACTTGTTTCTTCCTGGTCCATTTCAGTCACATCATTAATAGCATCCAAATCGACTTCATAGTCTTCGTATTCCTCATAGTCCTTGGCCTTCACTGATTTAAGTACTTTATGCTTTCCCCTTTGGCCTTGTCCTTCTGGGCCGTCAACGATTTCTTTATGGATGTTATTTAAAAAGGATTGTATGTTTCCAGATTGCTCGGCACGCCTATGCTTGGACATCTGGATAAACAAGGAGCCCTATTATTATTATTTTGGATCAGATCAGATCAACATTAAGTGGCGACCCACAGCGGCCAATTTGCTGTGCGACCTCAGGCGGGTGTATACGGTTAAGGGGCGTCTATTGATTTCTCACCCGTTCTAACGGCAGTTTAATAGAGTTTCTTTTACTTACCGTAGTCAATGTCCTTCACCAGATTGGTATTCAGATGGCAAACAATTCTCTCAACTTAACGCAATTGACTTGTGGTTTTTTATTTGCTTCTTTATTAAATTTTTAGTGCAAACATTTTCCGTCAGAGGCCATTTTGCGTAATTTTAATTAAAAGATGGCGACATCTGGCTTGTACCATCTCTAGCTGTAAGCTGGTGATGTCAACAACCATGTCCTATATCGATATTGGTATGAAAAATTTGGTTTTTCATGTTTTTTTCTTTTATAATGCTTGTATATCTATGTAATGGTCAATTGCTATTAAAAGGTTTGGTACTGTAACACAAAATATTAGGATATATCTTTATATGTGTGTTTTATTATTATTTTTTTTAAATATTTGGAAAATATCGATATGTTTCTTCCATCACTAGAGGGTTGTCGCTGCTGGTCTCAACAATTGTGGCCGCAGAGCTGCAAAAAGAGGTGATATCGATAACTGTTTAGTACTTCCCGCGCATTTCTGTACATATATTAGTAAACGCGAATCCCGGTTTATTATTTCGATTAGTTTACTGGCTTCAAAGATTTTTCATTCGCCGAAAAACCATTGAAGAATCAACATCGCCATCGCGTTATAAACACGTGCGTCATACTTCCATTGGTAAGTAACCGCCAGTTGTGGCATCATCAACAACATTGCATACCAACACGGAGGCGTCCATAACCTTTAATTTTGTTTATTTCTCAGATTTTTTGCAACCAGCAATAGAATAAAAAGCAACAAAAGTGAAAAATGCCAAAACGCAAAGCTCTGTCTAATAATAACAATGAAGATGAGGCCAAGCCTGTACAGGCCAAACGATCGCGCGTGCCTTTCCATTTGGAATTGCCAAATCGGCGTCACACCGTTGGCAAGGTGTTGGTCTGCGGCACCGGCGACACCGGACAGTTGGGCCTCGGCGAGGACATCGTGGAGCGCAAGCGTTTGACTCCACTAGAAACCATTTCCCACCCAGTAGACATTTGTGCTGGCGGCATGCACAATCTTGTGCTAACCAATTCTGGCGAAATTTACTCGTTCGGCTGCAACGATGAAGGCGCCTTGGGACGTGATACCACCGAGGAGGGCAGTGAATCTTTACCGGGATTGATTGATTTGCCGGGCAAGGCCTTGAAAATATCAGCTGGCGATTCACATTCAGCTTGTCTGCTGGACGATGGACGTGTATTTGCCTGGGGCTCGTTCCGCGACTCGCATGGCAACATGGGCCTTACGATCGATGGCAACAAACGAATGCCGATTAATCTCCTAGAGGGCACCATATGTGTTAGCATTGCCTCTGGAGCTGACCATTTGGTTATATTGACCAATAGCGGCAAAGTCTATACAGTGGGATGTGCTGAGCAAGGTCAGCTAGGCCGTATTTCCGAGCGATCCGTATCGGGTGAAGGTAAGTCAAGTCAGAACACACATTTAATCATTCATAAATGCATTTGATTCATTGATTCGTTCATCGATTGGCCTATCTTTAGATAGAATTTTTGTAACTGAAATGTGTAACTAACTTCGTTTTTAGGTCGTCGCGGCAAACGTGATCTTTTGCGTCCTGATCAATTGATCATTAAACGATCCAAGCCAATTGAAGCCATTTGGGCAACAAATTATTGCACATTTTTACGTGAATCCATTACCGACACCATTTGGGCTGTGGGCCTCAATAACTACTGGCAGTTGGCTCATGACAAGGAAGTCGAACGCGTCCTGCTGCCAGTTAAGACAGATCTTAAGCATATCCGTCAAATATCTGGTGGTCAGCATCACACCCTTTTGCTGGACGATGATTTGCGTTGCTTGGTTGTTGGCCGTCCGGAATATGGTCGCTTGGGTCTCGGCGATGTCAAAGAGGTGGTTAGCAAATTGACTGAAGTGCCAAAGATAACGTCAAAGTTGGTCTATGTCGGCTGTGGTGAATGCTGCTCCTATGCCATTGACGAGGATGGCAAACTCTATTCATGGGGCATGGGCTCTAACAATCAGCTGGGAGTCGGCGATGGCGACGACGAGCTAGAACCGGTTTTGGTCCAAAGCAAGGCAACATCGGAGAAACGTATCCTAATGGCTGATGGTGGTGGGCAGCATAGTATATTCTTGGTTGAAGTTGATCAGAAGGAGGAGCAAAAGGAAAATGTTCCAAAGAAGAAAGCAGCAGCAGCAGCAAAGAAGAAGGAAACAGCTGCCACTGCCAAGGCAAATGATGCTGATCCGCCCCAAGATGCCAAAAAGGAAGACGAAGCAGTTGGAGGAGGGGCCAAGAAGCGCGCTTCCGCCAAACGTGTACCCAAGAAAGCGGCTTAAGTTTATATCCATTTTCTTTGACTATAGCTATTATTACTACACCTACAACAACCTATGCCCATGAAGTCAAATATTTCGTTTCAACTTTACGCTTACTTCACAATTTTCTCTTTAACTATAGAAACAATTTCAATTTATAGTTTAGATAGCATATAACGGTAACCACAGGCCGCTACGCCCAACAATCGATATCAATCATTTCGGTTACTTTAACAAACCCCATCACATTTGGGAAGAGAAAACAGAATTCGGCTGTCAGATTATCCGTATACATATATGTGTGTATACATCTATAATATGCCCGTCTTTTTGTTCGTTTAGTCAAGCAGGCCGAGGTTCCTTTTGTCTAGAATTAGTTAGTATTTAAAAGTAAAAAGAAAATAGGGTATCTGCTTCGGTTGTTTGTATATACCGATTTAAGGAATACCAACTACTATATGCTTATAACACACATACACACACACACAAATCCCCCAAGTTATGTTTTTTGTTTTTGTTTTGTTTTTGATGAGAATAATGAAATGTCTAATGAGATTTATTTACAAACTAATCAACTTTTTTTCCTAGATTCATTACAATCGATATATAAATATACGAATATATAATATAAATATATATATATATATATATATATATATATAAGATAGGCGAACAGTGGGAGAATCAATTTGTTGGAATATATCAAATTTGTTAAAAAAAAAAAAAAAAAAAAAAACTAAGAAAATATATGTAGAAATAGAAACAATAAAGTACGGACTCTAAATTTTTTATGTCTATTATATATATAGAATAAAGTCGAAACTTGTACACACACACTCCTATATATGGAGATATATAAATATATGTATATATTATATATATTAATATATACATATATATATCAGGCAATGTGGTTGAGACGACTGCGGTTCCTGTTCCCCTCCTCTCCTGTTTCCGTTTGACTTCCCAAATAGTAGCTCACATATAAGATGCCGCATATTAGAGTTAGGCAAAGCAATACCCTGGCAAATTTTCGCGTCAAGGCCATCAGACCCAATAACGGGCCACCGTTAGCCACACCTCCACCCATTAATTGGTCGTTATATTTATGTTGATGTTGTTGTTCATGCAGCTGCTGTTGCATTTGGCTTAAAAGTATGGAAAATTCCTCAATACAATCATCATTATCATTATCGCCATGGTCCTTGCAGGCGCAATTGAAATAATTGTTGTTGTTGTTGTTGTTGGCATTATAGTTTTTTTGATTATGTCTGGCAGTGCCTTCCATGTTATTATCATCATCATCCTCATTATTATCATTATACCCAGCATTCCCCCTCTTCTCCTGATCGGTTAAATTGCTAGACTTTAGTAAATATTATTTACGTTTCGGGCAAGGATATGCAGATCCTCTCGGAGCCGAAACAGAACAGCTGCCATCATGACAACTCTGCTGATATATCAGCACACTGAGGAGAGCACACAGCAGCACAAGCAATGCCACAATCACATATTGCAGTTTTAGGGTACGGGAGGTCATGTGGGCTTGCAGCTTCAACTGCAAAAAGAGAACGAAATGGATTAAGGGAAGAGGAGTATGTGCTGTCGGATGGACTTACGGTTGCTGCACTTTTGCTGTCCTCAACTTTATTCCCAAATGAATTACCACCATCATCGCTAGTCGCACCACCAGAACCTTTGGTACCAGCACCATGGAAGCGACAAACCAATCGATGTTGCTCAACATCTGGACAACTGATGGGTTTATTTCGCCATAATTCGGCTATATCGGCAGCATTGCAATCCTTGCTAGATTTATGTGGAATGGCCATAGCCATTACCAAAAATTTATCCTTGTTCTCTTCGCTCAAGGTGTGTTCCTGCTTTAGCCAGATGTTAATTTCGGTGACTTCTTGGGGTTCCAACACGCCACAACGTGGACGTACACGAAACTTATCCGGCGATGTGGTTTGAATCTGCAATGGACGATATCAAGAAATGTATATCTATGTAAGACGAGGATTCAATATCCCCCCGAGTCCTTACCTTATAACTGACTGGTGTCTTGGCAGTGGAAACTAACTTCAATGTAGCTTCCTTTTGTGGATTAAAGTTAACGAATTCAGCTGGCACCGGTTGCAACATGGCTAAATGAAATGAACGCGAAAATCGAAATTAGAAAAACCAATACCACGCGGAACACGGATTTATGGGGAATTTTGTTTTAGTGTTTTTTTGCTCTTCGAATCTGTATACAAAAATTTTTGTTGAAAATTATATGTATGTACATGTGGTATATATGTATGTAAGTGTCTAACTAAACAAAAAACAAAATGACAACCCGAATCGACTTCAATTCAAATATCAAATGACACTATGAGCAAAGTGCTTTTGGATTCAAAACGAAAGGTGCCTGCCACCGACGTTAGGAGATGATAAGTGAATATATATGTATGTATTTATATAAATATTTTTGAAGTTCAATTGTTGGGATAAAATAAGATTCACGTTTCACCTAATTGCTCATCGTCTGAGGGTGTGTGCATGTTGTCGTCAATGTTGGATTCCTTGAGCACCATGGTATCGGTGTTGGCAAAGTGTACCTAATGGATGGGAAGGTAAAAAGAACATTTGTAAATTAGTGTAATAGTTGGGCAGAGATGAAAAGATGTCGAATGACCCCACCCTATCCCCCCATGTTCCGCCACCCTAATGCCATCTATTAGATGTGAATCTCTTTCATATTAAACGTGCCCAAGTGTATCTACTCCTAAGAGTGCCCATTTAGCTAAGGACCCACTTATATCTTGAGGTCATTTCGTTAAAAATTGATTTGATTTTGGCTTTTGCCAAGTTACCGGCCTAGAATTCAAAATGTTAAAATTTGAAGGCGCAGTGAATAAGTTGCTTATATGATGCCGGAAAAATATTTTAATCTTACATTAAATGGAGTCAGGATTGCGGCAAAATTTATATATGCTTATATATGTTGATTTTAATCCAGACTTTTGACCAGACTTTTGGATACGGATACTTCTGTTGTGGGGCTGAGTTGACTGTTAACTTGATAACTTATTAACAGAAATGCCAGAAAGAGACATACCAAAAATACCCAAAAGCCACAGAAATACCAGAAAGACACATACCAAAAATACCAGAAAGACAAAGAAATACAAAAGCTAGATACCGATAAATACGACAAGTTATCGATCGATTAAACGAGCCAGTTCAAAAATATGGAACCATTATGACCCACATATACTTTAAATACGACGGCATATAACAAATATTTAAATTATTTGCATGAAAAGCAAACGCAATTCGGGTCAGCGTTGATTTACAAAAACCGAAAACGTCTTTTTAAACTTATAATCAAAATTTGAGTTGGCATTAATTTGCATAAATTTCATATTCGCACGACACATGATCGCATATACAGTAAACTCAGCAATCAATGAATCACAAATTCATGGCTTTGCACATATGATCAAATAAATTAACTGATCCACTTGAATGGGTTTACACTGTAGCAAATGTAGCAATTGCCACCTACCCTGGGCATTGTTGAATTTGAATATCACTTTAAAGAGCCGATTAAATGGAATGCAGTTTCAGCTTTTTTCAACAATTCTTTTTCGAATTGTTAATAAATTGTAACCATTAAAGAAATTTAGTTAAAGAAAAATCAAATGTATGTAGGCGTTTTTCATGAGATTCTTTTTTAATTTGACTAGTTCGCGTCAATGTGGAAAGACAACTAACAAAATAAGCACACCAGAGGCAAACACAAACATAAGGACCAGCTACATTCGGCATGCCGAAGTTGGTATACCCTTGCCGTATCAATTTACAGTCCACGTACATACATACATATATGACTGCTTGGACTCTGAGAAACAACAAACATCATTATAATGGTTCTATACAATAAGAGAGGTTTTTATGTCTTAATATTAATGTTTAAAGTGATGGGGAAAATTTATATTTAATTTATCTGATCGTTTGTTCTGTAAGTTAACATTTGGCTCTGAAAAATAATATGATTTTTACAGCAAGGGTATTAAAAGCTCTCTGTTCATTTGCCACACACGCACACATACACACTTTTTTACTCTCCCTGTCTCACGCCCTCTCGCTCTCGCCTTTGCTCTATTACACACAGATGGTTTGATTGTTGGTGCTCTCAGCGATCAGCTTCTTTGTCAGCTGTTAAAGATGCATGTAAAATGAATTGAAACTGAAAGAACAAAAAACAAAAACACAAATGGAAAGTGATTATAGTGATATGAATGTATGCATGTTTTGTAATGTATGTGGGGGTGTGATTTAGGTGGGGGATGTAAGCAGTAGGTTTGTGATAATACCCGCATTCCGCTATATTCATGCACAGTGTCGGTCTGCCGCTCCCCCATTAATTCCCGCAATGGGAATTATGTATTTATAATTTATTCCATGAATAGTATGTGTGTGTTCTACATTTTACGGGTCAACGGTTTCTAAGCGCTTCACTAGATTGGTCAGTGACGGAAAAGGAAACTAAAGTTTTAGCAATATGTCAAACAAATGACTATAAATAGCGCCAACAAATACACTGAACAAAATTAGAAAATTGAAGTCCTTTGACTAGAACTCAATTAGGATAGGATTTTTTGAAATATCGACTTTTAGTTGGAATTTCTTCATATTTTGCGAAAAATATTGATACAATAGGGTTCTTATTGGAATTGTCAGTGCATTTATGTAGCCATTTTTTTATTAAGGAGCGGACCACACACTGGGGACGGACACACACACACATAGAGACGCAAAGGACACGCAAGCACCACAGCAGCGCACCCTAAATCAATACACACTAAAAATGTGAATCAATTATGGCTAGAAGAATATATATATGTATATATGTACATGTGTATGTATGTGGGTAGGAGGAGGCTCATCATCATTGCGTGTTAGCGAAAACCAATTAGGAAACGGCAAAAAAACGAAAACCTCTGTCAAATAAAACACGCCCAAGCCACTGGACACTAAAGGGGGCTATATACAGTTAGCTTACCTTTTTGTCCATGCCTTGACTTTGTGCAAATTGTTGTTGTTGTTCATCGTTGGCACCGGCATTGGCAGCAACTACCTGTGGTTTATTACGTTTAGTTTCGGCTACAAAGCTAAACTCATAGTTATCCGTGCCACCCCAACTGGCCAGACAATTGTCCTTGGATATATATTGGTTGATATCCTTTTTCGATGTCATTTTCAAAATCTCAACAGCCCGCGGTGGTAACAAAGTTTTAATAACCTTAAATGCAGCTAAAAACAAAACAGACAAATGTAAATTGATCTCAAATTGGTGCAAGTTGACTAGCTTACCATTTAGAACCCAAGCCAGCTCATAGACCAATATATAATTCAATGTATTGGGATAGTACATTTTAAATGTTTCCACAATACGTTTGACGAAATCCAAATCCATGGTAGCTAAACCCGTCCCAGACATATCAAAGAATATGGTCAATTGTACCAAATGCTGTTCCCTTTGCACCCTCTCCACCCAATAGACAACGATGCGTATTAATTCATCCAAGTTCTTTGATTTGCTATGCAATTTAACACGAAATATCAATAATGGTTTGCCATCCAAGTCCTTGCTATGCACAAAAATGGAGCCTTCTTTTAAATACTCCTGATTCAATTGTTTCTCATCCAAATCGTTGGCTCCATACGACTGCCTCCATGTGCATGTCTCCCAGAGTTTAGTCATAGATACCTCCAAATCCAGATCGTGCATTTCCAAGAAACGTTGCAACCAAACATGATCGTTCCGTATGCGATCAATATCGACAGGATGGAAGGGCACTAATCAAAAACCATAAATTGTTACATAAGTTACATTGTAAAATTGTTCTTATCGTTAACCCTGCCACCAAGATCTACCTTCGCAACGATTTCTAATCTAATAGTGTAGGTAAATATTGAATATCGATAAGATTAAGATTTAATTTTGTAGGTTGTAAAAGATTCATTTCACAAGACTCAGATTTAAAAATGAGTAAGTTACTATTATCCTTCTTTGCGTGAATTGAATAATGGATACTTAAATGCCAAAATGCTTAGCACATGAACTCAACTTGAGTTATTGATTAGATACATAAATAAACTAAAAGTGTTTCCTTAACCATTAACCTTTACCCTCGACACAACAAAATGATCTCACATCTTTTCGAATTTCTGGTAGCAGACCCAACGTCTCAAGTTCAAGTTTAAACACTCAAGTTCAATTTGTCATTGCGATGCGATTACCTACACATTCTCTGTATGAATATCTATTTATATAGTATACACATATATCTATTATATGTAGTCACTAGTTTTGTTTGTATCCGCAAAACGATAAGCAATTTTTCGGTTTGCTATGTCATAGCCAAATAGATGAGTAGATAGATATTTCTGGTTGACAAAGTTCAGTTCGTTAGATACACTTCTCCCCTACGATTTCCTTGCATTTGCTTGGATATTATCTACACTTACCTGTTGGCGGTGAGGCAGCATATTTAGTATTGAACTTTTGCCGCAATTCCTCGATTTGCCCCGGTGTAGGCTCCTTGACCTTAATGCCCATAGTGCAGATGATAGTTTGATTGAATGATGTATGGTTATTTGCCCGCTAGAAATCAAATGGCCAACTGTATGGATTGTTTGGAGGCCACAAGCGAGCAAGCAACAGGCAAATTCCAAACTACCAAAACGTTATCGTTTTGTGTGTATGTTGGTTTTTTCTAATCGATAATCCACTTTCACTGACAAGAATAGCGCCAAAGTTTCCAGGTACAACTGTATACTAGCTTGATTAGATTGTTTTTTACGCGCAATATTCAAGTGCTTGGTACAAGCTCCTCGGGCCAACTGACGGTTGTTTTTTATTGTTATTTTTGACTTGACTAACGGTGTAGTACCCCCGATAGCTCGATCGATTGATCGTTCGTTTGTTCGTTATGTAGTCAAGGGGCGTACGTAGTCGTCGTGGGTTTATATGTATATGAAGCACTATTACCTGGCTCTCTCTTTCTCTCTCTAGCTCTCACCCACTCTCCACCTGGTGCAATAGAACGCTTTGTGCATTTCAATAAAGAGCGGTGCAAAAACAAAAAAAAAAAAAACGCGTACCTTAAGCTTTCACATTCGCTGAAGCTTTTAAGTTGAGCTCAAGCCTAAAAAACAAAACACAACAAAAAAATAAACACACACACATACACACACACAAAATATATAACTCCAAGTTATTTCAGGCAATAAATATTGTATTATTTACACACTTTTTCTTATACAGTTTTTTTTGGTATTGTTTTTTTCGCCTTAGGCAAATTTGTACTCGTAGTCATCGTTGCCGCCCCACGATTTCAAGGAATTGTCAGGATCAACAAATTCACCAATATTCTTCTTGGTTGTCACACGTAGAATTTCCAATGCATCGGCTGGCATAAAGGTTTTAACTATTTTAAAGGCAGCTATAAGAAGGAAATAGGGGGAATAAACTTCCACATTCTATTAGGGGACAAAACTTTCTGCAAAACTTACCATTTAGCAAGAAGGGCAATTCATGAACAAGAATATAATTGGGAGCATTTGGGTATTTTGTCTCGAATAGACCAATTATGCCCTTGATAAAGTCCAAGTCCATGTTGCTTAGGCCAGCTCCAGTCATATCCATGAATATGGTTAGCTTCTCCAAATAGGATTCGCGTTGAACACGCTCCACCCAGTAAACGATGACTCGCAAAAGTTCCTCCAGACTCTGGCTCTTTGTATGCTTCTTTAGGCTAAGAATCAGCAACGGTTTGCCCTCCTTGTCCTTGTTGTGCACATAGATCTGGCCATCGTGTAGGAATTCTTGGTTCACATTCGTTTCATTGATATCCCAAACGCCGTAGCTTTTGCGCCAAGCCAAATTCTCCCAGAGCCTCTTGATGCATTTCTCGACATCCAGATCATAGGCCTCCAAAAGGGAGGCAATCCATAGATCATTATCGTTAATGCGTTTCAGATCATTAGGATGGAAGGGATCTACATAGACACGGGGAGTGTCGGGGCAAATCCTTAAGTCAATTCCACTGTACGTAGTAGTTACATCCTTCTCCACTTACCTGCTGGCGGTTCCGTTTCCAATTTTTTCAGTATAGCGGTCTTTACTTCGCTAATCTGATCAGCTGTAGGAACTTTACCTTTAGGCATTTTACTACTTGGAAATCTTCAATGTGAATGAACACCAAATAAACGTTTGCCACGGATTTATATGAAAAAAGCCAAAAACCGTACACACAACTTATTGCGGAAAAGAAACAATATCACCGGCGTTAACCGTCTCTCTTATCAGTGGAGAATGTGATAAAATGACTATGAAAAACACCAACAACAACTGCAACCGAAGTATCACTTGAAACGTTGTCGTTGTTGAATCTGGATTTTGACTTGCCAGTAGGCGGGCTAATCATTAACTGACAGCCAGACCAGCCAGAAATGCTTCTCAAGTGCTCGTTCCGCTGCTCTTCACTTCACATACATGTGCTCCGGTTTTAGTTGTTGTTGTTTCCCCCTCTCCGTACTGCTGAAGCGATCATGTAAATGACTCAATGCGGTTGTGTGTATGGCTGGAGGCAGTGCGGGCGGGAGGGCAATGAGCTAATGCTGATGTGGATGTCGACGTTTACGTTGTTGTTGCTGTTGCTGGTGCCCCCTGACGTTTCGTCTCTGATGTGGCTGGTTCTTTAATCAATAATAAAATGAAATAAAATGAAAAACAACAAAAAACACACACATACGGAGAGGATAGACAAAGAGCTCGGCGAGGGGGGATATAAGGAACTCACTCAATTGCGATAACAACGACCCACTGGCAGGCTTGGCACTATTTTGTTTATGGTCTTCTTGTATGTGTATTCAAACTTTGGGAAAATTGATTTGTATTTGATTTTTGCTTTTGTTTTTTTTTTTTTTTTTTTTTTTTTTTACTCTTTTATTAGATTGTTAGAATTTAGACTACTCGATCCATAACCAAGAATTTGTTTTCTTTTTTATCCCCCATAATTATTTCTATTATTTATGGATCAACTTGGCTTTGTTCAGAGATCAGACAAAAACTAATGGGTATAAGAAATTTTAGACTGCAATGCAAAGTGCCAACTGGTTGGAGGGTTTGTTTTTGGGTTTGTTTTGTCACAGTTAGTAGTGAATCCGCATGAAGAAGCTAAAAACGTATCATAAGGAAAACATATTGAAATTCTTAAATTAAAAAACAATACAAATGTAAATATATTTATAGTTTATAAATCTATAAAAGCATAAATTTTAATCTCTTCATTATTTGGCGATAGTTCATATACAACTGCAAAATGGTTTCTAATATGAAGAGCCATGGCAACTTAAACTTTAGACTGAATATATAAATATACATATTAAACAATTAGCAACCAAATCTCACCTGAGGGGCCTAAATCCCATATAGGTTTGCACGTGTAATTACTAGATATGCCCTCTAACCCGAAATGAGTTAAATTTGAGTTGATATTTAAAAGTCATACTGTCATAATTTGCATTTACTGCTTGTAAAATGGTATAAAACATATAAAATATATAGATTACTGATCCGCATTAACAGCCGAATTGATCTAGCCGTGTCCTTTCATATGTAATGTTCTAGGTGCGAGACCAGGATCAACAGCCACCCAATTAGTTATATAAACTAAATTTAAAATATTTGCCACTTTCTCATAAACGAATTTTGAAAGTATCTCATTAAAATTTATAACTTTAAATCTTGTTTTCATACAACAAAATTGGTTTTTCAATTCAATTTACGTAAAGTTCTGAAAGTGTTGAAAAAGGAGCATTACGTATATGCGAGGTAAGCCCAGAAACATTTGGTCAAGTCGAAATAACCTTGATCCTCGTTCCATTTACTTTTATGGCATTTGAACCAACAACCAACCAGTGGTTGACGATGGCTCCCAGCATCATCTGAGTTTGTTTATTGTTGACATTGAAAAATATTGTAAAAGAGAGAGCCAGAAAAAAGAGACGTAAATAGATGGATGAAGAGACAGGCAGACGGAGAGAGAGAGACGGAGAGAGAGAACGAGAAGAGAAATGGCAATGAGAGGACAATAACAAAATGAATGACATTAACATATATTTGAAAGCTTTTTATGCCGCCTGCCTGCCTGCCTCCAATTTGCCTTTTTGGACCAAACGCACACGAAGAACTTTCGCCTGGCCCCAGTTGTGTTTGTATTGTTTACGGGTGAAAAACGTGCGTCCTTGCCCCAGACGGAGCGAGTGGAAAGAAAGATCTCAAAGATTTGTCAACTCTGACTGAAACCAGAAAAAAGGACAATTTATAATACCAACAACAATGAAATTTGCCGAGCATTTAACGGCCCACATAACGCCCGAGTGGCGTAAGCAATACATAAACTATGAGGTAAATCGAACGAAACGAAAAGAAAAAAACTGAAAAAAACTGAATATGTGTGGGAAAAATATATGTACATATGTATGTATCTTATAGATACAAAATCGAAAAGTGTATGCAAAGCTTTTTTTGCCGTATGCCAAGACAGCTGATGGACTAAAAAGCTCGAGCGGCAAACATAAAACATTTGACGCAGGCGCCTTGAAGCTAACGGCATATTTTTGTTTTGCTACCCTAAAACGTAAACAAATCATCTTTGGGATTAGAGAGAAAGAGGAGTAACCGTAATCTGTCTCCCCTTCCCTCCTCCACAGAGTACATTGAGAGAAATTAAAGAGTTGTTCTTTCTCGTCCCATATAGGAAATGAAAGCCATGCTGTATGCAGCCATCGAACAATCACCTTCCGCCGAATTAGTTGATCGTGAGATGTTAACACGATATTTTGCCAAATTTGATGAGGAATTTTTTCATTATTGCGATAAGGAATTGGCCAAGATAAATACTTTCTATTCGGAGAAAATGGCTGAAGCAACACGTAAATATGGTTCATTGCGTAGCGAACTAACCGAAGCATTGGAATTGGGGCATTTAAAGAAACAACCGGCTTGGAAACGTCGCACGCCATTGGGCAAGAAAAATGTGCCGGCACGTAAAATTCAGGATCTCAAATTGGCATTTAGTGAATTCTATTTGGGTCTCATATTGCTGCAAAACTATCAGAATCTTAATTTCACCGGTTTTCGCAAGATACTCAAGAAGCACGATAAATTATTGAGTGTCGACTATGGGGCACGTTGGCGTACCGATCATGTAGAAGCAGCACATTTCTATACCAACAAGGATATCGATCGTTTGATCCAAGAGACCGAACAGGCTGTTACCCAAGACATCGAGGGCGGTGATAGGCAAAGAGCCATGAAGAGATTAAGAGTACCACCGCTGGGTGAACAACAGAGTCCATGGACGACATTCAAAGTTGGTCTCTTTTCGGGGGCATTCGTTGTGCTCTTCGTGACGGTGATTATAGCCGCTATGTTCTATGGATTCGGTGAAAATTGGCGTGTTGGTATGCGTATGTTTCGTGCTCCATTTTTACTTATCGAATGCCTTTTCCTTTGGGGCGTCAATGTCTACGGTTGGCGTTCATCGGGTGTGAATCACGTCCTAATCTTCGAACTAGATCCGCGTAATCATCTATCTGAGCAGAACATTATGGAAATTGCATCGGTGTTTGGTGTTATATGGGCTTGCTGTGTGCTAAGCTATATCTTTTGTGATCCCCTGGGTATACCACAATATGCAGCCCCATTATTTCTATATACCCTGATGGCGGCCTTCTTATTAAATCCAACGAAAACGTTTCATCATGAGGCCAGATATTGGGCAATACGTGTTGTGAGTCGTGTATTAATGGCTCCATTTTGTTTTGTTAATTTTGCTGATTTCTGGTTAGCTGACCAATTGAATAGCATGGTACCGGCATTTCTGGACATACCATTTCTAATATGTTTCTTTGGACGAAATCCCACATGGCATAAGGCTGGCAAAGGTGAGTAAATAGATTCATCAAAAAAACAGAACTCAAATGTGAAATTAAGGGGGAAAGCTCTGTCCCCGAAAGTATGCAAAGAGCAGTCTAAGAATTTGCTTCTTCAAAACACATGTTAAATTTGTGTCCCTAGATCTCCCCCAATGACTTTTAGAGATTTTTTATTTATGTATGTTTTGCATTTGTTGAATAAAATATATGTATTTTTATTTTTGTTTGCTTTTCAGCTGGCAATCATTGTGTGGAATATGTATCCTTATTGCATCCCATTGTGGCCATTATGCCTGCCTATTTTCGTTTCGCACAATGCATACGGCGATATCGTGATACAAAGGAAGCCTTTCCACATCTGGTGAATGCGGCAAAATATGCTACATCATTTTTTGTGGTCATATTTGCGCATAAGTATCATACAACAACGGGTAAGTACATTCAAAAACAACAACAAAAACAGAAACCACAATGGAAAGGGGCGTGGTGGTCATGTTAGAGGGATTCTCTTATCCACTCCACACGCACACACACGTGTTGTTTATAGTTCAGTGCCAATTAGTGTTTTGGTCCTTTCATTCATTTCGTATGACAACCGCAAATTCATGTTAATTTTATTGAGCCGCACATAATAATAACACGCAATTTCCTTTCCCACACACTCTCTCTCTCTTCTCTCTCTCTCTCTCTCTCTGTCTTGAATTCTATTAGAAACCTATCCACTATCCAAAGAGAATCCATGGTTCTACTGCTGGATTACAGCAGCCATCTTCTCATCCTGTTATGCATACACTTGGGATATCAAAATGGACTGGGGTCTATTCGATTCGAAGGCGGGCGACAATCGATTCTTGCGTGAGGAAATCGTTTATTCATCGACGGTGAGTTGTGGTCGGAAAGGGGGCGGGTGGATTGGGGTATTCCACAAGACTAATGGCCGCTATAAATATTTGCTTGAAATGGCACGTAAAACAATCTTTCATTCGCATTCATTAACTTACATACACCCACACACACGCACGCACCACTCAACCACCCACCCACACACACTTTTCTCTGCTCTGCTCTTTGCTGTTGTATCTTACAGTGGTTCTACTATTTTGGCATAATTGAGGATTTAATTTTACGCTTTAGTTGGACTCTATCCATGAGTCTAATTGAGGCTGGCTACATTGAAGGAGATGTCATGATGACCATTTTAAGTCCCTTAGAGGTTTTTCGCCGTTTCATTTGGAACTACTTTCGCTTAGAGAATGAGCATTTAAATAATGTGGGTAAATTTAGGGCAGTACGTGATATATCTGTTGCCCCAATGGATTGTTCAGATCAGGTAAGACGCGACCGCCTTAGAAACCTCTCTTCTATTTCTATCTCCGCCTCTTCTCTTGGGACAGACAACAATTCTACGAATGATGGACGAAACGGATGGGGTGATAAATCGTCGACGTGGCAAGGCCGCTGGCGGCAAATCGGCCACAAAGAAAAATAATAATAAACAGGAGCAACAATTGCAGCGTTTGCTCCTTCAAGGTGAATCCATAGAGGATCTATGCGGGTAGCTGATGTGGATATTTGATAAATATCCATACCCATATAAGGAGCATACAAAAACGAAGAGTCCATATTAATTAAAATAGTTAAACAACATGCTAAACTAAATTGTTATATGTACATATGTTGAATAAACAAATGAAAAGGCATTACAATTTTCACTGTCGCTTTTTAGTGGCCAAGTGTGTGTGTGGGTGTGTCAGTGGGTGTGTGTGTGTGTACTCTTTCTACTTCAATGAATTGTGATTATGTAACTAGGTACATTTCCGATTCAATTCGATTGAACTGTGCAGAGGACCGGACAAAATGGCCAAATGATGTGACTACTGGTTCTATGTATGTATATACATAGGTAGCTAGGTAGGTAGGCGGATGGTTGTTGCTGAGGCTGATGATGATGATGCCAATGTGTAGGACGTGCCGAATGTGTTTATTTTATCGTAAAGCCATCATATACGTTCTATTTTATTTCGTTGACATTTTGTGTGTGTGAGTGTGTGTGTGTTTGCGTGTGCATTTAGTCAGAGGACACCTTTTTTCGACACCTTGCCTGTCCCCCTCTTAACATAAATACACAACTTTCGCAAACATTTTAAATAATTTGTTTTAAACAAAATGAAAATCAAACCAAACCACGTCCAATGACTGCGGCTTTAAACAACAAATTTTCCCCCCTCACCAAAGTAAAATATAATATAAAAGTTTCTCTTGACTTTTACTGTTTACCCCAGAAGCCTGAACAAAAGTTAAAGTAGACTTTGTCATTGTAAAGAGCTAGACATATGTATGTACAAATATATATAAGTATATAACAAAATGAGTTTCTTCCCTTTTACATACATTCGACAAAAGTTCCCAAGCCATGAATGTTTCTATATAGTTCCTAATACCCCTTTTAAGCGGTTTTCCAGTGTCTAAACCATTTTCATTTTATTCGATAAGGGATTTATTATTCTTTTTGGTTTTTTAAGAAAAAACATCTTCAACTTAAACAAAAGGACCTTAAAAATTATTTGCACAACTAATGGCTGACACAGATTAAGATTAGATTTGCAATTTTCTAACCCATTTGTTAGTATAAACTAGTTTATACTAACAAATAACCGTAATGTTACACAGAAATTAAAGAAATAATTCAGCTGTCTGTCGACGTCGATGAATGATTCTGAAGTTTCCCCATTGGGTCGTTCCGACTATATCTAGAATGAGTAGATTTTGGCCAAGTTTTTCAATAAGAATTGGTCACAGATGTAATGAAGTTTGGTCTCGCTTGTTAATCAGGAAAAAGGAAATCAATTTAAGAAAATGTCCTAAAATTGTCATGTCATACTTCCTTATAGTTTAGTATAGTATCCCTAAGTCCTTTTGGTACATTTACCTAGTATACACTTTGGCTCAGTAGACACCTACTAATGCTGTAATTTCAGTTTCTACCACAATAAAGCAATACCTGTTAATCAACAACTCCTTATACCACTGCAAAAAAGGGTATATTATTTTGACAAGAAGTGTGCAACACATAGAAGAAAGCATCTCCGACCATACTAAGTAATACTTAGTAAGTATATATATTATTGATTAGCACGGCGAGACGAGCTCAAATAGTCATATCCATCCGTCTGGATTAGCGCAAACTCGTCCTAGACCGTAAGAGCTACAGAGCTGAAGATTTAGGCTTTTAGGCTTGTATATAGTGCACAGGTTGGATATCTCGGATTCAGCCGGATCGGACCATCATATAGCTCCCATACAAACGGCAAAGTCACGAACAGTGAATTTTCTCAATACTTTGTTATTTTCTGAGCTACTGAGCTATTACACCTATAAACGACTGTGCCCAATTTGATCAAGATTGGGTGACTATATCATATAGCTCCCTTAGGAACAGTGACTTTGATTAAAACCTTCCTTATTTCCTACTCTAAGATTGTAGGCCAAACAAGTTAAAAGGCCCTCTGGTTTTTGACTATTCGATTTCGGTTTTCTATGTTTATTTCAAACTCTTTTTGGAGTTGTTTGAAAAGTTTCAACATATTGATATGAAGGTCTCCAAAGATCTCCGAAGACTCCTCAATCATTAGATATAGTTTTTAATTTGATCTATGAATTTTAAATAGCTTTTGTTAAAGGACAGGGTAAAAAAATTTGGTAAATCTGCAAAAGTTTTAATTTCTAATATTTGGCTAAAAATAATTGGTGTTTGGTTTTATTTTTTGCCTGATTGTTGTTATGGTGAAAATCGTGCGAGATAGCTCTCACGTTACTTATACAAATATATATGTGTATATGTATTTGTAGGTACATTTTATTATTGGTTTGCCAAGCTACTGACATTGAATACAAAATTTGTAGGTAGCCGCTATATAGATATTTTTACGGTTATGCAAAGTCCAAATCTAAATCTATAAGCTTATCACATCGATAACAGTATCTTTTGCAAGGTAAAGCACTTTTTTTTTTTTTGGTTTTCTATTTAAAAATGTTGGTCTTAAGTGCTTAGGGTTTTGAGCTGTTTACCCAAAGGGCAGAAGAGACACAGCTGCTAATGTTTATTGATTGATTGATGAATGAATGAATGAATGTATGTGGATACTCACTCATACACACATATTGAATGATTTATTGTCGGGTTATTTGCACTTGCCACCAACAACGAAACACAAAAAAAAAGGGGAAAATAAATGTCGCAAATTATGCAATAATGGAATATGATTTTAACATTTTAATATGACCCATTAAGAAACAACAAAAGAGCGAGAGAGTAAGAAAGAGAACGACACATTGTTAAGTGATTTCCGTTACCAACTTATCAATGTCCAAGATTAGCTTAAAGTGCCTTTTTGCCATATGGATTTCGTAAATCTTATCGTCCGCATGTCAAGTCAATTTGACAATATTAACTAGATTAAAGTCAAATTCCGTCAATTTTCATTAAAACCCGCAACTTGTTTTCGTTCCATTGCATTATTACATTGACCCAAAACAGAAGCTGAAAAAAAAAAAAAATATAAATAATAATAATAACAAAAAAGGAAAACGTAAAAGTTGTCAAAAACAAAAAAAAATGCCCACGCATATTAAGCAGTTTGGTCTTTGGCATTGTGAAGTGGAAAACGTTTGATTCAGAGCAGAAAAAAAAATAAACTAAAGATAAATTTAATTTCATATTCTGTGTAAAAATCAATTTACCATCCATCAGACATAAGTGATGATAAATGATTGGATAAAGTGACAGATTTAATTGATTTTTCAATGGCTGCCCAAAAGAACATATTGAATTTCACTTGACAAACAGAAAACCATTTAAGTTTCATTCAGCTTAAGCTGCTTATTATCTATAGAAATTATTGTAGTAACAATAACATTTTTCCATTTATACATACATATATATTTTTCTGTTGATTTCTTTCACTATTATGCTTACATTCAAATGGTTGTAGTAGATGAATGAGTCCTAACCAGCATTTCAGCTGCTTATAGTTTCAAGTCCCACTTAATGTGTGAGCCATGGAATTCTGATTTTAGAGTTTCATCTTCAAAATCTACATTCAGAACAATTACAAACCTTTGTGTATAGTAAATAAAATATGCTTAATTTCAGAGATTGCAACTCTGTTGTTAATCGCCTTTCACTCTCTCTCTCTCGTTCTCTGTCTCTGATTCCTTTGGTTCTCAACTGGTATTTGCATTGTTCGACATCAAGTTTGTTTTGCATTTCGCAATTCTATTGTTATTTTAATCTATAAGAGAATCTAGTTCATTCATTAATCACCTTATGCGGATGGAAAGGGAAGATGGAAGATGCAATCGCAGCTGCAACTGGAACTAAAGGACTTATATACAAGACTCCTATTGAACTTAAGGGCAATTAGAATAAATCGGAAAAGCGGTTGCAATTTAATTGGGGCTTTATTAATAAAAAACAAAGTTTCTAGTGGCAACAAATTGTTGCGTATACGCACTGTGGCAGGGGAGCTGACAGATTTATTACAGCATTTTCTATTGTCGTGAGCAAGATCCAGAAACTGGAACTGTAAGAGCTTGTCAGCAACGAAAACATTGTCACATTTAAACATTCGATTGGAGTGTGTTTCTTTGGCTGGGGGAGAGGACCATCTCTCCCATTCTCTAGTTGGTTGCTGCCTTTTATCAAATCAATAGAAATCTGCTTTGACAGCCTCAAATAGTCTGCCGGAAAAGTAGCAGCAGTTTTCACACACTTGTCATCAGAGTTGCTTTTCCTCCTGCTGCTCCGATAAAAAGAGAAATCAGAAAATCAGTTCCACTCACACACACACATGTTAAAGGCTTAAAGTTTTGATGAAAGTCAGAGTAAACGAAAGGACTTGGTGGGTTAGAATGGCAAGGCGAACCATGCTTTTATGGTTGGAAAATCCCTGGTTACATACAACAACCAAACCGACACTTTCATCTGTCAAAGGCAACAAAATGAAGGGAAGGAAACACACACATTTTGAGCAGAAAAACAAGCCTTTATCAATTCGCCCCGCGGTAGATGGAGAGGAGATGGAAGAAAAGTCAAAAGCAAAAAATGCTTATCAAAGTAAAACTCATCTCTGTGTGCTGTTTTCTTTCGGTTGTTGGTGGTTGGTTGGTTCAAAAATTAAACGTGGCTAAATGATGGCATACATATAATAATAACACAGCCCACATACAAAAGTCTACCCACTTACCCGCCCCTTCAACCAACCAACCAACTTATCCTTCGACGTCAGCTCATAAAAAACATTCATTGCCAACAAAAAAAAAGGATGAAACTCACTTATCTAATGCCTTAAGGTCACCATGGTCCACCGATGCCAAGGGCCATCAAAAAAGGGCGACAATGATATGAATATATTTTTTCCCCTCTTTTGTTTATGACTAGTCACCAAAAAAAAACCCACAAAAACAATTTCTTATCTCAAAAGGCAAAAGAAAATACATCAAAATCATTGCCAAAGCAACGCACAAAAACCATCCCAAAAAAAGAAAATCCATTACAATTTAAGATAATATACATATGTATCCAAAGGTGAAAATACTATTTTGAAAAGGTAAGACACTTGAACAAATTGTCGTAATTTTAAATCGTTTGAGATATTCTGATATTGTAGACTTCAATTACAATCAAATTATGAAGTTTTGAAATTTTCACCTACAAATATTTTTTATTCACAGGCTTCAAATCTGTTTAAATATTTCTTGATTTGCTTTCTGATCTCTTTTCTATATTAAGATTACAATTGTTTTTAGATAGCAAAGTGTCTGTTATATTCGTCTAATAAGTAAGGATTTTGGCCAAGTTTAATGAGATTATCTTGAGTTCAGTTAGTAAGAGAAGGATAAACTTTTCTAGGCAGTCATTTATAAACGAATCAATTATATATAGCTATATAGGTGATATACTGATGCTGATGCAATTCTGAGAAACTGTATAATTTATATCTTCTGATATAAGTTTCTATTGACAGGAATTAATTGCCAAGTTGATGGGGATTCTCTTATGTGGAAAAGAACTGTGTAACGCAACAAATGGCCTTTGACTTTGGTTTTTAACCAGTGAAGCAGACTTAACGATGCATGCTTTTCCTACCCCCTCTCCCCCGGAGCTTCTTTTTTTCACTTTTACCATGTTTTGTTTAGCTGGCTCGTGTTGTCCTCGTTGTTCAAGTACCTTTGGGAATGGTGGGTGGCAGGGTTGGGGGGGAGGAGGACTTTCTGGAATGAACTTTGCAATTATTTCACATCAATAAAATAAGCACGTGTTGCATCTTATGAATCCCATTTTGATCATCAAAATAAGTATTTGTAATCATCTATAATACAAATCGATAATTTCGTCAAGTAAAGTAAATGATAAGATACATTTAAATGACAAATCGAGCAATTAAGGTGTTTTAGCTTTAAACCAAGCATTTCCAACGATTTGGCATTAATTAAACAAATTGTTTACATTGAAAGTTAATTAATTTAAGAAGACAAGACAAGACATTGGAACGCCAAGCAAAGAACTCATCACAGATAGAGAGAGAGAGAAAGTGTCTGAGAGGATAAGACAAGATTACTTCATTGCTTGCCATTGGGCCCACCATCAACAGTTCTACCAATCACTTTTTGCCAATTTGCCTTAATTATGCTAATCGAATGCCGAACAACTTTTAATTAACCATGAAACAACATTTTGACAGCCTGCGAAGAGAGACCACAACAACTATGACTAAATTCCCTAACAATTTCGTACAACTTTGACATGCACATTTGGCTTTAACATTTTGTGGCTTTAACTGAATGCCTAAGCCTAAATAAATATTGGCTCAAACAAAAATCTCATGAGTGCGTGCCGAATATGCTGAGTAATTTGATGCGGAAATAAAAGTTGAAGGCCTTTAACCTCATATGCCATTGATTGATGACACCGAGAGAAAGAAGAGGGACAAAGTGCTACAAGAGAAAGAAAAACAATCCAGAAAGCGTAGCGGCTAACGGGAAGGGAGTAGGGAGTAGGGAGTATCCAGGCAAGTGCTATTTATAATATGTATATATTTATATTTATTATTTATCAGTCATTCACCACATGCTAAAGCCAATATATGTTTACACCAAAGAAAAATCTATACAATAAACTATTACCAAATGTCACAGGCAGCTTAGCTTAGGCAGCCGTGACAAGAAAAATTGTAAGCTTAAGGAAAGTGTTGAACATTTTTATAATCCCTTTACTTAAAAGCTTCTTTTTGATCAACAAAATGTCCTTTCAAGTGGAAGGAAAGGATTCCAAATTTGGTTTGTTAATCACTTAAGCAAATGACAAAACGCCAAAGTTGGTTATAGTTGGAATTCGTTGGGAACAAAGATAAACCAACAATTAAGTCTGATAACCTCCAACTCAAAATGAATCTAAAGATTACAAATTATAGGTTTTTATTCTTTCCAATGATTTTCTGTCAGTGCAGGGATACTTATTGCTTTTTGTTTTGCTTATGTTTGCCTCTGCCGCTGGAAATTTGATGGAAACTAATGGACGCACCAAAAACGGATATCAAATGCGACCCAATAGACGCATAAAAGACATTAAATTATGAATATTGGTTAAGCCATATATTTTCTTTATAAGAGAAAAGAAAAGAAAAGTATTACAAAGATAAAAAGATAATGCTTACATTTTTTGTCAACCTTTTCGCATTCAATTTATCAGAAAAGCTTAAGCTACTTACTTAGCTTACCTTTGGGTTTTTTTTTTTTTTGAATGATTTAAATGAAAATATCATTTGAAAATTTAAAGCCGATTTATGATTTACAACATTTACGCTTCAGTGAGTTTTGGTTAACGTTGGGATCAAAATACCAAATTTGCCTTGACATTCATTCACCGAATTGAAGGTTGAATAGGATGGGGCGAGGATATCTTAAAGTTAATGTCAAGTGTCCCGCCAAGTTTTGACAATGCGACATTCCATTTGAAAATGAACACAGAAAAAACATACCAAACAGCAAAAACAACAATTGAAATAGTCTAATGAAATATCAACAGAATTTTCCAGCATTTAAGTTTGTTTTTCTTTTCGGATGGTGGGCAAGTAGGTCGGCAAATGGCATGGGAACTGTTTATGATGCTTCTGAACTAGGCAGAGAGTCTGTCAGTTTTATGGTGTATTTGGTTACACTGCAAGAGAACTTTTCATTATTTACTCTGTGTCAATTCCATTAAGTTTCATAATGTATGTATAAGGCCGGGGGAGGAGGGCATTTTCTGAAGAAATAATAAGCGTTAAAATGAGTCAGCAAGATAAAACAGCAATAATAAGCATATACATAAATGATGATACGATGATGATGATGGTTAAATAAGAAATTGTCCAAGATTGTTAAAAACTCATTGTTAAAACTTAGCCAAACTACCAACTACTAGGTCAAATTTTTCAATCATGGTCCTAATGTTTATTCTACCTTTATTTTTTACCTTTGAAAAGTCTTTTGTTTTAACATTGTCAATTTGATTCAGTAAAAACCATGACTGGCATTCAAGAAGGGATATAAATTTACAATTGCACACCCAAAATCCACTCAAAACTGTATAACAGTAATCAAATTATTACATCTCACTAAATTTAGATGGTTTTCTTGAAAATGTTTATTCATGTTAGACATGTTGCTTGACTTTGACTCCTTATCAAGCTAAAATTTCATTGTGACTCTTTTTATATATATTTAACTGGGCTAAGCTTTATTTTATATTTATTATCTCTCTTTATTAAATTGAAATGGTTGTGAAAACTTAAAGGCAATTCGTTAATTTTATGTCACACATATGAAAAATATTGACACATTTAAGGCAAGTTCCTTGCTCTGTTTGCAAATATAAAAAAAAAACACTCTGAAAGCAACTTCACTTGCTGATGTCTACGGCCGCTGCTGCTTCCGCTTGATTTATGGCTTATGACAACTGAGCTAAAGTTATATACATTTTGTAAAGCAAACAGGGAGAATAGGGAAAACAAGCCAAGCAGGCAGGCAGGCAGACAGGCAGTCAAGTTGGCAAAAGGACAGGCAGGCGAGTAGGCAGCCAGGCAGGCAAACAGGAAAACGGGTAGACGGACAGGCAGTCAGTAAAATGAAAATGAAAGGAAAGCCGGTTTGGCTGGTTGTCACTTTGCTGCTGTTTTATTACGTATACGCAGCATGTGACAAGCATAAATATATGAGAGAGGTTAAACTTTACATAGCCATCAACAGAGTGCATGAGTGTATCGCTCTCTCTCTCTCTCTCTCTCTCTCTGTAAGTGTGCATATATATCACATATTTATTCATTTAGAAAATTAGCATATCAGACATAAAACACAAATTTGCACATCAAAGATATATGCCCACGTATACTATGTATATAGCAAAAAGTGTCTTGAAACCAGATTTAATATTCATGAATTTGTTCAACAATTAGTCGTAGTAGTAAGATGGCAAGAAGGCCAAAAACATTAAGCTTAAGTCTCTAAAAATAAATACAATAAATACAAATGTATACAAAAACCTCAGGCATTCAGGTGCCCCAAATAGTATGCTACACTTATTTGTTTCCTTTCATTTTTTTCAAAAGTCGTTTGATGATGAATCAATAGTATAATCGTAAACGTGAATAGGACTTGTGAGTGAGAAAGATATATAGAGAGAGAGGTGTGGGAAAGAGAGAATAATATATAGGTTAGGTTATATACATATACATGCATACATACATATACATACATATACATACATATGCATATATAGAGGCATATGAACCTAAAATTTAAGCATAAACGATCAGCTAAATTGAATTGTATTTCGTATAATAATTCTATTATCTAATCTTCTTTCTAGTTTCAGGTAGTTTGGATGAGAATGTTTTTTTATTATTGTCATTAATTCGTATAAAGAAAGACACTTTGCTCAGATCAATGTACCATATGTTTTGGAATGATTGTTTTAAATGAAAACTAGATTAGTTCTGATAACTAATGAAAGTGGGTTCTTTCTTTGTCCTCTATTTGAAATTAAATTGCATTGAAATGTAAGAAACAAACATTGAAATTAATAATCGAAAGTTTATAGAACAATTTATTTGCTTGCCTCAGTTTCAGTTGTTAGTTCATTAAACAATTATGGCATAAGTAAATAAATTGTTATATTATTATTACTATTATGTCATTAGAGGCAGTCAAATGCTGATGGACACGACACACAAGAAAGCCAATAACAATTATCATTAATTTAATAACTTTGTAACAAGCGTAAATTATCATACTAATTGCCTATACTAAGTTACTAACTACAAACAGCTTAAAGCGAGAGTGAGAGTGAAAGCTGAAAAATGATTTTTTGCCATGGCAACGTGCAAACGAAAAGGCCCCAATTAATTGGAAGTCGTTAAATTCTGTAGGTCGAGGTAACTGAAATGTTAAAATGCATTCAATTCATTTATACTTGATGTTTGTTTAGTGTGTATAAATTGTCGTTTAAGGACTAAGCGTAATTAGCTGTTAAATCTCTGTGAGACAAAAGGAAGACCAAGAATCTAGCAAATTGTCGGTAATAAATCCATTCAAATGGTCTATGTAGGCATCAATCTTCTCAGCCTAAATGAGTCCTTTGGGAATTGAACACATGCTTTAAAGTCGTAGGTATAGGCAAATAAATACTCGTTTACTATGTACAACTCAATGCTTAAATATAATTTCAGATTTGCGTATACCCTAGCCAAAGGACTAGGGTATAAATCTTAAATTAAAGATCAACTTTGGCAACTCTCATAGGCGTGAAATCAAGAGCTATTAGTCGTATTCGTATTCCAGTTCGGACATTCCAAAATCACTTTTTCATTGTGTAGGCATATAACTACTTTAACGCTTAAACTATTTGGGAATTATAACTTCAAAGTTTACCTTATTGTTTGCTTTAGCCAGGGTATTGATACTTCGCTAGAGCCAGAGATCTGAACTCAACCTTTTTGGTGTTTACTGGCTTTGCTTTTTTTTCGAAAGACTCTTCATACCGCAACCCTTTTTCCCAAGGCTTTGGCATACAAAAACCTAAACAATCAAAAAAAAAAAAAACCAAAAAAACAAAAAACAGAAAAAAATAACGAAAGCGAAAAGGTTCTTCAAAACGAGCTTTTGCCTAATGAGCTCCGTTTCTCATTCAAAATGAGTTAAAGGAATTTGGGCATTTCACCTACATCAAGATAAACAACAATTTCCCCTCCAAATTACAGAGCCCGCCCATCCCCCCTCAACGGCAAACAAGCTGCACACTCTTTGGACTTGTTTCTTTGGCCTGAAGTTGGTTATTTAATATTATTACCATTAATATTTCACAACGCTCCTAGCTTAGCTTTATACCTGTTCAATTTTCCGTTGGAAATTTACTTAAAAAGACGAAATTTAATTAAATACAATTTAAAGTGAACAGAGACAAAGAAGGAAACACTTGGACAGCCTTGGAGTGTTGCTAGGACAACGTTGCTAATAGACTGACCAAAGTCATGCAGGTGGAAAACGATTCCCTTTCATTTTTTATTGGTCAATGAGTAAATCATGGCCAAAGGAGCGATATATCTATGTATAAACAAACAGTTTAACCGAAGCGTGTATCAAGGACCAAGGTTGACTTAATGGTTCTTTTTTTCCGCCCTCTTTTTGACGCTGTGAAAACTTTCGATTTTGATTTAAATTCTAATTTGCATTCTAAATTGTTGCAATTTGCAAAAAGATGGAAAAGTTCTCTTTAAAGTGTTTGGATTATTGTTGTTGTTGTTAGTCGTTAGGGTGGCTAAAATTTGTCAATATTTTTTTTATTTGGTGATGATGTGGGTCTATTGTGGTTCGTTCGTTCATTTTAAGAGGCCTCAACTTAATGAATTGCTGTCTAAATTTTATGCTAACGGGGCGGCCCATTTCAATTCAAGTAACTCAGCCAACAACAATGAAACATGTTGCTAGTATTGCCTGTTGACTGAGCTTATCTTCTATGCAAACAATGGTGGGGCACCCACCACCTCCCCATCTCTTTGGTTCTCTATATGTTTCACTCTCGTTAGTTGTCTAAGGAACTCGAAAGTTTCTTGCTTTTAGGGATATAAAGTTTTTGACAGTCTTTGTGTTTGGTTGTTCCCATTGTTGTGGCTGCCTTGTCAATCTTTGGGCATTTCGCCATTGCCTTTGCCTTTGCCGTTGCTCCTACTGCTCATTAAACATGTACATATTTTTGGCCCACATGTGGCTAGAAGAGTGGGCGGAATGAAAACATTATTACACTTAGTTATATAGTAATTGAATTTTCACTTAAGCATCATCGTTTTCTTGCCGCACTCAACACTAATGGAAAACTCATTATCCATGGCATAAAGTGTCCATGTCCCTTCGTCCATTGGAGTAGGTGCCGAATAGCAATTAGTTGGTTGGAGCATGTTCTATCTCAACGGCATGTGTATATACATATATGTGGATAGCATTGGACCATTAAGTTTCTACGAATTACGCGAAGTCTTTCATTCGGCTTCTAAGAACTTTTTTTGCCCCTAACTGTCTAGGTAACTAGGCGAAATATTTTAAAGCATCAAATTCCACGAATATGTTCCTCTTCATCGATGTTCCTCCATTTCTCATTATGCTGAAACGCGGCGCTAGCTGCCCAAACATGCCTATTGCAATGCATCCAGGGAAATGTATATGCAAATTTATGGAATTCATGCTATCCTCCTGATAATCAACTATATATACATATATCCTATTATATATGTTAGGTATATCGATTTATGCATTTGTGAAGACCGTCAAATACTTGTTATCCTCTGCTCTATTAGATCCTTTTTGACTAAACAAAAAAACTGCATACTTTTTGGCAAAGTGCAAATAGCTTAAGCAACTCTTGTATAATCTATTGTTATATCCAAAAATATCTATGTGGAAATGTAGAATTTTTCGTTGTTTGAGTCGGCCATTCGACTTTATTCATCCAATTTAATTAAAAAATAACTTTTTAACTTTTTCCCACTAAATACTAAAAGCTGCTGTTTGGCTTTTTTATGTTTTATATTTATTAGTTAATTAACTTATCTGTGTGTGTGCATATTTTATTTAGTTTTCATGTAATACGCTGCGTATACGCAATTTAAAGGCAGCCATGTCCTTGGCTGAGTGGCTGCTTGCAAATTTAACTTTATGAAAACAAAAAAAAAAGCAGAAAAAAATGTTTGTTTTCATTTTTATTGTAAACATGAAATCGCTGATTTAATTTTAAAATAAAATCTAGACAAAGACAACATGCAAAAACTGCACCGCGAATGAAATAAAATTGTTTGCCAATTAAATAAAGGCCAATTAAAAGATATGTACATATGTATATATATATATGTTCATTTATTATAAAGGTTGAACTCCCCACGAATCACTCTCTCCCTCTACCTCTTAGGGATATGTTCATATTCAATGGCTTTGCTTTCGAATAGTTTTTTCAAACAAATATTTCTATTCTATTTATAGAAAAGTACAATCTATTAGAAGTGTCTTTGATTGATTTCTCAATGTCCATTGTTAGAAATTTATTAAATTGATTGCACTCAGAAACGTCAAAAACGTCATCAACAAATGGAATGAGAAAATTTAGCTTCATCTCTTGGTCTATCTCCATCTTTCTCTTTGAAGTAAGAGAGAGAGAAGTTCATACATTTTGGTCCTCCTGCAAATGGCAAAGGATATTGGATTGTTGCTCCTTTACGTCGCTTACCGGTTTACGCGACATTTGATTCGTTTGTCTGGGCTGGCAATAAAGTTTCCTAAATGCAACATCATACTCATCATTGCATCGTCAGCATCACCTGCAGGTTTAATTAAGACTTGTTCCCCAACGAGTCCAATTAAACCAATGAGAGTGATTAAGTGGCTTTTAATGACGCTCGCTTACCTTGTCCTCCTCATCTCCCTCGGTTTTTTGGATTCGCCTTTGATGAAGTTTTAGAATGTCAAATTACAATTGTGCGCAATTTTGTAGTTACAAAGATTTAAATAGAATGCTTGCGGCCTTTTTGAAACCTGACAATGTAACATAAAGACAAAAAATTTCTATTATCGGCTTTAAAACTGCGGACTTTGTGGGTTTACTTGTTTCCTTGAACATAGATGCGCCTAAATTAAGTTAATTCATTGGTCGAATTAACTAGAAAATAGCCTTAAAGCATGCCAATCCATTTTCATTAGCGATCTTTACTTTAAGGTTGACTGCTTAATCTGGATACATCTGAGATACTTACTCTCGTTTCAAAGGTTTTCACCAGCTTGTTCAGACGGTAGTAATCGCTCCTTAAAAATTGTTAGCAGCTTATGCATTTGTCATGTCGTCGACGAGAAGGGAAAATATGTGGAAAACTCGAAAGGAAATTGCATGTGCAAAAGGAGAGATAGAAAGGGTATCGTTTTAATCAGCATAACCGACATAATGTCGGATAAACTAGTTCAGTCAAGTGTACAGTCAGCAGAAAAGAAAACTAATTGAAATGTTCGCAAAATGAAAGATGGTAGATTTAGTTAGTTAAGAGTCCTTGCCAGGGAAACGAAAAAGCAAATAGCGAAAAAGTGAACAGGAAGACAAAATAAACTCTCATTTTAATGGAAGTGAAGAAAGAATTTCAACAGAATTCGTAACCTGCAACCTGTTGTTGTTACCATGTTTGAGTGTGTATGTGTGTGGGTGTTTTTGGGTCCTTGTGGCATGCCATCATAGTCCACGAGCTATGTATGCATGTCCTGTGTGGTAGCATGTGTGGGATAGGAAAATATTTCAGTTTTCCCTTGCCGTTTTATCGCTCTTCCGTTGTTGCTGTTGTTTCCACCCCAGTTCAGCTGTTTCGAGGACGGATATAGATGTCCGCTGCAAATGTAATTTAGTTTGTCTAACATGTTTTTTCACCTTTTTCATTCTTTTCTTTTTTATTTTCAATCATTTGCAAAAATATTTTAAACATCACGACATATACATATTTCTCTTTCTCTCATTTCTCTTTGATTCTCTTTCTCTGCTCCTCCTCCTCCTGCTCCTGCTCATTGCTGCGAATTGGCATCCAGTGTGATGGTTGGAATGGGAGTTGGTGGTGATTGCTCGACTGCTGGGTGTATATCGCCTTCACTGGAAGTGGCACCACTTCGTTCCGATATATGACCACAGTCGCCATTGCCATTGTCACCATTAGCTGTGTGAAAGGATTTAAGAGAGAAGCAATGAGAAGTGGTTGGAAATGAATGAAAACTAAATAAACAAAGTTCTTATTTAATAGGTTTTCGAACGGCCATAAAAAGAAGAGTGAAATTAAGTTCCAAATTTATAGGTCATTCTATTCAAATAATCTTTAAAGAACACAGTGAAAGTGTAGATATGTATGAAATGTCAAAGGCTTAGGCACTTTGGACAATTTTCATGAATTAGTCTAATCTATTTCACTATTGACAATGTCCTTTACTTTGTTTGATATTAAAATTGTTTATTTTTATAATACCATTAAACCACTGTACATAGGTGGGAAATATTTAATGGAGTCCATTAAAGAGGATTTTTTAATAAATAACTGTATTACCAGGAGCTCGAAACTGCAATTGTTGTTCCTCCTCTTCGGTTATGGTCGAGAAGTTGGTTAAACGTTGCGATGTAATCAAAGGACTGGCTGCCTGTAATCGACGTGAAAGTCTTTTACTCTGGCCCGTATTTGTGTGCTGTGAGTTTTGATGCTCTCCATTCAATTGTTGTTGTTGGAGTTCTTGCAAATTGTGATGCTGTTGAGATTTCTCAGCATCCGTAAATACCACATTGGGCTGAGGATACCATACAGACAAGAATTTTTAAAAATTGAATGCTTAGGTAAACAACATTTTCCAAGTATCCATTGAGAAACTAAAAACCACTCACCGATATAAGAGGCGGTTGATGGGCCAAGAGCAGTCGTTGCTCACGATAAAACTGATATTGAGAGATGACGCACAGTAAACAGTAGAGCTAAAAGGAAAAATTGGTGATAGATACTTATGCCATATACTTTTTTTAGTGGTCTCTCCCACTCGCTGCTCACTTACATTGAGGCACAGTACGAAAAAATCAATGGTAAAGATAAAACCCACAATGGGATCAAAATTCACGCGACGTGACAAAGTCAAATGGATGAGATGAGCGAATTCGATGAGTAAATCGCCAAGCATAAAGAATATCCAAGGTAAAAGCAATTGACGTTTATTCTGAAATAAGTCAGAAACAATAGAACAAGAAAGAGAGTTTGACAACATTTTCCTTTATGCGGTTAGGCCAACTCACTCCTCACCTGACGTAGACCCAAAATCAGCAGGAAGGATGATAATAGCATCAGCATTGAGCAAAATAAAAACAAAATGTTGAATATCACAGTCGCTGCGGGAAGTTGGGTTGGTAAGGTATACATGAACATACATAAATCAGCATAAATGCCACACAAGTGAGAATTTTGCATCTTTTTCTTCATCTTACCTTTAGTTACATCCCCCCCGTTCTAGCATACTCTCACCCAGAGGCTGTTCACGTTGGCCCATTAGAAATTCCTTTTCCTCTTTTAAGTAAAACAAAAACATCAGCGTCGAGATGCCAAAGTAAATCTAAAATGAAATGTAAAGAAAAATTCACGAAATTAAGACATGAATTTTAGGCCAAAAACAAAAGGTACCACATCCTCCCTTTATCATCATCGTCATCATCATCATCGTCATCTTTCTCTTGTTCATCATAAGCCTCTCAAGTTGACAGTCAAGTTAAGTCTTTGTCTCTTCAGTGTAATTGCTGTTTATATGGAAAGACAAATAAGTTGAAGGGTTTGCCAAAAATTTATTTCTTTCCTAATGAAATTTTCAACAGCAAAATTTCTATGAATTTATAATGCTTCTTGCCTTATAAAACGAAATGTGTTAGTCTCTGAGTTACTAGAATGAAATCAAAATGTTTAAGCTGTTTTATATAAGAATACCCAACTAAATGTTTACCTCAAAACGTTACGTCAATTGTCAAATGAAATCAACATCGAATTCCCAAGGCACTAAAATAGTATTTTTCTTGGGTGCAATTCCCGGAACTTTTGTTACTTCAAAAATGTTGTAAATACTAAAGACTAAAATTTAATAAAAATGTTTGCCCTTTGTCATTAGGTGAAAATATTCAAAAAACACAAAATTACGTATACGCACTGTATGGGAGTACAAAATTTCTCATTAACGTGGTGCTTATAATGAATATGCAAATATTTTGGGCTTCTTTTACAACAAAAATTATTCATGCCGAATTGAAATGATAAACGAAAATGATGACTTATTCAACCGGAAGACACCCTGAAACTTGCACATCCTTACACAAGAATATTCGATCGGAGAAGATAAAGTTAACATTTGAAAGTGATATGCTAATATTAATAAATTTAATTAGCTTTAATTGACAAGGGTTCGTAATAGATTTGCCAACACTTTCACTTTATTATTCACATGAAAAAACAAAAAGAAAGTGGCGCCCTTAAGCCAAGTTTAATTCATTTCATAAATACATTCAAATATATTATTAAGACCCATAATAAAGAGGACTTTATGCACATAGATATATATGTACATATATATGTATGTATGGATGTATGTATGTGTATGTAGTTGTTTGTTTCTCTGGTGTGAACATACCAAAGTATATGTGGCACAGGCATAGCTGCCTTTACGCACATTCTTCCAAAAGCAGCAGGACTCTAAGATGGCCATTTTTATTGCTTATTGTCCTTAATCAAACATTCTAAGTGGGTCAGGGGAACGGGGAAGAGGGATGAAAGTTGGAAATTTAATTTGAATGAAACGGCAGCCGCCACTTTCACTTGACTTTTGTATTACACTTGGACACTTGGTTTAGTCTTAGTGGCCCAAAGAAATTCGTCGAATGCGGCTTATTTATGTGAATTGAATATATTTATTATTATAATTCGTTTTCGGTTCTTGTCTTGTGTGGCCTCGCTTATCTCTAGACCATGGCACATAGTTTGTTTCACAAATTTTTTGTTTTTCTTTTTTTTTTTGGTGGCGAGAGATTTATGACACTGATTTATGACGACAGATTTTTATTTATCCTCCATGTACGTATATCCCCCAAAAATTTTCGTAGTGCCGCTGCCACACACAGAAAACCAAAACAAAAAGTAGCGTTCACATTGAAAGTCGCGTCAGGACTGAAAGAGAAGAAGTTAACTTACAAAACAAGATGCCTCCATGCGAAGTAACATAACATTTTACGCGCCATAGTGGGTTTTCGTTTACTTCTTCTGTTTTCTGTTGGTTCATGAATGAAATTCCAAACTGCGTATAACGCATGCGCCTCAACCGCAACAGGCGGTCTCTGTGTCACTGTGGCGTATACTTGATGTGGGTTTTAGATAACGCTTAGGCCCACACTTGTAATGCAATTAACATGGCCACAAATCAAAGTTAATACTCGATTTTATTTTGAAACAACTCAATTGAAGGGGAAGGCGAATTCGGTGAAACGAAATTTCCAAACAAGTTTCCTCGCATAATCCATTTAACGACCAATTGTTGAGGGCGGGCGGAGCGCCTTGTAGTCGCCACAGGCGGAAAACTCATTGACCTGGCAAAAACACAAACATCATTGTATTGTATTAAATGATAAATGACTGAAAATTGGTAGACCAAGAATTAGGCTTAAAGATAACAATAAATGGATATACATAAATGAATTGCAGATTTACGAATGAGTAAGTAAGCAGTCCAGTGTGAAGTCTAGCTAAAATGAAATACTACACACGAAGTTATGTTTAAGACGCCCACAAAATTAGTAAATGAAGTTGCAATTTAAGAAAGATTTTACTAAATAGTTCTCAGCTCAAGGCTGAGATTTAAGAAGTATTAAGGATTCTGATTTGATTTGCCAAAAAGGCAAATCGATTTATTAAGATCGATAAAAACTTTCTGAACTTATAGCTCTGGGTATTTTTTGTCATATTTGGAATTATTTTATCATTGAAAAATATGAACAACAATGGAGGAGGGCCTTCGAAGAAAGGGGAACAGAACAACAACAATGGCAAACAAAAAAAGATGAAGGTGTACAGGCCAATCCGAATGAGGATAAAAAAGCCAAGTGAGTCGAAGGATATATGTATGTATATAACTTCTAACCAAATATTACGTGTGTGTGTGTGTGTGTGTGTGTATGTAGAGCCCGGCTCACTGCGGATAAGAGTGGACAGACAACAAGATCATTGCATGAATTGCGTGTCAATTATGGGTATGAAACGGATGATCAATTATCATTTAAACCAACACGATCGGCATTTACAACACCCCACGATTCTATTATCAAACACATCAATGATGATTCACAATTTTTGGACTTTGATGATTTGTTGCCAATGATTGGTGAATTCGGTTTATTTCAGAAAGTATTGTTTGTTCTGATGATACCATTTTGTTTCATTGCCGCCTTTGTGTATTTGGGCCAGATCTTTATGACATTGGCGCCCAATCACTATTATTGCCTGGTAACGGAACTATCATTGGTCGAAGATGAACAATTGCGCAAGGACTTATCGATACCGAGGGAGAAGGATGGTTCATTCAGTAAGTGCTTAATGTACGATACCAACTATACGGCCATACATATTGCCCAGAATCGTTCACAATATATAAATACATCATTGCCAAAAATACCCTGTACCAAGGGCTATGTATTCGATAAGAAAGAGATGCCCTTTGAAACTGCCACCATGGAATTTGGTTGGCTATGTGATAATGATCGCTATGCGACATATGCTCAAATGATATTCTTTGTTGGCTCCATACTTGGTGCCTTATGTTATGGACATTTCGCCGATCATTGTGGTCGAATTGCCGCCTTGGTGAGCAGTTGTTTTCTAGCACTTGTGGGTAGTCTATTCACATCGATAAGTAAAGATTTTATGGGATTTGCATTCACCAGATTTATTGTTGGAGCCTCCTATGACACATGTTTTACCATGATCTATATATTGGGTAAGTATGATAAAATGATTCGACAGTTATCTATTAGCTAATCGAATTTGAATTCAAGTTCTGGAATATGTTGGACCAAAATATCGCACATTTGTGGGTAACATGTCGTTGGCCTTGTTCTATTCGCCATTTACTATGATAATGCCATGGTTTGCCTTATGGACCACAAATTGGCGTACATTTTCTATTGCAGCCACATTACCAATTTTATTATCAATATTCTCCTATTGCATTTTGCCCGAATCAGCGAGGTTAGTCTTTTATCTTATCTACCCTATCAATTTCATTGGTGGACCTTTTCTAAATGTCTCTTAAGATGGCTCGTGTCAGTGGGTGATATTGATAATGCCCTGAAGATATTGAAGCGTGTGGCAAGTTACAATAATAGCCCTGTGCCCCACCATGTCCTTGAGAATTTTAAAAACAGTTGCCAACAGTTCTATCGCGAGGAACTTGAGGGCCGCCACTTTAATGTATGCTCGATCTTTAAACGTTCACGGATGGCGCGTTATACGATTTTGATGATTCTAATATGGATGACCATGTCATTGCTCTACGATGGACATGTGCGGGCTGCCAGCGTTTTGGATAAGGACAATGTATTTTTAGTCTTTTGCCTGGCCTGTGCCACCGAATTGCCGGGTAATCTGTTATTGATTCTGACCCTAGATCGTTTCGGGCGTCGTTGGTGTGCATTTGTCTACACATCCTTGAGTGGCATATTCAGTCTGATTGGTGCGAATCTGCAGAGGCCCATGCATATGCTTGTGGCTGCTTTGGTGGGGCGTTTCTGTGCCAATATTTGCTATAATATAGGCCTACAATGGGCGGCCGAGGTATTGCCGACAGTGGTGCGAGCTCAGGGTGTAGCTCTCATACATACAATGGGTTTTGTGGCCATGCTGATGTCTCCGCCAGTCATTTATCTTTCGCATGTGTCCACTTCACTGATGCTTAACATTCTGGGCGGTCTGGGGATATTGGGTGGCATAATGGCTCTATTTTTGCCCGAAACCCTGAATCAAGATCTTCCGCAAACTCTAAGTGATGGCGATGACTTTGGTCGAGAGCAACGCCTCTGGCATATGCCATGCTGTGGTCCGGGCTCAAAGCGTGTTCGCAAGCCTCGACGTATGTGGCATCAGGGCTCCAGTTTAAGGACCATATCGCGTGAAGAGTTTCGTTCACGAAAATTGCATCGTAAGGCGAGAGCGTGGGTGCATGGTGTCCCATCGCCAAGGATTCAAGATAGCGGTAATTGGGATCAGCGGCTCGGGCAAAGTCAGGAATCGATACCATTGGATAAAGAGAGAGTACAAAAATCTTACAAGTACAAATGAAATGAAAGTTGAAGATTCTATTGGAATTCTTCGCGTCAAAATATTTCAAAAATATATATAAATAAAAATACAAATACATTCTGAATTCATAGTTCCCTTTCAAAATGTTTTGAAAAACCCGATAAATCTACTTTTACTATTATTATACATATTTTTTTTTATATCTCCATATATATTTTATAATCTTTCTTAATTGCCGTAGTTAACTTTGCGTATGAATGATTTCTCTTTACTTTTATCACGTTTAACACGAGCTTAACGATAAGAAAAGCTTTAACCATTCAACCATTAACTTTTTTTAAACAACTCTTTTGTTTAAAAAATTTCGATTAATTCGATCGATTTTGCAATCGACTATTTTCTAATCGATAAATGCATTTGTTTGCAAATAGTGATGATCTGGCAACACTGCTCTCTGCTTCACGCTCTCTGCATTTCTGTTAAGAGGTGGAAAAACATCGATATTGCACCATCGATGTTTCGATGTGTGCGAGGTATTTTGAAATCATTCATTTATTTCGCGAATCTCAACGGAATAAAGATATAGCAAGATAATGGGTTATATTTTAATTATAAACTAACATTTAGTAAATAACAATTCATTCATTTGGTAACTTTTTTATAACTAAAATTAAAAGTAAAACGTTTATTTAAAGCTTTTACTTTTTTTTTTTAAATTATTGTCATTCAAAAAAATAAAACGAGGGTACCCACGGGTACCCGCCAAAAACCTAGCCCATGCCCACCTCTACATCGATGTTTTATAAAATCGATATATCGATAGTACTATCGATGTTTTTTCCAGCTCTACAGTGAAGCCCGCCAAAGCATACAAAGACACTCTCTCCTGTTCGTTCTCTTTTGATCGACGTTCGACTCCATTGTTGGAGTTCGACTCCCTTACCTGATGTTGGTATTATTTTCCACAATTTTCACTCACTTGTTCGAAGTTGTGGACTCTTTTGTTCGAAGTTGGGGACTCTTTTGCATGAACTGCACTCTTTTTGTTGCATGTTGGATGCTTCCATCGAGTTGCGACCCCCTTTAAAGCAACAAATTAACAAAACTTAATTTAAACTTCTTCTTCTTTAATTTCAATTTTAAAGACCGTTGTTAACATGGCGCTTTGGAGCCAATTTAGTTTGGTCTTGAACGCGGAAGCTTGCAGTTGGGAAAGCTCGAAGTATTGCAATGTTACAGCTAATATTGATCTTGGCGGCCCTAGGCCAACTACCCACACTGCTGGCTCAAAAGCAACAATGGAAACCAGCACCGAGCAGCGCAGCCTCCGCCAATGTAAGTGAAGCAAGACCAATGAGTCATCAAAAAAAAACCCCCGAGTATCGCTTTAATGAATACATGTTTCTCTATCACTATCAACAGCCACAACAACAACAACAACAGTCACCATTACTGATCGACGATGAACTGCATTTTAATCAGACTTTGAATTCGATTTTGGTGCCGCGAGTAGTTGGTAGTCGAGGCCATCAACAGGTGCTCCAATTTCTAGTCCAGTCACTCACCAATCTGGGCTTTCAAACGGAATTGGATGAGTTTAAGCAGCGTGTCCCATTGTTGGGCGAATTGCAATTCACCAATGTTATTGGCTATATTAATCCTACGGCTCAGAATTTTTTAACTCTCGCCTGTCACTATGATAGCAAATATTTTCCCAATGATCCCAATTTTGTCGGGGCCACCGATTCGGCAGTGCCCTGTGCAATACTATTGAACACGGCCAAGACTTTGCAGCCATATCTTAAAAAGCAATTTCTTAATCGAAGCGATTTAGGATTAATGGTAAGACATCGTCAAAACAATCCAAGGAGTAACATTAATTTTGTTGTTTTTTCGGGGCTTAGCTCGTGTTCTTTGATGGTGAAGAGGCTTTTAAGGATTGGACGAATGCGGATTCGGTTTACGGTGCCCGTCACCTGGCCAGCAAATTGGCAAAAACGCGTAGCGTCTTATCTGGAACAAATCAATCTATACGTAATATAGATCGTATAGTAAGTAGTCGCAATTGAAACAAGATTCGGATATACATTTATGCCTATAAATAAAACAGGAAGTTTTGGTTCTGCTGGATCTTATTGGTGCCCCCAATGCCAAGTTCTCCAGTTTCCATCAAAATACACACGGGATGCACTTGAGCTTAGTGCAAATAGAGCAATCATTGCGTAAAGCTGGTCAATTGCAGGGCAATAGCAAAATGTTCCTAAGCCTTCCGTCTGCTGGACTGGTGGATGATGATCATCGTCCATTTTTGGAAGAAAGTAAGTGAAAAATACAATTCCCTAAGGTTGGCATACAGTTGACACGTATGAATGCTGTGAGAATTCGACAGATGCCCCTACAATATTTTTTTTTTTTTTTTTTTCCTTAGACGTACCCGTTCTACATTTAATAGCCACACCATTTCCCGATGTTTGGCATACGCCAAACGATAATGCCGAACATTTGCACTGGCCGTCCATAAGGAATTTTGTCAAGGTTTTCCGTAGTTTTGTTTATCAATACATTAGGCTGCATACCGAGCCTGTTAATCTACGTTACCAAAGAGGATAAGGATTCTCATATTTCTTTTCTTGAGGATAGTCTTAAATGTACTAAAATATATTATCCATAATTGTTGGTTTGTTACAACACATAAAAAAAAAAGCGTAAAACATGTTTCCCTCCATTAGCGACGTTTGCGTCCTGTTTGCAGCTTCTTGCCGGGCGCCCGCTGTCCGCGATTGCCTTTAGGTTTTTTACCAACTGCCTTGCGACTGCCCTTGCCGCCACCCTTTTTTGCTGCCCTTCTTGGCTGGTTGTTGGCCAGCTTCAGCCTCGCGTCTAAAATAATGAAGGAGGACGATTGAATTGATGATCATTCAAATTGTTTTGTAAAATTTAGTTGTTACTTACGCCAATCGATCATCACGTTTCTGCATAGAAATTGCCTTTTCCACATCCAGTTTGGGTTTCTTATTCAGAACGCTCTTGATGAGGTCCAAATTAGCTTCCTTTTCAGGTTGATCTGTGATATGTGAGGCCTTGCGCTTCGCTCCTGGTATTAACTCCTTGACACCCAAGCCACGGGCTTCCTTTTCTTTTGGTAATTTATCTTGGAATTTTCCGACTGAAGCTGTCGAGGATTTGGCCACTGTTAATGCTGTTAACAGCTGATTTGATGAGGCAGCCTCTGGACCCAGATAGCCACTGCGAGGCATATCGATCTTTCTGGCCCTCACAATGTTCTTCATCCTTTGAATTTCGTTTTTAGCCACCTTCTCGTTGCGTAAATCCATTTTCTTTTGGAACATATCTGTATTGGGATCAACATTTTGGGGGACTTCCATAACCCATTCCTTTTCTTTTTCAGCCTCGGCACGCTTGAAACCATAGGTGGGCACCCATTTCTGTATTAAACAAAAATAATAAAAAATTATTAAATTGTTTGTGTCTTGTTTTGCATTTTGCAAACTCACATCTAACGTTTCATCATAAGTCTTCTTGTCCTTCTTCTTTTTCACAATGCCCTTCTCCTTGGCGAATTTCTCCCACTTGGTTAGTGGACGCGGGCCAGGTACTTTACGTAGACGCGGCAGGATTGTGGTAGGTTCTGGCAGCTTTGCCACAATACTCTCATCTACACGCTCAGTGGACAGCTCCCAAATAGCATTCACTAGCAACTGGGTATTGTCTCTAGTCAAAGCAGCCAAATATTCTTCTCTGTTCTCTCTGAAATATGCATTTAATCAGTTAAAATAGATGTGCATCATATATGGAATTCCCTTCTGTTTGCAACTTACTTCAGCTGCCGGTCATCAAAATCATTGGGATCTGTTATGAGCAATGTACCCACATCAAGACGGCACTCCAAATGCTTTTCAACATTTATGGGTTTATATTTGTCCAATTCCTTTTGGTGTTTCTCTAAAACCGCTTTGACTACATCCATATTGCCGAGAATTTTAAATAAAACAAAATTTACTTTATTTTAAACACACGTGCTAGCTGTTGTTAGAGGTGGACAAATCTACGATACATTTAGTATTTAATCGGCTTCTCTTTGCTGGACGCAGATGTCGTTAGTGCGATATGTGCCATCTCTAGTCTCTTGTGGTTATCAGTGCTGTAAAGAGCTTGAGCTAGCCGCCAATTTTAAAACAACATTCGAATTTTGCTTTTGTAATTTTTTATGTACAACACCAAAGTTTTTGGTTCCAAAGCTCTTCACCATCTTCCACAGTTTGTGGCATGACTGAATTTTTAGTCTCGGGTAAAAATAACACTAGGAAACCACCAATTATTGATAAAACAGTCAATATAAATAGGGGTAAATGTTGCATATAATGATCCAAATAGCAGACTAACGGCGAAAATAAAGTTGCTGCAGCGCTCAGTATATGTATAAGTGATACACCCTGTGCACGAACAACAGTTGGTAGGATTTCTGCTTGCCATTGTAGTGAAATATTATAGCCCATATTAGCAAACAAACGGCTAAAAATCGCTGCTATAGTCACCGATAGTTTCTTAGTTAAAAGACCAGCCATTAGACTACCAAATCCACAAAACATTAACACCATAAATAATATCGGCCTCCGACCTACACGATCAATAAGGAAATACGTTATTAGACCGCCAGGCAATTCTGTTAGATTGGCCACTGAGAAGGTTATAAAGACATCGCTTCCTATGTCGACTATAAGCCGTACATGAGCATCGTATATCAGAGTAACTAGCATTCCAATAAGTAATAGTATAATGGTTATGCGACGCATTCGTGGATATTTGAACAAATCGAGTATTGTATAATTTTTGGTTGACTGTTCAGTATTATAAAACAGTTTGCAGCATCGATGAAAGTCTGACAAAATTTCAGCGGGTATTTTTGCGCCATTGATTTCAGCTGCTTGCTGTATATTTTTCATTCCTTCGTCTATTTTACCAACAGATAACAGCCATCTGAAAGCAGAAAATCAATTTAAGATCATACATACAAGGCATTGATCCAAACTCACCTGGGTGATTCAGGCATGACAAAATACAACGCAAGTCCAAAGATAATCGGTATTGAGGTGACTAAAGACAAAGTGCGCCAATTATTTAAAAAATAGGCTATCCAAGGCAATAGACAAGCTGATGGTGTATAGTATAAAGCAACTAATACATTTGCTATCAGCGTACGATATTCAACACCCACATTCTCTAAAACTGGAACAAAAATTTGGTAAGCCTAATTATTGAAGTCATTTCATATTGCTTGAAGACAAATAACTTACTTAATATATAGATGGGAGTAAAGCAACTGTCAATGGCCAAGCCCGCTACAAATCTGCTTGCAGAGAAGGTATAAAAAGTCTTGCAAAATGCACTAAGTACACCACCAATCAGACCACATAAGTTAGCCAACATCAATGCAGGAATTCTGCCGCAATGATCGGCAATATAACCAAAGCAGAAGCAGCCAACAATGGATCCAACAAAAAATATTATAACTGTATATGTTCCCAATTGGTCTTCTTCGCAGACCCAGTTATATTCCATGGCTATGGATTCGTAGGGGACTTCTTCTCGATCATAGGACCAACCCTTTTGACATGGAATTTTGGGCCAATCTGTATTTGATTCAGTTATATTCAATGCTTTTATAGCAGTATAATTAACATTATACATGGAACAAGTTTCATATTTGCCATCTTCAGACTTTGGTATTGCCAATGCCAATTGTTCGGCTTTGGGTAAGGACTCTATCTCTGGTATACGACACCAATACTCGCGCGGCAAAAGTATAAGAAAAATTTGGGTTAAATATGTAAAGGACCAAAGGAAAACAAATGGCAGCAAGGCTAGCAGCAAAAGCTTTTGATATAAACCGAACTCTCCGATGTACTTTAAAAATGCATCAAAGTCTAAACATTTGGATAATTCGGTATTATTTTTGTTTCTCCATTCGTTTGACTCATTTTAAAAATTTAAATTTCGGCGCCTACTTACCTATCGATGCTCTAGAGTGCAGCCGGTCACACTTATGCAATGCGTTTAAATTTGAACTATTTGGTCACATTGCATAGTATTTGTTGAGATTTTGTAAGTCGCGCGGTCACCCTAATCGTGATTTTCCCGCCATGGACGCGGAATTGCTACAACTGCGGAAGAGAATTACAAATAATTTTAAATTAAGCGGATTTCTCATACGTTCGGAAAATAGTTCCTATTTGGCTGAACAGCTACTGCCCTTTGACCGGGCCGAGCGGGACAAATGGCTGACAGTCATCACAGAAAATCTGCAGGGGCAGAAATTGGCGACGCCGCATGTGGAGCGTTCGGCGTTGGAGAAGGCAATCAATGAGCTTAATCGTGTGGGACTCGATGAGGGCGAGACTGTGTTTGCTGTGATAGATGCCTTCACAGTGCCACGATATCGCTACAATCAGCGCAATAAGAAATTTGAACTAGATGCGCAGCCGCGTCAACTGTTGACCCAACCGGGGATGAAATCCACCTATCTGCAGCAGCGGTATGCCATGCTATTGCAAAAGACGCTAAGGCACGATCTATTTGCGCCGGCTGTTATTCAAGACGGTGTTGGTGCCGATGCGCAGGCTAAGAAATTTAAACTGCAATTTGCTGAGAATTTGCTAGCCACCAATAGCATGAAGGAAGCTGTTGTGCTCGGTCTGCTTACGCAGTTGAAAGAGGGTAAATTCTATGTGGAGGATCCCACCGGATGTGTGCAGTTGGACTTGAGTGGGGCTCGTTTCCATGCTGGTTTCTTCTGCGAAGGATGTTTCGTCCTAGCCGAAGGAAAATACTCAAATGGCGTACTCAAGGGTAACATATCGTAAGGCAGTCCTATGAAATTTTTACAGTAATTCCAAATTCTTTCAGTTGATGGCCTAGGATTCCCACCAGCGGAGGCAGCCACCAGTAGTCGTGCCTTTTTCGGTACTGCCAACAGTTGGGGCGGTGAGTCGGGCAAACTTTTAAAGTATTCCCAACGTCTGCAAGAGCTCGAACGGACCAATACGGAAACTACCATAGTGTTTCTCTCTGATGTACGCCTGGATCTACCCATTGTGATGGAAAAGCTGCGGCAACTTTTTGTTGGCTATGACTCATGTCCACCTCAGGCCATAGTACTAATGGGTCCCTTCTCCTCTAGCTCTAAGAACCAACATGAGATGCGTCAGCACTTTGATGCTTTAGGCGGCTTAGCTGCTGGGTGTGATCAATTGAAGAGACAAACCGATTTAATTCTTGTGCCCTCAACTGAGGATCCTACAGCTCCTAACATCTTACCGCGTGCTCCATTGCCCGAATGTCTGGCTGCTGGACTTATTAAGGCCTGGCCGCGCACTCAATTAGCCACAAATCCCTGCCGCCTGCAGTATTGCACTCAACAGATTGTCGTTTGCCGCTTGGATCTTATGGCCAAATTTTGTCGCAATACGCTCCACTTTCCGGAGGACACATCACACATTGAGCAACATTTTGCCCGAACTATTGTATGTCAAGGTCATTTGGTACCCATTCATCCCATTGCCATGCCAGTGCATTGGGATTATGATCCAGCATTATGGTTATATCCCTTGCCCGATTTGATAGTTATGGGCGATTCGTGTCAAAGTTTTCAAAGCACTCAACACGCTTGCACGGTTCTCAATACCGGATCGTTTGTCAAGTCGAAGTTTGCTTTTAAGGTTTATATACCAGCCACACGGACTATTGAGGATTCCGAAATACCGGGTGACATGGATTTAAGTTAATACCTAGCTTGGTAAGCCTTTAAGTCTAGCATTAAGTTTCTCCTACGCCTAAATATTAAGTCTTGGTAAATATTTAATTTGATTTTAATGTTGTTTCAAAAGGAAATTCTCTGTTCTCTCATTTCACATGTTGCATATTTTTGTATAGTATATTTTGTGTCTCCTTCATATTTTTGTCTGGCATGAGTGTTTCCCAGTTGATAAGCAAGCGGGCATCATCATCATCATCATCATCCTCATCGTCAGTCATCATATGCGCCCAGCATGTGTTCCATACACAATCTTCACTGAGACTGCCTAGACTGACGTGCCTTGGCAATCTGCTTTTTACTACATACCAGGGCGAAAGAAGGTTGTCTATTATTTTTCATGACTTAAAGCCGATTTGGAAAAATATTGTTGCCGCACACACGCAGGCACACACACACACACCAGCCCATTTTACTCTACTCTACTCCACCATTTGCCTCTCACTTAGATGCCCATTGGAAATTCAATTTCCCAGGCTCACTCGTACACACACATATCTCATCCTCTTGGTAGTAGCTGAAATGGCAATTTTGTTAATGCGTTTGACCTGAGGACAACCAATTGCCCCCAATTTTTTGTCCTTCTTTTTTGTCGTTTGGGTGTCAAAACGTTTTTTCTTTTTTTAAGACATCATTAGCCCAAGGTGGCGGCATGGTTAGAGGGAGGTTTGCCTTGGGAGGAGGGATGGATGGTTCGTTTCTAGTATTGATTTATGATTTATGACTGAAACTTTGATAGTTTCCTATGCCTGGCTCAGGCTCTCATTCACTCTGTATCAATTTCTAAAAAAAAAAAACTAAGTAAGAAAAAAATGTGTCCAGGCAAATTCAATTTGGTGGGCGTGGTCGTTGCTTTTATTTTTCCATATTCCACCCCCAAAACGGTTTTTTGCCCTGTGACAACAATCTTGCTTCTGCTTCATTTAACTCGTACACTTGGTGATGATGATTCCCTGTGTTTTTTTGAAAATTTAAATATTGTTTTGCCACCGCAAACTCGCAGGCAAACAGGCAATAACATAAAAGTATATATATCCATCTATCTGAATGGTTTGCTTTTTTTTTTTTTGGTCATCATTTTTTATGACTTGACAGTAGTTGACACCATTTAATTTTCAAAAATTTCTGTCTTTGTGGGCCACAAAAGCCAAGTCGATTAAAGCTATTCTTTTGGACTGGCTTTCGGACTTCTTAAGCATCATCATCAATCACCATGCTCAAGAGATTCACTGCCCAGCTGGTCTTTGGCTCTCTCACTCTCAAAACTCCAATCAAGGATCAAAGCAACCCTTCCCACACATACACACTCACTCATACACACATCCTGCTCTTGCCACATTCTCTTCCTGCAACTTGCCTTGTTGGCAATCATGTGCATATCCTGTGGTTATTTAACAATTGCTAACAAAGTCCTTTTCGGGTGCTTTGTTGGCATATCCCTCCCCCTCAATGCATTCATTCGGCTCGCACAATTGCCCATATGTCACTCGTCTTAGTCTCATACATTTTGAATTTGTGAATTATAAATGATGTGTAATCTATATTAATACTTTCCATTGCGAAATCCTTTTGTTTATACTCGTAGTTAATATCAGTAGAAGTTACAGACTTTCGGTATTTTTCAATAAAGAAAAGAATAAAACATTTGTATTTCTGTTTAAGAGGCCAATGCAGACTTAAAATTCTTCTTAATTGTTTAAAACTTTGTATACTATAAAATTTAGAATATAAATTCCAAAGTTATTCGCATAGACCCTATGGAGATTCTTACTTTGTTTCATTTGCTACATTTCAATTGATCTACAACTTGAATGAAATGATCCAATCTGTTTACAAGTCTTTGTTTAGACAATGAATTGCTTTCAGGCCATTGAGTATTACCAACTAATTTGAGGCTCAAAAGGAAATGTCAAGATCAAACGGAACGGACAAGATGATTTATATGGTTTTCCAATATGGTCGCCGAATCTTTGAAATTTTGGACTTTATAAAGTTTATATTTAGGTCTCTGAATAAAACAAAGACCCCAACGTATCTTGAAATGTTTGAAATCTTTGGGGGATCTCTGCATTTAAGTATTGATCGAAGTCGATTTGAGGATTGTTTAATTAAGAAATAGCACAAGGAGCAAATTCATTTTAGATCATTTGAAGTTCAGTGTTCGTTTAAGTCGTTTATCAAGTTAGAGATGAAAATGTTCTACTCTTTTGACAGTTGGAAAGGCTCTAAAGTATTGCCAAAAACTTTGGTTTATCTTTGGAAACTTAAACCCAACATATAAAGAAGATTTTTGTATGTCTTTTGCCTTTAAAGTTTAAATTTACCCCTCCCTAAAACAATGAACTAATATCCTTACTTTTCTCGTAGAACGTATAAGCAATCATCAAGCAAAAATATAAATTCTTTAAATTTTTAGATATGGAAATCCTTTTTCTTTACATTTAATCTCTTTTAATATCAAATACTTTGCATTAAAAAATTTGCCTTTCATTAAGTCATCTGGCTCCTTCTTCTGCTCCTGGTACTTACCTTTGTTCACTAATGACAGGGAGTCATCATTAGTGTCGTTTGGTAAATGAGCTGGTCTTAAAAAACAGAAAAAGAAGAAATTTTTCAATTTGCATGTCGAAACATCGAGTAAGTTATCTCGATCCATTATCCTAGGCTAATGAGCTGCACACCTAAAACCAACGGACGGCAATGACAACCTGACATTTTGGATGGATTATTATCTTTTTCAAAGAATTAGGAAAAAAAAAAATGAAAGAAAATAAGAGAAGCCAAAACGAAATCAATTAAAATTTATCACATGCCGCAGAATGAAGGAGAAAGAGAGAGTGAACGAATCAGAGCTTGGTTAGTCCCCAAGGTGCAATTCGTTATCAATTTCGAGGACAATGGGCGAACAGGATGCTGTTGCGGCTTGAATTGTAATTTGTCCTTTAGCTTTAGTTTCTGCCATTGTTCCTTCAGCATCCCCCTTCCCCTGTTGTTATCGCCAACCCAAAGACAACCAGGGACAATAAAACTGTCTCAACGCGTTTGTCGCTTTAAATAATAAAAACATTTGGCACGTGGCACAGGGCCAACAAACACCAACAACAAAAAGGACAACGCATAGGCGGAGCCATGTGTAAGCAAATCGCAGATAAAGCCAAGAGCGTAAATTAATGGGCGGCACGTGCGAAAACTGAGACTGAGAACTGACTAACACTCTGGTTGGATTGTAGAGATTGATTTTGGTATGCATTGCTTAGGGTTTGGGTTCCTTTTTGGGACTTCAATTCAATTGGTTTGCGGATTGTTGGGAATTGCGTCCACAATGGGTGGTCCATTATCGCCTACATATGATGATGTCGTCCGGTTTTTCTGGGTGTTTATTTTCGTGGCTGATAATTGAGGCATAAATGTTGGCACACGTCCAAAACGCTTAACGGACAGCTTAACTTTTTAGCCACATAGTTGCCACTTTGAATCCTTTTCATGTTTAGTATCATTACCCAACGTCATCCACTTCCACGTCCACATCTTCATCATCATCTCAGGGCCAGTTAAGTTGACTTTATGAACCGAACTTTTTGCCAGTACTTTGCCTTCTTTAAGTAGAGTCATTCCCATTCGTTTCTTTTTTTAGTGGTGCACAAAAGCCAACAAAGTTGCCACTGAATGAATAAATGAATGGCTGGCTGTATGAATGAATGATTATTGGGTTATCAAATATTTTATGCATCCATTCAGAGAAAGGAAAAATGAGTGCATAAAAAGTTAATAAACCCTTTCCTCCCACACAAAACGACATCGGAACCGAGGAGAAAAACAAAACAATAAGAATTGTGAATCGTTTGATTTTCCACTTGATGTTGTGGTTTCAAAGTGCCATTCCAAAAACAAAAGAAACCTTTGACCATATGTGCTAAAAATTTGCAGCAAAAACAACAACAGCTTCCAAATATAATCGCCCTGTCTATTCCCACCCTTCCATGAAAAGGTATTCAAAGTTCATTTGGAAAAAAAGAACAAAATATGTGAGTAAGTTAACCAAAAATGAAAACCAATCAATTTGGTGGCATTTTGGTTTTACATTATCCTTATTTTCAATTGGTTAAGAGATGAATTTGCTATGTATGAGGCATTCTTGTTCAGTATCGAAAGAATCTAACTCATTGTCAACTCATTGCTTTGATAGTAAATCATTTCGATCCATTTTACTTAATTTAAGTGTATTAAGATATCGATTGACATCACAAAATGGCACTTACACTTATTTTTTATTTGATTGCATTGTTTTAATCAGTCGGCAATAAAAAATGTATATATACTCTTTACTTACAGACATTTACACAAATATGTGGGACTTTTATCTGAACATAGACTTCTTTTAGCAATAAATACTGATTACATATTATGGTTCTAAGAAATATTTACTTTGTTAATCTTAAGACCGTCGAGAAGCAGCTCATTGTCGTTTCAGATTAACTGTTAATACGATTTCGAAAGGGGAAAACTCTTTACTCTTGGTTAAATTCGATTGTTTTCTTTCCAAACGGCATTAAAATGCCCTAATAAGTTGATTTAATATATGCGATTGAATGTTGTTTCCTTTTTTGAGTTGAAGAAATGAACCTAAGGATGACGTGTTGGATGACTTTTGGATTCGCCCTCGTATTACTTTAACTTATAACTTTGGTTATTCAATTGATATAAAATGTAAACGCAGCATAAATCATTTGCTATATGTGTGTTTGTTATAACTTACCGGCCAGTCCGGTTTTGTGGTCTTTTAAAACAAAAGCTCTCTAGCTCTTCCTGGATTCCTGGATGCAGCCTTGTCAGCACAATGTAGGCGAGCAGGCAGGCAGAATCGTTTGACATAAGCCGATTTCAGGGATATCTGCCACCTCCACAGAAAAGAGAACACAAAACCAAAAAAAAAAAAATAAAAAGGAACCAAAAATTATCATCAACGCACAAGTGGCTTGTACTTGTCACAGGACCTACCCCTGCTCAATACCGCACCAACCCACCCGCCGACCGACCGACCTCTTCCAACAAAAAACCTAGCCCAACTCTCCACAGAAACAAACTTTTAGTCTGAGGCAAAAATATTTTCATTGTGTTTCAGCAGATTTTCAACACAAAGCTGATATATGGTCGAAAGGAAGAGAGTGAGAGAGAGAGGGGTTGAAAATTGGTTTCGGTAGGAATTTGAAATGCGATTACCTGCGTTTGCCTATTTGTAGCTTGTTTTTGCCCCTGAACACTGGCATTGGCCAGGGGGCTATATTTTGGGCCGAGCGAATGCTAATCGACTTTTGATTGTCTGACCATAAATAGGATATTTCAGAAGCGATGCGGAGTGGAGTGGAGTGGAGTGAAGTGGCAGTAGCAGAGATTTATCTCTGATTTCATGGGGGTTGAACTGGCCCAGAGAGATAGGGAAAGCGAGTGAGAGAGAGCGAGCACGAGAACGAGAGGTGTTGATTGAATTTAACTCCTCATCAAGAAAGACAACACCCAATCCACCACTTGCCACACCATCCTTTCGGTCACAGGTGTAACATATTCCTATCTATATGTTTTTGTTCTCTCATTCCAATTTTCATCTCTGTTTCACTCTCGCCCTCTGTTGTTGATATATCATTCCTTTTCCCATATATAATTGCTAAAAAACTTAAGCTGCGTAAAATCCCAAGTTTCAATTTCATGGTGTTATGAGTTTCATTTGTTAGCGTTGGACTTGGACAGCGGCAAGTGCAACGTGCCACTTGCCACTTGTCAGTTTGTTGCTCTTGCTGCTTTTTGTGGTTCTCATTGCAGTTGTTGTCGCCTGCGCCCAGGCTGAATCTTAGCAAGGAAAATACCCAAAAGAAGTTTAAGAGTCTTTAAGTTATTTTTAGACTCTTCCTCTTTCACATTAACTTGAACAAAATGTAAAGATGATTTCCCTTTCGCTGCCATATTTAAGACTAGATATTCTTATACTTTCATTGAAGCCTTGAGTTCGATTTCGATTATCGCAATCCTTGAATGTTTGATAAAACAAGAATTCACGACTCTTTAGCAAATGTAATATGAGACAGAAATAAACAATCGTTGGCTAAGTGATCGACACATTTTTTGACGTGTATGCTAGATTTGGACTAGAGTAATATTCCAAGATTATATTACCATAAAAATGTTCCATCAAGGATAATATTTTGATTGATTGCATTTTCTGCACTGAGATGGAAATATTTATAAGAAATGTTATCCCTTAAGAAATCTCAAAGATGTTTCTATTTACACTTCACTAAGATCGAAAGTTATTTTTCGATATTGAATGAGCGGAAATAATATAGATATTCCCCTTTAGAAATCTTTAAGACTTTCGTATATTAGATAAAATAAGAAAAACCAGAGGGCCGGGGCTAACTTCGACCGCTCCGAAGTTTGTATACCCTTGCAACTTTTTTGGTAACTCTTTCCTTAACTACAGCCATCAACGTGAAATAAGTTTTATCTAAATTGGCTGAAGTTTGCTAAAGAACGGCCTACAATCTTAACAGGAAATTTCGAAGTGTTTGATCAAAGTCACTGTTTTGCACCGATCGTTCCTATGGGAGCTATATGATATAGTCACTCGATCTTAATCAAATTCAACACAGTCGTTTATAGGTGTAAAAAACTTACCAATATTAAATATCACGACAAAAGCTTAGAAAATAACAAAGTTATTCAGAAAAGTCACTGTTCGTGACTTTGCCGTTTGTATAGGGGCTATATGATATAGTGGTCCGATGCGGCTGAATACGAGACATACAACCCCTGCAGTATATACAAGCCTACAAGCAAAATTTCTGTAGCTTTTACGGTTTAGGAGGAGTTCGCGTTGATCCAGACGGACGGACAGACGGTCAGATGGACGAACATGGCTATTTGAACTCATCTCGTCGTGCTGATCAGGAACATATATACTTTATATGGTCGGAGATGCTTCCTTCTATGCGTTGCACACTTCTGACCAAAATTAATATGCCCTTTTTGCAAGGGTATAACAAGATCACTAAAAATATTTGTATTTAAATATTTTCAGTAGGAACACTCGATATTAAATTAATCAAAGTATGTAAAAGTCTGCTTAATTATGAAGGAAATTATAGATGTTCTCTTGTAATATCTTGAATGTTTGCATTTCTCATTGGTTCTCTTAAAAAATATTGGCAAATAGAAAAGATCATAACGTAAGGCTTTCAAAAATGAATCAGTTCTATGCGAGATTCCGGATCAAAAGATTTGGGATTGAAAAAATCTTGTTTAGATTTATAAATAAATATAGTAATACGAATCCGTTGGACACATCAATGTAGATTAGCTTTCTGTAAATTTAATTGACACTTTTGAACTAAGGAAAAAGTATCCGCTTTCATCTTTTGGGGCTACTTAATTTTCACACTAAGCAACAGCGGAAAATTCTCATTTTGGTTCAGAATGTTTCTTGTGCGGTGCGCTCTTTCGAAATTCGATATCGAATAATATGCAATTCCGAAGGTTTTTTGGAGCATGCGCCCAACTATTTAAGGGGCGTGTTTTAGCATATTTAGCGCCAATGGCAAAAACCAAAATGGAGTCTCGTTTCTCTACTTTGCCGGCCCCCAACCCAAAAACAAAAATGAAACACAGGAAATTGATTGAACGACCAAGAAGAGGTAGAACTTGTGCACATGATTGCACATATGTGCCGGTTGGCGATTGCTGGCCAAGATTGTAGATAGCACACACACACACACACACCCACTTGTACAGTGTGAGAGACAAGGAGAGAGAAAACATGAGAGAGAAAGAGAGGGAAAAGTGGGGCCTTGCTGCCAAAAAATGGCGACGCTATCGCTTGCAGGCAACATACGTGTGTACTCGCAACAACATGTGTGATATGTGGCCAGACGTATGGAAGGCACCGTCCGCCCCACCCTTCCTCATTCTCCTCTTTGGCCCCCTTTTCGATTCCGCATTCCCCTTTAGGGCAAACAGCACCTCCTCCTGGTTTTCGGTCGGGGCCTGGAGGCTCACCCATATGTAAGTATCTTTTACACAATGCGGCGTAAATAAACAGTCTGTCTTTGCTGTTACATATATGTATATGAGGCAGAAGAGTTGTATACGGAGTTTTTGGCTAAACATTTCGCCTTTTTCCTTCACATTTTCCTTCTTTTTTATTTTCTTATTATAATAAAGTTGTGCTTAGACCGGAAGTGGAGCTTAAGTTGAACGATTGTTCGCCCCAATCAATAGTTTTCCTCGAGGCTTTTTACCTACTCAGCTTACACACTCATACTCCTTCTTCGTCTTCTTTCCTCTTTCCCTATGTTCGATTGTGATTTAGACTCTTAGCTTGATTTATGAGAGTTATGATTTTTAATGATTGATGAGTTCTTTTTAGCTTACTTCACTTGTTGGGTCCATCAATGTGGATGAGTTTTAGCCGCAGGTTGTTTGTCAAACTACTTATGCACTTGCTGAATCTGTTAACAAAATTTTTGTTGATTCGCGTATAAAAAGGAGAATCACTGTTGAAAATTCGACTAAAACTGTTTTCTAAGAATCAGGTCATTATTTTCACTATTCAGTTGTAATTCACTAAGCAGCTAAGGACATTTTTAGTACAAGGAATCTTCGTTTTAGCTATGTAACATGTCTGCAATCAAGGCTCAATTCGATTGCTGTTAGTCGTCTGGCTTTGAGTAACGACTTTCTAGTTATATACCACAATTATGTAAACAGATCTGCTTGTTAAAACCACTATGTGTATTTGGAAAACAATAAAAGCTTTCCCTGGCATTTTCCAGAGAAAATGGGGATTCCTTGAAAATATGTACTTAGTACGAAAGAATGCCCAGAAGTTAACCTCTGCTGATCTTATGTTTTGAAGTCGCAGGATAAAGAAAATGAATTTCAGCCAACTGATCTCGGCTGATCAGGCTTTCATGATTAGAATTTATCCACAGTTACTTTAACTTAAACATTTCTGTTAACATTCTGATTCTGAATCTAATGATTATTTCCAAAATTCACACTCACAAGACTATAGATTTTTGGTATTTTTTGCCTTTGTTATAATGTGTGATAGATTTTAGTGACTGTTTATCAAGTGAAATGCAGATCTAAACACTTTGGCCAAGACCTTGCTAATAATTTATGTGGTGCTTGTAACATTTCCACTTACCCGAGTTCTTTAAATGAGAAAACTAGTTTTATATCTTTAGTACTCGTTGTCTTTTTATTTCTTGTCATTTTTGGTAACTCAATTTTCTTAGATCACGTTTTGGTAATTATTCAAAACTGATTACCAGACAGAGTTGAGGCAGCGCCCGACCATAAAACTTAATGCTCAGGTTTTATCTTGTCCTGTGAGGATTTTACGAGTGAAACGTTTAGAAGAGGTTTGCCTTTATTTTCTTATTCTTTATCTTATGAGAATTTAGACTCTGTTTGCGTGACTTCATGGCACACTTTTTTCTGTGTGTGTGTGTGTGTGTGTTTTTATCAATTAGGAAAGGTGGAAGCATTTCGGCATTCCCTTTTTCGTGCTATTATTGTACTTATTACTCCTCAAGTCAGTCGAGCAGAAATGATTTCCACAATATTTCATTTAAAAGATTCAAATCGCGCGCAAACTGAGCAAACCGTGTGGGTTGGGGGGCTTACGGCTGGGGAAAGTGAAAAGCGGCAATAGCAGCAAAAAAAAAAAAAAGCAAAAACGGAATACATATATATGTATATATAAATACGCATACGACAAGTGCTCCTGAAAATGGAGAATAGGGCGACTTGGTTGGCAGATGGAATGGGATGCGTTGGGGAGAAGTGGAATGGGTTACGCACGCGACAGAAGGAAACGGATACGCTCGAAGGGGTTGCAAACAGATTCAAAATTTCCAGCCACATATGACAATGCTCCACACAGAGACTAGCGGCGGAGGTTGGTTCCCTCCTCTCGCTTGGCGTTTTGTGCTCCCTACACAAAAATTCAAATTTACTCAGCGGAAAGGAAAGGCCAACTAACTGTATTCCATTTTTTTCCTTGTTGTTGTTGTTGTTGCTGCTTCGCGGAAGCTTTAAGCAATGCATGTGTTGAAGGAAGAACGGGGTAGGAGACCATGTTGGGTGAGTCGGGGGCAGGTGGGGGATAGGGAACGGGGGTTATATTGTCGTCCTTATGCCAAGGGTCGTCAAGCGCGAACATTTGCATAATCAAATCATAAAAATTTGCATAATTTTTCTTCTATTTTTATGATTCTACACTCTTTTCTCCATCTCTCTCTCTCTATCTCTGCCACTGTCCCCTTCTATCTCACACTGTCTCCCTTAAGAGAGAGAAAAAAAAAAACTTTTTAGTTTCAATTTTCTGTTTGCTGTTCTGTTCTGTATTTTTTCTCTCTTTTTTCTGGTTGTTTGGTCCTCGTCTGTGTCTATGACTCTAATGTGTCTGTTATCTCTCATTTTGTACCATTTTCTCTCTTTCTCCATTTCTCTATCTGGGGCTCCATCTTCACAGAATGGTGTCAATATTTATTGGTGAACCTGTTTTCTCTTATCGCATTCGAAAGGAATGAAAAAAATTTGCAAATTTTAACTATTAAAAAAGTTTTTCCCTCTCATTATTATTGATGGCATAAATTCAGTGAAAAATAATTGCTTATAGTTCTTTGGGGTCGTCATTTTCTTTAACTGCAACTGATAAATCAATAATTGTTTATAGCAATAGAAGATAACAGTTGCTTCTCTTTATTAGTTATTTTCTCGGGGTAGACTTTAATTTTCACTTTTTGTGTGAAATTAAATTGAACTCCGACTCTCAATGCCTGAGAAAATTGACTACAGCATACCTTGAAAAATAATTATCTCAATTATCAAAGAGAATTTGTGTGACAAATTTGTTGTTGGAACTATTTGAACTTCATTTGCCGTAATTTGTTCATCAGTTTCTTCATTTATCTTCAATATAGACAAAGAAAATGATTAATTTGTGGAAAGGAAAGAAAAGAAATTGAACCAAAAGTTTATGAAATTAGCTATGATTTTGATGAATAAACCAGCAAACTACTAACTAGTAGAGCTGTTGAAACATCGATGTTTGGCCACATCGATGTTTCGATGTTTTTCAGGAATAAAACATGGATGTATCGATACTACATCGAAGTAATATCCAAACTTAAAACTATGTTTGACCTGCCCAGTTGCAGATGGTACAAGACTCCAATGCTCATTAGCATGTGGAGTGGAATAAGGAAAATAGGTCTTCTCCTCTTCGATTTTAGAAGTCTTCCTTATATTTTGGTTTCATGAGTTAGAAGCTCTTCATAAGAACATGTTAATGTAAATACAGTGGTAGAAATTACAATAATCTTAAACAAATAATATAAGAAATCTTAATATACATATACAAATCTAATTTCAACGATGACGTCTCCTCCAACAAACTAAAAAGCAGAAATTTAATCTTTTTCAAACGTAATACATACAGGTTTGTTTTTATTATTATAGATGTAGTCGTACAACGCTCAATACGAACAAGTGGCCCATATGACACCAGGCCCGGGCCTGTTACGAATGACCCTAAGTAAAGTTAATGTTACAACCTCTACCCACTCCGACCTAAGGGCATAGGCGTATTACATATATAAACATAAAATTAAACTAAAGAAATAGGAAATATTAAATGTAATAAGATAATACCTTACATATAAAAAGAAAACAGGATAGGTTTAAATAAAGATGATTACAACTAATTACGAGCGAGGAAGAAAAAGATCGCAGTTTTTATAACCGAAAACGATGTTTCGGAACCGATAACGTGCCACAGTCTGTTGTAGTCACTGCATAGTATACGAAAAGGTTCATGCAGAGAAAAGTTAGTTGTGCAAGTGGGAAGTAGAAGCGGTGTGAATACTATAAAACATAATTCGATCTTTTTCAAACTTAAAAATATAAAACAATGCTATTCAGAGATTCACTTGTGACAATGTATAAAAAGAAGCATGTCTACATTAAACTTAAGCGAACTTCTCTTCTCGCTTACTATGATTCCAGCCTTACTGAACAATCGTACGGTTTCAGTCGAAATGCTTTATTTGATGGGATCTTTTCTCAGTGATGGAAAAGCTAGCTAACAAAAACATCGAACATCGGAGAGAAAAAATCGATGTATCGATACTACATTGATGTTTCGCACAGCTCTACTAACTAGTCAATATATCTTTAATATTCATTTTAGATGTCAAAGACGAAAAACCATTTTATAACATGGAAATTCTAACTTTTTATTGACCCAAAAAAACTAATAGCAAGTGTGAAAAGTCATAAGAAATTTTAAGGGCTGAGCTAGTTTTGATTCGTTGGCAAATCTTGTGACGTTATTTTAAAACTGTTAAATCAAGATTTATGTTCTGGCCCAATGTGCGACTTCTGTTTGTTGTTGTTGTTGTTGTGTTGCCTCAACGGATGCTTTTTTCTTACCTTGTTGAAGCGGCTAAAGTGGTTGGTAAAATATTTAGCATGTCAAATGACATATTTGCCTGAGGTTTTCTCTGCTGTTTTTTTACGTTTATTATTTATTTTTTTTTTTTTTTTACCGCGACTTTGCCAAGGATGTAAGTGTCTTCCAGCATCACTCTTTCCACTTTCTCACTGGCTCTAGCACTCTCGTTGTTGTCAGGCATATGTGTGTGTGTGAGTGTGTGTAGTAGCAAGGACTTCTTCCCCATGCTCATGTGATATTTTTTTGCCATTTTTGCTGTTTTGTTTGTCATTTATCACTTTTCACGAAGAAGATTTCCATATATTCAGCATATTTGCTAGCCAGCCAACAAATACACACGCATATACACATATGTATGTATATGATATATGGGATTGGGTCTTTAACCCAGCCAGAGACAGTTCAGTTCAGTTCAGTTCAGTTTGGTTTTGATTCAGTTTGGGGTAGTGTGTCACTTATACGATGACAGCAAAGTCAACCAAGCAACCACCCATATACCCAAACTCCATGCAGCTGTCTCACTCTCTCTCGCTGTCTCCCTCGCTTTGTCTCTCTCTCTCTGTCTCTCTCCAGGATGGCACATGGTGTAATTTAGATAAGTGGTCATTCTTCATTTTAATGCTCATAATTTCATAATGTGCCAACCCATATGCAGGGACCTCTATGACCCCGTGCCAAGTACTCCATCCTCTCCTTTTCATTCACGAATACGGCAAATTAAAATCATGCATTAAAACAGCGGAGCAGTAAAGGAACAAAAACAACAAGGCAAACAATCAGCAGCAGCGGGGTATAACAACATGGTCAGCGTCGTTCTAGTTTCAACTCCTGCTCCCGATCCCGCTCTATACCCATCTCCATGTTCATTTTACATATATATTTTATTTGTCGCGAGGTTTTTGCTCGATGCCCAGCGCCACCTTGAAAACAGAATGAATATGTATGGCGTGATGTAATTGGAGGATGCGGGGCACTTTGGTCCTGCTGCTAGAGTAGGCGAAAGAGGAGGAGACCGTTCCATGAATATGGAACATTCTATGCGTGTGTACATACATATGTATGTATGTATGTGCATGTGTTATGTTTTTTCCACCGTTTTGTTTTTCCATCTCTGATTTACGAGCCATAAAAGTTAACTTAATTAAATGGTTTTTGGTTTTAGGGAAAATTTATGGCAAACAAAAAAATGCTAGATACAAATCTATGGCAAAGTGTTTTAGTTTGAAATAATCATTCAATATTTGTTAATATTCAGATATATGTTTCTTCCATATCAGTCTCTAGATTACAAAACAGTTTACATCTTCATCTACCTAAAATCCTTTATCTCATATATAAAAACTATTTACAATAATTTATCATATCAAATCATTTTCATATCATATGTCCATCTTTTATTTTGAAATTGAAACGATCACTTTCTCTTATTATATTTGTATCTATTGCACCGCATCGGACTATCGTCCCTGTCTATCTATAACAACTACTAGATACAATTTTTAGAAAACGTTTGTTGCATTTAACAGCTAAGGAAAAGGATTTGAAAACCGAAAATGCAAAGAACTGTAATGCAAATAGAATATTTTAGCCAAAGCCAGAGCGTCTTCAGGCGTTCAGGATACATATTATTTTTCATTAATCGGGTTTATATTTATACATTTTGTTATAATTTTTGCCTTCTTTGATTTTGGATCAAAAATGTTTTCGAAATTGTTTCAACTATTTAAGTAAGACGATCCACAAAGTGAAAGAATTGTTGCGTATGTAATTCTATATATTCAATCCATCATTTTGGTTGTATATTTTTGTTCAGTTTGTCACTGAACTTGAATTAGTTTTTACATTAATTCTTTCCGCTTGACGATTTCAACTCTTCACACATTATGTTTTTGTTTTGTCCCCCTTCTTTTCTCTAGAGAATTGCACAAATTTATGAGCGAAACAAACAAGTTGTGAAATATTTCAAATGCTATGCAAACTTATTGCTTATTTCCAGTCACTTCAACTTGGCTAAGTTTCAAGTCTATGAAGATGCCATACTATATAAGGATTCACACTTCAATAAGCAATCTTCAGAACTCTGACAAAGACAGGGTTAATATGCGGGGTTGAATATGGGAAGAAGGGAGAACGGAGATGTAGAATGAGATAGGGCAAGAGTTTGCCAGAGTTGAAGTGAAAGGGGAGAAACATTCCGTTTAAGCATAAATCAATTAGCGCCCGCAAAACAATACTGGAAAAGCCTTGGGGCTTTTGGTTGGGAAAATTAACTACCTGCTAAGTTAATTGAGCAAACAACTTCCTGGGACCACGCAGGACCACGGGGCCAGGATGCGCCATAAAAAGTTGGCAACTAAAAAGTCAACTCGATGAACGGCTTACAACAAAACTCATACTCAAAACTGAAACTCTCTCAAACCCAAAGCCCGAGCCCAACTATTAATTATGTGGCAAAAAGTTATGACAGCAGAAAACAGCCGCAGAAACTACTAAAAACTGCCAGCGCGCGAGCCACAGAACAGAGACAGAAGAAGAGAAACAGGGACAGGGACAGGGACAGTGATAGAGACAAAGATGAAGCGAGCGAGAGAGAGTAAAGGGAAGCGAAACATCATAAATTACATTTCAGCAGGACATGGCCCATGGCAGAAGAAGGAGGATGTTGTTCCTGGCTGTGGCAAAGGCAAACAGCTTCCATATATCCCAGAAAAATATTCGAAAATGCCAACTCCTGCGGCAACTCACGAAGGTATACAAAATGGCTGCCTCTCAACTCCAGGACACATTCACACACACACACACACCGAGTGAAAAAGTGTCATGGCGCATGAAAAACTTCCTGGATTCGGAGGTCTCTGGCAGGCTCAGGCCTTCATCATCATCCTCAAACCGCAAAACAATGGCAAGCTAACAGTCAGCAGGCCATGAGCTCCTCCGCATTTTCAGTTTTCGGCAAAATGAAAGTCGTCGCATTGTCAGGCTCAATGTTTCCGGGCTCCACCTCCATCTCTCGCTCTCTCTCTCTCTGTGGGCAGAAACAAAGCGCATCCGTTGGCGAAAATTGAAATGACAAAGTTCAAAGTTTAAGCGGCTTGGCTGTCAGTTTTTCCAGGGGCTTTCTCTCTCTTAAGTTGACTTTGAGCTGGGACCAGTATCAAGTCATTTTTGCACAGTTCCCTCACCAACAGACTTATCTTTCTTATGCTCTACCTCCGTTTTTAGTTTTTCGGAGTGTAATCATTATGCATTCATACTTCATTCATAAATTTCTCCATCCGCATCAATTGCATTGGTGGAAAAAAAAAAAAAAGAAACGAAACGAAAGAAAGAGAAAAACACCAAAGTGGAAATTAAATTGCCTGCAGTTAAAAACACTTTAGCCGCGGTTCAACTCAACTCAACAACAATGTCATAAAAAGATTGTAGCTACCGACACGCCTCCTTCTCCGTCTCCACCGAACCATCCATTACAACATACACAAAGAACCCCTTTTTGAAAAAGGATCCAACGACTATAAGACAATGTTAAATACACTTTTATTTCAATTAGATCAGATAGGGAACTTAATAAAACCGAGCTAAACTCAGGGAGATTCAAAATTAAGTGGCGATCAATTATATATACATACATATTTTTATTGAGTTTTCCTTTTGTTTGATATAACAATTTACACTGAAACTTTGATTTTAGAAACATTTTAATTAATTCCCCGACATCTGTAGCATCAATAGTCTATATAGATTTTATTTAAATTAGTCTAGTATATTGGTTTGTTTTGTTTTTGGTATCGAATAGGCAATATGCCCATTTTTGGTTTGGTAAGTGCATATCAAATATTTATTTGCATACTTTTAAGCGCAGATGAGAAAAATCACTCATACGCATAGAGGGATGCTATTACAGATGGCCGTGATGTTACTCTGGGAGTTGACTGGGGGGAGCACTTTGGGGAGGGACGGGGTGGAAGAAAAAAAGGGGCGTTGCGGCAAGCTGTCGGCTTTTGTTGCTATTTTGTGTGCTGTTGTTGTTCTTGTTGTTATTGTTGTTGTGCTATTATAACGGTATTTGCATTGTGTTTAAACGTATTTCGAGACTCTTGGTTGGTTCTCGTCAAGGGTTTTGCCTTTCATGGAGTGAAGAGATCGGAGGGGGAGTTGGGGAATTGTGGAATCTGTGACTGGAGCCCAGGCTGAGCGCTTACCAAATGAGCAGGCAATTTATTTACGGTCAAATTGCGAGGTTAGACAAGGCAAACAATGGCAAGGCAAGGCACAAGGCGCAGGTCGCTACCAGTACAAGCGAAAGAGAGTGAGAGAGTTTTTTTTTGGGTTGGTGGGCGGTAAAATGTGATAAATATGAAATGTGATTATGGCCTGTTATTATATAGCCCCCATCCTATCAACACTGACACTTTGGCTCTAAGGATGATGAGGACGATGATGAGGCTTATTATGAAGTTGGTTGCGTTGGTTGCCTTCGTTTTGCGGTTGCCTTGGGCGTCGTTTTGAGTGAGTAGCTCGGTTACGGGTATTACGGTGTGGGGCTTGTGTGTGTGTGTGTATGTATGTGTGTGGGGCAATTCACTTGTACTCATAAATGAGGAAATGTGATTTTGACGATGTGTTGGTTTAACGAGACACAAGACAGTCTTTGCATGACTTTTCGTTCGCTTCTCTCTCTCTCTCTGTGTGTGTGTGTTTATCCGGAAGTTGTAATTGTTTTTAAAGGAAGCTGAAATTGCTCATTGGGGATATGTAACAATATAAATCAGTTTCATTGAATGTAATTTAGATCTGCCCCATAAGAACCTTGAGAACAAGTAATAAAAAAAACTAGTTTTAATGACTCGACTCAAAAAGTTGTTGGAATATGTACATTATGGCTCTTAAGAAACCTTTTAGACTTTGTTTTTTAGAACTAACTCCTCAAATGTTTTTAGTAAATTCGATTTTATAAATAGAAGAACGAAGGATATTATCTATAGATTGAGTCTGCAATTACCACGGAATTAACAAAATGGATAAAAGGAGTAGAAACTTCAGTAAAGAAATTATATTTTTTTACCTTTTAGCGGTGTCTTAATTAAGATATATTTTGGACTTAATCGGATCGAATCTCTAAATTAAATACCTCTCAAAAAAGACAGAGACAGATCAATATCTTTGTTTTATTCAAGCATTTGTATCAAAACTTAATATTTGTTAGGCAAATATATTTAGATCAAATTACATACTATATAATTTGTTTCTGATAAGTTTCTAGTCGATTAAAGTCGGCTTGACTTCGTTTAGCTGAGTTTTCATTGCAAGCCAATTAAGCTTCTTTTTAATTCCAATGACAAGCATTAGTTATTAAAGCTAATGCTTAGGGTAATAACTGTTTAGTGCTTAAGCATATTACATGCCTAAATCGTGTTTGGAGACTTAGTAACTTTTAACCATAATTTTGCACATTTTTTGCCCATTTGACTTATTTATATAATTTGCTTACCTTCTGAACTTTGTTCCATATTCGGCGTCGCCCCTCTTTTCTCTTGGGTCTTTACTGCTTCCTTCCATCTATCCCTTACTCCCCCCCCATCGAAAGAACAAACCGAAAAGAATGTCTTTATCAAGTGGCAAGCCAAGCAGCGAACACAAAGCCATAAAATGCTAATCCCATCATGGGAACACAATAGGCAGAACAGATCAGAGCAGAACAGAAGAGAGAACATTTCGTTTGCCGTTTAGCGAATTGATACATCAGCATCAGAATCAAACTGAGAATCAGTTGTGTGTGTGTGTGTGTGTATGTGTCTGTATCTGTGTGTGGGATAAGGCGCAAGGCGAAGCAAGAGAAGACATTATACATATTCCTGACATCCTGTGAGAATCAACTAACTCAGTGGCACGGGGCTAACAGGATTTGGCCACGCTAAATCAACGCGATTCGTTGTGGCTCATTTGAGTGCAGCGCCGCGAACAGAGGGCAGAGTCCTCTGTGTGGCAGTGGCAGTGGCATAGGAGGCATCACCCCAATTGTTGGGCAAATTCGTTGCGCTTTGTTTCAGAAAAATTTGGCATGCTACAAATTCACTTTTTTTTTTTTTGGTTGTGTTGGCTCATGGGAAAACTCAAAGCGATAGGAATTGAGGGTGAATTTGAATTTCCTTTGCGCTGAAGGAGCACAAAAATATTGAAATTCGAATATCAATTCAAGCACTTGACGGCGCATCAGGAGAATTTCAGCAAGTTCAGCATTAGTTGCGGTGTCTGGCCAAAAAGTTTACCCCATTTTCATTTAACTTGTTACCATTTTAACTGCTTTTCAGTTCCCAGCATCATCATTATCATCATTGTCATCTCACCCAGTTCCACAGTCATCTCATTAGCGTCGCCAACATAGTGTGTGTGTGTGTGTGTGTTTAGCCGCATCTAATTGCTGCATACGTCGGAGTCTGGCGTTTTGCTTTTTCAACTGCAACTATGAAATCCGCGCAATTTCAGCTTCACTGCGCTAACAAGTTAAACATATTCTTATACTTATATATATATCCCTGTACTTATATGGCGTATGTTCCAGTGATGACAAGGGTTTTTGCTAAGCCTGAGAACCTATGGTTTTTGTCTCAGGTTAGTTATGCTGGATATATACCGAATGAAAGTGGCTCAAAAGAGAATGCATATACATATTTTGTAGCCTTTGTCCACTGAACAGACTTTGAACACTTTTCTAATCGAATCGCATTGATTTTATTTCCGGGTTCAACAGATCTTTAACAAAACAACAAAAACAATTGTAGAACTAGAGGAATTAAGATTAAGAAATACGAATCAATGTTGTACATGCTTTTTAATTACTCGTACAATGTAAGTCATTCTTATGGATTTATTGAAAAGATTTTCCTTTTTAGTCAAGTAATTCGAGATATTCAAGTATTTTGTGTTCCTAACCTTCAAGTCGTTCTCACTTTGTACAAAGTTTGAAGTAGTCTTATGTGTCCTTTACTTATTTGTTTTGTCAACAAATTCACACATTTTCATTTCGAATAAAATCAGAAATTTAATGCATTCATTTCGTAACCACATCTACTCGCTGTTTATGCAGTGTGCTGAAGATATTCAAATGTATTCATTTCGTCATGACATGTAGGTATTTCACTCTTTAAACTGATTAATTTTTGAGTCCCTCGTTCAAATATTTTATTACAAATTGTTTAATACTTTACCTTGCCCTATTATGAATGTGTCAGGCTTTTGACTGTTTTGTCAACTTTTTATTCAACAATTCCCAAAACAACTCCTTGATCTATTGTTAAATTCCAAATCCAATAAGATATTCAAAATTAAATCTTCAAGTTCATGAGCTCAAAAATTCTATAATCATAAAGTTTCCATTTCCTTTCTTTACCAGTTGATAGTAAAAATAATGTTTCATAATTTTCGTTTTTTAATATTTGCATAACAATTAGATATTTATTTAAACATTTAGCCATATATTAAATGCTATAAAAAAATTTGTTGGTGCAGCAAATTCGGCAACTTTTGTTTTGTTTATCTTAAATATTTTACAATGATAAATATTTTTAAATCTTACATTAGATAGAAAGAGATGGACAAGGAGAGCTAAGTACCTACTTAATAAATGGATATTAGTTATATCTGATTTTTTTTTTTAATTGCACTAAATACAAAAAAAAAAATACAACACACGAGCACAAAAAAAATAACTAAACTTAATATCACAATCGGGTGAAAGATGGGAGGTGAGGAAGGGAGACCAGGGGTGGCCAAAGGGAGAAATCTAGGGAGGGGACTTAAAAATATCCGAAAAAATGCTTGGATCATTTGTGCAGATTACTGCCACGACGTCCTGGCGAACCACTGACCACATTGATAATCTCATTGTCACCGCTATCGGTCATCACCATCGAGGACGATGATGAAGATGCCGATGATGATGACGACGATGATGCCGACGATGAGGAATGATGATCCCCAGGAGCAGCCGAGGTGTTGTTTGGCTGATGATCACTGGCCTTATCCTGATGAGCAGTCATATGCCGGGTCAAATGATGACGCTCACGGAAGGTCTCCTGACAGACAGGGCAGCGAAGCTTCTCCTCACGCTTGCGACGATTCGGGTCACAGGCCACTTCGCTCTTGTGATGCGAACGCATGTGATAGACCAAATCGCTAGTCATGCGAAAACTGATGTTGCACTTGGCGCACACATTCTGGGCCGTCAGGGTGAATGTGGAGGCCAGAGTGGGTGGTATTAGGGTGGAGAGTATGGCCGCTGCAGCTGGATTCTGTAGCGGTTGGGCCACTGCAAATGGATGCGGAGGTGGTGCGAATCCCGGGTAAGCGGCAGCAGCGTGTAGAAACTCTGGCGGTGGTCCACCTGAAGACACCGAGGGTGGCGACGATGATGGTGGACTGATGGGTGTGCAATTCGGACCCGGTGGCCTGGTGGTATACAGTTGCTTCCAGACGCAGAGCTTGCATGGAATTGACGGCCTGAAATGCTCCATTGAATTGATATTCCGGGCGAAAATTGTGATAGACCAAGGGCGATGGTGGTGCAGCAGCAGCAGCCGAGTTGGGCATTGTTGGCGGCGGTGTCTCCAATGGCGGACTCATCGAATGGCATGACAATTGGTCGGGCTCTATTATCGAAGGCGACTCCAAACGTGATGTGTTCGATGGGGACGATGATGAGGTGGATACCGATGAGGATGCCACTTTGGTAAAGGCGCTACGTAGGGGTAAGGGTGGCGGTGATGAGGCTGCTGTTGAGACCTCTGGGGAGGATTCACCGCCCACGGGAAGAACCAATGTGGGGTCGTCGTAGATGCGAGGCGAACGTATACTCAATTGGGGATAACGTTGACGTGCCTCCATTAGACTAATATACTCCATAGCCGGTGGGGAAGAGTTGTGAATTTGTGAGGCATTGCCACGTGGTGATAAATCAGTGGGATAATGATTTAATTGTTGTTGCTGCTGCTGTTGCTGTTGCTGCTGTTGTTGCAGTTGCATGTGTTGCTGTTGCAATTGCAATGCCTCTTCAAGACGAGCCTGCTTCTCGGCCTGCTTTTGTTTGATTCTTTCATCGGGCATCATGAGGAATGCCACATCGAATGATCGTTTCATTGAGGTTTTCGGTGGAGAAATTTGTTTCTCATTATTATTGTTGTTGTTCGATAAATGTTGCTGATGTGTTGCATGTTGCTGCTGATGCTGATGCTGATGTGCATGTTGCTGCTGATGCTGTGGCGATGCTGTTGAGATCCTTAAATCGGCTTGACGCGGCGGTGTTGGACGACGTCCAGTTGCCGCAGGATTCCCTTGTATGGGCAGATTATCCATTAATAAATTCATTTTGATATTTTGTCACTTTGCTGCTTCTTGCTTCGTCGTGCTGTGTCCTTTCTGATTAGATCCAAACGTTTCGAACTACAAATTTCGACTGTTGGCCGTTGGCCCATCTGTTCTTCCTTAAGTACTCGCTCAGCTCTGTCCAAAGTGCTGAATGAGAATGGGCAGACAGACAGAGAGAGAGAGAGCAAGTCCAAGTGGAATTTTTCATATTGTTCCATTCAGTACCGAATGCACATCTGTCCTGATTCTGATTCACAGTGTCGTCATCCCTTATTGTCCGCTTGCTCTCACTCTTTTACTCTCTCACTTTCTCTCTCTCTCTCGTATTAATTTACTGTCTCCTGTCCCTTTCTTATCGCCCCCTTTCCCTTGCCAGTTTGTCTCTTTCGCTCTCCATCTGCTTTGATCCAAAGTAAACATATTCTGTGGTTTTATTGTTCAAGCTATGCGCCTTCTGGTTGGCTGAGAGGCATATTCGATAACAGCAAAAAACACAAGAAGCAAAAAACAACAAACATTTCTATATGGTTTTGTCATATCCATGTACTCTGCACAGTGGTTCTAACTTGAGTAGAAATGTGATTAAACGATGGCGATTAGCTATAATTTTACTCTAGTTTTTATGGGCTTCCCGACTTATAAAATATTTTATATTTACCTTATCACTTAAGCGTCTAAGTCAATCAATTTTCTTTTTAAAAGGATTTAGTATGAATGTAGTGATTATAGGATTAAAATCAATGAAATTCCCTTATTTAGAACAAATTTGAACAATGTAGAATGACCACCTGGAAGATATTAGAACTCAGGAGATGAAGTAACTATACATTTCCAATGCTAAATCCGGTTGGGGATTAAAACTGAACGAGACAACCAAAAGTTAGGCAAATCTGACAATTCCAGAGTTCACTCTTGTACTCCGAGCTAGTTGGGTAAAATCTAAAATTTCGTTACCTTTGATTAATAAAATTAAGATTTCGATTTGGATTTTTTAACTACTTAAACCAGTGTGCATCCTTGTTGGCAATGAGAGGGAAAAATGTGTTCGAAAAGAGGCGGTGCTTAGGATAGAGATATCGAAATGGACAATTGCTCTTGCTTGCTCTATCTATTTATCTCTCTCTCTCTCACACCCACTCTGTATGTGGGCTAGTTCTCATGCCGCCAATGTGGATTGCTTAGTGCAGAGAGAGTGAGCTCTCACACTCTCTCTCTGTCCCTCTGTAGCTTTCTCTCTAGCTCTCTCTCTCTCTCGCTCCCTTTCTCTGTTGTCTTTGTGTTTGTCTGTCTATCAGCATCCCTTTCCATATAGGGCTCTCTCTGTTGCACTGCCTTTATCTATGGCAGGTCGACATGAGCAACATGATATCCTTGATATCCTTGTTGCAAGTGTTTCCGAACAGGTTGTTTTTGTCGATTTTTTGGCAGCAGCAGCAACAGCAGAAGCAGCAGCATCAGCAACGAGATGCGACGCGACGAGACGAGATTGTGTGAATATGTGGCCGATGTTTTTGGGTTGGATTTTGAGTATATGCTAGGCGTAGCTTTTACATATTGCCCAGCGAAACACCACACACACACAGATAGAGATAGAGAACAGGACAGGCCAACAAAGTGACAGAAAGAGAGAGAGAGAGACTTTAGAGAGTTAGAACGAGATAGGAGCTAGCGTTTTGGGTGGGGAGGAGAGATGGGGCGAACAAAAAGATTTCGCAAACTAAAATATTTAACTCATCGTCTGTTATATAGCCAAAACTTGCCAAAAAGGACAACAATAACAAATTGTTTTATGTTTTCCGTTATCCTTTTTTTCCCTCTGTGCTTCTTGTATTTTGGGTTGATTTTTGTTGTTTCATTTTACAGGATGCGAGCACTGCTAAGGCAAAATATGTGTCTGTTATGCTGGCCAGTTTACATATTTACATTTTATTTGTTGAAATCCATTCTTTTGTGTTATCCTTTGGCAGAGAAAACGAGAGAGAGAAAGTCCATTTTGTTGTTGTTGTTGTTGCTGCAGCCGCTGATGCTGGCGGCGTCTGTGCAGAATTTAATATTTGCATATTTTCAGGTGCTAATTGTTCCACTTGCCATATGAGTTGCATTTTTAATTAAAATTTATTACCACTGCCCCCCGCCCCCGCTGCCCCTCACGACGCCAATATCTACATTATATATTTGTACATATGTACATATGTATGTGTGGGCCATAATTCGATTGCCGCCATGTTTTCTGTCGACAAAATTAATATTAAACACATGATTGCCTTCGGTTTGCCAATTGTTGTGGAGACAGTGCATTAAAAATATTGTTTAGTTTATATTTTAATTAATTGCCAATGTGAATCAACTGAAGCTGAAAGCCATAAGCTGGTTATGCTGGGTTATTAATCGATCAATAAATGGCCACACTTATCCCTGGATCTCGTTCACCATTTGGGTGGAATAGCTATCTACCTAGGCATGTGGCATGTAGATGGGACAGACAAAAGTTATGATAATGTTCACAATTTATAATGTGCAAGAGATATTTATACATGTGTATATTAAAGTAGCCCCACTCTCTTATATTGATGTTGAAGAGTTTGTTAAGTTTTCTTTCTAAACACTCTACAAAGTCTCAAACAAACTACCTTTAGTTGCTGTAAATGAGTATAAAGAATAATTTTAACAGATCATGGACTAATTTTTCAAGTGGTTTACTCAATTCTACAAAGCCTCCACGCTGTTTTTGAAACTCTAAAAAGTCTCCTAACTAATAATTAACATTCCTAAGAACAACTTTGCGTAACTCTTCAAAACTTTAAGTTGTAATTATAGCCAAGGATCCAAACGTAAGTGATCTATAAGAAACATCGAAACAAGCCTCCAAATATCAAATGAATCTTAAAATAAAGATGTTTCTCTTGCATTGTAATTGACAAGTTATTTATCTTATGCTTAATTTGAATCAATTTTCGCTTCTCTTTCCATGAACATTTTTGGTCTCCCTCTCACATGGATATGTAATATGTGGGACACGTGACTTCGATTCATTCAAGTCAAGTGGTGAGACTCATGTATGGATTTTCAATAGAAAATTAACACAAAAATCTCTGATATACAAATCGAGCACGAAAATAAACCTAAGCCTCCCAAAACAAATTTGCTAATCTACCCCTGAAGATCTCATAGGGCTAAACTAAAAACAATCTGACGACAAACATTTTTGGCATGTCATGGCAACTAGAGCTGGCGGTACCAGGCCTGGGAAGTGGTGGTGGTGGCACTAGAGCTAGAGCGGTGGAGGGCGGGGGTGGAATGGTATGGTTCTACTCAGTGTGTCGATACATCAAACTGCCAAGTGACAAAGTGATTCCCGGGAGCAGAAAGGCGTGAAATTGCCTTTGTGTGTGATTAAGTCAAGCCAAATATAAAATCGGTGAGCAGAAAGGGGGAAAAAGCAAGGAAGATGGGACGGAAGACCGAGACGGCGGATAAAGGAATTAAAAACTTAGATGATAATCTTTTTGCCTTCTTTCTCTTAGACTTAGCTACGTGGTCCTTATGCCATTTGGCTTGTCGGCAAGGCGGAGGACGGCAATTTTCTTGGTGGTTTTAATTATGGAAAAGCAAGATAGGAAAATGTAAATGCTAATTGTTTCAATTTCGGCATGCACTTGAAGAAAAGAAATTGTATCAAAAAGGGTTAAGGACTTTTAGAGTTAAAAAATTGATTTGTAATTTAATTAGAGCTAAATAGAAGATAAACATTATCACCCTATAAAAAAAATGGGAAACTTCTGTAAATTTCTAGAAAATTAGCATAAAAAATGAACCTTAAACGAAACTGATGTTAAGTTTGTTTTTGATAGTGTAGAATGTTAATGTTGTCCCTGGTTATGGCCTTGGTCTTGTTTCTGGCCTGCACAGGAGACAGGCGACACCTTTTCTGAAAGGTTGTTGGTTATTGTTAAATGTTAATGTCTTTTTTAGGTTTTTGTCTCTCTAATCTTCTATGTTGAGAGAGCAAAAACAGCTTCTTACTGCTAACTGCTAAAAGGAAGTTGAGCTGTCTAAGAAAGTTTCCTCCAATCTGCATTTCGTTTGCTGCTGTTGCATTCACTCTAGTCCACTCCATTCCAAGTGTGTCCCTGGTGGATTGAGTTGCTCTAGTTGTGAGCCAGAATTCCAATCAAGTGCTTTTCGCGCATTAAATAAAAATTCGAATTGGATTTACACACACACACAGTGACAGAGAGACGGAGAGGGGAAGGACTCTAACTCGGAGCACCTAATTGGATGAGGGTTGGGAGAATTGGCGGATTGTGCCAGAGCGAATGGAGGGTTGTTGTTTCTGAACAGCAACAGCAACAGCAGCCCCTTTTATATTTTGTGTGTTGCTGTTTGTTTAAATACCGTGAATAACATGTGGTTTTTTCCAAACATATGGCAAGGACTTTGTCACTATTTAGAATGCTGCCTGTCGCTGTCCTCGCTCGTCGAAAAAAGAGAAAAAATATATCCTCCAATTAGACTGTCATTCATTTAAACGGATTAAAAATGTGCTAGAGGGTCGTCTACTACTCTACTAACAAGGCCTCCCGCCTCTGGCGCAGGACACCACAGCAACAACAACAACTACTACTACTGGTGGATGGTGTGTGGTTGATGGTGCGAATGTTGGTTGGTGGTGGTGGTTGTGGTTTAGTCTTAGTCGGATTAGAGCTCTTGTTTTGGTTAACAAATCGACTGATGACGATGTCGATTTCAATTTTTCCAGACGAAACGCACTCTCTCGCAATCAAGCTAGAAATATATTTTTCTGCTGTCATATGCAAAATGCCAGGCAAAAAGGACCTGACTGACTGCACCACCTGCGACTGGTCGGAATCGTCGAAAAGGTTGGGATGGGGAATGCAGCCTGATTCTGGCTTTATCTAAAATGCTTACGCTTGAGATGCTTTTCAATCGGCAATGCGGCATAAATATTTATGTGACTGCTGCTGCTGTAGCTGGTTGTTGCTGGCAATATTCGTAAAAACAATAAACGGCAACAAAATGGAAACCCAAAACCAAAAAGTCGCAACAGTTGCCAAGTGCCGTGCCGCTCCTTCTTCATCTTGTTCTCCTCCACCTACTTCACCACGTACTCGTTCGTACTCAGTCCACCCTTTTGTGCTTCTGTTCTTGGAGTCCAACAGGATAAGCATAACCATAATGTCAAGGGCGCTTCAAAGCCCTTTTCCTCTCTTTTTCGGACAAAAACAGAACGGAACAGGAATCGGTACTTGTGCTTGTAGGCACGCATATTTCAATTGCATTGCATTTGAAAGAGTATTATGAAATCATGATGACCTTTGTGATCCTTGCAAATGATCTTCCAAAGAGTCTAAGCTTAGGCTATGTTCTACCGGAGTGGATAACTCTTTCGGGTGAAATTTCCCGTAGGATCTCCCCAAGAAAAGGCTTAAAAGAGACAAATTTACATCTGAGAATTCTGTTATAGATTTCTCCAAGAAAAAGACAAGACGACGATCGCTATATACGATCGATCTTTAAAAGGCAGGAAACAAATTATAATATAAAACTATGAGAAGTCTAGATTTTTAGCTGAAAAGTGATCGAGGGATTTATCTTACGTAGTTTAGTTGGAATTGGTTCATCCTACTTTTATTCCAGAATAGTGTATTTTCAGTTTCGGTTTTACTTAAATAAGCGACAGCGAGGCAGATAGAAAGAAAGACGCAGAGAGATGAAGTGAAAACACACAAAAAAAATATAAAAGGGGGATATATTTTGTTTTTTTTTTACATTGCAATTCGTTTCTTGTTAAACATATTCATATATTTTGGGCCAAAATTTTGTACACTCTTAAATTCGGATGTCGAGCGTATGCTCAGCGAAGCTGCACAAATGAAGCGACCACCAAAGTCACCACCAGACGACACCGTCATTACCACCAAAGCAAACCAGACCATACTACATCATACTACACCCTCTCTACTGTTCAACCCAATCCAAATCCAAACTCTCAAATCCAAACCCTCTGAGTGACCCGCATTTAAAGTTGCTCAATACGTTTTCTGGTGCCATAAATTTGTGACCCTGCTTGGTGTAGATGAGGATGAGAAGGAACCTGTTCATATTGTCTTCGTCGTCTGCTGTCGCAATCAGATCTAATCAGGCTGGAATGCATGGCTTGTGCATGGCACAGTGGGACGAAAATTGCATCAAAGTCCTTATGGAAAACTACCCTTTAATAAACTATGCATCGTAGTTGTTGTTGTCCTGGGCAACAAACATCTGTGCAATTTTTTGAGAACAACAGAGAACGTCCCTTTGGTATGTGGTGTTCAGCTGTCCTCAGTTGTATGCCCGTCCGCCCGCCCCCTGTCGACCACTCCCCCCCGATCTCTCCCCTGGGTTGAGCAGCATTTAAAAAGTGTTTAGTTTATGGTCCATTGATGGCTTTGTTAACTTGCCAAGAGGCAACTCGCTGCTTGCGTGCTCTACACTACACTCATTGCTCATGAATCTCAATTGCAACCCCCTACCCCTCACCCCTCACCGCTCACCATTACCCTAACCCAACCCTTGGCACTTGCATACACCTTACGTTTTTCGACATTTTCGATCTGTCCGGGGCGGATGGATGGCTGGATGATGGCAATGGCATGGCAAGGGGGAGTTTCTCTCGCCAGTCTGCCTTTAATTATGCTGAAAACCACAAAATGCTGTTATAGTCGAATACGAAACGTTTTTCCATTCCAATTTGAAAGAAACACAAGAGAAATGGAATAGAGCAAGGAAATATGCTGACATATGCAACGAAAAATGTTTCAAACGCCGCAGGTTTCCTTTTTCAAAAACTCCCGCGGGTACCCTTCGCTCTTTGACTCGATTCTGATTGGGAACTGGTGTTCCGTTTGCTCTGTAGAGCGATGCTTATCACTATAGTGAAAGAAAAAGGAGAGGCAAAGAGTCCACCCGCTGCCCGCGCCTGCCTGACAAGTGAGTTGTAGATCTAATGTGGCATCAACATATGCTGAATTTTTCCCTATTGTCTCTTCGTCTTTCTGTCTCAAAACCAACCCGTTGCTATCCGATCCAAACCCAAATCAAGGCAGACATCATCAGTTGCGGTTCCTGTACAAGCGAAATTGACTTCATTTTAGATTGAATCTAACAAGTTTCCCATCTGGGAATTCGATTTGCAATTAAAAAAATAAAAACAACAACAATAAAGTTAACATAAATTACAAGAACAAAAACTGAAAGACAACAAGGACAACAATTTCACAAAATATCATGAGATTAAAGTCCTTCTTTAGAAACCTTTACAACAACAACTTACCAAACAAGTTGTCTCTTTTACATTTCAGAGAATTGAAAGTTTCGATGATTTAATAATTTTACTTTTATATTTGAATTTAGGAAAATCTTTTTAGGGTCTCTTCTATTTTGCCTTTTAAATTTTGATTATAGATATAAGAGCTTTAACTTATTCATTTTAAATTCGGAATGCTGATTTTCCCTCCCCCCACTAAGAAAATAGCTATTGAACAGTCAATAATATACACCTGCTAAAAACGATGATGGATGGGTATATACATTTCGATCAGACGTTTGTAACGTTTAACAAGAAAGCATTTGCATTCTAAGAAATCTATGTAAAATATAAAAGGAAGAATCAATCTATTATTCGATCTAATCTGTATTCATATATGAGACATCTTTTGATAGAATTGCCATGTCAAGGCCAGGCAAATATTCATAATACCTTTCGAATAGAAACCTCGATCCTTGTGATCAGTTTAAGGTAACACATTGATCTTGAGATTCCTTAGTTTCTTCGCCGAGTTACTCATCATATTGACACAACGTGAAACCGAATCGAAGATCACCGCTAAGCGGCTTCTTTTCTTTAAAGGACCCTTAGAAATCAAGCGGATTATCAAACATAACAATGATCTTTCTAGGAGTGTTAGGGTATAGAAAATTCGTCAGCATACACAAGCTAACCTGGCCCCCTGGTTTCGGTCTTATCGTAGTTATTTGAATATTTTACTTAGCTGCCTTTTTTGTTATTCGTTCTTCTTTTCTTTTCCAATTGCTTTTCGGCATTATTATCATATGTAATGATGCTGATGCTGATTCCATTTAGTTGGCAGTTCAAACACCTTGAACAAATATTTTACTTTGTTCAATGTTTTCTATCATTCATCTAAACCTCATCCACATTTTCTGTGGGCCACGGCTGCTGATGCTGCTGCTCCAGCTCTTCCTTGCTGCTGCATACAAATCGAATCTGGAATTAATCATGTGGAATAAATTTACTCTACATTTGGCTTGGCCGTAAATAGGAGAAGCTTTTTGAAGGAGACTTCGACTTCGATGACGTCGACGACGACAAAAAAAAAAAAAGCTATGGCTTGCTTTGGTTTTGGTTTGGATGGGATCCTTTCTAACTAATTGAATTAAAATTGCAATTTCATTTTCAACATAAATTCATATTCTCTATTTAATTCGCATACAAATCGAAGTGCCAAAAATTTATGACAGTTCAACAAGATTTACGCTCGCTCGAGGCACGGCACGTCGGTCTATAGAACAAGTTCAATAATTTTTCGGGGTGGATTAACAAAACGGAAACTGTGACCGGGTGAAAGTGCAGAAGAGAAAGCTAGGGATAGAATGCGAGTAAGTTAGAGCGAGAGAGAAAGAATGAATGAACATAATTCCCATTGTCATGGTAATTTATAGGCTTAGTTCACATTGTTGTCATTCTTAAGAGTTTTGTGCAAATTTTTGCAACATTAGCGACGGAATTATGGCCCGTCCATTATACATACAAGTATCAAAAGCAAAGTCCACACAATTTCAATCCGCAAGGATTGGCCCATATGTCGCAAACACACATAAAAAGGCTCCCTCTTTCTCTCTCACTCTCTCTCTTCATATCTGCAAATGGACTTTGGCAATTATTTGAACGCAGTTTGACAAAAAAAGCAAAATGTAGGTCACCCGTTTATCCAGAATTGAGTGTTAAATGATTTCTGAAAACAATTTGTGGTTTCGAAACTGCGTGGTTTGGATACCAAACCCCACCCACCATCCCCAAAGAGGTTAATAAGGCATAAGGGTTCAGTTCACATACATATGTGCAGATTTTTTAATGGTGGGAAACGTTTTTCAAAGAAACCGTATTGCATACTCTATATTTTGTACACAGATGATATTACGAGGTTTACCAAAATCCCGCATTTATCATTGTTGCATTTTGGAAACTTTTACAGAAACTTGTACTATTTCTAGTTACCAACTTTTCATTTTAAAACTTCTTTTGAGTAAAGTCGGGCGAAAAACATAGCACATCAAAATTTGATCGAGATAGAACCACATTGATTGCCTCAATCGTTCGCGACAAAGCTGAACAAATAAACAAGTAACTTTAGTCATATTTCTATTGTTTTCGAAGTCGATATCTCTTAATTAGTTAATCCATTAATTGGCATTGGATTAGAGAGGTAAAGAGTTATCGGAACTGAAACGTAAAAAAACGAAAATATTTTATAAAGTTCTGTCAAAAACTTTCAAATCCATTATGAAACTAAATTAGAAGGGAATTCTGATAAGATTAGTTACGTGTAAGTGTGTATAATATAACTCTTGCATGAATATACATACGAATATCTCACTATTCTATATCTTTTGATTCCTGGTACTCTCGAATATATATATATATATTGCGGTATCCTTTCATGACTTTCAATATAACTTCAAATGGAGAGCAAAGTCAATTCATAATCAGATTTACTCATAAATAACACAAAATAACACTCGAGAACAAAGATCACAAATATTTGCTCAAATGGTCAGGCGGCAAAATGAGGGAGGAGGCTGAGGCATTAGCAGGCAGGCAGGCAGTCAGTCAGTCAGCCAGCCAGCCAGTCAGAGACCACCACCAAAGTGAAAATATTCTAATAAGCATTACGATGAGCTTACAAACAAGTGGATTAACGCAAGGTCTGTCCAAGGGGTTGGATGAATCTGGACAACATTTTTCTCTTTGTTTTTGTTTTGGGGAGGGGCTGGGGAGGAGGACAAGAGAACTGAGCCCAACCGAGAAACGTTTGCGGCTATTGCGTTTTGGCATTTGTTTTTATGATTATGATTGTTAAGATGACACCAAGGAGAATGAATGACGATGATGATGGAATGAGGCTGCGGATGAACGCCTAATAAGTGAAATGTGTTTGCTTTTTTGTTGTTTGAAGTAGTAGAGAGGGCTGGGGTTGGTGGGGGAGACTTTTGCGCGTTCTCAAACATTTGTCATCAAACCCTGACCAGAAGCCGCGACGACGACTAGTTATATAGATTTCTCAACAGTTGTTGGCGATTATCATTTTGACATTCGTTTCTCGCTTTTTGCTTTTGTTTCGTTGTGATTTATGGATTTTTAAGCGTTTGCCGTTTATTGTTTTTGCCCAAGAGCCAGCAGACTGAACAGTGTAGCAGTGGCAAAAGTATCTATGAGATACTCACGAAGGGAGTGGAGGAATTGAAACCCCTTTTAACTACTATTTGGCACGCGTAATTTAGTGATTTATTGTTGAGATTTTACTTATTCTTATTATTGTCCTTTGCTAAGGATCTTTTGATTTCATTAAAGGTTTCTTGTTCATTATTCTGTTTGTGCTCCGTTTTTGCGGCTTTTGTTATGCTTACCACCTCCTCCCCACACCGCCCCCATTCCTTTGCTTTTGGCCTCGTTTGTCATGCTCGGTGCGTTCTCTGCTTAAGTTTTGTCTACGCTTCAACGCCTCGAAAACTTCCTTGGCTCTGAACCACGGTGTTGGATCCCTTTTGCCAATCTCACACCCATCATCATCATCTGCCCGCCTGCCGGCTGCCCCACCATCCTGGCCATCTCACCATGCACATTATCATCACTCTCAAGCAGTGTCCAGTTGTTGGCTGTGTGAAAATTGAATTGAAAACGTGCTGAAGCGTTAAATGCTCTTGTGTCAACTGTTGCCCCGTCCTTCACTTCTGTCGCTTGTCTAACCTTCTCCAACTACATTGCCATGTCCATGTCCTTGTATGTCGTAGTCGTTGTCGTTGACGACATATGAGAAATTTGTAGCCTCAGCATAAGCTGCTTCAAGTTAGTTTTAGTTCTGTTTGCAAAATGTCTTGGTAAAGTGCCAAATACTTGGCATAATTAATTCGAAATTACATTTGTCAAGCATTGTGTCCAGCAAACTGGCAGCTGATCTGTCAGGCATGTCATGTGTGTAGCAAATACCACATTTAACCACTCTTTGGATTGCCTTTTTTAATTTTTTATTTACAAATTTCACAAATTGTTATTGCTTTTGCCTCAACAACTTCATTAGGGTCTTTAATTCGGCTTTTATCTTCATTCACATTTGATACTAATTTTAATTTTACATTTCTTTCTCTTTAATGTTAAAAGTGAACGGAAATCATTAAGTTAAGCTGCATCTCCACCACGGAAATCAGAAACATCAGGCATTAAATATTGTAAGCATCGGACAATGCATGTATCTTAAAAATACTTAACCAAAGGTATGTAAGTTCAACAACAGCATTAGATTACACTGTACGTCATGAATATTATTTATTATAACTCACAAAAGCCCTTAACAGCAATTAGCACAGAGTTTTTGAGGTTTTCCGCATTTGGCAATAATTTTAATTCAAATCGACATTTGAATTTAAAAGTAAAACCGCTCAAATTCAATTACTCAATCAATTGGCTCGAATAATGGTCGAGAAAAACGCTCATATTATGGGTAAAAAAAAATACCAGTTTAATCAAATGGGTCATAGAAAATAGTGGCTGAAAATTCTGCCGCTAAATTTAAATTTGTTTAATTGGTTTTCTGTATGCAGTTTATAAAAAATTATTTCTAGTTACCATTTACGCAATTTGACCCCACAAAGTTTATTTTTTTTATTCTATTACTTATCCAAAAGTATGCAACGTTTTATTTTAAAAAAAGTATGCAATAAAAATTTTAACGGAAACGTGGGGATGTGACAAATTTAACTTTTTTAGCAGCAATGATTTTGTAAATGTGGAAAATAGTTAATAATAACTCCGCAGGATTGACACATTGAATGCATTTCACACCAGTTTTATTTTGATCCGTCCACAGATTACGAAAATATAGTCACACTTGTAATTCCTTCCTATCTCAGCCCTTGGAAGAACCAGCCAGGATCTCATGATGCCAACCAAAACCCGTCCAGAACGGCTTTAAAATGGGCGAGGTAAGTCTGTTTATATTTTGTAGTTATTTTAACTTAATGCAATCAACCTAAAAGTCGTGTTGGTTGATATAAAAGACAATTTAAAGTAAAACTTATTACATTCGATGTGTTGGCCTATTTTTACCTGCAACTATGAGATCATATTTTTTATATAATTTGTATGAAAAAAGGCGCTATTAATTAAGTAAACACTAAATTAATTCTTCAGGCAGGCAAGATTCATATGACACGCAAATAGGCGCCTCCCACTATTTTTATCATTTGCGCGACTCGATAGGTTGGGTTTACTCAAATAATGGGTACGGTAAATACTGGGTTTTATTTGCATGTGTGTCCAGTGGCGCCCATGCGGATGAAACTGATAGCAATAGTCCTAAGGATGAGAGTAAAAGTCCTAAGGGTGAGAGTAATAGTCCTAAGGGTGCGAATAATAGTGCTAGGCGGCTAATTTGAAATGAAAATGTACACAATGTTGGCTCAATTTTTAAAAATACAACCACCACCCAGATTAAACGACTTTCACAATTTGATTGCAAAGAAACCTTTAAACTTTTATTGTTATTAGCCTTGATCTAAACTAAAAACTAAGCATGAGATCCATTTGTCCATATTTGTTGTTTCAATATGCAAATCAAACATAATTCAGCATTTGGTGAATTAGCATTCTCGATTCAAAGGGATGAAGACGAGTCCTCTTCAGAGGACCTTCTCGCCGTCGTCGCCGTCGCCGACGCCGCCGATGCCGCTGTCCAATGTGATAGGTGGTACCTGTTAATAGAGACAAGCAAAAACAACCTAAAATTAAACTTCCAACCTACAGCAGAGATGATTGTCGAATGAATCAATCAAAGTTTTTGATATATAATTACTGCTAATATGCCGTTTGCCGTCACCTGGACTGAGCTTCTGTTGCCTTTTTTGTTTTGTATTCTTTAAATTAATTTTTTTGAAATTCCACAAGTTTGTGGGTTTTGGTGGAAAATTTTTTAAGGGGAACGGAGGGAAATGAAATGGAGGGGCAAAAGAAAACCAACAGCAGATTTATTTGTTTTTATTGTTTTTACATATCTTTTTTTTTCTCATGTATTTGTTTTAGCTAAAGAAAGAATTAAATAATAATTAAAAAAAAAAAAAAGAACCGAATCGATTTGTAAAATGGGTGAAGTATTTTTTGTAAATTTTTAATGAAATTTTCTTTTTCTTACGCTTTTTTGTGTTTGTGTGTGTGTGTGTGTTTGTTTTGATGTTGTTGTTGTTGTTGTTGATTGGTATTGTGTTTTCGTTTAAATTATAATTAAGAACTTTACATGGTATTTTTGGTATAAATCTTTTTCGATAATTAAATTAAATTAAATTAATCATAGTTTAAAAAATGTATGTGTGTATGTGTGTGTGTGTGTGTGTGTGTTGTTTCACTTAATTAAAAAAAAAGTTATTTTTAAATTTAAATCATTAAAAATAATCTCCATTACAAACAGAATATTTATTTAAAACTAAATTTTACATAGACAAACAAAAAAAAAAAAAAAAAAAAAAAAAAAACTATTTAAACTGAGGACAAAATTAATAGTAAAATGTATATTTAAATATATAATAGTATTTCGAAGTTAAGTAGAATTAGCATTAATGATGGTTAATTATTTAATTAATTTAATAATTCATAATTAAATACAAAATAAATTATGGTTAAAGGGAGGAGGGTGGTGAGGAGGGCGAGAGAGGGTGAGATACTCTTACTAATTGAAATGTACATAAAAACTTATAAGTTAGTTTCATATTCTTTTTTTTGGTTTTGGTTTTTGTTTTGCGATTTTAACAAAATATTTACAGGCTTTCAATTTTCTTTAATTAATATTTTCTTAAAAAAAATTTTTGTTTTTTCAATATTTTGTTTTTGTGTTCCAAACTTTTGTTCTCTTCTTGTTTTCTCTAAGGTTTGTTTGTAGTTTTTCTTTTCTCATGTTTTTGTTTTTGTTTTTGTTTTTGTTGATAGGGTCTATGGTACAACAACAAAAGCGCAACAGGGTTAATCGGTCAAAGGTCAATTTCAATTTCAATAATTTCGTTTCACTTTTTTTTGTTACAAAACAAAGTCAAAACTCAATTTCAATTACAACATTATGTTTAATATTATTATCATTATTGTAAAATACCCTTGTAGAGTTTTACAGTTTCCATCTGATTTCCATACAAATCGGACCACTATACATATGTACCTATATATATAGTCTTGAGTTACATACATCAGAAAAGTTTCGTTAAAAAAAAAACAAAAAAAAAACCAAAATCTGTATAAGTTTTCAATGTTAATCTGTCTGTCTCTGTCTATATATTCCTATGAGCTTATGCCTAGAGATTGTTTACATCGTCGTATATATATATTTATACACATATACATATATATATATATATATATATATATATAGAGTACCAATTTACTGCAAGGGTATAGAAACTTCGATGAACCGAAGTTTTTTTTAATGTAGTTGCAAAGCAAATCGATTTAATTTTTTGTTTTAATTTCATTTTTGTTTTTGTTTTTGTATTTCGTTTGTGTTTTCAACAATTTAATTAAAGTTTTTCTTTTTATCATTCCAAAAAAACATTACAATTGTTGGACATTGTGATTGGATTGTGCGTTGGGAGTTTAATAATTTTATTTTTACTCTTTCTAACTATTATTAATAATCATTATTTAAGGTATGTATTTGGCCGTAGATTGCAACAAAATATCTGTGAAGAGATTAAATCATAAAAAATAAAAAAATTAATCAATTTTTTTTGTTTTTCTCTTGTTTTGTTTTTTTTTTTTTTGTTTTTGTTTTTTTTAGCTGCTCTAACTACCAATTTCCAAACAGGAAGCGTAAAAGTTTTTTAAATAATTAAGAAAGTAGAATAATAATAAGAAAAAACATTTTAAAAACAAAAGTTTTCCATGCACAAAAGGAAGTTGGTGAAAAGTTTTTCTTTTTCTTTCTGTCATTTTTTTGTCGTGCAATTCAAGGAAAAAAAAAAAAAAACAAAAATTACCCAAAACAATTATATTCAGAATATTAAAAAAAGAAAAACTAAAGAAAAAAAACGTGTGGAAAACTTGAAAGATTAGTCAAAATATGTATAGAAAAAAAAAAACACAATCACCAGAACTATGTGAAAAAAGGAGCAAGGAGCAAAAAAAAAAAAAATGTATGAAATTGTTGTTGTTGGTTTGATTGATTGAATTGTTGTTGTTGTTGGTTTTTTTTTTTTTTTTTTTGTCAAAATCTACAGCCAAAGTGTTAATAATGTTGTTATTATTATTGTAAATGAGGTTACTTTGCAACTACAAAAAAAGAAAATATATATATATATATATATATATATATGTAGGATATGTATGTATATATATAGGTATGTTTCTATACGCATATACATATATGTATACATCGTATATAGAGATTCAAAACAAAACAAAATCTTGTCCGATTCCTGTGACGTGACTGTACTTTTTTGTTGGGGATGAAACAAATTATGGAATTGTCAAATCAATGCTAAACAAATTGACATAAATTAGGCCTGTTCCCGTTTCTCCGCTCTTAACTTTTTACTTTCTATTTCGTTTATGTTGTTAAATGAAATGAGTTTGTTTCTAAAATCATTTCGAAAACAGAACAAATTTCAGCAAGAAAGAATTTCAAGAAAAGAATCCGGGAATGGTAGTTGGCTTTACTTATCGATTGAAATTTACACCTGGTTCTTGCTGAAAACGACTTCTTGCGGTCTTGAATTGCCCTAAACCTCAATCTAGCACGATTGACTACATCGATATTGATTGAAATACATTTTGAAATGGTTTTCGGTTCAATCGACCCAGCATGAGCTGAAATGATTAAGAATTCGAAGATCAGACAATCGATTGGAAGATCTATAATCGATAGAACTTATCGAAATTCGATCAAGAGGATTTCTTTAGCCTCTGTGGATCTGTCTTGGAACGAAGTGCGATCCGGGTGTAGCGCTTTTTCTCATAGTTTCCTCAGAGATTTCCTTTCAGAAACCTATTCAGATTCAGATTTTTCATTGATTTTGACATTCTGTAATTTAAAGTTTGGGTTTTGGGTTGGAGCAGAGGAAAAGGCGCTGCTAGGGTTGCCAGGTGTTCTTTTTTGTTGTTTTGTTTATTGTATGTATGATTGTATCTAACTTAAGAGAGCCTCTGTTTTAATTAATGGTTATATCGGGTAACATGATATAAGTATAGTTATATATATGCATATATATAAATGAAAGGCTGAGCCGATTCGACAAGTTCTTTTTTCAGTATTTTCTTCAATTAGTTTTAGCTGTTTTTGTTTTTGTTTTTGTTTTTTTTTTGGTAGGAGTATATATGTATGTATGTTTGTTTGTATGTATATGTATGTCTATATGTGATGTCTGAGTAGGAGGTCTGAGTCTGAGTTGGAGTCTGCTTAATTATTTTGTTTTGTTTTTAACATAATTTATTCATGATTATTATTATTATTATTAAAATATTTTGTTTTTGTATTTTGAAACAAATTCCTAAGAAAAAGAACTAAGCATTTGTTTTTGTTTTTGTTTTTTAAATAAACCTTCTATAGCACCCTTTGTTTTTTTTTTTTTGTTTTTATATATAAATTGATTTTTTTTTTTGCTTTTCGTATGTTTTATTTATATATTTTATAGTTTAAAAAAAAAAAAAAAAATATGCTTTTCTTTTTTTTTTTTTTTTGTTTTGTGGTTGTTTGTTTTGTTGTTAGTTTTTAGACTTTACTTTGTTTCATTTTTTGGAATGTGTTTTCTAATAAAACTCGTGTGTGTGTGTTTGTGTGTTTTTTGTTTTGTTTTGGTTTTGGTTTTTTTGTTGTTTAATGAAAAAATTGGGATATTGTTTTTGGAGGATTTCGGTACGGCGTACGATTTTGGTTGGCATTATGGGGCTATATACTGTATTTGTACTTTCTGTGTGTGTGTGTGTGTGTGTGTGTGTGTGTGTGAGAGTGTGTGTCTGATTTTAAACTATATTTGGTTACTTTTACTGTTCTCATCGTTTCGTTAATGAAAACTTCATGTCTCTAAGTGGATAGAAGGAACCGGAAGTGAGTGTGAGAGGGAGAGATAGATAGATAGAGTGTGAGAGAGGGATCCTAATGGAAAGGATAAGGAGTAGTTTCGTCTTCTTCCTCTATGTGTTGTGTGTAGGTGTGTGTGGGTGTGTGTGTTTGTCAGTTGTGTGTCGTCATCGTCTCTGTCCTCGTCGATCTAAAACAATCGATGCTATAGAAGTGCCTATTTTAGCAGGTAATACCTCCATATTCGCCACAATCGGCTTTATTATTTTTGCTGTACCTACTATCTGGAACGCTGTTCTCGCACTGTTTACCAAAGAAATTATCCGGGCAACTGCAATGAGAGAATTAGGAAGAATAAGAAAAATCAAACAATAAATTTATAATAAAAGAAAGTGTTTAATCTATCTAATGCTTATGTGTGTAGGAGATCGTATATATATATATATATATATATATATCAAGTTGAGAGTATTTTTCCGCACTTTTTAAGTACATTCAAATTTTCTTTTTTCCCCCTTCTGTTTTTTGGGTGGCCATGAACTGCGTTGCAGCATTCTTCGTTTGACCGACCGACCGACCAGTCGGTTTTGCTATATACTCTCTCTCTATATATATATACATATGTATATAGTATATATTTATATGGAAATGTGTATATTTGTATATTAATATAAACAGAATACAAAATATACTCTCAACAACAACAAATTGTTGGCGAAAAACAAAAACCAAACAGACAGACTGAGAGTCAGTTTATTGCAAGTACAAGAAATGGGAAATCAATATCCTCTCGGTGTGTGCACCGCCCCCTTCCATCCCTCCCTCCCTCCCATTATCTGCTGCAGCCCCAAATCTCTCAGCTCCCCCGGGAATCCATAGTTCCCCCTGCCCCTCCTGGCTTTGCCCTGCCGCGCCTGTCCATTCCATATCGATCAGAGTCAAAAAAAAAAAAAAAAAAAAAAAAAGGGAAAAGAGTGTGCGAGACGATGCGCTTTTCTTCTTTTTTTTTTTTTTTTTTGATGCCACTGGCACTGGAAATGGATTCGATTTTTGGTTTACTTATACACACGCACTCGACTCTCTCTCTCTCTCTCTCTCTCTCTGGCTGTCGTTCTTGCTCTCCCTCACCCACATATGGTTTATCCAACTGAAGGTGCTGACAGACATTATTCACATTGCATTTAGTCAGTCTGTCTGTCTATCCGTCTGCCCGTCCGTCTGTCTGTCTATCTGCCTCTCTGTCTGTGTGTGTGGTGCTACGGGGGCTACGCGTGGAGTTTCGGCTATTGAGTGAGTGAGAGAGATAAAGATCCTCCTCAAAAACGATTGCAGTCAGACACACACAGAGAGTTCGGTGTGTGCCTCCCCCATAAGAGTGTGTGCGTGTGTGTGTGTGTGTGTGTAATGTGATGCCAAAATGCAAGTATAACAAAATGATACTTTTAGTTTCAGATTTTTCATAGACTTTATCAGCTGTCACTAAACACAGAGCGACAGAGACAGAGAGCGAGAGCGAGAGAGATAGCGCATAGGTTTATCACTGCAAACCACTTGAGAGTTTAAGATTAAGGAATCAACTTGCAGACGATCGTAAAGAAAGATCTTACACTCAATCCGGTTTATCCTTTCTGTCCCCCCCGAAATGGGATACACACAACTTACTAAAATTATCCTTCATGACATCAAATTTCACAATTTTGTTTCGAATACTCTAATATGTACTAATAACTGTGATTATAAATTACAAACTAACTTTACATATATGCAGGAACAGAATCTATTGAAGAATTCTGTGGACATCTGTCTGTTGGTTCTTTCATTTTGAAATATGTTAAAATATTTGTATAATTGGTTGGGATACTTACATGCAAACTAATTCACTCAGACTTGGTATCAGCATACAGGTGCCACCGTGAAAACAATAATCGGATATAACCTTGTCGCAGGGTTTTGCTGAATCCAAGTCCGGCCGTGTGGCAACTGTGAAAATTGTGGAAACCCCAAAACACACACACAGACACAGAGAGAGAGAGAGAGCGAGAGAGAGAGGCATGGAAAGAGAAAAGAAAAATAAAACATAAACATAAATTTCATGATTACAAGAAAACGAACCAAAAATCAACATAAATTTTGTGTTATTGGCGGGGTTTGCCTTCAAAATGTGCGGAGTGGGACATAAATTAGAAATGAATTGGAGCATATATTCAATATGCCACATCAAAGTGACGAAATCCACAACATCTCAAGGCCTCCCCCGCCCATCAACAGCAACATCAACATCATCATGATGATCATTACGATCACTCACCTGGTCGGGCATTGATCATGATGCGTCGCTTGTCAATGATATTGCTGGCTTTATTCTTAGCCCGGCACTCATATTTGCCCGCATCGGAGGAACTATTAAAGGATCGCACAATTAGCTCGGAACGTCTTCTGTGAAATGGAAACAGATAAAGAGAAATCCCCAAAAAAAAAATTTGCCACATTTAGATTCGAATTCAGCGAATTCTCAATCACTCTACTTACTTGTGATGCTTGAATTGATATACATGGCGATTGCGATTTATGGACTTGTCATCCTTGAACCAAGTAACCTTCGGCGGCGGTTGACCCGACACTTTGCATATAATTCTCAACTCCTGACCATGATCAATGGTTGTCGTATTACTGGGAGTTTTACTCATTATCGATGTAATCGATGCGTTCTGTGCTGTGAAATATAAATATCAGATATTAGAGAAAACCTACAATACCCATGCGAATTCTATGATCTATGAAGAACTGAGCAAAACGATCAAGTCCAAAAAAATGCCAAATATTTTCACTCTTGTCGTGTTCTTTTTTTTTTTTTTTTTTGTTTGCCCCGTTTCGTTTAAACGATTAATTTTAGCTTCTTCTTTGTTGTTATAAACAAAATCATGTATTGAGATTCCTTATGCTAAAAATCATCTACATAGATTTTGGTGAAAATATGATAGGAAATTCTTTTGTTATTTTATGATCTTGGCGTCTGTTGGCAATTGAGAGTTAATTTCGATATTCATTGAACATGATCTATCCCATATGAATATTTTGGATCAATTTACGATCGATTAGGAATGTGCGACACACATTTAACATCTCCTCATTTCTCAGTTGGCTGCAAGTTCATGCAATTTCTCTCAGTGTATGCGTACATATGTTATTATCTCAGCGTTCATGATGTTTTGTAATCTTTATCAATAGATATATGTATTATATATTGTTATAGGTGCGAGAACCTATATAAGTATATACATACATACATATGTACATATATATATTTTTAGTATCCTCAAAAAAAGAATAAAAAGAGAAGAAAAGCCAATTTGCACTCACATTAATCACTTCACGTCTTATATATATGTACATATGTATATATAAAAGTAGATATATACATATATCTCTGTTTGCCAAAAAGTCTCCTTCGCAAACACACACACACACACACACACCGACATAACGTAGGAAAACTGAGTCATCATCAATACCATCACCTCGTCAATTTGTTGGCAATGAAACAGTTCTCCTTCTCTGTCTATCTGTCTGCTGGCATCTAACTATCTCTATCTTACATGGCATCTATCTCTTTCATGTACTCTTTTTATTTCTTTGCCGATTTGCCACTCCCCCCCTTTATAATTAGCCTCAACATATCACGTGTCTCTCTATCCAATCACATGCCCATTGACAATTGCGTGTGATTTAGTTGAATTGAATGTGATTCATCGATCGTTTCGATTATCAAGTGATCATCGATCGATCGATCGATTCTTCAAATTTTCATCCTTTATGTCTTTGGGGTAAAAGTGGGGAGGGAATTATGTAATCGAATTCCTATTCCAGAGAAATGCTTTTGACTTTTTTTTTTGTCTATTTTTAAGGCGAAAGCAGAGAGGAGTCTGCGATTATTTGATTTATAGATGTTTCGCGTGGCCAGACAAAACATATATATATACACCTTGATATATCACATTTTCTATATACATTATATATATACATATATGTATATGTCGCTAGGTAGAAGTACACATATTTCATCTATATATTCCACATATATAAAAATGTTCTTTTACCCCATCATAAAGCATCATTTTAATTGTGTTGTCTGCTCTGTTCTGGGGGGACTTTCTCACGCTCCCAAAAACAACAACAACAACTACAACAAATAAAAGCAAAAACCAAAACCAAAACCAAAAAAAAAAAAAAAAAAAAAAATCGGCAACTCACAGAAGTCGCAAAAGAAGGCGAAGGCGATTAAGTATTGAAGGCAGCACGCAAACAAGTTGAAGTTGAAGTTGACAATTGTCATGCCTCCACATACACCCATCCCATTCCGCCTTACCCCTCCACCCCTCCACCTCTCACCCACCACCACCTTCTTCTTCACCCATCCATTTGTTTTTTTCTTTTGGGCGATCGGTCGTAGCCTTTTCAAGTTTCGTTTCAAAGAAATTCAAGGCATAATAATAAGATGAACATTTTTATTTATTTTCTGTGTGTGTACAGCGAAAAAAAAAGAAGAAAAATAACCGAATATATATATAAAAATTGGCATATCATTTCATTATTATTATTATGACTTAATTATGCGCTTAACAAAAAGAGGGGGAACAAGAAAAATAATAAAGAGTCGAGTATGAAAAAAAAAATTTTGTGATTTTCAAAGCGTTTTTGGGCCATTGGTCTCTTTCTTTCTTATTAATTTTCTCCCCCCTCGTCTTTTTATGGAATTTCGTTAATGTGTATATGGATCATGGATCATTGGTGGATTTTGGCACTTGGAAGTGCCTTCTCAATGACAATACACATTGTGTGTGTGTGTGTGTGTTATGAGCAAAAGAGGACAGAGAAGCTGATTTGGCCAAGTGGGTGGCCAGCCAACTGGGAATCGAGGAGTTCCTCGAATTATCCGACTCATATGGATTTCGAAATTTTGAAATCTTTGATTTCATCACCAAATCAAACATTCAACCAGGAAGCCATTTAAATTCAATTAAACATTGCTTGGAAATGGAATGACATAAATATATAGCTTCATATGAAGCCCACTTGGGCATTTTCTTTTGCAACAAAGAGTCTTTTGACTTAATATTTAACAATTTATGGCATTTTTTGTTTTCATGTGAATTTCTAGTCTAGTCGGCCTGCAGAAATAGGCTCAATCGATTTAATTCTTGAATCGTTTTGAAGTTCCAAATGAACAATTAAAAGTCTTAAAGAGTCAAAGTCAGTTCTAGGGTCGACATCAAGCTTTAAGTCCTTTTTTTGTATAACAAAACATCTTCAAAGTGTTAAACCCAGATTTGGTTGATCCTATTTTGAATACAGAAAGTCTTTTCATATTCATATTGGGTCAAAACAACTTTTGAAACCTTTTGAATTATGCAATTATATATTGTTTAGTTTCTTTCGAGTTCGGCATAAGAAACTTACAAGGCAAAAGCTAGTTTAATAGTTGTTAAAATGTCAAATGGATGAGTTTTTTGATCTGAAATATCCTTCAACTATTTAGGGTTCTATCTTCAAGGGATTGCTTAGATATCCACGTATATCTATGGATATCTGCCATTTGATTTAGTGTTATGCATTTGCAGCAAACGAGTGAAAAACGCAAGAAGAGAGGAAAATTTGATCATGCTTTTTGCCCGCATTTCCCTAGTTATTTTCACCCCAAGGATCATTGGCCTCTGTTTTAAGTACTAAACGCCATTTTGGGTTATATGTGCGTCAACACTTGTTTTTCTTTTTTCGGGCGTCATAATGAAGAGGGAGAGTGGGGGAGTGGCAGCAGTTGCCCTGACGTCAAAACTTGCTGCTGCTGCTGTTGTTGTTGTTGTTGCTGTCGCAGCTGTTTTTGTCGCGCCGCGCTTCCGGAAAAGTCTAGGCAATGGCAACAACAACAACAAGCCAAAAGTAAAGCAAAAATGCGGAGAGGAAGCAAAAATGATGCCAAAGCAAACGCAGGAAAACTGTCGGCCTGCGTCTGTGTGTGTGTGTGTGTGTGTATTTGAGGGGACAACTACAACTACATCGACGACGACGACGACGACGACAGCAGCCAAGAGACATGAAAATAACTTTTCATATTTTTTTCAATATAAATGTTTTTTTTGCCTTGCTTAAAGCGCTTTTCTTTTCGAGCGTGACGCTGCTGCCTTGCAAATGATTCATGCAAATCCATCAAGAGCGAGAGAGAGAGAGACAGAAAGAAAGAGAAGGTTAGGAAGAGGGCTGGTGCGTGGTGGCGGGTTGAGGGGAAATGTGCAAAATATTGTGTGCGGCTTTGGGTTATGGGCGCTAACATGTGGTTTTTGCATCACAGCGGTGCGGTAGGTTGCGGTGTGGTTTGGGGAAGGGGTAGGGGGAGGTGCGGATCAATTCAAATTAATAAGCTACGAAATTGCAAGCGACATGCCAAACTGGCGCCATCTGTCGAGCACAACAACAACACAATCTTATTATTAATTAAGCCCTTGGGAACCTGTCGAACCCGGAGATTCATTCATTGTCGATTCTCGAATTCCATTCATGCAAACTAAATCGAACAAATTGCATATTCATTTTTATTCATATTTTTGGGTTTTCCTTCATGGATTGGCAGTGATTAAGCAAGTGTGCAATATGAACTAAACTGCCCGCACCCCGACCCCCCAACCCAGGGGAAAAAATAACCTGCCCACCCCTTTTAGCAGTGCAGTGCTGAGCATATATTTTCCGAACGATGAAAATGAAAATGAATTTTCATCGTAGAACAGACAATTTATTTTGGCAGTGTCGTGTCGCCGATGACCCACATTCAGCGGAAAAAGAATTTTAAAATTTCTTTTTTGGAATACATATCTGCTTAAAACATGCATATATCACCTATATATGTATATATATACATATATATATATGTATACTCCTATATATATATATATATTGTATATGGTACTATATGTTTCTCTGTATTTCAGACTTGTCGTGTTATTTATTTGATTATATGTATATTTTGATTCATTTTTTATGGGTCTTGTGTCATTTCATTTTCATTTCCCTCTCCATTCTGTCTCTGGTGAGAGGCTCTTGTATGTAAATAGAATTGAGTTAAAGTGATTTATTTGTCGCCCATAAAGGGATATATACACACTTAAATGGCATTATCTTTTCTCCATATCAACCTGAATGCAAATTCATATAAGTGTAACGTGCCGTATGTTGTTATCGTCTTTCCCTTTTAATTAGTTATCATGGATAATATTTGCATAAAGTTTCTCTTGAGATTACGATTCTCGTCAGACAATTGTCATACGATGTCCATTATCTATATCTGAACAATAATAATCTTAATTTGCCTCAGTTGCCTATATTGTTGTCTTAGATCAGAAGTCAGTTCATTGTACTCTTTCAACTTCTTTCTTTCTTTTATACTTTTTGAGCGATAAAGGGGACAAGGGCAAAGGATTAGATAAGAAATAAGTAAAGTAAAAGGGAATCCCTCGACCCACTACGTTAAATGCAGTTTCTTGTTATGACTAATTCAATTGTAGTCGAACTCAATTAAAGAACTTCCGTTTGAAATTGTTTCCCATTGAATTACATTTATAGTATATGGTTGCCATTCTTGGAATTAAAATTTGCATATATTTTGGTTGCATTTTTTGTTGTTGTTGTTTTTGTTTTGGTCTCAGTTTAGCTCGAGTTGGACGAAGTGAAAAATCAAACAACAAATCTGTCAACAAAGAGGAGAGAATCAGGCAAACCAAATCAAATCAAATGATGTTGTTCTAAAGGCCCCAAAAAAACTAAAGGAAAAAAGAAAAACACATAAACCGGAAAGTTAAAAAAGAAATCTGTAAAGAGACAGACTGTCGGGACAGAGGGACGAGCAGACAGACAGACAGACAGGCGGGAAGGCGGAAAGGCAGGCAGGCAAATAGGCAAATTTTTGCTCTAGTCTGAGAGATGCTGCTGCTGGCGGACGCGGACCTGGCAGATGGATGGGAATAGGATGGATGGCTGGCACGTGTGGCCAAAATGTTCGCAATGAAAATGTCTCGACGCCAGCAGAACTAATAAAAATAAGAAAACAGAAACTAGAAACAAGAAGCAACAACAACAACAACAAAAACATCAAGAACTGTCGCCATTTGGCCTGATGCTGCTGCTGCTGCTTCTGTTGATTTAGCTTTTCTCCATGTTTGTTTGCTTGTTTTCCTGCGTCTTGCCTTTTCTTTTCGTTACGTTTCGATTCATTTCGCTTCGTTTGACTTGGCGTATTTTTTTCCCCCTTTCTTTCGATATTTTGCACACATTGCGTATACGCAATATGAAGACGTTGCTTTGAAGGGAAGACGTTTTTCTTTTGCCTGGCAGCAGCAGCAGGGAAAATTCAAATCGAACTTTTCTCAATTTTTTGCTTTGAACTTCATGTTGTCTATATAGACGGTATATAGCACGATATATGTACATACTTATATATATATATACACATATATTTAACCACTGACTGTGCCTCGTTTAATTTGAGTCAAGTGAGTGTGAGATGAGCTGAGGTGGAGAGGGGTGAGGTGAGGGGAGCTAAGGTGGACTGCAGCTTTCTTGCCTCTGCCTCTAAATGCCAAGCAATCTCCGATGGCCGCCGTCGATTGCCTCTTTTATAGACCTACATCAGCCAAATCTCATCCCCAATCCCAACCCCGCCTCACCCCCTCACCCTTATACTATTATTATTTGTTTTGTTTATTTGGTTTGGTTTTCTTTGTTTGCTGCCGATGCTTCTGCTGGCCGACATCATCATCTCGTCGCTCTATTTTGTTGCCCGTTCTTCCCATTCTGTGAACAGATTTTGCGAATCTCCAACCAACAGCTGTTACCCCAAAAACAAAAAAAATGAATTATATTTACTTATATATGCATATATATACATACATACCTTTTCCTACTCCCCCCACACTAGTCTTCTATTCTATTTCCCACCATTAAACATTAGCATGCAAAAGTTTCTTAGCATTTCTTTTTGTCTATCTGTTATCATTTGAACCTTAATTTCTCACGTTCTTCTCTGACTAATACCCTAAAGCCAACGAGACAGGTGGCTTATCAATAGAAAGCTGGAGAATAGCACCAAAAACTGCCAGCTGGGCAACTGATAAGCAAAAGTATCTATTCATGTCTTAGGTCAAATTGTGATTCATTTAGTAGAGAAAGAAAACTCAAACATAGTTTAATGGGTCAATCGAATGTTGGTTAAAAAGTTCTAAAGGTCCAAATTGTTCTTGTGTGGTCAAAGTGGACCGAGTCTTGATCTCTCTAATTTAACTAGATTTTGAATGCTAAATTATTGTTATAGTTTAGGAAACACTCTACAATAAAATCATTATTAAATACTAAACATTTCACTTAACATTTATAATTGTTTGAATTTTTGGAGAATTCAATTTTGAATAGTCTTATCAAAGTTATTCTCAAAGTTCTGCGAATTTGTACTCTAACTAGGCCAATAATGTCCATGGCTTAGATTTAAATTTTGTTTAGACACAAACACTTCACTTGAGTTTGTGACGTCAGCAGCAAACATGAGCATCAGCAGCAGCATCAGGTCAGAAAACAAAATAAAAACCCACAAGCAAACAAACAAAATCAACGAACGAACGAACCAACGGACAAATTGATTTACAATTTTTTTGTTCCCTACTGCAAACACATAATATATTTGTGATAAAATTTTCCTGCATTTCACAAACTTTCCACAGAGAATGAGAGATAGAGACAGAGAGAAAGAGAGAGAGAGAGAGCGATAATGCTGCTGACGATGATGTTGCTGATGCGTGCACGTGATGTGACACCAGCAACACTCAACACCAACAGCAACATGCTGCTGCTGCTGCTTCTGATGCTGATGCTGATGTTGATGTTGATGACGTATCTACTGATAGATATTTTTTGCTGCTACTGTGCGTGACTCTCTATTTCAGTTGTTGTTTTCTTTTTTCTCTTTCGTTTCGTTGTCCCAATCTTATTGTTGTTGTTGTTGTTGTTTGAGGGGGCGGTGGCCCCTTAGTTAACCGTTTGCCTGTTCTTACCAACTTCTTGCCATGTTTTTCACGAAAACTGTCAAAATGTTAGCCAAATATTTGGTGTCATTTTATGTAAATTTGTCTATATATATATATATATATTTGTATAATTAATATATATATATTTCCTAGGCATTTAGCGTGTTATGACAAAACACATTTCTTGCTATTAAGATTTTGTTTCGGTTACTGTTTTGATTGTTCTTGTTGTTATTGCCTTAGCTTGTTGTTTTGTTGGGGGCGTGTGAATTCAAACAATGCGGCAGTGATAATGTTTGATAAGAACCAGAGAGAAAGAGAAAGAGAAAAAGAAACAGAAGGAGATGGGGATGGTGGGACAAGATGGGATGAAAAAATACAAAAAAAAAAAGTGCTGGTGTTTGTCTTCAGCGATTCGTTCGAATAGGCGGCATACCAACCAGGGATGGAAATCAGCTCAATCATTGGAAGGCAATTAGATAATCGCTATAGAATAAAAGCGAGATGGGGAACTTCTATTTAGATTTCATTCATTTCTCCATTTAAGTTTTAATTTCTAACTCAACTTCTAAATGAGCAGTAAAGACAATTCAATGGATTGAAGAAGCAATTGAACGTATTTGAAATTTTTGATATTTCTTAACTTCAGTTTGGCTAATATGTGATGGGAATAACCCTTGAATAGGTCCTTTTAGGACGACATACATATATATCAACATGTATATTTTATTAACTCTATCTCTCTGATATTCGCGGGTCTATACCTTTAAGATTTATAAAGCTTATGATAGATTTGATGTTTCTTCTGTTTTTTCTAAGCTGAAACTATCCAGCCCTATGGCTTTGAAAACGTCATAGAACTCCTTCATTGTGTATGTGTGGGTGTGTGTGTGCGTGTGTGTAGATACTCTAAGCCACATAAATACACTCACATATGATATTCATACATATTCATTTGCTTTGCTTTGCTTTTGTGTTTGCCCCTTGGCGACAGCGTGTGAAATTTATGAAATGCAGCAGCAGCAGCAGCAGGCACAATGTGGGCGGGCATTTTCGAGATTTTGCGCCCAAGGCCAAGATTAAACGCCCTCCGACCACCTCACCCCCTTCTCTTCTCATTATCTCCCTCTCTCTTGCTCTCTCTTTCTGACTTTTTATTAATATCTGTGCGCTGCCGCTTATCGTTGTTAAAGTCAAAGTAAAAACGTTTAGTGACTTTGTTTGATTAATGCCACATAAAAATGCAACTGTAAAAGAATTTTGTTAATATATGTATATGCTTTTTGTTTGGCGTATACCCTAACAGAGGAAAGGTAGAGTAAAATGACTGTGAAGACAAAAGACAGTATGAATATGGATTTATCGAGTGACATGTCGAATTGCTAGTTCATATACTATAGTATATATAAGAATCAATTCTTTATTTATAATTGATTACTAAAATAAGATTGAGATTCGGTTAGTCTTTCTGTTGTTGTTGTAAAGGGGCTCGCTGCTGCTCATCATCAGCTTGGTTGTTGTTTTTGTTGCTGTTGTTGGGTTACAAAGCGCCTGATTGCTGATAGCCATCAGGGCGACATGGACGACGACGACGACTACTCGAAGTTGCAATTGTTTGGCAATGACAAAGCGCACCTCCCAGACAGCCCAGGCCAGACAATCAGAAGGACAGACAGAGAGTCGGACAGTCGACAGCAGAAATGCAAAAAGCAAACAAACCATAATTAAGTTGCACTCGAAGAGATGGCAAAAAGAAAAAAAAAAAGAAGCGAAAGAACTAAGGAGCAGTTCAATCGAAAGGAGGAGAAACAGCAGCAATGAGGAACATCTTTAGTCGTTCACTAAGTCAGTGAGTCAGGCCATGGACGAGCAAGCGAGGCAAACGAGCGATGATCTTAATTCTTTTTAAATCGATCAATTTCTTGACGACATTATTTCTGCAGGCCCATCCCCAAGTTCCAGATCCCCAGACTCAGACTCAGACCCAGACCCAGACCGTGGCTCAGACTCAGACCAAAGAGACTGAGACTGAGAGAGCAAATCGTGGTCTTCTTCGAGTCGAGGCGTTTATATTACGTGGGTGAGCCTAACAAGTGGAATGACTAAGCGACTCTCACTCTGCTGGTTCGTCGTCTGCGCCTGCCTGGTTATCATTGTTGGATCTGGACGCGCCCTTTTGCTAAAAATAGCATCAACACATATCAAGGTTGACTTAAATATTTTTAGTTGAATACTATTATATAGATTTATATATACATATATACATATGTATATGTAGATGAATATATATCATTTGAGCTATCATAACCATAGCGGGAAACAACAAACTCTTTGCCATTCTGCGCCTAATCTAGAGCAAAATCTTTTGACCAAACTTAACCCAATTTTCTAGCGAAACAAAATGACTCAAAAGGAAAATGAGCACATTACAAGAAACCACTGCTAAGAAAGAGAAAGAAACAGAGAGTCAGAGAGAGAGAGAGAGAGAGACAAGCGAGCGAGCGAGAGATAAAAACACAGGAGGACAGTGTGTAAAGGCGGAAAGTGTTGAGGTGTATGAAGTATGAAGAGAGAGCGTGGCCAAAGAGTGAGAAAAAGTTGTCTTTCATTTACTGACCAGGAGCGCCATAAATTACCCTGCAGGAGCTAGCAAATAGGGCTACAAAAATGCAAATCTCAATCATGATTTATATTCTCAGTCTAATCATTTTATTTATACGATAACTAAAGCCTTTAAATGAATTCTTAAAAGGTTTTCATGTCAAGTCCATTTTTAAAAGATTGATATATCCCTCTTATCACCTAAGATTCCGCTCCTGACTTTTATTTGCCATCTGATGACGATGACAATGACGATGACGATGATGATGAGCTTATCTTAGACACGTTCAGTAGGGATTTGCGACTGACTGACTGACTGACATTTGTCGGACTAGCATAAAGAATCCTTTTTCAACAGCCGACAAACTAAAGTTTTTGCACATTTTTGTGTTTTGGTTTCTTTTCCGTTTATCAGCGTGAGAAAAATCTTTTCAAAATAAGAAAGCGACTGCAGCGGGCGCAGCAGCCGCCGCCGCAGCAGCAGCAGCAGCTGTTATGACCTTCAGCTGAGAAATAACTGTTCACACCCACTGGGCAGGCAGGCAGGCTGAATGGTTGGTTGGTTGGCAGTCGGTCGGGCAGCTGGTTGCCAACCAACCAGCCAGCACCTGGTTAAATTTGGTTCATGTTGCTCTGATTGAACTTAAATGATACGGAAGTCGTCGTCGTCGTCGTCGTTGTCGGTCTGCAGACAAAAGTAAAGTAAACCTTAAGCTAAACAAAATTCTCACGCTTTTGGCCACTTGGATTACCCGCTAAGATTACATGAAAATGCGCCTACACACCAACACACACACACACACATAGACAGAGTGTAGCTCAAGTTGTTCAGACATAAATCAGCTGAGCTAAGCCAAGTTGGCGGCTTTTGAAGTTGGTTGTACGCATGCCAAAAGCGGCTTAAATGTCCAAAAGTGGGGAACTAGCAACAACAACAACAACAACAACTACTACTACTGGCAACAACTACTGAGTGGAAAATGTGAAAATGTCTAAAGAAGAGAAAAGCCAACAGCAACAACATGTGGGAACTTCTCTCTGGCCGCTGCACTTTTTCTATTTCAAATTTAGTTTCAACGAAATAAGCGAAAGAAAAAAAATTAATCATACGCCCCATTAACATGCCTTGAATGATGCAATGACCTAACACTTCTCTACTCATCATCATCATCATCATCTTCATAGTCGTCATGATCCGCCACCATCACCATCACCATGGCCCGCCCACAGTTTCGCCTCTTGTGTTTTTCTCTGTCCGTTTCTGGGAAATGACACACACTAAAAATTTACCAAGAAAATTGCACATGACGATGATGAGAAAATAAAGAATATTTATAGATCTCAATTGGAAATAATATACATATACTACGTGTTATCAAACCAGCCCATTATCGTGGCGCCGCCACTTTTGATACCCCGCAGAACAAATACCAAATTAGAATTCACCTATTCTGTTAGGCACACTCCTAGATCAAGAAGCTTTAATAGGAACACTTTCCTTTATTAAAACCAAAATATTGAATCCTTCGGATTCACAGAATCAACCAAATACAATAAGCCAACGAAAAAGCCAATGGGGAAAATGAAACAAACTAATATTCCCCAATACATCATACGATTCTTTTGCTTCTATTCTTGTGGTAATAGACCTCGCTTATCAGTCTTCAGTTCTCTTTAATTGGCGTGTAAAACATTGATATCAATGCAATTAGCAAATACAGCAAAAACTAAAAACAAAAAATAGGTGAAGTGCTATTTATATATATTATTGTGTGAAAGGGGAATCCTCGTTTTCAGTTTTGTCGAGGGGGTTTCCTACATCTTGATTAAACTTGTTGGGCTCACTATAATCATGTCCAACATTGGTGCTGTCCTAAACTAGTGAAGTGAATGAATTTCGCAACACAATGTGAGTAATAGTCATAGCTTCGAATAGTTTTAAGTGATTTTAATGGTAATTTTTCGTCCCTAACCTTAACGAAAAATATATGAATTAAAGGCTAAACTTGGTTCTTATTGGCATTCTAAAGGATTCTCCATAAAAGAGTGCTATAAAATGAAATCTTTATGTCATAGACCAGACGTCGGGGTCACCATTTAACAAAATTGCAAAATAAATTGGGGTTTTTCGTGCAAATTCCGAGATGTTAAGAAACCTTTTCATTTAGTCTTATTGAGTAATTCCATGGCATATTTAACGATGTGTTAAAAAAGTGATATTAAGCTTCTCCCCCTCAATTAATCTACACGAAAAAGAATTGGGTGGAAAATTGAGTCAAATTTACGGTTATGTGCGTGGGGCAAAACGAAAAACGAACGGTTACGCCTCACTAGATGCAACCCCAAAAAGGTTTTTTTGATCTTTGTTGTGTTTCGTTTTTTTTTTTTTTTTTTCGTTTTTCTTGTTTTTGGATACCACACCCAAAAAATTGCACAACAAGAACCAAGCAACTAACTAAATTTAAGCAACTTGTGTGTAAAATGAATGAATAGTTTGCTGTTCTTCAATCAATTTCAATACATTGAGCTTGAAATGTGTAAAAAACACACAAACAAAAAAAAAAACAACAAATAAAAAAAAGTTTGAAATTGCGAAAAGAAATCGTTTGGCCATCAATAAGAAATCAAAAGTCCGAAAATCAGAATGTTTGTTGTATAGGGCGATGTGGCTGAGGCAAAGGCAAAGGCAAAGTTAAAGGCAGAGAGTGGCAGCGGCTCCCCTTGAGCAAAATAAATAAATAAAAGTGGGCAAACTATTACAACATTTGTGATGTTTATTAATACGAAATTAAGTAGCTGCCGTTAAACAACAACAACAGCAGCAGCAGCACCAGCAGCAACAACAAACAGGCTGAAGGTGTTTCTTCTTCTTTCCCCCTTTGCTTCGTCTTTTTTTGTTGTTGTTGGTGGTGTGTGTGTGTGTTTTGGGTGGGTGGCCCCAGACACGGCAAAAGAGCATGGAGTGTGGCGTGTGGCGTGAGGATAAGATTTGGGGGGATTGGAATGGGCGACGGGGGTGGGGGGAGTAGGGCCCACAAGCAGCGCTTTCATCTTTTTGTAATTAGGCGAGCGCTGAAAAGACTGATAGACAGATCGATGGATAGGCCTGAATATAGAAAATTGCTTTTTACATGTACCAACCAATTGTATGTACCCCCCGCGCGTAGATTTCGTAGGTCTTCTGAGGCCTCTGGGAAAGATGAAAATTGAAATAGCAGTCCAGCCCAGACACTATAAATGTTTACATCGTCAAGAGTATATGTCTTATTTTGAATGAGAAGATATAACAATTTGATGATGATGAAATTATAACCAAAAGAAAATCTTAGGTAAAAACGCCAATGAGATATGACCATTCGAGCTGAAGAACATCTTCTGAAAACTTGAATAGGCAATAGCCATTACAGCTTTATAAACTTGTCTGATATATAGACATAAATCGAAATTAATGGACAACTCTTTGGAAATGCACTAAGATCTTAAAAGTTGCTCAAAAGGCTTACAAAATTGAAAAATATTTGTAAATATTTTAAATCTAATTCTATTTTGTTTACAATTTCTTACCTTTTTGTGTTTCTGATTTGTCTAAAAACCAAATATCAATTGTAATCAAACCTTTAGTTACCTTCTTTGCAAGAGTATTCAAGTTTTGTTATGAAATTGCTTACTTTTTGGAAAATTCTATTTGAGTTTTTAAACATGCAGACCTAAAGTCTTGGCCCACCAGCTGTCGATATAGTAAACTATATGCTATTTACTCTCTCTCTCTCTCTCTCTCTTTCTCACAAACATACTCATTAAATTCTTGTTTGTGTGTGTGTGTGTGTTTTTTGGAAATTCTAAAGAGTCTTACTTGTTGTTGTTGTTGTTGTGGTTGCACATGAACCCCTGCGAGTGAACCGATTGCCGAAGGCGATCAACTGGGCCCGGAGGCGGTGGCAAAGCCCAAAAGATGATGAAGGAGGGGGGGGCGTTTTATAATTAATTGTAATTGTCGTTGAAAGATTAATTTGGTTGCGCTTCAATGGCGCTTCATTGTCGGAGCCGAGTCGGAACAGCAGCAGCAGCAGCCATTGAAATCAATTTGATATACTTTTTTTTTGGTCTGTCTGTAGAAACACATACAAACACACACCACACACTCGTATATGTATATGCATATATAATATATATATGTACATATATATATATATATATATAGATAGAGGAGCATAAATATATATTTTATGCTGCTGCGAAAAGTGCAATCAAGTGGTTAGGTTAACAGAGGGGGAAACACTGCCACGGCATGGAGAGGGTAGGCTCTAGAAAATCTTCAAAGGGGCGACTTCTGTCTACAGTTTGGGGCCATTGAAATGGAGCATAAAAATTGTAGAACTATAAATAAGCAAAAAAAACAAAGACAGACAGACTAAGAGAGTGAGTGAGTAAGAGAGAGAGAGAGTGTGTGTGTGTGTGTGTGTTGATGTTGCTATTGTACGTGCGGTTATTCCCAGTGTGTTTTTTGTTTTTGGGTGTTGCCCCTGCGCCTGCATTTTCAAATCAAAAACTCACAAAAGTTGTTGCTGCTGTTGCTGCCCCAAAACATTTCCGCAGATCAAAGTCACAGCTTGACAAAATTCTATGGAAAAAAGCCAGCTGGGTTGCTAATTGCTTTCATATCACCGAGAGAGATCTGTTTCTTTTTTTTCTTCTTTTTATTGATAACAACTTGGGACACCACCACCAAAAAAAAAAATGGTATGAGGTATTGCTTGTTGGCTGGCTGGCTGGCTGGCTCTGGCTCTGTGGCTCTCTACGTTTTCAACACCTGTGATTCACCCACTCCCACACTACCCTAAATCGCACCCCACCGCACCCACCCCCCAGGCACAACAGCCACAACTGATTGATATGCAAAAAATTTATATAGAAATAACCCAAAAACTAAAGAAAAAACACAAAAATATATATATAATTTTCCTTCGTTTTTGGTTTGGCAATCGAGGGCGCCCAGTAGGGCCCTTTGATCTCTATTGAGCAAAATGGCGCCAGGCTGTTGCTGTTGTAGATGTTGCTGGTGTACATGTTGCTCAGCCGTTGCAGTTCTAATTAGTTTCACTTTTCCCGTGAGGGGAAGAATATCTTCTGTTTCTGCTTCAAATTCTCCTTCTTCTCCTACTTCGTCGTCATCTCCGTCGTAGTCGGTTTCTGTTGTTGTAGTTGCTGTCGTTTGTCGTCGCCTTGTCAAAGTCACTTGTATATAAAAATAACATGACTATAAATTTCATTAAACATGAAAGATTTTCATATAAATATTTCATCATTTTTTATACACTAGGAAGTCAAAACTAAAACATTTAACAATAACTAATTGCCAATGACATACATACATACATATGTATATATATGCCTATGTATATATGTAGGTACATACATACATATATACAAATAAACAAGTTGTTGCTGCTACCACTTGACCAAAAGTATCTAGCAAAAGTTGCCACAATACAAATACCAACAACAACTCCACCACATCCACTGGCTGACTCTGGCCTCGTCGTAGTCTGGGCAATCATCATCATTAGCTATGGCCATTTTTGGGTAAATAGTGCAACCCTCTTTGCATAATAATGTGAAACGGGCTAGCTACTTGCGGCGCATTTGGTGAAAATGCGCGAAAACAAAACCAACCAGCCACCAGCAACATTTTTGTGTCTAAATAAAGATGCGTTGCCAGCAACCGCGATAATACTAGCAACATTCAACAAACACAATCACAACAACAACTAGCAACACCATTGTAAGTGGAGCTTCTCTTACTGTCAGCCTAGTTGTTGTTGTTGTTGTTGCTGGTGCTTAACCCGGTAGTACATTTTGCTGCAATTTTTCTCGAACCAAATAATCGAAAAAGAGTTTTATACAAAAATCAAGTGTAAGATATTCACACCGCCCGATAAAACTCAATATAAACAAAAGAAATAAAATAAGAAGAACCAAAAATTTCATTCAATTGATTCCCCTTCTCAATAGTTTCAGATTGCTGACGCAAAACACAATAACAATACGACTTTATAGTATAAGAATGCATTTTTTTGGAAATTATTTTGTATATTTACATATTATGCCCACATCTTGAAGGATTTCAATGGAAATTTGGCAAATATTTAGGCAAAAATTGTAATCGGATGATTCACATTCTAATATAATACATATATTAGCCACAGATTGGTTTGCCCTAGTTTGAAAGAGGATGCTAACTAACCCCCAAACCTCTCCAGCTTGAGGAGGCTAAGAGGACACAATGTACTTTTTCTTCTCAAAAGGGAGAAAAGATTTCGGGCTTTCGCCCTATCAGGTAAATACACATGATTTGGCATAAATAGCTACCAGAAAAAACAAACCAAAAGAAATTCATTCAATTCTAGTATCAGCCGGTTTAACAGTGTTTGTTAGGTCATAAATATTACGTATACGCAGTAGCGCCTACAATGGCAAACGGCACACTGAACTACGTCATAGGCGTAAAGTTCGCACTTGATTTCTAGGTAATGGGCTAATACAAGCTTATCTTGCTTATGATAAGAAATTGTTAACACAATAGATATATGCATGCACACACACACACACACACACACACACACACACACACAAGCATCTATCTGGCAATCTAGTAGCACCCACACTTAAGATTTATTTTATTATTGTTGTTGTTAATGCTGTTTCTTTTCGCTCATTTGCAAGCATGTCAGGCCCCAAATCAGACGGACGAGCGAGCCAATGGCCCCCAGATAAAGCAACAACAAAAATCTGTCATAGACTTGCCCAAAAAAGAAAACAACAACAATAACAAGAGCATAGAAAATGACTTAAAAAAATGCGGCTGCTTTAAAGTTTTTTGTTTTTTGGCATCATTAAAATGTACAAAGCAATGTCTATAATTTTGTTTTTTTTTTTTTTTTTTTTTGTTTTTGTTACTTAAAATTTATGTCTAACCGCAGCGTGGGAATTGCCCATCATCAATTGTTTAGGCGGGGCGCCAAAAAAAAAAAAAGAAAAAAATAGGAAAAACTAAAGCATTATAAATGCATTAAGAGTAAAGAGAGGTAATGAGAAAATATAGTTAAGAAAATTGTTGACAAACTTTGCCTGGAAAGGAGAAATGATTTTTGGCTGGGTTTTGAGATGCTTTGTCATTAATCATTAAGCAGAACTAAAGTTGTTGTTAAAATTGTTTTTTTTTTTTTTGTTTTTTCGTTCGGTTTATCAATTTTAATGAATCAAGACTTAACAATGCCGAGAGTTTTATCTAGCATTTGGTCATAAATACTTATATTGCTCATACGCACTGTTTGCCACTGTTTATGATCTATGAAAAACAGTTAACCAAGATGCCATTAAAAACACAAAATAACTGGGCCCCCACAACACACACAAACAGACATACCACAAATGCGACCGATGCGATGCGATGCGATGCGATGCGATGCGATGCGATGCGATGATCATAATGATAATGAAGTTTCAACTTAAGCATGCAAATTGAATTGATGTTGCTTGTGTTGCTGCCGTTCTGGAAATTATATAGCCTGAATAGCTGAAACAGGTGCTCTCTCCCCCTTGATTGTGTGTACCTCTCCCCGCAGCAATCCCCTTGATTGCCCCCGTAAATTGCCCGATTGCTGGGCCCTGCTGCCTGACTGCCTGCCTGGCTGCCACTCAGTCAGTTGGCAACACGTGCCCAGGGCAATAATGTTGCCTGACTGCTGCCTGCCTGCCTGCCTTGGCAAAATAATTACGTAATAAATGGTTGGCAGGAGCAGCAGCAGCAACAGCAGCAGCAACAGCAACAACAAAGAGGCAACATCAGAAGCTAAAGCCAGAATTGCTGTGCCTGCTGCTGTCAGCCAAAAATATGTTAAGAATTTTCACCATACAAAACGAAGAAGCGACTGCCTGCAAGAATGAAAGATCGAGCGAGTGTTGCAACAGCAACAAAAAACCAACGACCAATCATTTACTACTTCCAATACAACTACTAGCAACATGTTGCTCATATATGTATATGACCTAACCCAAAGAAGGGTGTTAACAAACACTCTTTAATATTTCTAATTCGAAGAATCTTATCTAGAAATCTTATCTAGAAATAGTTTCAGAGTGGGATTTATAACATTGGAATGTCAACGATTGTTTTTGATTGGCATTGTTAAACCCAGAAACGACATTTTACATTGTTTTTATTTAATCTTAAGCGCTTGATATTTGTTATCAGTATTAGCAGTCGATTGTCTCTAGAAACCTTTAGAAATTAGTATTTCCTCTCGCCCTTCCCGCTCAGAGTTTAGTTTCAGGACATCTAGATTTATGGACGGGGGAGGGGTAAGAATCTTAATCTTTTGTTTAGAATAATGTTAAAAGCAAACTAAAAACAAAAACAGAAATATTTATGTGCTTGTATTTGGGAAAAGTCATTGGCAACATGTTGCTAATGTTCCACACAAAACAGCAATGGACAACAGCAACATCATTGGCCCAAGAGCAACACAATCAATAATCGCATCGATAAAGATCGTTAAACGAAATGTTTTTATTTCTGACTCTGCCACGCAGCGCGATGAATGTTTCTTTTCTGCCAGCAAACTTGGCGATGCCACGACAATTGCAGCCAGCCAACAGCAGCAGCAGCAGCAAATAACCAGCAAGCAAACGTATATGAGTTATGGCCAATGTCCTCTTGGTTGTCCACCAGCTGCGCTTTCGCACGCCACACACATGAGCAGGCAATGGCAATGGTTCACCTGACTACAACAAACTTCCCCCCTCCGCCGGCCTCCTCATCTAGCTAACATAGCCAGCCCCCTTGAAGAGTGCGTCTGGCTTGCTGTGCGGTAAATTCGCTTTATGGGTTCCCGACAACAGCAACAACAACAACCAGCGACGGCGCGACGACGACGACGACTATGAACTGCTCTATGCTAATTACGTCATGGGGGACGACGCTTCATACCTAATTTTGCATTGTGGGAACCGAAAACTGGAAATCCCAGACCAACTCCTCTCAACTGCCTACCTCCCTACCGTGTTGCCCCCTTCTTACCGCCCCTCTTTTTTATCTGTCTTACATTTTCCAATAAAAAAAATGGGCACTGCAACAGCAACAGCAACAGCAGCAGCAGCAACTGTTAAGCAAATGTGTCGCAGCCAAAGCCAAAGTCTCAGTCGACGTTAGCGTTGCTGCTGGCGTTGTTGGCTATATAATGACTTTTTCGACTTGCTATGACTTCTTGTGGTCTTTTTGCGCATTTGTTGTTGTTGTTTTTTGTATATGCTTTATGCGATCGCTTTGGTCTAGCTATGCCTGGTCAAGTAGCAGCATCAACAACAACAGCAGCAGCATGTGTTGCCGCTGTTACTATTGGTGGTGGGCCAGGTTTTGCCTTCTTTGTTGCTGCAAACAGCAGCAAAAAAAAAAAAAAAAACCGTTGCCGTTTGTTTGTTTTTGTTGCTGCTGTGTGTGGCATGCAGCAACTTGTTGTTATTGTTGCTGCTGCTGATGCTATTGCTGGTGGCAAGTTGAAATAATTTTGTGTGTGAAAATATTTGTGAAGGAGCAACATGTTGTTGCGGGTGTGCAACAATTGATGCTCCATAATGATGTATGCAATTCACACGTCATACAAGTGAAACCTTCAAAAAATTGGACGAATTTCAAGGTATATACATACATATGTATATATAATATAGAATTCAGAGAGAGAGAGACAGAGAATGCAATCTCAGGATCATGATATGAGTGCCCCAGCTCTGGACTAATTCAGTTTTTATGGTTTCAAGTTTATGCTATTATCGTGGCCTCTCGCTTGCACTTTCATGATCAGTTGCAAAGTAATACTTTTTCTGTCATCGATTTTTTGAGCTCTACGTTCGAGTTTATCTATACGGGTTAGTTTTTCTCGATTCTGGCAGATGGAACAAAGCTTTTCGTGGCTTCCATGAAGGCTAAAAACTACTTAAGTAAATTAATGTTTAATTTCAATTATAGCTTTTTATAGCAGCTATTTCATAAATGTTGGTTAAGTGTGGGCAAACAGAAATTTCATTTAGACACATTTAAATACCATTTAAATAGCTTTTTGTTGCTGCTGCTGTTGTTCTTATTGATGCTGTTGTTGTTGCATTTGGGGTACAAGGTGAAGCAGCCAGCAATAGCCGAGCAACAATAACAACAACAACAGCAACAGCAAAACAGCAGTTGTCGGTTGTTGGTTGCCAGAGCAAATTTGTTGCCAGCGGCGACGAATAAAATGCCGCACAAAAATGCTGCTAAAAATGCAAGTCCAATGAGTCTAAGTAACATGTATGCGTAAGTGTATATGTTTGTATATATGTGTGTGTGTGTGTCTGTGTGTACAAACAGAGCTTGGGAACTAAAAAGCAAAAAGAAAAAAAAAAAGAGTTAAACACGCGCCTCCGAGTTGAAATTGTGGCCAGTGGCCAAGCGCGCCTTGACCAGGCGGCGGCCAGCGGGCAAGTTTTTCGATATAAATTCTTTTTTTCATATGCAATATTACACTGCCCGAAAAAGCAAAAAACAACAACCATCGGGTATATCAACTTAAAAACAGTTATTAACTATTAACTTAATTAAATGTGGGCATAGCACATAAATTAAACTAAAACTTCAAAATCTAGAGAAATTTGAATTTGATATTTTTAAATACACTTGACTTTGGGTTTGACAAGAGCAAAATATATCTTATTCACGAATATAAGAATATATTTAATTGATATATTCTGAAATTCAACTAATTGATTGGGTTTTCTACTAGGGCATTCAGAAGTCTGTCATACTTAATATTTAGTTGGCCCTGACTCTTTTCGGCACATGGTCATCTTACCGGCCGGTAGAAAGAGAGGGACGGATAGATCGAAGCCAAAACTTTATATGATTGGACGCAATTTAGCCCAAAACAGGCGGCAGCCTTATAATAATACATATTTTATATCATTTTGGTGTATGCTCTTCTTTTTTTTTTGTCGTTGGGCAAGAAGAGGAGGCAAATATTGAAATGCCTGGTCTCTGTGTGTGTGTGTGTGAGCGCGTTTTTGTGTATGGAATTTCCCTTGGCTAGGGCATTGCGGGAAAACCCCCGACCAGGTCTCACGCCAAGTGACAACGTTTGGATGAAATTCATCATAAGGACGCGGGGGAATTTCCGGCATCAGGACAAACACATGTCTTCTTACCTGTCAATATTGTGTGTGACACAGTGACTTTTTGCCCAAAACGCCGAAGAAGAAGGCCAGAACAGATTAGCCAAAAACACACACTCACACACACACACACACAAAATTTGACACTTGATGACATGGAAGAAGGGGAAATCCAAGGCGGAGCAGCAGCAGCAGCAGGTAGTTGAACAAACAACATGTTGCAATATTTAATAGATTAATCAAAATGCTGGAAATTGAAACTACTTTTCTTTTTTGTTGCCATTCGCAATGCTCCAAAACTGACAAATCAAATACTCAAACCTAAACAACTTCATCTACGAAATTGACTAAAAAAAAAAAAGAGTAAGGAAAAAAATAGGGGCCCAAAAACAGCAGGAGGCACAAGGGTACTGGAAACATTGGAGGAGCATCAGCAGCAGCAGCAGCAACAGAAGATGAAGAATGCGACAGAGAGTCAAGAGCAAACTCCAAACGAGGGAACGATATCAAAGGCAAATTTTTCATTATGCCAGGGATCCAGAGGGAGAACCGAGAGCCCAAACCAGACACTTGACGATGGCTTGCAATTTTAGAAGAAGAAGGAGAAGCAGCAAGATCGGGAAGGTGTTGCCCCTCCTGCCACTGCAGAAAGATAGATGAGCCACGGAGCCAGGCGGCTTTGGCAGCGTCTGTGGTAATATTCAGTGGCATGTGTAGGGAATGGGAATTATTAATGTTTGATGTAATTAATGCGTAATTAAGATAGCCACAAGATGCTCCTGCTTCTCCTCAATAAGCAACAACTAAAAACTAAAAGGAAAAGGGAACAGGGAAAAGAGCCATATGTGGAGTGAGCAAGGGAGGCACAATCGCTACAGGATAAAGGGGGAAAGGCCAATGGCCATTGGCCAATTTCCCAATGGCTGTTAGCCTAGTTTCAATGCCAAAATAGATCATAATTGCTAAGCACAGATCAGAGAACCAAGAAACAGAGACACCCACAGACACAGAGAGCTAAACGGTCAGGAGAAACTACTTTTCGGGGCAAGTTCAAAGCATAAAATGCCGCCAACGCAAATTGAAGACTTTCAGCTAATTCCGAATTGGTCAAATCGGGTTGAGGATTGGGGGTGTTGGGGGAGGAGACCGTCTTCAGCTCGTGCCCATCCATTAACTGTGAAAATAATGTTCCATGGGAACAAAAAAACTAAAGTAACTAATAACTATAAGGTAACTAATAATAATGAGTTGCCAAATGATTTTTCAAATATCAATCAATTTTCAATAAGTTTCTATTCGGTTCATTTCATTTCGTTACGTTGCGTTGCGTTGCGTTTCATTTCGTTTCGTTTAGTTTTCCGTTTTGGCCATTCATTAATCTTGGCCGCGTGGCCGGAGCAACTGTTGAAGCCTTCCATTTTTATGATTTTGGAGCACAAAGTGGCTTTGGGCCATGCGATTATGCGGGCAGGCAAAATTAATTAATCCCCAGCCAACAACAACAATTAGTGGCATCCAAAAAAAAAATACATATAAATATATCTCACCCTCTCTTGCGCCTCTTATCATTTATCATCAGTTTTCTGACTTTTTTTGTATTCTCCTTTTTCTGTGTGATGTTTTTTTTTTTTGGAATGTGCCGCAAGTGCCGCGAAAATTAACGCAAAATTTTTTTTTTTAGTTCGAGTGGGCTAATTGAGGTTCCATTTAACTTCACATATATATTATAATACACTCGATCCGTTGGTGGCTTCAAAAAGAGAAGCGTTGGCCTGCTATTACATATTTTGGAGTTAAAAACAATTTTCGTTTTATCTCATGTGGGCAAAGGAGAAGTTTGGAATGAAATTCATAGTTTCTTAAAATTCCCTAGGATACTTTTGATTTAAATTTAACTGGGTAGATGCAATTCCCAACTAGTTTAAGTGGAAACTTGTATCCAATACTTTGTTACTCATGAGCAACAAACGAAGCGTATATCATAGTCGTATTGCTCTATATAATGTTAAACTTGATTTGCATATTCAATTTACAATATTTCTTTTTGTAGTTTTGTTGTTGCCGATGTTGTTGTTGTTGTTATGGAAGCGCCACCTGTGGGGCATATACAAATTTAAATGCCTTTGATATCGCCGACATAAATCTATGTGGATCTAGATCTTCCCCGTTTGAAACGATGGCAAACGATGAATGCCATGCGTTTTATGCATTATTTCGTTTTGGATATGCATATGGCAAGCAGATTATGTCACATCCGCTTCTTCCAATGCCCCACCACCCCCTAAAGCAAAAAAAAAAAAAAAATATAACCAGCCCTTGCCTAAGACCACCTCTCGATCCCTCTACCTCAATTTTTCCCCCCACCTCTTTTTCTCAGTCTTGCTATCTCTCTTTCTCTAGAGATTCAGTTTCAGTTCCGAAGATGCGTTGAGTGTTGGACCATTCAGATCGAGTGGCCACTTGAGTCAAAAACAGAGAAGCTTCATTGATTCGGACTTCCAGTAGAGGAAGAGATAGAGGGTGGTGTATGGATGGATGGATGGATAGATAGATAGATAGAGCTGATGGGTGTATAAGGCCGGAACCCATCAATATGAAAGATTTGGCACCATTAGCGCCACTTAGGTGATTTTCATACTCAATGCGAATTGCAGGCAGAATACAAAAACAACAAAATAGAAAAACAGAAAAAAAGCGGCAGGGCTAACAAGCATTTGGCAAGACACATTTTCTTTAGACTCAAAAACGAAATGACTTTCAGCTGTTTGTTGTAGTTGTTGTTGTTGTTATTATTGTTGTTGCTGTAGCTGCTGCTGTCGGCGGGGCCAGAAATAGCATAAAAACTCATAAACGCGTCGAGGCGCAGAAGGCAGAGAGGCAACATGGCCTGCCATTTGAAAATTTAATTTCATTTCGTTATAATTTTCTATTTCCCGCATGCCAAACAGCCCGCCAGGCAAAAAAAAAACACACACACACACATACACACAAAATAAGAAGACCCCAAAGGGGCCCCTACATAGACAAGTAGTGAGCAAAAGAGATGGAAAGAAAGAGCAGGAAGGCAAGGCAACCCCCTTTATATAGATAGGTACCCAAGATTTGGTTTTAGTTTTTCTTTTTGGTTTAGTTTGGTTTTGGTTTTGCTTTTGGTTCTAGCGCCGCCATTCATACTTAATTACCAAAAAAAAAAAAATAATAATAATAAAAAAAAACACACACACACCAAGAAAAACTAACATCAACAACAGAAAAATCGTCGCCGTCGTCGCTGGGCGTGACGCCTCCTACTAAACAACAAAAATCTTATGACCAGGTAGACGACACCCCAAAAAGAGATGATGAATTGTGCGGGTGCCGTTGAGTAAGTTTTCTGTCTTCGTCTTCTCTTTTTCCGTTTCGTAGGCGTTGACCTAAATATGCAAAACTGTTGTTGTTGTTCTAGTCGATGCTGTTGTTGTCGTTGTTGTTGTCAAAGCATTTTCCGCTTTGGCCATTTGAACATTGTGTAATACCATCTACATAACCATATATCTCTAATAAGTACATATATAAAGACGTCAACAACAAGTGCAATTAGAGTAGTTCAAATCCAGAAGCTTATCCGCCCACCCCCCACTTCCCCAACCACGCCCCATATATTAAAATGAGGAAGTGCCAGCAAGCAGAATGAAATGGAAACCCCATAGTCAAGGTATTTTTTTTTCATCTATCTATGCACCAAATAAGGTGTAGGTTTTCCTCAATGGAAAACCATAATACATAGACGTAGAATCTGCCCATAGAGCCAACCCCTTCACTTAAGCCATAACTCAGCTAATGCACGATCAAGCATCTATCAATCTATAAATATGTATATATGTTTGAGTTATAACCAAATTAAATTCAAAAGATCTTTTTGCCCTTAATGACATTTTCTCTACTTCCATGAATACTTATAATACATAGATACACATATGTATCTATAGTTTCTTCTCATGGCTTTGGCAATGTGACAAAAAAAAAAAAAAAAAAGCAATGTAGAAGAAGAAGAGCAAAACCGCAAATTGATTCTCAATGTTGAAGTGCATCGCCGGCGGCAACATAAGTGGTGATTTTATTATATAACAAAAAAAAAAAAACATGTATATAGGTACTATATATAAGATGTATGCATATCGAATTCAAATGACGTATCTCATTGTTGTAGTAGTCGATGCCAGTTTGTCTCCGCTTTTAACCAAAAAAAACCAGCAACAACAACAACAACAACAACAAAAGTAACAAACAGTGAACCAACCAAACAACCAACCAACCAACCAGCATTATAACAAATAAAGTTGTTGCTGCTGCTGCTTCTGTTAAATTTTTGGCTTCTTCTGATGATGTTTTATGAGCAGCTAATTTACTTAACACCTCAGCAACAACCACAATAACAACAAAATAAACTATAATAGAAGAATAAAAAATGATTTTGTTTTTTTTTTTGTTTTTTTGTATATTTATTTTTCACATGGCCTTTTTTCATAAATTTATTTCAAGTCGCATCCCAAATATAGAGAGAGTGGGACAGAGAGTAGGAGTAGTAGCCAGTGGAGAGATGAGCGAGAGGCATGGGGGATGAGATTGAGATGAGGCGGGGGGTTGGGTTTTAGGCGTGGGTGCAAATTGGCCATTAAAATTTGACCAGTTAATTCATGAAAATACCGATTTTGTCAAGTTTAAAGGCATTTTAATTAGTTTTAAGCAGAGCGAAGCGTCACACATGGCGTATGATTAACAATTCATCATCGGATCGGATCAGAGATCAAATCAGAAAGCCAAAAAAACCAAACTGAGTCAGATCTTGATACAATTTTTATGATCATTTGCTGACAAGCGTCAGGCCAAAAAGCTACTAAAAACTATTCATATGCAAATTTTGCAGCATTTTGCTTGAGGAATGTTTTTTTTTTTTTGGCCAAAGTGAAAGGAGTTTTTGGTTTATTTTCTGTTGATGCTGACGACGATGATGATGATGATGATGCTGATCTATCTGGTGGGCGGATTGATTAGTAATCAGTTTCATGTTTTTTTTTTGTTTGCAAATCGTTTCAGAAATCATTTGCTGCGCTTGCAAAGGCAGCAGCAGCAGCAACACAAAAACCAAATAAATCAATTGGGAAAACAGCAAAAAGTTAAGTAAATATCCTGTGTATATATACATATGTATGTATGCATTTCTGTATATACATATGTTGCACTGGAGCGTTTCAAGCTTTGACCCCAACCAAAAGAACTTGGGTTCACTTTAATTGCGATTTTTCACAGTTTGTCGAATTAAGCTAAGAAATTTTTACTAGCGACCTCTTTGATGTTGAGTTTTTCGTGCCTTTTGTGCTAGATCAGCAAATTATTGTTTCTATGATTCATTAATCTTGATTAATATGATGACAATGCAAATAACTTCAATGAACTTTACTTAAACTAACTAAATTTCAAGTATTTAAGATTAACAAACCAATTGAATGAAGGTAATTAATGGTCAAATGAGTTAATAAATAAACCACTCTGTACTATTTGTTATAAGAAGATGATGTGAAGAATTGTACAAAGATGTAGCCTATCGAATGGTTTCATTTTGATGAAATCATAAATTAGAGCTTATAGATTACCACCCTTTAAATCTGCACGCCCCTTTGTTACCCCTAAAAACCGGTCCTGTTTGGCGGCTAATGCTGAATGCTGTTCATCAGCCTGTCAAACAATAAGAAGAAAGATATGCCACAAAAACGCAAAAAAAAAAAAAAAAATAGAGGAAGGAAGGAAAAAGTAAATAAACAGTAAAATATACAGAGAGGCACAAGAACAGCTGATTGCAGCTGATTTCTATTTGAGACTCCATATAGACTACACTTGGCGGAGACGACTCTGACCGGGAATTTGGAATCAAGTGAGAGAATAAAGATGAATTTGAGGCTCTGAGTCTCTGGGCAACGCCATCGACGCCACTTGGAAATGGTGTGTGCGACAGCCATGACGACAACGACGACGACAACGTTAAGGGGGGTGTGGGGTGGGCTAGAGTAGAAGGAGGTGCAGAGAGGGGGGAGAGGGCGAAAAAAACTGAATTAAAAATCTAATTGCGACTGAGCCAAAAGACAATAAAAGAAAAACTGAGAAATTGAAACACACAAACGAAAGAAAAGCAACTACTACTACTGCAGAAGGGGTAGGGGGAGATGAAGATGGTGGAGGTGAGGGGAGGAGAACGCGGAGGAGGAGGCATTGGACTGGGCGCAAAACGTCATGAACCGCAACGCAAGAATAATTACAACAACAACAACAACAACTAAGCACATGAGAAGGAAAAAGACGAAAACTCCGAGAAGAGAAGAAGTGGAGAAGTTAGGGCTGGGTCCGCCAACCGCAAAGGTCGAAGAGAGACGCTGCAGACGGTTAGTGGCAGAGGAAAACGAGGCAAAGGAGAGGAGGCAGAGGAAGAGGATGAGAAAGAAGAAGCAAAAGAGGAAACAGTTGGGAACTCAGTTTTTCCAGGCTCACAAAATTAATGCGAATTTAATTAAAATGTGCAACTAGCAACAGCATCAACAACTGCTGCAGCAACAATAAATTCTAGGCAACTAAAATTGAAAATGGAATCAGTAGATTCAGTTGATTCAGTTGGAGGAGGAAGAACCCAACAAGACCATGAAGTTGTAGAAGAAATATAACCAAAAGAAGACTTAACCTAGACACATGAGAAAAAAAAAAAAAAATGCAGTTGCTGCTGCTGATTTTTTTTTTTGGTTTGGCGACAAAAGGCGGGAAAGGGAATGGGAGGCGGCACGGGGCTGGGCCTAAGCGCAGGCGCAACATGCTGTGTGTATAATATGTGTGTGTGTGTGTGTATTGCATAAAATTATTTCGGTCTGGTGAATATTAGCAGAGCGTGAAGTTGGCAAATAAGAAAATTCAGTAGGTATATATGTATGTAGTTTTTTCTTGCTTTTTATATGTATGGCAAAAAAAAAACGTTAAATTTCATTAAACTACAAAAGAAAGAGGCAAATCTTCTTCATTCAAAGACGTTCAGAGTTAGAGAAAGAGTCGGGAAAAGGCAGCAGTAACAACAACCGAAGCTATAGCCATATAGTAGTGTATAGGCCATAACTGAACGAACTCTCTTCTGTCTAATAGAGGCTGAAACAAACCCTAAATAAAAATGTATTTCAAATACTAACAAAGTTTCTCCAAAATGGTCTAAAATTAGCTCCTGAATGAAGATATCTTCTTGGCATTGATTTCTTTGTTTTTTTAAATCATTTTCTCAGATTTCATAATTCAAAGATAAAAAAAAAAAGCAAAATACTAGAATCAAATCAATCGAGTACTCACCATAATTTTCACTCACAGCCATTTTCACCGAATCCATCACTGATGGTGTAACACGTATCGGTTGACCAAGTATGGTAAAATTGCCTGGATTGGTTTGTTGCACAAACATCATGTAGGAGATATCCGATGCCTGTTCTAGATCATTGCCCGATCTAAGTAGACCGCGTGGCTTTAATTTCTCGCGATAGATATCACATTCACCGCCGCTTGTATTTGTCATGGCGAATTGTAATCTCACCAGTTGTGGCAATTGCAAGTCCGTTTGCTGTTTATATGTATGCAGGACTTTCATTGTGGCCGAGAAATTCGCACGCCGATCGGCTGACATGGATGTGAAAGTGCCCTGAAAAACTGTGGGTGCAACAAATGCCAATTGTGCAGGATCACGGGCTGAGCAATATCGTCCGGGTCTTTGACGTCCGCGATGTTTGCGTTGATGTTTGCGTCGTGGCTGTTGTTGCTTTTGACGATGTTGTTGTTGTTCTTGGTGGTGGTGATGCTGCTGCTGCTGCTGCTGACGGAGCTGCTGCTGCTGATGCTGATGATGATGATGATGAGGACGTACCCATGGACGTTGACGGTGGCGATGCTGGCCATCTCGGCGATTTCGCTGACTATCTGGCTCTTCATAGGACTCAATGACATAGCTTTGCCTTAATTTAAGGCCAGAATTGCTAGCCCATAATGAGCTAGGCAATTGTTGCAGGTTACTGTTACTGCTGCTGCTGCTGCTATTGCCATTTGTTAATAATTTATATATTTGACTATTAATTAGCATATTTGGAACATGTTGCTCTTGCTGATGGTGTTTGTATTGCTGCTGTTGTGCAGCTTGATAGATGCCACTGCTGTCGCTGTTGCTATTGCTATTACTGCTGCTGCTGCTGCTGCTGCTGCTGCTTATGCTGCCGGCTGTGAATACTGTTGATGTTGATGTTGCTGCTGCTGCTGTTGTTGCTGGCATTAATTTATTATTACTAAGACTATTGCTGACGGCTGCAGGCATTAGCAACCGACTTAAAATGCTGTCATTATCCTTTTGCAGATTTATATAATAACTGCTTTCGACGGTTGCTGTTGCTGCTGCTGCTACTGTTGTTGTTGTCGTCACTAGCAACATGTTGCTGACGTAAATGATTAGCAATATCAATGGCATTAGTTGTTTTGTTGTTTTTAGACTCCATTTGCGCACATGTTGCGCATACATGGCGTCCTCAAAATTTTTGTAGTTTGTATGGGGTTTATTTACAAAAATTGTATATATATATTTCAATCAAACAATTGCTCTTGGGATTGTTGGGGGCGGGAGGCTCCAGTGTGTTGCCGCTGCTGCTGCTGCTGGTGCCACTGGATTTTCTGCTATGATGGGCGGATGGGGATGGACTGGGCCTATTCCTGGGATGAATTTTGGTTTTCTCGTTCTAATCCTGATCAAAATTGATGCCGCCCTTATCGTATTTTCGTTTATCCTGTAAATACTTTCGATAATTTCGTAGCATTTTGAGGCGAGCGAGCAAAAAGGCCGATTAACGCGACAGACAGAGAGAGAGACAGACAAAGAATTAGAGACAGAGTGAGAGAGAGAGATAGGGTGAGAAAGAAAGGGATAGAGCGAGATGAAGAGAGCAATAGATTGTTTTTCTTTATATTGGTTTGACAATTTTTTAGTTTCACTGTTGCTGCTGCTGTTGTTGCTGCTGCTGTTGTCGCTGCTGCTGATGTTGCTGGTGAGTCATTTCGCTAATTTTTTTGTCGAGTTTTTTTTTCTTGTTTTAAATACAATCACAAAAATAAAAAATAAAAAAAAAATTGTTGTTATAGGTGTGTGTGTGTATTTAGAATTCTTCTTGACGTTTTTCACTTGACTTTTTTTTTTTGTTTTTAATTTTGTGTTTTTATTTTATTTGCTCTTTCTTTTTCGCTTTTTAGGCATAGGCTGCGCCGCTTCCCCTCTTCTCTGGTTTATTATTTGAACGGGTAAGGTCGCGTGGCGTATTTTTTCTTGATGTTATTGTTGTTGTTTTATTATTTTCTTTGCCCGTGTTGTTATTGTTGTTGTGCACTATGGGTTTTTCACGCGCGCGCGTTTCGTGCGTTCGTTACGTTTACGTCGTCGTCGTCGTCGTTGTTGTCGTCGTTGGCGGCGACGGCAGCAAAGTGTTGCTCGGGTGTCGTCCGCTTCGTGTTGCTATTGCTGCTGTAATTGTAATCCTCGCGCGCTGCTTGGTATCTATGAGATACGATAATGTTTGTCGTAGTCGTAGTCGTCGTATACGCGATCTCTCCGATTGTTGCGCTCGTCTGTCTATATAGACATAGTCGCAGTCTGATTCACTAATACTGCCGCTGTTGTTGCTGTTGATGCTGTTGCTGCTGCTGCTGCTGCTATTGCTGCTGGGGCACCGCCGCAGCCGGGCGGCGGCTGCTTGACTGACTTTGGGGTGTCGTCTCCGTCTTCGTCTCCGTCTCTGATGACGATGATGATGTGCGATATACCAGACACAGTCGCACACACACACACACACTGCCACACACACTCACACACACGTCTTCTAATTTTAGACAAAAGTAATTATAAAAGAAAAAAAAAATACAGAGCGGCGTACTCTTCTTCTCAACGGCGGCGGCGTTCAGGCTCATACGAACATATATATTTTGCCTAGAGATATATATATAAGAATCTGTATATATATATAAATTTGATATATAAAGACGTTGTGTCTATTTAACCGACACGCACTCCCAAATGGATATTAATTGTATATTATTATTATTTTTTTATTTTGGACAAGCTGAAAAGTTGACACTGCTTTGGTCACTTTTGGCCAACTTTTCTTTTGGCTTTGTCGCTGATCGATTGAAATCGAAAGTCCTTTTTATTAATGCTCAATCTGATTGAATGATAAGCGATCGTTCAATCAGTGTATTGTTTCTTGTCGTTGTTGTTATTGTTGCTGCTGCGGCTCATCTATATAGATTTTAAGAATTCAGTTCACGCTCATTTGAAAATGTTCAAATTCGAAATTCGAAAAACCGACAATTGAACCGAACGAAATTCACACGCACTGAAATGTAATGGCAACAATTCTATATAATATCTCTTTGATCGGTTTAGTTTCCTTCATTCCTTGCCGATGTGTAATTTTATTTTAATTTTTGTATTGTTTAAAAAAATTACTATTATTATTTTTGTGTTTCATCTGTTTCTGTTTATTTGCTGGAATTTTGTTTTATTTATTTTCTTTTTTTTGTGTCTCGTTTTTCAAATTATTTTCACTCTTTTTTTGAATTTTGTATTTGATACTTTGCGCCGACAAAAACACGCGCGGCCGTTCCGTTCTCATTGACGTTCCGCGGACAACTCGCAACTTGTTGGCAACTTCGCGGGCTGCCAACATCGAACTACCAGTATTTGTTGTTCCAACGTGTTCGAGATGAATAGGGGATCTAAATACTGGGAATGTTGAATAGGGGGAAGGCGAGAGACGGCCAGTATTCGATCCCTTATGTAATACCCTTTCCTTTCGAGTTTATACACTTTGGTCATCCATCAGCTCCAAGCATATAAAACAAATCTGATCTTTTTGATCAGTTGCAATGAGATGAGGTTTTGTCCGTGTGTATGATTAAACGAAAGTTTCTTTTAAGACTCACAGCGCTGAAATTACTCTTCCGAATCGGACAAGGATAACGTATAGCTGCAGCGTTATTTGTTTTGAATTGAAAGACTGATTTTGGGTTCTTTACGATAATCATCGAAACTGCCAGCTTAGACATTTATAAAAATGTTCAAATTCTATCAAAATCGATCATGTTGACTCGGATGATTATAGAAGTAAATTTGTATGTTATATGGCTTGAGATTGTAGTTCATTATTTTGTGAGATAGAGTAAGGAAAAAACTTTAAAGTGGATACCATCTTCGGTATGGCTCAAGTTAGACAGGCCCTCTGGGTTATCTGACTCCCGGTATTCTCCCAGTATTTTGATCCCTTATTTTTCTCGAGCACGTTGGGCCATTAAATACTGGTAGTTCGATGTTGGCAGCGCACGAAGCTACAAGTTCGATGCTAACGACTGTCTTTGACTTCGTTTTTGCCGTGGCAAGTAGGCGGAAAATCTTGCGCCTGCTATGGTAGGAGGAAAAAAAGGGTCCTTTGGATAACAAATCGACCAATTGGGGGTGTAGTCGCACTAATTTGTTTCTTCTATTGCCATTGCCTTCTAACTGAACACTCTATGTACATATATGTAACTTTGCAGTCGGCAAGGATATTTTAGTTATTATTGAAGTTTAACTTATAAAACAGGCAAATAGAAAAGTTTTCGATGATGTTCTAAATTAAACGATTTGTTTTGCAGCTTTCAGTTTTGGCAAATTATTCGTTGATCTATAGGTTGAAAAACAATTTAAAAAAAAGGACCTTTTTCTTTTAAACATTGTTGAGCTAAGCAAAGGGATATTTTCCATTGAACATTGAAAAATTACTTAGTGAATACAATTAATTAAAACTCTTCTCTCTCTCTCTCTTTTAACTCTCTTATTCAGTAGTTTTTAACTAATCGTTGACTTACAAGTTGTTAAAACAATCGAATGTATATACTTAGTTTAACACTTTTTAATTTCACTTTTTAAATTTTGCACAACTTTAGGTGGGTTCACTTTGTTGTATATTGAGAAGTGGCTGTGAAATCGCAACATATTTATATGAACATTTTCAATCTAATCTAATCTAGCTAGTGAATAATTCGTTTAATATGACCAATTGACGTGTATTGATGCCGGAAGCTAAGGCTAAATGAAATGCATTCAAAGTGGGAACTAATTATTATTTAATATGCAAGTCTGATAAGGGTTTTAAAAGGGGCTTTGTTTGACTTATGCTTCTGTATCTTATTTTAATTTCTTCGGTTAGCCAACGAAAATGAAAACATTTAACACAAGCCAAAGGTAATGGGCAACTGAAGAGTAATGTGTTTGTGTGTGTGTGTGTGTGTGTATAGTAGTAGTAGTAGTTGAGTGTGTGTGTGTGTATGTTTTTTTTAGGTCTTTCAGCGTTTTTTTCCCATGATTATTTGCTTTATTGTCAAATGTCAAGCCCAACAACGGCAAAGGCAGGTGAAGCAAAATGGAAATCGTGTAAACTTAACGTTTTTTTTTTTCATCGTCGTCGTCGTTGTTGTTGTTGTTGTTGTCAAACAAAGCTTCCACTTGTTCTACGCAGTGAGCATGACAATAAAAGAACCTGACAAAAGCAACAACAACAACACCAACAAAAATTACGGTGACAAGTGCGGCAATTGTCAGACCTCGTAGAAAATGAGAGAAAAAAACCTAACAACAGAAACAGAAGCAAAACCTAAAAAGAAAAAAAAAAAACTATACGCAAAAACTTAGGTCAAAGTCGGCCAAAATGTGTCAGGCCTTAATAGTAAACGCAACAGCATTCACTATAGATCTTTAGGCATTTATATCAAATCGTTATGATGATTGCTCATTGATAAATCAGAAACCAAAGCAAGCAAAAAAAAAAAAAGAAGTCAAAATGCGCTGATAAGGGGTCTTTACGACCATCATAAAACAATCCAGTAATAGAACTTGTAAACCAGTGGAAGGAGCACCTGTTTAAACAGGTAGTAGACAACGACGAGAGGAGAATAGTGTTTGAAAAGCTGCAAAGAAACAACCAACACACACACTCACACATACACACAATTGTTGGCCATTGTGTGTGCCATGGGATGTTCATTGGTGTTGGCGCAAGCAAAGAAGGAGGAGGCGTGCAAAGGGCCAGAAGATTCCGAGGGATGCTGCTGATATGCGGAAGTACAGGAAATAAACCTTAAAATGACGACGAAAACAGACAACGGCAACAGCTGCCAAGCGCAGAGTCATTGCATCATCAACAAATAAAGTAGAAGAACAGCAGCAGCAACATCAACAACAACAACAACAACAATAACATGAGCTTAAAAAGAAAACCCCCAAAAAAGTAAAACTATTCAAACAACATTTTCGTTTCATTCATTTGAAAAGCATAGAGAAAAGATCAGTGTCAAATGAAAACGAAATTTTCCCAGCCCCAAGTTAAATTTGTCAAGCGATAAAACCAAAGGGGTCAAAAACGAAATATGTATTCGTATGTCTTTGACTATATTTAAGCTTGTTTTAATAATAATATTTACCTACATAGATCAGTAAACACTTGCTCTAGAAATAAATTGGAAAAACAGTTTGCAAACTCAAATCAAAAGTTTTTTAAATTGTCCCAGCAAATTAACCAGCACCAATTTTCAAAGAGATATTTGGCTTTTGATACATTCCAATTATTTGTCCATTAGATTGCATAATTTAAAAACAATACATTAAAGTTCAAAGACTTTAATTTAGCAAAGTATTGACAAATTGAAATGTGGGGATTCACTTGGTTCATTTTATTTAGCCATTTCTCATATGAGTTGGTGGTTGTAAACCGTAAAGGTCTTTTTTAAGGCCGTTTATTATCAATGTGTGATAAGCTGCTTTGCCTCTGTGGCAAAGTCAACTTCTCATTGGTTATGATGAATGATATTTGTAAGGCGAAAGGTGTATTCAAATTGGTTGCACTTGTTGATGCAACAATTTGTTGCAATAGATAGATAACTGGAGACACATACATGTGTGGGGGAGAGAGAGGGAGAAACCTCTCCCTTCAGTAACCCGAAACTCGCCGTTATAGCTACACACACACACACACACGGATCACTTCCCCCTGATCTTGAAAGCCCTTTAAATTGTGTTAAAAAAACGAAGTAGGTACAAAAAGCAGAAACCTCAAGATCTCACCGAGTAGATAAGCACAAGCAACACTTCCCCTCTTTTACCACTACCACACACTTCCTAGCCCCTCCCTCCTTCAACCTCACACACACACACAGTCTCTTAGTCTTTACTCTTTGCATCCTCCTTCCCTTTTTGGGTACAATCTTCCGCTTTATGAGTAAAACAAAGTCAACTGCTAGGTCTGTTGCTGCTGCTGAGGAAATGGAAATGAAAATGCACTTGCCCAGTCTCAGTTCCCGTCCCAGTCCCAGTCCCAGTCGGAGTCGCAGGTTGTTAGCGGCGACGACGACGACATGTGGCCAGGGTCTTTTAGGTCTGGGGCTCTAATTTCAATTGGGTTTCGTTGGTTTGGTTTGGCTTGGCTTGGTCGAAATTATTCATCAAGTCTAAGTACTCACAAGTCTCCCGATCTCTCTCTCTGTCTCTCTCCCTGGCGTTGTCTCCCGTTTTGCCACCGACTTGCCAGTTCTCTTGACTCACCCACGCGTGACGTGACTCTTTGGTTTTGGCTTTGGTCTTGGTCTTGGTCTTTGGTCTATACCTGAGAGCCGCTTCCGTATAAAAAAAAAAAAAAAGTTGCCGCTCAACCGTTCCCTTTTCCACCACTCCGTCTCCCCCTTTTTTGTCTTTGCCCTTGTGTTTGTGTGTGTGTATGTGTATCTACCCCCAACCCCGCTTAACCTCTCTGTCGCCTTCTCTTAATGTTCCCACCTGCTTTGCGGTTTGCTTGTAGCCGTGTTACCGTGGCTATGGCTGTGGCTTCTCCACTTCAAGTGCATTGAAGCAAGTTGAAGGCTATTTTTCAACTTCAAAATGTTTGCTAAATGACTTTTGATGATTTGTGGTAAGAAGAGTTGAGGCAGCAGCAGCAGCAGCGTTGAGGGAGGGTTTACCTTTTGGGTAGCTAAAATAAATTAATGATTATATTTATTTAATTAGCCCATCGGTGAGTGCAGAGGGCAAGAGGTGGGCAAAGCGAGTAAGGGAAGGAAGAAATGTCGGAACGTCAAAAAAAAAAAAACCCAAAAACCTATCACCTAGTTGGCGCTTCCTATCGGTTCCTAAGTCAAGTTGTGTCACTCAAAGGAGATACATATTTGCAAAGCACTTGGGAAATTGGCAAATATTTGAGTTTGCAAAGCAATTATTTAAAAATATTTCCATGATACACATTTTCCCCCTCATCATGACGTGTGCCACACACACACACACACACTCATTCTTCCTTTCTCTTGGGATCTTGGGTTTCTTTTTTTGCCAATAGATGACTCATGATCTCGGCTCTTTAATTGACCAGCTGGGAAGTTTAAAGAATGCTTATCTATTTACTAGAGAAATTCCCATTAAAAATGTTTGTTGATGAGTCAAAGTGAATGACGGTCGACTTTTTGACATTTTTCGCCATCCAACTTTTTGACTTTTTGGCAAACATTTAGTGTTTGACAAACTTAAACCTGAAGCGAACCTGAACCAAGATGCTCAAGATGCTAACGCGACACGTGAATGCATTGCAGATAATCACCGTCGAGTCTGGGCCTAAAAATAGTCTATATATGAACATATATACAATCTATAGTATATATATTCCATGTAATTAGCCTCCTCAAGTGTTGGGTGATAGGTCTGGCATACTCTTGCTTAAAGTTCATACAATCAGTTTAGACATTTGTAAGGAAAACAATAACTTTTTCTATGAATAAAGTAGAGAATGAAATTGATAGTAGTTAAGCTAAGGTTGATGTCTCTGTTACTATTAAAGAATTTTGTAGATTGAATACTAACGTAAGGAAAGTAAGCAAAGTAGAGGGCTAATAATACAAGAATTTGACCATTATTTTATAGACAATATTATTAGGAGAATTTTTCAGAGCGTTTAATATTCGTTGCGAATATATTAAGTAAATATAGTGCTTCCTATCCAGTTGCTGGTTTTGCTGATATTCCAGACGATGTTGTCGAGCAAAAATAGCCGAAAAAATGTCTAGCCAAAGGCAATGGATAGGCATGGGCTATAAATAAGCCTTAGCCACCCAGAGCAGACTTCTCAACTCAACTTAGCACCAAATGAGAAGTGGAGGGACAAAAACATAGCATAGAACTCCATTATCATCATCATCATGGGCACCATCATTATTATCAGCAGCAGCGGTTGGTTGAAGAGGAGGCAAAGCCCATAGATTTCAAACTGACTCACCAGCAACCTCGACTAATATTTCAATTAGCGACAAAAAATGACGGGGAAGTGTAGTAGGGGAGTTAAAAAAAAGGCAAAAACGAAGAGAGAACTCAAAACCTCAGAGTTCGAGTTGATGACATGCCTAAACCTTAATAAAAAGCGGCAGAAATGTGCCCAAAGGCTGCCAAAAGCGAAAAAAAAGATAAATAAATTCCATCGGGAACCCTAGGTGGTCGAATATTTTAACACTACCGTGGACAGTGGCAATATGCCTCATGATGGTGGTGTTGGTGGTGGTGCTTAGTGGTGGTGACGTTGCTTTTGCTGATGGTGGTGGTGGTGGTGGTGGCGTTTGCTGTGGCGTCTGCGTTTTAATGTAGAAAACTAGTCGAAGAAGAGCAGCAGCCAGGCATAATTTACGGTCAGTAACGAATCAATGGAGGTGGCCTTAAAGGGAGTGGCACGGGGTACAGTGTGTGTGGTGGTGAGGGAGAAGGCGGGGAGGGAGTTTGGGGGCTAAAGCACAAAGGCCGGGGCAGAGGGCAGGATATGCGGCATTGACTTGACTTATCAATTTCACGGGAATCCAATCGATTTTTATATGTGAGAGAGCAGAGCGAGCAGCAGATAAACCGCAAAAATCAAGCAATAAAAAAAAAACAACAGAAACAAAAACAGAAACAGAAAAAAATAACAACAACAACAACCAACGAAGGCAACAAACAGCAACAGCAACTGCGGTGCAAAATGAAGAGCAGATTCAGATACAGATCCAGAGATACAGATACAGAAATGGAGACCCGGCAAAAGGCAGAAAATACCAAAACGGCAATAAATGGTGTTGATATCCCGCGAAGCGTGTGAAGACGCTAACGATGCCGCCAAAACTTGTTAACCACAAAAATTATTGCATGAGATGAAATAAATTAAGGTGGCGGCGTCGTCGTCGTCGTCGACGTTTGGCCGACTGTCGTTGGTCGGACGTCGCCTGGCTGTTGCAGTATGAAACTATCCCCAATGGTGATGATGATGCTGCTGCTGCTGCTGCTTCCTATTCCTCTGCTGCATCCTGACCAACGGCACGGCGGCAACGGCGTCGGCCTCTCCAGCCAGGCGTTCAGGCTGCCAGGCTGCCAGCCTGCCAGTGGCGACGTCTCTCCGTATTCTCCATCGTCTGTTGCCTTTTGTTGTTGTTGCTTTTTGGTGAAATGACAGACGCAGCATCAGCAGCAAGATGCAAATTTACCTATGGAATTTGTTCAATCCAATAATGACGACAAATGAAATACTCTACGCATATTCGAAAGGGAGCAATCCTTACTAATAGGATATGTATACAGCGTGTTGATAATAAAAACATTGACTTAATCTTTAAACGTTTTTAAGCCCACATATTTAGTCAAATATTTTTGGCATTTGAAGTATTCAAACCTAAAACGTAGAACCAAGAAAAGCATAGGAAAGCAGCGACATGAACTTTGAATTGGGGATAATACTCTCACAATATTCAATAATGGAACGATTTAAGTTACCTCTTGTTGGAGGTAAGTTAAGTTATGGCAAAAATTGCCATATGAAACTATTACCAATATAAGTAGAAATCTAATTGACCAATGCCAAAGCACTCTCACCTGCGACTTAACCTTAACACTTAATTTGATCCGCCCCATCCCACCTTTTGCCCAACACTCCCTCACTACCCCAAATTCTCCCACATAAGCCAAAACGATCTCATAGTCATCCACAGAGTCTGTCCTCTGTCTGATCTTCGTTCGTCGTACCGTTTCGTTCCCAGTGTCAAGAGCAACCAACAACTACAACTACCCTCATCCGTCGCTCTTTTCCTCTCAGTGGGAACGAAGAAGGTTAGGGGCGACGAAAGGGTTTTGTGGGGAAAGATATGGGGAAGGTTGAGGAGGGACTGTGACTCTGGCGGCGCTGCCGTTTTAGCAACATTGCAATCATCTGAAAATTCCATTCCAATCAAATTAAAAACTGGCGTCTACCTTTTTATCATTTTCTTATCAGATCTCAAGATCTGCCGCAGCGATCAGGCTCGATGCCCGTGTTGCCCGTTGCCCGTTGCCCGGTGCCCGATGTGCCTTCTGCTGTGCGCCTTTTGTGCGAAATACAACCAAGTCCAAGTGCTTGGGAGCTCTCTGCTTGTGGCTGTTGCTGTTGTGGATAGGTCTGTAGCCGTTTCTCTGGTTGGCTTGTTGTTTTTTTTTTTTTTTTTTGTTTTATATATATATATATATATATATATAATAAGCAGATCTTTGTCCCAAAAGAAACCGTGGCCATAATATATCAATATAACGCACACACAGAGAAAAGTCCAAGACTCTCGATGAAGTCGATGGGAATCAAGGCAAAAGCACAGCCAGAACTGAGACTGTAACCGGTGGTGCTTGGTGGTGGTGGTGGTTGGTAGAGCGAGTGGAAGGAGAGGTGGCTGGGGCTGGCGGAGAGCATATGGGACAGGAGGCAAATGCGACCAACGTAGACGGCGACGATGAAATCCATTAGTTTTGCACCTTTGCAACATGTTGCAGTTACCTCGCTCTGTTGTTGTCGTTGCCGTCGTCGTCTCTTTTAGTGGTTGTTGTCGTTGCCAAAGTTTTCGATTTTTATTTTGTCGTTTTTTGATTTTTTTTTTGGTTTTTTTTTTTTTTGTTGGCCAAATTGGTAAAAATTAACACGCTGACTTTTGCTGCTCTTGACCAAAAACAGGCACACACAAAGCCCATTTTGCTTTTAGGCGTCTGTCGCCAAAATTCCTTTCAACCATATTTACTTCTACTCCCTCCTCCCCTCGTCCCGACCTGGTCTTCCCCTCTTCTGGCCATTTAGACTTCTTTCATACTTCAATTTAATAAATTAATTGGCTTTGTGTCGGCTTCAAACATTTCAGTATTTGATGATCGGTTTGCCATTTCCACGGAGTTGATGGTGAAGTGGGACAAAGAGGAGATAAAGTTATGTACACAGCAAAAAAATAGGGGAAAAAAAACAATTTTAATTAAATAATCAATCTTTTTTAAGATCATTTCGAAACCAACAAAAAATTGGTATTCTTGAAAATAAACCACAACACGACTTCAAAATTCACAAATTCTCTCTTAAAATAATCATCAAAATTTTGGATTCGTCTAAAACGGCTTAAACTCGATGACCATTTTGTTTTATTGTTTTGTTATAAGAAATTGTAAAAAAAAAAACAATAACAAATTGCTTGAATATATTAAAATTTCCAAATTTGTATCTAGCTTGCAAAAGCAATAATCGGAACATTAGACTTATCGATATCCGACTATTATCTGACATTTAAGTGGATAAAAGTGTAGTAGAATTTTGATATTCCTTGCAAAAATCCGAACAATAAATTTATTAACTTATCGATATTGATTAATTATCTTTCGTTTTGCCTTTATGTGTGTTCCTTGAAAACAACAATCCAATAGATTATTGTCAAAAATTAGCCATTTAGCCAAACACTTGAATCGATTGTTCGCATTCCATACAATAATAGTTCAAATCGTAAGTGCCAAGTGATAAATCTGTTAAATAATAATAATCAATAATTTGACTTGCTGTTGGATGTTCTTTCGGTAGATTTGGATTGTTTGTGATTTGCCCGGTGGGAAAAATGCTTAGAGGTCGGCCATTTACTCGGAGTTTCTTGCCAAAAGACAATAAAAGAAAAAACCTTAACCGATTCAACTCCACCTTGGTGCCGCGACCGCCCCCATTTTTAAAATTCCAGGACTTCAGTGGCACTTGACACTCTTCTTCTTTTTCGATTCATTTTATTTTTTAGTTTGCTCGCTCTCTGCTTGGTTCTTGTTGATGTTGTATGTTTTTTTTTTTTTTTTTTGTTTTGTTTTCTTATTATTATCTTAGGTGTTAATGATTTCATTTTTGGCCACCCAATTGATGCCAGGGACTGGCTGGCCATTGGTGCCAATCTCCTCTGTTCTGTCCTGTCCTGTTCTGTCCTGCCTGCTTATCTGTCTGATGGGCATGTGCAGGTCTTCTCATTCTCATTCCCATCCTACCCAGCGCCTCCAGGCAGAAAGTCTTGGCTCTCGGCTTATCGCTTTAATCTCTTCTGACAGTGATTATTGCTTTTGGTGTTGTTGTTGTTGTTTTTTTTTCTGCTGCTGCGGTTTGTGCAATTGATGTGCGAACTTCGACACCAACAGAACAGAAGATGCAGTACAAGGGGAGGAGCAACAGCACCCGTAGCAGCAGCAGCAGCAATAAGAAAGAAAAGAAGGATGATGAGGTGGAGAAGGCGTCGGCAGCTGGCGCTGCATTTGCCGTCTCTATTTGAGGGCGGCTTTTAGCCAAAGCCGAATATGATGTCATGGCTTTGGCCCTTCTGGCCTTCTGGGCTTTGGCGTTTTATTTTATTTTATTTTATATATACCTATATATATATTTTTTTTGCTTCTGCCTTTCGGCTTTTCGGTAAGTCGAAACCCCAAAAAGGGCAATTTTTGAAATCATATGCCAAACATGGCGCGACATAACTGGAAGATGTTGCCGAGGACCGATGGCGATGCCGGTGCCGATGCCGGTGCCGGTGCCAGTGCCGGTAGCACTGGTCCAAGTCCGCTTGCTGGGAGATGATGGTGGTGGTGGTGGTGCAACCAGGAGCTCCTGGAAGCTGGAGCATTGTTCTTTGCACTGTCGCTTTCGCACTTCAAGCCAGAAGGATAGAGTTCAATTCTTGCCGCTGCTGCCGCTACTGCTGCTGCGGCTTTCTGCCTGCATTCGAAACAAAAGACTTAAGCCACAAACTTGGCAAAGGTTTAAATACAAAAAAAAAAAAATAATCTTTACTTTTTTCTTTTTCATATTGTTGTTGCTTTCTTTTTTTCTTGTGAGTATTTTGGTTCAGCAAAGGTGTCGCTGATTGTCTTCTTATAAAAGAATCGAAGGACCGAAATCGGCGCCGCGTTTGGGGCGTTGACAGTTGTTGTGATTGTTTCGTTTTTGCATTGTTGTTGCCGTTCCCAAACCCCGTTGTGGTCCTCATTCTCATCCTCTGAGCCTCGTCCTCGTTGTTGTCGTGGAATGTGCTCCTCCGCTTCTCCTTCCGCTGCATTTTCTCGTGGTGCATTCAATCGAATTCAATTGTTTTTAACACCAAAAGCCCAGGTAAAATCAGCCGCATTCCCACACTGAGACTTTTGCTCCAAAACAAAAACAAAAAAAAAACGACAAAGAACAAAAAAAAAACACACACTCAGAAACACTGATGGAAAACAAAAAAGAAAAACCAGAAGCTCCAAGTGGGCCTAACATAATCAGCATCACAACCAGCAACACCGAGTTTATCTCTCTCTCTCTGTTTCTTTCTCAGTTTCTCCAGTTGGTTTCGCCCATCCTCCAAGCTGGCGCTAAATTTTCAACCGATAATCTCGCACATCAATTCGTTTTATAATGATGACGAGCGGCCCATGAGGAGAGGCAGCCGTCCAGTCAGCCAGCCAACCGACCAACCAGCTGCAAAGGCAAACAGGCAAGCAGACAGGCAACCAGAGGCAAGAGAAGCTGCTGCTTGTAGTGCCTGGGTTATGCTGGGTGGCAAGTTTATCTAACGCTTGCGATCTCCACATGCCCCCAAGTGGCCCAAAGTGTGAGCCAATTGGTTGGCCGCACTCAATGGGGACCTTGAATATTTTAGAATCTTTGACTTCGCTTGGGGTATAATGAGTCAAAGAAGATGTCTGATCAATAATCATAAACGTGCACATTTAATTAGTCATCATTGGCAATCTCATCAATAATCTTATTCGACAAAAAGTTTTAAAAACATAATTTAACCTAAAGCCAATTTTGATTCACATTTTTCTTAAATTTACTACAAAAATAGCAATCCAGGTCTAGTAATTATAAACAACTTATTTATTTTAGTTACTTCATAAACACTTTAGACTAAGTTTGAATCTAAAGTCTACAAAAATCTGTAAAATTTTGTTATATTTTACGATTTTCAATATTTGATTTGTGCACAAAACCTTTAAAACAAAAACCAAATTTTAAACAGCAATTTGCGATAAGTGTGACACAATGTTTTAATGTTCTTTACCCCATTTTGTTAGGGTAACAACAAATTCGTTTTATGAAATATTTGCAAAAAGGAAAACACAAAAAAAAAGCAAAAATGGTTCATCCTAATGTCGTTGTTATTGACTTCTTTTACGTCATTATAAGATTTGGCCAGGCGGGCGGGCGTTCAACAGACGGACAGACCAGAGAGAGACATACCTGATCCCCCAGACCAAAGGACCGAGGAGACCCAGAGCCAAAAAGTAAAACGAGAGAAAAAGAGATGATGAAGGCAGCTCGTTCCTCCTCTGAGGGCAATAGAAATCATTAGCGAGCGGCGCTATCTAATCTACAGATGACTTCGACTTCGATTCCGACTGCCTGGCTGCCTGCCTGCCCGACTGCCTGTTGGTTGGTTGGTTGGTTGGTTGGCTTGTCTCGTCGCTTTGTTGACTACCTCTTCTTGATTTTTTGTTGATTTGAAAGAACTGATTACTAATTTTATTAATTTTCAAGTTTATCTGTTGGTGGTGGTGGTGGTGGCTGCTTCTGCTGCTGCTGCTGATTTTGCTGCTGTTGTGGGCCCTTCGGGGTCTTAGGTTTTTGCTTTAGCTTGTGTCAGTTTTGATTTAGTTGATGTCTTTATGAAACATTTGAAATACGACACTTTTTGGCGATGAAGCGACAGCGAGAAAGAGAGAGAGAAGAGGCAAACGAAATGAAAAGTGATTTCATTTAACGGTAAGCAGAGGCACCTTTTGAAGTGGCATCATATGATAGCGACTGGATGCCGATGCCTCCTACTTGGCATTCTTTTTTGTTTTTTTTCCAGAACATTTTTGAAATATGCTCTTGCAAATATCTACCTACATATATTTCTCTCCTTTTTTTTTGGTTAGAACAGACATTCCTACCGGAACCGGAACCCCAATGATTCTATTAGCTGAATGAAGGAATTTTCTTCTTTTTTTTCCTGGACGGGAAATAGCTTATAATTAATATTTAAGCAGATAAACCGAAATAAATACCGTAATACAATCAAATGGAATATCACAATGAATCGATCGCTTAAACCCTTTGCAGAACGTGTGACTGTAAGCGAGAAGGGCAGGGGAAGCAGGGACATCTAAGGTTTTCGGTGAGTTAGTTTGGCAGCTGCCTACAACTGGTTGGTTGGCCCTCTCACTTTTTCTTTCTCTCTCCCTCTTTTGTGACCTACAAGTGGTAAGCAGTTGGCTGGGCTACTAAATAAATAAATATGAATCAATGTCAGTTTCAGTTTCTGTACGAAGCGTGCGATAAACAAAGAAACAGCTTGCTTGCCTCCTCCTCCATCTCTATCTCTCCTTGGGATGTCCTGCCAGGACCAAAACCAGCACCGTAAAAAGGAAAGACAAATTGAATGCAAACAACAACAACAATAATAACAACAACAAACGAGAAACTAATTCCTAGGAAAAAGGAAGCTAAAACTGAAAAATGAATGAATGAATGAGAAGAGAACCGAAATGAAATGAAAGATCGTGTACGCAATATCAGCGGATAATTGAGCCTAATAGGATTTTAAGTGCACACAGTACAAATTGTGTGGCTCAGAGAGCTCCCACTGTGTGTGAGTCTTGCTCTCTCACTCTGTGTGTGTGTGTGTGTGTGTGTGTGTGTGTGTGTGTGTGTGTGTGTGTGTGAGGAAGCTGTGTGCGAGCGAGCTAACGTATGAGTGCGAGGATAACGGCTGCTGTTGTTGTTTTTGTTGCTGTTGCTGACGGCTGAAGCGTAGAGCAGAAATCCGTTCCGGTCATTAAACGCGCACCGCCTAGGCTCAAAAAAGAAATATGAAGAAGAAGAAAAAGTAGTGGAAGAGGAAAAAAAGGTTCCAGACGTCGTCGTCGTTGTCGTTGTCGTCTGTGCATGAGTCAGCTGACTTTGTTTTTGTTTGTGTTTGGGCCAAAGGTAAATTGTGCGTGTTGCGGCATGAAACAAGGCAAAACGTACGCCATTGAGAGCGAGCGAGGCAAAACGAGAGAGGTTATCGGAAAGGGAGGGAGAGCAAAAGAGAGCAGAGTCCGCTTAGATAAACAGGAAGAATGACCTGCTGCTTAGGGCCAGGAACCAGAAACCAGAGGCAGTGGTGGGCAGAGGCTTATGACGCGCTTCTCACACACACAGACAGACACACAAACACACACACACACATTGGGAGACAGCCAGCCAGACAGACAGTCAGTCAGACAATTAGCGAGACAATGAGATTGAGTTGCTGCGGTGCAGTTTGACGATTTTCATTTCCGGAAGCAGCAGTAACAGCAGTCAATACCACACACACGCACACACTCACACACACTGACACACAACTAGACAGATAAAGTTGTCAGCTGATTTCTTTCTCTTTGGTAGGCCACATAAATTGTCGGTTATAGATATAAAAGGGGCGTGGCATTGATCCAACAAATGATGATTCTTCCATTTGATGTTAATCCGACCCCATAATACGGTAGACCAGGAGAGAGGGGGTTACACGGGGGACTAAGCTAGTCCCCATAGAGCCTTAAAAACAATGGACACCAAAGAGAGAAAAACGAAAATAAAAAAAGGATTTCAGAACACAAAAACAAATTCGCAGACAACAAAAATCTTTTCTGAAGTCCGCATTCAATCAACATGATGAACTGCCTTCGTTTACCAATTCTAAAAAAAAGCAATTCTCAAAAAAACAATAGAAATTCCAAAGCGAATTCTTTGTACCGAAATTTATGCAGATGATTTATGTTTAAGTTGGCAAACCTTCGATCCCTTCGATCAATGTCGTCGATCCCCAATTTTATTCAAACCCCATCGCCTTTGTCTTCATATCGAATTAACCAACACTGTGGCTTAGTGCCACCCATAATTTCATTTAATTGGCAGCACTAGGACAAACGAAATGCCAAGCCCATCAATTATGCACGCCATTTAGATAGAAAATTGTTTCGGCTTGTGGACCTTTAAAACAAAAACGATGGGAATTATTGGCTCAATACATTGTTAATACTAAAAGTGTTTTAACTCTCTTCCACCGATTATAACAACTCAATTAGGAATATTTTCAACGCTATCCCGACTGCCTGCCCAGCCTGCCAGCCAGTCTGCCTGTCGCTCTGTAGCTTTGCTCCTCATAAAATTTAATGACAATGCTTAATTACAAAATCAATAAGCGAAGTGCCGCACATGCCGACGTAAGACACAAACATAACATAGGTGAAGAGGATACCGATACCCCTTCCAGCCCTTACCTTCCCCTTCTTACCGTAACCCCAATTATGCCGATTGCCATTGCCAATGTCGTGATGGTGATGGCGATGGCTATGGCAATCCCGATGCCTCTCAGATACCAACTTAGCCCCCATAAGTTTGTCAATTTATACGAGAGACACAACAAGAAAAGCAAAGAGACAAAATACACACACACAAATAAAATCACTTTAAGCACAATAAAAACGATCCGGTGTTAACCATCGACACTGTTAAGGCACTATCCGACTTTTTACATATCCTATAATCTGTCAATTTATATGGAAATCCTTTCCTTTCAGTTGGTTTTTAAGTGAAAACGACAATCTGTTGCACTACAAAAATGTTCAACAGAACTGTTATATATTTTAACTAAGTGCAACAATTGTATGGAACAGATCTGTATAACAGTAACAACATTCGTCAAAAGTCTAAGAGTTCTGTCCAACATATAAATATTTTATATACATACATATGTAGATATAACATTTCCTTACTAAAGTTGTATAAAAGATAGCCTTGTTTTAGAGTATAAAACTCCTGTATAACAGTTTCGTATACAACTTGTGTATAACACCTTTGAATATCACTTCTGTATTGCAGTTTCCACTAACTACATTTTCCTTAATAAGTACAACTATTGACCTTCAGAACTTTACTATACAAAATAGTCATGTATAACAGTTTAGCAATCGATTGTATTAATAACATCTTAGTCCTTTGTGTATTTCGATTTAAGCTTACTTCAATTTCAAGATATTGCTTAAGCAACCCCATTCACCCCATGGAACAACCGTAATTTAATGGGTATACCGTTAAGCGTGAAACATTTTTAACGCATTCGTATGGCCGGCGATAAAGTATCAGTAAAATAACATGATAAACCCAAGATGATGATGGCAGTCTCAAAGCGAATTATCTTAAGTAGCCCACACCGAAACAAAAAAAAAAAAAAAAAAAAAAATAACAAAAAAAGCACATAAACCAAAAACAAAACAAAAAAATCCAAGATGATTTGATGAAAATGTCTCAATTAAGTCATCATCATCATCAATTATTATCGGCATTATCATTATCATCATTTTTGTGTAAGAGAAATAGACAGAAATGTTAGTGATGGGAGGGTGGGGGGAAGGGGATGCGATGGTGGAAGAACGGGGGGAAAATGCAATTGCGTGTGAAATTTTCTAAAGTGGCCAGGCGGCTATTTTCAACCCCTCGAACAATAGAGAAAATATTTATTTTGCCAATTCATTATTGTGAGCTGTCTAAATATTTATCGAACCTATTGAAGAAACGTAAAGGAACTACTTACTATATACAATTTGGGGTAGATATTTGGAAATTTCCATAATTCAATTAATACACCAAAAACCAAACAAAGACCAAAAATGAAAAAAAAAAAAAAAAAAAAAAAAAAAAAACAATAAATAATGACAAGTCGAGCCGAGACGAGAGAAAGACAGAGAGAGAGAAAAAGACGATTGAGAAGAGAATGAAATCAAATGAGAATGAGAAAAGAACCAGAAATACAAAGAAGAGGCAGCAGCAGTAGCAGCTGCCACAATTCCCTTCGATAAATATACAATAGACGAAGACCAGGCACACTTCCCGAGTGACCTTTTTATACCCTTGCCAAATGGGTATACTACCTCTGTCTATCCAATCTGCATGTCAATCGGTGTTGAATACAAAAAAAACTCTACTCTATGGAATTCAAATAGATTCGTATACATATACCGTAAGGTTGTTTTGATCCTAGCTGAATTGGTTAGACTTTAGAATCGATTAAGGATATAAGTCAGACCATAATGCCAAGTGGCTCAATAATCGTTAGCTACACTTGGTCAGGGTAAAGTGTCCTTTCTTTAGGTTAGGGTGTAGAAATATTCGACCAAACTACTAGGCCTGTTACTTGGTTTTGTTTTTTGTTTAATTTTTGGCAGGAGCCACCGCATTTCCCTTTCAAAACAGAGCATGGGGCATCCATGCCGTAGAGCAAAGAGAACGCCACATGCGCCACGTGCTAAGTCGTTGATCCTGTGGCCCAAGACCAAAAGAAACAGCTGCCAGCTGCAAATATATACATATATATGAAGGAAAAAAAAAACAAGGAGATGACGAAAAGAAACAAGGAGAATTTGTCTGGCTCAGGACCTGCACAGGAACTGGTTAGCACCTGCTTTTCTACGGCTGCTGCTGCTGCTGCTGTTAATGTTGCTGCTTTTTATTGCTCTTCCCCACTCTGCTCTGCTCTCAATCAGAATGTCACCCAACCGACATGAATGAGCAGCAACAAGGTGAAGAAAATTCTTTTTTCCTACCCAATTATTGAAGGTATCCAAAAATTAAGAGTCTTTATGTGTGTGTGGACCACACAACCGCAGCAGGCCATGACTCATGTTCATGTTAACCTCATGGCCAGTGGTTCGTCCTTTACGTTTTGCTCCTTCTTGTTTTAGCACGTGTTAAGCTCTTCTCTTTCTCGTTTTTGTTGTTTTTTCTTCCTTCCTGAGGCCCTTTGCAGCTGCCTCAGCCGAAATTGTTCCATATACCTGGTACACCTGCCCATTAGCCAATGATCAATAGCTTTAGGGGTGGGGAGGAGATGGGAGGGGAGGGTGAGAGAGAGTCAACTTGGTGTTTGTTCTTCTTCATTCCAATTCACATACGAAAAGCCGCTTTATAATTTGAAAGAACTTATCTTTGACTGCTGCTGCTGCTGCTGCTGCTCTACGAAAAGGGCCTAACTGCATTTAACAGTTTCAGAGGCAGCTGGCCCAAAGATGAATCAAGCGAATGACATGCAAGGGTTGCCAAATGCAAAAAAAAAAAAACAAAAAGGACATAAAAAACGAACTAAACTTAAAGAAAAAAAGGAGCAAGATATAGATTTAATCTACTTATGAGCCGTGGCCCAAATTTCTTTAGACTCATTCTCTCTAAGAACTTGATTAGCATACTACGGAAACTCCTTTAATCAACATACGTCTTTATTTTTGCTTAGTTAGCTTTCCCCTCCTAATTGGCTTTCTCAAATGCGAGGCTAATAGAAATGTCAAAATTAAATCTGTCCTAGAAACGTCTCTTTTTAAAGTGAAGAGAAATAGAAAAATACTATTTCTGTCGCTCTCTTGCTGCCTTTCAAGATTCACACATACTTACATACCTACATATATATGTACATATATGCCTAGAGAGATGTAAGAGGAAGCAGGGCGGGAAAAGGAGGACTAAGGCAACTACTGGTTGGTTAGGGTGTGATGCGGGAGGTGGGTGGGAGGGAGGAACTATGGCCAATGCCAATAAACAATAATTCCCATGACTGCCACTAAAAACCGAGACATGCAGAGAGAAAGAGAGAGAGAGAGAGAGAGACTTGGCAGACTATACCAGACATAGCGACGACTGACGACGACGACAACAACAACAGCAAGAACAACGATGAAAATGAAGATGGAAGTTGGAGACTTGAGGATGAAAAGATGCTGACGATCCAGACTAGGCTTGGTGGTTGAACTACTCAAACAGGTGAGAAGAGATGGGGCAAACTAAAGCTGGTTTTTTTTTGCCTACTTTGTTGCAATCATCATCGTCATCAGCAGCAGCAACAACAGCCGCCAGCAACATTTGCTGCTACACACACACGCTTACGCTTTCCAGAGACTGTCGGTTGAATCTTAGCCCCGATCTAGAGTTTGATCTTGTCATTAAATGGTAGCTCTGACCAACTCAGCTTACGACAAGTTGCCACCTGGTTGGCTCTTTGCTTTACCAACTTGCTTTGGGTTTTATTTATTGAAATTGTCGGTATCAACATGTTGCAGCAACCATGTTGCTACCAGTTTTTCCTCATACACTTCCTAAATCAAATAGTTCACCAATTACCATTTCCTACACGGAATGCTGATGCCCGTCCTTGAGGCCAACTCCTAGTCATAGTAGTAAATAACTTGTTATGGTCAAATATTTCTCTCGGCTAGGTAACCTGCTGCAAACTGCTGCTGCAACTGTTGCTGCTGGTGCTGCTGCCGCTGCTGTTGCCGTTGCTGTTGCTATTGCTGTCAGTGCTTAGTCAAGTTGACAGCCAAGTTGCCTGGAAGCTTTTGCCAGTAAACTGCAAACAACAACAATTCGCCTTCTTAAATATCTGTCTGTGGTATTTGTTGATAAGCCTTTAGGCCAGACTTGCGAGACTGTAAGATCTGTGAGGACGGAGAGGCTGAGAGAGAGAGAGAGAGACTGAGGTCTGGTCTGAGATCGTGATGCAGTTCGTCGACTGCTGACTGGCAACCTGCCAGCCAGCCTAGACTGCACGGCGTCGTCGTCGCCATCGTCATCGTTGTTGTGTGTCGCCCCCTCATGAGTTCAACTGAAAAATGTCGCTAGAGTTGCGCTAGTATCGCTAGTATTGCTTTTGTCTTAGTTGGTAATTGGTTTAAAATTGCTGCAAATTAACCTGGCTCTCAAAATAATGTCAGTGAATTATATTACATATACTGCATATCCTACAATTTCTAGTGCCTTGAAATCTATTATAGTTAGTAGGAACAGTGTTGCCCTTAGGAAACTTTTTGTGGAGAGCAAACCAGAATATCTAGGATAATTTGGGCTTATTTTTTTCACGTTTCCCATTTTAATTCGATGATTTTGTCTGCTTTATTCAAAATCTTATAAATGATGAATATGATAAGTACACTATCTATTTTTCTCAAGTGTAACGAAGAGCCCAAAAAAATATACAAATACATATATAAAGGAAATGAAGGAGAAACAAAAACAGAATCAAAATCAGTTTTAACCAAACCGAGCAACATGCCACCTCAAAGCCAATTGCCCACACACGCGCTTGGCCAAAACTCTCCCTTCATCGCCCCAATCGCCACTCCTTTTGGCCTGGCTCCAACTTTAGTTCAATTTCAAGGAGCTGGCACAGGCAGGAGAGGCGAGAAACGTGGTCAACAGAAGACAGGGGGTAGCAGACAGAGGAAGAGAGAGAGAGGGGGAGAGAGAGATCACATAACAATCTCCAGCGTCACGTTAAAGATTTCACTTGAAGCTCGTGAAAAATCACCTGATGACTAAATTAAAGTGGCGCTGCTCAACAACTGCCTCGAACTACTCTTCCTGCTGCTGCTCCGCCTCCTCCTCCTCATCCTTTAGCATTCCCTCGCCTGCTCTGCGTGCCCCTCTTCTACAGCTTGTGAACTAATTTCGTAAATTTTTCAACTTGCTCTCATTCCTTGAACAATGTTTTTTTTCGTTTTTTCGCTTTTATTTATTTTTTTTTTCTTTTTTTTTGGACAGACATTGCTCTCACACACACGTGAATTTTTAATGAATTCCAATAAGGGGCGAGCATCATAGAGGCGCAGTGGCACTAGCGGCACGGCACAGTGGACACCGGCGGCGGCAGCGGTAACCGACCAGGCGGACCGGAGGGATTGGAGCGAAAAACGCGGTGTGCGGTCGCCTTCTCATGGTTTTTGGCCAAGCCAAGCCGAGGCGAGCCAATTGCAGCCTAAAACGGGCGGCCGGCCGGTTACTTCACTTAACTTGCTGCGACGTCTGCGCGATTTGGTTAGTTAGTTGGACACACAAGCCAAGCCAACAGTCGAACTCCACTGGCGATCAACTCCTCGAACTCCACCGAGTCCACCGCACCGCACCGCACCACATCGAAGAGTCGAAGAGCAAGTCAAAAGTTGCGCTTGCATTTTGTGCGCCTTGTTAAGAATTTCATTAAAAATGAAGACCTGAGACCCAGAGAAGAAGAATGTATCTGTATCTCTGTATTCAGCTCGTTGTATACCTACCAAAAAAAAAAAAAAAAAAAACAAAAAAATGTAGTTGTTGTCGCTCTTTTTGTTAACTTGCCACCGTGTAGGCTGCGCCACAGCCTTAGCCTCAGCCTCAGCTTGCATATCTTCAAGACAATCAACGGCATCAGCATCAGCAGCAACATCAGCATCAGCAGCAACATCAGCAGCAGCGGCAACAACAACAACAGCAACAGCAACAACTCCTTAACTTGATCTTGGAGCGCCACTCCAGCAGCAGCAGCAACTACGTTTTTGGGTGCAACGAAACATTTTTAATTGGTTTTGTTTCATTTGCCGCAGTAGAAGCATATGAAGAAGAAGAAGCAGATGATGAAGTCGACGAAAACGACCGACCAACGACCAAGAAGCCAATGCAGAGTCCCCGCCAAAGTGGCTAGCATTGTCTCTGCCTTAAATGAAACTCAAACTCAACTCAAGGTTGACTGGACCAAGTTTTCCCTAAAGACCACAGATCGATCAACCAAAAGATTGAAAACTCAATATAGCACGGGAGGTACAAAAGGCAAACAGGAGCGGTTTATCCGACATCAGCGCCACCCACCCACCACCAACACCTTAACTTCAAAAAGCCATTCCATTTGCAATTATTTACTCTTTCAAATGATAATTGGAACAACAAAATATTCTTTCTATTCTCTTTTGCATGCAATTCATGTTATGTATATGTTTCCTTTGGTGTATGGAAAGGAACCCTTCAGCCACCTGTTAACCGTCCTTGGGCAAAAGGTATTGCCAGACACGCAAAACGTTCACCAAGTCAAATCCCAAAATTGGCAATTTATCCTTTATGAACTTACAAAATAGCCGCCGTTTATACCAAAACAAGTTAATTCGTCCGGGAGTCAGTCGCAGTGGCAGTCCCCAGTCCCAAGTTCCCAGTTTGAGTCCCAGTCCCAGTCCCAGAGAGAGGGAGTGAGAGAGACCTACCTACCGATCATGATGATGTGGATGGATGACGATGATGACGAAGGGCCGCCAACCAAAACAATGAAGCCAACAGACAAACAGAAGGCAGACGAATTGCCTGCAAAGGTTGGACAAGGATGAGCATGGAGGAGTACCAAAAGAAGGAGCATCAGGCGGACCAGAGGGTCATGGGGGATGGTGGAGCGAGTTGGTTTTGTCGGCGATTTCGTTTTAAAGACACAAACCGAAAATGCAACGCTATGTGTGTGTGTGTTTGTGTGTTGGAAGCCAGACAACTATGCCTTTAAATAGATGTGTCCCAAGTCCAAGTTTAGACAATAAAGCCATAATTGTGCATAAGTGAGGAACGACGAGAGAGAGAGATACAAATACAAAAAATAATAAAAAAAAAAAATAAGCTGGAGGTGGAGAGTAGAGTGTGGAGTGCATATTTCTTTACCTATAGATATGTATATGTATGTAGGTATATTTATATATATGTATATATTTGGCTGAGAAATCCAAAGAGTTCCCACACAGCCTAGAAAAGTTGCATTTACCACTGGTGGTGGCGGTGCTGCTCCTGCTGCTGATGGTGGGCATATATTCATCCAATGTTAGATGACACCAAATGTAAAATAATAATATTTCTTCTGCTATAATTCGGTTAAATCTTTCCATCTATTTCTCTGTCAAAGCTTTTCTTTCTTAAACGAGAAAGAAAGTGAGGACTTCACATTGGATTGGATTCAAACTTAAAGAAAACTCAGGATAATTCACCAGGCAAGGTGTCCAGACTATCCAGAAGAAGTTTAAACAAAAATTAGGTAATTTATAATTTGGTAATTTACTCAGCTAATTTGTTGTGAAGATCAGTTTTCCATGCATTTTCCTGCTTCTTCTTTCTATATATTTTTTAGACTTTGTATGTTTATGTTTAATTACTCGACGAGTTTTTATCTATCCTCATTGCCATTAGGGAAATATAATGTCCTCATACTTAAGAGTAATTCTAAACAAGATGAGTTTAGATCTAATTATATAAATTAGTTTTGGCGAAAAAATGGTAACAAATTTCTTAGCATTTTCCATTAGGCAGTTTCTCGCCTTCAATTTATCTGATTTGAGTTGCAGGGCGTCAAATTCTGTCTGAGTCTGAGTCTGGAACTATCAAGTTCGTATTATCTCTCATAAGGTAGTATCTCCTGGTCGACTGCACTTGGCACATTCAGTTACGAAACACTTATCTACCCCTTTCTGTCTGTGGTCTGGTTTGGTCTGCATGTCATCATGATTTTTCTGCAAAAATCATATAAAAAGTATCTTTATGTGTTAGTCTCTTGGTGGTAGTTGTAGATGATGATTCGACCCGTCCATACGCCTCACCTTCTAAACCCCTCTCTATCACCTGAGAGGAGTCAGAGACAGAGACGGAGACGAAGACGAAGACACTTGCCTGTGGCTAATTGCACAAATCTGTTAAAGGCAACTACGAAAAACCCAAGTTGATGATGATCAGGCACAGAAACAGAAACACAGAGACAGACATCGTCATAGTCATAGCAAGTTGGATTCGTCTTGGTTGTGTTGGTGCCACACGAAAGCGCCAAAAAGGCAGGCAGACAACTATGAGTAGACAGTCCTCAGTATCCCAAATAAGCCACACTTCACTTCACTTCACTTCCCCTTGCCAACATTCATTCATACTCATTCTGATTCTGATTCTCATTCCCAATTCCAATTGCAGTTGCAGTTGCCATTCGGGCTAGTTGCAGCCTATGATAATGTATATTTTATGAGTTAATTCCGTCGACATCGTCATTGTCCAGAGATCGCGTGTGCTTGGCAGTTATATAGTAAAGAGCCAAAGACTGAGAGCCTGACATTGCACCGACTGACTGACTGATACTACCCCAAGTATCTACCTCTATCTCTCTCTCTCTCTCTCTCTCTCTCTCTCTCACTGTGTTTACCCCTTGCTCATAATTTCTTACTCCTTCTACTTATTGTAACCCCTCCTGCCAGGCGCTCATCACGCTTCACAAATTCGCAGCTTGGGCACCAACAATCCACACCGCCCGTCACTTTCCTCCCATCTTTCTCAATGTCTCTTCTCTCTCTCCCTCACTTCATAATTCTCAGCCCTGGCCATGGGATTCTACTCTAACAAGCCTTGTCTCCTGCGGCAGCTTTGTTGTGGTCTGTTTTCCCTATACCTCACATTGGGTATATTTGACATTTGACAAAATTTGGAAATTTTTATCTATAGAGATTGCCTGACATAAAGTTCATTACAAAGGCAAGAAACCTAAATTGTTAGAGTAATATTTACCATCAGAAAGAATCCTTGCAGTTTCTATCCAGTCTGAATTAGGAAATGTATGCGTTAAGGGTATTCAAGGGTAGTTTAAGTTTTCATACTTGGCCTAACTTTCCTTCTGTTCGTTTTTATTTTTGTAGTTTTGGTTTTGATTTTTGTTTTTTGTCTGGCCATTTCGTTTCGCTTTCGGATGTGGCAGTATACATATATATGTACATATGTGTGTGTGAATCTTGACTCCGACTCCAACTTTGACTGTGACTCCAACAACTCCTCCAATTCGCACTTTGGTTAAATTAGTTGCGGTCTGGGAAGTTTGGCCACCATAATTTCCCGTGGCGTTTGCCCCAAACCGACAGCGGCAACAGCAACAGCAACAACTCCACTTAACAAGCCGACAGACGCCGCTGTTTTGCCGCCTGCATCAACGCCATCACCATCACCATCAGCATCAGCATCAACATCGCCTTCGCCAACGTCAACTCCATATCTTGCCTATGCCAGCAGCAGCAGATCTTCATCACGTTCTACAGGCAGGCAGCAACACCGAAAATTGCAGCAGCAGCAACGGCTAAAGGATTAACCTCAAAAATTTTGCAGCTTTCTGCTGCTTTGGCGGTATTTGGCTTTCAACGCTTAATTGGTTGTGAAATCATCATTATCACATGGAAGAAGTGGATGGGGGACGCAGGATGGGTAGAGATGGCGTTGGTGTACTGCCTGTTGCCTGCAACTTCATCTCCGATTTGTTGCTGTTGTTGTTGCCTGATGATTGTTTATTAAGCAGCGCCAGCGCCGACAAGTCCTGGGCTATATAATTTGCTCATGATTCATTTATGATTGAGTTGGACTTGGACTTGTTGTTTATCTTAAGCCCGTCAGCGATTGTCGGCAACAACTGATCAACAGCAACAGCAGCAACAGTTGCCGTAGCAGATGTCTATACCACAACGATCAACAGACAATCGTCTGCTGTCTGTGAGGCAAATTATAGGCCAAGACCACCAAAGCGTTAACTGAAAATATTTAGCGAGTTTGTTTCTGTTTGATTTCCAGGAAGCGCCGTATGCCAGGCACAGAGACGACGACGACTACGACTTCAGTCCCATTCAGTGCTGCTCTTTAATTAAGCTCACAAAAACCGACACCACTAGAGCAATAACAGCAGCAATAACCACCGCAGCGACCGAAGCGACATCCAAGCAGCAGGAAGTTTAAGCCGAACACCTAACCTTAGGAAAACTCAGCCAAGCGTTGACATGACGAGCAAGTCTATTCTCCTCCTCCAACTTGCAATCCATATCCTCCTCATCAGCCTACGGCCTACCCCGTATCCACAATCCCTACCAGTTGAAAATGCCATAAATGACACAACAGGGGAGGCTGACCAAAATGGTTTCAGTCCCTTCCACCCCACCTCCCTCAAAAAAAAAAAAAAAACATCTCCAACTTGCCCAAACATTAATCATAAATTACCAGATCGTTGAGTTTGGCAATGTTCAAAAAAAAATATGAAGAGCGAGAGAAAGAGAAAGGGAGGGAGTCGAAAAAAAACAGACAGAGAAACAGACAGACAGACAAACCGACAGAAAGACAGAGACAGACTGGCAGACAGAAAGAAGAGCCTGAGAGACGCCCCAACGTGTGGCTGAGGTGTTTATAAATTTTTGCCCAAGCGCCAGAGAAATGATCATCTTCATCATCTTCCAACAAGCCAGAAAGCAAGCAGCAAGCAGGCAACAACGACAGGGGAAAGGAAAAAAATGTGAGATATGGCAGCAGCAGGCCAAGGTTATAATTGGCCTTAGATCGTAAAAAAAAAAAAGAAAGAAAGAAAGAAAAAAAACCAAACTCAGCGCGAAGACCAAGTTTGAGGCCAAAGGAGGCGGCAACCCAAAAGAAGACCTAGACCTGGCACTTGGTTAAAGGAGGAGTAGTAATAGTAGTGGGAGGAGAAGGAGGAGGAGATGCTCAACACTCGATGATGCTCGGCTCGATGCTCGTTCCGCACGTGCTTAACCTCTGACTTTGTTTTGGCAAGAAGCTGTAAGTAGCCTGGACGATTAGCTGCGGTTAGTTATATTTATACCGGGAACTCTGCTCAGAGTAAAGAGAGACAGATGGATAAGGAGAGAGGAAGATGGCGAGTTAATGCTGCTTGTTGTTTATGAGCCGCCTCAGGCACGCCCTTCTCGTCTCCTTTGATGATGTGTGAGATGCTAAAGTTAGAGTAGGAGAAGGCTTGGACCAGGAGCCAGAGAAGAAGCTGAAGCTATATCACCTTGGCCTGGCAGCTTACAAATTGTAATTGAAGATCAGATCATAGCCTTATTTTACACCCTTGGGCTTGGTACAATTGATTGAACGTAAGTGTTAAGAAAAAACTGCAACAATCCTTGGACATTTCACTCCATAACTATTGACTCATTCAATTTTGAAATCAACTTTGATTAATGTAATGGACTCACTAAGAGTGTAAGAAAACTATCCATTTGTTTAGTAAAACTTTCCATTTAGTGAATGAGTCCTGTAATAAATTGTATTGTATTCAAATGGAATTCAATTTATTGGATTTCATGCTGACAACGTGTCATTATAGATTTTCCATGTCACTGAACTCCAATTTGTACGCCAACGCAGAGCGCTCCAAGAAGGATTTTAAGGAAATGCTGCAAAGCGACGACGACCACGATTGGGAGGACAATGCAATCAATTTTGCAAGTCGTTGACAGGAGCAGCGGACCAAGCAGAGTTAGTAGAAGTAGTCATGGCGCAGTGCCCACCACCAGCATCAACAAGCCAGAACTAGCCAATGTCCTTTGCCTTTTGGCTAAGCGCCAAGCATATTTACTGCATTTTGAGGACAGCTCATAAAATAGCAGAGCGCCGCCTTTAATTGCTTTCTCTCTATTTCCAGCCCCTGTCACTTGTCATCAACATCGACATCGAACTCGAAACATTCTTTCAATATGCTTTTAATTCTTTCTCTCCCCCTCTCTCTATCTGTCTTTTAAAAGGCGACAATTTCAATCTGCTGGCATTTCATAAATACGCAAATTTCGCTCTGCAAAATATTTTACCAAGACATTTCCATTTCCATTTTTTCAATTCGCCTTCCTCAACCTCAACCACTAAGGGAAAAATCACTGAACTCTCTGTATATCTGAACACTCTCGGCAGAACAAGGATAACTGGCGACAGTGATTCTACGTGTGTGTGTGTGTGTGTATACCATCAGCATTCAAGAATTGTGGCGCCCAAAAACTACTAAAACTAAAGTTTGCATTCTGTGTATTTATTTCCTGTCGCTTTTGGCCCAGTCCCCTTACCAAAAAAATGGGGAATGGCACACAAATTTTCCGTTTTTTATATATTTTGGGGGCCGAATCAGGTTGAAGTTACCCATAAACAACATTTAAAACATTTTATGAGTCAAGTATGTAAAACTTTTAGGGATTGAGAATAGAGTTTAAGGAGAAGCAATTAAAGAAGAGACTTTCTTGGCTTAGTCTAGTCTCAGATCAAAAATATAATTTTATATTTCATCCTTTCCGTCGCAGAAATGTTTTAAAATTTGTATAAATCTGTTTCCCCTTTATCTGAGACTTATAGACCTTTGGCCAATGAATTCAAAAAGCATTTGAATCGTAATTAAATTTAGTATTGAAGTAAATTTGAAATTTAAATTCGATTAATATTATTTACTAAAGCAATCAACGGTTTTTTAAATGATATCGATTCAATTAAGGGGCAACATGCTATCGACTTCTGACATCTGGCAACTCCGTAGCAAATATACGACTCTGGCCACAACAGACGCGGGTCTGCTTTAAAAAGAATTTACAACTTGCAAGAAAGCAAGTCATTTAAAATCATTTAAAATGTCGACAGCTCAGGCTAGCAAAAATTGTATTACACTTAAAGGATCTGCTCAGATTATAGTAGAGTATCTAAGTAAGTACTCGCCACAAGAAAGAACAACAACAAGCAACAGGCTTGCTGCAAGAGAGAGAAGGATATAGCCAATGCCCGCGTTAATCGGCGTCTTATTTGTTTTTGCTTTAATTTCATAAAGAATATGGCATAAATTCAATATTATTTCAACGTGGAATCTATCCAGCGGAGAATTTTAGTACTTCTCAACAATATGGTTTAACGATTCTCATGTCCAAAGATGAAAAAATCATAACATTCTTACAGAATGTTCTAACCCAAACAGAAGGTAAAATATATATCCCCCACTTATCCCCTCCCACCAATCGTTTATGTGTCAATGATTTGGCTCACCCGTTTTCATCCAAATGTTTTACTTTCATTTCATCGCAGAATGGCTATCCAAGAACATGACCAACAAAATCTCAATGGTAATCACCAATGCCCATACCAAAGAGGTGCTCGAATGTTGGGAGTTCAAAATGCAAGCCGAGCTGGGTGATGGTAAGGATTCATCTGGTGATTCAACCTCTTCGAAGGAATTAACACGCATTCAAAATGAAATTCGTGATGTTATGCGCCAGATATCAGCTACAGTTAGCTATTTGCCATTACTCGACTGCATTTGCGCCTTCGATGTGATGATCCATACACTGGAGAACACGGTGATACCCAAAGAGTGGAATGAAACCGGTGAAGTATCCATACAAAATGCTCAAGCTGTTAAATTGCGCTCCTTCTCGACCGGTCTGCACAAAGTGGAGACCGTGGTCAATTATAAAATGACATCTTAAACTAGCTGAAAATATCATTTTAATATACAAATACATATATATAAATATTTATTCCATTATGTTTTTATAATAAAATAGAGTAGTTTAATCGCAAGTTTAAATTGTATTTTAGATAACTAATTGGACTTAAGCTGTCACAAGAACATTAAGAAATCCCCCCCACCCCAATCGCATTATTCGATTCTTATCAGAAGAAATGTTGAAAGGAATTCGCCCTATCTCTTTTTTCGGCTAATTACTCCTTGACATTGACAAAAAATCTCCACATTGTCCGACGAATTTGATGGAATACGGAAATTTCGTCATATCTGGCGTTAGCCTAAACAATATGCCCGAATTGACAGAATCGGCCTTTATATACCATAAACCGATTCTATATTCGGTTGAACTCTTGATTTTGATTGGTTGGGAGAAACTTCATTCTATTATTAAACTTTTGTAGAAAGTTTTTTCAAACAGTACGATCCTCTTTGAGATTTATCACATTCAGCATCCATTATCTCTCATTAACTCTGATCCGATGCTGGGGACATTGTGAATTGCTTTTGTGATTCATTTTATTTACATTTAAAATAGTTGATTAAGTTTATATGATATATGTATGTAGTATAACAACATGATTCAAAGAGTTTTCTTTGCATTTGCATAAAAGCCAGTTCTAAGTTTTGGTAAGTTTTGCGACGCGTTGGGATACCACCAAATCAAATGCCATCTGAAGAGAAAAGGGAGAGAATATGCGAAACGAATGTTAATAACAGGAATAAATAGGTTTTTTGTAGTTTGTTGGTTGTGATTGTTTAAGAGAGAGAGAGAGAGAGTTAGGCTAGTAAGGTTTATGTAGGTTTTTGGTATTGGGGGATTAGGATTTGAGAGTTTTGAGTGGTTAGGTGGTCATCGTCTTCATAAACATCATCAGCACACACTACCTATCCTAAGCAGCGCTTAGTTGTCAAGTCTCAATTGTGGTTGTCTTCATCATCATCATCTTCATATTATTCCCTCTCTCTAATTAATCTCTAGTCTGTACCAAAATATTTCTGTCCGAAATGATTGGGCGCCACCGGATGCAGTTCCGATGTCAATATCTTCAATTTAGGAAAGGCATTAACCACAGTACGAGCCGCCGCTGGTGTACAAAAGAGATTGGACAAGATGATGCACTTCTCAGGTACGCCATGTTCGCGTAAAACATTGACTGCCTGTAGAACAGTATTTCCAGTGGACATAATGGGATACATAAGCAGCACCTGGCGACTGCCAATGTCATCGGGGAAACGGGCATACACCACACGAGCCTCATGTGTATTCGCATCGGATTCGACCAGGATTTTGCCTATTCTTATCGAGCGGCAACAATCGCGTAATCCCTGTTCCATAGCCTCACCGGAACGTATGATTGAAACTCCGCAATTGCCGGACCGATACTTCAGCCCCTCGTATATAGCACCCGTTGGGGTTTCTACATCACAATCGGTGTAGGGTAGCTGATTGAGAGATTCTTCTATGACCAGACGTATCAGACGATCGGCATAAAACTTAAAGTCGCTGCGGGTGGTATTCCTAAAAACAACAACCAAATCAAAAATCAATTACATCTCGATGATAGTGGATCTTATTGATATTATTACTTGTCTCGCAGTATAGTTAGTAGTTCGGCCACCTGTGAGTTGCATTCCAGGAGTTTCAACGTGGTTCCATATTCCTCCAGAATTTCTTCTGCTGTGGCAGCTCCAACAATTGCATGCGTGGGCGTTCTGAGGCCAAGACTCTGCTCTGTCTGTGGTTGTTCTTGCTGTCCGTGGTGTTGTTGTTGTTGTTGCTGTTGCGGCTGCTGCTGCTCTGGCGCACCACTATCTTCTTCGGGCTGAGTGCCAGTGCTGCTAGGGGAACCGGTGCACATCCTAGCTTAGTCTAATGTATACGCTTTTAGGTTAATTAAATTGCAATGGTTTTGCAATTAATTAAATTGAACTCTTTTTAACAGCGCGTGCCTGGCAGAAATGTCTTAGAGATGTGCCATTTATTATTAAAAAACATCGATAGATAGCTAAATTTAGATTTTATCGCAAGTAGAGGTGTTGTAAAACACAAAAACTGTGCTTGCGTGCGTAGAGATGAGAAAGCTCAACGATGATTTTGCTCCGATAATGTCGATAACGATAGGTTTGCCCCGATAATGCCGATAACGATAGAGTTGCGACGATAACGCCGATAACTTTTCTCGAATAATGTCGATGACGATAACATTGCTCCGATAACGTCGATGACGATAGCGTTGCATCGATGTACCAAAAAGCTATCGATACATGCACGTGTTCAGCAACTCGCAAACAAAGAAAAAGTGCATTTGAATTATTAAATATTAAGCATTGCAAACGACAAGCAACAAGAAGAATTTACACATTGAAGTTACACACAACAAAAATTGAGAAAAACGCGAATGTTATAGTAAAATAAACTACTGCCTGCCACCAGAGTGTGTGTGTCTTCGCTGTTGCTGTGTTTGTGTGCATGTGTGCGCGTCTGTATGTGTGTCTAGTGCGTGTGGCACAAGTGCGTACATTGGTGTGAGTGCGTCTCTGCCACTGTACATATATATGTGTGTATTTGTATTGCTATTAACTAATAAACAATAACCAAAAATTTAAAAACAGACAACGGCCAGCTGCTGCTAAAGCAAATACAACAAATTAAAAAAATCGCAGTCTTTCCCTTTTTTTTTTTGGTTGTTTTTTTTTTTTTTTTTGATTTGATTTGATTTGTGTTTTTGTTGGGTGAGATTCCGTATTCCCCGCAACACCAACAACAAGAAATTAACAGTAAACGCGCGTGTGGGTGTGTGTGTGTGTGCGAGTGAGTGAGTGTCTGTGACAGAGCAAGTGAGTAAGAGAGAGGATAACGGCAGCCACACAAATGGCGGACGTGAGCGATCCAAGTGAACTTTTCGATCTGGAACTGCATGAAGATGACAAGGCCAGAGATTCGGATGACGACAGGATCGAACTGGACGATGTAAGTTGCCCACCCCCCTTTGCTTGCTATAACAACAACTACGCAGCGAATGAAAATTTCCAAGCGCTGCGCACTTGCACTTTTCCAACCCAACAACGAGGTTGGAGGTGGTTGGGATTGACCCCCCACCCCCCTCGACGCGTCTCTTCTTTGCTGTCTTTATTTACCTTTGTTTTTGCGCTTTGTCTTCGGTACCAACTCCTCATTCCCCTCCCCTCCCCTTCCCACCCCCTCTACACCGTTACTTATCTGCTGCGCAAAAGTTCATACCTCATCTATGTACATCCACATCATCATCATCATCATCATCGCCATTGCCATCATTATCGCCGTTTTGTCTGGCGTCATCGTGTCAAAGATTATTTTGGCATTTCCACACAAACCCGATTACATTTAGCTGGTATTCACTGTACCCAACAGCTACCACCTTTTCGAGTAACTAAATTGTGAGTTACTCTTGTTCCTTATGAAACGCGGCACACTTAAGGCTGATGATGATGACGATGACGATGATGATGATAATATTAGGCAACACATAATCATCAGAAACTAAAAAATGATTGTCCTTCAAAATAATCAGTATCAATTAGCCCTCACACACATACTAAAGCAAATAAATTACAACACACACAGCAGAACACCCAGTCTACATGTAGATGAACGGGGGCGGTTTAACATCAACTGAAGGGGCGGGCATTGATGATTGAACAGATTGATTGTTAAAATTGAAATCGTTTGTTCAATTTAGGTGAGTTTCACTTGTGAGTTAGTTAATTGCTTTGGTTAAACTAGTTGCCTGTTTTGTCTTGACTAAGGACCTTCATTTTGTTGTGGTTCGGGGAAACCTGAAATGCATTGTCATTTCCCAGTCAAGGTCAGGTCAAAGGTAGTGCAAAATTAGTTTGCTACCTGGAAAAAGGATCAATTTCGTTTAAGATTCAGTGAAAGCCATCGAATTCTTAGAAACTGTGTTCGAAAGTCTCTTCTCTAATTCTCAGGATCTTTCGAACGAGAAAGAGGTCATAAAAGAAGATTTGAAGATTATGTGAATTTCGACCTGTTGAATATCTTTAGTTTGTTTCTCATGGATTCATATGTATATTCTTTTTTTGTTTTTGCATATGAAATTTGATTTTTGGCGCCCATTTGGTAGAATTGTTGGAACGCTCCTGTTTGGTGTGGCAGCTAAAAGAATAACGAAAACTTTTTTTCTTATCAGCGAATAATATAAAATTAGAAAATGAGAAAAATGACGATAAGGCTAAAATGAAATGGAACACACACACACACACACACACACACACGATCGACTTGGAGACTTAAGAAGGCGTCGCTGTCGCTGTCGGCGTCGCGCGTGCATCGCTTTGCATTACTAATCAGTTGCACATGCTCCCCCCCATGCTTTTGCCCGCACCTCCCCGCGTGTTTATGATATAATGAAAGTCGAAAGACTAGAAGTAGCATTAACTATTTGGCTCGGAATTCAAGTGTATGGGATGTTTCCCCTGAAATATTTCCATGTGATTACAATAAATTATGATAGATTTGTTAATTGGAATTTGCCGCCAACGCTCGCTCTGACGCCGCCTCCAAAAAAAAAAAAAAAAAAAAAAGCTGGCGAGGTGAACCAGTTTTCATTGAACTTTAGTCAAAAATTTCACATCATGTATATACCACACCAACTATATACATATATGTATGTGTGTGTGTGTATATTCTCGTAGAAGCATGACGAGCGCCAGGCAATGGCTTCTCCCCCCTTTCGAAATTGTTGGTGGCACAGCATTTGCCGGCAGATTATTTGGCATTGTTCCGAGTTCTAAATTTAGTTTGTCATTAAAGACAAACCAAGAAGAAGGTGCATATGCGCGTGTGTGTGTGTGTGTGTGTAGGCAGATCGCACGAGAAGAAGAGGAAACATTTAAACGAAACCCTCACTCTCTCTCTTTCTCTCTCTCTCTAACTCCACAATAATCGAAAAATAATGATTCCTCCCACAACAACAAAACTATCGAGAATTAGTTTCCAAAATTTCTTTTGAAAATACTCCCCCTAAAATTGACAATTTCACTCCCTGCGTCCGACTTTCTATAACCATTTAAATATTTCTGAGCATAAGGATTTCCATTAAAAGTATTTGTTTTTTTTATACCATGCACCCGTAGTGTAAAATGGTATATTAAAGTCGCCAAAGCGTATGTAACAGGCAGAAGGAAGCCCCGTCCGTCCGTCTCGGAGTCTGTAAGAGCTACAGCCACCAAATTGTGGTGTATGGACACGCTAAGTATGCACGCGATATTGACACGCCCCTTCCGCCATTTTGCAGTTTATACAAAAATGATTTCCTCAAAGGCCATAATAGTTAGAGAAATTCTTTTTGATCAGATCAGAAATAAAGGTAAAAGAATCTTAACAATTGTTTCACTTGTTGCATGGTATACCAAAGTCGGCGCGCCTGCGACTTACTTCATTTCGTTTGGCATATATCAAGACTAATCGACGGGACGAAAAAGAATGCCATTGGCTGTTGGGGCCTTTAGATAGGTTAAGGATTTCATTTGTTAACTGACTTCGAACAATAATAATAATAAGTATCTTTGTATACCCTTGCAGAGGGTATTATAAAATTGGTCAGATGTTTGTAACACACAGAAGCAGACGTTTCCGACCCCATAAAGTATATATATTCCTGATCAGCACGAGAAGTTGAGTCGATATACCCATGTCCGTCTGTCTGTGCGTATGCGTTTTACTCAGCCATCTTAAGAGGTATTGAGATGAGACTTGGTATTTGAGCTACTTATAACCCGTGTAAGATAAAGTATGAAAATTGTCACGATCGGACCACTATATCATATGGTTGTAGAAGAAACATAAGTGAAGGAATTGGAGTATCCCCATGAAATTTACTAATATGATAGTATTGGATATAAAACCTTAGATTCCAAAATTTGAATCTGATCGGATATATAGAACACAAGTTACAGTCAATATAGATCGGCTTTGCTCACTGCGACATTGCTCGAATCAACAGAGCACACGCATACACACACAGACACAACTCTACATAAACTGTGTCCATGTGTGCCAATCGCAGCATGCAGCATGGGGAAGAAGAAGAAAAAGATATGGAAATGATGAATTGAGTTACAGAAAAAGAGTTTAAACCATGTAAAACTAGGACTGCAAGGGTATATAAAGTTCGGCACAGCCGAAGTTAGCTTCTTTGATATATTTTTTGAATGACAAATGTGAAGTTGTTCTTAATATCGGGCTTACTTTTGATTGACCCGGATAACGATAATATGCACTTGGGTCTCGCAATTTGCAATTCGAAAGATATAGAATAAACTTCAAGATGATTCTTAAGTCTCACTGCTGTAGCCGATTAACGATTGATTATAAGACATTTTTAGCATTCATTTCTGTTTATTAGCCTCACATTTTTGTCGTAAGCGATACGACTGCAAAATTTATGAATACTTTTTTGGATTTCCCCCGTTTGGCGGAACTTTGGCCGATTACTCACTCACAACATTCGTTTGGCTTGGATTTCATGACATTCGATACAAAGTAAACGCAAATCCAACATTGTATTTTAGTTGAAATTAACAAATTTCTAGCGATCATTCGCGAATGATTTGTATTAGAAATTGAAATCTTCAAATGGGAATGACTTGGAGTATCTTGGAATAAATGTTTGAAAAATTGTTGTTTCATGCATAAATAACTTTCCATTCTCCCTTTTTTTGTTCGATATAACAAATTATGATTAATTATTGACATTATTCACATGAAATTCGCCAACTAATTTCTCTTTCTCTCCCCATTTTTCTCTCTGTCTTTTTTTTGCAGGTTGACCTAGAACCGGAATTGTGTATAAAGCTACATCAAGAGTGAGTAATAAGAGAAAAATGTCGAGAGAAGCCGAAGAAGGAGGAGGAGGAGAACGAAGAGGAGCAAAATGCAAGCTGAGAAGAAGGGCATGTAGGAGTAGAGGGTGTGGGAGAGGGAGGGGTGATAAGATTTCGACGATGACTTGAGAGAGTATTTAAATGAGGGGAAATTTTGTATTTGTTATTGTTTTTGTTATTGTTGTTGTGTCTCTGTATTTCATTTAATTGATTTCCATATTGTTTACAAGTAGCTCAACATAATAATATTGATTCTAGTTGATCCCTGGCTAGACATAACCAAACAGAAATTGACTGATAACATGACAATATACACAGATATAGCTACCTATCTGTATACATACATATGTCCAAACAATTTTGATGCAGCTAATTGAGACTCATGACAAACACTCGACGATAGAGTTGAAGGATAGGATGAGACAGAGGAGAAGGTGGTCGATATGAGAAGCAGAAGGGGAAATGGTGGGTTAAAACGCTTGGCGCGTGTATATGAGGTGGGCGGATGGTGACGAGGGGAGGGAGGGGGAATGAATTTATTTATAGCACATGGCCTGCTCTTTTCCCACGCCACGCCAAACAACAACTATAAACTTATCTCTCTAATGCAGCAGCACTGAGGGCCAGGAGACCATACAGCTATCGGAGGAGAATGTCAATCCGGGTAAAATCAAACTGGGACCCAAGGACTTTGAGTTGAAAAAGGTCCTTGGCAAAGGTGGCTATGGCAAAGTATTTCAGGTAAGTCGATTTTCCCCCTCCTTTCATTTTGACCATGAGATTTGCTATAAACAATTTTATTATTTACCTTTCGTTTCAGGTGCGCAAAACCGCTGGACGAGATGCCAATAAATATTTTGCCATGAAAGTTCTGAAAAAAGCTTCAATAGTCACCAATCAAAAGGACACAGCACACACACGTGCCGAGCGAAATATCCTAGAAGCCGTTAAGGTAAAATAAACAGCAACAAAGCAAACGAATTTATGAAAACTAAACTAATCAATTCCCATCTCCTTCTCCCTCCTTGTTGTATATAGCATCCATTTATAGTCGAATTGGTCTATGCCTTTCAAACAGATGGCAAACTATATCTTATATTGGAATATCTAAGCGGCGGCGAATTGTTTATGCATTTGGAACGCGAGGGCATCTTCTTAGAGGATACCACTTGGTAAATAATACCCAAAGAGACGCTTCCAAAGTTGTCTAAACGATGTAGAAAGGAATTCTAAAGCAGCAAGAGAAGAGAGGGAATCGAAATAGATATAGCAAAGACGTCACAGGACTTGTAGGTCAATCTTTGTTATCTTTGCACAGAAATTTAGAGAATTCATACCAAATTGTGAATTGAATTAGTTCATGTAAAGTTTCATAGTTGATCAGTTCCATAAAAATATCAATATTAAAAGTTAAATGGATTAAAAACTCATTCCTTGGCAAATGGCCAAGCCCGGCCTACAGTATATATGTATATCTAGTACCCACTCTTTACTATATCTTATGATTTCACTAAGTCTCCAAGTTTTGAACAATTTTTTAGACATAGAATCGAGTTTAGTGTAAATTCTTGATAAGACATATAGAAACAATATTTCACACAAAGAAGCTTTATTGCTAATTAGAAAATAGCCAAAATGCTATGAAAATTTGTTAAAAGTATATCTAGATTATTGTTGTGAAACTGAAAGAGACGGAAATAAAAAGGTAGACAGCGACAGATTTACCCTAAAATGCCGCTTTTCGGCAGGTTTTCAAGCTATTCGACCATCGTTTGGAAGATTGTTTAATCTGAATTCACCTTTATAACTCTACTTTTGGAAGAAAGGTCTTTCTTATGCCCAAAATGTTGATTTATATAAAGTTCAATAACGAATAAAGAGCCATTCGCCGTCTATGATTACGAATAGGGCTCTAAAAAAGATTATGGAACTAGGAAAACGTCCCGTGCTACTATAGAAAAAACAGAAGAAACGGATATGAAATATACATACATACAGAGATAGATTGATAAGCAGATTTAAGTTTGATATTATACAGACCACAAGGACAAACTTTACTTTTAGTTTAGAGTCTACAAGATAGCTGACTTTAAGAAAGTTTATGGAAGGAATCGTCCTGTTATTGGCCGAAAACTCATCATTAATATAAGAATTATTTCTGTTTTTGCTTTGCAGCTTTTATTTAAGCGAAATTATATTGGCTTTGGGCCACTTACACAAATTGGGCATTATCTATCGGGATTTAAAACCAGAGAACATCTTATTGGATGCCCAGGGACATGTGAAGCTCACCGACTTTGGTCTATGCAAGGAGCATATACAAGAGGGTATTGTCACCCACACCTTCTGCGGCACAATTGAATACATGTGCGTGCAAAGCGTTAAGCAAACTCTTCGAGAATCCTGTATACGAATAGTTAAACGATTCTAATTCTTCAATGTTTTTCTTTTCACAGGGCGCCAGAGATTTTGACAAGAAGTGGCCATGGCAAAGCTGTCGATTGGTGGTCATTGGGTGCTCTTATGTTTGATATGCTTACTGGAGTGGTATGTTTTGATGAGATTTACGACTTTCAATTTTGAATACTGATTGATTGATTGATTGGTTTTGATTATAGCCACCGTTCACCGCCGAAAATCGTAAAAAGACCATCGAGACTATACTTAAAGCCAAGCTAAATCTGCCAGCCTACCTCACACCCGAAGCCAGAGATCTGGTTAGACGTCTAATGAAACGTCAGGAGCCACAACGTTTGGGCAGCGGTCCCGAGGATGCGGCAGCTGTGCAATCACATCCATTCTTCAAGCATGTCAACTGGGATGATGTACTAGCACGACGCCTTGAGCCACCTATAAAGCCTCTCTTGGTGAGTACTTGCATCGAATGGTGGGTCCAGAAAGTAATCATTCACTCTTTGTTTCCCACAGCGAAGCGAAGATGATGTCTCCCAGTTTGATACGAGATTCACAAGACAAATTCCGGTGGACTCACCAGATGATACAACGCTCAGCGAAAGTGCCAACTTAATCTTTCAAGTAAGTTACGATTGGGAGGGAATCCATATCAGATCTAGGCATCTTTTTTCGCAATTTAATTTTTATTTTTTTAGGGGGGGGTAGGAGGATTGTTTTTCATTTCTCACAATAAATACTTAGGGGCTAGATTTATTTACGATCTTCATCATCGTCAGCGATAGTCGTTGCCGCATTGAAAGTGGGGCTCTTTCAGAGGGATACCTGTAGGTCCATCGGTGAATTCACAGAAGTTCAAGCCAATCCGACGAAATGGATGACACTTGCTTTTCGGATTGCCCCATTTGCCTCGATACGTTAACCAATCGGGCACCAATGAGCGACCTGGGCGAAAGAACAAAAACAAATTGAATTTCATAATGATTAGGAGGGAATTGGTGAATCAGGTTTACCATATGAACGTAGATTTTCATAGCTTATATCCACCGCTTTCCATGTATTCCATGGGGTGCCAAAACCATTTATATCATATAAACGAGCCACTTTGACGAAACGATGTTTACCCGGAGCCGTCCACAGGCCATGCGAACCCTTGGCAGCAAACAGAACCGGATGATTCTTGAATGTGGTGACAGTTTTTGGGAAATTCGGACGCTGCAATATGCCTTTGCGTGTCTCCTGGCGACGAAATTCGAATGAGCCGGTCAAACGATTATAGCTATAGTAGGCGCCCGCATCATGGGCCGAGACATACATCGCTTGCGGCTCGGCATTGCCATTGAAATAGAGACTCATGTGCTCCCAGTCGCCCACATGACTGCCAATATCCTTGCGATTACCCAAGCAATAGCCATAGACGGCGGGAAAGGGTATACGACCCAAGGGACCTAAGCTCAATGTGCACATTGTCTTACCCTGACTGTACGGATAGAACATCCAATAGGTGACATGAAACGATGGCAGATGTCCCTTGATTACTTCCTCCCTCCTCCTCTTGAGAGGCTGTCTCTGATATGGTATTATCTTCGAGATTGTTTTCGGGTCCGCCACTGAATTTCACATTGTCCTTGAGGTTCGCAATGAAGTTGTTAATGGGTGGTAAAGAATTTTCCATTTGGTCCAATTGCTCGCCAACCATACCAAGAAGTCCGACATCAGCTGTTTTTGGAGGGGGTTGATTGGGGGTTTTACCTTCAGTTTCGCCCATCACCAAGTCCAGATTAGGAGGCGCTTGTCGCCTAACACGTTGAAATAGTGGATAAAGTCGTGAAGATCTTCGCAATGTTCCGTTACGTTCGTCCAGGGGATCAATCGAGACGGGAATATAGGGACCTCGTGTACTGGCCATCGGTGGCAAAGGCGGGGGCGGCGGCGGAGGTGGCAGGTCTTTGTTAGCTTTTGTGGGACACAAATTGACCACACCATAAATGGGTACTGGTTTCTCATTCGGATTACGTCCATAGATAAACGATTGCTCATTCTCTAATAAATCTTGAACTTCCGAATTGGTAACCAAATGCGATTTAGTTGAAAAATCTCGAAATTGTATACCCGGAGCCGAGGGATCTCTTTCCTTATCCATGGGATGAACATGCTGGAGGAATTCTTCGACACCCAAGGGTAGGAATTTCTCTTCGGGTGCTAACCAAACAATTGGTGCCCATTGCTTGATCAATCGTTCCACTAAAAAAAAATAGAGATAGAGTAGAGAGAGGGAGAGAAAGAGAGATATGCCAAAGCAAACATGTTAATGCAATTAACTTGATTTTGTTTATTTCTTTTTCTTTTAATTAGCTTCCTCCCGATTACCCAACACCTTGTGATAATGGCACATATCCCCACCCCCCACCCGTTTACCCTCTGGCAGTTATAGCGGTCTAATTTTTTCGCTTTTCAATGAAGAAAATATAATAATAATATAAAATCAAGTATGTGTGTGTGCGAGTAATAAATTTCACTTTCACACATGAAGTGCCGCCGCGACCATAAACTTGTGCTCTCCTCTACATGCTGCACCCCCCGCTCCCCTTCTATATAACCTTTTTTTTTTTTTTTGCCATCATCGGTTGGTTTCTATGCCTACCGTGTGGAGACGTCTACGGGTATCGCTATCTATCTATCTACTGCTGCTGTTGCCCTTCTTTTAGTCGTTAGCGAGTGGGCCCCTCCTCACCCCGTCCCAGGCATTTCTCTCTCAAGCATTTGCAAACGCATTGGCCAAGAAGTCGTCCAGTCTTCAGTCCCCTGTTCAGTCATTTGCCAGTTTGTTGTTGTGTCGCTCAACTGAATCATGCCAGCAAAAATAAAAATTTCACTTGAATTTTTTAAAATAAATAGGTATAAAACAAAAGTAATGAAAAATACAATCAGTATTCGATTTGAACGAACAATAAATACCCTAACTTTCTTTTAGAATTTAGTTAGAAGACTTCTTAGATAGCCCTGAACTGGTCATCGATCTTTAATCCACCAAAGATCAATTTCGAACTCTTTTCTCAGAGTTAAAGAACGCGAATAGGTTCGATTGAAACTAAAATAGATCCAATAGATCGAAACAAAAGCAAAATATGCAATATTCAGTAATATAGCATGAAAGGAATAGGAAGACGAATCATATTGTTTAATAATACATAGTAAAAAGTAAAAGTACCAAAGGGTTCCACGAAGATTTTCGTCTAAAGAACAATTGATTGAAACATTGAAAGTTCTTTGTGTCGTTTTGAAAACTGTTGCCAAATTCAAAAACCTTAAGTCAAGCAAATTTCAATGAAATGTTCGACTATCAATTGGATTTAGTAGAAATCTGCATATGGATTGGGTGCAGAGTAGAGTAGGGTGGGGTAGAGTAGAAAAACAACACCATCTGATTGCTGTTGGTCATGTCCGTTGCTGCTGGTTGTTGTAATCGATGTTGCTTGTGTTTTCTGATACCGTATGCATACCTACTTCTTTATCTAATGCTGTTATTTGTGTAAATTGCAATGGTTGTTGTGGTTGTTGTTGCTGCTCGAAGGAGGCGGAGGCAGAGGTGGCTGCTGTATCCATGTTGGTGTCCATGTTGTCGATGAAAGTGGAATCAACAGCGGCTGCTGCATCGGCATTTTTGGTGGTTGCATTCAAGAGTCTGATATAAATTGTTTGTGTTGCTGCTGCTGTTGGAGGAGTTGTTGCTGGCGGCAGATGTTGTTGTTGTGCAGATAGTTGTTGTTGTTGTTGCAGCGCTGCCACATGGAGCAGCGCCGCTAGCCAAAGCAGCAATGAAAGTGAATTTATTTGCCACTGCTTATACATTTTAGTCAAGTTTATGGATTTTACGTTATTTTTTGTTTTTTTTTTTTTGTTTTACAGTTTATTTTTGTGTTTTTTTTTTTTCTTCTTTTGGTTTGTTTTTAGTCAAGTTTTAGAGTCACGAACAGAGCTTGTCTTTTGTGTCTCGTTTGTTGTTGCTGTTGTTGTTTGTTATATTATTTTCACACAATTCATCAGTTTGCCAATTTTGGTTTATAGATTTCTGGCGCATGGTTTTTTTCTCCTTCACCCTCTGTGATTTGTTACTGTGATTATATTTAGTTTATGCGGTTTTTCTCTTGTTGGTCAAGAATTATGCAATGTCACTTAGATTGAGAAAGAGAGAGATATATAAACACTTCCGCATGGTGGGCACAGTTTAGGAGCCGCACAGTTTTACACGCACAGGTAAACAAATAAACTAACGGCAAACGAGTAAACAAACGATCAAGCGAACGAACGAACGAACGGTTCTTGTCCTAATTGTTAATTGCCCTCTCTTTCTTCTTCTCCCCCACTTTTCGACCGACTCTCTTTCACTCACTCTCTCTCCTCTCTCTGTGGGGCTCAGGTGCTGTCTTTCTCTCCCTCCCTCCCTTGCTTTGTCTTTATAGCATGTGCGCTTGGCTTAATGGCTCGGAATTTCTTTCTTCTTCTTGAATCGATTGTCTCTGATCTGAGAGCTTTTTGTAATATTTTTAGCTTCTTGTGTTTTAAATAAACTCTGAACTGGTTTTTAACCCGATAGCCCTGAACTACTGCTGCTGGTGCTGCTGCCGTCTCTGCAACGCGTGCAACAAGTCATCATCAGGCCCAGAATCAATGTCAACCATCGATCATTGTCAATGAAATGAAAAGTTTTTTTTTTTTTTTTGCTTTTCTTCTTTGCAAATTGTCAATATCGTGAGTCTAGTAAGCTCACTTTGGCTAAGCCTAAGCCTTTCTCCATACACACACACACACACACACGAAAGTTAACTTTCTGCCCGTTGCTTGTTGCTTTTCTTTTAACTGTTTTTGGTGTTGTTGCTTGTTGTGTTGTCCGCACGCTTCAAGCGCTTCTTACAGACTGAAGCATGAGCAGCGCTGCGCGGACCTGCAGAGGCTCCAGAGCGGCAGCAGCAGCGGCTCTCCGAGAGTCACTCGGCGATTTCTTGTTGTTGCCTGACTGCGTTTTCTGAAAAGCTAATTGCACGCCCAAAAATTAAAAAAAAATACAGTAAAAAATACTACTACCACAAAACAAATTTCATGGGGGGGCTACCAGTTTCTGTTTCTTCTGTCTTACTTTACTTTTTTTTTCAAGCATACCCTGTGTAAAGGTTGGCTAAACGGGTATATATATATTGATCACAGTTAAGTCCCCGTGACTCTTTGATCTTGACAATTTTGAGTGGTTTTTGTCTTTTGTAATTGGTGAGAAAAGTGCTTAAGATCAAGATCATTCATTAAGATTTTATAGCCTGCCACCGAACGTGACAAATGTCGAAACCTACGATCGATTCTTTGGAGACTATGAATTGATCCTACTCTTGGCATTAAAACAGGCCTAGAGCAATATAGTCACCTTAAGAATCTGGAAAATGTAACCATTTGAAGTTATTTATCAAATTCTTTTTGAATGATAATATATACACCATTTTGAAATGTGCCATTTTGAACGCTAGGTGGCGCTTGACCATGACTAAGAACACGGATGAAGAACCTTTAACCCAAGAGGGGACTTGGTGTACTCTTTCAATCTTGTCAAATGCTTTTCATTAGAGGGTATCGAAAAGTCGAAGCTGTAAGAAACTTTATTTATTTGGCTTATTTGCTCGAGTCGAACGACCCTTGTTGGTATTACTGATGTTGTTGTTGCTGCGGCATTTCTTTTTGTGTATTTTGTCGCGTTTGTTTTGCCTATGGTTATGTGGGATTACGGAGTATGGCTGGTGACCTGGTGAGGGGGGGGTGGTGGGAACGGGTTTGCTTGAGTTGAGTTTGGGTACGGCTTTAGTAGGCTAACAATTTTGAATGTTAAATATTGCCTAATTAAGGTTTTAGAGTTGCTGGCTGCCGACTTGCATGTGGAAATTCGGTCAAAACGTTTCACACTTCACATCGATGGAAAGGAACGAACGAACAGTGCATTTCAAACTGTGTGTGTTACGGAGTAGCCCCATAACTGCTGGCTTGACAGTTTCAATTAACACCTAATTTCCTTCTCATTGCGGACAAGCAAAAATTCTTATATCAATTAGAACATTGTTAGAAATAATTAGGAACTTTCTCACAAAACCGATTCCCCACCCAGGCCACTGTCGTCTCCTCCTTCTCCTCCTCCTGCGGCATCTGTTGGTGATGTTGGTGATGGTTACTGGGTCAGCAAGCTCGATCGAGATCCGAGTACCAATTAGCAGTTAGCAGGCAGCGGCAGTCAGGCACGTACTCAGACGTGAGACGAAACATTTCACCTGCTGATGATGCCAGCCACCAGCAGGCACCACCGACTCTCATTTCACCTGATCTCATCACTTCATCCCGTTCCATTTGATCCGTCACGCATTTCGTCCAACTTACCCTGGCTCTTCTCTAACTTTGTGTTTGGTCGTGTTGAATGAATTTACACGCAATTGTTTTTGTTTTCTTATTTCTTTAATTATTTTTATGTCATTTCAAAACAGAGAAAAATTATATGTAGGTATATAGTATATTTAGTTATAAACAAACCAAAATTAAAAGAAATTATGTAAAATGCGTTATAGCAAAAATTACAAATCTTGCATAATCCTCACTCCCCCAGATTGGATGACTGCCGGCTTTCCGACTGACTGACTGAATTAGTATGCTAGGCAGTGATCCGATTTCCGATTAGTGCACATGATCAGGCAATTGGGTCAGATGGAGGTTTGTTTGTTGTGTGAGGCAGGAGAAAAGACAACTAAACAAACATTTTAACTTGATACCCTTCCAAAACGAGTTTACATAGTGCTTAGGGAGGGGAGGAGAAGGGAGCACACCAATTGATCTCTTGAGAAGTGTATGATCGACGTGCTTTGAGTGGGAGTTGTTTTTGCTGGAAACTTTGCCCCCTGAAGTATGCTTTAAGCCAACCGAAAGAAAGAAATTTCGGAGTGTCTTGTGGAAAGGCAAGGAATTCCCACAGCAAACATTTCTCTTAGACGGGTTTTCTAGAAAACTATGAATACTTTTCAATCCTATTGTCTACTTTAAGGGGTTTATGCATAGTTATTCTTTTGTCGTCGGAATATTAACACGTTTTTTCTTTACTTGCTTACAGGGTTTCACCTACGTAGCGCCCTCAATATTGGAGGATATGCATCGTGCCAATCGAATGCCGGCGCGTTCACCTCGACGCACACCTAGGCAACAACATCCGGACAATAGTTTCCGTTTGCAATTCCCGTCCGCCAATGCAAATCTGGGTCCTAGCAATGCACCAATGGCCATGCAACGTTCCACAATGTTTGCACGGGCGACGCCTCCGCATCATATGCAGACCTTTGCGCCACGACCATCCCCAGCCCAGGATGAGATGATGGATGTCCATCACTGAAGATCGATAGAAAGAGCCAAGAGGATGAGGATGATCAGACATGAAAGAAGAGAAATGGATACGACAGTTACTATATGCTATGAGAGGGGATCGACAAGGAAATTGAAGGAGACAGATGACACATAGATAGATGAAAGCAAGGAGAAGAAGATTTGTTTTTGTTGTTACAATAAGGATTAGAATGGAAGCTAGATGAAGGCGTGCCAGGATCGCGCTAATGATGATGATCACGACGATGAGGAAGAGATCAGATGATAATGCTACAAAAGTTTGTTTGGATATATATACAAAAAATAAGAAAACAAAACTATATATCTATATCCCCTAAGCGCAGAACATATATTCTGCTATATAGCTATACTTTATAAACATATATATAGATATATATATATATATAGAAATGAGCATAGAAGTGAAGTAGAAGAAGAAGATTATCGGTTTATGATAATGATTGATGATTAATTACCCCCCTACCAATCCTTAGCCCCCCAACCACTTAGTCCCGTTTATGTAAAAATATTTACCACTTATTCTCTATGTTTTATTAATATATATAGGCGAAAAGGTTTATACAATTTATTTAGTTCAAATGTACAACAATAACAACAACAAAAAATAAGAAAAAACCAAAAAAAAAAAAAAAAAAAAATGAATACTAGTTTATAATTTTCATTCAAAGACGATTCATTCTCAAAAAAACAAAAAAAAGTAACAAAAACATCAAACGAGATACATTTTATTCGTTTCTGTTTACTTTTTACCTCAAAGTTGTTTGTTTTTTTTTTTTTTTGTAGAGTTTTCCGATTCGGCCAGATACTTTGAAACGTTCAAAATTCTCAGCTTTGGCACCAGGTGAAGGGTATTAACAGGGTCGGTCTTTGCACTTTTGAGTTGAGAATCATTATAAAAGAATTTCCGAAATCATTTAGAAACATTTTTGTTTATATATATATGTTCTTGATTCAATCAACAGTCAGTCATTGCCAATGGGGGGAGTAGGCAAACTAATATAGTCTCTGCATCTAAATCGAGAAACCCTTAGGATCAGATCAGACATATAGCTTGATCCAAATAATAGATTTAGTAGTCAAAGATCATATATGTTCTATATGTTTTTTGTTTTTTTTTTGTTGTTGCATTAGTGTAAATGAAAGCAAATTGAATTGACATGACTATATATAATATAGCTAGCGTATAGGAAGGATCAGAACATTTGCCTGATTAAGTGAATTGAACGTTTCAAGGCTTTTGGAATCGGCCGTAAAAGAGAGAGAAGAAGGGGATACGGATAAGTGGGGTGGATCGTCGCTCTATATATATGGCATATATATATATATATATCAATTATTTATATATACATATGTATACGTATATACATTATCTATATCTGTGGTTCGACAAAACTATATTTTCTATGATTATCATTTAATTTTGCTAACTATATTAAGATACAACAACAACAACAAAAACTAAATGTCGTCTGCAGTTTTTTTTTTGTTTCTTTTTGTTTTGTTTTTTGTTCTTCTCTCAAAATTGTGCATAAAAAAGAAAAATGGAAAAAAATGACAAAAAAAAAAAAAAATTAAATTAGTTGTAGTAGGCACCCAGAGATCGTAGCTAAAGTTACGCTATATATATATATATATATATATATATATATATATATATGTATATATATCGAAAGAAACATTAAGCATATAGAAAATACAAGTAAAAGGTTTCCAAGCATAAAAAACAAAAAGAAAAGTTGCCAGCAGCAAACAAGAAAAAAGGAAAACTGGATTTTTTTTTGTATAATCAATATATATATATTCGATATTGGTTGATCAATCTGTGTACTGAGAAGCTAAACGCTGCCACAAAACCAACAAAAACAACAACAACAATTGGCAACATTTAACAAAAGAAACAACAATTAATTAAGAACTTTGATTATATTCAGTTTCTACATGCTTATGTATATATATATATATATATAATTTTAATTTTTTTTTGCTCTGAATTGAAAAACGAAAAATTATATAAAAACTAAAGAGAACAAAATAACGAAAAAAACAAAACAAAAAACTAAAAAAACATAAATTATCATGTCAAATATATAATCAAAAGGTGCTTTCAATTGTTTAAAAACAAAAAAGACAACTAAAAAAAAAACAAAGAACAACAACAACAAAATAAAAAGAAGAAGATGAAAAATGTAATGAAAGAAACTAAAACTTTAAACGGTTATCGATGTATAAAAAGAAAAAAAAAACAAAACATAAAGAAATTTAAATATTTATATAAAAACGAAAAAGAAAATATGATGAAAATACCTCAAAAGCAATTATTTTTGTTACAACCAACTAAAAGAATAAAAAAACAAAACAAAAAAAAAAAAAAAAATCAATTAAAAAGTAAAACAAAACAAACGAAACCTAAAATTATAATATTAAACTACAAAAATAAAGTCTAGCAACTACAAGAAACGAAACAAAAACAACAACAACAACACTATTAAATTATATAATTTATAACAACAACAACAAAAATCAAAAAGGGGAAATTACTTTTTTCTCTTTTCTTCTAATTTTAATTGCTTTTCATTTGTTTTTGGCTTCCTGTTAACTAATTTAAGAACAAAAAAAAAAAAATGAAATGGAAACCAAAACCAAATCTACAAAATTTATTTTGAATATTTTTAGAGCTAATAGATATCAAATAGTAAGTTGGAAAAACGAAATGACAATGACTGGAATCAAAATTCAATATATATATACATATATATATATTTTTTTTTACAGAATTTGAATTTCTTTTTAAAGTTTATTTTGTCTAAGAGATTTCAGAGAATTGCCATAGAAATTGAAAGGATATTTTTTTTTGGTTTCAATCGTTCTTCTTTTCGTCCTTGTTGTTTTTGAACAACTTACTATTCAGTTCATAAAGATCGAGTAACATTTGTGGAAATATGTTTTGCAATTCCGAACAACTAAAAAATATATCAGAAACATAAACAAGAAATGATTAAATGAAAGAAACACTGCCTACACACACGAAAAACAAACAAAAAAAAAAAGGATACAAATTATGATAACAAGAAACTAGCAACAAATTGCAAACGAAAAGAAAAACCAAACAATACAACAAAATGCAAATAAATGAATTTAACAAAGAGAATAAAACATTACCATATACTAACTAACTAAAGATACATACTAACAGAATACAGTTGCAGTTCGTATTTCGTAGATAGCCAAGAATTAAATGAAACAAATTGAAACAGCTAAAAACAAAAACAAAAGAATTAACTACACTTAACTAAAACTGACACAACAACCAAAACGGATGGGGAATGAGAATATATATATATATATATATATATATGAATATGAATATGGGTAATCGAAATACAACAAAAATACAAAGAGAAAACCGACAACCTTGCATCTTAGATTTCTAGAGTTACCAGGTACACATAATGTACAATAATTAAATTTAGCTACAAAAAAAACAACATTTTTTTGTACAGTCCACACGAAGGAAAGGCGAACCGAAAACTAAATGAAAAACAAAGTCAACAAGTAACTAAAATTGAAAACTAATTAACTATTAATGAATATGTAATTAAACAAAAAAAAAATATTACAAAAAACAAAAATCTATTTTGAAATGTACTTGGAAATCGAATTGAAATTCAAAGTTCACTGTTAATAATTCATCACACACACACACACACACACACAGACAGACAGACAGAGAGAGATAGCATGGCAACTCTAGCATAATAATAACTGTAATTTGGCCGAAAATTTGGCTAAGAAAAGAAGAAGAAAAGTAAAGCAAAGTAAAATAAGACGAGACATGTTAACAATTAATTATCAAAACGAGAGTCTAATTACATATTATAATAATTACAATACACAAACAGACAAACACACACACAGACACACACACACACACACACATATATATATACATAAAACAAATAGCGAAAACGTTCTCGATCTAAAAGCCAAAACAAACACAAATTGGTGGATAGTAGAATGATTAGGATGAAGCAGAGCGGCAACATCATTAGTAGAGAAAGAGAGAGAGGCAGAGATAGTTATAAAGAGAGAGCGACAGCGAGAGAGAGAGAGAGATAGAAATCCTCCAGATCCTAGTTAATTAAAATTGTACATTTTTATCATTAAGATTTAAGCCCGAAATGCGTATATATATCAATCTATATACATACATGTATGTATGTATGTACACAACATGATGTATGTATGTATGTATATGACAACAACAACAAAACAAATACAAAATTGTGTATCGTAATAAATTACAAATTAATTTTACAAAAATCAAAGTTGTTGTTTTATTAAATATCTATTGAAAACGAATCTTGTTTGATTCCTCCTACTGATTAAAATGACTCAATTTTGTGATCAGGAATGACTCATGATGGAAAACGTTATCCTAGTCATTGGTACTATTGATAAATTGAATATGAACATTTCTCTATTGTTAAAAGAATCACATTTTCAATCATAAGCTACTCATTTTTTAGTCATATCATCAAGATGGTCTAAAATAGACCATATCCAACCTTACTTCTAGGTTTTTGAAACGGAAAATGCCTGAGACAACTGTGAGAAACACACGTGACCCCCGCTTAAAACGAGAGAATCACGTTCCTAGGGAAATTGGAACAGCCTTACTTCTACCTCCCTAACATCCAAATATCATCGAGAAGTTTGAGAAAAGTTTCTCAAATGGATGTTTGTACAAAACGAATGTTGTCTGTGAAATCAATAGATCGAAACAGAGGATAGACATTATTATTATTGATCAAATACATATGTTTGTATGTAGACATTGAACTTTGGAAATGAATCTGAATTTGGATACCTGTTTCTGTCCAGGTAACATCAATGGATGCTAATTATTACAGCTCACAGAAATGAAAGGTGTGAATGGGGAAAGAGAAATTGTTGGTTTGACTCTTTGGTAAGGTTTCGCTTGATATTGTTACATGGATTGGTTGATGAACTTGAAAGGATGCCCTCCCAATGAGACATGTTATGGCACCATCCTATCTCCTGATACGTCAAATCGAAACTTTTAATGGCAATTGTAAGCCATTAACCTCAACTGAAATCTACGGCCAAAGTGTCAGTAAAACTGTTTCCTCTCAAACTGTAAATCGCAAATCGAGTTTAGTTGTATTTTTAGAGTTTATATTTGGGTAATCACGCATTTGCTTAATGATTAGCATAATTAAATGGCAGAAAAAAGACGACGAAAAGTTTGCAATAAACCAAAGCCAAAAAAGTCAGCCGATGGGTACAAAGTGGTAAGGGAGAAAAGCAGCAACAACAACAAAGAAAGCGAAAGTATGTTAACATAAATCGATGATCAAGGGAAAAGCATAGATAAAGCTATTTTTAAACATGAAACCGCAAGGACTTGGTGGAACCGCTCACTAACTCGCACACACACACACACACTCGCTAGGTGTAAGTAGGTGCCTTAGTCCCTTTTCTTTGATTAGGGGGTTGGGAGGTTGGAGGTTATGCGATTTGTGTGCCCAATTGGCCAGGCCAGGTGACATACAGCTCAGGCTCAGGCTCTGGCTCAGGCCCAGGCACAAGCGCAATGTGCTTGGCATAAAAAGGAAACCGACAGTCGACAGCCGACAGCAGACAGCAGGAAGAATAGTGCCAGAGAGGAGGGGGAGGAGGGACGGGTGGTGGTGTAACCAACATAATAATAAAATACAGCTAGGCAACCGTAAAATTCCTTAACATGAATCGATTTAACGAAGCCTAAAGGAAACCCCAATTCAAGTCACTCAGATTCAGGCAGCCATTTGGCCAGGTACAGGATTAATTTTTCCTCATTTTTCTCTCACTCTTTCTCTCTGCATCTCTACTTTTCTCTCTCTCGCTCGGTCGGGCTATCTGTTCGTCCGTCTATCTTTCAGTTTCCTCATTTTCTTTAAGTCACACAAAGTAAGCCAAGTGAAAAGAATTAACTTTAAATTAAAACTTTTTATGTAAAACAGAAAGAACAGGAAAAACTCCTCACACACTCAGAGAAAGAGAGCGAGAGAGATACATACATACATATCTCCAAGTGAAATAATTTTCAATTTTTATTTGTTTCGCCAATTTCTTTCCTCCCTCCCACCGTTTTATTTTCTTATGCAATAATATATCTTGGAGAGATAAAGAACCCGTAAAGAATCAGCGTACATCATGTTGCCTAATCTGAAGACTCGTCGCATAAGTGGCCTCCAGCTGGCTGGGAAACATTTGGGTCCAGTGGCCAAATGTCCACCACGCTATTCCGAGGAGGATTGGGACTACAATAATAAGATTAAGTTTCGTATAACCTGCGATCAGGAGAAGCTGGCGGAACGCATTGTGGAGTAAGTGGAGTAGGGGGCAAGTTCTTTTAACATAGCTAATGGTTTCTCTCCACTAGAGAATCTCGTCGTGTGGTCGATGAGACCAAGGACACCACCAAGAATTGGCAACGCGAGGTGGAGCATCATATGCGTGAGCGGACCAGTGAGATACGTTTTCTGGTCGATGAATTGAATCGCCAGAAGAAGACTGCCATGCTGGAGGATGAGGCACTGAGCACTTATCGCAATCGTGTGCTCAATGCCATAGAGTTTCTCAAGGAGAAATCGTTGGCCATTTGCAAGCAGTGCCTGATTCTTCGTGAGGGTCGCATCGGTGTGGATCTATGCGATGATGAGGTCGACCGTTCGTTGCGCCGCGAACTGAAGGTCATCAAGGGATGTCAGGGTCTAGCCGATGCCGCTCTGAAGGAGGCCGAAGAGCAGATACGCAAATTGCGAGCTGCCATGTATCTGCTGGATCAGGATTTGGCCGCCAAGGATAAATCTCTGGCCATTGATGAGAAGAATCTGAAGCTAAAAGAGTTCCAGCATGATTTGGGCAAGGGACAAGATCTGTCCAAGCAACATTGGTGAGTCAGTAACCCCCATTATGAAAAATGTAGATTATTTTGCTGTTGACCTACTTTTGTCCACTCTTAATGAGCAAATTTCCTTTTGATTTTTCCCGTTCTTTGATAGCCAATTTTCGTTGACCGAATGGCAGGCCCAGACCTATGAGAATCTGGAGGCAAATGCCAAAGCCTTGGTTTCTGCTGGCCAATTGCGTGCCTATATCGATCTGCTGCTGAAGCAAGTTTGCGAGGATATGCAAAATCAAACGGATCGCACCAATGAGGCCTTCGAGCGACGCATTGCCGAGACGAAGCATGTCAAGCAGTGCCTGGAGAACAAGCACAAGGATACCATGGATCATATCCATCAGGTGCAGCGCAACATGACCGATCTGGAGAAGGAAATGATGGACAAGCAGCGGGCCATAACGCTATGCCAGACGCGCCTTAGTAATCGTGCCCATCGTCCGGGTCTTGAGTTGACCTGCGATATGGTCCAGGATGCACTCTATAACGAATTGCAGGCCTTGAAGGCATCCGTCTGCAAGCTGAATCAGAAATTGAATGAAAATAAGGCATCGATGCGTTATTTGATGCATGTCCAGGTCATGCAGGAGGAGGAGATCAATATTAAGGCAAATACTTGCAAAATTGATGAGGTCGATTGCATGACCTTGCGTCAGGCCCTGAAATATCAATCGTTCTAAAGGATCCAAAGAGAAGCATCCAAATTTTCATCCACAACCATCCTTCCTCCACTTGTAGTAAAAAACAAAACAAAAAAAGAAAAACACCAAAAAAACTAAAAAGTAACAAACTGAAAAACAAAAGTAAAACCAACTAATTGTGCAATTTAATCAAATTAGATGCATGTGCATTTATGCATACCAAATGTTTCGCGTTCAATTCAAAATTACTATTATAATAAATATTGAAATTCACTTAACGAGTTCCATGCAAAACAATGCAAAACAGAAAAACAAGCGTGTATTAAATTGTGTTGACTATTAGCCCAAAAACAATCTATTTGTGGTAGAATCTTTTTTTAAATTTTTTTTCTGCAATCCATTGCATCAAATGATATTTTTGCAAAAGTTTTTTTTTAAGATTTAAAAAAACCGCCTTTTTTGGTTTGTTAATGCTGATCGATTCTTAAAAAAAAATTCGTCATCGAATTGCTGAGAAAGTTATCGAATGTAATCTATCGATAAGACGCAAGTGTCTGATGCGGTATTTTTTACAATCGATATTTGGGCAGTACCGCTATCGATGTTGTCCACATCACTAGTGTCATCGATTGCTATGAGTTGTAACCCTGAGGATTGGAAGAGAGAAACGTAAAAAAGAACCAAAAAAAAAGGGAACAAACATCCTTAATTTTGGTTAATGTTAAGCTGAAAGTTCACTGGAACTCCAATATAAGGGTAAGACTTCCATTAATTATTAATGGTGGTCGCTGTGGTCAGTGAAACTAGAGTGGTTTCAGTAGCAACAACAAAACTTTTGCCGCCGCCACACAGACACGATAAAAAAAAAAAGAAAAAAAAAATGGAGTACAGCTGCCGCCACATAAAAATCAATAAATGTCAAATCGAAATTGTTAATTTTCTTTTAGGATGTCGAAACGCAGCGCTGAGGATGCTGCGGCCACTGGCGGTAGCAGTTGCCTGGTGGCTGCCGCTGCTGCAGGTCAGCCGCCAATCAAAAAGGTTCACTTCGAGCCGCATCTAATTGGGCCCGTCTCCACGCTGGAGGAGATGGACATCAAAGTTCTGGAATTCCAGAATAAGAAGCTGGCCCAACGCATTGAGCAGCGAATGCGTACCGAAGCCGAGCTGCGACATCGAATCGAGCAGCTGGAGAAGCGTCAGACCCAAGATGATGCTGTTCTCAATGTGGTAAATCGCTATTGGAACCAGCTGAATGAGGATATACGTGTTCTCTTGCAACGCTTCGATGCCGAAACAGCCGATGAATTAGAGAATAAGAATGAGAATGAGGTGACCACATCGTTTCTCACCCAACTTTCCACATGGGACAAGGAAGAGCTCGATGAGAAGCTCGCCAATCGGGTACAAGTCTCCAAAAGAGCTGTGGCCAAAATTGTTCAAGTTATAGATAGGTTAATGCAAAGAAATGAAAAGATAACACAAGTTTTAAAAGGCGAAAAAACGCCGGCATCTTCATCGACATCGACAACAGCGGCAGCAGCAGCTGGCGCTGGAGCTGGTGCCTCCGGTGGTGGATCCGATGACACAGAGCAGCCACCATCATCCGATCCAGAAGCATTGGCATCATGTGTTCAAGCCCTGGAGGAAACTCTGAAACAAACTCATATAGAAATTATGACAGAAAATCGTAAAGTTCAAAATTTAAATACTTCGCTGCATGAGAAATTCCATACAATGTCGCTGAAAATGAAAGAATATCAAGATGCCCTCACCGCCAAGGAGACGGAAAATGCTGAATTGAAAAATCAAATCGATGAGCTACAATATGACTTGGAGAAGATCCATTGTCGTAATGATAAATTGGAAAATCATTTGGCCGAAGCCATTGAGAAACTGAAGGCCTATCATCAAATCTATGGGGATCCCAATAAGACTACAACAAATTCTTCCAAAATGCCCACCGGCACAAGTGGTGGCGGTTCTGGCGGGGGTTCCGGCTCTGGTGGCGGCACAACCAATGTAAATAGCCAACATCTCGAAGAGCTGCAAAAGGAACTCGAAGAATATCGCGAATTGGCCAATAACCGTTTGCAGGAGCTGGACAAATTGCATGCAACACATCGCGAGACACTCAAAGAGGTGGAGAAACTTAAGATGGATGTGAGTATGATGAGTTCCGGAGTAAAGTAATCCCCAATCAATAACTTTTCGCTTTCAGATTCGCCAACTGCCCGAATCGGTAATTGTAGAGACCACTGAATACAAATGCCTGCAGTCTCAATTCTCAGTTCTCTACAACGAGTCGATGCAAATCAAGACCATGCTGGATGAGACACGTAATCTGCTGCAGACAAGTAAAAATCAACATCTCCGGCAGATTGAGGTGATGGAGAGTGAAGAGCTAATTGCCCAGAAGAAGGTACGCAGTGAGATGATCCAAATGGAGGATGTCCTGGCTCTCATACGCAAGGAATACGAAGCCTTGCGCATAGAATTCGAACAGAATATGGCAGCCAATGAGCAGACGGCTCCGATTAACCGAGAGATGAGGCATTTGATAACCTCGCTCCAGAATCACAATGGCCAGCTGAAGGGGGAAGTGCAGCGGTATAAACGCAAATATAAGGACACTTCCACGGATAATGTGAAGCTGCGCAAAGAGCTGGATGACGCCTTGGCCAAATTGGACAACAATAAATCCCAATCATCGGCTGGTGGCAGCGAAGAGGTCAAACAGGAATTGGGTCTGGCAAATGTAAAGGAGGAGAATGTGAATAGTTCATCATACTGCCAAGATCCGGGCAGTGATTCCAACATGGCCATTAAGGAGGAAAATTCGGCATCAGCCGAAGATGAGGCTGACGATGATTGCAGTAAGGATGTGAAAGATGGTATAAAACAGGAGAAACTGCAGACTAATAGCGAGAATATGAACGAGAAAAAAGATTCACCGGGTCCAGCTAATTCGACGCAAGCAGCGGGTTCAGCAAACGCCACAGTAAATGCTGGTGGAGCCACACCAGCTGCTGGTGCGGGTGCTGGTGCTGGTGGTGGAGGAGGCGCTGGAGGAGGTGGCAGTGCTGGGGCAGCAGCAAATGTCAAAACGGAAAAGGATTCGAAAGAGGGGTGTCAAAGCCAAGGAAATGAAGGCAGTCGAAAGTGAAACTGTTCGTGACCTAAAGGCCCAATTGAAGTAAGGAATCCTTCATGCACCTAATCCTTTTCATCCCACTAATCCTTATTTCATTTTTCCATATTTTCACAGAAAAGCTTTGAATGACCAAAAGGAAATGAAGCTGCTACTCGATATGTACAAAGGCGTGTCCAAGGATCAACGCGATAAGGTCCAACTGATGGCCACTGAGAAGAAATTACGCTCTGAGATTGAAGATTTGCGGCAGCAATTGAAAAAGCTGCAGGAAAGCAAACGGGAGGAGCGCAAAAAACTGGCCGATGAGGAGGCTTTGCGCAAGATCAAGCAACTGGAGGAACAGAAATATGAACTACAAAAACAGGTGGCCAATCACAAGCCCTCGGAGAATGCTTGGAGTGGGCCCGGGGGTCCAGCCGGTGGGCCAGGTGGAGCCGGAGCCAATTATAGTCGACCCTTTGTCGGCTCGCATGAGGAGGAGGCCCTGCTCAATGAGATGGAGGTGACAGGTCAAGCATTCGAGGATATGCAAGAACAGAATTCCAGATTAATTCAACAACTGAGAGAGAAAGATGATGCCAATTTCAAATTGATGTCCGAGCGGATAAAAGCCAATCAATTGCATAAATTGCTGAGGGAGGAGAAGACGGTATTGGAGGATCAAATGGCCACGGCCACAACTCAAATCGAAGCCATGCATATTGTCCTGCGTAAGTTGGAGGAGAAGGAGCGCAGCTTACAAGCCACTGTGGCGTCCATTGAGAAAGAGTTGATGCTCCGGCAACAGGCAATGGAAATGCATAAACGCAAGGCTATCGAATCGGCACAGTCGGCGGCCGATTTGAAATTGCATCTCGAAAAATATCACGCACAGATGAAGGAGGCCCAACAGGTGGTGGCGGAAAAGACCAGCTCCCTTGAGGCGGAGGCCTACAAGACGAAACGCCTTCAGGAGGAATTGGCCCAATTCAAACGCAAAGCGGAACGCATGAAGAAAATGGAAATGTCCGGCACCACCATCGATGAGGTGATGATCGAAGAGATTCGCGAGTATAAAGAAACTCTCACATGTCCTTCCTGCAAGGTCAAACGGAAGGATGCTGTCCTATCCAAATGTTTCCATGTCTTCTGCTATGACTGCCTCCGCACTAGATACGAGACGCGGCAGCGCAAATGCCCTAAATGTAACTGCGCCTTTGGCGCAAATGATTATCATAGGCTATATCTCCAGTAAATTTAACTCATTTAATATGTATATATATATGTATATATAAAATGCCTATATATATATATATATAAATCCTTATTTCTACCTTGGTATAAATCACAGCATTAGCAAGCTTCACTATCCCATTCATTTCTTAAGAAACAACACGCAAAAAACACTTCATTTTCATGAGTTAATAATTTTTTTTTTCCAACCACCCCCCCTCTCACATGAGACACAAGTTCAGTTCTATCGGTTTATATAAATATATATATATTATATATAGAATTTAGTTTTTTGTAAATCAAACTTTAATTTTAAAGAAACGATCTAATTTTTGGAAACTAAATGTTCGAAAAACAACTAAATAAATGGCTAAAAATATTAAGTTTAGTATACATCTAAAAAGTTTTTGATAATGGTATGGTGCATGCTATATTATTTATTAATTTTTGTTGAATTTATAGCAAAAATTGAATATAATTAGATTTACACTGAAATTTAAATATTATTTTCAAATGTCGATATTTTAACGCTGGCGTTATCGATACTTTAGAGAATTTTAAAAATAATCGATTTCGTTCAAGAGTGTGGCCACACCTTTTGCCGCTTCCCTATCCAAAGCAAGCCAGATCTGACGGGAAAAAATCCGAAAATGGCAACACTGGCTGTCATGTATCATTGTTGTTTTTGTTTTCGTGGTGCGCGGTTGTGTGCGGTCGGTTTGTAAATTTGTAAATTGGTGTGGGCGCGCGTCGTTCGGTTCCTTCTTTTTTTTTTGTTTGCTCCGTTTCCGCCGCCTGCAAGTTGATGATTGAAAGGTTCGGGTTTATATTTTGTGTGCGTTTTCAAGCGACGAAAGTGAGTGAATTGCCATCTAGATAAATATACAAATTGTGCTGCCTTCAGCAGCGTTTAAACTGAAAAGTGCAAAGTTGAAGCCGACCTCCGGGAGGCAAATTGAATTTGAAATTGCAAAAAGAAAAAGACAATTCTCATCGATTTTTCCTTTCACACCAGTTGTGCGTGTATGTGTGTGCATGAGAGGGATACATTTAAGGTCCTGCCCAGGACTACAAATACGAATAAAAACCATCTTGTGTTAGGTAAACGAAACAGAGCAGAAAACACACACGAAAAAGGACGAGCGATCGAGGGGATAAAGGACCAGCTGCCTGCAGCTGCTTCTGCCACGGGCCCTGCCCAACTCTGCTAACTCTGAGCAAAAAAAAAAAAAAAGAGAAGAATAATGCGCATAGCTTCTCTCTGTCTGTCTGACTAAAAAAACATTGTTTGATCTTTCAATTTGCACAAACCGAAAAAACAAAATTGGAACAAAACAAAATTGTTATTGCAAAAAAGTTGCCGTCCATTTTTTTTTTGCACACTCAGCGGGAGCAACAAAAATAATAAACACAATACCACAGAGAGGGAGAGGGAGAGAATGCTCTATACCCTCTGACATTTGCTCCTCCAATTTCAATTCCAAACTCGAATCCCAAGGAACACACCATCACAACAACAACAGCAACAGCAAACCGAACAAACAACTTTGACGGCTGCTGCCGCTGTCGCTTCTCTGTGGGTGAGTTAAAAAAAACAACAAAAAATACATAAGAAAAGAAAAAAATGTTGCGGATAGAAAGTTGTTATCGACCAAAAGGAGGTACTCTGCAGGCAGGCGGAGGAGGTGATGATGATGATGGAGGAGGCGGAGGAGGAGAAGGAGTCTATTTGCGGTTTGGCGTCGTCACTTTCTGGTGGTGTCGCCTTCTGCATGATGCTGATGATGGCAATGGTTAAGCATTTCCAACCCAAAGGTCAGACATCTACCCTACCACCAAAGGGCATCTTAGGCCAAAGCATACACTACAATTTCTATCCATATTGACCTCGCCTCGAACCTTTTCCGTAACAAAGAAAGGGTATCTTTGATTCAGTTTCTTCACCAAATCAGGTGGAAGGGGATCCCCCACCATCCCCTTTAAACACATATTGTTTAACCTACTGTGTGGGGGGGGAAGGGGGGAGTGCGAGGTAATTTCATTTCATTTCGCTTCACTTTGCATGACTTTAGCCATAATCGATTTTGTTGGCAAAAATCAGGAAGACTGCAATTTAATGTCAGTCAATCAATTTACTTACAAAACACAATCCGCCCTCCCCTCCCCTCCCTCCACTCCACTCCCTCCGACAAGTGACGACTCGTATTTAGATGGCCTAGTTATTATTACCATATTTATTCATGAGCTAAACGATGATGAAGCGGACATGGCGCTGACCGGCATTGTGTCTATCTCACATAATGCGACAAATTTCCATTTGCGATGCAAAACTTCAGGAAAATGTTAATTAAAGTTTCAATTAAAAAAAAAAGAAACAAAAACGGTTTCCGCCTTGTTTAAAGATTAACTGATCAAACTCAACTTACTTTCCAACTCCGACAACTTTTGCATCTTGTGTGAAACTCACATTACCCATTACAAAAATTGATTGGCTTGGAGGAAACATGAAACAAACTAAAAGTTCCAGGATCTTAACCCTTTTTGTGCTTGTTAACTTGGACATTCTCACACAAAAGGATACGGACCATAAACAAGAAAGGGCTTAAATTCGTGAAAAATCTCAAAAACCAAGCATCAATCACGAATATGACAAACTCAAACTCTAAGAAATTATATCGGGTTAAACCATAAGATCCATAGGAATGATCCTATATTGATGGCCATCATAGTGTAAGCCTTTTTGTTCGAATTCCTTTGTTGTTATTAACTTATAGGGTGAAAGGGTATTAAAGTCGCCAAAATGTATGTAACAGGCAGAAGGAAGCTTTTTCGACCCCATAAAGTATATATATTCTTGATCAGCATCTACAGCCGAGTCGATCTAGCCTTGTCCGTCCGTATGAACACCTAGATCTCGGAGACTATAAGGGATAGAGACACCAAATTTGGTATGTGGGTTCGTGTAGTATGCAAAGTGATCAAGTATATTTCAAATTTTTGCCACGCCCCTTTCCTCCTCCTCAATTGAGAAAAGGGCGTTTATCTCAAAAACCATTTTAGCTAGAGACACCAAATTTGTCATGTGTATTTGCTTAGTAAATGCTCACATTTTCTATGTGTAAAGATTTCGCCACGCCCTTTTACGCCCCCGTTATTTGAAAAAAATACGCCCCGATTATCTGCCGTAATTTTTCACCTTGTGCAATTAAATTTGGCACACTTAAATTCGATACTAAAATCCAGCTAAATACCAAATTTGATCAAAATCGGACTAAAAATAGCCAAGTTATGCATTTAAACCAGAGTTGGCCGTTGGCTGGTGGGGGCGCCAGGGTGCTCGTTGCATGTTTAAATGCTTTAAGAATTCAATGTGGATAACTTTTAAAGTTTATTGAACTATTTTTCATTTAAACTATATTTGTATATTTAAGGATTTTGTTAAACTTTCTACTGACGAGCGACAAATTGTCATAGAAACTCTTTGAATTGATGAAGTTTTGTCAGTTGTTAATTGTTATTATTAAAGTTTATTCGTCTTGCCTTTAGTTAAATTTCTTTTATGTTTACTGAGCTACAACTGAGCTTAACCACTTTGTTGTGATGTTTCCTTCTCATTTTTTCTATTTTTCTCTGACGCATTGTTGAATTTTTCTGAGGAAGTTTTTCGATTGATAAAGTCTTATCGGCCCGATGGCAAATTAACCCACTGTGGTCTTTTTTTTTTCTTTGCTAAATGCATTTATAATGTACACACACACACACACACGAGAACACTTTGTTGTTGGCAAAGACATTTTTAGCGAGGCTTATCGTAAGAGGGCCGATAAGAATTTGGCATTTTATTCATATACATATAGATTTGTTCATGTATAATTTATTGTTATGATAAACAAGTTTTGGCAAGTGTGTGAACTTGAACAAATCGATGCATATTCCCCTTCTTCTCTCTCCTTTGTCATTTTGTTTATAGATATTCAATTTGTTATGGGTCTGGGTCTGGGTCCGTTTTTTCAAGGTCAGTTTCTTTCGGGTTTTAAAGAGACAAGGTTTCATATCATTTTACGTTGAACAAAAGCATGAAAGGGATTGCATTTCCTGGGGGGGGTCGGGGTGAGGTTTGGCCTGGCTTAAGTTTGCAGCTTGCCAAAAGTTCTTGAGACATGGAATTCTATGAGGCATTTGACAATGAGCTGAGGCTCTCAGGCGAGACAAAAAGGCGGCTGAATAAACTTAGCCTGCCTGCCTTTTCGCCTCCCCCTCCCCACCTTCTTTTGGCTTCCTCTTATTTCATTCATGCCCCATTGTCATTTTGAATTTTTGCTCAAGTTTTTACAATGCTTTCCACTTTTTTTTCCGTTGCCTTACCAACTCTGTGAGTCTGGTCAATGGTCAAGAGCAAGTCATGCCCCATCCCCCGCACTTAAACACTCTCCACATTTAGAGAGTGTCATGTGGCACATGCCGAAGCTTTTGCTCTACCAAGCGTGAAGTACGCTCATCATAAATCCAGTTCGAGCTATAAACTATACTATATACATATATAGTAGATAGTTGTAAAAACCAAATAACAACAACGGAGCAAAAAAGTCTTACTAAAAGTTTATTTAATGTTACCAAAGACTTTTTCGGGGTTCCATCCAAGTACGAGAGAGAGAGAGAGAGAGAGAGAGAGAGAGAGAGGAGGGACTTTCTCTGGTCTAGATGACAAATAATTTTATTTCGTTTTTTTTTTTTTTTAGTAGTTGGCGTAATTGCCAACGCAATGAGTTGTTAATTAAATCAGAGAGAAAAGGCACAGAGGGCGGCCAAAGAAAAGAAGAAAAAATGGTAACAGAGACAGAGAGATAGAGATGGAGGGGGTAAGGGAATAGAGAAAGATATACATAGTTATATAGAGAAATAAATGCAATAGTCATCATTTTCATTCCGGTTTAGTTTGGTTTTCTTCCTCCAAGTATATTTTGCTTCGTTGTTTTTTGGACCAGGCCAATGAACGCCCTCATCGGCTTAAGAAAACTAACAAGAAACAGCAGAAGCAGCAGCCACACATGTTCTTTGATTTCAGTCTGTCTCTTGCTTTTTTGCCCTCTTTTTGTCCCTCGGATCGGTTTGGCTTGTTTTTTTCGCAGCAACGGATAATGTTGGGGTTATTAAATCGGTAAAATATATACGTATATATACATATGTATGGTCTATTTCGAGAAACAGTTTCAGTGATTTAGCCAATTTAAAGCAGAGCTGCAAAACAATAAGCAAAAGAGCAGATCGGAATAGATTTGTTAGAGAGAAATGAGAAACGAGTGATAGCCAATGAAACAGATTTCCAGGAGGTTTCTTCAGAACGAGGGAATCCTAAGGGATGATGGACGAGGACAATGAAAGGACGCAATAGTGTATTATATAATGATGACATAAGAAGAGATGGAATCCTATAGAGAAGGACCTCAAACAATATAGATAAAGTTATAACACCATATGATGGCATTATGTGATGGGATATGAAAAGGATAACCCAGTTTAGCTCCTTTTGCACCCATTGTTCTGACTCTTTGATTAGTTTGACCCATTCTGGTGAATGGCATGAACGAACCCGATTAGATGCAATTTAGCCTCATTTTTCGACTTTTCCAACTTTTCCGTGAAACTCCAAATGCAAAATGAAACCTTTGCGTGCTCGTTCGGTTGCCGCCGAAAAATTGTTTTTAACAGCAACAACAACAACAACAAATAATAAAACAAAAACCGAAAAAAACACAGTTAAATCAACAACAATTCACCAGAGGCAAACTTAAAAAGAAAAAAACCAACAGAAAATATATACTAAAAACGAACAAAAACTTCAAGTCGATTCAGTTGGACGATTCTTCCTGTTATTTTGATTGTGTTGGATGTTGTTGGGCCGTCTGATTCCCAAAAGCTGCATTCGTGACAGCCAGCTGGCAACATTAGACGCCTTGCCCAGGCCCACCTCCTAGCTGCCGCCCATGCCACTCCTCCTATACACCCCTTGCACAACCTTTTCCCCCTGTTTCTCTCTGCATGGCTATCATGTTTATTCTTTTGTTGTTGTTTTTGTTTGATTCATTAAACACGACGCAGACGGAGTTGGAGTTTGAGTTGGAGGAGGAGGAGGAGCAGCTATTGCCTCCGCTTATCCATTCCATTCCCCCGCTTCGGTCTGACAAACAAATTGAAACTGTTATGAGAAAAAGATAAATACAAAGGGAGTGTGGGGGGGGGCAGTAATAGAATCGTCTAAAAATTAGAAAATCATGCTTAGAATTTTCCTATTTCCATCGCCTTACCCCCAACCCACCAGCCCACCTGTCCCCAGTCGACCGTTTCATGCCATAGGCATAATGTGCGCTAAGTCGGCAGGTGCAACACCAAAAAACCAATGAAAAAGAATAAGAAGAAGCATTGGAGGAAAAAACAAGTAAGCAAAAGTAAACCCGGAAGAGTCAAAGAGCTGTGTGAGCTCTTACTTCCCCCCACAATCCCCCAAACTTTTCTCCTGCTTCTCCTTTTAGTACTCTCTCTCTCTCTATCTATCCCACTTGTTCCTATCTCACGAAATAATATTTTCAAATTGTTACATTTCAATCATACACTTCAGACGACTTGAGTTATACCCATTCATCGATTATATGATTGGATAGTCTGTATAACAACGTGTATAACAGTTTGTATAACAATCTGTGCAGTAGTCCATATATGTTTATGGGTGTGTGAGAATTACAACAGCACAAGACACGTTGATTTGCATTAAAACAGTCGTATAACAGCTGTATAACATTCGTATAACAGTTGTATAGCTAATGTATAACAGTTTATCAGTTTCTTAGGCCTATTTTTTGTTGGATTCCTAATTATGCGCATGCATTTCCTGCTGGGCCCGATGGAGTCTCTTACTCATTTGAATTAATGGGTATCAAAGAGAACTCAGTGCACAGAATTTTCAATTGGCATCGTCGTCGTTTGTCCCCATCTTCCCCACAAAGAGACAGAGGAGACAGAGACAGAGAGAGAGAGAGAGAGAGAGAAGGAAACGAATACATACAAATAAACATAAACTGGGTGCGCACAACTTGCAACTGCAACTCATTATAACTGTGAAGTTTTTGGTCTTCAGAGAGGGGATAGTGTGCGAGAGGGGTGGCTGGGGGGGAGTTGGATACGGGCTAGCTATGCTACAACTCGATTGTAATTCGCAGCACACAAAAAAAAAGTGCTTCACTTCATTTGAGTTGAGTTTCATTTCGTGTGTGTGTGTGTGCGGGAGGGGTAGGGTAGGGGACAGGAAGTGCTTTCCAAACATTTGACAACAAGGAGTGTCCGCCATTTGGGGCGTGTCACACTAAAATCCGCCCATATCGAATAACAGCGCCATAACCCATAACCGAATTGTCCACCTGTTCATTGAGCTTGCCCATCAATTAAAAGCAGTCTGCCATATAAATTAAGCTCTATATGTATATCCACTGTATGTGTGGTGTGTGTGTGTGTGTGTGTGTGTGTATGTATGGGAACTATAGCAGATCAGCTTTGGGGGGTTATCCCCACTCACTCACTCACTCTTAAGCAGAGCAGCAGAAAATAAATTGTTGAAATTGGAACTAAATTGTTTTCAATGCAACCGACACAAAACAGCAACAACAATGAGATGAGAGAAATTTATGCAAGTGAATGGATTTCCCTCTTTCGCATTTTCCCAGTTCTTCCAGTTCCCAGTTCTCCAATTTGTCTCTCTCTCTCTCTCTGTCTTCCCCCTTTAACGCATCCATCAACATATGGCCTAAGCCCAAGGAGTTGGAATAAATGGAGCTGGAGCAAAGCGGATCGCATAAATAAAATTTGATGTATGTATGTATATATAATGTATACATATGTATGTATGTATAATGTATACATATGTATCTAAATATGTATGTAAAAGTAGCATATGGTCAAAGTAGAAGTTTTAATACTGAAACAGAGAAACAAGTTTGATCTAATCTGGGATAAGACGACGAGGACGAAGAGGAGCAAGGAGGAAAACTCCACCAGCTGCACCATATGGACATTAGATAAAGGTTCCATTCCACTCCAATTTCAATTTCAAGTGAATACTGTCTAAACAATAGTAAACAAAATATCATGTACTTTTAGACACAATCAGCGATTGACGGAAATAATAAATATCAAAATGAATATTAGCTTTGCCATCTTTTGATTATCGTTTTATCTCTTTATCTCTAGATTAGATCATTTTAGTGATCAGAATTAGTTAATCAAATGGTTCTTTAGGGGTCTAAACCCTTTGATTGGAGGGAGAGAGAGAGATAAAATATGATGAGCGACTTTTAATGATGCCGTTTGCCCTGCCCTCCCTTCCCGAACTGTTACCTATGGAGTAGTATATTATCTGGCCATCGAACTATATAGTTCGAAGACCGACTGAAGACTAGACGGACTAGAGTCAAGTTAAGTTAAGTCGTCGAGTCTTTCTCTGGCGTCTGTTTTCCTATAATTGTCGCTTCATGTTGGAATTAGTGGCAAACCAAGCTTGGCGCTCGACGCTCGACTCTTTCTCATTTTCTCACATCTATGATGGACAATTTGCTATTTGTTGTTGTTGTTGTTGATGATGTTACTGCTGTAATTAACTTGCTTTTGGCTTTGTCTCTTGTTTTTGCTCTGTCAGGCTTGGTCTTTAATCGAATTAGGCGCAAAATGCAGAGGAGGGACGACATCAACTGCTGGCTAGAGGGAAAACCTAGAGAAAGAAGAGCTTTTCATTGATTGAAGTTAATGTAGCATAACGACGAATGTCATTAAAAAGGGTTTCCAGAGAGAGAGAGAAAGGGACTACCTTTGTGGGTGTTACAGCCACTGCATCTGCTACACAGACACGGAGAGAAAAAGAGAGAGAGAGAGATGGGGATAGATGCTTAAAATATGCAACGTCAGTTCCGGTTTATTTGCCACTCCATTCTTCGGCCTAGAGTCAGACAGACATCGCTAGATAAGACGCCTTGAAACGAGTTTTTCTCTCTTGCCCTCTCTCCCTCTCTATGTCTGTCTCTGCCTGCTTTTTTCACTGTCAGGGCCATCAATTGGCATATAAGATAAGCTGCGACAACTTCATTCGCGCCTCAATGTCTGTCGCCATGCTTATATGTACATACATACATATACAGATACATATATGTAAGCCGCCAAGAGTCGCCTCAAGAGGGCGAATCTCATCCTCAATGCGCGCTTTTCCAAGAGTGCCCTTCATTAGACCTCTTGTCTGGGGGTCTACAACATTCTTAAGCATCATTCTCTTTGGATGGAGGGAAAATTGTATCTTTAAAGTCAACTCAAGCATCAATTCTTCAGCCTTTAACATATTCTAACCAAGGTCGTTCCGTTCCGTTCTGTCCAGGATATAACCGGGTTAACTGGTTTTCACGCCTGGCACATGTTGCCCCCTCTGTGTTCTCTGTATTCGAACAATATAAAGTAATTTGCTTCCAATTAACTGCAAAACTGGAGCAGCTTCATTATGTAGAGTATCTATCTACCCTCAGTCAGTTAACAACAAAAAGTTGTGATGAAATCTTCTCCAAAAAAAGCAAAATTCAACATTTTTTGTTCGGCAAATCTTTGGGAGATCGCATAACACAGCAAACATGACACTAATGATGTGTGCATAAATGAAAAAGGGTAACAATTGATAACTACATGACATGTAGATACCCTTTCGAATCAAGAATTCATTCTTGCGAGCTTCCGAATGGCGAATCTCTGACTATCTACAGGATAAATCCCAAGGGCTAAAACTTTAAGTTCTATAGACTACTAATAACAATTACCTTAATAGTTATCAAAGCACATCGGCTAATAACTGATTAGATTGAAGTGAGTTAAAGTTCAATTAGATGGGATTGTCCAAGTTTAATCTAAAGTTTCATTATATCATCAAGTGTAAATCTCAGATAGAAGTAATCAAACCCCATTCCTAGCTTTATACTTAAGGTAAATTAAGAGGATAGATGAAAAAAGACCTTTTGGGTTCAATCTAAAGTAGTTTACAGACGCAGAAGGTCTTTTGTTGGTAGTAGCTTTTCCTGGTGGTTACAGATGTTTCACTTTGACTTGACTTGAGCTAATTCGCCTAATGAATCGATCAAAAGGTGTAATAGTGCTGAAATACCCTAATTTCGATACCCTAACACAAGTGTTATCTCTTGTCATATAAGTAAAAGTATATAAAATATGATGAATCTATGATGTATAGTGGCAACTGCGAAACGAATCTTTACTCCTCTGTCTGCCTGTCTCTGTATCTTTCTATCTATGGGACAACAATGCGGCATATCAAATTGGATGCGAATGTTTTTCGGTTTTTTTTTTGTTTTGAAAGTTTTTCACAAAGAGTTTGGGTCAATGTGCCACAGGCACAAGTTATAAATTTTTTGTAAATACATATATGTATGTAAAAATTCTGCTTTTCTGGCAAGTCAGCCAACTAGATGATGATGATGAGAATGAGGAGACGTAATGAGAACTCTGAATTGTTGCTCATAAGTTGTTAGCTTAGCAGGTGGAAATGCAGATGTTGTGCCCACTTCTCGACCAAATGAACTAGTTCAAGTCAATCAAAACTTTTGACTACTATGAGAAATGACCATTTGTTCAACGGAATTGCAACTTGACCGTAAAAGCCATAATAAAAAGGGAAATGCACTTGCCCAAAAACAACAACGACAAATAGAAATATGCATTTATGTGGATCTTGCTAGGTGAAGTTAATCCAAGAAGGAATACCTGCGCATCTTTTCGTCGAGTGTATTTCAGTTTATTTTTGCCTGCGGGAAAAGGTCGTTGGCGCGCGTGTACCAAGCAAATGTGATCCAAATGCCAGGCAAAACTTAAAAATACGCACTAAAAATTTGGGTCGACCCACTATACGAATGTGAATCACTTGCTAATCTCAGTGGCTCTCTTTGTTGTTTTCTTCTTGTTTTGTGTTTGCATTCTAGGTGATCTGCCATGTCCGCGACTCTGTTCGAGATGGCTGAGGATCAACAATTGGTTATGGAACAGGAGCAATTGGTCTCTTGTTTGGCATCGATGGAGCTAACCGAGGTCATTACCCCGTCGGGCAACAATTGTGATGGCAGTGACAGTGGCTTGGATGTGGCCACCAGTAGCAGTTGTTGCCTCTCCCGTGTCACACTGCAGCGTGGTCTGAGTAGCACCAGTGGTGGCTACACCAGTAGCAATGGCCTCGAGGAAATCTACGACAGTTGTGAACTGAAAGTGGAGACCACCACACCAAACAGACGACCAAACGGTGGTGGTGGTGGTACTGTGAAAAAGAAGGTCGCCATGTTCGAACCAGATTCAGATCAGAAGGCAGCAACAACAACCACGCCAATGGGAAAAACGAATAGACAAGAAACAGAACGTAATAATCGTATGGCTGCCCAATTGAAGAGGGCAGCCAGTCTGCCAAGGAACAGTCCGGCAGCTCCAATGACACCGCTCACACCAAGAGACAAATCAACATCAAGGCTAACGACAACGTCCTCGTTTCGTGTGCCCACCTCCTCGTTGACTCCATCGCGAATGGCACGCCCACAGAAACCAGATACTTTGCCAAGTGCATTGAATCGCGCCCAATCAGTGCAGCGTTTGACACAAGTGCAGAGAACTCCATCACTGAGTCGGGCCAGAACACCGGGAACCCCTTCTGATAATGATAATCGCTGGCCGGCCAATCGTGGGTCATCGGCTCGTCGGGGCATGTCAGTGACACCAGATGTAATGGTCAATAGTCGCGGGGGCGGTGGAGCCGGCGCCGGTAAGGGCAGGAATAGTCCAGCTCCGGGTGGTACACTACCGCGACGACGTAAACAGCAATCGGTTGAAGATTTAACTGGCGGATTAGGAGGTCGTTTGTCGCGCAGCAACTCCATAAGTCGAGCGGGTGCCATAGATGCGCGAATGAGTGCATCGGTTATGGTAGTACCTACCACTTCTACCAGAAGAAGTCTGGCTCCAGTCACAGCGAAGGTGAACTCATTGCGACGTCCCCAACAGCAGCTACAACCCAGAACTCGGATCTATCACGAGACATCGGTACAAACGGCCTTAACCAGCGACGATTTGGATTTGGTTTTGGGTGGAGGTCTTCTACAAACTCGTTCTGTCGAGGCTGTCGAGCAAAAAGATCAATGTACCCAGGCTGAACCAGATCAACGGGATTTCGATATCGAACAGCTGCGTCAAGAAGTTCGACAATTGAGTGGCAAATTGCAGCGTGAGAGGGAAGAGAAGCTAGCCATGCAGCAGGAATTACATTTGAATACCGAACGTGTGATGGGCATGTTGGAATTGGCTCGAGTAGTCAGCGCAAGTGCCGGTACACCCACTTCCGAGGACAGTAACGATGGCCATGATAGCCTCCTAATGTTGGAATCCCAAATTCAGATGAGCGGACATGAGTTATTCGAACGGCAACAGGAAATTGGCCAACTGAGAGCCATGTGTCGAGCCCTGCAAATGGAAATGCGTCGCTCCTTGGCCACACAGCAGCTGCTGTTGCAGGAGAAAGCTGCCATAGAATTGGAATCCAGTGAATTGCAGGATTTCCTACAGCATGAGAAGGCTGCCCAATGTGATGCTCTACGTGAACTGGAAGTCGAACATCAGGCAGTGAAAGCCCAGTTAGCCAATCGGGAGGAAGAGGCCAAGGTATTGCGTGATGAATGCCGACACTTGGTTCGTCTCAATGAGCAGAGGCGTCAAGAGAATCGTTTGCTTCAAACCAAATATGCCGCCTTGGAGACCAAATCAAGGGAATTGATCCATCAACAGAATGCCTCAGTTGCTGGGGCTTCCACAGCATTGGCTGGCCTGCATTCACGTCTGGATGGCCTTGTCGAGCAGCTGGTCTACTCCTATAGCATTTCCGAACAAGATCTAGAGGTGAGCACTGAGTCCCACTGAAACTCCATTCTATCCACATCTGACTCTTACGTTTTTCTTCTTTCAAGGACATACGTTTCCAGACAGAATCGTTGGCTGTCGAAAACGAACAAGTTCAACGACCCAATGGTTTGGATCTGCCATTAAATTCGGCCACAACTGGTGCCACCTTAATGCTGGCCAGTGATGGTTCGTTGTCACCACAACGCAATCAATCCTTTATAGCCGCTGTCATTGGAGCCATACGTCAGGCGACCACCCATTCGGGTAAACGTCTCTCGCTGCGACAGGCTGGCAAACGTCAAGGTGGAACCGCTGGAACGTCGCAGACTATGACCACATTGACCAACAGCCATGATCTAAACCACCAGAATGGCAATGGTGGTATGTTAACTGGCTATTAGACTAGAAATTCGTCCTGATAATTGATTGAATTGTATTTCAGATGATTCCGATTCAACTGAGATGTTGGACTCGGAGACAGAACCTTGCCTGTTGATGATGGACAATGTATTGGAGGATGTTATTCAACCAGATTCACATTCACATAACATGGTATCCTCTTGCACGGGCATGATCTCTCAAATTGAATTGCCCACAGAACTGATGAGTCAAAGTAGTCATCTCCATAATGGAGGAGGCGGAGGAGGAGTGGGTGCAGGAGATGATTCACTGCAACAACTGTCCCAGGCCATAACGAATCGCCAGCAAATGGAATTGCATATAAATAAATTCAATGGACTAGCCATGAAGTAAGTGTTGCATACTTTACGGCATAAACATTTTTTTCAATCAATTCCCATTGCTATAGCCAACGAGATCAATGTAACACAGAAGATCTAAGCTGTCATGACTCTTTGGCCGAGTTGCCTTCGCTGATGGAATATAGCACAGCTCAGGCAGTTGTGGATCAGGTCATAGAAGTGGATACTCTGGTAACCAAGTTGCTCAAGGTTTTGAGACTGGTTCAATTGGATAACGACAATTGTATACAACAATTGATTGTAGACAAGTAAGTCCTGCTCTTACAATTCGCAAATCCAAATTGGTTCTTATTTAATTGTTCTCGTTCCGGCAGAAACAAACTACAACAGCATAAGGAAGATATGCTGGAGAAGCTCAAAGACTTGGAAGATTGTAATCTCAAGTTGCAAGATGAGCTTATGGATGCCACACAAGAGCTAATGATCAAGGGCAATGATCTTAGTACAGCAAAATCAGAAATGCAACGTCATCGCAATGAGATCGATGTAAGGTTTTAGACTGCAACTCGACATACATGCGAAATATGTTTCCAATTTATTGTCCATTTATATACATTTTTTTTTGTCACCATTCTATCTATATATTGATTTTTTTTTTTTTTTTTTTGTTTTTGTTGTTTGTGTGTGAGAGAGAGAGAGAGAGAACAGAGCCTTCGAAGACATTTCTATATATATCGCTTTATGATTTAGATATATGTTTGCATATGTTATATACACGTTTGCGATTTATGATTTATACAAATTGATTGTAGATGTAATTTTTAATTTAAACAAAATAAAACAAATCATCTTTAATCTTATGATTTTGTGACATACTTTTTGTTTTGCTCTTTATACAAATGTTATTGTAATTCATTATTCATACATTGTAAAATGTTTTCATACATTCATTCATTCCTCATTCAACCGAATAATCGATCTTCAACAACAACAACAACAACTACAGTCACAAATCACGTATAAAAAAGCACTATTTCGTTTAAAATGATTTACCCAAAACAAAAAACTATCGTATTTACCCACCAACTACTACTAACTAATCCTGGACAGCGTCTCAATGAGGACATCTGCACATTGAGCACTCTATGCAGCAGCTATAAGAAATTATCACCCACAACGGAATTCCCTCCCATGCACTTGCTGTCGCCGCAACAAAAGGAACCCGACCAGGGTGACATAATGGGTATATTGAATCTATTGAAAATGTGGCAAACTGGTGGCCAACTAAACGATAAACGTATCAGTAAATATCTACAACAGATTCATGGAAGTCAAGAGGTGTGTAAACCCGATATCTGATTATTCTTTCTTTTGAACGAAACCTTTATCTCTCATCTAGTTGACATCTCTGCCGCAAAATAATGTGGAACGTTTACGCATCTATGCCAATCAATTGGAAAACGTTACCCGCATTCTAAATGACAATGATTTGCCCGAGACACTGCATCAACTTAGACAGGATATGGAAATTGTTCGCCTCAATGCCAATTGGTCCCAATTGCTGGAACCCGATCACAATGACAATGCCAATGCAATTAATGGCAATGGCAATCCTCCTAATCTCAATGCCGATGTCGATGTGGTTTCATCATCAAAATCATCATCACAGTTGCCTTGAATTGTGTCAAAGAAAGCAAAAGTTAAAAATTTGATTGTTATTAATTCTTTAACTATGGTTAACTAATCGAAAAAGTTACATATTTTACTTGTAGTTAGTTACAAATGTTTGCGTCCGAAATTTTTAAATCTGAAGAAAAAAGAACATAAACAAAAACCGGTCCTGCAAAAAAAAAACAACAACTTAATAATGCTCGAAACAGTCAAATGCCATGCCCTAGAATATCTTGAAAAATTATATAGAATATTTAACTGAAATCAAGGGAAAAGTAGTTATTCATTTCTCATCCGTCTATTCTACGAGTATTATTGAGTTTTTAAAACCATTGTAGAACTAGGCTAGAAACAAGTTTATCCCAAGAATAACTTTAGTTTAGTTTAAGGCATTTTTTTTGTGCTCATCAATTTATTTGGCGTTGGTATTTTTCAAAGGTAGAGTGCATTTAGAGTCCTTAGTCTTTTTTTTCTTATGATTAGAGGATTTTTTGTAATACGTATCCATTAAGAGTTTATCCAGAATTCTTACACACATTCCACAAGACGTAAGATAAACGTCTTTCCATCTGTCTCTCCCACAAATTTACCGCTGCCCATTCAAACGGGCTTAGTTCTATGCTCTCTTTTGCTCCCATCTCTCTCTCTCTCCCACTTGATGGTTCTTGAGCATCTTCTTAGGTTTCTATTCGCTGATTGCTGTTTTGTTCTATTCGCAATCAAAATCTGTTATGGCTAAAATCAGCATCAATATAGTTCTTGAAACGGGCTTTCAGTGGGTGTTAAGAAATCTACCATTTCGTTGCAGTCAGCGTAGGTGTTGACGTCAGCAGAGCCAGCTGTTGGTTTGCTTGGTGTGTGTGAGCGAGATGAAGAGCTTAAGCTTTAAGTCATACATAGTTGCATGAAGTTGAGAAAGAGAGAGAGAGAGACGAATAGAAAATTAATCTTCTTGTTGTCCCCAAAAACGAATTTACAGTTACAATCGATTGCTATAGCATTCGATTCGACTGATCCATATATACATACACACACACATACATAAGCCCCAAATCAGCTTGATGATGAATATACATATTAGCTTATTGATTGGGCAGATAAGAATTCCCCCCCTGAATCTTACTTAATCTCTCTTGTTCCAATTGGCGTTGAAATATTTTCTTTCGCATTCCTGTTTCGAGTTGATTGTTCGAACTAATAAGTATTATAATGCTTTACTGCCGATCGTGTGTGAAGGTAATAATGAAACTACAAATTGTATAATGTATGAAAGCAAGCTCGATTTGTATAATACACGTACAATAAATAAGCATAAACTTAATGTAAAAAAAAAAAATAATATTTATAATAATAATAAAAACATCAACTATAATTTAATATAGAAGACAAAAAAAAAAAAAAATAATAATAATAATAAACACAATTTCGCGAAAATTTTTGAAATTTCTTGAAAGTTGGATATAATACATACGTATGTATACATACAAGTCTAGATAAGTCTGTAAAAATGTATATATATATGGTATAAATAATGTTCCATATATGTTTTGTATGTGTATGTGTATATAAGAATAAGTGTCCTGCGGCCTCCGCTTGGTTGTCTTTTAACGTCTTTTATCATTTACAAAATAATCTCACAATTGTGTGTGTGTGTGTGTGTGTGGGTGTGCGTGTGTGTGTGGGTAGGGGGAAAGGGTTCAAAAGGAGGGCTTACTACTGCCCATTGTGCGGGCTGGCAAGCTATTCGTCTTTACTGTGGGATTATCACGGGCCTGCGAATGAGCCACAACAATGCTTAAACATTGCACCCATTCCTCAGCATTTTTGCCATCCTTGGGCTTGAGTATTAAGGTCTGATCGGCGGTGAAAATTTCAAAGGCTTTGGGTATATTACGTGCACCCCGCGACACTTTAACCGAACGTATTTGATTCACATCGATGCTCTCACCACCGCTCTGCAAAGGAGATCACAAATGGAACAACTGACTGACATACTATATGACTGAATTCTACTTACCGAACCTTTGCAGGATAAATGCGCTCCCGACAGGGTAAAGTAACGTGTTCGCCACCTTCGAAATAGACGCCATTTGCCCTTCTTCTCTTTCAGTTGACCCTCAATCATGGGCTGATTGCTGCCATTAAGAAAACCAACTGCCTTATCCGGATGATTGCACAAAAAGCAGCCCCATTGATATTCCAGTTCATTGCAATTCGGATTCGATTTGTCGGTCTTGGAGACCTCGAAGACATCTAGAAATCCGGAATGACGTAGCTCATTAACCAAAATTTCACGGTCCTATAAGTCATGAAAAAGTATGAATAATCAAATTGATAGAACGTCAAGTTTTAGACACACCTTGACCTGAGGAAATTGACTGGTCACCAGCTCGGTGAAACTGCGATTCTCACATTTAAGTATTTGCCATATATTTTTGAGATTACTTATGCCCGGTTCCCTTGTGCTTAGCACAGATTTCTCCTTGACCTACATACGTCCAGTGGAGTTCAAATAGTTATTAAATTGTCTATTCTCTTCACCTCCGACTGCTGGGTGTAAAACTTACAAAATGTCGCACTTGAAAGTCCAGGAACATCATATGTATCCAGGTTTTAGGATTCCGGGTACGCATTGTGAAGCATGTCTTCGAATAGAGACAATGTGGACCACGAATTTGGCAGGCGAAATGCAATTTGGCCACTTTTTTTCGTTCGTCTTTCTGCAAATTCATTAGAGACTGTGTGTTTGATGTGTGTTTCGGTGTGTGCGGGTGGGTGTATGTGATTGTTAGAGATCAATAAAATATAGTTCACAACTTGTACCTTCAATACTACAACGCGTTGGCGGCGGTAAATGTTGTGATACTTCATCCATATAAGACTTAATCGAATTGAAATTCTTTTCACAAAACTGTTGTACAGGATCACGCATTATCTGGTAGGGCTCAAAGGTGCTCATACGTTGGTCCATCACACTGTTGGCATTAAGCAGAGTTCGGCTGGTATTATCGCTACGTCTTGGAGCCACATTAGTGGTGGGTCCCGATACAATCACTTCGCTCTGAGAGTAACGACAAATTAAAGCAGAGTCATTGAGAAAGGATCCTCTGTTTGTGACTTACGTTTCCATTGACGGGTAGCTTCATCACGGATTTGGCATTGCCATTGCTTGAGCTCGAACTGGAGCTGGCCTGAGGCATTGCTGGTGAGGCATGGTGCACGGACACGGCATTCTGCTGTGACCCCACTTGATGCTGTTGCTGTGTCCCCGTCGTCGACGTCGTTGTCGAGGATGTCGTCGTCGTTTGATGCTGCTGCTGCTGCTGGGATTGGGGTATCGAAATGGAGCCCACCGATTGATTCAGGGCATCGGTGCTGTATTTCATCATAACCGAACTGGAATTCAGCAGCGTGGACGGGCCCTGGGAATGGGGACGCACTTTAACGGTTACGCCACCCGAAGTCACGGGTATGCCGTGTTTATTGTGGCCCGTGATAACCACATTGTTGCTTAGCGGTGGCACTGGCGTTACGGGCGGATTGCTGCTGGGCGTGCTCGGTGTGCGTGGTGTGGCCCCCGTTTGGACGACAACGTTGCCATTTGAATTGCCGCCATTGGGTTGCTGATTGATTTGAGAATTGCTCAAACGTGTCATGCTCTTGTGCAGACCTCCCACTGAACCGCTGGCCACGTTCAACCTGGTGACAGATCTATGGGTATTGCTGGCCGGATGCAATCGTCCAGTGCTCCGTGAGTCACCAAGCTTGACGCGGCGCGTGTAACCCGAATGCTGTGACGACGATTGTGAGGCGGCAGGCGTGGATGTGGCTATGGGTTGGACTGCTGCCGCCGCCGATGCTGCCGATGTGGGTGGACTGCTGTTGGCTGTAGTGGCAACAACACTCGGAGGCGTCGCAGCTATTGTTGTGGTATTTGTGATACTACTACTAGTAGTGGCTATTTGCACAGGACTTGGCTTAGTCTGCTGTGGGGTGTTCAGACTTACAATGGTTACGCCACCGGAGATTTTATTGCCACCACTGACACCGACGCCCACATCCTGCTGGGAGCTAAGTGCCGCATTCTTCTGCCTCACACAGGCCAACACTTTGTCCGTGAACAACACTGGATAGGCCGAACAGAGACGGGTGGCCTCCAATTGCAGCAATGCCTGACTGGGCAGGTGTTCCAAGACAAAATCCAAAGCCTGCTGGGCAGTCTCCTTGCTGCCCAGACCCGATGTGGTCATTATCTGGGCGCATAGCGTAATGGTGCTTGGATTTGTCTTGGCCGCCAAACGCAATTGCTCGAAATTGTCAACCAGCAGGTGGGGCGAATGCTGGGCCAGTTTAAGTAAAATCTGCATCGTTATATTCGAGGTATCACTGTCATGCAGAAATCCGCACAACTGCGGCACACACGACTCTAGAATTTCCGGTGACTTTTGCACTATCAGCAGATACAATTGAAAGACAGCCATGCGCTCCTGGGCATCGCATTGCGGCAGCAACGATATCAGGAGCGGTGCATGCGGTGTCACTGTCTCCGGAGCCACCTCATAGATTTGCGATAGCACACGCAACAGACCATAGTTCCCAGTGAGTATGGATTCCATAATCGAATCCACATGTGGACTCAACAAATAGGCATAATCGATGGCTGCCAGCGACAAATAGCTGGCCAAATTACGTGACAACTCCTTGTTGCCCTTGGGCAGAAAACGTATGGCTATCGGCAATGCAATTTTCATCAGTCCTTTTTTATCATAGTTCTGCAAGAGACACGGAAAATCAACTCCAGTTAGATCTGGGCATTTCCATGGGGCACTGTCTGCAGATACTTACTAAAAATATGCTAGAAATAATATCAGCTGCTATCTTGGCATGCGGCGGCTCCTCCTTAGTTGTATTCGATGGCTGTAGATTCCATAGCAGGCAGGTCTTGAGGAGATCAACCAATGCGGAACAATGACGCTCGGCACTACGCGTCTCCCGGATGCAGGAGAGAACCCGTGTAATGCATATCTCCACCACGCTCTGATCATTATTGTTTTTCACATAGTCGGCATGCGAAATGATTGGACCAATCGCGGAGAGCTAATTCAATAAGTCAGTCAGTCAATTTGTTAGATTCGTCAAAGGATTTTGTAGTTGGACTTACCACCTCGGTGATATCATTGACTATATCCGCATCAGGCACTGAGAACAGGTCACCGGCACGCGATAAATCGCGCTTGGCCAGCACTTTAGTAAACAGTTCGTGCATCGTTCAGGAGGAAGATTTTAACCGGGCCCAGAGTCAGGAGGCATCATCTGTGATCATCACTGCAAATAGAGAAGAATACAAGTTTTATTGTTTGCTATTTGGATGGCTCTCTCTCTCCCGTAGTGGCGAGAATGCGCTTTGTTTGGCTAGTTCTGACTGAATTGGCCCATTGCCAAAGTTCAGGCGCCGCTGGCATTAAATTGTTTTTATCTTATCGAATTAGTCCCCCCTAAACAAGTCGCCCAATGTGAGTCCCATTTTTACTTGACTAAATATTTGCAAAGTCCAGGGGCGTCGTCACAGTTGCTTATCGAAAACCACAAAAAGAAACAGGGAAAAGAGTCTCAAAGCAGAGTCTTTCTTAAGTGAGCTCTTTTCTCCTCGATCCTCAATGCTTGTTTCTTCCTTCTGTACTAGCTCATGCGTTTTCTTCTTCGGCATATTATTGCATACTTTAAGGAGCAAGTTTTCCCTAGATTCACTAATTAAACAATTGAGACATTTGACAAATTTGCTCCCTTTCCAGAATACCCATGCCTTTTGGGCTTTGGTTTTGCTTAACTATATAGATCTCCCCCACTCCACTCTCCACTCCACTCCACCACTCAAATGCACTGCGATGCACTTGATGCGTTTATATAAATAACTAACTAGAAAGAGAAATACATATTTTCGAGTCACTAAACATAAATGGAAAGCCTCCTCCTTTTATTGCTAGTCCTATATACATAGAGATGACTTAAGATTTTGCTATGCAGAATTCAAGGTTGACTAAAGGTCAAACAAACAAAAGTAGAAAATGAATATTTTTGCTTTTGTCAAAAATGCTACAAATAGAATGAATATTCTCACAGAGTCATGCACTTGAAAGACGAAAAAGAAAACCAAATTTATGTTGCGAGAATTCATTGCTAAATTTAATGTTTGTTTTTTTTATTCGAGGGATCCTTGAACACAGTCATCCTTTAAATGTTAGTTATAAAGATTAGATATTTTGGTTACTTTTAATTTTGTGTTAACTTTATCATTCAATGTTGACGAATTGTGAGTGTGTGAGTGTGTTTTTTTATACCATACACCCATAGGGTGAAATGGTATATTAAAGTCGCCAAAATGTATGTAACAGGCAGAAGGAAGCTTTTCCGACCCCATAAAGTATATATATTCTTGATCAGTATCAACAGCCGAGTCGATATAGACATGTCCGTCCGTCCGTCCGTCCGTCCGTCCGTCCGTCCGTCCGTCCGTCCGTCCGTCCGTCCGTCCGTCTGTCCGTATGAACACGTAGATCTCAGAGACTATAAGAGCTAGAGTCACCAAATTTGGTACGTAGACTCGTGTATTACCTACGGTGGTCAAGTTTATTTCAAATTTTTGCCACGCCCCCCTCCGCCCACGAAATTTAAACAAATTTGATTTTCTTAAAGACTATAATAGCTAAAGACATCAAATTTAGTATGATTAATCCTTTAGTAAGCGCGCACAAATTTGTTGCAAAAAAAATTTGCCACGCCCCCTCCGCCCACGAAATTTAAACAAATTTGATTTTCTTAAAGACTATAATAGCTAAAGACATCAAATTTAGTATGATTAATCCTTTACTAAACGCGCACAAATTTGTTGCAAAAAAAATTTGCCACGCCCCCTCCGCCCACGAAATTTAAACAAATTTGATTTTCTTAAAGACTATAATAGCTAGAGGCACCAAATTTGGTATGTATATTTGTTTAATAAATGCGCATATATTGTATATGCAACGATTTTGCCACGCCCCTTTCCGCCCCCGTAATTTGGAAAAACTCGATTATCTCACGTAATTTTCTACCTTTTGTAATTAAATTTGGCACACTTGAATTTGACACTAACAGCGACACTTGAATTTGACACTAACCCAGCAAAACACCAAATTTGATCAAAATCGGACAAAAAACAACGAAGTTATGCATATAAACGTTTTTCCATAAGGCCGTAGTTGGTCGTTGGCTGGTGGGGGCGCTAGGGTGCTCGTATACTTGAGTGAGGGAGATTCTAAGATATGCTTGTAATAAAAAGCATGTGAAAATGCATTGGTTTAAAAAATTGGAAATATTTGTTTCACTGGTGTATGGTATACCTAAGTCGGCGAGACGACTTACTTACTTCATTTTTTTTGAATCACCATTCAATTTATAATTTAATGGCATCAACTTTTCAACTAATTGCTGGCTAATTTCATTTTTTGGTGGAAAAACTCTTGAAACTTTTAACTGGAACTCTAAAGAATTTTTATCAACGATGTTTTTCTACTGTTTCTGTCTTTGTATACTCAACTGATTCTGCACTTGTTTGTTTCTTGCAGTTTGTTAATTGAAATGAAATTCATTTCGTTTCATTTTTTGTATGGGGATTCCCTATTGAAACTCTGTCAAAACACATGGCAAACATTTCTCTCCCACTCTCTCTCTCGCTCTCTCTCTCTCTTGTTTGCTCTGGTCTTGATAGCAATGTGCCTAGAGACCTGCACTTGGTTCCACTTTTAACTAAATTCTGATTAGACGACTAGAGAAATTCCACAAAGGGATTAGCCAAGGGAATTAGCCAAGTGCTTAGCTGGCAATGGCATTTTTTGCTGTTTCTGTGTGGGCAGTTTTGCTTTTTTTTCTGCTGCTCTAAGACAGAAACCACACAGAGACAAATTAACTTGGAGTGACATGTGATTGATAAACATATACTCTTCTTTGAATCATCAAATAAACTAGGTAAGTAAATTTGAAGTGAGCTATTTTCTTAATGATTTAACTTTTTCTCTTTGTTCCTGTCGTGTCGCAATTACACAACTTTTACGTAAAATACACCAAATCTATCCAGAGAATATTATTTCTATGGCCAAATTTCAAGTGTTTTGAATTTAACGATAAGTTTCTTATCAGAGATTTAGTTTAAGGCACCAGAACCTATTAAGGTTTTCAGATTTAGCAATTATAATGCAAAACAACCAAACAACCATTTCATTTCTGTTCATACGGGGGTAGACTTTGCTGGAAACGTCAGGCTAGAATGGGTAAAACCCTCTATCTAAAATATACATTCCATTGTCTATTGCATACTTTTGGGGGCAATTCAGACCTAATTCAAATGTGTAGTTATACAACTGTTCTACAAAAGGTACAGGAGGTCAAAGGATCAAAAGGACAGGAAATGTAGTGATCAAATCGATGAATTTGAGTGCTTCCTCATTTGTGTTGCAAAATAGTTGGCGAAAACGACTAACCCTCTCATTTTTGGTTAGGGTGCTCAGGAAAGACAAAAAAACCTCACTCATAGTGGGACTTGGACTCAGGCGACTGCATTAAGGAAGCGGTGCAGAGGCGTTGCGGTTATTAAATTTGAAGTTTTATTTTTCTTGTCAGGAGTTGCATAATCCAAGACAGGCATATGAGGTTTTTGTTTTTCGTTTTTGTAATTTTTGTTTTTTTTTTTTGTAGTTTTTGCAGACAGTCGTCGGCTTGGAGGCTTTTTGAGGCGGCTTTGGTTTTGCTTCCTGGAAATCGGGACAGGGCTAACCCAAAGAGCTGGATTGTTGTTTTTGTTGTTATTTATGGCTCATTCGCGCTCAGGTTGCAGCAACAATAACAACAACAGCAACAACAACAGAAAAACTGGTTAAAAAATAAATAAAGAAGCAGCAACAGGCAACAGCAGCAGCAGCAAACGGAGAGAAAATTAAAAGAGAAATAGAAACACACATATATGTTTATATATATATAGATATATATATATATATATATATATATATATATAAGTAATGGATGGATGATGGCGTTGGCTAAAAAACATAAACCGAAACCGGTGAGGCAGGTTAATACACACCGCAACAGCCACAGACGGAGCCAAAGAATTGGACACTAGAGGTGCGTGGCGAGACGTGGAGAGTGTCCAAAAGAGAGAGACAGACGGAGAGGAAGATGGAGAGAGAGAGAGAGAGAGAAAGAAAGGTGGATGGGGGGCAGAGTGGGGAAAAGGTATACGGGCTAAAGATACATATATATGTACATATGTTTGTTTGTTTCTTGACTGGAGATGATCGAGAAGAAACGGATTTTATGGTTTTAAAGAGACACCACTGACTGAGTGAGTGAGTGACTGAGTGAGTGACTGAATGACTGACTGATGAAGAGCCATGACGAACGAGATCACAGAGGGAGCACGCTGTCCGAGGGTTCGGGGGGTCGATTGAGTGCCAAAAATTTCATCCACGATTTGTTAATTTGCATTTCATTATCCTAAGAAAATGTCAGAGTTGAGAGAGAGAGAGAGGAGAGACAAACATGATAGGCAAGATTAAGCCAACAAAATATCGACAAAAATAGGATTGTAATCAAGTTTTCTCTTTATCATGTCTAAAAATCTAAAAATTTGGTTGACTTGACTGAAAAATAAAACATACATTAATGAACAAATAACTACATATAAATATAACTTTCAACGACTTTTCATCAAGAATATATCTTCGAATGAAGCTATAGAAATTTCGTTATCCACTGGGTAAAGCAGATCAAAGTAAGACATTCAGACGAAATGATAATCTAATGAGATCAAGTGATTGGGAAACTGAAGTCTCTAAGCCAGGGCCTAGTCACACTTAGTTAGCCATGTGGCAAGGGTTTCCTTTTCATTTCTTTCGAAAAACCTTTCGTCTCTTTGATATCATCTAACAAATTGTTTTAATTGATCTTGTTTGTGTATTATGATACTGAAAATATCTGAAATGCTTGGAGTTTCTCCATTATGTTTAAAGTGAGAAACGGAGACTAAGAGTGAGAGAGAGAGAGAGAGAAAGATATTCTATTACTATTTGTGCATTCTTTTACAGCTGTCATAGTAAACACAACAAAATACCTGGGCCAAAAAGGAACGTCAAGTGTCTAGAATCAAACGTTGTGCTCAAAACGGTGGGGGGGGGGATTGCTGTGTGGTGCGGTGTAGGGTGGCGATTGGGTGGGGGGCAATGGAGAAATGGAGTCGTGAGCTAGAAGTTGTTGCAAAGTTGAAACTGCACCTTGGCTAAGCAAAGTGAGTGAGTATTTGTGTGTGTCTTAGCAGAAAACTAGTTTTTCCAATATACGTATATATATAATATCTATATATGTATATATATATGTATATATTGGCTCTGTTTTGCCATTATGTTTATGGATAACCTACGCATTTGCAGACTAAAACAGTCACTATACCATGGGAGGAGATTGCGACCACTAAAGATAAGGTTCATTATCGTGATTGTGCTGATCATGATGAAGTTGATGATGATCATGATGGCATAGCAATAGTCTTATTTGTCTGCCTGCTTAGAGAAAAATCTGGGTTGACTATTTCTAATAGGATTAATAATCTATAGTAGCAGCATTTGTTATTTCATCTATGTCAAGGTTCATGTTTGTGTTTCATGTTTTTTAAAGGGACTTGGCCTAGAAACTGGGTCACTGGTTTCCATGGAGTTCTCCATGGAGAGAAGAACTGAGCCAAGTTCAACTATTTGAAAAAAACTTTGCTTTGGTTTTTAAGCTACGCTATATTCATAGAGCTAAGAAAAGTACGAATTTGACTCTATATAGAGCCTAAAGACTTGTGAGATACTTTTTAGAGAGTTCAAATGAAACTCTATAAAACCACTGATACCAGCACTCAGAGCCAGAAGTTCAGGATTTTAATGTAGGACCATTAACAGAAGCCCATTGAACTTTTTAGAAGGTAAAGAAGAGTGTACTCCATGCATATGCAAATTTATTTTGTTGCCAAAATTAAAGGTAAATTTCCAATAACTAAATCTTAGCCGTGGGAACCAAAAACATAGAAGAAAATTAGCCCAAAAACTTGTATGTATGTAAATATGTATGTATGTATGTATGTGTGGATGTATATCACTTGTTTTTTTTTAACAACATCAACACAGTAATCCGATCTGTTCAGAGGTATGACAAGGCAAACGAAAGGTAGAATTGTTGCAAAGAGAAGGGGTTGGAAGGGAGGGTTTAAGCAAATTTTTATTGTATGAAAAATGAGCGGCGCGTGAAACTTATTAATGATGGAAGAGAAGAGGCGCGAAAAGGAGATTTTTGCAAATTAAATAGACACACACACACACACACACATACACAAATAGTTTCTTCAGTTATCAAAATTTCAAATTTTCTGTTAGAGTTGATGGCTTAACGGTAAATCATAATCACTTTGCCTGTCTGTGTGGTGTCTCTTTCTATCTCCATCTCTGTCTGGGAAGCTTACCGAATTGCATCAGTCGATTGGCATTGGCTGGCAGACAGCTGGTCATATTCAGCAGCAGCAGCAGCAGCACTAACAACAACAACAAATACAAGAACTGGTTGAAGTTGTGCGCTCTCTCTACGTTGCTCCCACTCTCGCTGGCTCTCTCATACAGAGGTGAAACAAAAAGGTAGAATAGCGGGGGCAGCTTGTTGTTGTTATTGTTGCCGCAATCTTTTTTTTTTTATTTAGCTGTTGATTCATTTTTTATATTTTTGTTTTGGGTGTAGTTCCAATATTAATTTAATTGTTGCTGCTGCTGTTTGCCGATAAAGCACAAAAATTAAAGAGAATAAACATTTTTTCTTTTAGCCTTTTGTTTTATGGCTTTTCTTTTGTGTTGTTGTTGTTGGTGTTGGTGCTGCTGTTGATTTGTATGCAAATTTTGGTCGCATTTAATTTTTTCATCTACGTACATACATACATACGTATGTATGCGTATGTATGTATGTATGTCTTTCAACCTTTTTTCCACTCACTATGCCAGATTTTTTCTTTGTATTTTTGCTAATCACATTTTGTTAACACAAACACACACACACACGTACGTCTATATGAGCAAGCACACACATTCTCACATAGTACAAAAACTGAGAGCGAACCGTGAAGACAGGCACACAGTCGGTTCACGGTTGTGAGAGGGGGTCGCGGTCGAGGGGAAAAGGCAATGTAGCTGTTTTTTTCTTCTTTTTGTTATATGGCAGACTAACCGACGACTCATGCGCGCTATGGCCCAAGTAAACGCGTTTAGGTTTAGGCCAATTTGTAGACTGAATTGAAATGGCAGAGCCAACAGCAACAGCGGCAGCGGCAACAATAACAACGGTCTTTTACTCTCTCTCTCTCTCTCACTGACTGTTGCCTGATCAAGTTGCGATCACTCTCTCATTCACCGTTTTGCTCTCTCTCGCTCTCATTCGTGCTAGACTTTATTGTTCAGGGTATTAGAAAATGAAACGGGTATATGAGGTTTTTAGTGCAACTCTGCATTTTCAGATAAAGAACTTAAATATATTACGGATTATTTAAATTTAATTGGAACTCAGTTTTGAGCTAACTTAACTGGAATTAATTTGAAAAGCATAAATAGGATTTTTGTCTTACCTTGAACTCGAATGGAGAACACTAAGTAACATACATATATGTACGTCGATCAGGGTCCAATGAAAATTAGATACATATACTTATAAACGTTTAAACTTGTGTAATATTTACTAACCATATTACTAACTATAAACATATTTAATATCTATTAACCATAAAAAAAGGATATTCACTCGTCGTTGTAGTGACTATCCTTTCTTTGTATGTATGTTTTGGCCTGTTTTATTTTGTTGCTAGCAACATTGTTGGCAGACAAACAATCACCTGTTGACTCAATGTTAACGGAGCAACATGTTGCTAACACACTCAAAATGTTGCTAAATTCAATTTTTGTTTAGCGCATTTTATGTATTTTGTTGGCTTAGCTAAGTGTTTAAAATCTTCATGCAAAATGGATATAGATATGTACAAATACATATATTTAAGCTGGTTAAATAATGCATTTTGTGTGCGTGTGTGTGTGTGTGTGTGTCACTGGGTCTCCAAGGTCAATGCCAAATCTACTTGATAGTCAACACTAATTAACTTCATTTCCGTACGTGATCAATGCAAGATCTCAATTACCTATATAGGCACGTATATATATAGATGGATATCCCTATTAACACTTGACCGTTAATCAATCAAGTTATTCAAACGATTCCATCGAAAAGTCTATGGTGCAATTAATTATACAGAATTTACATTAGAAAATCTTTATTCCGCATACTAAATAATGTTTAAAAAATGTCATACAAATCTCTATACTATACTATATAGTCTCAAATTCAATTTCGGGGGTTTTTTGGTGTTTGTTTGGTTGCACTTTTGTGGCTGTGTGTGTGGGTGTGTGTGTGTTTTAAGCATATTTGGCAACAAGTCCTTCAACAAACTTTACATATTCCTGTTGAGCAGCCTCAGTGGATTTGCCCTTTTGCTTGTTCCATGCCTCCCATTTGGCCTTGCCCTTCAGATCCAAGAGACCTGGCTTGTTGGTGTTGTTGTCACCAACAGTGCCCTGTTTGAATAGGGCATACAACTCCAAGAACTCATCATCGCTGGGACGTTTGGTCAAGGTCTTCACCTTCTCGGCGGCTGCATTGAATTGCTAGTAGGAAAACGAGAAGAATACAAGTCAAAACGATTGTTCAAAACCGATGAGCGATAAGTACAACAAGAAGTATTATCTAAAGCTTGATATGGATTATATTGATTGGCTTATTGTATGCCATCATCAGAACCCTAATCAAGAATAGTTTTTGTTTTTGGTGTTGCCTTTATCAATTGGGTTAGGCACTTACCTCAGTCAAGGACATGTTGGATTTTTAGATTGTTAATCTGCAATTGAGAATGAAGAGGGCAGTTTTAGTATCAATATAGTACCTGTACATATATTTAGTAGTTATTAATTTATAACTGGGATTTATGGTGATAATGCCAATGACGGGGGGGTTTTGTCTAAACATTTTGTGGACTTTGCCTTCAGATCAGATCATCAGCAAAATGGCCAAAAAAAAAGTTATCTTGACTTTCACCACGAAATCATGGAGCTGGCAACAAGCAAAAGATAAAAACCATCAAAAGACTAAAGAAAAAAAAAAATAACAAATGGGATTATGACAAAAACATCAAATCTCTACACTGACAACAATTAGAGTGAGAGGGCGAGTGATAGGAACGGAAATTCGATCATTTCCAGTAATCAGATTAGGTCTTGAATTGTGAATTTGTATGCCTATGACTAATGGATCTCAGGTTAATAATTACAGTGCTTGAGATTTTAATTCAGCCCACTTTTCCGTATGGAAATTCTCTATACAGATTGCTTTAACTGAACAAACTAAAGTCGTCGGACTCTGTTCGAATTCCATATTCTAAACGTTTCGATATATAGAACTCTTTTGTGGTTTGATCCAAATTCTTTCTGTGTGTCTGTGTGGGGTGTGTGTCCACATATATGGACATGGTTAAGAAATTTTTGTTGTTTGTACGTGCTGGACATACTTATGATGGATTCCACACATATTTGGTAACAATTACAGGCTGCCAAGTTGGCCCAAATGAGGCGCAAACACACTCACACTCACTCACACACCTTTTGATTTCCTATCTATGAGTTTAAAAAACCAAAAAAAAAAAAAAAAAAAAGAAATGAACTAGAATACACATGTATTTCCTGTACAAATTAATAGATAATGCACCTATTATGAACCATCCATCTCACTTGTTCGCTTGGTTTATTCCAACAAATTTTTGTCATGGGGGATGGGGAGAGGGCACTTACTTCTTTTTATGTCTTTGCGGTCGTAGAACTAAACACAGTCTGAATCCCAATCTCAATTTGACTTTCAATTTAAGTCTTTCCACACACAAATATCGCGCCACACTCGTACGGTGTGTGTGCGTTGCGTGTATACACACACACATAGATACATACATATATACACATATAGAAACACGATCATCATCATCATTTGTTCGCTTGTCGGACATAGTCATAAAAGCTTTGCCCAACTAATTAGAGAGCAAAGCTCTCTTGCCAAAGTTCTTCGTCTAATGCATAAAGCTTAGATGCCTCCTCTATCGAGTGGGTGGGAGGGGCAATGGTGGTGGAGGGGGTGGCCGACCTCAAGTGGCTGAGGCAACAGGTGGAAATGGATGAATGCATGTGTGTGGCCAATGCTGATAGGGCCAAGCCGATTTGCCCGTTGATAAAGCTAAGGCAATGTTGCCAAACCAATTCGACACACGTTCGCCTGTGTAGGTAAATGTGGCTCCACTTCACTCCAAAACTGTCTGACTAAACGACCGACTGTTTAACTGACACACTGACTAGTCAAAGGTTCGAAGTTCGAGTCGTTTTGTGTTAAACTGGTGATTAGCAGCTGAGATGTTTGGGTACGTGTAGATAGACTTAAAGGCCAGCTAATCCAAAGTAAACTTAAGAGATGACGTTATTCACTCACATTTCTGATGGGAATCGCTCCAAACGAAATTGTCAAATCCCAAAATCATTTTTCTTCTTGTTCAAATAGGAAAATATATCTTCTCTGAAATCAATCCCAAAACATCCGCTTCTTGATAATGTCTCCTAGTTAATTTAAACTTACAAATCATCGTATCAACATTTTAAATTATCGCTCAATATAGGAATATGGAAGCTATATTTCTGTCTCTGTATAGATTAGAAGCGATTAGTTGGAAATTGGTTTTTTTAAATGGGGCTTCTTTGTATTTTAGTTCAAGTGCCTGCACTACTAACACACTTGAAACTCTAAATCCGTAGGCCCTTGTTTGGCCCTTAATTGAATTCAAGTGGTACACGTGAAGTATACGTAATATTTAGTTCAAGTCAACTCAGTTTAAGTCATGATGTCTAATAGGCTTCTGCTGGTGTTTGTGATAAGAACGTGTGTGTGTATGTGTCTATGTGTATGTGTGTGTGTGTGTGTGTGTGAAGAAAAATGCATTCAGAATTTAGGTCAATTGATTTCCTTGGGCCTAGCATTTATGTATAACATACTTTTAGGCAAAATATAGATTTCCTTCATTTCTTTGAAATACATGTTTATAGACACGTCAACCAATACACTGACTATGACTAACTGCTCCTTTGATTAAGGTAAGCAGTCTTCAAACCCTTTTTTTTTTAAGAAACTTGAATCTATTTACTGAAGTTTCACGTTTTGAACTGCAATCATTTTAATTTCGAAGTACAAAGTGGACCCGGTTTGTTTCTCCGAAATCTTAACTTACATTAGATCCGCCACTGATTCGGATTCGAAGCCGATGCTTCGAAAAATGAATGCTTTATTGTCTGGACGTTGACGCGTACAGTGCGAAGTACGTTCAAGTGGCCCATACGACACCAGGACATAGCATGTTTCGCGCGAGCCCAAGCAGAGCGCTGGTTACCTTCCGCCCGACCGACCGTGGGGCGCAGCCGTATATCGGACGGCACGATTAATTACAATTAAACATATGATTAACTAAGACTAATTACGAGCTAAAATAGAGGTTTTCACAAGAGTCAGAGAGGCTTCTAATCTGATCTGATTCTGATCTGATCAGAAGATTGTAATCAGACCATAGGACTCGAAAAGGTTCATGCAAAGAATAGTTAGAACTACAGTGATTTAAGGATAGAGGAATAGAATTTCTAGTAGGTCCACGGGGTATAGATAGGTTGAACTGATTCAATAGCTCAGGAGAGTCTATTTCACCTATTAAAAGTTTATGAATAAAAAAAGCACCAAGCATTACTCTACGGTTATCTAAAGAAGGAAGATTGATTAAAAGAAGCCTACTGGAGTATGATGGCAAATTGACATTGCGATCCTAATTTAGACCGCGACGAGCAAAAAGCGGATATAGCTTTTGAACAGATTCACCATATGCAAGATCCGTACTCTAAGATAGAACGGATTAAAGAAGTATACAGAATTTTGGTTGTGTAAAGTCAATAATGATCACAGAAAATTCTTAACCTCAAGTGGGAAGGTCTTCCTGTAGACCAACCTTCCAAGTTCACATCTTTTGAAGTGTCTTCTGAGCTGATGGAAACCATTTCCCTGTCGAAATCTTGAATTTTTCTTGAAATTGTATGAATCAAAAAGATTTGTTTTGGTCTACAGCTAACATTTATTTTAAATGCACAGTTCTTTTGTGTTTAATGAAGACAATTAAATCGTTTTGGGATCAAAAAAAGAGTTATATGGGTCGGAGAAGAGAAGAGAAGTTATTCATACTTGGCAGCATACTTCTTGTAGACCTCAATATAGTGGGCCTTGGCATCTTCGGCAGTTTGGCCAGCCTTGCTCTTCCAGGCATTCCAGCGAGCCTTCTTCTCCTCATCCTCGGGCTCCTCGGTGTCACAGTCACCAGCGGTGGCCTGTTTGTAATAGCCATAGAATTCCAGGAAATCCTCCTTGCTGGGGACCTTGCTGAAGTTCTTGGCCTTCTCAACGATTTCTTCAAACTGCGCAAAAAATGGAGCCAATTAGTCGTTGGCTAAAGAGTTTTGTTAAAGTTTTCAACTTACAGTCAGCATTTTGGTTTGGTTTTTTGTTGGGTTGGGTTAAGTTCGACGGACAAACTCGAATTGTTGCCCAACATTTGATGGTATAGACTTTATATATGGTTCGCAATTTTTCGGGGGCATTTTTTTCGTTTTCGGGGTAATCTTATCGGTTCACCCTCCCCGCTTTCCAACTAACTGACAGCTGAGTGCATTTGTGTAGTTCCCACTTGGCTTTTATCATAACCGAAAAAAAGAAATAATAATAATAATAATAATAATATTATATTTTTGGGTTTGGCTTATGCCGGTTATGATTAGGCTGAGGTGGAATGGGAATTGGTGGGTGGGAGGGAGATACTGACTAAGTGACTAACCCATTAAACTAATCAAGAAATCGTAAAAAAGAAGTGTTTATAAAAAGAATTCCACTGTATGTTTGCCCACTTATCAGATATGGGAAGTCTCTCTTGCAATTTTGACTAGAAAAAGAATTGAATCAGTTATACACCAGAAATCTATGTATATATAAATATCGCGCCAAATTAAAAAAAAGAACTTTATGCACTCAATAAGATAAGATTATATTTAATAATTTATGACTCTCATGATGAAGAAGAAGTTTTAAAATTAAAAGTATTGAAAAAACCTAAAGAAAGCCTGAGAAATGTGTTAATCTGTAAGGTGTAAAAGAATAAAAGGAAATCAAATGTTTGTATGTAGGTATTCCAAAATAGATTAAAAAATTAATTGAAATAGCTGGAAAACTACCATTTGAAATGACATGGATTTTCCCGTCGTAGTTTCCACACAAAAATAAATGGGGTGATACCTTTTCACATAGATTTATTAATCAATTTCGTGGGCGGTATCACATTTCCGATTCTCGTCATTTCTTGCGGCTTGTGAGTCAGGGCCAGCAGCACCTCTGGGCAACTAATCATCACGATGAAGTGATACGATAGATATGGAATGATCTAATGGTTGATTCTGCTACCCGCTACCGCTTGGCCAGCCACTCATCGATTGGGTTATCTGAATATTAATTAAAGTACCTGAGACACTTGGGTACACTTTATCAAGGATTGGATAATAAGTTTGAAGGCAATTTAAATTAATTTTCTTGCTTGGCATTTCACCTATAAATAGTGGATATTAAAGTGAAATCAGTCATCATTTAGTTATCCAACTCGAAAGCAGCCTAAACATGGTCAGTTTTGAAGAAGCCTCCGAATTAGCCAAGAACTTCTCGAAGAAGCCAAGCGATTCTGAATTCCTGGAATTCTATGGACTGTTCAAGCAGGCCACCGTTGGCGATGTGAATATCGATAAGCCCGGCGTTTTGGATCTCAAGAAGAAGGCCATGTACGAGGCCTGGAGCTCGCACAAGGGTCTGTCCAAGGATGCGGCCAAGGAAGCCTACATCAAGGTCTACCAGAAATATGCACCCAAATATGCCTAAAGCGCTAATGGCAACTGGATAAGGATTAATAATATTAATAACTCCAAAATAATAAAAAGAAAACACACAATCAACAAAAAGATAACTAACAATCAGTGTACACTTTTTTTTTTTTTATTTTTTGTGTTAAATCTTTGTTGTTTAAAAAGCAGCCGCAGCCTCGGATTGAGGCATGGCCACGGCAGCAGCTATCAAAGGCTTCGCCTGTCCCTCCTTTGTTAGCATCACACGTATGTGGGAATTCTCCAGACTGAGACTCGGTGGTGGCAATTTGTCCATAGGATCCAAGACGGCAATCACTTCGAAGTCCATGCGCAGCGGTATGCCGGGCAATACACTTGGTAATCTGGCCAAAGATTGCGTTATCGTATAGTGCCTTCGATCGGCGTGCAGCAAAAGCATTAAATTAGATGCCATCTTAAAAGTGGACAAATTCTGCACGGTTAGATAGAGACGAAACGATGGCCCAGAGCCGCAGACCTCAGCCGAGAGTTTCACCGGAGCATGAGTTAGATCACCCGATATGGTGCTTTCCGATGAATTGATGGCATCGATTGTCGCCCGAGCAGCTGTGTGACGTAGACGCCATAGTTCAACCTGAAAGCTGCCATAAGTTGCTGTCGGGACGGGAGGGGGAACAGTTTAGAGTGTGTGTCTTCAGACGACTGTGTGGCTACTCACCCTTGGCTTGTTGCTTCTCACGTGCAGCCTGTTCCACAAATATGGAACTCTTTTTCGGCTTGTCTAATATAGAAGTATCTACAATTAGCTTTTTATCGCCCATTATTGTTCCCTTGAGGGCATCCGCATTGGGCTCAAAGCGTGTTACTCTTCTGAGGATTTTGATTTGAATATCTCCGGTTTGTGTGATGAGGGTCAGGACATGGTCTTCCATTCCCATGCGACCATATAACATGGCATCAACGGTTTTATTTGCATGCAACTCATCGACCAGATAACGTTGTAAATAGAATTTCACAGGGCCACCCTTTAGGGCAATGGCCACCAAAGTGACACCTAAATGGGTCATACTCAATGGGAGAATGCACACTGGTAGATCCTCCAATTCCACTTGATAGAGCAGCTTGCCACGCTTGGAATAGCAAAGAAAACGATTGTCCATACAACTGAGTACAATAGTCTGATCCACTGGGAGCAAAAGTAAACCAGTTAGGGGCGTGTTCAACTTCAAAAGCTCTTGTCCTTCGTTCTGGGATTTACGCAGGAGATAGACACCGCCGTTTCTGGTGGCCACCACTATTGAGAAATCCGTTTCATAGGTTCCTTGCACAGATATTAGACTGGGCACTGCCGTTTCGTAGCTACAGACTTTGCCCTGGTAAATCAAATTGAAGCCTTGGGGCTCTAGAATGTAAACGTCACCCAAATCTGTGGCCAGGACCAAATGAGATGGGGGGTTGGCATCGCTAGAGATGCGCTTTAGGCAACACATGGCCACTATGTTGCCTACGCGACCCACAGGTGAGTCCTTATGCGATTTGATAAAGGCTTCACGCTCCTCCTCAGGCAGTTGAAGCAGTCGTTGGGTTTTTCTAGATAATTTCGCATGATCAAGATCCTTGAGCGATGCCAGCAGAGCGTCATGTGTCTCTGATTTCATCACAGGCAATTTACGCCAAACCTCCGCCTCCAGTTCCTCAGGTTCCAATTGAGGGATGCTGTATTTAAAGTATGGCTTCAGATGGCGATAGAATAACACTGATTCGGCTATGGCGACGGCGATCACTAGACATCAGGAATATGGAAAACCACATGGTAAATATTTGAAAAGCTTCTGCATTATGCCCCTCATACCCACCTGGTGTCTTTGGTTCCGTTTCATCAATGTAAAGACTCTCGATGGCTGTGGGTATTCCCGGCAGAGTTTGCTCGTGCTTCAGTTTTAGTCCTCGAAACACTTTCAATTTGGCACTAGGCTCCTTGTCGTCATCAAGGGCAATATCCGCCGCCAATAAACGCACATAACCATCGCACTGGACATCGCTGAGAGTCAGGCAGGTAGAAATGGTTGTCAAACTGGGAATAGCTTCACCATCCGCGGATTCCACATGTAGCCAATTGCAAGCCTTTGCCATTATATAAATGGTCGTCTGGTCTGTTCAAATTTTCAAAAATTTCTTGGATTCGGGCAGTGGGAGGATGAACAGATGACACGATTTGGTGTATTTAGACTATTGTTTTGGTCTTTTTGTACCTAGCAACGGCGGTTACAGATTTGAAAATGGTCTAAATATATCGTAGTCGATAAATAATAAAAATCGATAAGTAAACGAATTTTTTTGCTATAAATTACAATAGATTATTTCTTAAAAATAAAATATTGTTCACATTTTATACGACTAGCTAACAACTAAATTCTTACTCAAACTCAAGTGCCATTCACATTTAATGGTTAATTGATTTTTGCCGTGAATCGTGATTAGTGTTATATATATATCGCTTAGACACTGCACGCGCTCATCTCGAATTCTTTAAATATCGATATTTTGCGTATGTGCATCGATTAATGGTCAGTGCCATCGCTAATTCGACGCCAGCGTAAGACGTTTATTTATAATTTTGCGAACGGTTTTTTTTTTTTGGTTTTAGCCCTGGGTGAATTATTTATAATTATTTTAATAAAGTGATGACGGAAGGACAGCACGAGGTTCAAGCTTACAACAAGGGCGAGAGGGTATTCTGCTACGAGCCGGATAAAACTAAAGCCAAAGTTCTATACACAAGCAAGGTATACACACACGTACATATACATACATGCACATACATATATACACGCATGCCAACTGTCAAACGAAACGTCAGAAAGAGGCAGAAAAGGCGGTAGAATTTTCACAGAATAAAAATTGTGTTTTTTCTTAAGGTTTTGGATGTTACCGAACGCAAGGACGAAAATGGCTTAATATATTACGAGTATATGATACATTTTCAAGGCTGGCGTCGTTCCTACGATCGTAATGTGCGCGCTAGTTGCTTGCTAAAAGACACCGAAGAAAACCGACAATTTCAACGTGAATTGGCGGAAGCAGCTCGGCTTCAGACGTGAGTAGTCTCTCTCTCTTTCAAATCATAGTAAATGTACGGATGTTTGTATTAAAATGTTTCCGTTTGCAGACGCGGAAGTTACTCATATAAGGGGACACCATCGCAGCAGCCGCACGCAAAGAAGAAACGCTTGAGACGAGGTGCTGGTCAGGGAGATGAAGCAGCTTCTGGCACCGATCCTTTAGAAATATCCCAAGAGGAGTATGCTGAGCCTGAACCGCCCGCACCACATAAATTTAAATTACCAAGTGGCGACAGCGGCGGAGCAGCAGCAACTGCAACTAATCTCGATAAGAGTGATGCAGCAATGAGGAACAAACGCGCCCGTTTGGATCCGCCAACATCGCGGCCGCCAAAAGCCAAGCCCATGGATATTGTCGCCGATATTGATGTAATGGAGAGATTCAAATACCAAGAGGATCGTGTTATGTTGCTAATAAGCGAACGTCTAAGAGAATATATGGAATATGATTACAATATGGTTGTAAAACTAAACAAACAACATGCCATGCCAGCTCGTATCCCGATTGTCACGATTTTGGAGAATTTCGTCAAGCAACGGGCAGTTGAATTGGCGATAAGCATTAAACAGGATAGCTCCAGAGCTCGAAATACCCAAAGTCGGAGTGCCCGCATGGAACGTGAATATGATCGAGTGATGTCCAAGTACGTGTTATCTACCCCAAGATTCGTCTCATCTCACTCACATTGTTCATGTTTTGTTACAGAGTCTGCTTGCTCAAAGAGGTGGTCGATGGCATTCGCATCTATTTTGAGTTCAATGTGGATCAGCATTTGCTGTATAAACAGGAAAAGAAATATACCAATAGCTATTTAACCGATGATAATCTAAAAAATTGCAGCATTGTACTAAATAATTCATATGACTATATAAATCCCAACTGCGAGCCCGAACTAGACATAGACGGCACTCCGATTCCGTCTGGTGCTGGTGGTGGCACTGGAAGCGAAGGCATCTTGGGTAATGTGGGCTACCAAAAGCAATTGGAAAAGTGCCTGCTCTATATAGTCAAGACGATGGACAAGAAATCGTCTCAGGCCTACGGCTCATCCCCATATGATGCTGCCTACAGGTTACCCATAGAGATGCGAGGCTTCCTGTGCGAAACCTTCAATTGGCGTCTACTGTCACCCGAATCGCCGCCAGAGAAATCAATGGTATTTGGAGCCCCACATTTGGCCAGGCTAATGAGTGAGTTGAAAGGTCAGATAACTGATTTACAATTTGATTAATTTTATGTTAATCTTTCAGTCAAATTGCCAGAGTGCTTGAATGCTTCACCCATATCGAATGAAAAGCTCGAGGATCTCTTGCCACATTTAGACTCATTTATTAAGTAAGTGTCGATCGAGTTTGAAACAAACTTTAAAGTTAGCTCGTCAAGAACTTTAGAACTTGATTTAAGCATGCAAAGATTATGTTTGCTTATATGTATAAGTTGTACTCTTTATTGTAATGTGAAAGTGAGTGAGATGGCCTGCTATTTGTTAGAAGATTACAATTAAGACAGAGAAAGAGAGAATTTACTCTTTGAAATGCTTGGCTTAAATGACATGATGATTTTCTCTTGCTTTTCAGCTATTTGGAGAATCACAAGGAATGGTTCGATAGGCAAAACTACGCCCAATTTCCACAAGATGAAAAGTTACAGCAAGATTTGCTCGACTCGCTCAAACGTCCCACCTCTACAGCTACAGCGACTAAGATAAGCTCTCAAGTTTAGATGATTCCACATCAGCAAGCACTTCGATTGATTCAAATTTGAATTCAAATATATATATATTACATATATATAACTTTAACTTTATTTATTATTGCAGTTTAAAGCTTGTTGTCATTGAAAAAAAGGTTTTTTTTCTTTTTTTTTTCATTCTTCTCTATATATAGTATATATATATATATAAAAAAAAACTTTTTTTCTCTACACATAATGTGGTTGTATAATCGAATAATGTCTAGATATCTAGATGTTAAATATTGGGGGAAAATACGATTTCGTTCTGAAACATTTTTAAATCTGCTTAAAAACTAAAAATTTTAGTTGAGTAATTGTTTTTTTTTTTTTTTTTTTTTTACATGCTAGTATTTAATCAATCATTCTGGATGATGTATCATTTAATATATATTTTTTTCTTTTTTTTTTTTTGTGCTCAAATATATTTAAGAAATTTTTGTGAAATTGTCGATTTTTATTAATTTGTTGTCTGTCGGCACCAAGTTTTGTTTTTGTTTTTGGTTTTATTTTTCCCTTTTTTATTATTATTATTATTGGTTTGTGTTTGGTTTACGGAATGCATTTTGTTTTGTTTTTGTTTAAATGGAATGTATTTCCCTTTTGTTTTGAATAGTTTTTGTTGTATACGTTCACCAAAATACTTAATGTGAATCATGTCTAGAAATTCGAAATGGTTTGGTGTTTGGTTATGGACGGCTTAGATTTAAGAATTTGTTGTTGCTGTTCTCCTATTTCTGTCGTTTGGTGACACTGCTGGCCGTGGGACGCATAAAACTGCTGACCGACGAACGATTTGAGCTGAGACTACGGCTTGGCGTTTGGGTTGGATGTTGGGGCTGCTGCTGATGGATCCTGGATGACTGTTGCTGCTGCTGCTGCTGCTGGTGCTGATTCATGGCATTCTTGACCAACATTGTGCTGCGGGCAGCATTTAAACGTGACTCTTTTTGATTCTCTTTGAAGCTGGTGCTGCCTCCAAGGGGCTGAGGAGTGGGGCGTACTTTGCTACTTCTCACCAAAATAACACTGGGTCCAACACTGGAGCCACTGGAACTGCTCCGACTGGCCGGAACACCTCTGCTGCTGCTGCTATTGCTTAGACCAGGTGTTGACCTACCGACAGCAGCTACATTTTGATTGGCCAGCGGTCTCTTTGACGGCGATGAATCCACGGAGACAGTTGCTCCGGTTCGCTGAACCGAAGGCAGACGTCTGACCACTGTTTGTGTGGATATGCCACTGTTGATGGACGAACGGGAGGATCTCAAACTGTTGCGGGAACTGCTACGCTCAACATTGTGCAAGACTTGTTGCTCCTGAGGTGATCGGCGCACGGTTGTTGCTGCTGCTGCTGAAGACGAGGTGGAAGATGAGCGCAAAGCTAAAGGCTGACCATTGGGCATGCGTAATGGACGCCCCGCCGGGCCATTGGAGGCGGATGATGGGGCTGAGGGACTACGCTTGAGTGGCACTTGATTTTGTGACTTGGTACCTGACGCTGGTTGTGACGAGGTATTCGTCCGAAGGCGAGCCTGCTGCAGTCTATCGGACAGACGGCTACCCATTTGTGTGATTGTTGTGGTGACGGGCTTTTGCTTTTGTAGGCCACGTTGAGATGGCGGCGGATTATCGTTGCCCTCGTTGCAGGAGGAGTTCGTACTCTCTCCCTTGCCATGGGAGGGGGTATCGGACACGAGACTTTGCGTCTCCTCGAAGCCCTCGTCGTTGAGTTCGTGATGGCCAGTGATTTTTGCCACCTTGCCCGCTGGACTAATCTCTCGTGTGGCTGCCGTTGGACTCCATGGACGCTCTGGCGTGCCTGTGGGTGACTTCAAATTGCGAATGGCTTCGCGTACATCCTCCTGATTGATTGAACTAATGTGGCGTCCGACCTTTTCCAGCTTCTGTTTGACCACCTCCACTTTGGGTTCCTTCTGCTGCGAAGCAGGAGGAGCCTCTTCGGTGCCACTGCTGTAGTCTGTGGGTCGCTTATAACGACGTGTCCGTCTGGCCATCGAATGACGATCAAAGTGTCCGGGTGAGTCATCGTCATTTTTGCTCGTCTCAACTTTGGGCATTTTCTTGGGCTCCTCCTTGACGATCATCTTATGATCTCTGGGCTTATCCGTCATGCTGACAGTAACCACTGTGGTATTTGGCGTCTGGGGCATTACACGACGACTCACCGGAGGCGTCTCAATATTATCGGCATCAATCTCCTTTGACGTGGCTTGATCATCCTTAATCCTTTCATTGTGACTCTTGTGATGATTTAGCAGACTGGCAAATGTATCATCTTTGGCTGGTGTCGTCTCCTCCTTATCCATGCTAGCAGGTCTCCTCACATAGATCTGCAAACGATCTGTGCTCTCTTGTTCTCCTAGTTTTTGTATCAAGGTCTTTCGTCGATCCTCTTCGGCTATAGACTGTAATCCCTGCTGTGGCTCATGTGATCGCTGTCTTCTATACTGACGCAGTTCCTCGGCGGTGCTCAATTGCGGTTTGTTTGTGGCATCGGCTATGGCCTGGATATTACCCACAACATCGGTTTGTTCCAGTGTCTTTGAAGGCTTCCAATCGGCATAGACTCGCTGATACTTTTTGTCCTCAACTTGAGGCTTACTTGTTAGGTTGTTAGTGCTGATCGATGTCGTTGATGTCGGCGTATTCGTTGGCGTTGCTGTCGTCATGATTTTCTCCTCCGGCAATGGATCCAACTTTCGTTCGTTTTCTGTTTACAATCAAAGTAAATTAGAGTAGACAATATAAAGGATAAGACTTTGCTCTTACCTGTATCGTTTTCGAGCGATCGCCTATTGGCATTGACCAAGCGACGCCTTCGTTTGTATTCCTCATTTTGCTTCTCATCATTCTCATTGGATTGCAGCCAAGTTTCAATCTTCTGCCGCCATTCACGGGATATTCTTAAGCGAGAAAAAAATATATATTTATAAGTATGAGGAGCCAACTATTGGATGTCCCAGTGTGATACCTAGGTTTTGCATCCTCACTGCCTGTGGGCGTTCCTCCGCCACTGCTGGCCAAAGGAGATTGCAGACGTTCCTGTGGCTGTGGCTGTGGATGGTGCTGCTGCTGCTGTTGTATCAGTGGAGCTGGGGAGCAGGCTCTCTCCCGATCCAACCCAAAATCAATGTTCAATAAATCTGGCCGCTTGCGACTAGAGCTACCAGAACGTGCCCGTCGAGCCCAGGAGCGATCCAAACTACCATAAGCAGCTGCCTTACGCTCTCGACTTATGTGGTGGCCATCGTTGGGTCCTGTCGAGCTGCGCAAAAACTCCATCAGGTCATCCTCTTCGGCTAGGACGCGACTGCGTCGTCTTCTTAGACTGCCATTGGGTGTTGTATCGGGCGAGGCTCCATCTTGCTCAAGGCGTATGAATCCATTGGTAATATCACCCGAACCAAGATGACGACGACTTAGAGCAGGACTGGCACGAGGATCGTATAAAGAATCACCCACAAATGGATGCTCAGAATCAGACACAGGTGTACCTGCAGTCTGACCCACTACAAAAAAGAAGGGAAGGGATTAAAACCATAAAAGATCTAGCGTATTAGGATGCCTACTTTGTTTGGCTCTACGGGCCATTTGCTCCTCTCTTTGCTTGCGCCGCAAGGTGGCCTGTTGCTCCTGTTGTTGTCGTCGCTCATTCTCCTTGACTGCCTGACGGAATTTCTCGTTGAAGCTCTGGAAGATCTTAAAGCATTCCTCCAGCTTAAATGTGGCAGCATCTTCGCAGAAGAATTCGGCTAGCTTCAGACGCATCGATTCCACCTGTTTCATGCCAGCCTGAAGGACGGCCAATTCGGATTCGGCTGCTTGAAGGAACTCGGCCATTTGCTGCTTAATATCCTCATCGGTATGGGGTTGTTCAATTTGCCGTGCGATCCGTCGTATACGTCCATCCAAAGTGCAAATTTCATTGGTGATCTGCTCCGAAGTGGTTCTGTTTTGGGGGAGAAAATTAAATTATTCGAATGATGCTCCTCCGAGATGTTTGTCAAACCTACTTGCTGGCATTCTCCAGTGTGGCTAATTGTGAGGTAAATTGCAACAGTTCCGGATTCCGTTTTTCAGCCTGAAGGGCCACAAAATGAATGAGATTCATGTCCGGTTTATTGGCTCTGATGTCCGTCAGTTTTTGCAAGGAAGATAGTTTAACGCCCGCTGCATTTCCCGCATAGCCACCGGAATTCAAGAAATTTCCAGCCACCACAACCATATAGAGGACTTCCTGGAGTGTTTTATTGTTCAACAAATCGTCGCCGGCATAAAGCATTGCATTAATGCAAGGCTCCAAATAGGCCACATTCGTTGCGAATTCCTCCTTGAGCAACATGCTCTCAATGCGTAGCTTATAACTGCAACAAAGTAACCGAAAAAATACCAAATTAATGATAAATTGGAGTTCCGTCAGTCTGGCAACTCTGGCTAAGGAGACATCAATTAGTTACGTAAGCAGACTTACGCATTATACCCTCCTACACAACATATACATTGTATGTATGGATGTACATATGTGTATATGTAGGTGAGATTTAAATTAAATCGTATAAAATAGTCAGGTTTCTTTATATCGCAAAACTAATACCGTTTAGGTATAAAAGGTTAAACTTTTACTATTTAAACTTTTCTTGAATCTTCATATGTATGTACATACGCTCACACTCGCATGCAGCTGGCTCTCTCGATCGAACTTTTTCTCTCCTTTCTAATCTCCCACTTGATGACTTTTTCGTATCTTCTTTTGTTCTTATTCACCGTTTGCTGCATTTGCCAGCAAAAAAGTTATTTTATACAAAAAAATCGGATAATACATAATAATGAGAGCTTTCGAAAAGTTTTTAATGTGATCTTTCAGTGAGTGTTAAGAATAAAGGAATTGGTTTCGATTTCAAGTTCAAGAATTTTAAAATCTTTTTTTTGTTGTAAAAATGAAAACCACGCCATTTTGGTTGCAGTCAGCGCTGACGTCGACGTTGATGTCGGCGTAGCTTTTATAAGTTCTCTTTGTGTGTGTTTATGCGTACGCGGCTTTAAGAAATTGCCTGTGTGATAGAGATAGCTGTAGAATGACTTGGGAAAGAAACCGAAGGAAAAGCGATGTAAACAAACGGTACTTTCAGGTAAGTTATCACTTTTGTTTTAAGTATTTGCTTGAAATTTTTAAAAGTAAAGGGTTTTCTTCATTTTACTTAATACTAAATGGTAATTGCTAAACTTATACATAGATATATTCTTCATTTACTTACTTGGGAACTTCCAGCAAGTGAAGCAGAAACTTCTCGGCATTGCCTAATCTCGCCTTATTGCCATTGAAATTCTTAAGCATGTCAAGCTCATCCACTTCCGGCAGGATCTTTAGCAAACCGCGCAATCTCTCAGCTCCAATTTCTTCGTGAAGTCCCTGGCGTATCAATTGGATAATATCATCATTGGACGAACGGAATTGCTTGAGGAATATATTGACATTCAGACTCCGTTTGCCATCCAATAGTGTGATCTCTTGGCATTCCTTTTTCGATTTACGATCCAGGGTGTCGCAGCCATTGGACGAATTTGAATTTGCCGACTGGCTGCCTTCGCGTCCCAGTTTGGGCGAGCCCTGGGCGCTGGTTGTCTGCAGGCAGAAGAGTCCTTCCATTTCTTGCCAGTCAATGTCCTTCATGGGACTATCCTGATGATTGCTGGCCACAATGCTCCAGATATTCTGTTTACCCAGAACCTTTTGATGGGGAATCTTGCCCCAATTGATGGTCTTCATTTTGGCCTTGGGCGCCGGTGTATCCTGTTGCGGCAGTAATATCGATGGCTCAGCGGCCGCAGCCGCTGCTGCAGATGCCAGCAGGGGATCTGGTGTTAATGGACGGTTAGATAACTTCAAGGGCGGAGCTGGCGGTGGTGGTGGTAGCGGTGAGCTGCCATTTATCATAGGCGGTGGCGGCGGCGGCGGCGCCTTTCCATTGACCGTAATAATTGCTGGGGGCGGAGGCGGTGGTGGTGCCACTGGAGCCGAAGACGCTGGCGGCGGAGGTGCGGGTGGTGCAGCATTTGTGTTACTATTCTTGGACTGTGGTTGGCCTTGGGCTGTTGTTGGCTTGCGCGTGGGACTTGTGGCATCGCTACCACGACAACTTTGGCAGGCAAATTTCTGTGTACTCGGTGTACGCAACAGACGCACTGCATCCTCATGACTTTCCAACAAGGTGGCTCGATGGACCAAACGTTCGGTAGTATCCCAAATAATATCGCTTAGCGGTTCCTTTGAGTCAATGCGTAGCAAATGCTGTAATATATTCAGGAAGGGTGCATCCTGTGGGGTATCGGCCACCTGAAAATGTTACGAGACGAAATCGCAGTGATTAGACCAAAAGGAACGACAACTTCATTGCCAATGTCAATCGGTTTGTCTATGGCCTCAACCCTCAACCTCTCTTGTATCCTTGTCAGTCAACAACCTGATCATGACCTGACCTTTCGCCATGTCAAAAAGTTGACATTTATCCTTTTTGCTTGCGTGTCCCATTAGCCTTGGCAGTGGCCCAAAACACATACATACATGGTGCATCATCACCACTCTACTATATATGTACGTCCTACTCTCTTCCCTTAGTCGCAAATTAAATAGAAATTAAAGAAAAAGGAAAACACTAAAACACTTTTTACCGAAATGCAAAGGCTAATTCAACAGTTTTTTAACGTTCAAAGTCTCTAAAACATTTATCATTAATGATCAATGCTCAAAGTTTGGATTTTCAATACTTTTTGGCAGAAATTGGAATTTGAAATAGATTTTTCCTTAAAATAATAAACAAAATAATTAATTTAGTTCTCTCTAGGATTAAATAACAATATTAAATTGGGATCTAAAGAATAATGGATAATTTATTTATGGATAGCATCATCAGCCTAAAAATATGCAATCAAATTTTTACTTTTAAGATAAAAATGTCGTTGATCCTTCTAATCTAATGGAACAATTGCAACTCATTTTCAAAGTTTATAAATTTTCTAAATATTTAACACAAACTTTACGATTGCCCCTCGGATTAAGTTTGAGGCACGATAGCTTAATCAACATTTCACTCACCTGTCGCAATATGGCATAGAAGACATCAAGATGTGAATTTAGATTGATGCCATCGGGGCCTTGTAGGCTCTGGGCCTCGTCGCATTCTTGCTGTTCCACAAAAACGTCCAATTGTTCAATGATATCGCCCACACTTTGAGCAACTTTTCTGTAAACAAAAACAACAACGGCATTTGGTAAATGGGTTAAGCTAAATAATTGTATGTAAATGTATGACTCAATGGACTATAAATTGGGTTAACTAGTTGACACTTGGCCAGAATCAATAGACCGAGGGACCGCACACCCGAACTTCCGTATAATGACATTGAGTAACCTCTTTTAATTACTCCAACTCACTTGAGATTCTTCACCAAATTGAAAGCGGAGCAACTGTAGCGGGACAAGGAGCCACAGAATGTGAGGCGTCGCTGTAGATGCAAAGGCGATGGCGACGGAGACGGCGACAATGACGACGAGGACGAGGACGATGATGACAATGACGACTCCACGTTTGCTGCCTAAATTGGCAATCCTACTAGTTAACCATATTTGATTCGTTGTGAATCAATTGGTTGTCCTGTCCTTGTTCGAACGTGTCCTTGTCAAATGTTTTGAGATGCCTTTTATGGGTTTTGAAGCGGTGACACCTTTTTTTCGCTTAATTGCTTTTCGCTTCTCGCTTTTTCCGTTTGTTGTTTGTTATTTTTTTGCTTTCTTTATTGTTTTTTTGAAATTTATTATATTTGCGGAAAACTGAGAACGAGAGAACGACTAGCAGCTAGAAAGGCAATGACGAGGACGAAACCAAAGTTCGAGAATTGAGAATCTCAGCTGCTGTTCGTCCTTGCCAGCCACGTGCTGCGCGCGCAGAAGTTGCTCGCTGCTAACCCACGCCGCTCCCGACTCTCCGTCGGTCTCCGACAACGAGCAACTTCGTCAACATCCCCATCCCGAAATCTAAAGGCTCTCCCCATTGCCATGGACACACATTGGTCCGTCGGTCCGTCTGTCCGTGTGGCATGTGATTCTCCTTCGCTTCCGCTCTCCCCGCTCCACCGCCAATATCCTGTCTGCCATGTAACACGGAAGTGGAAGCCATTACCAAAAGTTAGACGAAAGTTGAGCGAACTCACCACAAATTGACAAAATGTCTGGCTATGACACTACTTAAAATCAGATATCAATGCGAAAGTCTTAATAAATCTATTTTAATAGTCCATTTTCCAATTGATTTTTCAAATTACTTTGAAATTTAAATGTTATTTATTTTTGAAAACTTTTCAAACTTTTGTATGGAAACTTTTTAATGAATTGCTTCCTTTGATTTAAGCATTAAGGACTAATATTATAAAAGTTACAATTTTTATACCATACACCCATAGGGTGTACTTTATACGACCCCATAAAGTATATATATACTTGATCAGGATCAACAGCCGAGTCGATTTAGCCTTGTCCGTCTGTCCGTCCGTCCGCCCGTCTGTATGAACACCCAGATCTCCGAGACTATAAGAGCTAGAGCCACCAAATTTGGTATGTATACTCGTGTAGTATATAAATGATTAGAGTTAATTGGAATTTTGGCCACGCCCTCTTACGCCTCCCGAATTTACATAAAACTGTTTTTTTCTTAAAAAGTATAATCGCTAGAGACATCAAATTTGGTTTATAGCGCGCAGAAACTAATTGTTCAAATTTTTTTCCACGCCCACTTCCGCCCCCGGAAATTAAATAAAACTGATTTTCTCAAAAACTAATAAAGCTAAAGTAACCAAATTTAATATGTAAATTTGTTTAGTATGCGCAGTAGAATTTATATATTTAGTAGAATTTATATATTTTAGAATTTTGCCACGCCCACTTCTGCCTCCATAATTTAAAAAAAATCGATTGTCGGCTGCAATTTTTTGACTATCGCAATCAAATTCGGCAGACCAATTAATCTTATCTATTTCTACCAAACTACCAAATTCTATGGAAATCGGACTAGAAACATCCAAAATATGCGAATGAACATATTTTACTACGCGATTCATAAGAGCAGATTTGGCCGTTGGATAGTGGCGGCGCTAGAGTGCTCGTGTGAGCGAGATAGCATATGGTTATGAGGCATGTAAAAACGATTTAACAGAAATTTGAAATGTTTGTGTCACCTGGTAAATTAGACAAACTAATGAAATATTGATGATTAAAAAGCAACTCTGAATCACAAGCAATTTCAATTGAGTTATTTTCGAAATTAGTTTCAAAAATGTTTGTCTTACGTTTCTAAGAAAATTTTGAAAAGCCTCAAAAGTCAAAAGTCAAAAGTCCATAAATATATTTTCAGTGATTTGAGACTTAAGAACTCTGTCATTTTGATTATATTCAGTCACTATAAATAGCCTCTTTTTTTTTTTGGTGGGGTAATTTGATATATGCTTATGAAAATCTTTTTGACTCATATATTCGATTAGAACAACAACAATTAAAAGCCGCTTAAATCGGCTACCAAAATACGCAGATTCAGAAAACAAAAGAAAAAACAAAACCAACAAGAATTATGTGCACTGCCCCCTGGTTTAGTCTGTTGGCCAGCGGCTTGGAATCAAAGCCGATAGCCTGTCTCAGATGAATGAAAACGTTTAAATTAGAAATAAATTAAAGCACACAAAGCACCAAAAACGAAAAAAATTTTAAAAAAAACTCGAGAAACTACGCATTTTATTTATGCGTTTTCATTATTGTTGTTATTCTTGTTTAAAAAATGAAAAATAATACCCTATGCCAAAGGTTCCATTAGTTCGCGCTTAAAAGTCTCTGTCAAGAGGCAAACTCTGGAAGAAAGGGTATCTGGAGTTCGTGGCAAGAACAAGTGAATGCGATTCACTTGCCTGACAAATGGGGCCTAAGACAATCAATTAGGCATTTAGGGGTACTCAAAAAGATTCTTTTTGGAAACAAATGACGTGATGAGGTGGGGGGAGGGCGAGCAAGTCTACTTGATGGACTGCCATGCCTAAATGCCATTGTTTCGACTAACTCGCTTCAAACTATTTCAAAAGATGATTGGGGGAGTGGGAGGTGGTGGGGGACAAAACAAAAATTAATTGAATTTGTTAGTTTTGTTAGTTTTTGTCCGCAGTTTTTTATATTTTGCTGCTCTTTTTGAAGTCCACAAATTTGTCAACTTGACATCCATAAATAAACCCGTTCTGTTTCAAAGGGTGAATTATGGTGGGAGGGGCGTGGTGGAGAGTGCCTGCTGCCGGCGGGGGGTAGTGGGTTAACGGGTGGTGGCTTGGCAGCCAACTAATTGATTTATTGTTGACTAATTAAATATTGAATTAATTGGTGTTTGGCAGACGCCGAAACCGGCGCAAATTAAATATTTGCATAACATATACAAAAAAATAATAATAAATAAATAAACGACGGCCCCGCAGCCGCGATGAAGAGGCGAAGCCAAGACGAGACTTGGCGAGAAAGAGGAGAACGATGGAGACGAGCCGAGGATCCCGCTGATCAGAGAGCAAATGGATTTTTAACCAATCTCTTGGCCGTTTTTGATGAATGCTTGACAAGCGTCTAATCTGCGACTAATTTATACCCATCAGCTGGAAACGATTTACGATGCGACATATGAGCAGCAGCTTGATGGGCAACAAGTGCTCCAAGACGTCACTCGTGCACCTTACGCCAAGAGCCTACACGATTTGGTCAACCATCATTCGATTGGGCCTTCATATTATGTGTTAACATTTCTTAATGTCTCGTCTGTGGTAATTGGTATACCAAAGTCGTAGAGATACATTGGCACAGTTTAGCCAATGGTCGTTAAACGATCTTTGAAACTTTATCATGCCCATGTGAAAAATTGGGCGAATCAACAAATGCTACCTCTACCTTGATCTTGTCTTGTCATCGTTGTCCGTCGACGTCGTCGTCGCTGTTGCTGCTGTTGTCGCGCTGTCGTCTTGCATGCAAATCTCACATCAAATAAACCATAAAAATGAAAAAACGGCAAGCAAATCGTTAAATCGCTTCAAAACTGTGTGTTTGTGATATTCATTTGGGGTTTTTATAGTATAAATCGGCGTCGTCGCACTACTACGAGTAGGTATGACTTGTGGGAGTGGGTTTCAGGGTTTTTCTTTTTTTGTTTCGTGGTTTATCAAGCAAATATTGAATAAATTTTCATAGCGACTACTCTGTGGGTGCTTTGGCAATGTCTTGCTCGGATCTTTTATTTCATGTGTACCGTGTGCTCGATCAGTAAACTATTATACGAATATAAGTATATGTATGTAGATAGGATACATTTTACTTACCTTAGATTATTGAGTAAGGGCAATACTTTGATGCCTGCAATGAAACAAAAAGAACAGGAAATGTTATTAAATGTCCACCAATATTATAGAATAGAATGGAAGTAATTCCCAACTTCAAGTATTTTGAGTGCATTCACAGGATGAAAAATGAATGCAAAACTTCCCGTTTTAGTTGATCTCAAGTTTCTTTACCAATCTTTGGTTTACTAGCCAAAGTTTTGGGTCTTATTTGATTTGCATGTAGGCTTGTACATATATACTGCAGGGGTTGTGTGTCTCGGATTCAGCCGGATCGGACCACTATATCATATAGCTCCCACACAAACGGCAAAGTCACGAACAGTGACTTTTCTGAAAAAACTTTGTTATTTTCTAAGCAATTTCATATTGGTGAGTTTATTACACTTATAAACAACTGTGCCAAATTTGATCAAGATCGGGTAACTATATCAAATAACTCCCATAGGAACGATCGGTCGAAAACAATGACTTTCATCAAAAAGTTCGTTATTTCCTATGCTAAGATTGAAGGCCGTTGTTTCGCAAACATTACCCTGTTTAGATAAAAGAGTTACTAAGAAACTTGCAAGGGTATACAAACATTGACGCGGTCGAAGTTAGCCCCGGCCCTCTGGTTATTCTACCAGGACATTCGAATGTCCTTGAGACTTGTTGACATTTTACGTATATCAAAGGTTTTCCTTATGGCTGTTTCTCCTTAAATCAAAATAAAGTATAACATATTTCGTTCGATTTCGTTATTTTTGGTTGTCTAGAATTAATTTACAGCTCGTTTAGCGTTTTGTTTTCTCGCGTTTTGTATGAGTTTCAATCATTTTGAAAATTTAATTTTATGCTAATACTCGCTAAAATGTGTTAAACAAAAATCTAATAAATATTTATGAATAATTTTTCTGAAAAGGGTTTGCTTTTAATACCCTAATTGATTAGCTGTCTATCGAGTTTCGATATGAATAGCAAATAAACTAATTTAAATTTAAATGCGAATTTAAACGAATTGGAAAAAGTCTGAAAATCTGATGATTTAGGCGTCGATGTCAAGGTGTCGACTTTAGTAGCTGCCAGGATATTCACATAGAGAGAAGGACTAAGATCAGGGTGGAGATCTGTTCTAATGGTTAAAACCTGCCACTTGGGTATGGGCCGTTGCTGCGTTGATGATGAATCAATTTCAATTTGCCAAGGCCCGCCCAATATGCCAATATATGCAGTCAGCCCAGGCCAAGTCAATTCAATTCAAGCCACTTCCGGTCAAGCTTGTTTTTGCTTTTATTTGCGCACTCACCAATGTGTATCTACATACATATATAGAAATATACTTATGTATGTATATCTATGTGTATATATCAAAAGAGATATTGTAAATACAAATAATAAAAAATTAATTACGAAAATGTTCGTGAAAGTCGTTGCTGATGTTGAAGCTTCTGTGTGTATGATATGTACTCGTATGTTCCCCTCTCTGCTCCATTCTCCCTCTCCCCCTGCCCTCCTTCTAGGCCCCCCTTTTTGTTTTGTTGCGGTGGGATTGTGCCTTATTTGGCGCCTTGACGTTCATAATTTTATTTAACGACTTCGTTTTGCTGTCATTTTATTTGTTTGAAATTGAAAACCATAAAAGGCGCAAACAATTAAAATTTCCAGTGTCTCTCTCTCTCTCTCTCTCACTCGCTCATTGTTTCTTTGTTTTCGATATATATGTATATAGAGTTTCATTCGGAAGTCGAGGTCTCGGTCCCGATCTCGATCTCAATCTGAATCTCAAACTCAAACTGGTCAAAAAGTGCACACACATATTTCAGTTCAAATTCAGCCCTAAAAGGCAATTTGTGACCACGCCCTAAGAATAAAACCATAAATTGTTTAACAACATGCAAATATTCTATTGTCCGCAAATTAAATATATCGAGAGAAACATTTTTCAATCAATCGCAATGCAAATACATATATAGATAGAGGGGAGGAAAAAAATCTAAACTGGCCATAGCAAGTTGTTATTAAATAAATAAAATACAAATTTTATTATTTGAGATTGTTTTTTTTTTTTTTTTCTTTTTCTTTTTGCTTTTCTGTTGCTTGTCTTTTGCGTGCCAAAGTGGAAAATCATGGGGCATAAATCAGCATCAGCATCAGCAACAGAATCGGAATTAACTGAATACAGCCGGCAGCCATGATTTGGATGGATGACAGATGACATATAACAGACAAAATACAACAACAACAGCAACTATAACAAACTACAAAGATATATACATATGTACATACATATATGATGGCTATTCCGCCAATGTGTACACTGCGAGAAATTAACCAAAATTCTTGGATAATGAGTGAGTCGTCCTCTGTTTTGATGTCCTGATGTTCTAATATTAGTATAATTAACTAATTATTGGGGGAAATAGAGCAATAACTTCGAATCGAAGAACCTTTTGTAGCTACGAATGTTTCTACTATATGTATAATCTTATTTCTCTTAGTGTAGAGAGACAAAGATTCTGAACCAATAATTGGGCACTTAAATGGCATTAGCAAACTCAAACCGAAACTCTCAGAAACAGAAAAATAAAACGAAAACAAAAAAGTTTTCCAAACAAAATGACAAAAAAAAAAAATTAAAGAAGGCAAATGCAAATATTTGTTTGGGCGTTCCTGGAAACCCGGCAGCAGCAGCAGCAGCACACACACACACAAATAAGTTAAGAGAAAACCGATTCAAAGTCGGGCCAATAGCCTTGAAACTGAATACATCATTTCATTGCCAAAGCGAAAGAGAACAAAAATGCGTCCGCTCGATGCTTGTCAAATGTGTAGACTGAGGAATGCTTTGCGGGATCGGTGGGAGGGTGGACAGGAATTGTAAGCCAAGTGGGAACTGCATGGGGGTGTCCCACTCCCCACACTCTCCACCCCAAAACTTCTCACAAAGTGCGTGACTTACATTTTGTCGGTTGTGATTTTGATTTTTGTTAAATTTGTCGCTGCTGCCTGCCAGCCAGCCAACCAGCCCGCCTTTATTATGGTTATTTTCTTGTAATGCTGAAAAAGCGCAGCTCAATTTATTTTAATTAAGAACAATAAAACGGAGTTCACCCGCTCTCCCAGCTCCCAGCCGAAACTCAAGTCTGGCTGTCATTGAAGCACAGCCAAAGGAGATGAGAAACGCAACGAAATGAGCCCCATTCCCCATTTCATTTTTCTTTTTTTGGTGGCCTGGTGCGCCTGCGCTTGAGATTCATCCAGCACCGCGGCACACACAACTGCGCTCAATCAAAGTCAGAAACGCGGGCTGACGACAAACAAGCAAGGAGTGTAGCGGGTGGGTGGAGAAGTTGCTGGAAGGAGGGTGGGGGGCAAACAGTTCATGAACTTTGAACAGGAAAGTGACAGCGGACAGGGACACATAGAAAGAGGAGGGAGGAAGTGGAGGTGGAGGAGCAGGCAGAGGCGGCGGTACTGCCGACAAGGGCAGGATGTGCTTCTAGGCGTCCCTTGTTTGTCAACAATTGGAAGGAGAAATGACGGCGACTTGTTATTTCTTATTAAGTGTTGTATCCAGTTGAAACAGAAATAAATCTCGCCGGGTGGAAGGGGACGGGGGAAAAAGACATACATACATAAATACTGATGGTGATGGGGCTTGATGGGGTTGATGTAAATATCTATAACTAAATTTGTAATTAACACAAAGACAATGAAAAGTGTTTGTAAAACAACAAATGCTTCTAGCTGGCATTGTGATTAAAAACGATTTTGAAGGCACTTTTAATTAGAATTGGAAGAAGAGCACCGAAGAGTTGCTATAAGAACTTTAGTCAAAAGGAGCTGTTGATTAAATGGAATTCAGGAGGGTCAAGGATAAGAGCCAAAAACGTTATTGAATGTAAATCTATTTAAAATTCAGCTATCATAATGATCTGTCTTTTCTATCTTTTACTTGGGTTGGGATGCCTGCCTAATGTGAAGTTCATTTCAAGATGCGCCCCGTCTCACCTTACCTCATCTCACCCCTATGTATTGTATAAATCGGCGGCACGTGCTAAGGTTACCCCCGCATTGTGAGGCGATTTGGCAATATTATTGTTGCTTTTGTTATTGGGTTTGCTAACCCATCATTATCAACTAGCAAACAGCAAACAGCACAAGCAAACAGCCACAGCAAGCTAAACCCGAGGGTCAATGGTGTGGTTGGGGCACTCCGAGAGTTCGGACCTGTAAGAGATGTGACAAGCATATGGTCAAGGGCGCAAATCATAAAGATCAACGCCGGGGCACATCAATCAAATTGAACTGAAATCGAAGACAGCTAACCAACCAAGTGGAGATAGGTATCCAGTAAGGCAACAACAAACAGGGTGGTGGCAGGGCTAGTGTTTTTTTTTTTTTTTGTGGTTGGTTGGTTAATCTTACCTATAAATTCGTTACGTATGCGTATGCGTTCCTGCAATGTGGCCGCCGAGATGATGACACAATTGATGAAGGCCAATAGAGCAGTCTGATAGTCCAATGGCGGATTCGATGATGATAATGACGACGATGACGACAACGACGACGAGGAGGAGGCGGCAATGGTCTGTTCCAGTTCGTTAATAACAATTTGAAAGCGATATCGTTGTTTCTTGAGATTCTGCAAAAAAGAACAAAAAGGTTTTGATCAATTTATCCTTTTTATATGCTTGTAAATAAATTGGGTACTATATGGATATCGTTATGTATATGGAAGAGCTGCCAATGTTTACTTAGTGGTAACTGTTGACCATTTTGAATCATCTGAACTGACAACACATTCTCATAATAGTTATGATGATCGGTATCGCAAAGATATTTGAAATTTGTGTGTTTTTTGGTTATTTTCTTTAGCTTTTTCGAGCTTATCGCTGATCGGTCTCTTACCTTATAAAACTCTAGTGTTTCGATGGCACGCGCGTAGCCGTCGGCGCTGTAGGCGCACAACGCTGAGAGAAGCTCGAAAACTTGCTTCTTAACGGTTGCATTTTGTGTGTCCAATGCAGTGCCCAATGTGGCTATGTAGTCACCATTCTCGACTATGTAATCCAGGCCGATGCGTGCGTCCATGGTTCTTAATGTGATATGCATGTACCTAACCTAACTCGTTGTTTATTTCTTTTGTATTTCTTTCAGTTGAAATCGATGTCGTTCAATCGATTGCTTCGATGGCGGCTAAATCCCCAAAAGGTTCTTGCATGGAATTTTTAAATAGTTCACGTCAGGCCCATCAATATATATATATATACCCAGATGTCGTGCTCGTCGTGCTCTGCATCTGTAAGAAGGATGGAAAGAAAAGAACAGAAGGCAATCAGGTTAGTTGAATTGAATGAAGGTTTGGTAAATTGCATTTGCTAACCCTTGGCAGTGCCCTGAAACATATTTTCTAGATTTTTATGGTCCCCCCTTTTGCTCGACCGTTGTCGCTATCCCGTCGATCTTGCCTATTGTCTATATAGTTTTAATTAATTTATGGACCCAGAGCTTTGAATTGTCATAAATTAATTGAGTTTTGCTGCAGTTTTCCTTTCTTGATATTTTGTTTCGAGACTATTTCGAGGCTCGGCAAATAGATCAAAGTGAACGACCGATCAAACGGATTTCTGACTTGCAGCAGGTTACTCCGCCCCGTTTCTCTACCGCAAATGATCTTGTTAATTTGTTTACACTTTTATTTAATAAATCGCCGACAAAGTGAGGCATTTATTTAGTATTAGCAGTAGTCGAAGTAATAGATTCTCTCAACAACAATGAAAACCGATAAAAATGTTTAACATTTTTGTTAAAAAGCTGCGCTCGAACTCGAGTGGCACTTTGTTATTTGAAATTATAATGCTTATGTCCGTCCCCGTTCCCTCACCTGCCTTCGATCGATTTGACATTTTTTGATTTGATTTGACGTTGCCGCTAATGAAATCAAATAAAATTATACCGATATATTGAGAAAAAACATTGACATCCTCCTAATATTTCCGTTAATTGTGTATGCCATTTAAGATACGGCGAAACGAGTTTTCAATCACTATACGATATACTAAGAAAATACATAAACAAATATATATATATACATACATAGATAAAATACATTACAAATTCGCAAATATTTTGTGTCATGTTCTTTGACAGTGTTTCAAATTGGAATTTTAAATGAATATGGAATGGAAAAAGCAAAGACACAGCAAAAACAGCCACCAAACACTCAACTAACTGATTAAGTTGTTTAAGTTGCTGATTATCATGGATAGATAACACGATGTCACGATTAGCTTTCACACTGCCAACAATTTCTTAACTATGCTAAAATATTCCCCACAACAAAGACACTAAACTCTTGTAGAGTTATTAAAATAAAAATGGAAAATTTATTAATATGTCTTCAGAAATCGATTAAATCGATTAAGCTAAAGATTTGACCCCAATATGACTGGTGGTTAATTGGTAGACACAATCATTAATTAGTCAGAAAATCTGGCTTTAATGACCTCTTCGCATAGAGAATCTCACACGTTGCAATTTACACTTATATTAATGAGAGGTATCAATTATGTTTTCTTAAAAGATTTTAATAATATGAAGTGAATTAATATTGGCAAAGTGGGGAAAACAACAAACCTCTTTGAGAGAGAGAGGCATTCCTTCAGACTTGAGGAAAACATTTCTCCACCTCCAAATGCCCTAAGAGGATATCTAACAGAGGGTATAAGCCATGTTGAGCTAATCTGATAAACACTTTGGCTATTTGCTAGTCGAAAGTGTGTGTTCAATTAGTTGGCATTCGTGTATTTGTGGGTCAGCTGGGTTTCATTGAGATAAAAAATGGGTAGACTAGTGTAAAATATAACCTGCTTTTCTATAAACCAAATTGGCACAACACCCGCACAGCAGCACCAGCAGCAGCAGCTGGTGTCCCCCTCTAACTCCTCTCACTCACTGTATAGGACGATAAATAAAATGCTTATCGAGAAACTGGTTCCATTAGGCCCAGAAAACTGGATGAACTGGACATCATATATACATATATGGCGGCATTATTAGTTCGACATATTTATGGACAATTTTGATTTTGAGACAAAAGTAAATGCGTTATTAATTGAATGGCAAACAAAAGTGATGGAAATGGCTCAAAGAGCATGGGAATGTTAGCCACTACCTGTCGAAAAACAAAAATCTCAAAATGTTAATGAACTTATCCTACCTTCTCCCGCCACCCAAAAACGAAACTGACTAATTAGAATTTGTCTTGAGCAAAGTTTCTTGGCCCATTTATCTTGAATTGTAAGCCGAGAGACAAAAGGCAATGGCAAAAGCAAAGCGTTGACAGGCTTAAATGACTTTTTTTTGCTTTTGCTTTTCATATGTTACCTGCCCTCGTTACTCGCCGGCCCCCTTCTAACCTAACCAGTCGACAGGTGGCGACTTGTTGTTGTTGCCGTTGTCGTCTATAAAATGTCAACTGTCTGGGGGTAAAATATTTTCATGGAGCCCATGTTAAAGTGCAAGTAATAATTCACAAAATTTCAAAACTGTTTTCAATGTTTAACGAATGCTTTTGGATTGGGTCTCAACTGTCTTTGTCTGTCTGTCTGCCTGTCTCTCTGATTGTCTATTCGATTGTTGTTGTTGTTAGTGTTGCTTTTGGATTTTAATAATGTTGTATAAATTATGCTTTTCATGGGGCGTTTGCCTAAATGCCTCGAAATGTGATTAAATGTTGTGTAAAGTGCATAAAATTTGAGAGAAATATTTTAGCTAAGTAACTTGATACGAGGGTAGACTGAAAACTATTCAAGAGAAACCAAATGCAATCACTTAAAAAGTAGTTTAATTAATGCAAGTTTTAATGCCATGAAATTAGTGATAAATCGCTCAGTTTTTATTGAGAGAAACTTTTTATTAATGGAGAAAATACCGTAAAGGTCATTGAGAAATGTTAAGATAAACTTTTAGCCCAACACTCGCTTAAGTGAGAAAAACAACAAAGGTATATATATATCTGTAGTCTCCCCTCCCTCCCTCTCTCTCTCTCTATATATATATATATCTCTTACTGGTAGGCAAGGCCGTTTGTGCCAATCTGTAACCAATTGGTAGCAAATTGGTTGCTCTTCAAAGTCTGCCGCTGTCTAGTTAATACATGTATAGATATACAAGTATATATATATATTACATGGTATATATATATATTTATGCATATGTATTTATATTTTTATTATTTTCTATCAAGGTGTGTCCAAAGTTGAAGTCTTTGCTGCTTTGGTTGCAAACTGTTTTTCATAATTTGTTGCATTGCATTTTTTTATGTCGCCGTCATCGGCGTCATCGTCGCCTCATTCAATTTGCATTTTGATGATTTTACCTACACACGCACACATCTATATACATAAGTGTATACATATATAAAAACCTACCTATAAACTTCAAAAGTTTAGATAAATAAACCATGGGAGTAATGTATGCGTTTATTTTTATTATTGATTTAATGGTAAATTGAATGACAAATAAAACATAACTTAATCAAGATTGAAGAATAAAGTTTTCTTTTCGAAATAATTGAGGTAATCAAATTTATGGGCTAAGCAAGTAGAACTGAGCGTGGTTAGAGTTAGTGATTTGAGAAGATTGACACCTAATCAAACCAATCTGTCTAACAATAAGCTTAACAAGGCTTGGTCTTTATCTCACTTGTTATTAGGTAACAGTCTATAGTTCATTTATAACATTTAGATTGAACTCGTATTAAGATGGTTGGTTTTTTCTTACTGGGGAATTAACATTTAATGAACCTCGGATTAGTAATTAACTAGCCAATTAATTGAAATTCCAATCGCTTCAAATGAAACGCGATGAGTGTATTATGTAGAAAAGCGTTATGGCAACAATAAAAGATGACAATATTTTCTATAGATTCTTAAACATTACGAAATTGATTTCTAATATGAATGAAAGGAATATAAACTTACTCAGATTATATGTGTATATTTGTGGTCAAAGAAGTAAAGTATTAAAATACATAGAATTTCGATATAGAAGGAAATTTTCCAATGCGAATTAATAAAAAATTTTGTGTTTATGAAAACTTGTTCATGGCTGACCCTTTTTGTTTATAGTTTTGTTTCATTTTAAATGACACACTGTTGTTTTGTGATTTGTTAAATCTTCATTTTATCATTTTTCCCATCCCATTTCGTTTTGGATTTTCTCCATTTTTCATTTTCCATTTTACTGTTGAGTTGAGTTTATCAGCAGCCACACAAATCACACAAATTGCGTGTGAATCTTGTTGGGGAATGGAGATCCAAGATTTAAGAGCTCCAAGACGACCAAATGGCAAGCAACAGAGATGATGCTTTGTTGCAGACAACACAGATAGATAAGCGGAGAGACAGAGGGAGGAGGAGAACTGGACGAGTCATAACACTTGACAACAGACGACGCCAGCAAGCAATAGAGTAACAAGTTGCAATCAAAACACGATCTTGGGATCTTGGCGCATTGGCGCTTAGTGCTTGTCGCTTGGTTCACTCACTTACTCACTCCGTCACTCAGTCAGTCAGTCACTCAGCATTGACCTTATGACTTCTAAAATCGGTAAAACATCTTTACAACAAAACCATGTGGCAGCAGCCAATGTTGTCGTTGTCGATTGTCAATTGTTGTTAAGCTAAAAATACAACAGAAAATGCTGAAAATAATCAATGCCTGCATTAACTAAAAGTATCGCCTTACAGGATACCCTCTGAAATAAGTAAGTTTCACACTCATTCCTTTGCAATTTACTAATCTTCTAGACTAACAAGTCTAAACGAAAATGCCTAATAAGGAGATCTACAACCATTTAAACTTTTAATGTCTTTGATATACCCCCTTTTATCCTACCTGAGAGGACAGGGTATACAAACTACATGCTGAGTTGTCGTCGCGTACTTGAAATTGGGATACATTTAGCTATATATGCATGTATGTATGTATCTACAGATGTATATATATTTTATTGACTTTGTGTTTCGTGCAACTTCGCCCGCTTCCGTCACTTTACTCTCCTCTCGTTCTCTTCCACTTTGACTTAATTTTTGAAGTTTATTGAAGTGTTCAAAAAGGACATTTCGCCTTGTGCAAAAAATATATATGTATATACATATATTTCATGTCAAGTTGAAACTAAAGCAAAATAATTTTTGAAGGTCGAAAACAAACTTAATAACAACAACAACAACAACAACAAAATCGTGTTGTAAAAGGCGTGTAAATTGAGCAATTAGGGCGTGCCCAGTGCCCCTCACTTGACTTTAATTCCTCAATTAGCCCAAGCTTAAAGGTAATCACAGTTGGTCCAGCGGTTCCCCTGATGGTGATGGCGATGATGATGATGATGATGCTGATCATCTTTTACTTGTTGTATTGGTGGGCGTTAAATTTAACAGCCGAAAACCCAAAAAATTATTCAACAAAAACGCAAATAATGTTAATGTCAAGTCTTTATTTTTTTTCTACAACGAACAAAGAACATTTGACTACAAAAAATAAAAATAAATATAAAATGCAGCCCACGGGCCAAAATTGCGTGGGTTTTGCATTTTCGATAATGTTGTTGTTGTAGTTGTTGGACTAAACTGGACGTTACCGCACTGACCAGCAACGAATCGACCACAAAAAACTACACACACACACACAAATTGAGTAAAGAAAACAGAAACTAGATATGGCTTAGACAAAATGTAAATATCTAATACTTATGTACCAGATGAACTCGTGAGGCTGAGTTTCAACGATTGCTGCTGATAAAGTTGAAGTGGCTTAAAGAAAATACGGAAACACCTAAAGAAATCAATGAATGGCATGAATCACTAAACTATACATAGAAATTAACTAATTGCAAAGCTTATGGCAAAAACAAAAATATAATGAAAACGTCATTGAAGGACTTGGAATAGAGCTAGGATTAAACTAAAGACCAACAAAGAGAAAGAATTATCATCAATAGAGTCAACCACTCTTAAGTATCTACAGCCATTTGTTGAACGTTTGATTAACCTAAAGACAGAAAGTGATAAGTCTATTATATATGAGAATAAATATTTTTGTCATTGTGAATTAACTCATCTAAAAATCAATTATGCATATTGTGAGCTGATTTTTCCCTGCTGTACTCTCTCCCTCCTGCTCTGCAGTTCCTGCTCATCGTTTTTCTATTGCTACGCCTCTTCTTGCATATAAATTCACTTTTCATGATGGGGGGAAGAACACACAAACACAAAAAAAAGAACGAAAAAAGGGAAAGATCTCAGATCATCCGCGCAACGACTTCTCTTCATTAGGTTTCATTCATGAAATGTTGTCGCCGCGTGGCGCTTGTTGACTTCTCTGACAGGGGCGAATCAACGCCTAAGCGGGTACGGGTACCATTTTATCATTGTTTCGAATGTGGAACAGGACGGGCAAGTGGAGGGGATTCTCCCATTCCATTCGTTCTCCCTTGTCGTTTTATTGATGAGAATTTATGAATGGTCACTGAAAGTGACAACAATTTGGGTTAAATAGACTCAACTAGTAATATTGAATACCCTCCCAAAAACAAAAAACCCATCAAAATGTGTCAAAAGCAAATACATTGGAAAATTTTTCTATTGGCTTTTTTTTTTTTTGTTTAGTGGTTGGGTGGGGGTGTGAGGATGAGGGGCTTGGGTGGTTTTTTATTTCGGGTTTTGCGCAAGTGTGAAACTGACTTACAAAACGCCTATAAAATATAAGGCGCTAATGGTTAATTTTCACGCTTTAGGGGAAAAGCGAAAGTTTCCAAGTTTCTGTTTTTTGTTTGAAGTTTTTTTAGAGTGGTTTTTTGGTTTTAACGTGATTTTTGTGGGTTTCCAAGTTTCTCACAGGTGTTGAAAATTCTGGTAAAGTGCATAAATATGTTCAAAATTTTAGGCCTTATGACAGGTTACAAGATTTTGCGACACACAACGAATAAGAACCAAACGACTAAGACTAACTGCAACGACTTTTAGATACCCAAGAATTTTGAAATTAAAAACATATGTGTAAAAACAACCTTAAAGTTAAATGAAAGCTACAAATAAATCAAAGATTTTCATATTAACCTGCCTAATATACCCTGAAAAGTCTTTCCGTTTCATAATTTTTGGCATAGAAAATCGAAATACAATAAATTTTGCTACTCTTAAGGAGGGCAATTTCAGGGCCAATTTCAATTGCGAACAATGAACGCTAATTATGCTAAAATTCAGTTAGGTTCATAACAAAAAGGTTCAATGCACCTACCCACACCTAAACCAAACCACACACAGAGAGCGAGAGACTCAGAGAGAGAGAGAGAGAGAGAGAAAAATCGGATACGACTGCAGCTATTTCAAATCCCTTGTTGACCTTAACTTTGAATTGTCCAAATACAAAAAGTTCAAATTCAAACAAAACGTAACAAAAAATATATTTAAAAAAAAGGAGAAGAAAAAAAAAAACAACGAACACAAACAAAACTTATGATCAAAAACCAAACAATGAACAAAGCCAAAAAGAAGTGAGGCGACTTCGACTCTAAAACCTACATAAAAATGATTCATGAAAAACATAATGGCCAGATGCAGTGCCTCAACTTGAGATACAGATGCTGCTGCTGTTGTTGCTGCCTGCCACCGATTTGACATTGACTTGTGGTTTTTAGTTGCTGCCGCATTTTGTGATTTTCTCAGTTTTTCCATATACTTCGCTTTCAGTGTGTGGGCCAATATAAAATTGTTAAACTCCTCCTCTTCCTCTACTCCCCTTCATCTAGTGTCTCTCGTTTCTTATGATTAGTCAGCAGCTTCTTGGCTTAAATCTCTGTTTTGGGAGCAGCATTTATAGAATTTGATCTTTTGATGTCTAGTTTTTGCGTGGTATTTGTCCTTCACAAGCACATCTCATATCTTCCGCATCAGGGACATACTTATATGGAGCTTATCTTCTAAATCAATGATTATCTTTGACTCTAGAACTCACTGACTCATAAAACGAAAAATTGAATGAAAATGTTCTATTAGAGTGATGATGATGATGATGACATTGAAAGGCAAAAAGTAAAACTAACAAACTAAATCTTAAACTCAAAATTACAAATGAATAGCTAAACAAGTTGCCATTTATGTAAGTGAATTTTTTATATGCAGAATTCTCTATAGCATACAGAACTGAAACTGAAACAAGATATCAAATGACAAGCGTGAAAATTGTCTACTAAGATTAAAGGCCATTTTTTTGAACGGGTCTCTCGCTCTCGATGGAATCTCAGCCAGCCACTGCCACTGCCACTGACTCTGACTCTGAGATTGCCTCTGCCACTTCCCCTGTCAGCCATAGTCTCTGGCATTGCCTCTGTCTTTTCAGCTATTACTTTTACTCGCAGTTTTGTTTTTCGGTTGCGCAATTCGCAGCCCAGCGCCAAACTCGAACTTGAACTACATTGCAAATCTTCCACATGGAAAATGATGATGAATACAGATTGCTCTCGTTTTTGGCCTTTTGTCTGCGCTTATTGCGGGGCACAGGGTGCACCACGTGACTGGCGGAATAAAATGGCAAATTAACGTGTTTTTTTTTTTTAATTTTGTGGTTACTTGACTTTTGGTTATTTTTTTCTGGGGCATAACCGAGGATTACTATGATTTCGCTTTAAACTGGACCCTACAATCTGCAAAATAGACTTTTGGAGAGTTCAATTTTGGCTAGAAAAACTCTACACAGTTCGGTGAGTTTGTATTGTGTTGAATTTTCCATTTACTTAATTTCAGTTTAGCTAGATATATCATATATTGGTATGAATACTATATAGAGACTTGTGGAGACTTTTAAGAGATTCGAAAGCATCTATTGCATCTTTTTAATGTTTGTTTAAACTTGCCAATAAACCACAACTATTATTAGTAACACTTAATTGTGTGATCTCGGGGCCTGACATTCACACATTTCCGCTTCTAAGGAGACTTGACAAATGTTGAGATCCATCCTTAGCAGACTCTAGAGTTTTGTGTAGGGTAGCAACGATTTCGACTTGGCTAAAATGTGTTTGCATTGCCTCATGAACTTGTAACCAAGTTTGTAACTTAATATATTTTAGGTTGCTTTTTTTGTTTCTTTCAGAGCTTTTTTTTTTTACTCATATTTTACATTGTTTGTTTAATGTTGGTTTGCTGGGGGCTATTTATAAAATAGTAAATGTTGCTATTTTTTTTATGTCGTTGATGGGGTTTGGTGTTTGTCTAACAATTAAGTTAGCATTGTCTTTGGTTAGAGGTGCCACCTGGCGTTGCAGCGAATTGAAGCTAACTGAGCATTAACCCAAACATTGCCAATAATTTGTTTAATTAGGCGTAAATGAATATAACGCCGACAGCGAGGCAGCAGCAGCGTGGCCGAGTCAGCGGCAGAGAAACTTTGGATCTAATGGAGCGTTGATGATTTTAATAGCTTGTCGGTTTTTGCGAGCGATGTGGCAAGTGCCCATTGTGGCCACACCCATCCACCCAACAGCAGCAGCAGCAGCAAAGGCAGCAATCGGTAATGCCATAGCTAACCACAAATGAAAATGCCATAAAGCATGTGAACGTGCCAAGAGAATCAAAAAATGCACATCGACCTGCCAACTGATCGCATGGACACTTCTCCCACCACCGCAACCATCATCAATAACAACAACAACAACAACAATAACATTAACATCAAACTGCAAACTCCACTTAAATTTGATTGCACATCGATTGTCGATTGTCGATTACAGATCGTCGATCGTTGCTGTTGGATCATTGAAAACCCCTTGATCGGTGGCTAACTTTTGCCATTCACGACGATAATTCAATTAATTGCAAAAATGTCCTAGAGACACAAACATTTCATATTCAATGCAACAAAGTCTAAAAACTACGAAAGCTATAGACAATCGGTGATCACCGATCAGCAACTGCAACAACAGCACCAAGAGTCGTGTTGAAGTCGTGTCTCTGATCGTGTAACTTTTCATTAAATTTCATTAAATTCTTTTATGCGATAGCAAAACAACATTTGAGACGTTGGACAGGCAGACAGATAGAGAGAGAAACATATTGCAACATTATGCTTAGCCAGCCGATCCTCAATGTGATCGCTCCTCGTCGTCGTCGCCATCGTCGATGTCGTTGTCGTTGCTGTTATCCATGCATTTTGTTATGACTTTGATTTATTTAAGCAAATTACTTTTAAGCTGGGAACATTTGGCTCAAGAAGGAAGTGTTTTTCGTCTGTTACTCGTCTCGAACTGATCATCGGGTGATCATCATCTCACCCTCTCTCTTCAAAAGTTATTAGTATTAGGCGCTGTCTGCAATTGTCAGCCACCAATTTCATTTTCAATTTCAAATCCAATTTCAATTCCCAACTCCCAGTTCCCAATTCCCAGTTACATAACCATGTGATCTCTCTATCTCTCACATTTTCTCTTCAATGTCTGTGCATAAATAATTTCAATTTCACATATGATCAATTGATCGATGGATATGGATGGATTGATGGCTTTGTTGATAGGCTCCTATCTAAGCTAGCTAAAAACTGGCTTTTACCCTCTGGCTAGGGCGATAGCCAAGTATATGTATATATATACATAGAGAAACGACCCCATCTTCAATGACTGCAGCGTGTTTAATTACAATTTTTTTCCCCCACCCTCTCATTTCAATAGAGGGAGGGAATGAGGGAGTTATGGACCTCTGGGTATGGGTATGGATTTGAGTTTGGGCTTTTGTCATGGGGGGGGAAGGGGGGGAAAGATTGAGCACGGATATCCGCGTACGTGTTGGGCATATTTGTTGTATTATACAAAGACAACAGCAGACAACACAATCTTGACAATTGTCAGCTGTGGTTTTTAACTCTAATTTGGTCATGGGTGACCTATAAAATTTATAACAATTATTCATAGATAGAAGGTTCACAACAAATGGGGAAAACTCGCATTCATATTATATGCAGATCACAAAATGTGAAAATTGTGTTTGTCATAGATAATCTTATTTTCTTCATTTTTGATTACCTCAGTCATTTGAATGACATTAACAGTTATCTGCCTTATTAGTGAGTTGGTTTTCTTTGCATTTTGCAATTAATCATAACTTATGTTCGGATAAAGGACAAATTGAAGTTGATTCAGGCAATATCGATAACCAAATATCAAGTACATATGTAGATGGCGATTCTAGTAAACGTTACATCTGTATCAGCCAACAAATAATACATAATTCGGATTTTAGTAAACACTTCTTGGCCCTAAGTTTCAGCCAGTTGTAACAAGGAAACCATCTAGATATCAGAACTTATTGTGGCCATAGAATTGTCTAGGACTTGTTGAAAATCTTTTAAAAATTGATTAAACTGGTAGAGGTCTTTGAAGTTGGTCTCCACATTCACTCGTAATGCACATCGGAATATATCATGGCTATTTCAAAAGAGTATTTAACTGTCGTTTCAATAAATTTTGTTGCTTAATAAAAACAAATAAATTTATGTGGCATTGCCATCCGACCTATAAGACTTAACTTATAGCAGGCACGCACGATCAGCGCTCAGTGATCAGTGATTGGCGATCACCTCTCCCGATATGGCATTGGCTTTGTCTTTTGCCAATTTTTTTTGTTTTGTTGTTTTCTTCTTTTTCATTTGTGTCTTGGTTTTGCTTTATTAACAATTGTTATTTGAATTATGGTTGAATAAATTAGTTTATACTGAGAAGTGCATTCGATCGAGGTGTGTAAAAAAGGTTTCGCCTTCGATCGGGGCGACATCAAATCACTTATTGATTGATGGGTTTGTAATGAGTGCTCGGTGGTTTATGTTTTTTTTTTTCTTTAATGGGGCCCCAAAAATGGAAATCTCTTTTGGGCTTTACACATATTGTTTTTGTAGTAGCAAAGTTCATTGAAGGCCTATGTGGACCTTGGACTGATGTGGTATGTTCTTCTTGTGTGTGTGGCGAGTGCAAAATTGATTTCGCTCAGTGTACTCATATATAGATGAATAGAACCAGAACCGGAGCGGAAATGAACTTAAAAGAAAAAGAGTAGGAAAAAAAAAATAAAACCAAACGAAAACCAAACTAAACAGAAAAGAAACAATGTAGGTGAAAAAACAAGTTCCCCGCAAAAAGAAAAAAAGACTTAAGAGCATGGCCGTACGAATACGATAGATAGATGGCTTAGGAGTGGGAGTGAGAGAGGGACACAGCGAGAGTGAGAGATGCAAATCAATAAGTGACTTTTTCGGCTTTAATAGAATCTATATACCCGTTTTTTTTTCTTTTTTTCGAAAAACCGCAACCGCAAATCAGACAAACAAAATACACAAAACAAAAAAAAAAAACAATAAGCCAAAGGCGCCGTCAGGCATCTCCCTCGATTTACTTACTTACTCGCTAGGTGGCGCATGGTGGGGGTGGCGGGGGGGAAAGATTTGAGATTCCGATTTGGTTATGGATTGTCAGATTGTAAACAAGTTGCCTCTAGTCCCAACGATTAGCTGAGAATTTCCGTTTTAAATTTGAAACTCATAAATTAGCAAATGTTTTTTAATGAAAAACGAAAACCAAAGAACCTCGCATTGCAGGCGTCGCCTCTTCATCGGATGCCAATGAGAACCCAAAAGAGTCTTCTTCCAAGAAGTGAACCGACCTTCGGTTCTCATAGCCCATAACTATATTCTTGTCAAAGCGAATTTCAAATTATTTATGCTCGAAAATTAGTTATGCCAGTCACAACTGAGACTTGCGTGAGTTATTTATTTATGCTCATTTGAAACTCGATCATGCGAAATTAAGGAGAGTTATTATGGTTTATTCAGTCTAATGAAAAATGGATTCTTGGCAAGCAGCATTAACATTTTAATGATACCAATCAAAATTCGATGGAATTCCATTGCACAAGCTTACAAGACCAACGAAAAATTTACATAATATCATTTAGAGAATACTCCATATGTAACTAGCATGTAAAATTTCAAGATTAAAGATAACTCTTCAAATGAATTTTGGACTTAATTTATTGTTTAACTGCTTCGTTTTGTTTGTAAAATGTTTGGTAAATCTTTGCTTACGGTCTTGAACATTTTGGCTAAAAGAAGAAAATCATTTATTTGATTTATTTCATTTGAAATTTTCTCATTCTTGGCTTCACCTGGAAGTGCTCCTTATAAGGCATTAGCTTGAGTTTTGTGTTTAGGCTCTATGATTCAAAAGTGAATAAATGTATATGAGTAGTCAGACAGAGTCTCTTATGCGTAACTTTTGAATCTAACAACGCCGACTGACCCAACCAGCCAGCGCAGCCCACACACAACGAAACAATGAGTGAAGCTTGAATGTGTATAGGAAATCGACACGAACCTAAACCACAAGTCCGAGTCTCGTCCCGTCCAGTCAGTCAGTCAGTCCAAGTAGTTGCCATAGATCTATCTAAACGCCGCCTGTCTCTTCAAACGCTTTCTGTTGGCGGTTTGTTGTGTCCATTTAAGAGCCTGGCCAATTCGGCAACTTGTTGACGACGGCGGCAAACACTTGCTATGCTGATGATGATCATGATGACGATGATGATGATGAGTTGTTCCCTCCCCCCTAAGTCAACGCAACTCAACTCAAGACAAGATCAAATCAATGACGATGAGAGATCGAGAGATCGTCCGCCCATACCCATAGCCATTTGTTTCCCACATATTAATTTATCATTTATAAACGATTATTTTGTTGTTATATAAAAATTAAATTGCGCGCCCAAAACAAATTAAACTAATAATAGGAAGCGTTTTTCACGCTTGCCACTGACTGACTGACTGACTGACTCTCTGGCTTGATGATGGTTCGCTTATGAATGGTGGGTGGGGGTGGCTAAGGTAGATGGGGGGAAGGGGGATGCTAACGATAGAGGGGATTTTAAGACTAACTGTGGCTATGTAATTATTGACTTAGTCTTTGACTTGAGACCGACAAAAGAATTTGACTAAATACCGACTTCCGTCTATATTCAGTCTTTACCTCTCTCTCTCTCTCTATCTCTGCCACCCCTCCGCACTAAAATACAGATTATCTGTATTTAGTTTCTATTTGAGGTTTTTGGCCAAAAAACTTTCTAGTCTCCTTTTTTGTTATTTTCTTTTTTTTCAATTTTTCTGGGCCAACTTTTGCCATATTTGTCTTCAGTTGATTACCTTGGCCAGGTGAAATTTTTGTTATACGCCTAATTTGTTTGCTGATTTGTTTGCATAATTTTGCCATAATCTACGCAGCAAACAAAAAAAAAAACATAAATAAAATTTGCATTCTTTGATCATAACGAATGGGGGGAAAAAATACAAATTACAACAACAGCAACAACAAAAAAAACAAGAAATAATAATACTTATAGTCATAACATTCAAATGCTTCAATAAGGTGTCAAATGTTGGAATGACTGAAGGTTTTTGAAATTAAATGGTTATTACCCTCCTCCCGCATAGATATACATAAATAATAACCAAAAAAAAAAAAAAAAAATAAACAGAAACAAAACAAATCGGCAAATAAATTATCACTTCAGTTCAGAGCTTTGTGTGAAATATTTTCGCTCTTTGAAAAATCAGCGCGAGGAAGTGTGAGACAAGACAACTAAGTGCCTTAACTAATTTAGTAGAAATTTCACACCGAGTCTTTGAAATTATATAATTTGGCATAAACCATATTTAATCGATCCTTTTAGTCTTACCAAGGCGGAATAACTATCTCGAATTGAGAATTTAGTTGTGAAATTAATGGGATTCCATTTGAATTAGCAGATTTCATCTCTTAATCTGTTTAGATTATTGCCTTTTTATTTAGCATTCATTCATAATTTGTATTTAGATCTTTGTGTTGGGTTGTCATTGTAAACTTTGTGTTCTAGTTTTCCGTTCTACACCAAGTTAAAGAAGCCAATGAGAGGGCATTGATGGTGGGATACCTGTCTATGCAGTATGTAGAGTGTGGAAGTGCTCTTAGACCTTCTCATACCTTGCTTGGGATCCATGTTCTTTGTTGTTCTTTTGTTTGACGTCAGCAAACCAAATCGAGAATCGAGAATAACTAGGTAGCTAATGCTGGCCTGGGCCAACCTACACGACAAACGGCAGCGTTAGTAGATGCAGTTGAAAACAACAACAACAACAACAAAATAATAAAATGAAAAAAAGTGCAACCAACACCAAAGTAAATGCATCGCCTTAGCTCAGGTCTCAGGTCTCTCAGCTCTCCACCTGAGGCAGTTTGTCGCTTTTTGCTGCTGCTGCTTATTTAATATGCAAATGAGCGCATAAAAGCAATTCATTGCAGGGGCAGGGCGCTAACCAACAAGATATTTGTTAAACAATAAGCAGCAAAACAATATTATACATATATATATATGTATATATGTACATTTAATTGTTATTCAGCAGCAGCTGATGGAGAGGATGCGCAACTTGTCTGTCAGTTGGCAACTGTCAAGCAGCCAAACAGCCAGAGACTATTGCCCACGCAAGTTTCAGCTATTTCCGATAATTATGAACAATCGCACAACACGGCGTATGAGTAATTTGTGTTCTCTAATGCAGGCGCCGACGACGACGACGACTTTGACTTCGACTTCGACTTCTACTTTGACTTTGCATTCAAAAAAACTTTTAACGTGCTGAAATAATCAAATTGCAAGAATTAATCTCCCAACAGTAATAACAAATGCGGCCAACAACACACAACAACACCACAAATTATGCAAATATTTTGAATGAGGAATCGACTTTGATTTACCCTTTACTACAGATAGCAGGTGCATTTGCATCGACATTGAAGAGTTAGAGATCAATTCAGACATAACGCGCTGCTTGATTTGTTGGGTATTTAGTATAATTTGATCTGTAGGATTGCAAATGCTTCCTCGTCTGTCTACAGATACCCATTATACTCCTTCATTCAATGATCACTGGGTATGGAAAAGAACAACATTTTGTGTCGAAATGCTGTGGGTGTTATTTTGTTGTAGTTGTGTTCTGGTGTGTGTGTGTGTGTGTGAGGCCCACACGTTGAAAATTAATAATAAAGTACGCAAAGTACAACAAGAACAAGAAGACCAGCAACAAAACAAAACAAAAAAAAAAAAAAAAGAGTTGACTTGGACTGCTGTAAGAATTTATCGTCAAGTTTTATGTTTTAAGTGTGTGTGTGTGTGTGTGTGTGTGTGTGCGTGTGCCTGGAATATGAGCCAAAAAAACAAAAAATGTAAAGAAATGTATATGTAAAAAAAAAAAAAAAAAGTTAAATGTATAATAAAGTTTACAGCAATAGCAGCCAGTAAACGGAAAGAATAAGAAGAAGGTGATGGGGGGACGTGGGGATGTGCTGTGGACATTGGGTGGAGGAGAGGATCTCGTGGCAGTGGTTAATGTGCTCATCAAATAGCCATAAATCAGCTCATTTAAAATTTCACAAGCGCGTAAATTGTCAAGGAAATGAGCAACAACAACAAAAGCGAAACGGAAAATTGGGAGTCAGTTAACTAAATGTGAAGGTGTGGGCTCTCACCCTCTCTCACCTCCACCCACGCCCCCTCCCCTCTGTCTGCTCAGTCTGTGAATAAAAATTTTAACTACCTTGAATTACTGTTGCAAATCTAAGTATGTTGTTTTTTGTTTTTTATATAATTCAATAATTACAAATTATTGATTTAATCCCATTTAAAATAAAATTTATCTTACAACAAAACAAAACCCTCAACTCAACACATTCAAAGTTCATCCTAAAGATGTGATGTGATGATTAAGTTTTAACATGAATTTTGAATAAATTACCCATAAGAACCATTTGAATCATGTACAATTTAGTTGTCAATTTCTTTATATCTTTTTTCAAGGCTATTTAGAAAAGATTACTAAACTCTCCAGCATGATCAATGCTAATGTGACTTTAACAATGTTGTTGAGATATATTTATTACCCTTATTTGTGGCACTTTTGCTTAGATAATGGATTCACATGGGACAAATTTGTAATAAAATTAGTAAATCAATTAGATCTTGATGCAAATTTATTGCACAAACAATTATCGTAGTCAAAGTGTTTGCAGTGTTTATTTCCTAATAAAATGTCATGCGACAGATGCTAAAGACATAGGTCTAATATAGTTGAACACTATTCACCAAGGTTTATACTAACTGAAAAGTATGGGAAAAGTGTAGGCAAAAGTTATATATTGATTTTCATGCTGAATCAACAATTTCATATGATAGTTTTGTTTGACTTTTCGAAACATTTCTCTAGAAATGTCATTTCGACTCTATACGTAAGTATTCTAAGTTCTTCAATGAAGCCTCACAGTCGTTGTAGACATTGACTCAATAGATTTTTGAATATTAGTCACCAAAGGTGAGTTTTAAGCAACTTGTGATGGCTGATGGGTGATTTCAATATATTGGGGTGGCCCTGTAAACAGTCATCACAAGATTACCCTTAACGGCCTTATATAGTGTTTATATATACATGTATATATGTATGTACATATACAACATATATCTGTTAGATAACAATTAGCAAATAAATTTCTAAGACGCATGCAAATTTTCAATATTTGCCTTTTGCCTTTGCTTGCGACTTTGGTGGTGAATAAGTTTTGGCTTTGGTTTTTGGATTTTGGCGAGACAAGTAGTTGTCTTGCCTTTCCTAGAGAGTTATACTTATCTCTAGCTCTGGTGTCTATGTCTGTGTGTATGTGTGTGTGACATTAAACCACACACAAACACAAACAAGTAAGCCATATTTGGCAATTGACTTTGCAGGCAGCTGAAACATCGATTGATTCAGTCGTTTTCTTTCTATCTCCTTCAATTCGTCTCCCTCTCTCCCTCTCTCTCTGTCTTATATTTTAACTGTTTTCGCTACCCACTGGCGATGTCTTGACTCTTGATAAATAATTTTAATTTTATAAACACAAATTGACACTTTGCAACGAAAAAAAAAAAAACAAGAAACCCAAACCCGAAATCAATTTGAATTAAGAACTCCTTTTATTTCATTTTTTTTTTTTTGTGTTTTTTGCTGTGTGTTTGCCAATGACTTTGATTGGGGCATATCCATAACCAAAGTGCAGATAAAAAGACAGAGACAAGGAGAGAAATCATAAGCGTTAAACACTTCCAAGAATATTCTCAATCTCCGTCCAAGTCAGGTAGCTGGACCGGCCCACTTGTTATGCGAATTTTTCTGATTTCTCGATTCGGCAAACATCTAAAGACCAAAAAATTCTAATAAGTGTAAGAACAGCTTTAGCGATCCAAAACGATCGACAGTCAACAACAATCCGTTTCGATCCGATACAAACGAATCGAAAACCCCACGGCAATTTATTTCTTCAGATTTGAGGCGATCGAATCGCAAGGCACAGAGCAAAAAGAACAACAGAGTCAATGTTGAAGTCACACTTTATGCTCCAGCAGTAATTAATTATTTGTCTTCGGATTAGAAGGCGAGAAGCAGAAACAAATTAACACAATATACATTAAACAGGCAATTTTTTTGTCGAATTTACAGTCATCGCTCGTTGTGAAATTCCATCCATCATCATCTCCCCGAAAGTTTTTCTTCTTCTTAAAAACCATCGGAAAACTTAATGTCATTGATTATATTATTATTGTTTCTATGTTTAGGTGTTCTTTATATTAACTAAATGCATAAGGAATAGTTGTTGATATATTTAAAAAAATACTCATTATTAATCAAATTTTACGAAATTTAACTCAAGTTATAAAGAAGAATTCATATTAAAGCTTTGATATTTAGCCTATTTGTTCGAACAAAAATTACATAAGAGAGATTAAGTATCTTTATATCGACTATGAGCACTATATGGCATTTCCCTATTAGAGAAGTTCAACTGTAATTGTTTTTCCTCTGCGCCACAAGGTAGTATTTACTTATAAAACTATTGAGAAGGGGGGCAGAGGGCTGGAGAGTGAACCTGGGGAACCTTCTTATCTATCACAATTACTGTTCCGCGTAATTGATCTAGTTTTTCCTATACGGTATCAGCATTTGTATTGGTTAATATATCTATCTATCGTAGCTAACAAAAACAGAAAAATGTCAACTGGTGCTGGTAAATATTTTTCCAACTGGAATTCAACAATTTTCCATCCAGATGCTAACTAAGTGAACAAACAGAAATAGCAAAATAGAAAACAACACCAAACCATACCAAACGAAAAGAGAAGAACAAATAGCTGGTAAATTATTATTAGGCCATTGGTCAGTTCGAACAGCAAGCCAACTGATAAAGCAAATGTACATACATACATACATACAAATATTTTCCGTTTTCCCCCCCAGTTTTCTTCATTAATGATGAAAATTTACTTACCACACGACACGAATTGAAAGTAAAGCAACAAAGTTTCTAAATAATGTTGCGGCAACACAGCGAATAACGTATAACACCTGTTGCTCGATGTTGCGCGAGAGGTTCCCCCAAAAAAATTTATGAATGGGAGATTTTTTATTTTCTTTTTGTTTTTATTGGAAATCGAATTGGTAATTGAAAAGACCAAAAAAAAAAAAAAAAGAAAAAAAAAACTTGTGGCAAATTTGTTGAACGTTTTGTCAGAGAGTTTTTTGCATTTTTTATTTTTTGTTGTCGTTGGTGTTGTTGTTGTTATTTTAATTAGCAATACAAACACTTTTTAATACACAAACGAAAATATTTTCTTTGCAATACCGCGCGACGCACACACACTCACATATACATATGTGCACACGGAGGCACGCACATACACACTCTCAGAAATTGGTGGCGCCCACGCCAAAAACCGCATTAGAACTTGCAGCCTGCTGCAATTGGCAAAAAACCAAAACGCACAACAAGAAAACCAAACAAATCGAACCCGATATGAACAAAAATTAAAATGCAATGTGCATTAAGAAAAAAAAAAAAAAAAAAAAAAAAATATATAAAACCAAACAACAAACTGGCCCCAAGCAGGGGGGCGGGCGGACGGGCGGTAGGCGGTAGGCGGTAAAAACGGCAGCACATGCACTTTAAGCTCGACTCAATTCATAATTCAATCCCACACCCACGACTCTTCACCTTCTTCTGGAGGGGGTAGGGGAGGAAGAGTGAACAATCAAACCAAATCGTTGGACCGATCGCGAAAGACTGACGAACGGTCTCAAGATCCTAAATTCAAATCAAACAAATTCAGTGTTGGCTAATGCCATCGCATATAGTTATGTGGAGCTTTCATACGCCCTCCCTCCCCTCAACAACAACATCAAAAAAGCTTCGATCTTGGAAAGCACTGCAGCAAGTTGAGTCTCTCGTGGAGCCCCTATTTTAGTTAACAGGGTCAGAGTGACTTGCCTTTGGAGCTATACAAAAATAGCGCCATCGAATATTCATTATGCGCCATCAATAAACAATTACTCTTAAGCAATTGTAAGTGGGTTTCCTTGTATACATGGTCCTTTGAAATTTGAGTAAACAGGTTGTTTCTGTGCGACTTTCCGTTACAAATTTCAAATGTGCGGGGGAGCACAGCTCAATTTGAGTTTACAGCTCCAGCTGGCCCGGTAGAAAATCAGTATCAAGCTCTGTTAAACAGCGCCCAAAAGTATGCTGTTTGTGTTGCATGTACTCCACTTGACCCATTAAAGGTGGCGAAGTTCTTTCTATCAAGAGCTAGTAATGTTTAATTACCACTTTGATATGGAGCTTATGAATAATGCCCCTTAAATGTACGTTCAAAATAGACGAATTTAAGTTGAGCTCTCTACCGCCTTTCACAGTTCCAACTGGGCAGCTTAATGTTGCCATTCTGTTAAGGCACAAAAAGTAGGCGCGAAGTATTTGAATTTAGTTTTTGTTTTTTTTTTTTTAATCTTGGCTATACTAAAGTGTAATATAAATGTAAATAATGGAGAGTAACTATGGAATTTCATTTCAATGGTTTTATAAATCTAATAGAAATCCAATTTAGTTTCCCATTTTTATATGCGTATTGTGTCCAAGTTACCAACTTGTTATCCTTGGTCATTTCCTTTGTGGAGCATGAAATTTGTGCGGTTTTAAAACTCAAATTAAAGTTTTTCATGTTACAATTTATATTTAAAGTTCCTTTTGTTTTATTTGTTTAAAAAAACAAAATAAATGTAAAAAAAAAAAAACATTATTATGAATATGAACTTAAATGTAAAACTCGAATAACATTTCACTTTCTGGCATATTTAATCCTTCTCTAACTCTCTGTGAGACCGATTTGCTGCCAGTCTAGAAAAAACGTCCCTGTCCCTGTCGTGTCTCCTGATGCGGATGTGTGCGAATGTATTCCAAAGCCTTCAGTATGGCAACTGGAATTGGTGGTGGAGTAGGCAAATGGGCACCACTTGGACGGTAGCCATTTTCATCTGCGACATAAGAGGACTGAATAAGCTGACCGTCCGGGGCGTAGTAGGCCGATGAGCCAGTCGCATAATGACCACCCACTCCTGATTCTTGGACAGCAATGCCATTGGAGGTCTGATACTGATAATTATAGCTGCCATCCTCTTTGAGATCGCTCTTGAATTCACGGGTCTCGGCAGCAGCATCATAAGCATCCGGACGAGCATTCACCTGAGACATGGCTAAGGCCACAAAGGCAACGGCAACGACGAACTAAAATGCGGGATGGAAATGGAGTGAGATGGGTTGGCTTAACAGACAGAAATGATGTCTCTTTGAGTACTTACAGTTTTGCACATGTTGAATGGAAGTTGAAGGGTTTTCTGGGTTTTGGGTTCAAAATTGAGATTTTTGCTGGTGGCTTTGGTGTCACTTGGTCTTCGTTGCCAGAATGAATGTGTCTCAAAAACTGTTTGGGCCAGGCATTTATAGCAGTTTTTGGCAATCGAGTCACTCGTCGACCTACAACAACAACAACAATGAAAACAACGGCAACAACTTTTATAATTTTGCAGCATTGAACATGAACTAAAAGACAACCAACTGAGCGACACACTCACACACCCAAACACACACACACACACCCAGGCACTCACAGCTGCTTTTGGGTCTTCCGTCCCAAAAGTCGCTCATAAATTTAATGCTACTTTTGTTTTAGCTTTTTTTTTTTTTTGTCTTTTTTGGTTTTGGTTTTATTCAAGTGATACTCTCCCAAAACTAAAGGGTTTCGCTTTTCACACCTTAGTTTGAAGGTCTTGAGGCCCTTCTAGCAAAAGTGTGCCCCCTATAAATTCTTTTCTTAAGTGCAAAAAAAGTCGTTAAGATAAGTAATATTCCCATTTGATTCCCATTTGATTCTAGGGTATAAGAAAGTCGTTATAAATTATTTGCAGTTTATTCTTTTCTTGGTTTCATAAATTGAATGCTACATTTGTTTTAATTTTGTTGTAAACCTTTTCTTGTTTTATTTTCGCTTTTTTTTGATTTTTGGTTCTGTGGTTTCATCTCCCCATCGTCTGCCCCTCTCCCAGTGTCATCTATCTTTCGTTTTCAACATGGAAAAAAATTAATTTTTCGCTTTTTGGTAATTTTTCATTAGCACCTCCCAAAATTTGGTATATCGCCGGGCATTTAGCACGACTTGTTGCCTAAGTCTGCAGTTCATTTGGAGTCACTGATTGCGTCCGTCTCATAAAATTCCTTTCCCCGCCCGACCAAGGGGAAGTCCACTGAGTGGTCAATTTATACATATATGACTCAAAGTTATGCTAAGTTGATGTTTTATTCCTCTAAACCTGTGTTATTTTGAACAGGAAATCGATTTTTTTTTTGTCGTGGGAGTTTTTTTATTTTTGATTGTTTGTTTTTTTTTTCGTCTCTCAGTGCATTGAAACTGAAAGCAAAAGTTTTCTTCATTTATAATAATAAATGGTTTACGCTGGCCAAAAATCCACATACAGAAAAATCGATTAAGCATCTTGATGCGGCAGGTCAAACGCCTTCATTTATTACAAAATTGCCAAGCGTGCCACAAAATAAAAATGAAATAAAAATAAAAATAAAATACAAAAACTGTCAGTGCAAAAACCAAACCAAGCAACCAAAGTCAAAGCCAAAGGTCCATAACCATAACCTGCCCCTGCCCATGCACCTTCCTCTGGCCCCGCTCACCGGCTCCCACTCACACTGGGTGGCAGACAAATGAACGACCTTGCCACACAGAGCGGCAACCAAAGACAGAGTCAGAGTCAGAGTCTGACTGGCCGAAAATAACGCATGATGATGGGCAGCGGAACAGCACGGGGCAAGTTTGTATTAAGTTTTCTGATAAGGGAAATAGTGATGGCTTACTGGCTGAGTGTGAATCACGTGACACGACACGAAATTAAATAAAATAGTCATTTTATAATTTGATGAGCATCGTAAACTAAAAATTAATTGCTTCACTTTAAAATATTAAGGTTTCGGTTTTCAAACAAACTAAATCTCTATATCTGTCAATCATTCAAAAGACAAACTGTCAGTTGGCAGTAGAATTTTATTTAAAATAATTGTTGGAAGCTTATTTTACACCTATTCATGATTTCTATTGCTAAAATTAGCTGAAAGATTAAGGTTTTGTTTTTATATTGAAGATTATCAATTAAGAAAAAGAAACAAAGTTGGGAAATAGCTTATAAGAAAAGCAATTTCAACAAGATTGAGCTTTAAAAATATAAAAGTCTCAGACCAAAATCATATTTTATTTCTCTAGTATTTCTTAAGTTCGTTGAATTTGGAAATGACACAAAGAAACAGCATAAATAGGACTAAACTCTGGTAAGAGACGGTCCTGGGCTGAGTTTCTTAAGTCAAAAACATTCAGCAGTCGTGAGTTTTGTTTGGTCCATCTCCAAGACAAACGAAAAGTCTCAGCAAAAACATTTAAGTAACAAAAAAAAAAAAAAAACCGTCAACAACCATAACAAAAACAACAAGTAAGAGTGGAGCACATGCTGTTGCCCTTATAAGATTGCGATTGGAGACTGAGAGACTATATGGCGGGAACTGGAAATGGAGAATAAAGTGAATGTGCTGGCAGTTGTACCAGTATTGGGGCAGCAACAGCAGCAACATTATCTGCTTTTTGCCTGCCCTTTTTTTACTTTTTTTCTTTCAGCTGTCTTTCAGTATGTTGTTGAATGCTCCAAACCGGCTGTGGGTCAAATCGGTTTCGTTTGCCGGCTTTAAATAAAAGGCACAGAGCGAGGAAGAGAGACCGAGCAAGAAAAGAAAAAAACTGTTACAATTCAATGGCATTTCCTTGGTGTGTCCATGCTCGAACCTTAAGCTGCTTCCGTCCTCTCAACCGATTCACTGGCAACGTTTTCCCCAGCATCCCCACTCGTCGACTCTATGGTCTTCCATTAAAAAGCGGCATCAATCCATCTTCACGCGCATTAAGCCCTGGCACAAGAAACAGGCAAATAGCGATTCCAAAGAGTGGAGAGATGCTGAGGAGCTGAAGCAGGAGCAGAAGCAGGAGCAAAAAAAAAAAAAGGTTACATGCTGCTCATCTTCTTCTTGTGCTGTTTCTTCTTACTTGGCGACTCGTACAACCTGCTCCACATTAATTGACCCAAATTTGAGTGACTGCACGACAAGTCCAACCCCAAACGTGATATCAAGGTCATTCAGGCATACCATTTTTGCGTGTGTGTGTGTGTTTTCAGATTTTTATATATGTATATATCACTTTCAATTTCGTCCATTGCCATCATCAGCATGAGCAGCAGCAGAAACCTTAATAGCTTCAAGATAGTTTTTATTTCATTTGAATTTTGAATGATTTACCAACAACCCCTCCGCAGCGTTTTTGCTCTACATTCTCTTCCAATTTGAAAGATTTTGAAAATTCAATTAATTATATATGCATTTCGGTGTGCTGACAAATTTTCTAACTTTTTATGGTCATCATTTTCATTCATTTATTCATCGATTCACCGATTAATTCGTTCGCTCACATTTATTCATACACATCTCGATTTCCTAGACCAAAAAAGAAAAAAATCATGTAATAGACATGTAACTTTATCTTGACTTGGCTTTGGGGCGTGGCGACAAATGTCTAACAATGTCAACGACTTTCGAAAACCCGTTAATGACCTTGCCCAAAAATAATAGATGAACTATTTGGTCTAATTGTTTATTTGTTGGTAGTTGCGATTTTGCATTATTTTGTTTTGCTTTTTTCTTTTGGGTTTGGTCGAAGTGAATTTTATTTTTAAACCCTTTTCTTTTTTTCTTTTTGGATTTTGCATTTTGGCTAATTGAATTAACTGTTTGCGCTAGTTTGCGTTTCATTTATTTCGTTGATGGATTTTTAATCAAATACAAATTGATTCAATTTGCATGTCTCAAGTGTGTTTCCTCTTTGGACATATAAAGCTGATATTTTAGTTGATTTATTTGATCGACATTTTGGCTGATTGATTTTATAGATATATGCAAGTGGGCGTTTCAAATTCAATAAAGTTCCATTTGCCTTTGTTTTTGGGCCCAGTCAACATATTATTAACATACAACCTGTTCACGATTTTATTTGCTATTTGGGTTTGACCCAAAAATAGAGTTTTTTTTCCATTTTTGCGAAGAACTTTGTGTAGAGGAAAACAAATCTTTATTTTGGCGAATGAGGATGTGTTATAAATTAGCAATAATAGATGTATTTATAGACATCTAAATGAAATATGAGGTTAGATAGGTCAAACGACTAACTAATTGTGGGTTTGGAAAACATTTTGTTGGAATTGCCATTCGAATTTCATAAATACTCAAGCGTATTCATTTTTCAATACTGCATTAAAGAAAAAGCTTTGCCAACTTTGAATTTCCCATCTAAACTTTGATAAATTTGTTTAAAAGAGTTGCCAAAAGGACTTAACTTATCATTCAACTGAATGTTTTTGTTAAAATGTTTTTAGTCTCCAATCAAGTATCTCTATGATGCTTATAGAAATTTCTCTCCGCAAGTCTCCACTGATTAATTTCATATGATGATTAATTTATATTTCTGTGTGTTCCAATTACGGACAATTTCCGCATAGTCAAAGTGTTAATGGGTTTACTTCATCATCTCTATCTCACTCCCTCTCTCTCTATATATGTATATGTTTTTCTCTCGTTTTATTGTTGTTCACCAATTCGTATAACAATTTGCTTTTGTTGGTCAAGTCATTAAACATTTCATGCCTGACGGACAATGCGCCCATCCCATATTTCACTCCAACTCCAACTTTAGCTCCAGCAGCAGCAGCAGCCACCACTTATCTTGGATCTGTTCCAGTTCTTCCATGTATACATAATATGAATGTATTTTTGTATCTGAGATATATAATACCTAGAGATGTTTATAATTAATGAATTAAACCGAAAAACACTTAATTACTTGGCGTAACGCTGCAGCTTGTGGGTATCGGACGGAAAGAGTTTTGAGATAGATGAACCTGAGGTTAAAATGTGTGTTAAGTTGATTTCGTTTTCACCTAGAGCCAAAGATAATTGGCCATATTTCTTTGTGCCGTTTACCACTTGAGGCCAAAATGTGCCAATGGTTTGCTGTTTTGTTGTTGGACCATCATCATCATCATAATCATAATCATTTTTAATGGAGACTTTTCTTCACTTTCTTGAAGAAATTGAAGAGTATATAATGCCGGTTGAGTGGAAAGTTCAACATCAAACACAACTTAGCTCTTAGGGTTAAAGCAACCAACTAATCTAACCAAAACATCTCCACAACCTCCTAAGCAAGGCTAAAATGTTCAAAATGGTAAGAATTGCAAAATGGATAAGAGTGAATCCGTGGACTAATTCAATTCAATTCCTTGCCCCAGCAACTTGTGGTAATTGTAGCTATCATCGCCTTTGTTGGCCAAACTCAATCCTTCCCATCGGATAATCCAGATGCCCATGCCGAAATTCGCAGTTTTGTGAACGAACTGAAACAGGACGATGGCAGCTACAATTATCAATTCGAGACTAGCAATGGCATTGCCCAACAGGAGCAGGGTGTCGGTGGTTACTATGCATCGGGATCATCGCAATATTATACACCAGAGGGTCAGCTCATCCAATTGACGTACACAGCCGATGAGAACGGTTTCCAGCCACAGGGTGAACACTTGCCCACACCACCACCCATTCCAGAGGCCATCTTGAAGTCATTGGAATGGATCCGCAACCATCCCGAGGAGAACAATGAGGAGCAATACGATCACAAGCACGATCATCATGAGCATGCCGCCCATGCCCATGCTGGCCATGGCCAGCAGCAGGTGCAGCTGCCAAGCAAACAATATTTGGCTCCCCAGGCTCAACAAACTCTGCCAGTGGCTGCTCTATTGGCTCCAGTTTCGGCCTCAAGCGGTGTCCTGCCCTATGAGAGAAAGATTTAAGACTGACTGGGAAACGTTTCCATTCTACTACCATCTACTACTACATATAACCATGTTCATCAGTTCCAGCGTTACCTCCTCCATCATGTTGTTGTCGTCGTTGTGTGTTTGCATGTTGCTGCTGCTGCTGTTGTGGCTCTTGCTGATGTTGCTGTCGTGTCTGTTTGCCTAGTCCACACCATCAACAGACAAACGACAGCAGCAACAACAGCAGCAACAACATCTCTCACAAACACACAGCAATATTGGGTCGCTTTGTATATATATACACCCACACACACACTCACACATAGACTTCATATAGAGAAGCATCTCCTTCTTTATTTTTGTTTTTTTTTTTATTTTTTTTTTTATATATACATACATATATGTACATCTACATAGGCTGCTGGCCTACCCCTGGTCACCACCAACCACCCGACCAAGCCCTCTCATTGTAGCACCCTTCTCCCACTCTGTTGCTGTTGTGCTTTGTCCTGCTGACGTTGACATTTATTGCCAGAGATAATAATAATGTAATAAAACACGAAAAAAATACAATTTAATATTGTTTGTTTATATGTTATGTACATACATATATATGAATGCTTGTGTGTGTGCACAACCTACTACAAAATGCCATAGCATTGCTTTTACATGAAACCATATGGCTTTCAGTTACAAGTTTCATTCCCACTTCAAGGACCTCGAAGCAGAAGCGGCCCACAAATGGAGAAAAGGAAAAAGGGCAACAAAGGACGTACACTATCTTTTCAATATATCAAATCGGTGGACCTTAAGCACAAACAACAGAAATATATACTCAAGAGCGAAAGTTTAATGTATGCCTAGACAATTCAAATTTCTTTAAAGCTAAACAGAACAGTCAGTCAGACATATTTAAAGAATTTCCTTTGTATGCCAACAAATTGAAGTAGTATTTGTATGTATTATCATCTTTAATGTCATACAAATTGTTTACAGTTTGATTTGATGACCAATCTCATATCTTATATCCAATATCTCATATCTTATAAATGTTAAATAATTTATTCGCTTATCATAATGGTTGTCCAATATTAACGACTGTAATAAATCAACCAGAGGACCGAATGGTGGGAGAATTTTCTTTTTATAACTGAAAGCAAATATAAAGAGTATATAAAGTCTGAAAACCTTACTTGATCGAACTCCTGAAATATACTGAAACTATCTATAATAGATGATGATCTATGGAAGAAGCTTAATCTAAAAGCAGTAATACTTACTTGTGAAAGTCCATGCTCCATGGGCCTTTTTGGCTGCGCTTTTTCAACCGCCCCTGACAGAAATCATAAGTCTGACTTGAGTAGAGCAAAACTCTGACATAGTCGTATGTATGTAAAGAAAAAGTGTGTGAGAGGGAAATGAAAGAGAGAAAATAGACAAACAGAGAGACAGGGAGCGAGAGAGAAAGAGTACACGTGAGTGTGTTTTGAGCTAAATTAAATGTAAAAAAATTAATAAAATTCACTCTCTCCCATCTAAGGTGCTTAGTCGTTGTTGTTGTTATTTGTTTTATGCAAATGAATAATGCAAATTAATTTGGTCGGTTTTTTCGATTTTATTTCTCAGTGAGTTTGGCTTTGGGTTTCTTTTCTGGTTGATTTCTGCTTGAATAGGAAAAATGTTGCAACTACAACTCAAAATATCAAAATCAAAGTCATTTATGCATGTTTGTTGTTGTTTTGATTAAAAATTAACAATGAATGTTTGATGCAAAGTTTAGCTTTAGCAACATTTCGTTTCATATAATTTGATTGGGTGGGTTTGTTGTTTGTTGTTTTTTTTTATTTTTTTTGTTGTCGAACATCAAGTATATGGATATGTATCTATCGATAAACCCTAGAGCATTGCCAAACACTCTTGAAATTGAGATGAGCTTGGTGCTGGTTTCATATAAATAGCAAATGAACTGATGCTGAACCATCACATTGTGGCCATAGTTTCATTTCAAGAGACATGATGAAGGCATTCAGCTCGGTAAGCTGCCATTATCCTGCTACTCCATCACCATCGTCATCATCATAACCATCATCATCATCATCAGCATCCTCATTCTCATCGACTGCGTCATGGGAGCAATTTAATTAACTTCACTTTGCACTTACAGTTGGTTCTTCTTGCCGTTGCACTGCTCTCCTCCAGCATCCTGGCTGCCCCTGCTCCGCCCCTTAACGAGGACTCTATTACAAAATTCCTTTCGAATGCGAATTTGGATGGCAGCTATAGTTATGATATACAACAGGCCAGTGGCCAGGTTAGAGCTGAAGAGGGTCAAGCAGGAGTAGCTGTGCGTGGCTATTATGCTTACACCTCACCTGAGGGTATACCCATTCAGGTGACTTACGAGGCCGATGAGAATGGTTTTCGTCCACAATCGGATGTTTTGCCCACTCCTCCACCCATTCCAGAGGCAATACTGAGAGCCATTCGATTCATTCAAGAGCATCCCACACCCGAGGAGTTGGCCGATCGTGAAGTGCGTCGTCATCAGATTTAGATCTAGTCCCCTTGAGTAGTGAGCGTTTTTTTTTTTTTGTTGCCTATTAGCTTTAAGCTCTCACCATATTATATATCTCATCTCTGAATAGTAAATTTCACAGTTAATCAGCTGAACTTGTGTTAATTGAAGTGATTTGCTGGCAATGAGAGGAGGTGGGAGGTGAAACTTAATTAGTGGGCTTATAAAAGACGAATGACGAGCCAGCCTAGCCTAGTGCCAAGTTAGTGAGCTGAGAGACAAAGGCAAGTCTCTGTATTCCAACAATATTGAATATTTAATACGATTTCTGTGTGCGAGTGAGTGTGAGTGAACAATGCACAGAAAGGGACAACAAGATGGAAGGAGAGAGAGAAGGGAGACAGAGACAAAGTGAATGTGAATGATGATGTTGGGAGCCAACAGTGGATGAAATTCAATTTTTATCTACTTGGAGACAAAAGATGCTAACTGGAAAAGAAAATATGTTGCTACATAAAGGAAAAGGCACAAAACACGGAACGGAATGATATAGAAACGGTAGGTGATGGACTATCAGGCCAGGCCGGGCCAGGCCAGGCCATCCGGAAAGGGGGCTTGTACAGGAAGCTCAAAAATATATACTGGCTCACACACACACCCACCGACACACACAAAAGATGGGCTGGAGAACACTGAAACAGGAAGATAAGGAAGGAATTTTAAAAGCAAACGGAAGTCGATGGAAAAAGCATTCGGTATTAATTGGTGAGAGCGGCTCTAAAAAACAGGAAATGAAAGTTCTCATTGCTGTTATGCCAAGCGACCCGCTAATGGAAAGCCTAAAAAGCGATAATTTTTCCTTCAATGGGAAAAATTTTCAAAGGTACCATTTGAATAGTTTACGATCGAATCAAAGTTCTAGGCTGGTCGATCATACACATATTGTGAAGGGTACCAAAATTGACTCAATCTATTGCTTACTTTCAAGCATGGCCCTGGGAATTAAGCTTGCGCGCGCCTAAAAGTAGGCTATGCAAATATTGTCAAGACTTAAATGAGTGGTATCAACCACTATGCAAAGCTGCCGTTTCTTGTCTTTTCTCGTCTCGTCTGTTGCTCGTTTGCTTATTCGGTAAGCACTTTCATGCTTCTCTCATTAACATTTGACACCCAGACCAAGTTGATTTGGTTTAGTTTAGTCGTTGGCATTTTTTTTTTGTCTTTGTTTTATGGAGAAGAGCTTGGTTTTTCGGGTGCCAAAATGGAAATTCATTAAGACACTTGCAGGAAACAGACAGTAGCACGCACATTTGTTTCAGCACCAGCTAAAGCCGAAGCTCTGGTGGCTCCATTGAAGCGTGCGATTCAGTGGATAAGAATGGTGGTGTATGGAAAGCCCCTCACCCCCCCAAAAACAAAACCCGATACCACCTCAAAAAGCACCCATACCCTAAAACTCATATCAATTAGGTAACGTTCAGTGGCGGGATATGAGTAGTTAATTAAAAAGATTACGGCAAATGGGTAAATTTATATGCCATATACTAACGTGTATGCGTGTGTGTGAGTGTGCGTGTGCGTGTGCGTGTGTGGGTATGCGTGTGCCTTTAAGTGTGTGTCTGTGTGTGTACATATATGTTATGCTCGTATCAATTGTCCTAAACGACTTTAACATGCAGCTCCCCATTCAATCTTCATTTACATCTCCAGAAGTGTGAGTCCTTCATAATTTATTCACATTTTCACTTGTTTTATTCTGTTAAGCACAATCAGCTGACTCTGTTTATAACTTCCATCAGATCGAATGGAACTTTTCAACATCGATGTAACTTACTTCTTTAAAGAACTACATATTATGGTATATATATTCCATTTGTCTTGTCCAAACTATTATTCCTTTATAAGGGTATATAATGTTCCGCATTTCTAATTCACTTGAACATTTCCACTTGATATTTGCATTAATTTGGAGCTCCACATTTCTGGCTCTTCGCCCTTGTGCCATGGCATGGCATTTGCCAACACTTATGCAAATTTCACCTCTCCCACTACACAACACTACAAAATGCCACTTAACGGTATAAACGGCAGAGAGAGAGATACTTCAATATGGAAAAGGAGACCGTGGCGAGAGACGGGAAGGACGGTCTACTTCCCACTGCTGGTGCTAGAAAAAGTTTTATTTATCATTTCAGAAATGAAAAATGAAATCTAATTATAAATGCGTTGTGGAAATGTGGTTGGGGTACGTTTTTTCCGGTTCAGTTTGCCATAGCTCGGTTTGACATGGTTGAGTGTGTTTTCATTTTGTTTTTTTTTTTTTTTTTTACCATTGGTTTGTGAATATATTTTTTCTTTTCAGTTTGTTTTTTTATGATTATTATTTCTTTTTTTTTTTTTTTTTTTTGTTTACTGCTATTTGTGTGTTTAGCATTTGTGTGAATGTGTCTGCTGTTTGGGATGTGCCGTATGTGTGTGTATGTGAAAGAAAGGACATTTCAGATTTGTTTGACAAACAAAAACACTGTGAAAGCCATGAAATTTTTGAGTAAATACAAAATGCGAACAAAAAAAAAAAGAGAGTCCAAAAATTTGTGTGTTTTGTTTTTACATGTTTTTTAATATTCATTGAAAGTTGGCTAAAATTATAAATAATAGCAGAGTGAGTATAGAGTTATAAAGAGGTTTTAATCATTTGAAACTATTTCTTTTAGATTATTTGGCTAGATAATTTTCCGTTTCTACAATTTTACGAGGTCTGATTCATGAAGGCAATGTCAATTGCTGATCGATTTTAAATAGCCATTTGCATTAGTGGTAACGGTTTGGTTCGATTACTTCGATTTTGGATAGCATATTTTTTGGCTTTGTCTCAGTACATACCCTTTTTCTTCTTATATCCGCCTAGTTTTGGCCATAAATTTCCGTTTTATAGTTCACCTATAAACTGAGACATCAAATTAGCTTGCCTAGACATTTTATTTGGCCATAATTCAACCAACTGTAGAGCATGTAGTCGACGTTCTAGGCCCTTTGCATTTGTTCCCCTTTCGCCCCACCAATTTTTTTTGCCTTTCACTATCCTTTCTCGCTATGTATGTGTGTACATATGTATATCCTTGGCTCCGTTTGTCTTGTTCAGCGTCTCTATAGAGAGGAGACAACTACCCCTTTGTGTCCGTTTTTAATGTAAATACATTTCGAGAGTGGCTACCTTTTTTATTATTTTCCCTTGTATTTTCCACAGACGCCCACATGTCCATATTTAAGCATAAAGACTTTGTTTGTCCCGCTCCCCATCATCTCGCATTGCTTCTTGTTAAATGGAGGCATGGGATCCCTGCCTCGTCACGGCATGTGTCACGTAGAATTTTCTTTTTTCGGGCCAATAGAACAATTCGGGGAAAAGTGGAGGAGAAAACAGAAAAAAAAAAAACGTTTCCCGGCCGTTTCTAAGTGCCTGCCAAATAGTGGAAAAACTAGGAATTTCAATTAGGGGAAAACAACAGAAAACTGAGTTGGATAAATTTGAGTGAATTTTCCAAAGAAGATGAAATTTCTTTAAAATAAACTTACATACTTTCTGCCCAACTTTAATTCACAGTTATTTTTCCCTACCACCCCGCTCAACTATTTGCTCGACCATCTCTTCAACATCTCTTAGCCATTCACTTTTCATTTACTGAGCAATTTTTCTTTTGCTTTTGGCTTGGGGTATTAATAACAATAGTTGCCAGACCATTTGGGACAACTCAGAGAATAAAAGTGCAGTCCGCACAAATTTCTAGAAAATGAAAAATAATTTTGGTACAATAATTGCCCCAAAAGAAAAGTTTTGTACAAAAGAGCTCAAAAAAAAAACAACATATATATGTACACTGAAAAAAAGGAAAAAAAAAAAAACAACAAAACCAAAAAATACTCAACAGACAAACGAAACCAATTTATTTCGAAGTAAAAATCAATAGCCAAAATGATGATGGCGAAAGAGAGAAGGGAAGGAGGGATAACAACTAACGTAAAAAACCATTCACTTCTAGAGAGGCGACAAAAATGTGTAAATGTGTGTGTGTGTGTGTGTGTGCACGCGGGTGTTTGGGTGTAGAGAAAGCAGGGGAGGAAGAGGATATGAAGGTAGCTGGACATATGAAGATGCCTCGACAATTCGTGGGTTCTTCTATTGCGCTCCATGAGCATGTGGTTGTCCTTGTACATATCCATCCGGTTACCGGAATGCTTTTTCGTTAACAACTACAACAGCAGCAACAACAACAATAACAACACCAACAACTACAATACTGAAGTAACAACACCAGCAGCAACAACAACAATAGCAATTACAACAATAGCAAAAAAAAAAGCAAACTTAATGGTAAAATATGCATTTGACACGCGATGAAAATGAAATACAATAACTGTGAGCCATTGCCTGACCCTCAGCTCAGCTCGCTCTGTCCATCTCTTACTCCCATCTCCCCCCACTACCCTTCGTTCCTACATTTTACTTCTCCTCCTCGTCCTGCTTGTGGCCCGCCATTTGCCTCCTTCTTCTTCCAATCCACCAGCACCCATCATGCCGGCCCGCACTTTTTGCTATCTTTTTTGCTGACTCTTACTCTATGGCTGTTGTTGAGTAACTCGGGTCAGTGGGTCATAAATAATTGTCATTTGTTTTACAATTCTTCTTATTAATTGAGGTGCATTTGGAGGGCCACAGCCATTCAGTCAGTCAGTGAACTGAATATTTGATAACCCATCCAGGCGAATGTTGAGAAATTTGTTTATTGCTTTCCTTAATTTCTTTCTACAATTTTTGATTAGGAATGGGAATGCTGTATATAAACAATTGGTCAATTTGCCATTTTTGTTTGTCTGGTCAAGCTTGGGGGCAAAATTTACCACAATTATCTACCAAAATCAACTTACTCATTTTGCTTGAGTTTGATTTAGCCTTGCGAGGGGTGGGAGCAACTGAGAAATCACTCGTTTAATAAATTTTTCCATTTCATTTTTAATTCTTTCACGTTTCATTTAACACAAATTGAGAAGAGTTTTATTATATTTCATTTAATATTTTCGACATGCCAATGTCAATTTTTAAGTAAAACTTTATTTTGAACGCAAGAGAATAAAGCCAAAGTTGACGTCTTGAGCTAGTTTGCCTTTTTATTATTTTCATTGCTCGGGAAATCAGCATTGTGCTTACTCAAAGAGTATGTTGGATAGGGCATGAAGATTGCATGGACTAAATTTAACTACATAGTTCGAAAGTAACCTTAAGTAACTTTCTTTAAAACAAAGATCTGACGTCTGATGTCTTGATTGAGTTTGCTCAAACTGATCTCTCTGAGAGTTGGCAAAATCATGAGAACTTCGTTGTAGTTGTAAATTAAAGTCAAGACATTGGCTTTCCGTTTGTTTTACTTAATAGTTCCGTAAGTATAAGTGATTGTTAAGTGTGAGGCTACAATTTGCTATCGCTTTAGTCCGACTTATTTCGTATTAACTTCGAGTCTTAATGCAAGCTGTCCCTTCCTCATCTGACTGTCTCTTTGCATCTCTCTTCTCTCTCTCTTTCTTTTTTATCTGCCTTAAGTCTTTTTTAGTCAGTGGCATCAACATAACAGCATGCCTGAAGTTGCAATGTTGTTTAACAGCTGGCTCTCGGCCGAATTTAAGTGGCTAACATGATGTTCGGTTCCTCAGTTGGCTACTGCCGCTGTTCGTGAATGCTTCTGACTGATATAACGGTAAAATTCGAAGAGCTTCGGTAAACGACAACATCAAGCCGAAACAATTTTACGTACGTAAAATGTAAATATTAACTGGTTTTGCTTTCATATATATACTTATGCTCGTATATATGTTTTGTTTTTTTTTTTTTTTGGTTTTTTTGGTGAAACTTGTGTGTGCTGAGTGTGCTATGTGTGTGCTATGTGTGTGCTATGTGTGTATGAGTACAAGTGTGTGGTTGTGTTTGAGTGTGTGCTCTCTGGCAGTGTGTGTGCTTGAGCTTGATATTGAGTTGAGTTGGTGTGAGTGTTTGGGAAACTACGTTAAAAAGTTCACACACAAATTGCATTATTTCCGCTCACGCTGCGATATATTGGCGCCATTTTTTTCGCTCCGTGAGGTGAAGATAAAGAGAGGGAGAGGTGGAGAAAGAGAACAGGAGGGCGATGGAGAAGTAAAAGTTGAAGCCCGTTTTGTTGTGGTAAATTTTGCATAAGGACACAGGGCACCCATGAGAATGGTTCATTCATTCATTCTCATTCTTCTACTCATGCATACATGTGGCAAGCGGCAAGTGGCATGTGGCATGCTTGTTTGTGTTGAGAATTTCCATTAAAATCCTTTGTGGTTGAAGTAACTTGTGATTTTTAAGACCTCGACGTTAAGTCGATTGCCTGGATTTGCTTCTCGGTTACTTTTACTCATTTTTTGATACTCATTTTGGCGTAATTTTTTTTTTTTTTGTCTTTCAAGGTGGAAGATAAAATTAGTTGAAAGCTTTACTGATTTACTCCACAAAAGCAACAACATGACAACAAAAAACAAAAAAAGAAGATGTAAGTGTATTAAGGCATTAGGAGGCACACTTCAAGCATGTGTGTGTGTGTGTGTGTTTGTGTGTGAGTGTGGTATAATGTAATTTTCGTAGCACTTTTGTTCACGCCCATTGAAACACATGTTGTGGTTCACACCCATACACATATCTTAACCACCTCCAGCTACATAACCGCCCTTCCATCCGACCAACCAGCCCCCTGCCTTCCTTCAGGCTACATTTACATACATTCTCGCCTTAGCATAAGCATAAACGCTTAGTGGCTGCAACTTTGCTTTGCTTTTTCTCATTCTCCACTATTGGGTTTTCCTCTCTCGATTTTTTTGGTTTTTGTTTTTTTTTTTTTTTTTTTGTGGGTTTTGTTCAACTTTTTGTCTGCCCTTAAGCAACTTAGAAGTTAGTTTTTCGGTTCAAAAACTCGACTAGTTAACACTGTGTATAGGTCTTCTTCACTTCGGTTTCGAAACACTTTAAGAACTTTTGATTGAAAAACTAGTTGGGTATGCCGAAACATTTGTTAAGACTTTTACACAAATGAAGCATGTTCTTGTCGTATTAGTTGCGGTTCACTTCCGATAACAGTTTTCGTATTGCTTAACATGCAACTTTCAACATCTTTAATCCAAATGTATCAGCAAGTAAATCGACAATTTGCGTTGGCTCCTTCAATGGGCTTAAAAGTTTTCTTAAAACCTATTGATATTCAATTTATTTTCGTTAACTTTATAATGGCGACACTTTACATAATATCAATTGGAATACTCCTTAATTGTTTCACCAAAAAATAATAATTAATACATAATTCCCTAAAAAGTAGGCAATGTAAATTGGAGCAAATAACGTGGCGGCGATTAAATGATACCCTAATACCAAACCAAGTGCCCCAAAAATTAGGCAATATAAATATTAAAATTCTCTATATGAGAAGTTTAGTAACTCGAAACTAGTATGTCGAATTTTGGTTTAGATTATTTATGCCCATGATATCCCAAGAATATATGTGCCTGCTTGATTGCTCAATTCCTGGGACAATTTCTGGGTTTATCTAACTGATTACCTCTCCTTTCTTTAGGGTCTATGACTCGCATGTTTAGCCACCTATACCTATATGTATGTATGTGACACATTGGTTTAATGGTAATGAATTGGCTTATATTAGTGTTAACCTCGAACTTTTACCTTTAAGCCGCAAATTATTATGAATTTTCTTCCCATTTAATTAAACAATTTTCCTAATTTCACACTGATGAAAAGGTCGAGTAGCTCTCAAGACCAAAATATGTACACATAAGCCTCAACATCGTTTGTTAGGAGAAATGACAGTTTATTTGGTAGCTATTTTGGCATTAATTGCTAAGTATATTTTACGATTACTACCCTTTGCTACCCTTTCTTGGCTTAGTTTATGTTTAAATGTTGGCAAAGAGGCCACAGAGGTTAAAAAGTGTCTGCAAATAATAATAATATAGTTGAAGTACGTACTATACCAGGCACTTTGTAACCAAATTCTATGGTTGGCTAGCTTAACTTTTGCCATGGGGCGAGTCCTTAGCGGCTCCTCCTCCTTCAATTGCTACCATACCATTATCTAGTCGCTCTAGTAGTCTCTTCACTTGCACATAGTTGAAATTTAATCGATATGTATGTTAATACTTGGGTTTTGGCTAGTGGTGCGACATATGTGAATATTTGATGGCCTGTTGTCTGTCTGTTCATCAGTCTGTCGGGTTGGTTGGTTAGTCAGTGAGTCGGTTGGTCTGTTAGTCGGTAATGTTGGATATGTTGGTTTGGGTTCTGCCAATCATTTCATGCTTGATTTCAGCTAAGGACTAAGCTTAGCTCGCCCTAAGATACATGTTATTTAGAGGATTTCACTTGGCAGTCTGACATTTTGCTCTTGCCAGACAGTTTCCCCTCTCCATGCCTCACTCCCCTCGCTCAGTCCTTCTCGGGTAATGGTAATTCATCTAAATCAGAGCCTCTGAGGTTAGCTCTATCTATGCCGCGGGACAGTTGCGGTTTGCGTTGTCAATTAATTAATACAAATTGTGTTTGGCCCTTAGGATGAATTTTTTCTTCTCTTTTCCTCTGCCTTTTATATATATTCTTTCTCTTAGTTAGATATACATAAGTACACTTGGCAAAAATAAGTACATAAACTGTTACATCAGCTATGTCTTCTTCTTTTACCAATTATTATCGATCCATGATAAAATGCAACAATCAATATATCTTTTTCTTTTGCTAATTAACTTTAACGGTATCAATGGTACGTATAAATTGTTTATATATTAATTAAATATAGAATTTAATCCAATGTGTAGGGTATCACTGGAAATATCATAACCAAAATTAGCTGCAGGGGCTTCTAGGTCTTTTTCAATTAATTGTTATTTCATTAACTTGCATTACTCGCCGACTTACCCACGCAGAAGCTGAACCAGAAGCGGTGCCAGTATATGGGAATACGCAAGGACAAGGGACTGAAGGTTGGGGCCAGAGACTGACTCGGTGGCAGCTTCATGTTATTAATGAATAGGGAGTCTATTTACCTGCCTCCCCCCAACTCCGGAGCACTCCCAAGAGAATCGACTCTACTTAAGGCCCCTTATAATTTTCACTTTTATTGGCTTTTAATGAATGCGAAATTGTTAGGGATTATGAATATACATTGTGCATATATACATACACTTATATTTATATATATGTAGATATGTATGTATATGTATGCGTGAACTTTTCATTATCTGTTGCAAGGCAATTAATTTGATTACAAAATGTTTTAACACATATTAAAGCGAAACCCAAAGAGACAGTGTGCCTAAAGGACCAACCTGTCATTGTCATTGGGTGGCAAACTAGGAATGGTAGAAGGAACAGAAGGTGCACCATGTGTGTAAGGGTGTGTGTATGTGTGTCTGTTTCATTTAACAAATGTGCAAGCGTAATGGCATTCGCCTGATTTGGTTTCGTTCGTCGTGGTCGTCTCATTGACTTGTCAGACATAAAGCTGAAACTGAAACTGGAATTCTAGTGTTTACTATTTGTATTTTGTTTTGTACCCCTCTCACTTGTCCCCCTTTTTGTTTGCTGGTTGTTGGTTTTGTTGGTTGTTTGTACATTTGTTTGTTTGTCTATTTGCTGGCAATTGTATGTGGCATTCAACACTGGCAACCGTTCAACAACAACACTTTCACCAGTTGCATTCCCATTGACTGTCTGAGGATACCTTTTTTAGTTCAGTCTACTAGTACTACTTTTACAACTACTGCGACAATGCCCGAACAATGCCCATCAGGCTGAATGCTATACGATTCACTGACTTGCTCACTGGATAACTGACTGACTGACTCAGTCGCTTGATAGCATCACCCATCACCATCGGCAACACAACGCCCGCCCATTCACCCATTCACTTACTCAATGTCATTCCATTTGGTATTGGTGGCAGCTTGAGTGCTTATTGCTTATTGATAGCAAAAAATCTGATTTACTTCTCTGGCATGCGGCGATAAGTTTGTTCTCTTTCAATATTCCTCGGTGCAGTCAGTCAAGTGTGCCAAGCCATTGACATTGCCATTGATAATGCTGCTAGCTCCAATCTCTCTCAGCCATATTGCCATGCCATACTCCTACGGCCTCCCACTTGTACTCGCTCCTTTTTCATGTTCTCTGTGTATATGTAATTATATAGGTACATATCTAAAGGGTACTTCATAATACTGGTACACATGCAATGAGTGTGAGTCCTTTTAGTTATATGCAATTACAATTTTCAATTGCTCCTCATTCATTGCATTCAAATTCTATTTTGTACGAATTTGCTCGTTGAAACTCCTCGAAATAGTTTGAAACTTGCAATTTAATGAAATTTTTTGAAACATTTTTTGATGACTCTATCGGGGTAAGTTAGCTGTTTATATAAAATTATTTTAAATAACATTGGTTTATCATTATATGATATTTACACTAAAGACTTTCCCTCAGTCCTTGAACTTAATTTCTACTTTACCTTACCTCTCTACCTTTAATCATTAAGCTGTCACAATGCTAAAGCTATGATAATTAGGTACTATAAAATCCGTACCTGCATATGCGCTGATGAATGTGGCAAACAAAGAGGAAGAACGAGTTCTTCTCGTTTACTTTATTTATCATTCTTCATAATCTCAACAATGTTGTTAACTTTTAATTTCCGCGCCTTAACACAGGATTTGCTCAGCTAGAGCTAAAGAAGGAAACAAAAACACTCACACACACAGGGAGTAAGAAAATGACAGGATGAGAGGTAGATGGGAAAGTGAGGAGAAGGAACATGAACCGCAAACCACCAAGCCACAGACAACACACACAGTTGGCATTTAGCAAATAGCAGTCATTGCCCTGGTCTTCATTCTAGTCGTTCGCTCTTCTATCCTTGCGGCATTTAAGCTCACTTTAGCAGCAGGACATTAGCTCATTGAAAGTGATTTGGTTTTTTTACTTTTCGTAATTGTCTCTACTAAGACAGACAAAACATTTTTATAGCATTTAATTCGAATAATGACCCCGCTGTCTAATGCTTAAATTACTGATGATGAAACTCACACTGATCCCCGACTCCCGTCAGCCGAAGCAGCTGATTGGCATGGTGACCCCGATGTCAACTGCTAGAAAAGACTATCGCTAGATGTGTTTCAATCGAAATGGTAAAAGAGTTGGCCGAGAAGTGATTTAACATAGTCAACAAACTAAAAAAAAAAAGAAACAAAACAAACATTCCAATTTTGCAACAACTTTTAACTTTTGGAATCAAAGTGCTTTGGAGTACGCACGATTTCTTAATTATATGTACACACACACACACAGCCAAGCCGAGGTTGAGTGGAGATTGAGTGTTGGGTTGAGTGGTGGGTTGGTGTTGACATTTAAGTTGTTCCTAGAGGCAACACAGATGGAGATGGATGGTTGGCTGGTTAGCTGGTTGGATGGAACTCCTTTCGCTTGTTGCTTGTTGCCGCTGCAAGAGAGAGAAAAAAACTTTTCATTATATTTATGATACAGCTTGACTTTTGCTTTGTTTGTTTATTTAACTTTCTACATGTCAACCTACATATAATCTCCAGCAGATTAACAGAAATGTTAACTAAGCGAGTCCTGTTAGTGAGTGCGTCTCCCTTCCTCACTCTCAGCATAGCAATGTTAACATATTTTTGTGCGCAGGTCTATATTATCTTATAAAAAGTAATTTACTATTGCCACTGACTTTCAGTTAGGCATTGAACGTCTTACCCAAAGGTTCTCAATAGAGACGAAGATCGACTAAAGAATTTTCATCGCAAATCTCTTTTCATTCATAAATGTCGTGAATTTTAGTCGTAGCAACAAGCTGCTAAAACAAAAAGACATAAAAGGACAACGAACCGAACCGAACGAGCTGAACTGAACTGAACTGAACTGTTCCGGTTGAGTCTTGTCCCCCAGTGTAGTAAATATTTCTTTCTGTGTCTCTGTTTGTGTGTGTGTGTGTGCTTGTCTAATGAAAGTAACTTACATATATTTGTAATAATTGCAAAAAGGACAAGCAATTTGCTTGATATCCTCTTGTCCAGGTGAGTCCATTCCCAATGATCATGATGGTTATCTCTGTGTGATTTGTTCAAATGCAATTTGATTTCATTTTATTTGATTTGATTTCCCATTGTTGTCATTTGATTTGTTCAACACCTAAGGGCCCGAAACGAAGATACATATACAACATATCGTATATATATACATACCTATATATAAATTTCTTCTGTTTTTTTTTTCTCCACCATAAAAATGCCTCAAAGGTATTGAGTTACCACTTCAGAGCTTCGGACTCTCAAGGCAGTCAAAATGTTTTATAGGTCCCAACTCTTAATGTTTGTAGGGCTTTTGTCTTTCTTGTTGGTTTTTTTTTTTATAGTTGTGGGTACTTGAAATTTAAACGCTCTGTTATGCTAAGTAATATTCGTTTCCCTGTTGACGTCGTAAATCTTTTGCTGATTAAGTTGTTGCTGAGTCGGAACAAATATTTTACATTTGCCAACAGAAAACTGAAAGGTTGTCTTTATTTTAAAGGGAGTAGCTAGAGGATGGGAGCGGGTTGTGGGAAAATGTTGAATAGAGAGTGGGGTAGAGAAGTATTTTATATATACTTTTGCATATTGCTTATCTAAATTGTTTTTTTCTCCCCAGCATATAGAGTGAGAAAAAGGCTGACTGGATGTCAGGCCATTAAACAGCAAACGTACACACACACTCACACACACTCACACACACTCACACACACGCACACACACTCCAGTCTCTTCGAGGCCCATATACTAGGCAATTTTTCAATGTCATTTGGTAGTACACACACGCAGCAAACATTTTTGACATCAGCCATTAATAAATTAGTTAAAAATTTTGTGCTCTCGGTAGCAGCGACGCAAGCAGAAGCAGCAGCTGCTAATTGAGTGAGCGACTTCATCAACTTCAAAGCTGATGAGTTGCTCCTATCGCATCCTTGCCACAAATCCAAATTCTAAACACTTCTTAGAAGCAGCAGCAGCAGCAGCAGAGGCAGCATCTGGTGGGTTTTAAGTGTAATTTTATATATAGCTTTAACCTTTTACTTTTGCCAAAAACGAATACGACTACCCCTTGGGCTGGTTGGTTGAAGGGTTCCTCACTTCCGTCGACATCGAAGTCTTTGCCGTCGTCTTGATTCATGCCGCCTTTCACACATCTTTTCGCACATTTTGGCCAAACAAACAAGCAAAAAAAGTTTTGCAGCTGCCTTCTCATCTTAACAAATCTCTTCAACAATTCAAAAATGTTTGCCAAAAAAAAAAAAAACACTGAAATTTTTTTGCGCCTCCCTCCCATACAAAGATGGGGGCGGGGACTGGGCGGAGCGTCCTCAGCAGCTGACGCTATTATCAATACTCTTCAAGAAACCGAAAAAAACCAAAAGACTCTTAACTGTGTCTTAAAGCTCAAAGAAAGTTTAAAATGAATGTGTGTAGGTGGTTATGTATATCCATATCAAATAACCAGAAAAATACGACTAATTGCTGAGCAAAATAGAAGTGGATGGGAAAGCATTATGAACATGATGCCTTAAGATAGGGTTTAAAAGGAATATCGAGCTGCATTTAAGAGAAAATGAAGAGATTCTTAAATAAAGCTATTTAAACTGAATTCAGAATCTGAATAGGAAATTGTTTAAAGGGTATTCAAAATGTGGTTTGTTGTCAAAAGTTTCGTTCATTTTGTCCCTTCGCATCATCTTTCCTTGCTTCCTTCATCATTATCATTCTCGTCATCATTATCCTCATCATCATCCCTCCTGTTGCCCAATATGTGTTGCTTTCTAACATTTGATTCTTATATGTATATGTTTATATGTATGCCAGAGTGTATTATATCTCTGCTCTGATACCGCCCCCGTCTTGCCCACCTTTTGGGGCTCCATTGTTGATGAATTTATGTAGCAATTTCAATGATTACTTATTGTAGATTTGTGGGTTTGGCATTTTGCCTGAGAGAAATCTGACTTTGACTCTCTCTCTCTAAACCTAGTAAAAGCAGTAAAGTGACAAATGTTGGTTGTGTCAGGTTTATGAATACATTTTTCTCGTAATTTATTTTTTGTATTTTTTCTTTTTCTTTTGGAGCAAGTGTAAAATTTGTGGTTTAAAAAAATAAAAAACGTTTTAGTCAAATGATTCAACATGGCAGCTCAAAGACATAGTCATCGTTCGGGTGCGCGTTCAACAATAAATTCAAAAACCCCATTAAACGATAATGCAGCTGGCCCTTTTAAACCTCTTATATTGGGACCACATATGACTCGGCCATCTAGGTTTAAACCGATTATAGTGCCACGACCAACCATGCTACGATTCGCTCCATATGGAGATAATCGATCTTCCAGGTCATTCTTTATACTAATGATCTATTTGATAACTTTAATCATATTGTTGCTGGCCCTGTTGCAATGGGAAATGTTTTCCTTGTAGTAAGTTTAACCAAATCGGAATCTGTCTCCCAAATTTCATTCAACTTCTTCTCTCCAAATGTAGCGAGCCCATGCAACGTTTATTCAGAAAACAATATTGGGTGAGCGTCACTTGCTTTTTCATATGTGCAATATTGTTAGCGATATTCGTGCTGATCCAAGAAGCTCGCTATATGCCGGTATTCAATTGGATCCTATTGATTTTTACTGTGGGTAAATTATGCTATGCTGTATAGAACACTTTTGATTTGATTTCTTTAGATTGAACTCATGGTGATTGGCATTGGTACTTTGGCCGCGTATTGGGACCCCATGGCATTGCTGGCATACTTTCTGCTCAGTATGCTGCTAATCATAATTTTCCTTTTGATTGGATCATTTATGCCTTGTGATCTTACTGCCAATGTGGCTGGCCTGTTTCTGGCCAGTGCTTTGTTCTTTATACTAAGCCAAATGATGATAGTCGTCTATGTGACAAATCCAAAATGGGATGGCTATTATTTTGCTTTCGCGTTTTTAATCATGTGCATAGTATTTATGGTTAGTGAGTGAAAAACTAATAGTATTTAGTGTTAAAGTAAATTTGTATCATTTCACAGTTTGTCATGTACCATGCCCAGTTGATCAGAGGTGGGCGTTATGCCGAAATAAATGCCACCGATGGTCTCTTCGCTGTGATTGTACTTTTTTGCTTTTTCTGTCTAATCTTCATGCTCTTTGCTTATGGAATTTGGCCGCAATTAAATTCAAGTAAAAGGCAATCCGGTGAATATAGAAATTTGCCTACTAATGACAAAGTTGCTGTTGATGAATATGATGACGATGACAATGACGATAATGATGAGTATAATGACGACGAAATTGGGGACAGCAAAGACATTCAACAACGTGGTGCAGATGATGACGCGAGTAGTGATAACGGTAGCAATGGAGGTGGTGGTGACAGTGGTTACAACAGCAACAAAATGGATGGCTAACCGCACTAGACACCACTACCACTATTCCTGCCATTGTTACTACCTGTATTATAAATATTGCTAACCATATAATTTCAATGTGTTTTTATACCCTTGCAGAGAGTATTCTTGATCTGCATGAGAGTCCGAATCAATAGAGGCCATGTTCGTCTATTCGTCTCGCAATTTACTACAATTTGCCGCAATTTAAAGCTACTAGCTAAATTTCACATTTAAATGGATTTTAATGTAAGACAAAAATCTCAATGAGATTGGTCAAACAGAATGTAAACTAGCTCTACCCTATGACATGGCCGCATATGAACGGAGCCCAGCCAGGTCACGTTAGCTGCATGTGTATGCGATCACTGATATACAACGAACATGCGAAGGGAAAGTTGCAGACCACAAGAAAAAGAAATTTTGGGCTCAGCAAAACAGAAATAGAGTTTATAGATTACGTTGAGGATTGGGACCATATCAAAATATTGCCAGATTGCAAGGGTATAAAAACTTCGGCAAAGGTGAAGTTTATTTTGGATATATATTTGTTCATTCTGGATACTGTTGTTTTCTAAATGTATATACACACTATACATAGATAATGGACAGCCCAAAAAGGTTTTCTCTTTGACCAAAGGGCGCAGTAGCGTCGACTAAAACAAGCAAAACTAATATAATAACAACAGCTAACTACGTGACAAGTAGAATAGAAGAGAAGCTCTTTGCTATGGGAATAAATTGAATTTAGATTGATAGCAGAATAAAAGAAGCAAAGGACTCGCCAAAAATTTAATAGAACTGACTGACATAATAAATCATCGATAGAGTTCGATAACTCTGCATAGTCGAATAGTGCCAAACATTTATCTACAAGCTACAGTTAATTAGGGTAAAAGTGTTTCATCAAGTGATGACTAATTAGTGTAAAATGAAAAAGTTTATAAACAGAAACTGCTGGCAAAAGTGAATTCCTTACAAATACTTTTTTGGCAAAAGGGGAAGAGAGTGCAAATGGGGAAGTCCCTCTTGTGGAGTCCTTTCAAACTTTACGAGTGCATTGTTAAGTGCATTGGGTAAATTAAAGTGTGACTGCCGTTAAGGCATTATCTCTGTTCCATACTTTTTACCCATTCATTTGGTATATTATCAACATCATCATTATCGTTAGCAGCATCATCTGCACAAACACAAAGCAGCAGTCCCCAAGGATGGACCATAAATTATGGCATTCTGTTTTAAGTCTTGAGCTCTTTTTGCCACCAATTAGTATAATTACCCAGAGCGGGTTAAGTCGATAGAAAAAAAAAAAAACAGCGAACGCAGTTTCCTTCTATATGCATTTGTATATGAATTCTTTTAACTTTTTTTTTCGTCTGGTTTATCATTTATATGTATGTGTTGTGTATGTTGGTTAATTTTTTTTTTTTTTTTTTTTTTTTTTTTTTTTTTAAGCAGCTTATGAACTCGGGCAAAAACAATTTGTGGCTTGCCGCCTGCCATTTCGCCAGTTTTTGGCTTGAACATCTTCAGTTTTTGGGTCAAGCTTTTCTGTGGTGCGAATGTCACGGCATCTGGCTAAGCCACCTCTCATTCTCTCATTCTGATGTTCATTCTCTCCGACTGAGGAGAACAACATTATAATAACATCCATCATCCATTTGCTGGACCATATCGAAATGACAACCACTGGACCACGTTTAGTTCCCCCGTTCCGCTTGCCATTCAACTCTGGCGACTCTCCCCATGAAAAAGTAGCAAAAACAGCAACTGAAACAACAAAACGAAGACTACTCACTGAGTAAACATGACATATTTTTGTTTACCAAAAATGTTGATGGTGCTTTTAGGCCTGAAAATGAAAACGACGAATGAAAGCGGCCAAGCACCATTTGGCCTGGCCCATATCTTTTTTTATATATACCTACATATATATATGTATATAAATTGTATGTGCGTATGTTTATGCAGCCCAATAATAAGCCATTTCGTGCACATAATTGACAGGAATAGGAACAGTAGCTATTCACCCAACCACCCGTCTCTCTCACTATCTCGTTCTCTCTGTCGTCTCGTAGTAAATGGTCAAAGCAAATAGCCATAATTAATGTATACAACATAAATGCGACCTGACCAAAATACAAAAAAAAGGCGGCCAAAGCTCACGACACAACATGAAAATTGTTTGTCTTATAGTTGTCCGACTCTTTCAATGGAAAAGAAATACCCATAAAGGTCAGACGAGTCCTATGACATTTGGCCAATACCCTTTCAAAAGTTTCATTTGATTGAACTTGTTTTAATGTGATTCTCTATAATTTAATTGTCCCATTCAACCTGTATCGCGAAGACAAAAAGAGAATGGGAGAGACCGAGGGAGGAGGCACAGTTAGGAAAATGTGAGACGAAAAGAGTAATCCTGCAATCATATTAAACATGAAGTATCTTCTAATATGAACAAATATCCCAAGTTAATGACCTAAATGAAGTTATATTAGTTGCCTAATCACACATTTATGACAAAATGAATTGTTATTGGCTCTTAAGTTTTCATTGTCTATTTCAAAATTAAAGCTAAATGAGCTTATCTTAGCTCATGGCTTTGCCCCATCTGTTCTGTTCTGTTTGATTGTTGTGCCAAAAAGAAAAAAAGGGAATGAAAGAAAAGGCAAAGGCAAAAATTCATTTAGCATATTGAAAATGATGGGATTTGATTTTCCACTTTGTAGCTGCAAACTCATTTTCCACTGTAATGCTCTGCTGCTGGCGCTGGCGCTGACGCTGTTGCTGTTCCTCTTAGCTGATGCGTGATGGCCATATTACGCATACGCCGCATTGTGCAGAATTGGAAAATGTGCAATAAAGGCGATTTCTTCATTGATACGCCAAGCAGGCGGCAGTCAAACAGGCCTGGCATTCTGCCCCTCCAGATATGGCCATCTATATTACACAGATGCTATATTGGGTGTATATGGGCTGTTCAATGTACGCGAGCCAAACAAAAAATGGGTGTTCGAAAAAAAAACCAAAATAAAGGAAGTATAAAAAACGACAACCGAAACGGAAAGAACACTGCAAAGAGAGAGAGAGCGAGTGAGAAAACAGGGGAAAAGGGTGGAGGGTGAGTGGCAGAGTGATGAAGGAAAAACAGGAAAAACGTATTTTGCGCTGTGCTTGTCTCGATGATTGCCTTGACAAAATCACATTGACAGCTCAGAAAAACAGAGAAAACACCACAGCAACAAACAGTTACATATCCTGCCTACAGCCAGCCGTCACCAGCAGCCTCCTTTGCCAGCCACAAAGCGCAACACCCCCTCTGAAAGCCATTCCCCCTACTTCCCCTGTAACCATCAAAAGTCCTGGGAAACATTTTCATTATTAAGGGGGAAAAAAGATGAGCAAATGTTTCTGTTGTTGTTTTTTTTTTTTTTTTTTTTTGGCGGCAAATTCAAATTAGATTTAAATGAAGCAGCAGCCGCAGCGACGTAGCGAGCCAACGAAGGTTGATTTGTTTTTTGTGGCTCTAATCAAGGGGCAAAGCCTTTTTATTTTTGGTTAATAGTTAAATGAAATTAAATAAAGAAATATAAGAGCGGGCGGGCCAACAGTTTCTCGTTTTTTTTTTTCGTGAAAAAATTTGAATTTGGCAACACAAAAGATTTGCTTGGGCAAATTTATGCGTCTCGCCTTGCCGCATTGTCATTGTCAAGTGAAAATGGTGATGACAGTTTTCCTGGGCACAGCCTCCCTTTGCACCATACCCCACTTACCATCTCCCAACCCCCTGTCCACTGTTGGCAGCAACTGTGTTGGCTTTTGTGTTGGCTGTGACATTTTTATTACAAAGGTTTTTTTGGTTCTTTTTTTTTGTCGTTTTGCCGTCATGAATTTTATTTGGCGGCTGTTGCCAATTTTATGAGATTTTCTCGCAAACTATTTGGCCAAGATTACAGGCAACAAAAAAATAAGGAAAAAATTGCATGAAATAAGAAAAGAATTGTTGTTGTTGTTGTTGGCCGCTGCCCACACAAACAACTCTAATTAAAAAAGTTTTACGTTTAACCACTTGAGTTGGCTCACTCGCACACACACACGAATTCAACTCACATGTGTGTGGCATGCGGCATGCGTGGCATGTTGCGTGTGCATATGTATTTGTGTATGTGTGCGTGTGTGTGTGTGTGTGTGTGTGTGTCGGCTAGACAATCAAAACTTTTGTAGCGAAACTTCAAAGCGTAAAGACACAACGGGCTAAAAGACACAGAGTGGCCATAAAATTAATGAAGCACCTCAGACCTCAGACCAAGAACACATTCTCTCAGTTGACTGTCGACTGTCGACAGTTCTTGGCAGTCCTGGCATTTTGTCTCTCAGTTTTTAGCTTTTTAGCTGTTGGCCATAACGGAGACATTAAAGTCCTATTTGGCCACAGAAATGTCTATTTAAATATGCGCATAAAACGTCTGCCGCCTGGCCAAGAGACTCTTGGAAACTGGCCCTAAGGGACAAATGGTTAGGCAAGGCTTTTCATATATACCCCTTAACATTTAATGGCTGGGCATATCAAGGCCAGCATAGGACCAAATTGGGGAAAATCATTATCAAAATGCTTTTTTGTCTCTATTTCTATTACATTTCTAAATTGTAAATGTTCTTTTCCTTTTACATGTTGCACATTTTGCGCTTATGTGGCAAGAATTTTTCCACAAAGAATTTCCTTAGATTAAAATTGAGAATTCAAAAGAAAAAGAAAATGCAAAATAAATTAAGAAACATTTATCTGCAATCCACAAATTATTGCTTTCACATATCCTTTTGCTTTTGTAATTGTTCTATGGTTTATTTGTTGTTTTTAAATCAAACTATATTATGTTCTGTGAACTAATGGACAAGTAAAATTAAGAAGCCGTGTTTGAAGTAAATGTTAGATCCTTGAGAAGCCTAAACGGTGTCTGCAGCTTTGAATATACATATAAATTATTTAAAATTTCCAAATATTTGTTTGGCAAGTAGTTTTATTATGGAAATCGTCGCCTTTTTGGTGTTCTTAATCTTATAGAATTGCCTTCTGGGATAAGGTTTCGTGTTAAGTAATTAATTTTGCTCTGTAACCCAACACTGCAAAGTGTAACAAAGTGTAAGTTTAAGGGGTGAAAAGCAAGTCGAATGGCTTGTTGGAATACAATGTTCTCAGAAACTCGCTGTGAATGTCTCCCCTGATCCTGGCTAATCTCTGATGTACACTTAATTATGTGGCACACTTTTTGATTGTTTTGGGGCGATTTATGACAGCAGCAACAGCAACAACAGCAAAAGATGAGCAGGAGCAGCAGGACGAGTAGCTAAAAAACCCTTTTGAAGTTTGTCGTTGTCCTTGCTCAGTTTGCCTTTATCCATGTAAATTTCATTTTACAAAATGCTGTTAGCATTTGCCAGTCAAAAAGTATGCTATAATTTCTTTCCTTTCCCTTTCCTACTTTCTTGTGAGTGTGTGTGTATGTATGTATATCTCTCTCTCTCTTTTAGCTTCTCTGTGACATTTTACCTTAGCAATGCAAACAAAGTTGGTCCCGTAAAGTGCTAAAAATTCATGCACATGCAAAAGTTGAGCACCAGGTTGGATTGCATTTAGAATAGGGAAGAGTTTTCTATTTTTTTTTTTTTTTTTTTGGCTCCCAGACAAAACTGACTCAGTTTTAACTAATCCGAAATGCAAGTAAAACTTTTGCTTTCTCTTTTTGTTTCAATGTGCCAAAACTTTGTGCCCGGCTGCACACACTGTGCGCACTATAAAAATTCCATCAATAAAGCAATCAATTTGCACTTGACTATCCGCCCCGCTTCGCCTCGTTTCGTCTCTTGACACCCTTTTGCCTTTGACACCTTTGACAAGACAGAGAGATGGACAGATAGCAAGGTATAGGGGGAGAGAGAGAGGGAAAAACAAAAATGAAAAATAGTAGTACAGAAGAAGAATTTTCCATTTCGTTTTTTTTTTTTGTTTTATTCGTCGCATCGAGTTGAGTGAGTTATTCAAGCGAATTTCGTAATTGTTTTTTAAATGTGCAAAACGAAACTCTGTCACATTGTGGTTCGAAGCCATTCATTTATCAATCAATCAATTGTACAATCAAACAATATTAACACAATACAACAATACAATACAATACATAAATAAATTCACTTCAATTGCAGTAATAATGAATATATTTATATACAATATATAGATATAGTATATGCCAGACCTTGACTATGGAACCTTTATTATTGTTTATCCACCTTTTGGCTTATTCCACATCCTGAAACCAACAACTTTGGCTCTTCATTTCTAGAATTTCTGTTTGGTTTATGTTATCTCCGCCTCACACTCCCCCACTCTGTGTGTATGTGTGTGTCTGACTCCTTCTCCCTTTTGTATTGTTTGCTTTTTTGATTGAATCAACTTATATACACTTGTCATGCAATCGAATGATTAGAATGACGCCAAATGTCTAAAAACCAAAGCAAACTTGAGCATAGCCAGTCGGCTAGTCAGTCAACTTTGATATTGAAATATGAAAATACAGTTTCACCATGAACATTTTCAATAACAAATTGAATTATGTTTTGTCAAAAGTTTGGTTCGGTTTGAGCTTTTAGCCTAAAAGCCGACAACCAAATTTTAATGCAATTAAATTGCAATTTTCAATACATAAATACAATATGTATGTATTTATAGGTATATATGTATTATACGCATTCGCATTTTTTTTCTTTCGTTTGCTTAATGTGACATGGCAGCAATTAGTCCTAGTCTGACTCATTTCGTCCTGTCGCCCACTTCTGCCCCATCTTGCCTCATCCTTCAGCGTTCGCTATTTTCTTGCTTCACCCGCCTTGCTAAATCATTTAAAACTTGCTTCAAAACTTTTCTGTCTCTTCCTACTTATACACACACACACACCTACATACATACATACCTACTTATAGATGTGTGTATGTATTTTGTTTGCTTTTGTTGTTTTCTCTCTACGCTTATAGAAAAGTTTTAATTATTACCCACTTGCCATGTTCAATTAGTGAGCAATGTGGCCCAAATTATAAAGTTTTTGTCCGTCCAGTTCAATTGTTAGAAGATTTTGTATCCTTGCTAAATTGAGGGATATCCATTAGAAGGATATCAACGTCCCCTAGGGATCTGCGGAATGAATAACAAACAAACTATATAGATATATGTACACTTATCTGACTGACTTTGCCCTCTTTGATCGTAATTTAGTCAGAATTCTAATTGTGTTTTCCGAATAGTGTCTGAAGGAAATTTCCCATTAATTACATTTTCATAGAATTGTACTTCACATCTCAGGGTATCGAATACTTCGCACTTTCCACTCAGTTAATTTCATTTCGAAATTGATGTTTCACATCGTGCTCTGTGTTTTCTGTTTGTGCTAGAAAAGGCAAAATTTGTTAATGTTTTAGATCACATCTGTCGAGGTTATTCACTTCAGCATCGTACACCATATCGATGATAACAAAATTATTATATTCAGTGAAAAAAAAAATAAAATAGTTATTAATTTTGATTTGCGATGTTCGAGAAGCGTCTATCAAATGAAGCCATTGAGGAGTCGGAATCGCCCGCACTGCGTAGGCAATTCGTGATCAAGGTTTATACCCAATTTCTGATTTGTGTCGTAATTGGCATTGTCCATTGGCTGCTGGCCGTGACTCTGTTGCAGTAAGCATAACTACTAAAAACAAACCAACCCTATAAGGACAAAAGGGCAATCGTTTTGGTAATCATCCTTTTTTCCTCTTAGGTCAACCTTGTCCGATTTGATAAAGGAACATGCTTCAACATTTATTTTACTTTTCATAATAAGCGTTTTTCTGTTTATACTTTATGCTTTGACCGATCAGGTTAGCGAAATACCATGTATAAGTTGTGTGGTCATAGTCCTGATTGTAAGTATATATATATATGTGGAATGTTCCTGATAATGATTTTTCTATTTATATAACGCTCTCCTTAGGTGGAATGTCTGAATTTAGCAGTTTTGGTGTTAGTCGTAAACTCGACGGCTTTACATTTGTTAGTTGGTATTCTTGGTGTTATGGTCGTAGTTATTATTCTGTGCGTTTTGGGTACATTCATGCCGGTGAGTTTGATTCCTTCCAAACAATACAACAACAATGCAATGCAATAACTCGCCTCGTGTCTCTCCAACAGTTTGATATCACGGATAGTGTAAATTTCTTTTTCATGGTGGCTTGCTCGGTTTTCCTACTGAGCATCTATGCCATCATGTACTATGTAGCACTGAAAACGACATGGCCCATCTATTTCTATATAGTCATAATAGCCAGCTTGGTGTTGTCTGTAAGCATTGTCCCCACCGCCACCCCAACCCCATTCGCTTTTCTGGCTCACACTTACACATATCCTTCACTTGCAGTTCCTCTTGTATCATGTGCAATGCATTGCCGGCGATGGCCGTGTCCAGGCTGGGCTAGGAGATGACAAGTACGCCTCTTTGTTATTGTACCATGACTTTTTGGCCTTGTTTATGTTAACTCTTTTCTGGCAGTGACATGCAATAAAAAATGAGATGGAATAAAATGTAATCGTTTCTATCTCCCTTTCTGTGTCTCTCTGCGTGTGTGTGTGTATGTGTGGGTGTTCTATCGTATACACATTTGTAGCCGCTCTTGGTAGATTGACCAATGTCGATTGGGATTCAGGCATCCAGTAGGTCCCAGGAGGTGTAGCATTACATGATCTCGGCATTCAATTAAACCATCGAGATTGCAATCGCGGGCATAACGTTCCACATAGCTGCGAACAATCCTCTCGGCACATTTGTCCTCAACGACGCAATGCTCATAATCTGAAAAAGGGGATCAAGTGAAAGGCTGGATTATGTACTCTCTCTGTGTGTGGGTGTGTGTGTTACCCAGTGTAAGAGGCTCTGGCAATCGTTGCTGTGCATCCTGCCAATACCAATGAGATATCCGATAGATGCCACAATTCAACTCGCCGCTGCATTTGGCCGGCTTATTCCCAGTGGCTACCAATGCAATACAGGCCAGACATTCATCATCGGGTTGCTGGGTCTGTGATTTATCAGTTGTCGTTGTAATCTGGGCAGCTAAACAGACAAAAGGTTTGTGTTTTTTTTTTTTTTGGTTCATTTTTGGTTTTTCAATAGTTGGACAGTAAATCAAAATAAAAATGGGAGAAGAAACGAAAAACAAAAACAAAAGAGACATATTAAAGGGTTTAAATTTGTCTGGCCAATTTTTGTTTAGGTTTTGTTTCAAGGACAAACAAAAATTACAAAATTTGAAGGACAACAAGGACAATTTTAGCTAATTTAAATACTGATGAGAAAATTGTTTGTATACATTACACTTTACTTATAGACTAAGTATATACACAATGATCACCTTTGATTTACCTATCACATTCTCTCCATCTAAGATTTAATTAGATTTCAATCAACAAATTGTCAAACGATTTATTCTCTTTTAAAAAAGTTACTATACATATATAATGAGTTTGACTAATTTTAATCACTTATTTTCTATACAAATGGTGTCCTATATGATTTGATTTCGTATCATGGTGGTGAACTAACAAATAAGAGAAAGACAAATAGAGATAGAGACATATATTTCTTTCGATTTAATCCACATATATTTGTAGGAACTTACCGTCAGATGGCGCTGTGCGACCAGTAAATGTTGTTGAATATGTTTCTGTTGAAGCATCCATGTAATGTTGATTTTCGTAATCCTGCTGATAGTTGGAATAGTTATGCGACAAGCGACCCAGATGATGTTTTTGTCTTAAGTGCAAATAAATGGCACCAATAATAAGCATCAGAGCCAACAGAATGGCCCCCAAGCTGAGAAAGTTTCGAATGGTATGCTTTTGCTTTTGCCAATGTGGACGATGACTGTTCCGTTGACTGGACAGGGATAACGCCTCAGCATACTGATGATGGGCTGCCTCAGCAGCCTCAGTGTCTTCCAATGGCGCAGCATTGGCGACTGGCAATGAGTATTCCACGGCTATATCGACATCGCCAGCTGTTAGATGGTCCTCACTGCTAGTCAAAGTCGGATCCATGCCCATACACTTTGATGGTACAACTAAAACTGTTTTCTTGCTTATATTTTCATAGCAGGTACTGCTGGATGCTGGCTTGGGTTGGGCTGGGCTGACTGTCTGGTCTGAGATAACCTCATCTTAGAGTTCGATTATCTCTCCCTCTCTCTCTGTCTCTCTATCGCTCTGTCTTTTTTCCTCGACTCTCAAATGCTCATTGTCGCGTTCGTTCGGACGGGTCGGTCGGTCTCTTTTAGCTGCGGGTGCTTATCTGTTTCACATTTTTATATTATTTTGTTTTTATTTCGCAGAAAACAAAGTTTTGTCTATGTTTTTTTTTTCAATGTGTGTGTGTGTGCGTGCGTGCATGTGTTTGTTGTCCCTGCACCCCGAACCCAAAGTGTCACCCAGATGTAAGCGCCAGATTAGGTGTCGATTGCACCTAGTTCACCCAGTGGCACCTGACATTTTACGAGACGTTTTAGCTTAGGGGGTCGCAGTGGGTTCTGGAGAACGGGAAAACGGAAAGTGGCACATTTGTATGCGCGAATTGTAAACAAATATGAGAAATTCGTATGATGAAGGTATTCACAACCACACAACTTTCAGAGACTTTGCCCCGGAATACACACGGATACACATCCACACACACACACACACACACACACACACACACACACACTCACACTCTTATGAGCATTCCTACAATACATTTTTGCCCGGGGATTGGTTCGCTACAGACATCATTTGCATCGACATCTCTTTTTTCCTTTTCTCACTCTCACCCTCAACCTCCCTTTCCCTTTCTCGTTCTATCTCTCTCATACCTACATATATTTGAAGTGCATTACTAAAGTGTCACTTACAAGTATGCATATTTACTTCAACAGCAAAAATGTCATATGCACACACAGACTTTACTTTAGCATCGACCTCCTCACCAAAATCCATTCCTCCCCAAAATAAGTGTACAGGGAAGATTGAAGTTTCCATCAAGGAATTGGTGTCCTTTTAAGGATCAGTGATGCGACGCTATTGCAATGTCTATTTAATCCTCTTATGCAGTTTTAAAGCCAGTTTTGCCTAAGCAACAACCTGCTCTTTAGATGATTCATATTGAAATTTTGAAATTTTCCTCTCTATCTTCTTAGGAAGCTTAACTTGCGATTGGCCGATTGCATATACGTATGTAGAAAACTTTTTGTTTTCCTATGTACATGGAAGTAGGAAAAGCTGAAATTGCCTTTTCCAATTTATAGGAAAATGTAAACGTTTTCAGCTATTGCTTATAATCCGTAGAGAAAATGTAGGCAAACTTTCCCGTTTATAAACTTAAGAGAAATTTTACCAAATCGAATACAGTCGAATCGGGGAAAAATGCATTTTTGTTAGACTTTTTAACTTGCGTTGACTCTTTAAGGCTGTTCATTATATGGGATTGTCACCGTATCCAAATGCAAATATATATATACTCACATTGTTGTGGCTCACATGAAAAGTTTTGTTAGCTTTTAAAGAATCTTGTTGAAGAAATTTTTGGGTAAGAAATTTCTACACATTTCTAAATATGTGTATATGTGTACTTTAATTGTGGCCACTAGTGTCCGCGAGTTATCCGTTTTGTTTGCCCTTTTTTTGATTCCCCTGTCATTATCATCATCATCATCATTATGCTTAATGCTAGGGACTGACTTCCTATGATATTTCCTCAATTTACTGAATTTCAAATTGAATTCCTTTTGTCAGTTTATAATTTCCTATGATTTTTATGTTAATTAGTTTGTTTTTGTTTAGCCCAACGATTTGCCCTCACTTAGCTATGTAGGTTCCTCCTTTCAGTTAACTGGGTAAATGCGGGTCTTGTACCTGAGGGATGGAAAAGGAGAGGAACACGGGGAAAAAAAGACACAAAACACAAAGTCGCTTCGTCATTTCTGTTGATTATTTTTGCTGTATTCGTAATTTCTGTAGAGCCGCCAGCCGCCATTTTTCACATACCTTCAAATGTCGCCATTGTCTCAGGGCATTTTCCATGACTTTTCTTCTCATTCTGTGGCTGTGTGGCAGTAAAGGCGAAAAGTCATTTATATGAAAGTGTGGTGTGTGTAAAGGCAACTCGTATGTATTGTATGTACGTATGTATGTAAGTGGCTGGTGGTGGCTAGAGGCGGGTCGAGAGAGAGAGAGAGGTGAAATCTGGAAATCAATTATGAAAACATTACAAGTAGTTGCCGAGCTAAATGGCTTTTATTCCCAGCAGTAGCCAAACTCAACTGAATCGCACCAACCCAACCCGAGCCAGCCACCCACCCACAACGTGCCACCCTTTCTGCAGAAGGCTTCTTTTTTTTTTTTTTTTGGAGTAAGAATGGGCGTATGGCACGCCCACATCTGTATGTAATATTATGCGCTAAATTCCTTTTTCTTTTTGCTGAAATTTTCCGCTCGAATTCTTTTGCCTTGCTGCTGCCGGCTGCCTTCTGCCTCCTGCCTGCTGCCAACTGCTCGGTGGCATTTAAAAAAAAAAAAAACACACAGTAACAGAGGCGAAAAGTAAGAAATGAGAGAAAAACACACACAAAAATATGTTGAAAAATCTGCAAAAATGAGAAAAAAATAAGAGAGAGAGAGAGAGAGAGAGGTGGGGAAAAAATAACAAATTCTTGCTGTACTCGATTAAGGCACTTTCCGGTTTGATTTCACCGCCGAGCCCTTGACACCCCTCCTACCGTCCCAATCCCTACCCCTACCCCAACCCGTACCATCCTGCTCTTGCCATCCTTTTGCTTCTATTCAGTTGCCAAATGCATGGTCTATGCATGAGAAGAGCCATTGGCGGCTTTGCCGGAACCATCATCGGTGGTGCTGATGTATATGGAGAGCACGTAACCAGCTAAAACAAAGTTAATTAGATTTGTTGCAAAAGATGGCCATTATTGAGGGGTCGGGGCGTGGGGGCTGGGCGGTGAGAGGAGGTGATGGCTGGCTGGTTGGGGGTGTCCCTTTTTAATGGTGTCAGTGTGCAGCTAATTTTGAAATTTGTATGCTTCGTTTCGCTCTCTCTTTCTCTGAACAAAAACATTGCTATGTGGTGTGTGTGTCTCTGTCTCTATGTGTGTGTGTGTGTGTGTGTGTGTGTGTGTGTGTGTCGGATTCTGTGGTTTATTCGTCTGGAATGAGTTTGGCCATTGCCAGAGCAATTACCTGGCTTAATGCATCTTCTCTTCACTCCTTTCCCACCAAAAAAAGTAAAATAAGTTATCCCCCCTCTCTTCCTTTCTCTCTCATTAGTTTCCCAGTTCTCTCTTGGAGCTGCTGTTTTTCTTTTTATGCAGTTGCTGCAACTTTTTTATAATGCTCTGGAGTAAAAGTTTATAAGTTTTTTGTGCAGATGCTGAACATAGTCCATAAATGCTGGCTGCCTTCATATCGGAAGGAAGTTTGAGTGTACCTGGCATCTATCCTAACTAATATGAAATTTGTCTCTAGTTAATCGATTTAATAGCCATTGAAATTAATTTTCTGCTTCCAATTGATGGGAAAATGTTGCAGATATTCATCCATGGAATATATTGAATTAAGAGGAAAAAAATGGGGAGAAATTTTCCAAGTGTATTAAAAATTTTATGCCAAAAGGTTTTATATTTTATTTATGAGATTTTCTTTATGGTTTTCCCTTCCTCTATAAACTGTGCTTTCTCTATAGCCCTTTCACTCTTCCCACCTCTTTATCTCTCTCTCTATCTATCCCTCTCTCTCTCTCTTCTGCTTACAGTCCCAGATGGTTTTGAGGCAAAAGTTTTCTTTTGCTTTTTATTTTTTCATTTTCTTGTGTGCAACATTAAAACATCAGCAATTGAAGGAAGAAAAATCGTCTAACATATGTAAATTTTTTTGGCTGCAGCTGGTTAACACAGGACCAAGGAAAGGACTCGTCGTAAGGAGCAAGTTGAATGATTGAAAATGCAAATCGCATAGAAGCAAAAAGGCACCCACAACTGACTTGCTGAACGGGGAGCAACAGCAACCAATCAACACCTACAAAGAACTTTTAATAGCAGAGGAGCAACAGAGAGGAGGTGACCTAGTGGTGGAGGTGGAGGAAGAGTGGCTAAAGGACAGCTATTAAAGTTGGCGGAAATGACAGAGTCAGAATGTATCGCTGTAAAAATTGGTTTTGTGCTCGCAGCAATAACAACAACTATGTTGATGTGGCACTAAGCGAACCAGGAACGGGAACGGGAACGGTAACAGGAACTGGAAACGCTGCCAATGCACGTAACAACAACACTAGCAAAAGCAATCAACCGACAAACAGAGGCAGTGGCATCGGCAACACTAACATCAACCACAGCACAACCAATCATAGTGGTGTAACTGATGCAGAGGCAGCTGCCTCTCATGGTGTGGGTGTAGGTGTGGCTGGGGGGTGGTGTTGGCTCCCAGGTTGCTGCCTCTCATGTGGTCACTTTTCTGGATGATGCGGCAAGCGGCAGTAATGGAGCCGTAACAAGCAGCCGCATTGTAACCACTGCCGAATTGCATCAGGCCCATATGTTGGAGCATCATTCCAATTTGGATGCCATTGAGCAGGCTGATGATTTTATCTATGGCCCTGGCGCTGGTCTTTCGCTATGCGATGATAGTTTGCCATCGGCTAAAAATTGCTACCGTTTGGTCATGCTTGGGTGAGTTACAGCAATCGCAATCGCAATCGCAGTCAATCTGTCCGTTTACTATCCGTTTTCCATCTCAACTCCCCTTATTCCACTTTAACTTGGACTTGTCTTCTCTGTCTTCTATTCTAACTGGATGGACGACAGCTCATCACGCTCGGGCAAATCATCGATTGTGGCACGTTTCCTGGGCAATCGTTTCGAGGAGGCCTATACACCAACCATTGAGGAATTTCATCGTAAATTGTATCGCATACGAAATGAGGTCTTTCAATTGGACATTTTGGATACTTCTGGCTATCATCCATTTCCCGCAATGCGTCGTCTGTCATTTCTAACGGGTGAGCATGACCAAATAACTCTCTCTACGTATGTGTGTATGTAAGTCTATATGTATCTCTCACGTCTCATCACTTAAGATTTTTTTTTTGCATGGGTGTGAGTCCGAATGGGCGGGTGGGAGCCCTTAGTTTCCTATTTAATGTCCTATAAATTATCATAAAAATCAGTCGCAGCTGTTGGCGCAAAGGGCCGACAAGAGAAGAGATGAGCTTTTTGGTCAAGTCAATGACAGAAACAAGCCACCACACCAGACAACGAATGAGGTCAACACAGGAGCGTATCAGAGGCGATCCAAAAAATAATGAGCAAAATGATGAGACAAAAAAGGACTTTAAATTGCGACAGTTACCCGTTACCAAGCATAACGGTTTAGACCATGTCGGAAATGAATTTTGTGTTGCTTGCATCCCTGGCTTATGAGATTTTGCGGATGTCTTGATATGTTCATCTATATGTATGGAAATTTCCAGTCATGTGTGTTTGGGTAATTTATGAGCTTGTTAAGCCTAGTTACATGCAGCAACTGAAATGGCCATACACAATTTGTCGAAGGTCGTATCACACAAGCTCTCTAGCAGTTCCCCTTGGTTACGTCCCTGGTTTGTGGATAGTAGCCGGAGGGTGTCCATCATAGATGCATAGATAAGCCATAAATTTGCCTTAGCTAAATCAAATGACGATTAATGTTAGCATTTTTATGGACCGTACGCCCCACTTTGCATTGCAGGCGATCTCTTCATACTCGTTTTTAGTATGGATTCACGTGAATCATTCGAGGAGGTGGTGCGACTACGTGAGAATATATTGGAAACCAAATGGGCAGCCTTGAATCCTGGTTCGGGATTCAAAAAGAAAAGTTTACCCAAAATACCCATGATATTGGCTGGAAATAAATGTGATCGGGATTTCAAGTGAGTTTTGTCTGTCTACTTTAAGCAACATTGTTAAGCAAAGAACATTATTTTAATGGCACAAAATTTCTTGTCACATCTCTCTCTCTCACTCTGCATAGGACGGTTCAACTGGACGAGGTAATGGGCTATATTGCTGGACAGGATAATTGTTGTACTTTTGTCGAGTGCTCGGCCAGACAAAATTATCGCATCGATGATTTGTTTTATGCTCTCTTTATGGTTTCCAATTTGCCGCTGGAAATGACACCAAATCATCATCGTCGTTTGGTTTCCGTGTTTGGTGCCCCATCGCCATTGCCGCCCCACGGGGCTGGCAATGTGGGCGGCGGCAGTGGCAAAAAAAATGCCTTGTCCATTAAGCGAAGGTTCAGTGATGCCTGCGGCGTTGTAACACCCAATGCCCGGAGACCTAGCATACGAACGGATCTGAATCTAATGCGTTCCAAGACCATGGCACTCAATGAAGGCGAAGGAGTGGGCAACTCCTCGAATCGTTGGCAACGCTGCTCCCTAATGTAATGAGCTAGAGAGCCATATATAGCAAATGGACAACTTGTGTGATAGATAAGTGGGCGTGGTCGGTAACTAATTTCTAAATGCAGCTTTTGGGTGATTTTTGATATTAAATTATGTAGACACACAAACACACAAATACACACACACACATACGTTCACACCCACACACCTAGACACACACACATGCTTATACATATATAATCTCGTATAGCAACATCTAAGTTGTACATAATTGATCAATTTTCTTTATTTTTCTTTTTAGAGTTTCAGTTTTTCTCCACCTCTGTCCCCCCGCCAGCATCACACCATCTCACTACCTCACCTAACCCTCCTGTCCTCCTCATCTTCTGTGTTTCTGGTTTTTATTTTTTTCAATTATTGATTTCTCTTTTCCCCTTTCCCCCTCCCCACCAATAAAACCACACAAAACAACCAAAACCAAAGAAAAAAGAAACAGAAAGCAGAGGACAATAATGTTTAAAATGAAAGTTTTGAGGAATTGTATAGAGTTCGTTACATATATTTCGTTTCTCATTGATTAGATTTAAATGAATTGAATTGATATTTTTAATAATTAATTTGCATAAGTATTACTTACACAAACAAGCATATATATTGTTGATAATTGTTGATCAAATATTGATATACACACACACAGAGACATTTACTTAGACACACACACACACACAGACTTCAATCCTTGCATATCAGCCAAAAAAACCAACAACTGTAAGCCATCTTCTTCGGCATACCGAAGTTTTTGTAATCTTGCGGTTCTTCAACAGTTTGGAACTAAAATCAGTTTCGGTATACCGAAGTTTCTATACCCTTGCAGCCTCTCCCTGCCTAACCCACCTCTCTCAGTCCGTCTCATGGGGTTTTTTTCAATGCAAAATACCTACTATCTATTAGATTACCGATCTCAGTTTAGTTATTGATGAAAAAAAGCATTTAACATTTAACCAGAAGAAAACACTCGAATCGGAATCCGGAAACTAATTTCAATGAAATCACAATTAATAAATAAAGTCAATGGGATTAGCCAAAGTAAAGCTGACTGTGGAAGGATAAACTGTCCTGTCTCTCCTGCGAGGGTAAAAAAAAAACCAAAAAACCTGACCAAATGAATAGGAAACAAAAACTCTTTCTCTATTGTAAACTTTGTACACCGAGCAACAAAACCAAGCAACCAAACTAAACAAACAAACCAAAAACTTAAACTAAAGAACAAATACAATTACCAATTACTATATGTAACTCTATATACACAGACATAAACATATACATAAACATATACAAAGATATATATATATAAAATATATATATATATAAATTATAGGACACATTTAGCGTTAAACCGAATTTAACATATAGAAAACTGTTCTCATCTAAACCAAAAAAAACAAAAAAGAAAAAAATGGAACAAGTTAACCAAAAAGAAAAAGTAAATTCGAGTTTCACTTAAAAAAACGTAAACGTAACAAATAAATATAAATAAATAATTTTTTTTTTTGGTTTTTTGTTGTTTTTTTTTTTAGCAAAACATTTAACATTTATTCAAGTCAAGTATTACTAAAATCGATAATGGATTGAGTACATAATGTAAATGTATGTATGTATAAATATACAGAAACAAAGACCAAATTATTGTATTAAATAAACATAAAAACTAAGCGTTAACATTTGAAAGTTATTTAAAAATTCTTTAAAACAAAAATGCAGAAATGCAAATATTTACAAAACTAAAAGAGAAAAAAAAAAAAAAAAAAAACGCAACCCATTAAATATTCAATTAAATTTAAAACAAAAGAAAACCCAACAAAATTGATGATCATGTTAAGTAAAAAAAAAAAAAACAAAAAGTTGACTTTTCAAAATGCTTTGGATTTGCATTATTTACATATTATATTTAAATTGAAATAAAACATCAATTTATGAATATTAAATAACAATTAAATAAATTAAAACCAACAAAATGACTCGAGAAAGAAGTTAGAGCAAGTGAGAGAGTGATGGAGGGGAGCGAGGGGTGGGCTGAAACGAGGAATACTAACTTTTATTTTACAGGATAATTGAAATTCCTGTCTAGAGGTTGGAATGATATCAAACCAAAAAAAAGGTCGGCAACAAAGCAAAAACCAAGCAACCAGGTAAAATAAAATATTATATCCTTTTTGAACTTTATGTCATAGAGGCAGAAAAAAGGGTTTTCAATATCATACAATATATACATATACATTCTTGATCATAGATATAACCATGACCGTCTCTACGTCCGTCGTCTGTCCATCTAAATCTTTGATTTGTAGATAGATAGATACGCATGGCATTCGAAAGTCATCTTTTTGAATTTTGAAGTGGCTTTCTTCAAAAGTGATTTGATCTATAAGTTAACATTGTGAGCCAGTTCTTAAGTAAGAAAATGCACGTATTTGTTGTGATACAGTTTAGTCCTTCAATACTTTAACTTCATAGGCCTCAAACTCAGTCACTTTTGGGCGGCCTACATACAAGGTCGAATTGTCCTAGCTTAAATCGACACAAACGGAACCAAATATCGGTAATATGAAGGGTTTTCTTTTTGAAAGCATTTGTTAAGATTAAGGAAAAGTTTTCCACAAAGACTTTTGGTTCGAGTCTTTGCTTGCGAGTAAGGAAAACTTAAAGTTCTTCCCCTTTGCTCGTTCACAACCAGTAGAAAGCTTTCCCCGGAAATCCTTTAAGCTTTCAAGCTTAGGATGTAGAACTTGAAACACGAAAGCTTGTAAAATGTTTGAACTTTTACAAAATGCAACAGGCAGGAAAGTTGAAAAAAAGTTCAAAGGACCAAACAAAGTTTTTGAATTTTGAGGGCTAGCAAAGGATGCCCAAAATTTGATGGAATAATTGTGACACCTGGACGTATACTTGATATGATTTTATTCTCATCATCAAAAAGTTGTCAAGGCATAAATCATAATCTAGTTACTGCTACAGGCACCTGCTTCCTATATGTAAAGGACCATGGATAGTCCTTCTGAATGGGAAAACAGTCAGGGGGCAGGGGAACTGCCAGAGACTAGGTAAATAAATTGCCAGTTAGTCGACAACTGTTACAGAGAATCAGCACGTGCCACAAGGCGATGACACGACCCATTGACCAATGCGCAGGAGGCGCAAAATGGGTGAGTTGCCAGACAAAAGGGTGAAACGACCCCAAAAGTGCAGTCAATTTTAATTGTTTGCTTGCTCTCCAACCGGTCAAAACCGATGGAATGGGCCAGGAAGGGGTGGTGGGGGCGACAAGAGACGGGAGAAGCCTATTAATAGGCTTATGGTTTTGATATGATATACTGAGAGCAGGCGAGGCCAGTCAACTTCGATTATCGTTGGTGGTTAGAAGTGCTCCCCTTCCAGGGCCCCCGACTCTACCCTTTCTGGCAACGCGCAGCCAATTTACTTTGCATTTGGCATATGTACAGACAGCAACTGCAATTATAATCCCCCTCTAAGCTAAAATCATAATTTCATTTATAGATTTGCATTTGACTGCTAATTAAAAGTTAAATTAAACCAATTTTTGCAATAGAGCAGGGGGCAAAAAAAAAAAACACACAAAATCGATTTTTGAAACGCTCTACGTATACAAATCCATATATATGTACCTATACATATATATATATATTTATATATATTAAAATACTGTATGCAAAATGGAAAATTGTAAACTTATTTAGCACGTTTCGAGCATTTCAGCCAGACTTTGCTTAGTGGCAATGTCATCAGGAAAACTAACCAGGCAAAAAGCAAGGTAGAAAACTTTCTATGTCAACAGACCAAGTCGTCCCGAAGTTCTGCCAAGACTTGTGAGATGTGTAACACCTCACCATCTCACTACCTCACCTGGCGCCAACTAGTTGGAACTTCTTTGGCGGTGAGGGGGGATGGGATTATGGAAGAACTCAGGAGTAGCAATTGGTACGCTGCCGTTACTGCTGCTTGGAGTATTTGCTTATTGTGTTTGTAAACATTGCTAACAACTTGAGTAATGCCGGCGACAATGCCGGCAAATGTTACTCTTCTAGCTAGATTTTTGCCTGCTTTTCTACCATCACCAACCACTTCTAGGGACTCAGCACCCATGCTAATAGAGAGGTGGAGCCTAGGCAAGCAGCGCGAAAATATATACAATATACCAGGCATTAGGGTGCTCCCAATTCACCAAAGTAAGCCAATTTCAAGTGTGCCCAACAAGGTCACATACATATATGTATAGTCCAACAGGTTTAGTTTTGCCAAAGTTTCTTCAAAGGACTCGTTGGGGTTTCCAGTGATCTTTAGTCATTTCATGTTTTATTTGCAGGTCATCGTATTGCGGCCAACATGTGGTATGCGTAATATTTTAAAGATTTTTGTTTATTGACATGAAATCTAGGGATTTACAAATTAAGTTTCTTAACTATTTCTTAAGTAGAATAATATTATCTTAAAGTGTGCAGATGTGAAATCAAGGTTCAATTTCAAGTTCTAGAGCTAATAATGACATTGAAACAGGGAGCCAGAGAGAGAGAAAGAGAGTTTCTTTGGTATCATTAATTGGGCTACTGCTCTATGTGGATCACCCTTTTATAAATGTGATAGGGATACGCATACAAGCCAAAATGGTGGTGGTAGGGTGAGATGAGAGGGCTATATCGCTGGCAAGTTCTAAGTGCTCAAGTTTTTCAATTAAAAGTTGCTACCTTTTGTGTGTTAACATAAATACGCATATGTGTGAGTGTGTGAGTGTATGTGTCATTGTGTGTGTGGCTAAAAGGGTTGTGTACGGTGGGTGCTGGAAAATGAGGGCGGAGAGGGCACATTTATTTATTTCTTGACTTTTTGCCTAATCATGATGCCGTCTGATATATCAATAAACCAACCTTTGAGGCGGTGCTTCGTTGACTGCATTATAAATCAACAGCTAGGCAACTAACCAACGAATCAGTGAGCCAACCCACTAACCCACCAAGCCAACCCACTAACCAACCAACCAGCCATCCAACCAACAAACAAACAAACAAACAACATAGAACAACAACAACAAATGGCAGGTGTTGAAGTCGCTTGTTGATGGGGAAATGAAGGGCTTTACAGGGGAGTGGCGGGGAACGATGGCTAGGACGGATGTCGGCATTATAAATTCATACGAAAAATACCAAAACGTCAAACAAATTGCAAGTTTTCAGTTGCATTTCCGCCAAAACGTAACTGAAATAATACGTTGCAAAAGACGTGTGAGTGTGTGTGTGTGTGTGTATGCATGGGCGGAGACACGATATGGGGGGGAGGAGAACGTTGGAGAGTTGGAGTAGAAGTTTCTGGGAGTCACGGCACACAAATTGAAGGTAGGCCAAGCCACGTCTTTTCCTTGGGGCAACGTCTTCGGTGAAGTCTGCGGCTCCATGTGCTTGGTTCGCCTGACAACTTGAAATGTTGACGGCTCACTGACATTGTCTGCGTGTATCAGTGAGTGAGTGTGTAAGTGTGTGTGTGTGTGTGCGTGTTGCATATATGAATGATTTTGTGGCTGTGCCAAGCTGCGTTGCAGCAACAAGAAAAAAATACTCCTCGCCACTCCACATCCATTTCCTCTCCCTGCAGCTTCATCCTCGACTCTCATACAAAGTTATGCAAATTCTGTTTACCGCTGACATCGCCCAATACCGTTGTCGCCGTCGCCGCCGCCGCCCTTTGCCGTTGCCGCTGCTGGCATTGCATTGGTTTCTGCGGTTTCGGCATGCATAATTGTTGGTTTTTAGTTACACGTTGAAGCAGGGAAAACTCATACGTTGCGCCACATCCATCATCCCTCAAGGAATAAAGGCCAGAAATTGTCAAACTTTTGCGAGCAGCTCACACACAAAATTGGTAAGCCAATTTTTTTTCTTTTTCCTGTGGCCAGGAGTTTGCTCTACTGTACGAGCGGTTGGCAGGGGTGGAAGGGAAAACAAATCTTTGACTAGTTGAAAATACGTTGAGATCAGACGACAAATAAGCCGCACATATATCATCCAGCAAAATTGACTTTAAACTTAAACTGCAGCGTGTACGATATGCAGTAATAATGCATATCATTGAACATCAAACGCATTGGTTTTAAAACGCAAGTTAGAAGAACGAATATTTCAATACCCTATTAACGAAATAACTGTCGATTTCATATATATTTTAACAATTACTACAACTCTTACTCTCAATAAACAGATCAAAGAAGAACTCGTTCCAGAGTGAACCCATTGATAGTTAGATAGTTGTATTTGGATCCACACTCTGTTTGGCGAAGTCGGTGGTAGCTAAAGCAAAGTTCCACAACGACCGGACGAGGCAGACATTCCGTGTGATGACTAACTTTGGCTATTAAGTTTGTGTTTCCCCATCATGTAAGTACATACATTTAGTTCAATTAAGTCATCTACTTTTGTTGTGCAGATCCTTCTTTCTGGTCTTCGTGTTCAGTGAGTGAAATGCCGGCTGAGCTGCCAAGTGAATGGTCTAAAGTTTGCCTATTTGGGTAAGCTCAATATTGTAGTGGGAACTCCTATATGAGAGACGAGAAGAGACACAGATAGAGATAGACACAGAGAGAGAGAGATGGAGAATGATAAGGAGATAGGTATAGAGTGAAAGACAGCCTAGAGAACAATAATCATTTCTCACAGATTTTTGTGGCCCCCCTGGTTAAGTTGTTGTTCTTGTTGTGGCTGTTGGTTTTTTTTTGTTTTGTTGTGCTTGTTTTGTATTGTTTTTTGTTCTATCATCAAAAAACAATTCTCTGCATAGCGTCCGCAGAAATAATGGACGTTAGGCCGCCGCCGTCTTGATAAGCTAAATGATAAATTGTTTTTATTCGTGACATATGTATGCATGTGTGTCTCTCTCTCTTTCTCTGTGTGTGTGTGTGGGCGTGCGTGTGTGTATGTGTGTGTGTGTAAACACAATACTTACTACAACAAACAGTGGCATAGTAAGTGGGGGGAGGCAAACAACAAACAGAAACAATAGAACTCTTTTTACAAGTACCTTGTAGTTGAACTCCTGCGGCTAATCCCCTTAAAGTGCTACAAAAACATAAAAAGAACAGAGTGTAATGGCATTTTTGAAGTAGCTTTAAGTATAGTGCAATTTGCTAGCTAGTTAGTAGCTAGTTAGTACATGCCACATGGATTACAAATACATACACACTCACATATGTATATCATTTATATGTCTATGGGAGAAAAGTTTGCAAATTGAATTGTGATAGTTTTGGTTTCCTTTTTTCTTAATATTTTAAAAGGATTTAGGCTAATTGAACCATTTGTTTGATTTAAAGATTGGTCTTAAGCTAATTAAATGTAAAGTTTTCTTTTTTGGTTGGCCAACTATTCCAAGGCAAGTTAATTAAGCTAAGTTTGCATTACTTTCGCGAGTCTCTTTCGAAATGAAATATTGTGTGAAAGATGTAGCAGCATTTTAGGCTTGCCCTGGCTGCTATAAACGATCGCTTGCACAATGGAGTCCAGTTTATTTGCTAATATACCCTGCTGGCTCCACCCGTGCCCCAAAAGCGTTGAACTCATCCTGTTTGCTGATGCTGGCTGCGTAAGTTGCTGGGGCCAGCGCCAAAACTTGTTTTCTGTTCATTCTTCTCGTTCTGCTTTCAATAACAAACAGAAAACGAGAAAAAAGGAGAAGAAAGAAAATACAATATACAACACATATACATATAGAAAGAAAATAAGAAAACAAAACGTGTGGGGCGGGGATGGAAACAAGGCAAACGAACGAAACGACAAAACGGGGGAGTGAGAAAACAAGGTCGACAGGCAAAACTTGTAAATGCGCCTGGGCACAAAAGTGGAATCTAATAAGCTCACGGCTAAATGTGTTATGATGAATGACATTGTCAGACGCAGGGCAGAAGGAATTTAAAAAGTTTTACCGTGCCCACAAAACACCTTCCCACGACGCCACATGCCACCCGCCACCCACTGCACAACACCGGCAATCCACCTCAGCAGCAGCAAGGATTGTAATTGAAAAGTGAAACCCAAAAAGCGAGTAGCCAATATAAAGTAAAATGGCTCATCTCAACTTACCTTTTCCGCCCATTTCCCCCGGCTCCGATCACAGCTTGTAATGTTATCTTAACGTCAATTGCTTACCGCAAGTGGTGATAAGGGCAAAGGCAAAGTGTGGATGGAGCAAGAGAGAAGGAGGGAGAGTCAAGTGTTGGAAAATGTATATCCTAGGGGTCTGCTGCTCACTTCAAGTTGAACTTTTGCAGTTGTGTGTTTCGTTTTCACAGCTAATCAACTAATACAAAAAAATTTAGGTATTCATTCATTAAATTAAAATTTCATCTCTGCTCATCTGCTTTGATTGCTCTGTGCCTATGTGGTTCGTCTTGGTCTGGCTTGGCTTGGTTTCCTGCTGCTCTGTTCTGTTGTGTTCTGCTCTGCTCTGGCCCCATGGACCACCACCACCTAATCCCTCCAGTTTCACCATTAGACCCTCCCATTCTGCTCTCTTGCTTCTCATTCTCTCATACTACAGTCCCAATCCCAAATCAAATCGCAACTGTTTTGGCTTCTTGGTTTGATTTGGTTTTCTGTTGTTTGTATATTTTGTTTTGTTTGCCCTGACAGACAGGCCTGACAGTTGGCTCCACCAGACTTTACCACGGTCTTTGCCTAACCCTCCCCTTTTGCCGCCGCCGCTTTCTACACCCCCACCATTAATACCTTCTCATCCTACTTCAGGCTTCGTCTTCGCTGTTTGCCTATACAAATCCGCATCCGCATCCGCATTGGCATCAGCATCGGCATCGGCATCCGGCCGCAAATGAAACTATGTATCTGTATATGCCATTTGCCATTGAAATTCATAAGGCATCAATGTGGAGGGGAGAGAGTTGGGTTTTGATAGCTGAAATCATTTGCTTTAATTCAAGTGAAAAATTATTTAAATTGGTTATCAAATACACAAAAACAGAGCATACCTACATATATAATATATACAAATATATAAATCTATATATTCACGTATACAAATTGTGCCTACCGAAAGAACGCCTCCCATTTGTATTGTAAATGGAAATGGAAATTGATTTAAAGTTAAATGAAACCGCACGGTAAAACAGTAAGAGCAGCAAAAATAATATATTTTCTATACATCGATCAAAGCAAAAATATTTCCACATTGTAGGGAGCCACATCCATCCGTCCAACCATTCATTCACACGATGCTGCAATTCGAAGCCCAAACCCATCGAAATAATCAACAAAATTTGTTTGAGCCAAAATGGTAAAACCAAAAAAACAACAAATATTTATACATAAATGTATATTACATATATTTAATAAAGTAGCAACAGTTTACTAACGCCATCAGCAGCTGTAAATGGGTTAATCTTAAAACCAATTTGAGTATTCAATCGATGCTAATGCATCTGCTTAAAGTCATCTCGATAATTCCCAAAACTCAATTACTGGAAAAAATGTGAAATACCAGGCTAAGAGAAAATCATGGTAGGCGGTTGTTTAACCAAAAGTATGCAACTAAAACCGAAAACCTTTACGTCCTTTATGTTGCAGCATCTCGCAGGACTTTTGGGATGTCCTTTTCATAGATTATTGTCCTTGATGAAAGGTTTGTTTTGAACATTTCGTGATACGCGAAATGTTATATACTCCATTTGTTTACCCCCAATAAGTAGGCAACATATTTGGCATGATTTGCGGGTATAGAAAAACTGAAAGGCTAAGATTCCCATACATCCCTTTATAAAAAGTCTTGAAAATATACGCTTTTGTTGTTTTTTTTTTGTTGCTTTATTTGTTAATTTATTATTATTATATTCATTATTTATGTGTTTATTATATTATACTCCATTTTCATATTTTTAAGCTTAGGACTAGAGGGATTCTTCTGTCATTTTCACTAAATTTACTTAGTAATTTCCATTTTTTCGACAAAAAAAAATTGAACTTACAATTACATTTTATGTTATTTGTTTTTCTTCTGTGTTTGCTTGGTTGCTTTCTTACTTTTGTTTTACCATTTAGTTTTGGAAATGCATTTGTTTTATGTTTTGTTTCTTTTTAAATGCATAAAGAAATTGTTCAGTGACTAACTATAATTAGAAGTATCAATATATAAAAACAACATATGATATATAAAAACAACAAAAACCAAAAAAAAAAAAAAAAAAATTTACTATTTTTCATTTTCATTTTTTAATAATTTTTTGTTAAATATCTTTATGTTTCTTTTTTTTGTATGAATTGCGCGCTAACTTTTTGTTATTTTTTTTTAGGTTTTTTCTTTGTTAATGACGAAGTAGAAAATCTGTTGGCATAAATTATGTATATATATTTATATATATGTAGAATAGGCTGACATTAAGTTAGAGTTTTAAAACTGTCGCTATTATCTCTGTATATCAACTTACTTATAAAATTTATACATTTAGAAGTCTTTTGAAATGACCCAAAGATAATAAACATAAATTTCATAAAAGAAAGAAAACCTTAAATAATACATCAAAATGTAATCAAAGAAAGAAAATCTTATACAAACTGTAAATCTGCAGTTTTTTCGTTTTCTATTCTGGATAGGGTATCATCATCATCATCATCATGATAATCATCGTATCGAGAAATCGAGACAATCTTACATTATTATACATTATATAGAGAAATGTTTTTTGTGTGTGACATTGTGTCCTGTGTGGTGAAAATGTCGCGATTAGATACGTTTGCTTTCCATCATTTTCTTTACTTTCTTCTGTTTTTCTTATTATCGATACGAGCTATATATAAGATGCTAATTTGGCCAGTAAGTCATATATATGTATGTATATATATGTTTGGATGTTTGCCTGTGTGTGTGAGTGTGTGACTGTGTGTGTGTGTGTGTCTTCTTAATGGAAATTACAAAAAATCTGATATTATCCTTAAAGTTACAAGTTGTATTGTGGTTTTCATTTTTTTGTTGCTTCTTTTCATTTTTATGTCAAATTACAAACTACAAAATACCTTTTACTTCTCCTCTCTCGTTCTCTTTCTTCTTTCCGCTCGTTTTGCATTTATTTTACTCTTTCTATTTGCGTTGTACAAAAGTTGTTGTTGCTCTTGTTGTTTGCTGTTTGTTGATGTTGGTTGTGAACATAAACGATATGCCTAAATTAATATGTATAGTTAAGTAGTACGAGTATTACACACACATACACATATTCAATATATAGTCGTATATATCGTATATCTATAGTATATGCATTTGGATTCCTCTTTCCCACTGTCCCCCATCTCCTCTTCTTGCTCTTTGTCCTTTGCTTCTTCTTTATGTCTGAGTATTCATGTAGGTTCTCTTCTTTTCACTTTTTTTTTTGTTGGGTTTTTTTTTTTGGTTTTTGTTCTTTTGGAATTCGCTGATTATATGCATGGCCATGATTTACGTTTACATTTTATGGGTGTGTGTGTGTGGGTGTGGGTGTGGTGTGTGGTGTGTAAATGATTTTGGTATGGCTCGCTCCTTCTTTTAGCTCCTGCTCCTCCGTTGGCTTACTTCAGTAAATTGTCTAAATGCTCTGCATATTCCTCTGCCGTATTGAACTCCAGACTTGGGCTGAAATGGTAGAAATTGATATGCGGTTTTTTTTTTGTTTCTCTCCTTCATTGTTGTGTAATGAGTAAAGTTTTGGCCATAAAATCTTAATGCCAAATCAATAATACACGTGTAATACATATACACATGTAAGTACACTTGTGTGAGTGTGTGTGTGTGTGTAGCACTTACCTTTGGCCAATGTTCCGCTTTTTCCTTCGCCTCTCCTGCGACATGACCTCCACACATAATACAATCAGTTTGCCATCGCAACTCTGACGCTTCTGATCGATCAGCTTGTGACCCTCCAGATTGCTGGCATAACCATATTTATCGTGGGCACTCGAATGCCAGGCATCGCAATATGTGTCCATAGATCGTTCCCCATTCGGCAAAGTGCCATGCCACACCATTTTGATGGGCCTTAAATGGGCAAAATGAATGGCAAAATAGCTAAGCGGGGGGATGGGCGGGGGACTTACCACAAGGGATCTGTCATCACATTCTTGCCACTGAAGCTGTAAATGCGTGGCGCTTGCGAAAAGAATCCACCTTGACCATTAAAGATGCCATTCCAGGAATTGAAGAGCACATCGCCGCGCGTGTTCACCACTGGCAAGTCTCGATCAGCTGGACGGACTACCGAGTCCACATTTTGCACTCTAAATTGAAAACAAACAAAAAAGCATTAGAGTCTCAACAAAATCGGTTACTTGGAAATCTTTGGGGGACTTCAATCTTTGGACTTTTCCTTTTTCTCAGTTGAAAGGAAGTTTTGATTTCTATCCTCATTCCCCGCCCACTTCATTCAAAGGCATTTCTCTTTACTTTTAGCATTAGATAAATTACCTATATTTATTTAGTTCCCACTCCCCACTTTTTGTGGCCCCCTCCCTTTCCACAGACCATTTCTGTTGTCATTTCTGTTGTGTGTAAATAAATTGCCAGAAATTGTTTCTCAAAAAGCTTTTGTTTTCATATACGCTTCAAATATCAAGATTATGCCTTAGCTAATGAGTTTCTTCTTCAGGAGTACGGTATTTGGCAGAGAGAAAGGAAGCCCAAAATTTATTTCAGCTGAAAAACTCTGCTTAATTCTAAAGACCAAACTAAACACAAGACAAACAAAACAGAGAAAAAAAAAAAACACAGAAAGGAACAACAGACAACAAAAAAACGAAGAGAACCAACCAACGAGGAGAAGAAAAAGAACAAAAAATAAAAAACCAGAGTAATACGCGTAAAAAATCTAAAGACAGATAAGACACACTCATCGTTGTCTTTGGAGTGGGGCAGGTGGTTGGGTGGGTGGAGGGTTCCAAGTTGATACTCACCTGGCTGAGAGGAATGCCTTGAAGGTGCCCAGCAGCCCGGCACGACGACCTTGACGATAGCAGGCAAAATCGGCGCCTCTGATGCCCTGTAAATCGCCCACATAGGGCTCATTCAATGCGGCCATGCGGAGCTATAGGAAAACACACATACAAACACACACACACACACACACACACACAGAATGAAAATGAAAATTAATGTTGGAATTTATGTCGCACATTTTCAAGATCTAATTAATATAGAATTTAATAGCCAAATATTCTTATATATAAATATATATGTATCTATCTGTCTATGGGCGGGAGGGGGAGCTAAAATATTTCAATAAATAGGAAAATTAAATGGGAAAGTAGGAGGGGAGAATTTTCTAAATTGAATTGAATGTATATACTTAAATGGGGCAGCTTGAGAGGCAATATATGTTGTTGTGGGTGGACAGGGGGAGGAGAAGGAGGAGGGGTGCAGCAAAACTCACCATTCGCGGATACCACTAGAAATTGACAATCGCCGGGCATGAGAAGCATTTTGAGAGAAGAATTTTTTTTACATAATTTAGTTGAAAACAATTTATATTGTGTTGTTTTTTTGCATTGATTTAATAAACAAATTCTCAACTTGAACGTATTCATTTTAACAGTTGAGATTAGAAAGACACACAGAGAAACAAAAATGTTTAGAAATCTAATACAGGGTGCTCCTATCCATCGTACTATCGTCTATCGTAGCCATCGTAGTATCATACCGCTTTAGAATCAAATTTTTGGCTAAAAAGAGAATTGACTAAGAATTCTATTTCAAATAAGGAAGATTGTCAAAAGGAGAAATCTTCCAAATGGAAATGGCTTGAAAACTAGCTAAGCACTGCAAAGGGGACTGCATAGGATACTGCTTGACTCTTCGAAAAGCTGTTTCTTCCTTTGGAAAAAAACGTTTCTTATAACGATAATTTTACAATTTATAACTACAAAGAGCTATTGAGAAAGCACTCGATAAAGTTCTTAATATCTTTGGATATTGGCCCACTTGAATCTTCAATTGTAAATTATCCTTTTTTCCTTTTTTAGCTCTAAAATCCACGAATCCTGCCGCAGGACGATAGGACATGGTTTCCTAGGATGTCCTTCATGATCTCTACAGATTGGCATCAAAAAAGTTGGGGTCATCTAAGGATGCAGGACATGAAATTTTCAGAAAAAGGTCCTTTTTTCCAGCTATTTGAAGGACATTTCAGGACCTGGTAATGTCAGTCAACGCGCATGAACAAGGACTACCATCTGGCCAAAGGACATCCCGCTCATCCTTCAAATAACTGAGTTATTAGCACTTTTCTGCTTTTTCGACTTGTAATTTTTTTCTAAGTCTCAAATTTAATGCTAATTTTTCCAAGTCCCGAAAGATAAAAAAATCTGGAGAAAACTACAAAATCCTTGGTATCTCAGCTCTCCGCAGGACTATCGTCTTGTCCTTTGCAACGACTATAGTCCTTAATGATTCGAATCTTTTGAGACCACTTTTGTTCTGATCCTTTAAAGGACTCGCGAGATATTTGCCATTTTTTCTTAAACACAAAAGTCCTTTTATCTCCGCTTCCCGAAGGACATTCCAGAATTTGGTAGTGTCAGTCGACGCCGGTCATCAAGGACTACCATTTGACTAAAGGACATCCTCATCGTCCTTGAAATGGCTGAGTTATAAGGACATTTATGGTTTTTTGCGATTTTTGGCCACTTTTCTGACTAACCCCCCTTAGAAAAATTCGAGTAATATTTTTGTCAGGATATTGAATATCCTTGAATGCAGATCGGTAGTCCTGATCCTGGAGGATCCAAAAAAGGATGTGCTGTCGAAATCGATCAATGTCCTGCCGAGATATGGCCTCGAGAAAATTATCCTTTTTCGTTTTTTAGCTCTAAAATCCATAAATCCTGCCGCAGGACGAAACGATATGGTTCCCTAGGATGTCCTTGTTGGTCTTTACGGATTGGCATCGAAAAAAGTTGGGGTCATCTAAGGATGCAGGACATGAAATTTTCTGAAAAGGTCCTTTTTCTCAACAATTCAAAGGACATTCCAGGACCTTATGACATCAGTCGATGCGGACGAAAAAGGACTTCAAACTGGCAAAAAAAATATCCCGATCATCTTTAAAATGACCGAGGTTTAAGCAGTTTTCTGATTTTTGGACTTGTAATTTTTCGAAGTCCCAAATTTAATGGAAATTTTTCCAAGTCCCAAATTGAATAGGACGACTAAAAAATTTGCAGAAAACTACAAAATCCTTGATATCTCAGCTCTCCGCAGGACTATCGCCATGTCCTTTACACCGACCATAGTCCTTGATGATTGGAATCTTTTGAGACCACTTTCGTCCCGATCCTTTAAAGGACTCGTGAGATATTTGCCATTTTTTCCTAAACACAAAAGTCCTTTTATCTCCGCTTCCCGAAGGACATTCCAGGATTTGGTAATGTCAGTCGAAGCGGGTCATCAAGGACAACCATCTGACTAAAGGACATCCTCATCGTCCTTGAAATGGCTGAGTTATAAGGACATTTATGGTTTTTTTGCGATTTTTGCCCATTTTTCTGACTAACCCCCTTAGAAAAATTCGAGTAATATTTTTGTCAGGATATTGAATATCCTTGAATGCAGATCGGTAGTCCTGATCCTGGAGGATCCAAAAAAGGATGTGCTGTCGAAATCGATCAATGTCCTGCCGAGATATGGCTTCGAGAAAATAATCCTTTTTTCGTTTTTAGCTCTAAAATCCACGAATCCTGTCGCAGGACGAAAAGGACATGGTTCCCTTCGATGTCCTCGATGATCTCTACAGATTGGCATCAAAAAAAGTTGGGGTCATCTAAGGATGCAGGACATGAAATTTTCTGAAAAGGTCCTTTTTCTTAACAATTCAAAGGACATTCCAGGACCTCATGACATCAGTCGATGCGGACGAACAAGGACTTCCATCTGGCCGAAGGATATCCCGCTCATCCTTAAAATGACCGAGTTATTAGCTTTTTTCTGTTTTTTGACTTGTAATTTTTTAGTTTAAGTGACAAATTTATATAGCATACTTTTGGGGTGAATAATATGAAATTTTTAAAAAGTGTTGCCTACTTATTGGGGGTAAAAAGGAATCACCAAATATTTCGAGTATCCTTTGAAGGATCAGGACGAAAGTGGTGTCAAACGAATCCTTACATCAAGGATAATAATCTGTGACAAGGACATCCCGATAATCCTGCAAGGAGCCGAGATATCAGAGATTTTCTGTTTTTACAAATTCGTTGCATACTTCTAGGCGTTTTGGCTTATTTGAGATCTTCGAAAAAATTTTGCTGCATACTTTTAGGCGGTTGGGCTTGTGAGATGCTGGAATTAATTTTTGCTGCATACTTTCAGGCGGTGGAGCTTATGGGGCACCAAAATTAATTTTTGCTGCATACTTTTAGGCGGCCGGGCTTGTGGGGTGCCAAAATTAATTTTTGTTGCATACTTTTAGGCGGTTGAGCGTGTGTGATCTGCCACAAGCCCAACCGCCTAAAAGTATGCAACAAAAATTATTTTTTCACCCCACACGCCCAACCGCCTTGAAGTATGCAACAAAAATTAGTTTTGGTACCCCACAAGGCCAACCGCCTAAAAGTATGCAACAAATATTTTTCGAGGATCTTAAATAAGCTCAAACGCCTAAAAGTATGCAACGAAACCCGAAAAACAGAAGATCCTTAATAACTCGGATCCTTGCAGGATAATCGGAATGTCCTTTTCACAGGTTATTATCCTTGATCAAAGGATTCGTTTGACACCACTTTTGTACTGATCCTTCAAAGGACACTCGAAATATTTGTTGATTCATTTTTAGCCCCAATAAGTAGGCAACACTTTTTAAAAATTTCATATTATTCACCCTAAAAGTATGCTACAAAAATATTCCACTTAAGCTAAAAATTATAAGTCCAAAAATCAGAAAACTGTTTATAACTCGGCTATTTTAAGGATAATCGGGATTTTTTTTTTGCCAGTTGGAAGTCCTTTTTCGTCCGCATCGACTGATGTCATGAGGTCCTGGAATGTCCTTTGAATTGTTGAGAAAAAAGGACCTTTTCAGAAAATTTCATGTCCTGCATCCTTAGATGACCCCAACTTTTTTCGATGCCAATCCGTAAAGACCAACAAGGACATCCTAGGGAACCATATCGTTTCGTCCTGCGGCAGGATTTATGGATTTTAGAGCTAAAAAACGAAAAAAGGATAATTTTCTCGAGGCCATATCTCGGCAGGACATTGATCGATTTCGACAGCACATCCTTTTTTGGATCCTCCAGGATCAGGACTACCGATCTGCATTCAAGGATATTCAATATCCTGACAAAAATATTACTCGAATTTTTCTAAGGGGGTTAGTCAGAAAAATGGGCAAAAATCGCAAAAAAACCATAAATGTCCTTATAACTCAGCCATTTCAAGGACGATGAGGATGTCCTTTAGTCAGATGGTAGTCCTTGATGACCCGCTTCGACTGACATTACCAAATCGTGGAATGTCCTTCGGGAAGCGGAGATAAAAGGACTTTTGTGTTTAGGAAAAAATGGCAAATATCTCACGAGTCCTTTAAAGGATCGGGACGAAAGTGGTCTCAAAAGATTCCAATCATCAAGGACTATGGTCGGTGTAAAGGACATGGCGATAGTCCTGCGGAGAGCTGAGATATCAAGGATTTTGTAGTTTTCTGCAAATTTTTTAGTCGTCCTATTCAATTTGGGACTTGGAAAAATTTCCATTAAATTTGGGACTTCGAAAAATTACAAGTCCAAAAATCAGAAAACTGCTTAAACCTCGGTCATTTTAAAGATGATCGGGATATTTTTTTGCCAGTTTGAAGTCCTTTTTCGTCCGCATCGACTGATGTCATAAGGTCCTGGAATGTCCTTTGAATTGTTGAGAAAAAGGACCTTTTCAGAAAATTTCATGTCCTGCATCCTTAGATGACCCCAACTTTTTTTCGATGCCAATCCGTAAAGACCAACAAGGACATCCTAGGGAACCATATCGTTTCGTCCTGCGGCAGGATTTATGGATTTTAGAGCTAAAAAACGAAAAAAGGATAATTTTCTCGAGGCCATATCTCGGCAGGACATTGATCGATTTCGACAGCACATCCTTTTTTGGATCCTCCAGGATCAGGACTACCGATCTGCATTCAAGGATATTCAATATCCTGACAAAAATATTACTCGAATTTTTCTAAGGGGGTTAGTCAGAAAAGTGGCCAAAAATCGCAAAAAACCATAAATGTCCTTATAACTCAGCCATTTCAAGGACGATGAGGATGTCCTTTAGTCAAATGGTAGTCCTTGATGACCGGCGTCGACTGACACTACCAAATTCTGGAATGTCCTTCGGGAAGCGGAGATAAAAGGACTTTTGTGTTTAAGAAAAATGGCAAATATCTCGCGAGTCCTTTAAAGGATCAGAACAAAAGTGGTCTCAAAAGATTCGAATCATTAAGGACTATAGTCGTTGCAAAGGACAAGACGATAGTCCTGCGGAGAGCTGAGATATCAAGGATTTTGTAGTTTTCTCCAGATTTTTTATCTTTCGGGACTTGAAAAAATTAGCATTAAATTTGAGACTTAGAAAAAAATTACAAGTCGAAAAAAGCAGAAAAGTGCTAATAACTCAGTTATTTGAAGGATGAGCGGGATGTCCTTTGGCCAGATGGTAGTCCTTGTTCATGCGCGTTGACTGACATTACCAGGTCCTGAAATGTCCTTCAAATAGCTGGAAAAAGGACCTTTTTCTGAAAATTTCATGTCCTGCATCCTTAGATGACCCCAACTTTTTTGATGCCAATCTGTAGAGATCATGAAGGACATCCTAGGAAACCATGTCCTATCGTCCTGCGGCAGGATTCGTGGATTTTAGAGCTAAAAAACGAAAAAAGGATCATTTTCTCGAAGCCATATCTGGGCAGGACATTTCGATGTATTTCGACAGGACATCTTTTTTGCATCCTCCTTGATCAGGATTACCAATCTTCATTCAAGGATATTCAATATCCTACCGAAAATATTACTAAATTTTTGTAAGGGGGTTAGGCAGAAAAATGGCAAAAAAGTCGCTCAAAACTACAAATGTCCTTGTGAGTTACAGTTGCAAAGACGATCAGGATGTGCTTAGGTCAGATTGTAGTCCTTGGACATTGCTTTTTATAGATACTAAAAAGGTCGTTCCTTTGGGAGGGACTTTAACAATATATAAACTTGAATATAAACTTTGTTTTGCAAGCCTTAGTTTGATTTTATACGATAATTTAATAGTTCGTACTTTGGTGAGATGGCACACCCTGTATATATTGACAGATCATGAAGAAAGAATCAGACACAAATAACAAATAACATAGACACAATGGAAAGAAAAGAAAGAAAAAAAAACAAATACAAAGACAAGAAGAAGCTCTACATTAAATATGTATGCAAGAGTCCACAGGGGGAAGGTAGAGGAAGAACTGTATCCACCAATTGTTCCCTTATATTTGGTAGTTGATTATTTTTTGGGCCATTTTGTGGAAAATTGTTGGGCAATTTTCCGTTTAATTAGAAACATTTTCATTTGCATAGGCAACAACAAACCAGAAGAGAGCAAAGCAAAATCAAAATGAAATTATTTATTGAACGAGTGCAAAAATGAATTTATGTTTTTTTTTTTGTATAAAATATTAAATTACCGTTTCGTATTCGGGGGGCGGTTGTAAACTGTATTTTAATAACAATTAATTATAAATAAGTAAGTTTAGTATGTAAGTATAGGAAATGAATTTTCATTAATTGCAATTTTCTTTCAATTATGTTAAATTTGTATGCTGCTATTATTATGTATAGGAACAATTGTGTTAAAGTTTATTGTTGTCATTGGGTTTATTACATGATTTTGTGAGTGAGTAGCTAGGGCATAGGCAAACAGGTCAAAACGTCATTTTAGCCAACTTTAAGAAGAGGTTTCTTTCCATCAGTTGATCATTTGCAGAACACCTTGACTAATCTAAATCTCCGTTCTAGTTTCCATTGAGAAATGTCTTCTCTAAGTTGGTCGAGATCTTAAAATCAATCATTTAGTCTTTGGTTGAAACAAAACGCAAGCCCAAATGACTTTTATTTAATACTATGAACTAAATTTTAAAACTTTGAGCTAAATAGTTGTTCATTGGATTGAGGAAGCCAAAAACTAATCCAATCTAAGCAACTTTCTTCTTCGTATATCTAGAAGAAATTTACAAAATCTGCTGTAAATTAAAAGTTTTGAAACGGTTTCGATCTCTGCCTAACTATGCCCCGGCTTGTTGGTATGTAAAGTGTTTGTCAGGTGTAAATCGATGTGCCAGCGGTTAGATAACTTGCTAATGACAAGAAGCTGTACCAAGTTTGTTCTTTCTTTTTGTGGTTTTTGGCAACATTTGCCATTAAGCAAGTTGTTGTGGTTTTTTGTTACAATACATTTAGAATAATTTAAGAAGCAATAGAACTTACCGTTGGTGTATTGAGCAATGGCGGTGGACTGTTTAATAGATTCTTCGATTGCAAATCGAATCGGATGGCAGGTGCCACTGTGGTGGGTGGGGCAGGTGTCGCAATTGGCACTAGAGTGCCCAACTGTTATGATTAGAATAAGAGAGCAAAAAAGAGTTGATAATTAAAACGGGGGTGAATTCGTCATTAATAAAACAAGAGAAGAGCAGCAGCAACAAGAAAAACCCCTTTCAAGTAGTTAATATTTCAGTAAGGACACGCATTATGATGACGAAAGAGTTGATGATGGAATGGAATGGAAATCAGCGAAACTTTATGCTCAAATATTTGCATTACGTGTACAGAGCGAGAGAGAGGGAGAGTAAGATGGAGGGATAGCTAGTGGATGTAAGAGGGAGGGATAGCTAGTGTATGTATTTCTCTCTCTCTCTCTACAAACAGAGCACGAATACATACATACGCAGCTGCTATCCTCTGAATTAGGGTCAATTTTATGTCATAATGCGAAGCTGCCGCCGTCTGACAAAAGTTTTAATTACTATTTGGAACTTTAAGTAGTCGAGTCGTGTACTGAAATCTAATTAGGCTGGCGCCGCCGCCGTCGCCATCGTCGTTGTCGCTATAGTCGGTGTAGTCGCTTTTTTAAGCTACAAGTAGCTTCAGTAGACTGTCGCTTGGTTGCTTGCTAGGTTTCGCAGCTCTCAGACGAATGCAAAACAGATAACAATAAGGCCAAAAACGATGATAAAAGAGGGTGGACTAAGAGGAGCTGCTTCCAGCTTCTGGGCAGGGTCTCTGTCTCTGTCTGTGTCTGTGTGTGTTTGTGTGTTGTCAAAAAGTATTTAAATGCTTTGCCATTAAAGACGCACAAAAATGTAAGTGAAAAAGCCAAAACCAAAAAGGGTAGACAAAAGAGAGGGTGAATGAGTGGGAGGAAGACCGACTTGAGCAAATGCTTTCTGTTCATTTTCATTTTGAAGCTCATGCATATGGCAGCGCAATGGGAACACGCCCACTATGCTCCTGTTTCTGTTCCTGCTCCTCCTCCTGCTTCTGCCAGCTGCTGTACACTGTCTGTGTGTGCATGTGTATGTGTGTGTGCAACTACAATGAACGGAAGCGGAAATCGAATCTTGAGCAGATTTATTTTTTCGCTTCTCTTTTTCCTTATTCGTTTTTGGCTTTTCTTAGTACACGACCCCAAAATGTAGGCAATGATTTTTTTTTGGCGTTCAGCACTTGAAAATTATATATGTATGTGTGTATGTGTAGGTATGTATATATTTCTGGTCAGCAACTGACATTAAAATGACAAAGCCATTGTAGATTTTATCTGCCTTGTTAATTGGCATCAGTTTTGCAATTTGCAATGCCGAAAATTTACTAGATTCATGATCATTTTTTATTGGCCACAAGCCCCCACCCCACCTGCTCGTATCGTTTATCATTATGACAATGTTTCTTTTAAATACTCTTATACTCATTTTGCACATTTTGTTGTTGTAAAGTTTTATGGAGGAAATAAAATTTGTTACCTTTGGGGCATTTTCTTTGTTCAAAAGTTTTTGCTTCCTTTTACATGCAGGAAGTTTTTAGTGGCCACTTTAATATTTAACAAGCAATTGAAAAATCGTTCAATTTTGCGTGTAATTTCTAACCCACACGCACATACACACGCACACACACACACACAATCTACAATGCTTTGGCAAATTGCCAGATGGACGATGTGAAGGGGCAACCGTACATATATGACCGAGAACCGAACCAGGTTAAGGCGACAGTTAAGATTAATTGGCAAGTGATGTTAGCAGAATGAAAAAAGAATTGCTTCGTCTTCTTTCAATGGAATGTCCTTGCAATAAAATATTCGATTTCCGTTTAATATTATTTTTAATCTGACAAAGTTTATGGCACACAAAGGAGGCCCAAGCAAAGTCAATCTCCTGGGCTCAGCAGGAGCAGGAGCAGCGGTAGCAAAAGATACCAAGACTGGGACTGGGACCAGGAGCTTGTCCTGGAACAGGCACAGCATATGCATGTTTTATATTTTGTCAATAAATGTTTGTATAGCTGAGCAACTGCCACATGGCAAGCGGCAAGTTGAGGCCATCTGTCTGTGTGTCTGTCTGTTCGACTCCTCAGTCCTTCAGTTTGTCTCTGCGCCTGTCTTTTGCCTTCTCCTTGTAAGCATTTTAACTGGCACACACAAGTGAAAAGCCAAGCCAAGCTCAAGTCAATATAATTGAATAAGGAGTGAGGAAGTGAGAGCCAGGGCGGGCGCGAGAGGGACTCACGGAGACGGGGTACTCATGTATAGGCAATCAGTCAGTACGTCTGCAACATTTAATGTGCAAATAAAAAAACACAAAAAAAAACCAAGTCCCATACACCCACCCACCATTCACTCACCCACACACTTACATGACTACATATATAGACGAGGGTGGGTCAAAGGAGTTTTCAGAAAACGAAACAGACTTTTAAGTCTCTTACAATCATTTATGGGAATATTACTCATACGCACAGTTGTCACTCAATTCTTTAACCCACATTGAAAGTGACGTCTAGTTTTCCATATCAGAATAAAGTCTACTGCTTTGAACTCTTGGACTTGCCCTCGTATACGTATGTATATAATAAAAAGGCAATACCAAACAAACCTTATTTTATGGCTAACAAAAAAAAAAGAAGCGAAACCAAACAAGCAGTGGAGGGAAAAGACAAACATTCGAGCTGAAAAAGAACTTGGCCTATCTGCTACGTTTGTTTTTTTGCGTTCTCGCTTTGTATATACATATATATATATATATATATATATGTAAGTATATATGCATTTTATTTTACATTTTATTCTGTTTTGTTTTTGCTGCTTTTCAATAAAATAATAACCCGCCTTTAGAGTCATATTTTGTGAAACAAACTCTTTTGTTTGTTTAGGTTTCGCCAAGAATATATATCAACCCCATCGAGCCCATCAAAAACCCACAAGCCCACAAGTCCCGACTCCCAATATCAACTCACCGCTATATATTGCCAGCCCTTATTGACGCGAACCAGCAGAGCCTCCTCCTCGGTGATGTAAGCCAATGTGCCAGGCGGATTCAGTGCCGACTTCTGCCCGAAATAAACGCAAAACCCAAAAAAGAATAGAAATGGGGAAAAAATTTGCGTTTAAAAATAAAATTTGACCAGGAAGGAAAGTAGAAAAAAAGAAAAAACGAACAAACAACTCAACAAGAAAGTAGAAAACAAGAATATTTCTTGGAGCTAGTCTGGTATATCAAATGGACTCACCTTTGTCATTTCATCAATGTTCTGGAAAGTAACTGCACCTGGCACAATTCTCATGTTCGACGATGAGGCCGAGGAATAGGGCAAAGCTTCGCCATCATCGCCGTTGCCTCCGCCACCGCCGCCGCCGCCACCTAATGCCGCCTGCTCCTCATGCTTGTGAGAGTGTCCCGATTGACGTGGAGTTTCTGCAACAATTGTGTTTTATTTTGGTTGTCGTTTTTGTGTGTTTAGAATAAAACTTAGGATTAAGATTCAACTTGGAGATACCAACTACTAAAATAAATTCCTTTCATTTAGGAATTTCTACATTGTTTTAATTCTAAACAAAACACGAACAAAACAAAAATTCTTAAGAAGGTAAGTGTAGTAAATATTAAACAAACGAAATTTACTTTCGCACGAGGAAATACACGATGAAGGATCTGTGAAGAGTTTATCAAAATGAGTAAATGAGTGAAGCAAGTCCCGGAAAAGAAATTGACTATTCTGACAATTCTGTCTACACCATGCAAAGCTGGAATTCCGGAATCTCTACATGAACGAACGTCACAATTTGGATGCAGTTATTCCATTTCTGCAGTGATTGTCCAACTTTGCTGTTCATATAAAAATATATGAAGGAAAATTGAATGGTCTAATAATTGACTTAACTTTTGAATTGCTAAGCTCGGAAAAAGTTTAGAATTTTTTTTTGCTGCTTGTCTTTGAATTAAATTTAATTCTTGCCTTTGTCTATGTATATAGATTCATATATATGTAGGTATTCCACATAGGTGTAATTAAATGCAGAAAAAAACCTTTTGAGCAAATTGAGCAAAAGGATATTTGCCCTGAAGCAAATAAAAAGAAAGTAAGTAAATATTTTCATACTTCTTATGTGGTAAGTACAAAATGATTCAGTGTATTTTCAACTACATGACTAAGAAGATGTATTTACCGACACACACACACACATGCATTCATAAACACACACACACACATTCATGCTTGGAAATCAAGTCAATTAAGGGCAAAATGAGTTAGCGATGATAAACAGAAATAAGGCAAAAGAAAGTTGTAACCAAGTAAATATGTGTAACTATGAAAGCGATGAAAGTTAATTACTACCATAGAAAAACGAAAGGTTGGCGAATCATGCAAAAACATTTTCATTCAAACAGAAGTTGGGTTTGTATACAAAGTAGGATGAATTGTTTAAGAGATCGTTTTTTAGTTTGTTGGTTTACCGGCTGTGCCATCTGGTCTTTCGCGCAGATCTTGCAGCTCTCGCAAAGCTTTCAGTTCGTCTAAAGATGAGCGAGCACCTTGATTGTTGTGATTGTTGTGATAAATAAGTGTCGAACGAGACGAAAGGGTATTTAAAGGTTTCTAGTTAGGCATTTGTATGTATATGGCATTTGGTATATGGTACACGTTAGAATGATGAGAACACAACTCAACTACATAAAAGTTAATATCGGGAACTAAAGAGAACATTGTACATGTATTTACAATCAATTTGCGATGCCAATCGCTCTCAGTAGGCTCACCTGGTCGACTGTAATAGCTCGAATCGCCATAGAAAGTGCGGGTATCCATGCCAGGCTCACCCTTTGGGCCAGAGATCGATAGGCCTGGCAAGCCAGGTGGTCCTGGTGGACCGGGCGGTCCAGCTGGTCCGGGCATGGGTATATACTGAACGCCACTGCCATCGCCAGAGCTTGAGGATGGCAATCCTGGTGGTCCTGGCAAGCCGTCGCGACCATCTTGTCCCCGATCACCCTTGTCGCCCTTGGTCTATGGGGAGGGACGTTTAACATTTCGTTTTGAGGCAAGATCTTTTGAAACTCAAACACTTACCCCTTCACGACCGCCAGCATCGCCTTTAGGTCCTTTGGGTCCCATCTCACCCTTGGGTCCAGTCATGCCAGGACGTCCCTGTTATTTGTTAATAAGCCCATAATAAATTATTGCAATTGATCGTGATTTAAACCTAGTCTATAAAGTATCAAGTGCAACGTTTTACTTTAACATGTGAAAGGTGAGTTTCATACTGAAAGTTTTGGAATGGAATTCGAATTGCTTCAAGTTGTTTCACAATTTCAATTATTTCACTCACATTTTGGCTTCTTTTTCCCTCAGTTAACCCTAATTGAGTGCCTCAAAATTTATTGTCTTTCACTCCTTGCTCCTTCAAGTAAAGTATAAAACTTCAAATGGAAAATTTCGAACATCATTGGCAACAATTGCCGCAGCACATCAGAGAACATTACTAACTAGATTTTTAACAGACTGGGAGAGCAACTGCATTGGGCAATGCAATGGGTTGAGTTTTGTAAGCAAGTTGAACTATGGCCAAAAATGGCTAAAAACTTTTTATAGTTTTCGTTTACGTTTCGTTTTCGTTTCATGCGAAGAGGAGTGCAACAATTTCGTGCTCTAATTTTTTTTGTTTTTGAGTCAAAAGTTTCGTTTGTGGATGGCTTCGCATTGCATTTGCATTGCCAGAGCAATTCCAGCATGTAAATATGTTGCTTGATTTTGATTTTGATTTGGATTTCGCAGCGAAGGCAACGAACGGAACAGCAGCGGCATGGGTAAAAGTGAATCTAGCCAAGTTGGCACACGACTGTTGGTTGGGTCCCTAGATTTGAGTTTTGCCTTTCAGTTTGCGGGCTCCCCTACTTCAAATTCTCTCATTCTCTGTCTCTCTCCAAAAAAAAAAAAAAGGAAAACAAAAAGTTTGCCTTTGTTGATGTTATTTGTGTTGCTGTTGTTTTGGTTGTTGTTATGGCGGAATAATAGCTGAAACTGCAATTGCAGTTGCAATTGAAATTGTGTGAGCTGACGCTGAGCTCTTCGCCGCGTGGCATCGCGCCTTGCACTGAATAACCGTGATGAAAATGCACTTAAAATACTTTTGCTCTTGCTTTTCCTCCTTTTTGTCTCTGTGTGTCTGTAAGTGTGTGCGTGTGCGAACTTTCACTCCGAAATGGTTTGAAAGTTTCTTAGTCTCATGAATATGCATGGCAAGTTGGCTGATTTTACTCACCGAATGTCCAATGTCACCCATGGCTCCGGGTTTGCCGGGCGGTCCAATTGGTCCTGCTGGACCAGAGCCACCACGTCGCCCTCTCATGCCCTTTTCACCCTTATCGCCTTTGGTTCCATTTACCGCACCAGCCACAGATGAAGACAAACCATCGAAGCCGCCTGGTGTTCCCGCTTGACCGGGTAGACCCGGTAACCCCGGTGTGCCTGGTTCACCGGGTTCACCCTTTGCGCCGCTGCTACCATGCGTACCTTTGTGACCCTGAGAATATACAAACACATATACATACATACATATATAAAAAAGGTAAAAGAAATGATTTAAGACATTGAATACAAGACTCTAGAGAGGTCCAGAGGTTCATTTCTGGGGAGGGGATGGGGAGAGGTTCCTAATTTGCTCGTAAAACTCAATTTCAAACGTTTTGTCCTCGCCACAGAAAAAGTGGGAGAGAGAGTAGGAGTAAGAGGAAAAGAGAGAGAACGAAAAAGAAATTCAATTCAAACTCATTTTGAAATCAAATCAATTTTGGATATCCCACACGCACCAACACACACGCTTTCTACATGCACACACACACACACACACACACATAGACACCGACATGCTTGCTTGCTCGCAGTGCCCCCTAAATGTATGCTATAGCTGGGTGACAACAATGAAAACACAAAATCATTTGAAAGCGCGGCCCAACGTAGGCCACACACAAACACACACACACACAGAGAAACACCACAGTGGTGCACATTTCCACAACAATTTGCTTAGAGTTTCAAAATGAAAATTATTGAATTTTTTGTTGGTTTCTAATTGAAAAGTATATCGTGAAATATTTTGCATAATTCGTTTGGATTATTTTCATTTATAATTTTGCTTGGATTGAATAATAAGCTGCATTATATATCAGACTAGATGGTCTTTATTTGCTTGGAACTTCTGTTTACTTAGTATTCTTTGGTTTTCTCTGCTTCAATAACACCTAATCCTTAAAAGAACAATTCAGATTTTCCCTTTGTTTAAACTTTAATCATTGCATTTTGTCCAACGTGAATAACTCTTTTGTTATTCTGTCTCTCGCTGCTCCACTGTAGACAATCGAAAACTGGTCGCCCTATCTTTCATACCACTCGCACACACACACACACACACTCACTCGCATAACTCTCTTTCTCCCCTCCCTTTGGAGTCTTTCAATTCATCCCCAGCGTCGTCGTCTTCCACATCATCAGCGCCTTAAATGGTTTGCCATAAATTTTGCCAGCGTGCCTACATTGAGTTGATTTGAGTTGCTGTTGCTGTTGCTGGATGCTTACATGTTGCTGCTTCTGCCCTCCAGACCTTTGCCTTCAAATTTTGCTTCAACTTAATGCCAACTAATGAATAATTAATAAGCCTCACACACACACACACACACACACATATGAGTTCCTCTTTCTCCATAAACCCCTCTGACCTGTTTATGGCCCCTCTCTTTCTCTCTCTCCTTCTTTGCCATCTCTATCTGTCTATCTTTTAAGTTTAATGAAATGTAGCTAATTGTGCGTAGTTTCGCAGACATTCAAAATGCTAATTTCCCAAATATTAGTTTTTCCTCTAAAGACCCAAACAGGGAGAAAAAAAAAATCAACAGAAAACAAAATTTGTTTGTAAAATTTTCAGCTGCCAACAAATTAGGCGTAAATTTATCATAAAAACCAAAAAAGTAAAAAAAAAAATCGATTTATTCATCAAGGGCAGACCGTAGAATAATATATAGAGAGAAGAGAAGGGGGAGGTTGGGCTTTATAGCGGGGCGATGGGTAGATCGGAGGAAGAGGAGGAGGTAAATGTGTGAACTTTAGCATAATTTCTTTTTATTTCACGCACGATTAAGTCGACGAGGGTGTGCTTCTGTATGTGTGTGTGTGGTTATATGTGTGTGTGTGTATGTGTGTTTGCTGAAGGTGAAACTACTTAAAATTTTAGGCCTTACGCAGAATTAAAATGTTATACAAGAAATCTTTTGGTTTGCGTTTTTGCCTTTCCCTTTGTATTTGTACACTTCAAGAGGAGAGCGTATAATATGTATGAAGATTATAATCGTTTTGTCAGGAAATATCGCAACAAGAGATGAGTTTTTAAACATTTATGTATATTAATTGGAGACTTGTCAAGTTTTTTCCACACAATCTAATATATTCTAGTTATAAGCCTTAACGCTTTGGAGAGATTTTGCATTGAAAATGAATGGCGCATTCAAGAGCTAAAACAGGAATATCATTCTATAAAAAAAGGTTTTCGCTTTTTCTTTTTGATAGACTTTAGCAGTTAGTTGAATTTAAAAAAAAACCTTTGTTTTTTTTTGCTTTTATATTCACTTTTGAATTTGAAGTTGAAAGCCCTAAAGCTTTATCGTGTTATGCATATGTTTTGTCTCAGTTTAAAAAACAAATTTCTCACCCATATAAATTGGTTGTTCTAAATGTGTTTGACTTCATTTGAATCTGATGCAGAAGACCAACCAGAAATTAGGACGTTATTATACAAAGAAAGTCTCTCACAACGCCCAAATGAGCCCTAACGAATTGTGTAGACTCAGGATCGAAAATAGGGGCAACTTTTTCAAGACTTCTGAAAACTTGAATCGATATTTAATCATCCTAATTGGGAGTGTATTAACAGTTCAGTGTGACGAAAGAGTTTTAATCTTTCCTTTTTTGCGGAAATGCTTGGTTTTTTTTTTCTCGTTTTGTGTGTGTGTGTGTGTTGTTTGTCTACCCACAAGGCGTATAAATAATATATCAAAGGTCGTATAAATCTTTTTGTGCTCAAATTAGGTTGACACAGCAGCAACCAAAGCAGCGGGAAGCGGCAATCGGAGTTGAAGGTGGCGGAACCGCATTCGCAGAGTAATCTACGACACCGGAAGTTGTCCTGACAATCTGTGAAAATGCCCAGGACCAGGACCAGGGCCAAGACCACGTGTGGACACGCCTTACAGCAACAACAACAGCAACTACCTAACGAAATTTCCCACATTCTATTTAGTTGGCAGATTTAAGTTTCGTTTCATTTCTTCTCTTCTTTTTTTTGGGGGGGTTTTTGGACATAAAAGAAATATATATATATACCACCATGCTAACGAGGGGAGAACCCACAGCCACAACAACAACAGTATCAAGGGCAGCATAACTATACCAGAAGGTGAAGGGGCGGAGGTTGGAGGTTAGAGTTTTTGAGGAACAGGGGAGCCTGGGTATTTTCTCCACCATCTCTAACTAAGCTGCTAAATGGCAAGGAAGTAAGCGTCTCCCTAAGCAGGATGAGCTGCTCAAATAGCCCAAAACTTATTAAGGAAAATAATACGAAAAGAAGAGGAAAAACCATGCCAAAGAAAAAGAGAAAAACTGAAAAATACAAAAAAAGATGTGAGAAAAAAAAAACACAGACTAAATAGTTGACAAAGTCCAAAGTGTGAAAGAGCGAGAGCTAGCTACTGAACCGGACTGAGCTGGTCTATGCTGGAACCCTCCGCAGCAAATGTTTGGCAAATGAACTGAAGATCATATCAATAAGAGAGAACTTGAAAATCAAATGAGCTATAAATGCTAACAAATTGTTCGTCCTCCGTCCACTCACTCCCCCCACTCTTCCAACATCAATATGATTCGATTCCTTCCGCTCGACTTTGGCCTGGTGAAAGTGAAAGAGAGAGTAAAGTCATGGCCAACAATCTGAACGTCTTCGTTGTCGTCGTCGTCGTCGTCTCTCATGTGGCTGATAGAAATTTATGACGGCAAATTATAGATTTCCTGCCTCTGCTATTCCATATAAATGATTTGTTTTCGGCCATAAATACGAACCAGAATGTAGAAAAAACACACACATTGGATCGACTGCCAACTGAAGAATTATGATTAGGCTTCCGTTTATGACCATAAATTAGCATGCTAAAGTAATCAAAGATATTGCATGCTTCAAAAATATTGTTATATAATAAACTGCAAAATACGAATTCCGACTACAGAATGTGGCTTACACACACACATAGACATACATATACGTAAATAGTTCACTTCAGAAAATGATTTGGGGCACGAAAATTGGTAATCATTTATCATAGTTAAGTCACTTTATTTAGAATTATTTAACTCTTAAATCGAAAATTTCCCTCGTGTTTGATGGTAGCCAAAAGATTGTGATCTATAGAAAAAACTCGTAGTACATTTTTTCTATTCCTCAATTTAAATAGAATTTTAGTTTGAAAATGAAAATCTCTAACAGAAAAAGTTCAGAATCTATGAAAATTACTCGTTATCTCCTGCACGCAAAGTCACAATGAGAGCCCTTCAACCTATGATCTTTCTTAAATTTAATACTCTTGGATAACCTTTGCGCAAAACTTTCTCTCTCTCTCTTTCTCTTTTTTGTGGTAAGGATAACCTTCACCTTTTGTGGGTAGGAACAAGTCTTTAGGTAAAAAAAAGGCAAACGCAAAAGCTTTATTATTTGTAAATGTTAATTAAGTAAATGTTATTGGATATATGATAAATTACTAAACATTTTACTTGAACTATATCCTTTAGACCGAATTGTATGTAATTAAAAGCAAAGATGGACAAATAGGTTCGGACAATGGACAATGGTTAGGAAACCGCACACACATATACACACACACACACACTGGAGAAAAATGGGCAAGAGAACAAAACGTTTTGGGCCCTCTCAAAATCAATTGAGTAGTCAATAGGGCAGAAATTATTATTCCACCTACACACACATACACACACACACACACACACACACTGGAGTACGTATATATAGATATAGATGTACCAATTTATGGGACATGAACTTTACTAGTGACTCACCTGTTCGCCTCGTTCGCCCTTTTGACCGGCATCACCTTTCTCGCCGGGCACACCTTTGGGTCCAGGTTGGGTTGAGCCACGAAATGAGCCCATCGAGTTGACCATTAAGGATTCCTGTTGATGGGGTTGTGGGTGGATATTTTGGGGGGAATTGGATAGGTGGGAGGGGCAGAGCATAGTAATTTGTTAAATATTTGCTTGTTGTACAATTTATTTTCGATACATGTTTTTGGGAGGGGTGGAGGGTGGTGGGATTCGTTTCGGTTTTTTCTTTCATTTTTTAAGCAGCAGTTTGCCCCCCAAAGCAACAAGAACAAGAACAAGTCGAAACAACAAAACGGGGCGAAAAAAATAACCGTATTTTTGATGAGGGGACATGTGTGTAGGAGGTGTACAAGAGTATCTGCTACGGAAATTTGATTAATGATCTGTTCCCACACTCTCAATAGGGAGAGGGGATGGGGATAGGGAAAGTATAGAAGGGGGATGGGTGACAGAAATGAGATTGGGGCGGGGCTAATGATGATGCCGCCGAGTGGCTGTTCTAGTCCATTAAATTTTTCGTTTCGGCCGAAAAGTAAATGATTTTTTTTTTTTTGTTCTAGGGTTCTTTTTTGGTTGGTTTCTTTTTTGTTAATCTTTAAAAATGTTAAATTGTTAAATAAACATTATTTATACCTTGAAAGTCCTGGTAGGATTCCAATTTATCTGTTATATTAGTATTTTGTTTTTGTATGAGTTTTTGTTTTTTTTTTTTTTTCGTTGTGTATAGAAAATGTTGTGGTTTGAGTTTTGAGGAGTTTGTTTTGTTTTTTTCGGCAATATATATATAATATAAGTGAGTATATGATAAAGCATAGATTAATGGGCATTATTATCAGATGATATCACAAATAACAACGTTTTTTCATTGATCTTATAAAACTCAATGACCAGAAAATTGCAACTTTTACTCTGAAATGTACAAATATAATTTGATTTCGTTTCGATTCCTCCCTTTTGGTTGTCAACAATCAAAAGTCGTTTTAATAAACATAAAAGCATTTCCGACCTAACACACATTCTCACACATGCACACATACACACACAGTCACACGCACATTTATGAAGCTGCCCTTTGCCCTTCCATTCAGAGAGTAAAAATGTTTTAATATTTCTTCCTTTTTTCAAGGTAGAGGGGCAAATTGTAAAACATTTTCTCTGAGTAATCGACTATCGTTGTACCCTTGTGAAGAAATGGAAACAACATACTGACGATATTTTTTCAAAGCACTCACTGAATACCTTTCATGTATGGAAAGCTCAAAGTGAGGTGTGCATAAAAGTATGCTATGTTTTTTTGCCTAAGCCATGCCGTACCTAGTTTTTGATTCCTACGATCTATTTTACATTTTATTTTACTTCTGTGTATAAATGGAGAAGAGTTTCCTAAATGAATTCCGAGATCGAAATAATTCGTTTAGTTTTCAGTAAACTTTTTTCTCCACTTCAGAGTGTTAATCTATCCAACTTAAAGTTTTACAATTTACAGGATATTTGCCAAAAAAAAGGACACACATATACGCCAAGAAAAAAGACACCAGCAATCGGGGGTAAAAGCTCTTAAACATCGCTGCGGCTGTTCGTGTTGCTGCTGCTACTGGTGGCATCACTGCTGTTGGTTGTATCTGACTGCTCCTGCTGTTGTGGGTTTAATGATAATAAGCCCCTCTGACTGACATTAAAAACAATGGGCGGGCCTATTGTCTAAGCGTTGAGAGTCTGCGTCTGATTTAAGCGGAGCATTTTGCCAGTCGCTCGCTGGGTCGGTCATACATAAGTAGCTTGACACTTTCATAACCGTAACCAGACGCGATAATGATTACGGCACCAGAACACCAGACCCCTCTCGACCCCCACAAATCTCTACAAAGCATTCAGCCAGCCAGCCAACAGTGAATGAGTGAGTGAGTGAGGGCAACATACGGCGTTGAAAATTGCGGAACGAGGGGGAAAAAAAGGAGAAAAGTTTTATTCGTGAATGTGAAAGGGTTAAAAAGGGGCTCAACGATATGGATGCGAGACTGATGGGTGCCGCTATGTAGGGGGATATATATATTATATATGTATATATATCAGTATCTGTATGTAGATGTGTGTGCGTGTTACCGCATTTAAACGCGCGACTTGCGCGAACTGCGCGCTGATAACGGTAATTGCCACAAGCTGGAACTCAACTCCCTACCACTCTCTCTCTCTTTCTCTCTAGGCCCCCTACCCAGCTGCCTAGAGGAAGTTACAAACGGTTAGGTTAGGTATGAGAAGGAGAAGAAGGGGTGGATGTGGGCGTGAACGAGGGTCTAACCCAAGGCTTGTGAGTTGACTTGGCTTGACTTCACATTGCCTAGTCCTCATCCTTCTGACTTGCTTGTGTTTTTTTTTTTTTTCCTTCTTCTCTTTTTCTGTCCTGTTAGCCTTAGCTGACGCCTTTGCGTGCCGAAGACACTTAGGTTTTCGGCATTTTTGCGCGAGATGTTCAACATTGTGTGTACCTTTGTGGTTTTAAGATTATTAGCTAAGATAACCCATTTAGGTGGCAGCCAGCGACAACGACTACGACAACGACAACATGACTGCCGGCTGCATGCCTGATGCCAGGTGCCTGCTGACTGTTTCCTTGGCGTGACGCCATTTACCCGGACCCGGACCCGGACTCATGTTGGTGCTGGGATTCCCATAGAAAATCCTGGTAGCAATTTTTCACAATTCTAGGCTAGGGCTAGGCCATGAGAAAGAAAAGGAAATTAGTTGGGGAAGGGCAAATTGTTGCGGCTTGTAAAACATGACCAACGTTTATACAATTCATAATCCTAACACACACACACACACACAACCATACATGTAGATAAGCGCCTGTGTGTGTTTGTGTGATTGAAATTGGATCAACGCCATATTGAATGACAACGACCATACACACGAACCGATTCCAAGTAAAAGTTGCAATTTTAGGTAAAAATGAATTAGTAAACAAAAAAAAGACTTAAAAATATATATATTCAATTTTCATCGAATATATCAAACACTTTGGCAATAACAATTGAATCACTTGCAGATCTTTAAAAAAATTTATTAGAAATGAAATATAAATTGTTTGCCAATTGAATAACATTTTTATGGTTTAAGGTTAACAGGTTTTTCAATCACTTTTCATTTAGGATCACTTTTTATTTATGGAAAGAAAAAAGGTTAGATGAAATTTTCCGTATAACAATAATATTATGAAGTTCAACAAAGACTTGTACTCAAACTTTATTTAGCCTAAGGAAACTTTATAGTTAAAATAAGATTTTTCGTAAATACTTTCACACTTTCTATAAGTTTTTAGTTTATCTTGATTAAGACTCCAGGAAAACTTAATTTTTGGTCCACTTTTACTTGTCTTGCCAAGAATTAAGTTTTGCGGCGGACTCAATACCATATCCTATATGCATATACACCACATGATCCAAATGTCATGCCAAAGTGTTAAATCTTATATGAATAATAGATTTTTGGTTAGTTTTATGAACAAGTTTGGTACAAACAACAATAGTTTTCGTTTAGTGCAAAGTTTTTCGTTTGCTCTGCAAGTTTTTTTTTTATCTCTAACTTATCCAGAGCAATCAAAAAACTTGAGATGATACCAAATTAGATTTTGATTAGTAAATAAAGTAAATAAAGGAAAGTAAAGTAAAGTAAAGTAAAGTAAGGAAAGTAACCTAAAGTAGGAATTCATTTATTTTGTTAATACTTACATCGTAGTTTTCGGGCAAACCAGGCGGACCCGGCGGTCCGGGCGGACCCATCACACCGGGCAAACCATCGACGCCTGGTTCGCCTTTTGGCCCCTGGACACCTTCGGGACCACGAGCTCCGCGTGCACCCGGAACGCCAGTGGCTCCCTAAAGGAATGAAAAGCGAAGAGCAAAGAGAACAAAAAAAGAGAAATAAATCACATTAGTTGGGCGTGTTTTGTATAATGTATAATGGGTGGGGGAATCGTCTACATAAGTCTGGCCCAACATACTCTAAAAAAGGGCGGAAGTTTTCGGGGGGTTTGATTTCTGTTTTTCTTTTTTGTAGGCTTTAACTGGCTGTGGTCGATTTACATAATCGTTGCGTTTTAGACCAAAGCTCATTAATCTACTGAGCGAGAGCTAGAGTTGGGCATGTGGTTTCGTTTGGTTTCTTGGGGGAGGTGGGGGTGGTCTTTACATGGAAAAAAATGTGTCTCCAAAATGTTCTTAATCTTATGCAAAATGGTCACGCTGTGAGCCATTTGCGTGATGTTGTTGTTGTTGTGTTTTTGTGTGAGTATTTCTGTTGCTTATCGTCGTCTTTTGAAATTAATTGCTATTAGTTAAGGGATTAGCAGTAAGGCAACAAAATTGTCGCAGGAATTTCCGGTATGCCAAGCCAAGCAGCCAGCTTTTTGCCATATTTTACTTTGTCCGCTCCATTCCTTCTTCCTATGCTACCGCAAGGAAGGGGAAATGAAAAGGACAGTACAGAACAGGATAGCACCATGGGACATTACAAGGGAGCGGAAGAGGGGTGTGGTCCGGGCCAGGGCGAGGCTAGCTGCCTAGTGGCTAGTGGTACGCTTGGAATGCTGAGTGGCGAATTGAGGAGAAAGTCAGCGGTGGCATACCGCTTTCCTTTTGATGTACTGCAATGTATTGAAGAGGCTGCGTTCCACAGGTTGCTAAACAAAAACAATTTCTGCTTTGGTTTTTTATTTTTATTTTCATTTTAAGCACCCACCACGAGGCAATGAAAAAAATCGCAAAGAAAAATTGATAAATGAGAGAATGGGCATGGGAACGAGGTCGCTGCTGTCTTTCTTTCACTTCCTTTACGTGTTCGGATCAGTTTAGCTTGCTTGCTTAAATTCTTGTCAGCAACACTTGAAATGAACGCCTAACACTAAGATGTGACCTGTAGTTAAGATTTCTGTTTGTCTTAGTTGAGCTTGATGCCCAACCTTACCATGTGCAAATTAACCAACTTGCGTCAATTGTAGTATACTTATAATAACACTTAATTAAAGACTAATTTTAGAAAAAATCGCATCTGTTCACTATTTGATTTGCGGCATATGCCTGACCTTACCAAGTGGCACTAAACGAACAGATGACGCTGATTTAAATCAAATTTTCGACAATTTCCGCTTGAAAAGAAACACACACACTCATAGAGAGAAAGAGAGGGAGAGAGAGAGAGACACTTCGGATTCATGGCGTTGACAAATTCAATGATGATGAGCAGTTAATAGCAGATGTATGTACATGCATATGTGTGTATGTATGCCTAACCTTACCATGAGCCGTATCATATCTAAACGTTAGTTTGCCTTTAATATTCCCTTTGGAGTTTGGCTACTTTTAGGTCATGTTTTCTTTTTTTTGGCTTTCTTTTTTCTTGTGTACCTACATAGACGTCCATGTATAAACTTATATATACAACATATAGTATATATATTTTTGGTTTTGTTAGATTCAGGAAAGTTTTTGGCTCTGTTGCATGATAAGCACTTAAGAGCAAAATAGAGAGAGAGCGAGCCAGAGATAGAGATGAAGATGGAAATGGTAAGAGTAGACTGGAGTGGGGCAAGACATCTTGTTGTAACATTGTGGACTTTTGCCTTTGACCCGAGCACAAACACACACACACACACACACACACATACAAATGAATGTATGTATGTATGTACTGACATACGGGAAAAGCGAGAGGGAGATAGAGGAGGCTTCACATAGAGTAAATGGCAAGTACACAGTCAAGTGTAATACATACGCACACACACACACACACACATAGACACCGTGTCCTTTGTGTGTGTTTCTGTGTAGACCTCTTATGGGGTTTGGCAAAGACGTTACCAGTTGATGAGATAATATAACGAGTAGCACCCAAAAAGTGTAAGGAAAATGGGGGAAGGAAAAGGGAGAATGGGGTAAAGAGTCAGAGTGGATAAGTGTTTAAGCGTGAGTTGGCACATAAAGAAATTTTTCCTTTTTTTTTGCTTCTCTTCTTGTTGCCATCTCTTTGCTCTAAGTGTGTGGCTGGGTGTGTGTGTGATGAAGTTTTTTTTCCATTTCCGGTTACACATTGCAAATTATGATGTTTGATGTAGGAAAACACATGCAGTTGCTCTCTCTATCTCTCTCTTTCTCTCTCTTTCTCTCTTTTTCTCGCTCTGCACGGTAGTAACTACTCTGCACAATCATCTAGAACTTCTTCTTACTCGGATCTCTCTTTCGCTCGCCTCTTTCCAAGATTGGACGATGTGTGTAATGAAATTGAAAATGTGTTAGATTCATGTCAAATATTGCCTTTTTGCTCAACCCGTTGCCATCTTAACATGAAATTGCTATGCACACACGCACGCACACATACACAGCAATAAATATGCTGTGTGTGTGTAAGTCTTGACTGCTTACCGTATGTCCAGGGGTTCCTGGCTTCCCATCCTTTCCCGACACTCCAGGCGCTCCACGTAACGTTTCACGTAACGATTCATTGTCCTTGATGGCTTCCAGGATATCAGACGCATTACATGTACATTCGCCAGTGTATTTCTGTTTGAATAGAGAATAAAAGAGGAGATGGTCGTGTGAACAGGACTATGTCTTAATATAGGCATTGCATATACTATAATTGAGAACTGCAAAGAGGATTTCGTGGCCAAGTGTAACATCATTTGAATTAACTTAATTAACTTTCCTCTAGGCATCATATTTTTGTTCTGTGCGATTTAAGTATATTATTAAATTATAATCATTTCGAACGCGAGCTTTCGCATAGTGACTTCTGGACCATTCTCGTTTCGTTTGCCTGGAAAAAGTCAATTCGATTCGGAATTTTAAATACTACTTACAGCCCCCGCACTGCTGGTTGGCTCTAAGAAGGGCGGATATGCAGCCGGTTCGCCCTTGGGCCCAGGCGGACCCGGTGGACCCGGAGGACCACGTATGCTGTCTCCTTTGGGGCCACGTTCGCCCTTCTCGCCCTTGATGCCGCGATTTACTGTACAAAAAGAGTGGGAGAGAAAAAGAGAGAGAGAGCATAAGAATCCATAAAGAAGAGACATTAACAGAGATATCCCTAATTAGGGTCATACACACAACAACACACAAACAAATGCAAACGCATTCAGACACAGAAGGGTCAAGTCACCAACTGTGAACTGGAAACAGAAAACAGCAAACTGAAAACTGAATCTGAATCTGAATCCGAATGAGATTGCTACAGATAATGGGGAGGAAGAGAAATGGTATCGAAGGATGCACTTACTTCTGTCAACCGGGTATGTTTGGCCGGAGGGGGGTTGCATGCCACTGGCGTCGTAGATGTCAGTTGCCTGCAAAAACAGAGGAAAATGCAGATGAAACATTTCACAATTTGTTGATTATTGAAAACTCATTAAGTGAGCTGAGTGCAAACAGCTGTACATAGTTGTTTTTGCTGTTGTTTATCGATTTTGTATACACACACACACACACACAAATACTGGCAAAGTGCAATTAACTTATAAACTAAATATAAATATTTAATTATGCAAAATACAAGTAAGAACCAGACCACAGTGTTGACTCTCAATATTGACCAATTGTGTGGCGATTTTATGTAGGGTTCTGTAAGTGGATTGTCAACACTCATAATCTGAATCACACTGCGGTTCGAAATGGACCACACATACACACACCCACACATATGTACATACATACTTTCCCCTTTCTCTTTACTTTTACCTTATCAAAACTTTTCCAAAAGTTATCCTCATCATTCTCATCAACGACTTCGATCTGAGTGTGAAAAAAAAAGAACAAACAAACAAACGAGAAACAAAATCAAAATCAAATAATAAAATGAAATAATAAATCTGAATAATTACCGAGTCTGTTGCACTGATATTATCATCCTAGATTGAAAACAAATGAAAATAGAAAACAAATTCAAAATAAAATTACTTAGCAAATGAAAGCTGAAATTATAATTTAATTTAATCAAAACATACCCCTCCAGATCCTTCAAAAACAGAATCTAATTCATTCTCTTGATCCTTGAAATAAAAATTGAAGAGGTGGATGGAACAAAAGAAAAAGAAATAATATTTTAAAAATAACAAAAAAAAAAAAAGGGGGAAACAAAATATGAATTGAAATTAAGCGAATGCCTATTTAAAAGTATTTCTAACTCTAGTTATCCCAACTGTAAGACTAAACATGAACTCCACGCGTTTGTAGTTGCATCTTAAAGTTGCTTAGATAGTCGTACCTGTGACATCCTTAAGGATTACATAGCTCATTAAATTGAGTCACTCTGAACTCTGTCTCTGACTCTTATGCAGACAGACAGTCAGACATATCTATTTATATATGGAATACCTACTCAACTATATATATCTTAATACAAATCTCTAATTTAAGCCAAGAAATTGTTAAAGTTGTTCTCTTTGGGGTTTTGGCATTTTGCAACCCCATCAATTTAGTTAATTAATTGAAATTGTTAATACAAGAGTGGAACATATGTTTCGCTTAACCTACATACATACATACATACATACATACGTATGTATGTATCTAACAGATACATAATCGCTTGTAGACATATTTAAGCTGTCATTTATCTAACTTACTCAAACAATCATGTTACATATTGATTCATTCATTTACCACAGTTCAAATGAACTCGAAATGGTGAACTCGCCTCTTTTGCCTTAATCGAATTAGAATGTAATTTATCAGTAAGTAAAACGATTTGAATCTATATGTATATTACCACTACTACTATTATTATATGTGTCTTTGTATATGTATATAATGTAAATACTAATTAATTGAAATCGTATCGAGAATGCATTACATTTTCATCAATTCATTTTCATTTTCGGTGGGTCATGGTGGGTTTTTGCCTCAACTTACCGCTGTGGTTCCTGCCGTCGGTGGTGCCTTTGCTGTGGGCATGCATGTGATGTTTATGGCTTCCGGATTACCATAAACAATGATTTTAGCTAAATGTCCCTGCATATGTGTATATATAATATATACATTTGTATATATATATAAATATATATTATTTGTATTCATGTTTTATTAGAAATGTGGAATAATTTTCGAAATAGCAGCAGCATTAGCATTAGCAAAAGCAGCACAAAATATTCCTATACCCCATACATAATAAATCAATCAATTTGTATGACATTTAAATATACGTATGTATGTATGTATGTATACATACATATGTATGTAGGTATGTATCACTGTCTGTCTTCGTCTCCCTCTCTGTGTGTGCACGTGTGTAGACCCAAATCTGATGTTAAATGCAGCCCTCCCTTTGGTCTGACATTTTGTAATTGCTGCAAATCGAAATTTATTATTGATGTTAATTTATCTCTCTCCTGGCCAGCACCTCACCTCCTGACCACCTCTAATGTTTAGTGGTTTTGATTTAGAATTACAATTAAGCATATAAATTACACATATAGTGCAGAGAGAGATAGAGAGAGCTTGAGAGTTGTTGTTCCCCTTTTTGAACTCCTATGGGAGTCGACCAAGTTAAGATGCAGGTCGAGGAGTCAAAGCAGAAGCGAAATGCTAACCGCAGTTACTAAAATGCAGTCAGACAATGAACCTAACCAAAACCACAAACAATGCGGCACACAGAGAGAGAGAGAAAGCTCCTATAGTAGGAGGATACAAACACACAGCCGCACACACTGATACACAACAACACACTGGAGTGCACAATTTCTACCTAAAAATGGCAGCAAACACTCAAGGCTCTAGGCCCAGACCACCATCATAATAGCCGTAGTCAGTTGTTGTTGTTTACTCGCTCTTGCTCTTTCTCTCTAACTCTGTGAATGATAGTTAGTAATGGCCCTGGCGCCCTTTTTATGCTCTACCGCCCCGACATCTGCGCTTCCCTTGCCCACCTACCACCTACCACCAGCGACCATCAACCTAGCCTTTATTCTTTCAAGCTTTCTAAAAAGTTTCATCTGAGACGCTAACTTGAGTTGAGTTTTTCGGGTTTAAAAGCAAAGTAAAAGCCTCACAATGGCATAATCCTGCGCCATTGAGCTCAGAACAGAAACAGAAATAGTAAGTGGAATAAGTGAAACAACATTCATCCAACTAACCATTCATCCTTCCATCCATCCATCCATCCATCCTTTCTTTCATCCGTCCGTCTTTACAGACAAACATATGTATATCCATTTGGTTTATGCCACAAAATATATTTGAGAACTTACATCAAATATGCGCAAACTGAACGGAAGTAAACAAAACACAGAAAAGGGGTTTGGGGGTAAAGGGAATTAAAAGAAAGAGATCTAAATGATAAACACCTTTTCGAGTACTTTACTCTGTACTAATATGATGATCTCCTTTTGTGTGGTTACAAGCCCACTCATTTGTAAATTAAAAATGAAATACCCCCGTGGTATCGGTAGAAATTAGAATAGACGTAGTAGTTGGTTTCGTTTCGTTGCTTGGCTGAAAGACTTTCATTTTTTATATCTACCTTCACAGTGTTTATCGTTATCGGAGTAGTCAGCAAATATCGTGCCAAGTTTAACGATAGAAATCGAGCGTTCCTTCAGTCGAGGAAGTAAGGTAACAAATTGCTAGTACACGTGCCCATAGACCAATTATTACCTACCTACCTACATATTTAAAAAACGTTGGTAAAGACATTTCGGTCCTTGTTCAATTGGGAAGGTGGACAAAGTATTTGACTAGGCGTTTCCAATTGAAAGGTAATTACATTGCGCCAAGGCCAGCAGCAGCAACTTGTCATACGGCACTTGTAATTACGATAATTGCATACAAATTTATAGCTGCTTTGAATATATGCTATTAGTTCTTGGTTGGATGGTTGGATGGACGGATGGATGGGTGGATATTGGTATTAGTTAGAGATTTGTCTATTGCATTCTGATCAAATTTTTTCAGTTTTGTCACACATTGTGACATACGTTTTGGATTATTTTGGTTTCTATTTTGTTAGCTCATTTTAGAAATTTGTTACGGAATTATAATTTGGATTTTTATCTAGACACGTTTCCTTCGTATAAACTAGTTAACCGCACGATGGTTTTGTACCCTCCCACACATGTGTGTCCTATCGTCCTATCATCATCAATAGACATTGGTTGGCACACCAAGGGGAAGCGGGAGGAGGAGGAGGAGGAGGAGAGGACCTCTCGATAGTCTAGCTTGTTGCTGTTTTTCGGCCATTTGAGTGCGGATATTAAAGCTTTTCCTACTTTTTGTTTTTCGCCAAATGCTTTGCCAATGCTCGTCTTCGGAAATGGGGGGAAGGGGACAAAAGAAAAACTATGCGCTAAACAAATGGCACAGCCAGCGAAAATCACTGGGAACAGTATGAAAGCAATGTTCGTGTCCGTGTGGCCCAGTTTTTCCTTCGTTTTCGTTTATTTTTTTCTGCTCCTTTTTTTTTTGTTTTCAAGCACGTGCTAGCTTGCTTAAGTCCGTGTCCATGTCCACGTCCATGTCCATGTCCCTGTCTTGGTAGGGATGTGTCTCTGGTATGTAAGTCTTTCTATCTCTTCTTGACCCCCTCTCTCTGGCTCTCTTTCTGTTTCCCTCTCTTTTTCCCTGTGTGCAACAAAATTAGCAGCTAGGAAATTCACTTGAAACGGAAATTAAGTAGCAGGATGTGGCATTTTTTTGTACAATTTTGTTTATTTTTTTTTTTTAATTTTTTTGGCTGTGGATTGTCGCTCCCGTTATATACCTGGAATATGCGGGCACTTTTCCCCCTTCTGCTTCTTCTTCTGACAATAACAGTAAGCAATTTGAGAAAGGTTCCATTGAAAATGTGGAAGATGTGAAGTAATGCCCTAATTGAAAAGCTCACAACTTTTTATGATTCGTGGAAAAATGTTGACAAAGATGGCCCCAAAAACGAGATGCTCCTGTTGAAAGGTTTTCCTTCAACTTGTAATTGGCATAGAAGGTGACACAGTGCATAGTAATGAATGCAGAACCAAATCACAATATTGTTCCGTTTTCGGTTTTCATCTTGGGCTTTTTCTTCTCTGGGCAAAGAAATCTGGTTCAGAGTAAGCGAGTCTCTTGATCGTGCAAAGCCGCAACAATATGTTCTTGAATAGTTCTTCAATCTGTTGAATTCGGGAAATTGGTTTCCACCTTGACGATCACCAATAAGAAGTCAATTTACGTGAAATTTGTTAAAAGCAATCTGATTATAAAGTTTATTCTTTCCATTATAAGTAATATGTAAATTGCACATAATTTAATCAAATCCACTTGCTTCTATTTACATTTGTATATATGTACATTTGTGTATTTGTATGTGTATGGGGCAAAGATCCCTTGAAAAATGTGATACGATTTCTTATTGCCATATCAAATATTTGCTTTTCATTGTAATGTGCCTACTTTTCGTAAGCACATCGTTTATAAGATTATATCAAAATCAGTAACAACATGAACAGAGAGACGAAAGCCTCCAATCTAGACCCTAACCCCTACGTCGAACCCTTTTTATACATATATATATATATTTATTCCCCCTTACCAAAAAACGAAACAAAATAAAACACAGGGAGAGAGAGAGAGAGAGCAAAAAAATCAGAGCGATGAACTGATAAGCGAACATCAAAGCTATAGCATGACAGCGAACAGAAGCGAAAAGAAATAGAAGGCAAGAAAAATCCCTAAAGAGGTAGAAAGGGGCAGGCACTAGCAAAATGGCGTAAGTAAATAAATAGGCAAGTAAACAACAGAGCAAAAGAGATGGAGTGAGAGAAAGTATCATAATGACAAAAACGGAGAGAGAGAGAAAGAAAGAGGGAAAGAGTGAGAGAGATTGTTGTGACATAGGGTCAAGCTCAGTACAAAGGCCATTGCAAGTCTATTTAAATAATGAAAAACTTGCCTCCGGCTCAAAACAGTAGCAACAAACTGGGTAGCAGGAGAAGGACGGGGAGGAGAAGATTAACACAAAACAAAAAAATCTGGCAACATGTTTCTATTTTTTGTTTTTGGCTTGCTCTTCTTTTTGTTTGTTGCTGTTAGAATTTAGTGTGGAAATATTTAGTGGCACTGTGCAAGGAACTGGGAATGTCATTTTTAAGGTAGGCATTTAGTTTAAATAGTGTCAGACCTTCGTATCCCTTCAACATCATGCTGCCACTCGGTCAAGTGGCGCAGAGTGCCATGAGCAATTAACTACGTTGCATGTGTGTGCGAGTGTGTATGTGTGTGTGTAATGTACTTGTGTTCATGCTCATGCTCTTACTCTTACTCATATGGATGTGCATGTTTGTGCTTGCACATTTGTTGTTTGTTCTGTGCCGCACATAATTAAGGCCAGAAATGAACTGAAACTGCTAAAGAAGCAGAGCAAGGACACCAACACACACATACACTTACTCACAATATATTACACATAAAATGGTGGAAACTGAGAGAAAGGAATCACAAGACCTATGCATGTGTGTGTGTGTATGTATGTGTGTAGTATGCCTACTACAACGTAACGTAGCAATTGCGGTAATATTTGCGTAACAGCATTCATTGCCTGTGGAATGTATTCGTTTTTACCTTTTGATAAGGGTTCCATCACCCATTTACCCTTTCCTAGCATCTCAATCTCCAGCTTCATCTCCATATCCCTCTCTCTCTCTCTCCATCTCTCTTTCATTTCTTCTTCGTTGGCGTCTCCTTTTGTGGTTATGCGCGTGTATTGAAAATAAAACAAATAATACGCAAATCGTTGACCCTTTTTATTTCCATTTGTGGCAAAATCACAAAGGTGTATGACGACCTTTTCTTGTAAGTCTGTGTGTAGGTTGGTCGATTGGTCCGTTGGCAATGCCAGACACGTTTCGGCACAAGCCAAAAAAAGGACTCTGACCGTCTGGCAATTTGTCAAAAATGTGTCAATAATGGAGATCGATTGTAAGCAAGAGAAGGGTCGCTCGCTCGCTCTTAAGAGAAAAAATTAACCCAAAAATTGAACTTAAAATGCTTTACAAGAAGCACAAAAGACGACGACAAAGAAGAAGAAAATCGTTCCACGAAAATTGCACAACGTGATCAAAACTTTAAGAGCTCTCGTGCTTTTCTTTTTCAATCAAACGAATTATGTCAATCTGTGGCAGTTTGTTGTTTTCCTTCTGAGTAAAGTACAATACAAAATCACTTTTCGAAATTCATCGCAAGCGTTAAGATTAAAATATTCCTCAAATTTTTCATATAAATTATTTTCAGTGTTTTTATTGTTTGAATAATCAGATGAATGCAAAAAGTATTTGAAGGATTTAAGCAAATTTATGCGAATTTCGATCATTGAAAACTGGGCAGCACGAGAGAATATCAAGAATAAGCTTTTTTTCTGCGGAATTGCCTGTGACAAGTTTAGCCGAAGGTACTAAATTTCTATATGATACATTAAACGACTTCCTAAAGGCCTCAAATCATATCAAGAACCACGTGATTGCAGATGCCGCAACCCACGAATGCGACAAAAAAAAACCCATGGCAGCCGGAAAATATTACTACAAAAAGTTGCTTTACCAGCCAAGCAATATACAATTTGGGATGGCAAATATGAACGAACTGTCCAAGGATTTTATACGGGATCGAAATCATCTTGTAGCATCCGTAATTGATGCTTGCGCTGATGGCGAAAATGACGAGGAGTTTTTGTTAAAAGTGTGTAAGGCATTAAAGGGCTATGACGAAGATCTATTTTACAAACTAGATGAACGATTGGAGCCTCTGAGCCACACATGACTATGGACGGACAGATACTGTAATCGAAATGCAACTCAAGTCTGGATGTTATCAATCTCAAGCTGCAGCTGGAAGAAACTTTGAATGGTATAGCAAATATCTTTAAAATATGGAGACATCCCAAAGTCTGCTATCTAGTGATAAATTATGAAACAAAATTTGTGTAAGTATTATTGAAGTACCTGCTCTTGATTACTAAGTATTGTAACCTTGCTTTGCATTTCAGATTTTTGGAATTTTGAATGACTTGATGACTTATAGTTGTAAATTAAGCATTCGCAAACGTTTGAAATATTAAATAGCGCTTAAAGCATTTGGATTAGCATATAAATGTGTTCATATAATTTTTTAGGGGTATATGCGATTCGTGATGAATGCGCGATAAAGGTCAATATTCTCATAACTAGGAATGAAAAGTTGGCACATACAATGTAAAACTTAAAGCAGAACGAGTGTCAACACTCTCTATTTCTCTCTCTTTCGGTCTCTATTTCCACCTGCTCGCCTCTTACATGCTTCATACCACAAAAAGTGCCATCGAAGATTTTTGGGGTTAATTAAATGACAAATCGGTGTCAATTTAGAGAGCTATTAATATGATTATAGCAGCAGTAATTCATTTCGGGACAAAGTTTATTGCCAATTAATGGATATCATGGTAGTCGAATGTGATTTGGGAATGGAATTTGCCCATACTCTTGTTTATCCGTCATGCTCTTTGGGGTATTTATACTACAACAACAACAACAAGGGAGGGAATGTAAAAGGAGCCAGTAGTAGCATGAGCAGCGGAAACGGATGTACCATTTCTTCGCTGCTCTTGGCAGGCGGCTTACCTAATTTACCTTGTCTTTTTTGCTGCCTTCCCCGTTTATCTGTTCTATTCGGTTGTCTTTTTTGGTTCTATGGCTGTGCAAGTTATGCGCAAGTTAATAGATAATTAACCATGCAAATTGGCAAGCAACAGTTTACAAATATCGCATCATCACCATGGCCATCATCATCATTATCATCATCGGGGCAACATCATTAGCATTCTCATTGTCATCATTCGCTTGTCATTTGCCTGACATGCGTAAGCACTTTGACTGCCAGTTTGCCAAACCTGCCAGCCAGCCACCCAGTCAGAGTTGCCAGGTGTCTGCGCGTTCAAGTACAAAAGAATTAACTCTAATTACTTTGTAATGTTGATTAAGCCTGTTAGGCGAGCATTAAAATATATGTATATATACATATAAACGGCTTTTTGACATTTTCAGCATATTTTCACACAGAAAAGGCGCGAATAACCATATGTGTGTGTGTATGTGTATATGTGTGTATCGGTGTGAGCCTGATGCTGGATGGCTGTGAGAGGGGGGACATTTGAAAAGTAAAGGGAATTTATTCGCACAGAAAATGTGAGTAAGGCGCCGCAAATGATATTCGTTCTTTTCGAAGAAAAATTAGACGAAACCGCAGACCGACCGAACAATTGAATTGAAATTCAATTTCAATTTAATTTCAATTCATTTTCAACTGTTAGAGAAAAGACAGAGAGGGAAGAGAGAGCGAAAAAAAAAATGTAAATTCAAATTCAAGTTTTATGGCCCCCCAAACGACAACCGACAACAAACAAAATGCCTGACTACTGCTGAAACTCGATCTGGACAGTCGGCCGGGCTGGTCCGGGCCAACCCGAAAGGTGGTGGTGGAGTGAGGTTGAGGAGGTGAAGTAGCATAGTTTCTAAATCACTTTCTGACAGCCGTTTGCCCAGGCAGTCAGTCTGGTTGGCAGCCAGGCAAACCGGCAGCCCAGGCCAGTCACAAGGATAACCATCGTGAACGTCAAAAAGTTGCGCACTTTCTTTTTTTCCTCTCTTTTCGTTTATTTTTTTTCTTCTTCCTCTTTTTTTGTTGCTTTTGTAATTTTATTTTATTTCCGTTTAAATGCGTGGGCCCTTCTCTCATTGCCCTCCTGCCCCGCCCCCTTTCTCACTTCTATCTCGCCCACCATCACATTCTATCTCTGTATGTGTGTGTGTGTGTGTGTGTGTGTGTGTATATGTTTACCTGAGAGAAGGTGCGATTTTAAAGCTAAAGAATTATAGGTATATAACATTTTATGGCCAAGTTTAAGCAGAAAGCCAAAAGTAAGTCGTCCTCTATTTGGCCCAGGTGTAGAACTTAATTTTTGTGTGCACTTGATTCTCACTTTTTTTTGAAGCTTAATTTTTTTTTTTTTTTTGGGTCATTCTGGTTTGCGTTAACGATTGAAAGTTGATTCATCCATAAGTAAAAAAAAAATTCAAATTTTTTATAAAATTTATACTCAGTTTTTCGCAAAAAATCACATTTCAGTTTCACTTTACCGAGGTTTTTTGCTTTTCTACATTATTATGATAATATTGAGATTTGCGTTTCTAATTACATTCATTTCGCTTTTTTTATTGCACGGTTTTCGGAACACAAAAGTTTTTTTTTTTTTTGGACAAATACGAAATGGTAGACTAGGGAATGTTTTACTCACTCTTTTTTCAACACTTGGCGGCCTTTTTTTCTTTATTATTTTTTTTGGTTTTTGTTTGTTTGTTGCAGAAGGTTCTTTGCCTTTTTATTTGATGGCCGTTTTCTTCATTCTGTTCTCTTACTTTTGCCTTTTTTGCATATAATCAGAATAAATTACTTTGCACATTTTGCGGCACATAAATAATTTAAGACGCAGGTCGCATCAAAAAGCGCAAATATACATATACTTATGCTTGTTCCTATACGATATATACTTATGTATATATACATATCTGTGTACATATAGCTCTCCAATTCGCTCTCTCGTAATGTGCAGTGAAGAGGCAGAAGCAGTTGTAGCAAGAGGCAGATAGAAATTGGAATGCTAAAAAGAGAAGGACATAAAGGGTGGTGGTTGGCGGGGCGAAGGTTGGTGAGGGGAGAGGCAAGTCTGACAAGGGGAAAACCCCTGGAGAGCTAACAACAATGAGTCGGCAAATGCCAACCGCATAGTGACAGATTTCTCTGTTTTGTTTCAGTTTTCGTTTCGGTTTTTCGTTGTTGCTTTTTTCCTCATACATTTTTTTTTTTTAATTTTGCTAAAAACCTACGACAACTAATTCTCAAACGAGCTGACACAAATCTGGGGGAAAAGACAACAACAACGTACAAAAAAATAATAAAAAAAAAATAAAAGAAACTTTTTGACGCCAACATATTTGCTAGCAAACTGAGAACTGTCAGCAAAAGTATAAGCAACCAGGCCTCTATTTCTCTACCAACTGTCTATCCGTCTCACAGCCTATCTGTCCTATCTGTCTGCCACGTCATCCTCTCTCTTTCCCTCTGGAAGCACATATTTCTCATACACTCTAAATGAAAAGTATCTTAAAAATAATTCAAGAAATGCTTGAAAACTCATTACTTTACATGTACACACAAATACCTAGTCCCCTCTCAGTGTCTACAGGGAATAGGGATCTATATTGAGCAAATTGCTTAGCTAGAGGGAAAAGCACAAAAGGAGATTTAGGTTGAGCTTTATCTTGTCTAAGCGACCTGTAATACGATGATCCTCAAGGCAGTCGGTTTAGTCTCTCTCTGCCGACCTACATAAGTATATTTGTGGTTCTTACTTTCTCATCGTTTTCTTTTGAAATCATTTTAACTGCTCTAAGCAATTTAAGTCCTCCAATTGTAATAATAAGTTAAAAAAACATATTAATGGTAGAATAGAGTTATCCAAGACAAGTTTAAACGGTAACACTGATTGTTCTTTAGCCTTAAAACTAATTCAATTGTCATATATTATAATTGTTTGCATGCCAATTCGTCAGATGAGATCGATGTAACTAGACTAAATTTTGTATTATATTTTTTAAGAGCATTTATCTATCGTTGTATAAATTTGCATTTGGGGCACACAATACCAAAAATAAAACAACAGCCAAGCGGAACTGCACTACAATGACATCTCTGCATTTGGCCAAAAGCGCCAGCTACAATTAGTTTAAAGTGACACTCACACAATGAGAGTGAGACAGCGTGCTAGATAGAGAGAGAGCAAGAGATAGAGAAACTTCAAGAGAGAGAGAGAGAGCAACCATTTCATTTTGCATAAACCAACACGTTATAAGCGTATAAACATTTTCTTTTCAACTATATTTGTGTGAGTGTGTCTGTGTGTGTGTGTGCAGACAGTTTTATAAACCCCAAAGTAAACATACTGTGACAACGTTGCGTATACGCAACTTAAAGCCAATACAAAAACTATATAGCATACTTTTAAGCGTTGCATAGAAATTTAGACAATATACCATAAGTACCTACATACAATACTTTCTAAATACAATCTAGGGAACAATTGTAAAATACGCCACACTTGAAAAAAGACAAATACTACACATGAGCTTAATTTTTGTTTCAGATGTTTCATAATATTTAAATATTTAAAAAAAAAACTCGGAAGTGGAAACGATAAAGGATCCTGAAACGAAAACTATTTTCGATAATTCCGAGTTGCGTAATTTATTGATGCCACGAATCATGAGGATCTAATGAATTGTGCCAATCACACGCGATTCAAGGAGGAGGGGATGCTGATGATTGGTGGACCGATTATGGCTTATATTCGGATCTTGATGCCATATTAAATTTGAGTGTAAATCCCATTTGCCATTGTCCATGGTCAGTATACGCTCATCGTATTTCACGCAATAGTCTGATTTTGGGTTTAGTTGAAGATCTTGGATCTCGTCAGTGCGATGGCGCAATCTATATGATCTGTAATCTCACGATACAGTCGATCGCATACGCTTGAAGGTTTTCGATGAGCGAACCTTTTGCATTCGCGTATGCATAATATGAAAGCATTTTTAACGGCGTTTGGCCAGGTCTTTAAGATCCAGCTACCGTTTATAGATTATAGATGATGCAAGAGCAAGAGCGGAAGGGAAATCTGGTCGATGGCAAAGCCAAAGAAAAATACAAAACGTAATGTAAAGGCGACAGACTCAAAGACGAAAAAAGTTCGATTACAGAACTAACTTTAAGTCAGATTGTCATTTAGTTTTTGTTTCGGTTACAGTTTTCCTTGGTTCTTTTTTTTTTTATTCATCTATTCACCCACTGACAACTCCTCTACATATATAGACATGTTTCGGTCGTGGTAATAAAGAGTTGGGCTCCAGAGTATTTGGAGTATCTGGGAAAGCTTTTTATGCTTCAAAGTCAATATAGTATATATATATATGTTACAACAACAGAACACACAGAGTCATAGAGAAAAAGAGAGAGAGAGAGGGAGAGAGGGACAGACGGACACAGAGACGACAACGTCGACGACGACGACGACGAGGACTAGTGTGCACAGTTTTAAAACGGTAAGTATGCCTTTCAGTTACGTGAACGTGGTGACACACTGACCAGTATTTCCAACATATACATCCAGCCACCCCTTCTCCCCCTCCACCCGCATCGCCCACTCGCTTGTCAATGGGCTGTTAGTTGCTCGAAGCAGCGACGCCATTCAAGCGGAAATGCAGCACCGAAACCAAATACAAAAAACTGCCACAGAGCCAAAAGCAGAAACCGTTAACAGGACCGGTTCATCCACCCAATAGTCTATGAGGATCGATCTTATTCTAGCAGACATAAGTAAAAAGTAAGAAAAAACTATCATACAATTTCCAAACTTCAAAAATAAAAACAACGATTATTTTCCTTTCCAGCTTTAGAACTATGGAAAAGCCGAATTGAAGTGACTTAGAGAGGTCTCTGCACTCATTCTGTATGACTTCGAGTAAAGTTTTGTCTATTAAATGATAATTTTGGAAATCAATGGATACTTTTGTAAACAGATTTAATATTATTTAAACCCTCTTATAAAACTTGCGCTGGATCTCAACCCAAATATACTTACTAATTGACTGGTTAAGTTAGATTAAAGTTTAGACCTTTGAAGCACTTTCAACCGTCCCATGGAGTCCATGTGAAGTGTGTCATCAGTTTAAGGTTTTTGTGGGCAGCAAGCATACTCACACATACACACACACACATACACAGAGAGGGAAGGGAAAAAGACACGGATATGTTGCTTCAGCTTCAGCTCCACTCACGAGAGACCCAGACTCCAGTCGTTCGCCCGTATTTTCATAATAAACAAATGGGTTGTATGGTTGGTTTGGCTTAACTTTTGGGTTGCCGGCAAGTTGCAAAAGATAGCAACGACTGCAGATATCGGAGACAGCCAGGAACCTGATGCTGCTGCTGCTGCTGCTGCTACCTATTTGTTAGCACAAATCAGTGCTATTTATATTGTGGCCAGGAAATTCTCTGTGTATCATTCTTTGCCGCTCTCCCACTCACACACACAGAGAGACACTATCTACCTTGTGACTTGTCAACAGTTCGACTCATGCCCCGGGTTATATCCAAAAGTTCCAACAATTCACCTAGGCCATATTAAAATGGTTGCTTATCTTTTGACATTGCAATGCTGCAGCAGAGTTTCCTTGTCAATGCAACAAGTTTAGTTCCACCGATTGGGGGCTGATATTGTAACTTTCTGTTCTTTTACCGCTGCTGCTGCCAACAAACTAAAAAATGCCAAAAAACAAAAAAAAAAAAGGCAAAAAGTAACCGCAAAAGTCATGGCGTAAAAGTTTAGTTAACCATGTGCCATTGGCACAGCCACAAGTCAGTTTGTCCCCTGCTGATATCGAACACCAATGCTGATGCATTATCAATGCCATCGAGAAAGAGTGAGAACCACCAACCAACTCCTTCATAAATTTCATATGAACCTGTTTCGATGACATCGAGATATGGTGGCGGAGTTTTCCCTCAATAGTCATTTTTTTGTGTTTTACCATTTCCCTAGCAATTTTTATTCCATTCTTTTTTTTCCCCTGTTTATTGCCATGCTGCGCTTTAATAAAATATTATCATAAACGTAACGGAAACTAGTTTTTCATGGCAACGTATGCATGTGTGTGTGTGCATGAATGTGTTCGTGTGGAGGTACAAGAAAAAGTAGAAGCCATGTGCCAACATCCATATCAGTATGAGTAAGTGCCATACGTTGTGCTGTTACCTGCTGCAATAAGGTAGCAAAGGGTAACATGGGCGAAAACATCTTTCACAATGAAAGAAGCCGCCACATTTCACTCCATAAGAAACAATAAGAATAAAGTAGAAATTTTTAAGAAGTCATATCAAAAGTTATTGAATCACGCAAAAGCAACCTCAGAGGACACCTTGAAAAGGCACAAGCAATGCATGGACGAAAAGGCACAAAAATATTCCTCTGATGCACATTCCGGATTCAGGCCATTAATAGGCCAAGAGCTAATAAAATCGACCGCAATCTTAGAGAACAAGAACAGATTCGAATAGCCTGAGCCTTTATGAGGTTAGTTTGTTCGAAATTGACAGCAAATAGTTCTTCTGTCCACGTTGACAACAAATCGATAAAAGTCAATCGATTTTAATTGCTTTTACAGTCAAAGAGATTTTTTTTTCTTTTTTTTTGTCATTTTTCACTTACTGAGTATGACTTTTGTCATGATGATTTTCCCTTTGTTCGTCATGTTGTTTTTTCTGTTTTTCCTTTGGCCCCACAACTCATCCGAAGCAAACTCTAACTCTTTACATGGAGCTCTAACTCGCGTTCCGGCATTTGGATATAGTATATACATATTCGTAGATATATATTATTTATGGCTATCTATGGGGAATGTTGAACTATAGTTCTTATTTTGCTTTACCTTTTTCTACTACTTTGTCTATGCAATGCATATGACTTTGCAATGGTTGAGAAAAAATCTAATGGAATGTATGTTGTCTTGAGTTTTTTCTTGTTAGTCAACTGAGAAAAAATAACATAGAGAGAGAGAGAGAGAGCCAGAGAAAAAGAGAGGGAGAGTGAAAATATAGTGTGCATATGTGAGTTAAAGTTAAGCTAAAGTTTTCTGAAGTGTGTCCATGAAGTTCTACCTTTTAGTGTTCCTGAATATGCCCATTCCCAGAGCACGAACCATATATATCAATTATATATAGCTTCGCGGGAAAACCAATTAGACGGAAATGGCCCCCGTTACCTCAATCCCGCCCCCGCCTATAGTCAGTGGGAATGAGGCTTAGGCTTAACCAATTGTTAAGCTAAAACGTAGAACGATGATAATGATTAAGGGGAGCGGAAACACAATACGTTTGGCAGGCCATAAATGTCTAACCATTTCCTCCTCGCCCGCCTCAACATCTCGTCCAGTTAAATGCATTAACAATAATTGCCTTTCGACTAATTTCGCTTTCGAAGGTAATTAGCAACTAATGAAACCTAATAGATGTTAGGCAAACCGCATGTCTAAGCCACAGGAGTTAGAGGAATCAGTCAATAAGCCAAACGACTGGCAAATGGTAACTAGATAAACACCTTATACGAGAGTTGATATTAAAGTATGTTTCCAGGCATTATTATGACAAACAAAAGTTTCCTTAAATAAACCGAGGGAGAGAGAAGGAGGGAGAGAGAGTGGAAGGGATAGTAAAGTTCACCTGCAATTACGACGGAATAAAAAACCAAAAGTCTGCTGTCAAAATTTCTACATTTTTCCATGCCAGTTTCGTACAACTTTTGGTAAACTTTTGCAGTAGTTTTGTTGCGATTTCGGCGTCAATGCTGATGAGCCATAAGTTTCTTAAATTTTTGCAAATGTTAGCGGACTAAATTTGTTGGATGTTTTAATTTGATCAAAAGTTAAGTGAATAGTTAAGTGGCAACCCGCGTATTAAACAAGTCCAACAAATTGCCTGTCAATCTACGTGTAATTTTTATAAATTTCCAATGTTGAGCCGCAGTTTCTCTGCCCCACCAAAAGCCATTTGTGTGTGAGTGTGTGTGTGTGTGTGTGTGTGTGTGTTTGTTGGCCGTTGTGCTACCTTCATGGCTCAGGTCTAGTTTCAGGTCATAATTAACAACAACGGTGAACAAAGAAGAAAAAAATAACACGACCAAGAGAGGACGAGAAGAAGAAAGGAAAAAACTAAGGGAAAACAACACACAGCACGTTGTTGAGCTACTTCGCTAATGAACTCGATGCCGCCGATGCCAAAATAGGAGGAGCAGCAGCAACAGCAGGCAGGCAACAAATTGTAGCAAGGGCAAGGACTATTTCTACTTCTTCACCAAGGCACCGAAAACAGAAAATGACTTTATTAACAGCCTCGACTCAACTCGCTTCAACTTGCCTTCCCTCGTATTGATGTTGCCTCTGTTGTTGTTGCTCCTGTTGTTGGCTGGCAGAGAACAACGTACTCATGCTTTTATTTAGATTTTTATTGCTAAACTTTGTTTCCATTTCTCTTGGTGCAAACAAAAAAAGAAACGTACATATATACATAGGTATGTATTGAGGACTAGTAGGGAAAAAAAACCTCTCGTCTATATCGAACCGTTTGTCGTTTCCTCTTCGCGTCTCCATTTTCTCATGCGACACTTTGAATGTTTTAAATGGTTTTTTATTGCCTCGCCTTTCGCCTGCCAGTTCGCCAGTTTGCCAGTTCGTCGGATCGTCCTGCTGTGTGCGGTTGGTTTGTTGGTTCGCTGGTTGGTTGGCTGCATAAAATTAGTTTAATCACTGTGTGAGTCCAGGTTCTAGAAAGGTGAGAGAGAGGGAGTCGGCCAGCAAGCGAGCTGGGTAGCCAACCAACCAACCAACCAACCAACCGACCAGTCAGCCAAACCCATAAGTAAGCGTAAATAATGTCAAAGCAGTGCAATACCACTTTTCTCGCGAACCCCTTTCCCCAATACCCCATTCTTCCCCAACCCTCACCGCATTTACCACGCTCTCTTTCATCGTTCTATTCGCCCCCTGCCCCCTATGTAGAGTGTCAATAGAAACATTAACTGGGCGTGCTGACAAAATTAGCACAAACAACAATTATGCAGGTGTTTTTTCAAATGAAAGGTTTTTGTTGCCATCAGTGGTTGCTGTTGTTGTTCTTCTTGTTATTAATTGCCTGGGCAAGGCAATTTAAAAACAACAAAAAAGAAAAAAGGAGTGCAAAATATCTAATTATATGGTTTATATTATTAGAATTAAGTGTAAGCAAGTAGAATGTACAGCCTTTCTATACGTTCAAACGTTATCAATTAGTTTATTTGTTGACATCCTCAATAAAGTCATTCGTTAATCGCTGTAAAGAGAGTCAATAAGGAATTGTCCCACTCCCTAAGCTCTCTTAAAAGTTGATCGTAACTTCGTTTTTAGTGAACTAGTCTTATTAACAGATTTAAGACAAATGAATTAAGTAATCAATTATTAATTGGTATATCCAAAACTGTCTCCCATTCTAAATGGAATCCAAAGCCGCATAGAGGCCCCTTTTAATTTGCATTAAGTTAATTACAACTACATAGATCTCGACTTCGAACTTAAATTCATTTTTGTTGTTTTCTGTCTTTGCCATTTTATTTCGAATTTCGTAAGCTACATTATTTGGTTCAGTGTGCTCACTTTAAGATGATATATGTATGTATATGTATATTTAAATTGCCAGACCAAAAGGTCAAATATATTGTGTTGAAATGTTTTAAAAATTTTGCTGTTTGCTGGCTTGGCATATTCATCAGTTTATCTGCTTATGGATATTCCTTACACCCTTGTTATATACCCTTAAGTGTATTATGAAACATAATTCCCTATTGTTTCACCTGCCTGTCCTAAGTAAAGGGTTATTAGTGTGGCAAGCTGCTTTGCGGTTTTTACAATCCAAACGTAATTCCCGTACTTTGAAAGTAATGAGACGTTGGCGGCTATGGAAATAATACTTAATGTGTGTATGTGTGTGTGTATGGTGACGGGAGGGGGATTGAAACAAAGAAATCCATTCGAGCCTTCCCCACAGGTAACTGAAACCCCTCAAACACACACACAGACAATCCCCAACACAAAACCAGTTAAAAATGTCGCATTACGTGTTATTCGCCTTTCGAGGGTAGAAGGGAACAAACTTAAGGCTTAAGCCTACAGCAACGGATTATGACCCTTTGAAATTTGAAATGCTTTCAAATACTCACAATATTCATTCAATCCAAAAAAAAAAAAAAAAACATTGAAAAGAAAATTGTTGAAGTACGACAAAAAAATAAAACACATTTTGGAGAGATTTGAAAAACAATCACAATTTAGACAAAGATCCCCAAAATTCTATACCCAATTACGAGGCTATCAACTCCAGGGATATCCAAGCTTCAGCAAGCAAAGCAAATTAAATTAAGAAAACATTTCACTTTAGACTCAAGAAAGTCTTTCGTATTAAACAGGTCGTTTTAGCTAACGCACAAAAGTATGCTATAGTATGCTATAAAAGAAGCTACCCACAACCTCTAATATCTACATTCAAAATGAGCAATTCGAAGAACATTTTAAGCAATATAAAAATGCTTTGTTTGTCAAATACTTAAATGTCTCTAAATGCATATATTTATCTACATATATCAAGTGTGGTCATTAGATGAAGTGGAGAACGGTCTAGGCTAGAAAAATGATATCCTTGCCTATCTCCCAGACCCAAAACAAAACAGTTTCTTCTTTCCCTTTGTTGTTGTTTATTGTTGTTTCTTCTGAAGTACCCTTATCCCTGTCAGCTTTATCAATTTATCTTGTACGACCCCGCAGAACGCCGTATCCCCCTTGAGGACAAAATGCTTATATTGTTTATAATGTTTTCTAAATAATTACAAAAATTTCTCACCTATGGCTATGGCAGTTTTAGGTTTTTACATAGTTTCAGGTAGCAACTGGCCACAAGCCTTGCCCTTTGGAGTTGGAACATGGAGTTGGAGTTTGGAGAGAGTGAGAGACACAGAGGAAAAATGTGCCACTGTCATGAAACATTTGTCACAATAAACTTTATTTGTTTGTGGGCAGAAGACTCTTCGCCATTCCCCCCTTCCTCCATTTTCCCTCTTAGTGTGGGCGATGGAATATATTTTATTTGACTCTCTGTCTCTATGTGTGTGTGTTTAAAAGTAGTCTTAACTTGTTTGTGTGCGTGTTGAAGGGGCATAAGCCGCGGCACCAGCAACCAAGCCAACCTTTTCCTTCGTCTCGCCTATCATCAGCCTCACCCTTCACCCTATGTCCTCTCCCCCTATCCTACTCACCCACCCTAACCCATAACACAGTGGTGACATTTGTTTGCATTTAGAAGGGCCACAGCACAAAATGTGCCGGAGTAGAGGCTTTTGTGTATGTAGTTAGCTACGTAGGTAGGTAGGAGGGAGAGGAAGTCAAACATTTAGCATTAAACATTATACATTACACAGTATTTCATTCCTCATCATCACATGATACACGTGTTAAATTATAATTATAATTAGTTTTAATTACTTTACAAAAAGTAACAGTTAGAGTTAGGGAGTTTACCTGTATCCTGGCAGCCACACGCTCCCCGTTATAACGATTAGGATTGAACCAGCCTTTGGTCGAACCGGTGACCAAAACGATACCGAGCAAAAAGAATAAGATTAGAGCGGTTATAACGAGTTTGGCCCGAGTGGATATAACCATTGCCATTTTGAATTTTCTAGTCTCGCGTTTAGATTAGTTTAACTTTATAGAGATTAATGATATTTTTCTTCCTTTTTTTTTGGTTTCTCTGTACTGGCACTGGATCAACACTTGAAAATAATAGAACGCGCGATAATAATAAAACGAAATTGTCCTGAAAGAGAATTGCATAGAAATTTTAGAGCTAGAATTTATTAATTGAGTTGCCTCAAAATGGTAGGGGATACAGAGGTCGGGTCGGGTCGGTTTGTGTTGGTTGGAGAATAAACACACAAACGGCTTGATTTGCTTTGCTTTCGGTATCGATGCCGATGTGGTTTCGGTTATGACTTCGATTTTGGCTTTGATTTTGCTTCGCACATAATTTTCCTTTACGTGTGTGTGTATATACTACACGTATACACACATACTCATATATACATATATATATATATATATATATATATATATAAAGTATATGTTATATTAACACGCCTCCTTAGGGGTCCTTTTCTTTTGACTACCCCCCACACGCACACTTACACACACTCACTCACTTACACGCACTTCCTGATAAACGCTACAAATGTAACACGTTTTATTTAACTTTTCTTCCTTTCTTTTATTTTGGCTTTCCTTTTTTTCTTTTCCTTTTTGTGTTTTCGTGTTTTCTTTTCTTTTCCTTTGCTTGTCAGCATTTTCTCACTGATTTGCGCCTTGCCCAAGGAAAATGTGCCTTCTCCATCCTTCAAAAATAAAACCCCAAAAATTGTGTTGGCATTGGATAAGAATGTTGAAGAAGAACAAAAAGTGTTTAGAAAAATGTCAAAAAAAAAAAAAAACAAGTGCCCTATAATGAATTAGATAACCTTTTTAAACTGAAAAGTCGCGAAACTTCTTCAGTCAAATGAAGTAGAAACAAAAATAAAGAAGAAAAGGGAAATTGGAGTCGAACATCTTAAATGATAAAAAGCAATTTTTAACTTCTCTATCTTCCTTCTTTTTAATCTATATTGGTTTCCAATTCAATGTAAAACTATTCAGTTAATCTGTTGAAGTTTTCTTAAACAATTGTAGGTATTTTTCATTTAGTCCACAAACGTTTAAGTTCAATTTAATTGAATATTTTCTTTCGATACGGGCGGCCAATAAGAGCTTTTGTTTCTGCTCTCGACTTTTATTACTTCCAGAAATTATTATAAATATTTAAATTTGCTTCATACTCTGAACTCATGCCATTTTTGCCTGAACCTGCATACTTATACATATATAGATATATACATATATAACATCCTGTAGCAGTTCACTTGCCTAAACTGCTGTTGGGTTGATGACATACACAGCAGAACAGGGAAGACAGAGACGACAACGACGACGAAGACGCAAAGAAAAACCATGTGAAGGTAAACTTTATGAAAAGTTAAGCTGCCAACAAGTTTATTTGTGAAAAATATTGAATTATAGCAACAACGCAACACCAAAAAAAAAAAAAAATACACACACACACACAAAACATACAAGCAAAAATTGAATGAAAAAGAAAAATGAAATGAAATGAAAGAAAATACTTGAGGCTGAAAAATGCGTTGCCTAGATTTGTGCTCGTGTCTGGAGCTTATATAAAATTACAAGATATTTTTGTAAGCCGCAAAAGAAAATACATATGTACATATACAGGAGACTTGTTTGTATGTATATGTGAGGAAAAAAGCACGTCAACATTTTAACCAACATAATTGCGGTAAAGTTATACAAGAATTTCCTTAAAAAACATCTGCACAACAATAACAACAACAGCAGCAACGAAAGTGAAGGAAAAAAATAAACGCAAATACCTTTACCTTGACGCAGTTTAACGCAGAAAAGTATGCTATAGCCGGCGAGCATAATTACTATAATCGTGTCAGTCGGCCCAGTGAGTCAGTCAGTCATTCAGCCTCTCCAGCTGATGCCCCTGAAAACCAGTCTCTGTCTCTCCAGCTACTCTCTAACCCTAATCCCCCGCAAAAGCTAACCCTAACCCCGAACCGGGGGAGCCCCCTCCCATCACCTACCATCTGGTTGGCTCGCTTATTGAGTCAACGACTCGCCGCGGTGTAAAAACAAAAAAGTTTTCGACTTTTTTTTCTGCTGCTGCCGCTTTTTGCAAGAAAACTTTTTTATGCCGCCCGAAAACTCGCAGCATTAAAATTCTATGGGTGCAGACTTTTTGGTTCACTGTTTAAGGCTTAAAGTTTGACACGGCTCAAGTTTTCTAAATGAAATTACCTACTTGGTCGTCGTAATGAAAAAGGGGCAAAACTTGTGGCACACACACACACAAACGCAAAAAAAAAAATGACAAGGAAAAGAGAAGACCAGAAACAAACTAAAGAAACAGACAGATAGAGAGAGGGAGAGAGAGAGAGAGAGAGGGATAAAAGAGGTTGGCGATAAGAAAATTTCATATCTTCTTTTCAAATTAAGTGCACAAAAATGAGTAACGACTTTTGAAGTTGTCATGGCAAAGGCAAAAAAAAAAAGAAACGACTACAAAGAAAGGTTAACACAGGAGACAAAGAAGAAAAAAAGAGGCCCAAGTAAATGGAAGAATAGTTGCTCCAAAAACCCTTTTGCCCCACTTTCCTTCTCTCTCTCTCTCTCTGTGTCGTTTCTTGGACATTAGCGCCTAATGAAGATAATGGTGGAATGTGTTTAAAAAGGGTTCATTCAACCATACTCACGCATCACACCCACACCCACACACACACACACACACACTCCCACACCAGGGTTATTCAAAATTAGTTGTATAGAAAATAAAGAAATCAAGGAAGGATTAGAAGCAAATGAAAATGATGTAAATATTATATCTAAAACCTATGCAGACAAAGCGTAAAGCGTAAGCGTTTTCTTTAGGGAAAACACTAATCGACTCTTAATCTTTTTTCTCTTTTTTTAAATTGATTAAACTGAGACTTTCAAATGATTAACACACAATTTTTGGAAAATAATAGAAATTATCTCAAATTGGAAATTAAGAATTTTATTTTCCTGGAACACCTTAACAAATAAAAAAGTGAATGTTTTCTGCCAACTCATCTGCATGTGATTGTTGTGGGTGTATGTGTGACACACACACAGTCTTTGTTTCTTTTACTCATGTAATTTTTAATAAGCCCCATTTTTCTACCAAAAACAAAACAAGAAAGAATTTTCCTTTTTTTTTTTTTTGGGTGGCTTTTTGTCTAGGCAGATGTCACATATATGTCTCTTCAACAACGACAACAAGAAAAACAACGAAAGCAACAAGAAAATGTCACTAGAAAGCAAGCAAAGCCTAACCTCAGACCCGAGACTCTATGTCAAAACCCTTCCCTATTCTTTCTAGTATCCCCTTTTCGTGAGCGTTTGATCGATAAGCAGCAACTGCTTGACAGCTCCGCCTCCAGCCCCGCCTTTCCCTCCCCACAAAACCACATACATACATACACATGCAGAGCCCCTTCTCTTCGCATACCAAAACATAACCCAATCCTCCATTTGATTATACTCCAAACTCATATGCGCTGCTTGCACAAGGCGACAGCACGCATTTTCCCAATGATTAAAACGCGCTCCATATGAAGAGTGAGAGAGATTTGGAATGAGAGCGGACGGCAGACGAGTCCTGGCCTTAAATTAATAACAAACGAAATAATCGTGCGATATACAACAACATGGAACGCAGCAGTGGATCGGGCGGTTTGGGGTGAACCGTTTATATCCATCCTAGTAGTATAATTAAAGTTTCAAAGAGAACAACAACATCGAAAAAACAAAAAATCTGCATAATTTATGTTTTTATGGTTAACGCCCCATAACTTGCCAGCTGGGTCGTAAAATCTCATAAAATTCCTTCATAGTTTTACTGATTTCTGTGTCATAAACTTGATGAATTTAACAGCCTTCAAACAGACATTTATGGCCATAAATAGGTAGCTAGGTAGGCACTGTACATACATACATATGTACGCAAGCCGGAAGTCGGCGACAAGCCACTGCTGAAGCAGCAGCTAAAGCTAACAATTTCATTAAACTAAATCAATTAAAAGGCCATGAAACGTTTTCCTCCCCCTGAAATCTAATCAAAATCGACCACTACACATACTTATGTATATGCACTTAGCTTATACCTAAGGTGAAGCATTTAGAGCATAACGTGGTGGACCTTGTTAAAACCCGAAACAAAGAGCTTACCCTATCGAACACTACAGCTTCCGCAAAAGGTGTGCAGATTGCTTCATCCGTAATACCAACGGTTAGTGGCCTGCAGGCCGCCGAAATTGCTGCCACCCGAAAATGAAAGCTGCACAAAATGAGCGTTAGAAATGAGTGGAGGGGAAAAAGCGCCAACGCCAACACCAACAATGCACACTAGTCCGACTATAGGACATGGCTAAAATCTCTGAAAATAGAAACTTGCTGGCAGCTCTGGCGTCGAAAGCGGATAAGGGAATACCAAGCGGTCGGTTTTTTTGTTTTTGGTTAGAGAACAGAGCAAAATACATGCATATGGGAAACTATAGGGAAACAATGAGATGGGAAACTAACCAACAGGCAGGAAAAACTAAAAGAAAAAGTAACACCAGCTGCAAGCTGACACCATTGGCAGGACCAACATTTGGGAAATAAGCCCAAGAAAATTGACATTTATCACTGAAAATAGCTGGTTATTAGTATTCCAGAGACAACTTTTAATTTCAATACTAAGTTCTTAAGCCATCTTGTCGAAATTATTTATAGGCAATCTGATAAAACGATTTGCCAATTTGGCAAGACTCCACAAAATTAAGTGAACTTAAGGTGAAACACAAATCATTGCTATAAATGATGAATATTCTTAATATTTAAACAATTAATAAAATTGATTTCATCTGAAACTATTGCAAAGAAAAAACAAAAAAGGAAACAAAAGAAGCAAAAAACCAAGCAAACAAAAACTTTTAGCAAAATTGAAACCAATAAAGAATTTGTTCATTATCTGTTTTTTTTTTTTTTTTGTTTTGTTTGTTTTTTCTTACTTAAGAAACAAGACTTGTGGCCTTTTTAACAACAAAATTTAATCTCATTTTGTTCTTAAGCAAACAACCAATAACATTTTTGAATTGCCTCTCTCATAATGTATAATCTGTAAACGAAAATTGTTTCAAAAATATTGATTTAAAGGACTTTCTAGAAGGAAAGGACAAATGGCATAGCAGAGAAGTAAAAATTATAAATTTCGAATGGACATTGCCACTAAATAAACATAATTTAATTATCTTATTGTAAAAATTTAAAACTAAAGACTTTTGACTTCTTCAGGCAAAGCTTTTAAATTGAAAACGAATTCAATTCGTTGTCTAGCCACTTGCTCAGGACTTTATATATTCATTCTAAACTAACTAACCAAAAATGCCAGCATGTCTATATCCATTTAATTTAAATTTTCTCATAAATGTGTATGCTTGTATAAATATTTAGTATTTAACCATTTGGCAGGCATTTTCCTTCATTCATGTATGTATGTACATTTCGCTCTATATATAAGAGTTCCGTATGGTAATAGTCAAAGTCAAACAAATAGTTTTTCACTAAATTCTAAACTTCATTTATATAGAGAAATTCTACCAGAGACACACACACACACACACAAACACACGCATACATACATATGCAAAGTGGAACACATAAACGCGACGACATTCAATTTAGCACAAATAAACAATTTAAATTGCATTTTGTAGAATGAATGAATTATGCATATTTTGATGACTAAAGGTGGGTTCAAGAAGAGAGGCGATGGGGGGTAAGCTAAAATGTAGAATAGTAGGTATTATTATTATTATTTTGATGGTAAATTGATAAATGTTATACAAATCAAAATTACATACACAGCAGAACCTAAAAGTCTGAATCCTGAGTTCGTTTAGGCCCTAAATACATATAAATTTATATACATATTTATGTTGAAAAACGTATGTATGAGTGTGTGTGTGTGTGTGTGTGTGGAAAATGCAAATGGAAAAGCCCTTAACATCGTAAACACAATTATGAAAAATAACAAAAGCAAAACAACAATGAAACAATAGGAACAACAATAAATGACAATAATGGTCAAGCAAAACAAAAACATCAACTGTTTTTTTTTTTTTTCTTTTCTCCTTTCTTTATTATTTATATTATTATTACTGTTGTTGCTGCTTTTGCTGTTGCTGTTGTCCTGTCCTGTTGAACATTTTAACTACAAATTCTATGGAAATTTATGCCTAAGCAAAAGCCAAGTGTGGATAACTATGTTACGCTTGTATGTGTCAATGTCTGTGTTTGTGTGTGTGTGTGTGTGTGTAATTAATTTTCGAAAATTTATTATAGAAACTAAAATAATGGCTCACAGTAGTATTTGTCCTGTTGATAGTGTAATAACACAACTAATACAACTAATACTTTACAGAAATCTTCACTACGACTTTAACTCCTTGTGTTAATGTCTTTCTATACTTGGTTATAGAAGAGGACATAGCACAACACTTGATAACATAATTGAAAAAGAAAAAATTGAGAAAGAAGTTTTCTCATTTGCTTCTTAAGGGTGGTCAGGAGTCCAACTTGATAGGAATAAAAACTCACTTGATTTAATTATGTTTTAAGTCCTTGAGACATTCAACACTGTAAGTGAAAAACCTTAAACTTTGCCTGCTTTATTTACCTCATTTTGAGGTCATAAAGATCTGCTGATCAGCAGGGTCAAGTTAATTAGGATTAAGAATATTAATAAGTCCTGTGTACTAGGGCCAAAGCCAAGCTTTTTTTAATCAGCAAAACTTTTAATGGAGTTTCCGTTTATAAAAGTAAGCGAAATCCATTAAGCATAACTTGGCAAACACTTCAATGTTTTATCAATTCCTTTTATTTAGCCATCACTTAACTTTAAGGCAATATTCAAAGCCTATAAAAAATTTTAAACAAACGTTTATAAACTAAACCAGAAAATCATTTGAATGAGCTTAACTTGAACCATTTGCAATATTGGGTTTATAAATAATCAGTTCTTTTTTTTCTAAAATAAATAAGTATTTCATAAACTTTGATTTCATAAATCAAATATGTATATTTGTTTTGCCATACTTTCTTTCTTTTCTATTTTTTGTGGCCTCCCTATAGCCATATGTTAAAAGAAAAGCCAGAATGAACTCAAAGACAAAAGGCGCGCACAATAATAAAATATATCCACATAGACTATATATATATAGGTACATATATATATATATATATACCTATATAACATAAAGCCATATATAGAGTATATATTACACATACGCCCCGTTGGTGGTGATGGCGGCGCTGCTGCTGCTGCTTTAATATGCATATGCATAGCGAGAAAAAGAGCTAAGAGCTAGAATGAGTTAACGGGCAGCGGCGGTATGAGTTTCGGGTATGAGTATGGGTTTTGGGTGCGGGTATTGAATGTGTGAGGGGATGCAGAAGGTGAAGGCAAACACTCGTCTGTGGTTACTGACGCGTTGGTTGAACTCCCCAAACCCTCCGACAACAAAAAAATTTATATATATATATATATATATATACCCGAAAACCGAAAGGAAAAACGTAACGAAATAGAAAAGAACGAACCAACCGAAATGGCAGTTTTGTTCGCAGCGAGCTTTAATGAGTTTGCCATTGATTTAGCTCTAGACCTAGGCGGGTCTCATAATTTATGCCCAATTTGATGAGGGATATGGCCCAAAAGTGCGACATAAGGCAGGGGGAAGAGGCTGACATATTCACTTGCCAAATCAAGCCAAAAACCATTTGTGTGCTTAGTCTAGGGAAAAGTCGGGGAAGGGCAAGACGGGGCAAGAAGAGAGTTTGGCGGAATGGAATATTTACCTTTAAACCGAATATAGTCACTAAAAATGATGAACATGTGTTGACTTCAAGTTCCTCCTCTTTTGTTTTCCTCTTGCGCAGTATTATTGAACAAATCACAGATAATTTAATTTACAAAGAATATATATATATATGTATTTGTATAGAGTTATGGATATATATGTGTTTTTTTTTTATGCCGTATGTAAATGTTGCCTTGATTTATGTTTGTAATTACAAGTGACATTTGCACATGTTTGAGAGTTTGAGTTCTGGATTTGGGCTTGGGTTACGTTTCGGTATTTTCTTTGATGCAAAATCACCCGCTGTTTTTACAATTCATGTTTTGCATTTGATTAATTCTTTGGCGTTTACTCTTTCAAGTAACAACAAGTTGGGTGGATTCTTGTCATTTCAGTTTGATATTGAATAGCACAGATTTCATTCATAGGATATGCGTTTATTTTTGTTTCTTATGTGAGGGATATGTGTGTCTAAGTTTTGCTAGTTCCTTGTGATATGATATTGTTTTCAGTTTTTCAGTTTTCTCGCTTATCACTTTTTAATTCATTGTGAGTTCATTTACCGGTCGCAGTTTCAAACGTTTGCGCCGTCTTTCTTTCATTTTTGGTCGCATATTTTCTAATTGAATTTTAATTGACTCCGATTTAGGTTTTATGCGTTACACTTAAACATATTTCATTTTGGGCATATAAATCACTTTCATTTTGGTTTCTTTTCCTTTTTGTTGTATTTCGTTGGCGGCTTTGCCTACTTAACTTCAGCCCATATTGGCCAAGGCAACGACCAGATCCGACCAGACCGACTCCGACACCGATGTTGTTATGGTCGAGGATGCCGATGAAAACGAGACTAACGCGCACGACGAACGGTAGGACGAGATACGATTTCGGTTTACTTTCGTTGAATGCATTATCCTTTCTTTACAGTTTCTATCGGTTTCGGTATTTGTTTGGCTTTTGGATTTAGTTTAGTTATTGCAACTAGCCGCCCGTTAACTGAACTGTCTGGTTTGAATAGACGAACGCGACTGAAACTGAAACTGATGGTAAAATCGCATGGGGGCAAAATCACAGCACGACGGGCGAACGAACCTTCGACAACATCAAATTGTTGGTCGCTTCACGCTGAGCTGCGGCATTGAGCTGAATCAACTGCAGAGAGCGTATGCGAGAGAAGGCGCTGAGCAAATTGTAAGAGAATTTCCGCCATGTGCTTGGCCAAGTGGCGGCTATCTCAATGTCCTTTCGCTCAACTCCTCTGTGAGTGAGTGAGACCCTGTGTGTTAGGACAATGAGTGAGATTTTGTCAGTTACCAACTTTCACCGCCGCATGACCAAATGGCGCCACTTAAGTGGTGAAAGTCAACTCAAAGTTCCTTTGAGTGAGAGAGGTTTGTAAAAGAGAAAGCCAGCAAGTCTTTGGGGTGAATTAAAAAGCTTTTCAAAATGTTCTAACAACCAAAAGACTAATCCAGCCAATGCCTAAACCACTTATCCTTCTCACCACACTGCCGAGGACCTTTTCTAACGTTTTTATTAAACGACCTTTTACTTTCTTTTAAAACATTTTGTAAGCACCTTCATCTTGCCCATGTAATACAAAATTACAAGACTAAAAATTACTTAAATTTTCCTTTATAGAAAACAATTGGGAATCACCTTAGTTTCCCAATCAAGTAAGGTATTTCCTAATTTGTAGATAAAAATATTAAATTCATTAAATGTTAAGCAATTTATACAGAAATTCACTTTAAGTCGCATGTTGCCAAATAATAGGTTTTTGTAATTACAAGTTCTTTCGAAATAATGGATTGAGAGAGGAAAAAAAGTAGATCGTTCTGTGTTATAATTGAAAAGTATGAAGTTTCAATTTTAAATTTAGAATTAATAATTGATGTTGATGAAATAATCCCCCCGCCCCCACCACACATATTGAAATTAAAAAGCACTTCAGAGCGCTCTCCGCAGTGTTACAATTGCATGCAAGAAGCGGAAATATTTTTGAAAATTAATTAACCTCCCCGTTTCCTGCTCACCCATTAATGGTTCAATTAAACGCCATGTGCTGCTGCTTTGCTGTGCATTTCGAAAATCATTATTACTATTATAATGGCCAAATTGGGGGCCGTTTAAAACTCACCTCGAAATTGCCACGAATGGTGGGTCCAGCCTGACCAATATATAGTGTTGATGCCGACTCGAATACCAATTCGGAGGGTTCTCTAACCACATTTGTGGTATTGCGCAATTCGCAATCATAGTAGAAGGATACCTTATCGCTGAGCACCTGAAATTCGATTGAACTCCATTTATCTGGCACATAGGGAACACTGAAACTGGCCAATTTACGGCCCACACTTTGATCCGCTTTGCTATAGACCAATGTCACTTCGTACTGATTCTTCACAACGGGAGATAGATGTACTCCCAACTGGACCACCGTATCAATGGAATTGACCACACTGAACAGATAGCCACCCTTCAGAGAGCTTTGACGATATGAAATGTGTATGGCGAATTCGTACAATTTCTCGGGCAATATCATTCGATAGGACGATTTCACATCGGCCGTCGGTAGGAATTTAAAGGCAGGAAATCCATCTTCTCCTTCAACTATTTCAACCCCATTTTGATTGTTATACATAATGTCGATTAAACTGTATTCGGCCAATGCATCTGAAATGAATCAACGGTTAATCGTATTTACATCTTAAAATACACAAATTTTACTCCGAAAAGTATGCCACAAATTTTCATATGTGCCTGAAAGTGGGCTATGGTTTTCTTTTTTCAATAGTCAATGAATTCAAACAATACAGACTACGTTTTTGACTGTTACCAATAATTACTTATTTAACACACGACATAAGCGTAACGCAAATTGTAGACATTTTTTATGGCCTACATTGCATTTACTTTGTTAGTTGTCACGAAAGTTAATTCGTTAATCGAAAGTTAGATGGTTCGTTAGTTAATCCTTAGAGGACTTCTTTAAGAATACATTAGGGGAAATAGATAGTTAGAAATAGTTAGTAATCTTATTGTTGGTCTTTAATTACTTTTCTTCAGTCAAAATATTCATGGAGTTTAAATAAAAATTGCGTCATTCACTTATAGTTTTGTTATCCATTTCTATTTCCTATGGACTTACCTTTAATCGATTGACCGGTTAATTCAATGTCAGCCAATGTATGAGGAACTATTAAAGACCCAATAAGGGCTAGGCCCAGAATGTGTAGCCTCGTCAGCATAATGGATCACAGTATATATAGAGAGTACTGAAAAAACAAAGAGCAAAAGAGAGAGATGAAGGGTGAGATAGATAAATCATTACAAAAATGTAGACACACTTGTGCGGTAAATGAAACCAACCGCAGACACTTCAATTATGAGGTAATACGATAGGCTCCATTCAAAAGAACCAAAAACCGAAAAACAGTAGCAGCAACAATAACAACAACAACAACAACAACAAGAGACAAAAACCAAAAACCCATGTCCAGAAACAAATTGTGAATGAAATTTGAATGCAGGCAAAAATGAGACCCAGAGCAAGCAATGGAGACCAAGAGAGATAGGAGAGAGGGGAGACATGAAGGAAAACGCATCCCCAGCCAGGACGGACTGACTGCATTTTGTAATTACTAGAAACAACCACCACACCACCAGCACCTTGCCCCGTGGCTATCATCAAACCAGCTAGTTAACCACAAAGTCGACATGGCCCCCGGCCCCACCTCAACACAACGACAACGACGACGAGAAGCCAAAACAATTTTGTGGCTGTCTGCGCAAAAAAAAAAAGACCAACAAAAAAGAAACAAAGAGCCTCGTGCAGACACATAATGAATCATTTTCAATCGAGATACTTTGAGAGATCTATTCTCGATAGATTAAGCGCAGAAGGCGACTGATCTCCGTTGGATCAGGCGGCACCGCACCCAAGTTGAAATGTCATGGATCGGAGTACCACAAATTAGCCATAAATATAAATAAATATAAATAAGTACATTATAATTTTTGTCTGCCATTGTCTGTTGAAACTCCTTTAAAAACAAAAACATAAATTTACTCGTAAATCATTATGAGCTCAGCTCTTTGTATCATTTGATGTAATTACCCAAAGGCACTAGGCACAAATGACAGGGGCCAAACATCTGTGTATGTGTGTGTGTGTGTGTGTGTGTGTGTTCGAGAACATAATCTAACCCAATTAATGCTCTCTCAAAAAAAGAAAAATTAGAACTATGCCACTGACCTCAAATTGTTTGTCACACAATTAATATTTATCAGGCTCGACTTGACATAGAACATGAATAACAACAACAACAACACCAACAATAAATTACTTTCACACTTTTCACACCATCCATCGATTCTTGAGTATTCTCCACTATATGAATATGTATGAATATAGGCTCATATGCAAATGACAGTCAATTGTTGACTCCCTCCGTTTCTACACCATTTCATTAATTAGGCGTGATCGTTCAATGAATTTTGAAATGATCGTTGTGGAAGAAACTCAATTAGAATCAATGAAATTGAGAGATGCAAGTTTGACACATGACAAATGACTTCATGAATTAGACTGGCAAAAGAATTAATCAAAAGTTCCAAGTGATTTGGGTTGAAATTTAATCGAATTCTAACAAATATAAAAACTGTTGATGCCTAATCAACTACTATGTACATAATTTGTGCAAAATCTCATAGACTAATTGTAGTTGTGAGTTAATGGACAAAAGTATCTTTTAATATTTGGCGTTGTCGCAACATATGTTTGTGAATGTGGTCAGCATCAGCATCAGCATCACCAACAACAACAGCAACAAGAACGACAACAATTTGTTAGCAATGATCTCCATCTCCATCAAGTGAACAATCTGCTTAGATCTGCCTAAATGATATCATTACCGAAACAAAAAGCCCCCTCAACAATACAAATTGAACAACCAATTCCCATTACCATTTGATTTCCAGAACGAGACCGCTTTCTGTCTATGTGAGTGTGGTGTGTGTGTGTGTGTGTTTTGCGCCCAACTGAAGCATTTGAAGCATTTCACAATTGGCTCTTTTTGACATAATGAGGCAACATTTATGCAGTTCACAGAGAAAATTGAGGCAGTAAGAGAGGGACATGCCCCACCAGGCACGTGCAGCATGACGACCGCGTGGCCAATGTCAGAGGACTTATTCTACCTACTTGCCCCCGACCCTTCTAACCCTAGCCCATCCCGAGGCAAACCTCCAAACAACTTTCCATACATATGTCAGCAATTGTTTGGCTGTTGAAGCCAAAGCCAAAGCCAAAGCGAAAGAGTCAATGCGAGAAGCAAGAATTCAGTTGGCTTGTTTTCGTTATTTGGTATAAAACTCACGTAATGCCGATTAGTTGTTGCTGTTGTTATTCTTTGGGCCTAACCCTCCGACATTTTCCACATGCAAACGCCGAAAAAGCAAAAAACAAGACACAAAAAATTGACTTCGAAAAGTGTCAGAATAAAAGCTACAACAACAAAACAAATGCCTAAGCAATTCATATTTTTCACTTATAAATTTATGAGCCATTATATTTCTTCGTAGAACCAATAAGCCATAAAAAATAGAAAAAAATAAAAAAATAGAAGACCATCAATAGACGAGGACGAGGGGAGGAACAAAAACCAACCCAAACTATATAACCCAACCAGATGGAATCTCTGGAAATACTTTTCCTCTCAACGCACAAATCTATCGAGCTATCTTTAGTATCCATCTATCTATATCGTAGAGCGATGAGTGTCATAAAAAAATCAAATGCAAATCAGTTTCCAAAAGTCATCAGAGCGTTGCACATTTAAAGCAAACTCGACTCAATGAAGGGGAAACCCCCATCTTGCCCTATCGAAAAAAAAAAAAAGCCCCCGAAGAAAAACCTTAACAGACAAGACAAGACCAAAAGACAGACGACAGACGAACAACAAAAAAATCGAATAAAATTTTATTTTCAATAGTAAATCGGCTCATACACATACATACCTACATATGTATATACATACATATATGGGGCTTGGCACATGGAAAGGGCTTCGCCTTCTGGCACCATACCTTCCTTGCACCCCTCCCTGTACCGACCACCAAGGGTCGGTCACACATCACAAGATGCGGCCAAGCAAGTGGAGGAGGGAAAATGTGTGCCAGTATGTCATACATAGGTTCATGTATTGTGAGCGAGAGAGTGAGATGGGGAGATGAGAGACCAATCTTTGGTGGCAGCAAAGAACCCAACAAAGAAATGTTCTACCTTATTGTGATATACCCTATAAAAGGGTAAACGAAATTCTATATATTTTTCATTCACTTGAACTTGAGACTTCTTTTTGAATGTCCTTTCTCCTTTCGCAGTTCCAAGTTAACCCATAAGACATTCAAATTGGTAAGAAAGCGTATTCAATGATTCGACGCTGATCAGTTTCTATTTTTGTTGCTTCTTTTTGCTATTTATTGGGCGTACTTTTTGGCTTGTTGCTTGCTGGGGGATTTTCTTTTTAGATTCCCTCTCCCCTATTGTTCACTCTCTGCTTTCTGTCTAAGTGAACTATTAGCTCCGTTGATTTTATGTTTCCAATTTGTTTCCCCCCGTTTCCGAATGTCTGTATGTGAAAGAGGAGGTAGGTCTCTAGCCCCCTCCAGGCCATGTCTCTTGCCCGGTTGACAAAGGGCGTCAAAAATTTCGCTGTCATTCGGCGTGTCGCATTGTCAATGTTTATTGCCCAATTTGTCGTTGTTTGTCGTTGTTTGATTTAAAAGGATTTGCATGCCAAATTTGAGTTTATTTGTTTTAGAATTTGTTTGCTTTTTTCCAGCAACGAAGCCCACCAAAAAACACAAGAGAAAAAAAAGGTTAACACATGAAAAGACATCAACAAGTTTAAGGTGAGAAATAATTTACCAAGAGCTTTGCATAAATGATTCAGCCAGACGTAGGAGGGGTGATGGAACGGTGGGGGGGGCGGAATGGAAAATGTGAGTGAAACAAGTTGTTAAGTTGTTTTGCCACAACAGCAACGACAACGACAACATTCGATCTCCGAACATTAACCCACACACGATGGACCAACTGTTGCATCTCTCCCTGGGATTGTCTTTCTTGGGTTTACTTTGCCTGCTTTATTGGCCTTAACGTTAACGTTAAAAGCCAAAAACTGTAATTTGATAATGCAGGCGTTTCACATTGGCTAATAAATGCAACAAAGATAAACTCTCACACACACACATTTTTATTTATTAAATATTAAAGATAATCCCACAAATTGCCATTGGCCGACCTCTCGCCCCTTTAGGCCACTAGACACAAGGGCAAAGGCAAAAGCAAAAGCAAAAGCCAATGCAATTGCAGATAAGCCAATGATTCATAAACTAAAACAATGATTCATATAGTTGAACACTTAAATACTTTATATGAATTTTTAATCAATAGACATTTTAAAATCGATAAGAAACTTCTATACAGATTTATATTTTTGATAAACAGAATAATTATGGAATATCTAGATGTTATAGAGATTTGTCATAAAAAACGCAATAATCATAATTTGTTATTATCAAATATTCCCCCTAATGAAATTTGAGAATAATTCTCTTCTGTTCTTCTTTTCTCGATCTCGTCTAGTAACTAGGTTAATTGTTTTTTTTCGCTGCCTTTGTTTTGTTTTATAAAATTTGCAAAATAAAAATTATAAGACAAAGACGTCTGCTCCCTGTAAATGGCACAAAACAAAAAGGGAATGGCGAAAATAAAAAGCGAAAAGCAAACAAATCGAGCTAAAATGGAAAATGGCACAAAACTTTGCCCCGAAATCCGAAAATATCAGAGAAATATACATACATTCTAGAATATAAAGCAATAATTAGCTAGCTCCAACTCCAACATCAACTTTGTCTCCTTCCTACTACTCCTCCTCTCCCCATCTTTCGCTTCACCAAATGGCAATTTTGAATATTCTCAAAACGTCGAGTGGCTGCTGTTGTTACTTATATTGCACTTAGCCAAAGAGAAAAAGTTGAATCTTGCAGAAGACAAGAGTGGGGGCAGATTGGGTAAGACATGTGCAACATGTTGTCGTAAGCCAAAATAAAAAAAAAAGAAAAACAGAAAAACAAACAAAAGCTGGGAGGATGAAAAGAAGTTCAATGAGTTGGCAGACTGAAAGACTTTGCGTGTCCCTTCATTTGCTTCAGCTTCAACTCCATCCCCCCCAAATCGAACTTGATGAATGGGGTGTGCCACCAAGTCATCATCATCATCATCATCATCGCGTTCTTTATTGCTGTCATTATAAGGCTTTTTGCATTTATTTATAGCTTCTTGTTGCTGGCATGTCCACATTCGTTTTGTTACTTTACTTTTTTTGGTGATTTTTTGATCAATGATCTCTAAAAACGCAAACTCCATCTCTCTCTCTCTCTTTTTTAGCAAGAGGGTAAGTGAACTCCTGTCAGAATACAAAGAGGAAGGGGGGCAAAGTGGGTATTCCAAAGGATTCAAGGTTGACTGAGCCGTCGACAGGAGGTGGAGGCCCACACTTACAATTAGTTTCATGGAGTCATATCATCGCCAAGCGAAGAGTCGTCGTCTGGCTGGCAATTGGCCAGACCAACAAAAATTTACCAAAAATTGTGACTCGAAATGGAGCAAAAGTTCAGAGATTTCTATTCCGTGATCATAACGATGAAGCAACTGAGGAAAATTTTCATGGAAATAGACACTGAAAGTCAACTGCAACATACACTTGGAGAAAACTTGTAACTTGTAATGTGAAAACATTTCTTTTATGTATGACTATAAGCTTAAACTTTACCAAAGAATTGTCTCTTTTTTTGTTGTTGTTGTTGTTACATATTTTAATTAACAATCCAATGTGGTGAAGACATAGAAAATGTAATGAAAATTAGGGAAAATGACACATTAGCAGCATTTTATTTTACATTTTCATCATATTCACTTCAGTTTACTTCTCCTCCTCCTCCCACTCTCTCTCTCTCCCTCTCTCTCTTTCTCACTCTCTCTATAAATAGCCAAAGAGTGAGAATTTCTGTATTTCAACACACTTGATCGGACGACAGCTGTCGTCCTCCCTCCTTCCCACAGTCGTCTGCTAGAACAGGAAACATAATTGCAATTGCTCCGCCATGGCTAAGAGAGATGCTAATTGTTATGCCATCACTTGCCATCCATTCATCCATCCATTCATCTCCTCCGCATTCCTCACCTCCCCAGCAGCGAGTCAACGAGTTGACCTTGGAGGAACAGCGGCAGCAGATGTAGGGCAAAAGGAAAAACGTGAAAACCAAAGGCAGCCTGGACCATCCATATTTGACTTGCCATTAACTTTACTGAACAACAAGAACAAATATAAATACAACAAAAAGAAAAACTAAAAATGTATAAAAAAAAAAAGTCCGAGTCGAATTATTTGTTTATAAGGCAATAAAAACACACTCTCACACCCGTACACACACACACACACACACGTAGTGTGTGGTGTATGCGAGGAGACTCATCACAGTTTGCCAAAGTTTTCTACTGACCTTGGGTTGCCAATTGTTTTCCTCCTTTTGTTATGGAAGAAATCGAAAACAATAGCAGACTTTTAGACAACCCCTCGCATGTCTATATACAATGCAAGCATGCATTGTTTCTAGGCAATGTTTTTTCGCCTTTCCCTTATAAAAAAACAAGATGAAAATAAAACAGAAACACGCACAAAAAACCAACAGAGAATTCAGTCGTTCAATTTTCAACTCGCAGTCATCATGTGTTTAAACAGAGGCAAAGGCTATATAGCTATATGGGTTTTCGGTCGGCGGGTATGGTTATATGTACATGTTTTTCGATTTTCGTTTGGCTTGTGTTTTTTCTTTCACAGCTGGCTGCGGTGGCGTATGCTTAATGTGTTGGCTGGCCAGCAGATAAATATATATGAGCGGCGCGCCATGTGTATGAATATTTATGGCCCTGACTGTTATCAGCAGAATTGCAGAATCCACTTGCTTCTCCTTCATTGCACACACCTTCTATCCACACACACACACACTCTCTGTCTCTCTCTCTCTCTTATCTCTCTCTCTCTCTCTCTTTTACCTACTGTATATCTCCTTTCCTGTCTGCTACTAGAAAATGACATGAATTTCATTTACTTCGCTACAGATGATTGCCAATCAAAATTGTCACCAAACAGCAAAAAGAAAAACCGAAATAAAACAAATACGAAGCGAAAATCTATTAACTCACCAAATAAATAAGGAAGGGGAAGCCCCGGCCTAAGAAGACAGCATAAATAAACCAAATCAGAAAGGGAAGGAAATGACTGGACAGGACAGACCGGCAGACTGGCAGACAAGGGGGCGGGGCAGGTGATAGAAGGTGTAGAAGGATGTGTAGCAACTAGCATTCTCTATATACTATGTTAATATTCAATGAGTGTTTGGCTGCTCTCTCTCTCTCTCTCTCTCTCTCTCTCACTCTCTCTCTCTTGTGGCTGCTTCAAAGGTTAAGTAGCTGATTCCAGGAGTGGAAGAGTGTGGGAAGTCAAGTTAAGGACACACTTGACTGCCAAAGGCTCTTCAGAAGGACTCCTTCTTGAGCCGAAGCAGGAAATGGAAATGAAATGTTCGATTTTGATAAGTCACATATTTAGTCAAAGGTTTCTCTCTTTGGCTTTTTTCGACTCTTGTTCACTCTAATTGAAATCGGTTTGCCATTGCCATTGACTGCCTGCCGCATGCCGCTCGACTCTTCTCTGACTAATCAAAACAACAATCGATGACGTGACCAGGCCAAACCAGAGATAGAGATAATCAAATGCTTGTGTAAATATATGGAAATACACACACTCATACATACACATGTGTGTGTGTGTGTGTGTGTGTGTAGTAAAGTATGTTAAAGTTGTCTCGTCGTCTTAGCTATTTAGTTCATTGTCATATGCAAAGTCGTTCAAGTCGATTTGCTTACGTTACATATAAAAATACAACTCGAATTGCTCGACAATAGTTCCACATTTTAATTAATTATTCAATAAATACATAAATCTATTTTTCCACAATTATCACATCACTTGAAGACGTTGGCAAAATGCCACATAGGCACATGATAAGAGACAAAGATCTTTTTGTAAAGCCTTTTCAGGCTCTTTACACAATTTAATGCCATTAAAATGTAAAATTTATGATGAGCACGTGAACCATGCAGAGAATATATCACTTAACATTTTCACTCATTGCTATTTTCGTATATCAAAGAGAAACATTTCGGTTTTAATTCTGAGGAAATAAGAACAACCCATTTTTTGTTTTCCTTTTGATATTTCACCATAAACATTTTCAATAAATTATAGAAAGTTATGACTTTAAATATGGCAACAGAAACATTCAAAATAAATATGTACATATATGCAAAGATTAGTTTCAGTTTCGACACACAGGCGACATTGTGAGAGACTTTTGTGAGAGAGTGTGCCAAAAATGAGAAAATTTCAAGTTCATGGACCTGTCTGTCCATCTGTGTGACTCGTCTAGGAGGGGACAGCAAAAAGCTTCCGTTTCACATCATTTTAGTTAGCCCCACGTCAACTTCATGTGAAAACCTGATATAGAAAACCTCAAAAAATCTCAATATGTATAAGAATTATTGGGCTCATGCAAATAAACTCATAAACATCGGTGTTTAAATCCAAATTATACACATTAACCATAATCCATAATCCATAATTGATATGTTTATGCAGAGTTTATAGACCGATTACAAAATAAGTTTTCAAATTTTTTTGAAAACTACACAGTTTACGGTTAGTCCAAACTCGTTTTCCATTAGCCAAAAGCAATCATTTTATATGGGAAACGATTATTAAGGAAAATTATCAGCAAATGGTAACCGAACTATACATACACTGATTAGTTGAATTGACTTTGGCTTTCCACTTATCAAAAAAGTGAAGACCCAAGAAGAACATATCGTCTCGTTCACCAATATTGATTAGGAATATATATAAGTTGGCTTCACATGACAAACATCTTCAGAATTGACCCACAGTCGAGTCTCGATAATTCGAAATGGCAAGGGAACAGATTTTCTTTACGAATTACACAAGTTTTCGATTTACCGGGTTTTCCATTCCAACGAAGTTTTTTCAAGGGACATATTGAGGTTTTAGATTTAGCGGCGTACGAATTATAGAGACTCGACTGTACTTCTCATAAGCGAAAACGAAACTGTAATCAAATATTTGGTTTATGTTACAGTGACTAAGTCGAAAATCGATTAACTATGTATAATGCTTTGCTTCAAAAGACAAAATGATTCACATTTCTGATTAATTAGGCTTACACGCACAAACACACACTCATGTTATCGCCCATTTATCTGTTGAGTTACATCTTCCATTTAGCTAACAAGCAAGCTTAGTCAGAGAAACTAGTTCTAGTTTCCACTTCTAGCTACAAGTTATGCCCCATTCCTCTTTGATTTAGTTGCAAATCGTATGTAGATACGTCAAATTGATGTCTAATGGAAAAAAAATAAAAATTATAAAGCCCAAACTTGCATAAATTTTGTGTAACGCTACACAAACAGCTGGAGGACAACCACAATCGAATCCATTATATGAGTATAACGAAACCAGATCTCATATCGTATAGGAAAAATCTTTTCCAGTGGCCAAAACAAATTGAACATGATCAAGATTTATGCAGCTGACAATTTTCCACAAGTATTTAGTTTTAGGTCTGCATATATAAATGAATTTTGCATAACTTTTTGTTTTGGTTCGATTGTTCGACCTGTCTATATCGATAAAGAGTCGGGAGCCTGCCAAGTTGGCATCAAATCGTATCACACACAATGCATGCCAATTAATTAAGACTTGGCACACTCGGTAGCTTAGTTATTTCTTTCTTTCTGCCTCCGCCTCCGCCTCTGCCACTGTCGCCAACGCCAAGTCTCATTTGGCTAATTGTCTGGTGGTCGGGGGTCGGGGGCTCTGGCTTGATTAAACTGGCCAGATTAAAAAATGCCAAAAAACCGACCAATCTCCCTCTGTTAGATGACAACATGAGATTGAGTAAAACGGGTTGCGCTTGCGCCTAAGAAGAGTGCCGCCAATTATTGTTAACACACGACGTTTATTATAGCCACCGCGCCGTGTGGGCGGAGCCAACACCAACCACGAAGCAGAGTGACGCCAGGTGACGGCGCTAAGTGTTTTGCATAAATTTATAATTGATATTATTAAGACGCTTTTCAATCGTTTTACCCACTCAATGAGCAAGGGCAATTAAAAGGCATGCTGACAGATCACTTATTAAAAAAGACAACGACAACAACAACAACTGATGAAATTATTAACGAAAACTATGCCAAAGTCTTCTCTTACTTCTTGCGAATTGAACATTTTGAAGTCGAGGGAAAACTTGTCTCAGTTTGTCTGCCCAACATTGTTGAATGAGAGTTCTTATCTAACATCTTTCACTTTCCATGGCTCTAAACTCTTGACGAAATGTTTGTTTCTTTTGCATTGTCCAGTCGATGAATCTACAATGACCTTTTGATTTGCCAATTAAGAACGTTTAATTTAAGGATTTCGATCTTTAATTCCAATATCAAATACAACCCACTAGTTAGATTGTGTTGTTTGGTGAAGGGAGGGAGGTAAATCCGCCACCGATCTGTATAACTCAAATAAGATATATCCTCTTTCGATATCGAAAAGCGACACATTATCCCCATTAATCCCCATAAACCCCTTCTCAAGCTTCTTTTCCTATATCATTGGCTTATAAATAATTGAAAACATTTTGTAAGTCGATCTTTGGGCTAACGTATACAGATATACAGATAGGCTATATAGTAAGCCGATTTTCTGTTCTATTTTCGTATAGTTTTGTTCCACTGTGCATATGACTTGGCAATTTAATGGATCTCAGCGATTTGTTTCTATATTTTGTTGTTTTCATTTTGTTCTCCTTGTATTATATTGAATTTTTATTGTGCATAAACATGACCCCCACCTGACCAGAGGAGACAATGGCCATTGTCCTCTCTCGCTACAAAGAATCATCTGATGATGATCATCAGAGAAAATGGCAACAAAAGTGCGTAAATGCCAAATAATAAATTAATGTGTTGCAATTCCAAGGGCAGGTAGTTTTCTGTGTTCATCATTAACGATGAGGATGATCATCATCATGATTATGATAATGCAGTTGGCTTGGCTGTTTTTTTTGTTGTTGTTGTTGCGTTTCGCGTGGGTTAAAATGAAATAACAAAATTCTCTGAATTGTGGCCTGAGCGTTTTCTGTCTCTGCGGGACTCGCATGAACTTTGTTTGTATTTGCTCATAAACATTCAAACATATATAAATATATTTATGTATTCATGTTCATTCATCCGTTCGTTCAATGAACTCAAACTAACTCAGATGTTTATTCAAACATTTAATTCAAAATTAGCATAAATACCTTTGAGCACTTCGATTTAGTTGCTGACATTTTAACCAACGAGTGATTATCTTTGTTATCCCATCTAAAGGAACGTTTCTTATCTTCTTCAATCAACAGATCTGCATCCATTTTAATATCGAGGTGGGCGAATCTCAATCGTAGTTCCCATTTCATCGTCAGCGCGTGAAAATCATTTAGATGGTAAATTTTTTCAAGATTATTATCACAAATTCAAAGTGTCTTTTGATTTCTGTTTTACAGCCAATGCGGAAGCCAATTTGAATAGAAAAACAAATTATCATTGACTCGATTGGAGACGAAAACTCAAGGCGAATTGAAAACAAGTGAATTGTGAATTTTCCGAATCTTGCTCTAAACACCTCCAAATTTCTTGGGTCTTTCGCACTTGGCTTTGATCGTGGGAAAGGAGAAGCCAACTATTTATTTATGCACATCATTTTTGTAGAGTTTTATTTACTGAGTGAAGCCCACCAAGTGGTTTTGGCCAAGTGTGGCTAATCTTGGAAAGGCCCGCATCTGTAGGCCTTGCCATGGCAGTTGCAGTTCCGCTCGGCTCCGCCCACAGACAGATAATTCACGTTAATACCGAAGAGCTGAATCTTGCCCAATCAATTTGAAGCCCATCTTTCTCTTCTCGGCGATGCATTTTGTGTGTTAAACCAAGCCAAAGCCGAAGCCAAAGCCAAAGCTCGCTTTGCATTTGGTCTAAGAGTTTTTCTTTCACATCTTCTTTGCGTTGAATTTAGTCCGGGTTTTCCCCTCATATTTTTGTATTAATAACAAAATGTGAATACGTTCACGTATGTCGAGTTAATCAGGCAACAAGTTGTACGAACATGTGCTTGCACACACACACACACATACAGAGAGAAATATATGTGATGCCTGTTTTTGATTTTGTCTACAGCTGCTAACCATTCACAATCAGACACACCAAAACTATGTGCCTCATTGTGCACCCATTTGAGATCCCTTTCCGTTCGATGCATGCCACGTTTTTGCCATGGGTCTGTATGAAAGTTGTGCGAAATATATTTGTACTTAGGAACAAAGCCTGCAAAACATTTTCAATTCATTTTCAACTTTCCGAAACAAGCAAATGCCAATTTTTGAAGTAATCCTTCTTTTTCACGAAGTTCTTGGGCATTCCTCATATTTTATTGATTAGCTGCCTCCTTGAGAAGTTCTGTATCAACCCACGTGATGGCATTTTTTGATGATAGCTTCAGTTTTTTTGCTGTTCTAGAGTTTGGTGAGTCAGCCTCAGAGCTTATTACATGACAACATCCAAAGAACATGTCATCCAGTAGAGTCCAGTAATTTGCATTTTTATACCATACACCCATAGGGTGAAATGGTATATTAAAGTCGCCAAAATGTATGTAACAGGCAGAAGGAAGCTTCTCCGACCCCATAAAGTATACATATTCTTGATCAGTATCAACAGCCGAGTCGATCTAGCCATGTCCGTCTGTCCGTCCGTCTGTCCGTCCGTCCGTCTGTCCGTCTGTCCGTCTGTCCGTCCGTCCGTCTGTCCGTCTGTCCGTATGAACACCTAGATCTCGGAGACTATAAAAGCTAGAGCCACCAAATTTGGAATGTAGGCTCGTGTAGTATGTAGAGTGATCAAGTTTGTTTCAAAATTTTGCCACGCCCCTTTCCGCCCACGCAATTCAAAAAAAACGTTTATCTCAAAAACTATTGCAGCTAGAGACACCAAATTTGGTATGTATATTTGCATAGTAAATGCGCACATTTTGTATGTAGAAAGTTTTTGCCACGCCCCTTTCCGCCCCCGAAATTTGAAAAACTCGATTATCTCCCGTAATTTTTTACCTTGTGCAATCAAATTTGGCACACTTAAATTTGATACTAATACCGAGCAAAATACCAAATTTGATGAAAATCGGACAAAAAATAGCTGAGTTATGCATATAAACGTTTTTGCATAAGGCCTTTGATGGCCGTTGGCGGGTGGGGGCGCTAGGGTGCTTATATGCATAAGTGCGCGAGATACTGAGATATGCTTGTAACAAGCATGTGAACAGAATTGTGGAAAATAGGCAAATGCATTAGTTATTACAAATTTGAAATATTTGTTTTACTGGTGTATGGTATACCCAAGTCGGCGAGACGACTTACTTACTTCATTTTATTTCTGTTTTTGTTTTTGTGTTAAAAACGACTTTATACTTTATAATGTGAGTCACAACAATTAGTAATATTTGCAATTTTGTGTTGTATGCTTTTTGATGTTTCTATTTGGGCTAGGCCGACCGACAGGCCCCCCTTCCCACCCATCAACACTCACACTCTTGGCGAGGGGGAGTGCTAAACAATTGGCATAGTTTTTCTTTTGGTTTGTTTGTTGGGTTGTTGTTGTTGTCCTGTGACAACATCAGGACCAGTTCCATATTCAGTTCCAGTTTCCTTCGACGGGCTGCAATTTTTTGTTATATGTTTCATGTGTTTTTCCTGCCGCCGTCATGAATTAGCAACAACAACAACCACGACAAAAAGAGAACTTTGTTGATTGTCAACCATGTCAGAGAAAACCTCACACACACACACACACACACACACACAGACATATATATTTCTATTTGTTGTTAAAAACTTACTTTTGCCTCACTCTCTCGTTCTCGGTCTTATCTGAGTGACTGAACTGAAGCATTTGCCATTTAATTAGAACTAAATGAAAAGTGGAAAGCTGCACAAAACCCGCATGGAAATTTAATGTCATCAAAACGACAAAATTAAGGTGGAAAATTAATTCCGAAATGTATAAAGAATAAGATCAAAAGAAAAAAGTTGTTAAACAATCCACGACATAAATATATAAGCATTTCTTAAAACGTTTTAGGCCAAATCTAATTCCAAGTCTAATCACATAGGAAGACAAATTTTGATGACAAATTTCAGTGCTCGATTATTTGTGTTTTTTTTTGGTTTTTTTTGTATATGATAAAGCCATCAAGAAACGCTTTTGGTTCCGATTTGATTGGAAAGGTCGACAAAGGCCGTTTCTATACCCTGCACTGATAGTCACTAAGGGTGGGCATATTAGGCCAGGTTAAATCTTTAACATTTTATTTGGAAATGCTAACTAAAACACCAAAAAAGGAGATTCTACTGAAATATTCTGCTCTTCGGGCAATGGAAGAATCCTTTTAGTATATACAGTAGAATCCGGCTATAACGACGCTCAAGGGACCGCCGATTTACGTCGTTATAGCCGGATATCGTACTAACCGGAGGCCCTTTCATATAAGTTTGTATTGGGACCAACCAATCACTCATCGAACCTTAGTCGCTATAACCGGACGGACGTTATAAGCGGAGTCGTTATAACCGGATTCTACTGTATGAAGATATACATATTTCTGACCAGACAGGGTATATCAAAGTCGAGGCTTCATTTCTATGGTTTTACACTAACCGAATGACTTAATAAATTCAATGAACTCTCTCTCTCTTTCTCTCTCTCTCTCTCATCATCATCATCATTCATTCATCTCAAATAGAAACACTTGTGTCTTCAGCTGGTTTCCACCTGTAGTTGTCATTGTTCCTAGCATACTTTGAGGAACTAATTCAAAAAAACAAACTAGTCCAGATTAGCCTAGATTAAATGAAGAGCGACTTACAGCCAAAAACATGTGATGCAGTTTTAAAACAAACTAATAAACTAAAACAGAATGCAATCTACACTCAGCAGATTCAGGGCTAAATGATGAGAATGAAGTTGACTTCTTAGGCGAATAACCGATTTGTATCCTGCTCACAAATAAAGTCCTTCAGGTGCATACGGATATATTGAATAAAGAGCAATGGCTAATGAGTTTCTCAATGGATTCTGATCGTCTGTGGAGCTACTAGCCAAGCCGCTCCTTTAGTGGCATAATTTTAATTCAACGGAAATTGAATCTGACAGCGTCGGCGGATGGCGGGTGATGGCTGCAACTGAAACGACGCGTCGCGTCGTCGATTAAGCAATATGCCAATGTTTTCCTACTAAACCATTAAGCAATTCATCTTTTGGCATTAACTGTTTGTGTGAATTGTTTTGTGGAAAGGGCAATAACCATCAAACGAAACGTTCTGTCCATAAATGAAGACATTTTTGGAATATTTGATATCAATATTGATCATAGAAGTGAATAACGAACTGTGGACAGAACCAATGACATTTTTATACACAGGAATTTTGTGGAAAGTGATTTGAATTTGGAATTCTCTTTGAGTAAAGCGATTTAATTATTTAAATGGCAACCAAACAGATTAATTTCCCACTTTCCCACTTAATGGCTTTGGTTTGAGGTTTGGGGTTTGGGGCCTGGGAGTGAATTGGGCACCAAATTCCAGACTTAACTTGTATGTCACACCAGAAGGATCCAATGCGAAGTAGACACGCTCGATCCTTAATTGTGAGATAACTATGCTCAAGATCAATCACTTTGTTTAGTTAGTTAGTTAGTTTAGTTAAGCTGGGGACCTTTAGGCTAGTTTAGGTTTCGTGATCCTTTAAGCTGTTTCTTTGCCACAGCCAAGTCTATTAAATTGAGCCAAAGACTTGGTTGCTGGGGGTTTTCAAATGCTGTTTCCCTTCTTCTTCTTCTTCTTCGTATATTTGTTTTAAAACCTACTTCTTAATCAGCTCAACAAATATGCTTAGTTCATTTGGCAGTTCGTTGCCGTTTGTCTCGACGGTCGATAATGTTTTTTTTTCTCTGTCTTTTGTTTTTTTTTCGTATTTGTTTTGTTTGTTTTATAGTATTTTATTTGTCTATGGCCATGAATGAATGGAAAGTGATATGAGAGTGAGAGGGAAAGAGAGAGCGACGGTCAACGACGAAAGAAAACTATGCAAAAAAAAGGGCGTAAGGGGTTAAAGAGCGGACTGGGAGGGTCAGGGGGAGACGAAGGCATAGTTGATAGCCAAACCTTGTACATATATTATTTAATAAGTAAATAAAACAAATGCTTGAGTTGAAATTATCGAATAGTCTCGAATGCACAGACAGCCAAATCGAAATGGGCAATATCACTTTAGTCCATTCAAATGGCTATATACTATATATATGTATATATCTGGGGTGTGGGTCTCTTTCAAGTGCCTTTTATGGTCCAAACGAAGAAAAAAAAAATGATCTGCAGCCACGACTTACCTTATAGGCTATAGGAATTGCGCAAGATATTGAATTCAAATATTCCCAGGACCGATCGAAGCAAAGATAGATATCTTAATGCAGCATCTCCTCTGCCCTTCGCTCCTCTCCTCGCAATAGATGGGCGATTGGACTAACTCCTTGCTCCTCCTTCTTCACTCTCTTCTTACACTTTCTGACTTTGCACTGTACACTCTCTTTATCAAATAGTTGCAGGCTATTGGAAATTGAATGATTTTCTTTCATAAAATTGCAAAACTAGAAACCAAAAAAAAAACTACTTTTTTTCAAAACATAACGGTAAAATTTACGCACATTTTGTTTGTTTGCCGTTAAGATTCTACTCGCTCTGCACGCTTTCTAGGCTCTCGCATACGATTCGCGTATGGTTTTGCTTTGGGGCCCGGTTTGTTGTTGCTCGCCCAGCAGACAAACTGAAACTGAAATTGAAACTGTGAGGGAGACACCGGCGACAGCGCTGTAGCTTTATTTTTATACCCTGCATCCATAGGGTGAAATGGTATATTAAAGTCGCCAAAATGTATGTAGGGAGAAAGAAGCTTTTCCGACCCCATCAAGTATACATATATATTCTTGATCAGTATCAATAGCCGAGTCGATTTAGCCATGTCCGTCTGTTCGTCCGTATGAACGCCTAGTTCTCGAAGACTATAAGAGATAGAGACACCAAATTTGGAATGTAGGCTCGTGTAGTAGTGTAGTGATCACTCTAGTTTGTTTCAAATTTTTGCCACGCCCCTTTCCGCCCCCGGAATTCAAAAAAAACGTTTATCTCAAAAACTATTGCAGCTAGAGACACCAAATTTGGTATGTATATTTGCTTAGTAAATGCGCACATTTTGCATGTATAAAGTTTTTGCCACGCCCCTTTCCGCCCCCCGAAATTTGAAAAACTCGATTATCTCCCGTAATTTTTGACCTTGTGCAATCAAATTTGGCACACTTAAATTTGATACTAATACCGAGCAAAATACCAAATTTGATGAAAATCGGACAAAAAATAGCTGAGTTATGCATATAAACGTTTTTGCATAAGGCCTTTGATGGCCGTTGGCGGGTGGGGGCGCTAGGGTGCTTATATGCATAAGTGCGCGAGATACTGAGATATGCTTGTAAAAAGCATGTGAACAGAATTTTGTAAAATAGTCAAATGCAATAGTTATTACAAATTGGAAATATTTGTTTTACTGGTGCATGGTATACCTAAGTCGGCGAGACGACTTACTTAGTTCATTTTTTTGTTTTCGTATGTGGGGGCGACGCAGACTTTGACGTCGCTGCTTTCATTCTCGTTCTCTTTCACTCTCTCACTGTCAGTCCTACGATTTGCATTGCTGCTGCTACTGTTGATGCTGCTACTGTTGTTCTTGTAAAGGGGAGAGAATGTAACTGGAGAGGGGCTGTGTTGCTTTATTTTGGCATTCATTTGCAAATGCGATTCATTTAACAAATTTCCCTAAAATCGGCATTTGATTCATAAGTAGCTGGCACTGAATTCTACCGAACAATATTCTTCAAATCCTCTTAAAATCTAATTAGGAAATAATTTTCAAAATCATTTCCAGTATTTTGACCATTTCCTTTTCACAGTTAAAGCTATTTGCAAGACTTTTTAACCAAAATTCATCGGAATTAAATTTAATAGGATATATTCCCTCTTACTTATGAAAGAACATATTCAAATTTGCTTGTCTTTCGTTTCATTAGAAAGATGATTCAACTCAATCAATTTCTGACTCTTTGGTTTTTACTCTTTCTTTCATGTGTTAATTCAATTTTCCAACCTAAAATTTTGTTGCAAAGACTTTTGAGAGTTTTCCAACAATTAAGAAGGAGTGAATCAATTATTTTGCCTCTTGCACTTTAACCATGGACCAATAAGTTGAAACTTGTTTTATTTGTTTTCTTGATTCAGCCGCTTCGACAATTTTCTGTGTGTGCTTCCATTTTTTGTTGTATTTTGTGGCATTTTTAGAGTTAGTGCAAAAAACAAAAAAAAAACAACAAAAAACAAACTTCAGGTGCACTTGAGACTACTGAAAGCGGCTTGGCTATAAATAGGACCAAAAGTGGCAGCAGCAGCAACAACAACAAGTAAGGAAGACACTTTGGTTACATTTCCAACTACCAGAAATTAGTTCCCAGGCGGCCTGATAAACTTTTTACCCAAAGACCAAAAGGCAGTCAAGCGGCTAAGTAAAAACGGAGTAAAATGTGGGGACATCTTAGGATGTGTGCCGGGGGGGGAAGGGTGGCCAACTTGAAGTCAATATATGGAACATCTGCCCCGGCTCCCACATGCATGACTCTCTCCGTGTGTCCCGCCAGGCAAGTTAATTTTAATTATTTATATGTAATAAAACTAAGCATAATTTTCCAAAAAAAACGGTAAGAAAGGAAAAAAGAAAACCGAGAGAAAACTAAACTAGTAGAGAAATAAACCGAAACGAAACGAACCGAAACAACTTTAACGCACTTTGGCGCCTTCATTTCAAATTCTATAAATAATTTCAAAAGCAGTTTGATATGAACTGAAAAGGGTTCATCGGGGCCAGCCAAAAGACAGCGGGGGAGGCTGGGCGAAAGGCGGCAAAATAATAAAATGAAAAGCATGAAAAAGCCGGAAAAATAGAAAACACATTCATACAAGTTGTTGGGTGGAATGGAAATCCCCCCCAAACTCCCCAAAAAAACAAGAGCGCCATGGCTATGGGACCAGGGAGAGCAGAACGCAAGAGAACGTTAGACAGAGACGGAGCGAAAGAGAGCAGAGACAGCGACTGAGACAGTGCTGACAGTTTTGACTAGGGCTAGTTTTGGCATTTTTTTGAAGTAACTGATACAACAAGGACTTCATGTCCAACTTATGTATACAAATCTACTCTATATTGGATTTTAAATACACTCAAATCAAAAATTCACATGATGAAATAATCGAAGCCCAAGTATTATTGAAATTCTCAAATATTATTAATGTACTTTTGAAATAGTTCAAAACATTGCGTTGAAAAATATGATAAATCTCTACAACACAAATATGTTAAATGATGACGATGTTAAACTGAGATATTTAACTGTGAAACTTGTCCTAACCTTATTATAGAGTATCAACAACTCACATTTTCTATAATCACAAAAGAAATGTCATTTTGTTCCTTTTAAATTCACATTAAGAGATTTGGCTATAAACGGCTAATTCCTTAGCCTTTTTATCCGCAACGTGCTTGGCGCTAACAGCATGCCGGCTAACGACGACTGCGACGGCGACAGCGAAGCCAACGCTGCGTATGCGTAACTATAACTGTAAGTGTAGTTCTGCATCTGCCCCTGCCCTTGTGCTTAACGTCTCGTTTGTGCTTATCAGAAAACCATTTTGCAAGCATAAACTTGATTTTAAAGAGAAAAGGAGAGAGGGTGGGCATTTGCAATTGCTGCTGTTGTTGTTGGTAGCTGGTGGCTGATTGTGTTACTCCTCTTTTTTTTAACGCCGCCCCACCAACAATTGTTTATTCAAGCAGCATCATCGGTTCATGCATGCATCCCGCCACCCTCTCCTCCTCTTAGCAGTGCCTAACAAGTGCCTGCATGCCTGTGCATTCATTCAGTCTGTGTTTGTCTGGTGGCGCTGCCTTCACTGTTGTTGTTGTTGTTGTTGCTGTTGTTGGCAATGTCTAGGCTTAAACGGCTTTTAACGCCACTGAATCAGCAGCAGCAGCGGCACCAGCCATGTAATTGTAATCTGTTTAATGGCCATTGGACACTGGACATGAGGGACATGGAGGTTATAAATTTTTTCACACGCAAATAATTTCCCTTTAGCTTTGGTTTTTTTTTTCCTTTTTCTGTGTGCTTTGTATTTGCCATTTGCTCTGAAAATGCACCTGTTGCACTCGCTTGGAATTTAAATAAAAATTTTAAAGTTTGAACCAAACATAAAAAAAAAACAAAAAATTTAAGCCATTACTTTGGTTTTACCGTTTTTCGCATACCCTTTGCAAAAAGTGCCAAAGTATTTGAGAATGTTACATTTCACAACACTGAAGATGTTCGATGGGATGAGGAGAGGGGGAGCCAAAGATTTCTTATAAGAAACCTTAGTGCAATTGGTATACCCCTTTTCTAGGGTATTCAGCAAACGCACGAAAGAAAAACTTGTTTGGCTAATTTACATAAGCCAAAAGAGGCACCCAACAAACTCCAAGACAACTTCCAACCAACTTCAATGCGACATCTTTTAAGACTTTTGTTAAATATTGCAAATTTTTATTTGAGGTCATTATTGTTTGGTTTCGTTTCGCGTTTTGTTTGTTTTTTTCTTATGTTGGCAGGCACTTTCGGTCACCAATTATTTTTTTTATATTTTTGTTTTTAAATTTAGTTATAAAATTTTCTTGATTTTTATTATTGGTTTTGCTTATTTATGGTATAAGAGGAAATTGTTTTTCCACTAAACTTTTGGGCCTACTCAGTTGGTGTCTTAATTTTCATTTTGAACGTTTGGCATTTAGTTTTATTTGTTTTTTTTTTTGATTTTGTTTAAAACGCAATTTTCAGATCAGTGTTAAATAATGTGGGTTGAGGTGTGGGGGGGGCCTCAAAGTTATGCAAAAATTTAACTACTTTAATTTTAATTCTTTGTTAGTTGTAATCAAAAGTTGATTAGTTTTATTGCTGGAAATTCTTAATAAAATTGTTTTCTCATTTTGTTTTAACGGATTTTTATGACACTTCGAGGCCTAAAATCAAGTATCCGTTCGTTTTTTTATTAACATATTTTTAAGCATCTTTTTTTACTCAAAAAGTTTAAATTTAATTGCTTTGGCGAAACCAGCTATACACAGCAAAAAAACAACAACAACGAGAAAAATCATTAAATATTTTTAAGACCGTCTTGATCCATATTAGACAATAGACGCAAAATAAAAAAGTTCTCAACAAATGAAATATTATGATCTTTGGTGATATAATTTTGTTTGCTGAAACCGGTTGGATTTTAAGGTTTTGTTGATTAGCATAAAACAAGACGGCAGCGGCGTTTACTAGTTCTAATCTATGGCATATCTGAATCGTTTCGACTTAATTAGGTGAAATATGCATTAAATTTGCATAGCAATAAATTTGGAATTTGAATTTTTAACGTTTTCTTAGAGTGTTGCCATATCGCTCAATAAAGTTAATTGCCTAGTTTATGTTGGGAAATTATACGAATACTGGTGACAGTTGGGTAGAAAAAAGTCAACAGATGGCGGCACTGTGAGGTAATTTCCCGGTATTCGAAATTACTGGGAAATATAAGTACAGGTCGATCATACTTCCATCTCGCTTGCACACTAACTCGCGTAAAAACAAAAACAAACGCAGAAACAAAGAAAAAAGGCTCAAATTAATCAAAATTACCCCCCACCAAATGAGATGAGCTCCTGGCGCGAGAGTCTGACCAGCATACCTGGCACAGTGGCTCAATTTATAAACGAAAACGCCACCAATTATTTGTCAGCAAGTATCACGCCCACAACCAGCAGCAACAGCTCAACGGGAACAGCTGGCGGCGCCGATGGCTCCGAGGAGAATCCCTCCCTTGGTGGGGATCACAAGGTACGCCAGGGTGGCGGATTAAGAGAAGGAGACTCCATTTCAAAGATTTTCTTACATTTCTGCAGTCCCTGCCCATACCCTTGTCCCTGGTGAAGGAGCAATGGCGCTTGATTTTCACATCCGATGCCAATATTCAGGATCTACAGGCGGCCATTGCCCATTGCCGAGATTTGGTTCTACTCAGCGAAGAATGCAGCGAGGAACGTCGCTGGCTAGTGCGTCATTTGGTCGATTTGCGTTACTCGCTGAAAGAACTGGAGGAAGCCACCGATGCAGAGGATGTGGTCCTCATGAATGCCATCAAATCGGTGGTTGGCCATCATTTCGTGCCCCATCATCCGCATCCGAACCGCCTGAAGGCGGCTGCCAAACGGAACTATTGTGATCATTGTTCCCGCATCATTTGGAGCGTTGTCCAGGCATCCTACATCTGCAGCGATTGCAACTACATAGTGCATCAGAAATGCATTGACAGCGTGAAGCGAGTGTGTGCCCATGTCCTGGTCTCGGAGAGGAAACAACCCATATCCGAGATCTGCCCGGAAATCGGTCTCTCCGAGCAGAATTATAAATGTGCCGAATGTGAGACTTCTATGAATTTCAGTAAGTAGAAAGAGACAAGAGACTCTTCGTTCCTTCCTTTTCATCATCATCGACTCACATCTCTCCCATCTCGGCCGCAGAGAACACCTGGATCGAGCCCAGATTATGCGACTACAATGGTCTCTACTACTGCCCCTCATGCCATTGGGGTGATACCTTCTCGGTGCCCGCCCGCATCATACACAACTGGGATTTCACCTCAAGGCGCATTTCTCGTGCCTCACTCCAGGAGATTCACTTGTTTCTAAACAAGCCCCTCATACGACTCGAAGAGGAGAATCCCAAACTGTTTGTTTTCGTCGAGAAACTGTGCGCGGTCAAGAAGCTGCGTCAAAATCTTGTTCATATGCGCCATTATCTGGCCGCTTGCAAGCAGGCAATGGATCAAAAACTCGTCGATCATCAAATGGGCAATCGGCGACATCTCTTGCAGTCGAATGAGTTCTATTCACTGAGCGACTTGTTTCAAGTGGAGTCTGGTGCTCTGGCCGAGTTCTTGCAATCTGTCTTCAAGGCATTCAATCAGCATATACGTTCCTGTCCCATGTGCTTGGCCAAGGCTTATATCTGTGAAATCTGCAGCAATAACGAAGTGATATTCCCCTTTGACGATGGCTGCATCAAATGTGATCAATGCAATTCCATTTACCATCGAGTCTGTTTGACCCGCAAGAATATGATATGCCCCAAGTGTCGCAGGATACAGGAGAGACGTATACAATTGGAACGTATCCTAAGTGTAGACGACGACGACGACGACAAGGAGGGGCAGGAAGTTGGTGTGCAAGTGAAACCACCGTCAAAATAACCTAAATTGCATTACTTGATTGAGGTGAACTAACAATCTTCTTCCCCCTGGTTCCATCTTACAAATCCCTCGATATATCTCGTTTTTTTCTTCATTTCAGTTGGAGAAAGACTGCAAATCTTTGACTGTCTTTGGAGAGGGGTGGGTGGGGGCTTTCAAAATTGTTAAAGTGTTTTTTCTACATGTTTAACATTTTATTGTAAAATGTTTTAAATATAGATCTATATGTATATACATACTTACGACTTTGTTTGTCCTTCTTAATTAGCCTTCTTTCCATATTTCTCACGTTTGTGGAATTTACGTGGATTTAGGCCATAGGCCTTAAGACGATCATCTGTAACGGCTCCTTCTGGTCCTCTTCGCTGGTTGTTGTTCTTTTGATTACGGAATTTATTCTTTGCTTTGAATTGTTGATCCTTTTTCAATGGCATTCTACCAGCTACTCCTGCCGAGGTGGCCTTCTTGAAGGGATTGGCACCATTTGTTTTCGCATTTTTGGGATTAGAAGGAGGAGCAATCTTTCCCGTTCTCGTTTCAGCTTTCTTTTCACTCTTTGTCGGCTTGGATTTGGGGGCTTCAACTTTTGCTGGTATGGGTTTGGAGATCTCTAACTTTGACGGGGATTCCGCGGTCTGTTCAGCTTTCGTTTCACCATTTGTCGACGTTTCATCGCTCTCCTTGGATTTCTTATTATTATTTTGCTTTTCCTGGGCAGCGGCTTTGCGTTTTAAACGCTTTCGCTTTGATTTGGAAATGTTCTCTGTAATAGTTGGTTCAGTTGGTGTCTCTATCTGCTTGGCCTGTGGTTCGGATACCTCCTCAGCCTTTTCTTCCTCATCCGAGCTAAGAAGAGAACAAACCACATGACAGAGAGGTTTAAAAGAATGATCTTTGCTTAGCTCACCTATCGCCATATAAACTCTTGAAGATTTTCCTCTTGAGTTCTTCATTTTTGGCCTTCATTTTGTAGAGACGTTGCTCCTTCTTTTCCACGTGTTCGGGGCGCAATTGCACAGCTTTCTTTAAGCTGGCCCATTGATTTAGCTCCTTATTTTTGGCCAGTAGGATCTGAAAGTGAAGGGAGACCAATTTAATAAGGGCAATTTGTTCATTTGTATCACTTTTGCCTACCTCTTCAATGGTCAAGCCAAAATCATTTGGCGTTGTCTCCACATACTTGAAGCGACATGGCTGATCTCCAATGATATCCTCACAATCCAATTGATAATATTCATCAATATACTCGCCATAGGTTTTCTCATCTTCGGGCTTGAAGGCTGGCTTGTCGGCCTGTATCATTTCCCGGAAGCGATTTCTTCGTCCCTTGCGGCGTTTCCGACTGCTCTCAATGAGTTCCTGCTGCAATTTGTCCTTGGCCGACATGGGATCATAATCACAATCCATATTAAAGTCCTCATCCTCACAGTGGGCATCGCCATCATCGTCATGCGTTGATCTCTTGGGATCGTAGTTATCCCAATCTTCTATGGCCAATTCTTCGATATCGGAAGGACATTCGGGCTTCTCTTCACCCTCATCCACATCATAGTACTCATCGTTGAACATCTCCTGCATCCGCCGATCATGCTCCTGCGGATCAAAGTCTTCCTCAAGCTCCTCGTCCTTGAAGCCCAATTCATCGTTACCAGTGACCGCTTTCAGTTTACGTATCTTTTCCTCAATCTCTTTGCGTTTCATCTCCTTGATGATTTCCAATTCCTTCATTTTCGTGTGCTTCTCCTGCTCTTTGCGTTCCTTCAGCTCGCGACGTTTCTCCTTGCGCTTGTCATCAGTTCGCCGCAGCGATTGCTCTATGGTACGCGGATAACGCTTGACAAACTCCGCATCGGGCTCCTCGAAACGAAAATTATATTTATGCTCGAACTCCGCCTGCTTGCTCAACTCCTGCTCATCTTCGGCATCAGAAAAGGCGAGAGGAGGTGCAGATTCTCCAACAATCTCATCATAGGTGGGTATCTCGGAGGCATTTGCCTTGGCATAGCCTTTATTTAATATATAATCTCGCAGGAAACTTTCTCCCTGTGTCAGTTTCTTGCTGCTCCAGTAGTTTTTCAATGGCTCCAATTGCTGTTTATCTTGCTCCTGCAGATCTGCCTGTTTGCCAGCCAACCAGGAGGCGAAATCTTTATCCTCCTTCTCTGCTTCTGCTTTCGATTTATCACGTTTCTTGAAAATGCGTCCAAATTCTTCATCGCTCTCATCGTCGTCGGCGAGAACCTCTTTGAAGGCATTCTTCAACTGACGCTCCTCTTCAACAGCCGATGGCGACAATGGTCGTTGATCCTCTTGGTCCTTATCCCCGACATTCTCGTCTTCGTCATCCTCCTCGAACCGACCATTATTCTCAAGTATCACCTTTCGCTCATAGTCCTTAAGCGTAACCGGCTTTGATTTCTTAACTTTCTTTTTGCCCGCCACCTCGTCTTCTTCATCAGCATCCTCCTCATCGTCATCTCCATCATCATCGTTGAAGAATTTCGTCTCCTTGTCATAAATTTTGGGATCTTTGCTCTTCAGCGAAGACAGAGTTTTGAAAAATTCCTGATCAAATTTGACATCTTCATTATCTTCGTCCGATGAATCGCTGCTATCGCTGTCCAATTCGGACTCAGATACATCCAAACCCCGATCCTTGTCTGCAATTGTGGAAGGAAAAGAGAATTAGTCAAGCTGTCAATCACAAAAAGTTTCCGAAATGTTTTTACATTTTTGCAGCAATTCCTTTTTGCGCAAAATGTTATAGGATTTGGCATAGTCTTTGTTGGTAGTCAACTGTAGGTCAGCTCCTTCATCATCGGAGCCATCAAATAAATTGTTATTCATCCTTTAAAGAATCTCAATTCGCCAATTTAGTTAAATTATTGTTTATTTGTTGCGACCCACACGTGTTTGGAAAGTTAACAGCGGGCTGTTGGCATTAACATTAGAGATGGATATTTTGAAAATTTATAATCCAGATTCCCTGAAATCGTATATGTAAAGAGAATGCATACAGAAGTTGAAAAATGAAAGTTATATAGAGCTTAATACAACCAATGACTCTAAAATTTAGTTGAGAATCCATACATTCTCTTACATTCTCGTGACTGATAACATCAATATGCATAATGCTCATCTCTAAAAGAGTCAAGTGGGAACTATTAGACGTTGACCTACACTGGAACACAAATTTGTTCAATAATTATTTGTAGTTTTTAATAATCAGCCAACAAATTGTGCAACTTAAAGGACATGGCTGACTCAGAAGACACACAGACAAGTATAACCAGTACAAATACAATCGCCACGCCGACACCTGCTACGGATAAAGACAAAAGTAAACTCACCGCACACTCCGACTCTTTTCCTCTACTGTTCCTAATCGCTTATCATGTTTCCAGTTTGCATTTTGTTAAATGCCACAGGAAATGTACCAATTATCAAAAAGCGGACCTGGACCGTGGATCCGAATAAAACAGTCAGCTGGATACAAAAGTTTATACACAAATACCTGAAATTAGATGCCAGCGAACAAATTGTGAGCACAAACTACGTTTAAAATTGAAACTTGTCTATAATGGTTTTCTTTTTTTTATAGTTTCTATATGTAAATCAAACATTTGCCCCCGCACCAGATCAAATTATAAAGAATCTGTATGATTGCCATGGAACAAATGGCAAATTGGTTTTATATTACTGCAAGAATCAGGCCTGGGGCTAGAGAATTCGCCGTATTTGACCTTTCCTTAAAGATTTAAGTATTTATTTGTATATTAAACAAAATGTAGAGAACAGATAACAGAGCTGAGGCATTTCATTAAGTTATCATTTTATTTCACTCTCACCTAAAGTTTTGAGGCCTAAAAATTATAAAACAAAACGTTGCAATTGCTATAATTGGTTAATCACCGCGCAGTGCCTCCAATTCGTCAGCAGCCTCTTTGGAAATCCTGTGATACTTGGCCACTGTTGGACGATAATAATAGGCCTGGTAATCATTTCGCTCAGACATTTTGCGGCGCACTTCCTCCTCGAGTTTGCTATAACAAAACGAGAATCGTCATTACATTTGGACAATTGCCCAAGGAGTAAATAGCCTACCGAATCTGAGCCTTTTCATTCTCCTCGAAGAGATTGTGCAAGGCCTTCTCGTAGTTTTGCTGCTGCGAGTTGAATATATAGCGGGCTATAAATCTGCTGATTGGATGCTAGAAATCAAAAAAGGAGGTCTAACGTTCATTACAATTTCGGATAAAATCTCATTCTTCTTACCCTCTCGTACTCCCAATGCTTGGGCTCATATCCCTCAGGGATTTCGGCCAGCTGAGCGGGTCCAATGAAAATGTTCGTATATAGCACCAAAGCGGTAATGGGTATCAGACCGAGCATTACATAAAAGTGCATCAGATCCTTGAACTTATCCCATTGGAAGCGGGAGGGCTTGATGGTCATATGATGATGTCCATGATCGCCGCTCATCTGGCGAAGCTGCTGCTGCAAGGCTGCCAAAGCAGGCAGAAGGAGGGTTGCGTAATGAAGGTATTTGTTATGTTTACAAGGAATTCCCAATATTCTCTTGGTGTCACTCACCATTGCGGCAGGCAGGAGTCTGAAGCACGGAGCGGTAGCGTGCGAATTGGGCTGCTGGGGCCAGCAAACGGCTCCAACCGACCATAATTCGATTTGTTATTTAAGACAGCTAAACACACGATATTTTGCAGGTGAAGGAAAAGTGAAGTTGTCAAAATGTGTTTCGATTTACAACACTGTATGTTTGAAATATATCGATAATAGTGACGACTTATCTGACTGTTACAAAAATCACAGAATGAGTAATTCCACAATAAATTATAGACCGATTTCATTATTATAATTGTTGGATTTTCCAATATATATATTATGAACAAAATATTTAAACTGTGACTGAAAATGTCATGACAAACGATAGTTACTGCCAATCATTGTGTCATCACAAAATAAACAAGTTTTTGGTCATTAATCAACACTGGTCGACCAATTGTCGTTTTCAAGTACAACAAAAACAACAAGAAGACCAAAGCAAGACCAAAACGAAGTTAAAGTCAAGTTAAATTTGTCTTGCTTAAGACAAATTGAAGAAACGTTACAACATTTATACACAGATCCTTTTTGTATATATATATATTCATATGTAAGAGGTAATTAAAATGGATAAATGTGAACAAACTAAACAAAACTACATTTAAATGGAAATCTAAAGAAAAAGTATCTCTAAATCACCCCACCTACCGACTGACAATTCGATGCTGATAAAAAAAAAAGCTCATTAGCAAACAAGTAAATAATGTTAAAACGAAACACAAATGCGCAATTTACTTGCATATTTTTTTTTTGCTGTTAGTGTGTGTATTGGTGTGTTAAACAATTTCAATTTGTTTTCCTTCTTTAAATGACAAGTTCCTGGTGATATTGCTAACAAAAAATGCCAACCAACACAAACAAACACACACACACACACTCATGCTGATTTATTCAGATAACAAAAGTGAAACAAAGCATTATAAAAAAAAAAAAGTTTACATATTTCAGGCAATTCTTTGCAGTTTCGGAAATGAAATTTTTGAAACACAAACTAACTTCCTGTTCTTACTGTACATATAGCTATTTGTGTGTGTGTGAGTGTGTGTATGCAAATACAGTTTGAGGCTTGGGCGTAGGCGTCGCCCGCCTATTTCTTTTAGCCTTAAACTTGTTTTGCCCATGTCGATTAAAGAACAATTCATTGACGTTCGATAGGCAATCGGCAATCAATCGTTGCTTGCTTATGTGTCGTCTGTGAATATAACAACAGCAGCAACAACAACAACAACAACAGCACAAAATATGAATCAGCGCGTTGGGGGTCAATAAAAATAAACTGCAGAAATGGAATGAGGAGTAAGCGAAATGGTTAAGCTGGTGCCGCTGTCGCTGTCGCTGCCTTTTGATAAGGCACTGTTAGACTCTGTGTGACGTCATCGTCTTACTCGATAGTTGGCTAATATATTCTTCACATATTTTCAGCCCCTGCCAATAAATTGCAAAACAAGAACAACAACGAAAGAAAGCTTTAACCTCCTGCAACACATAGAGTGCGAGTGAGTAAGAGAACCCAAGGGTCGGACCGGAGACATCCCACATTTGTGTGAGTGAGAGTGCGAGTGCGAGCGGCAATGGACTCGACGAATTCACGTTTCACATCACGATTACCAGGTAAGATTTTTCAATTTAAGTTTTAAATGTAAGAGTTTCTGATTTATTTTATAATCATTTTCTTTTCGTATTTTGTTGCCCGCTTGAAAAGAACTTTGCGTTTTTCTTTTTTTTTAGTTTGGCTATCTTTTTATAGTTTGTTGTTGTTTGTGTTCCGCTTTGGAATTGGTCTAACAAATTAAAGTACCGTTAATTGTTCTTAAACCATGACCCATTTGAAATAATTTACATGTAAACCGTTAGAATGAGTAGCAAGCACTTAAACGAGCATTGTCAAAGACACTGCCTAAAGCATTTTACGAATTTCATTTCTACGAACTTTCAATACTCTATTGCTTGCTTGTTCTCCTTATAAAGTAGAATTCCCGAATCGATCGGATCTCACAATCAACACCATATACTGTATATTTGCTATATGTTTGTATGTGTGTAGGGAGCCTCATTGGCCTTTGTTTTCTGTGAATTATTGTTTTATAGTTCAATCTATGCATATATAGCTCCAATATGCGATTATATAGCAAAACGATCTTTAGACCAATTGCGTGCTGAATTCTTTTCCATTCAAAAGAATGAATTTCCTATGAGTAACACTCGAAAATATTCACAGAGAAATGTGAAATAGATTCTATGGCTTTGCATTAACCAAAGTAAACTCAAGTGTTATGTGTGTGTGTGTGTGTTGGCAATCCATTTGTTAGAGATTTTTTTCAAAGCGTTGCTTCTTTATCTTTACTTTTTTTAATTGTAGCATTTTGAGGCCATTAAGACAACCAATTATAAGTAATTTAATCTGTCCTCTCCTCCCCCCACCTCCACCCCCTCAGTTTAATTGCCATGCTTTTAACCAACTATTACAACTAACCATGCTCGCCCGTAGACCATTGCCCGCTGCCCGCTGCCCGTAACCCCCGCCCTTGTCTTGCAGTCTCTGCCCCTCTCACTCTCTCCCCCTCTCTCGCTCTTTCACTAACATTAAGTAAAAGTCTTTTGCTTTTTGTGTGCTACTAACCCAATTTGAATTGTTTAAACTTAACCCAACTTAAAGAGGGCAAAAATTATGTTATCTGTGTATATAGCTTTAGACTTGATTCGTATTTGTATATTAAATATTAACTTATTTCGTTGCTCTCTCTCTCTCTATATATATATCAAAGTATGTTTTGCTAGCTGTTACCTTTATATACACAAATAAGGTATATTATATACCTTATTTAGTTGTTGTAACGTTTGTGTGTCTTGTTGTTGCAATTAGAAATTCTTTCTCTTTCCTTCTCCTCTTTCTCTCTCTCTCTCTTTTTTCTCTCTTACCAAAACAAAAAAAAAAACCGAAATACAAACGTTTTAACTAAACAATTTTTCTTCAATTCTGATTCATGTTTTTTTTTTATTGTCACTCACCCAAAAAAAAAAAAATTAATATATATATTATGCATATACATATATATATATATATATTCATATATATATATATATCTATTCCTACTCAAATCCGAAAAAACACACACAAAAAAACAAATATGTTGTTTTGCCTCAGGCCGTCAAAATACTGAAAAAAAGTGAAAAACCAAAAGCAAATTAACTTGTAAGATTCAAATTTTTGAAATTTATTAACCAACTTCAAAAAGGAAAATCTAAGAGATTAATTTTCGAAACTTTTCCTATCTCTACCACCACAAAACAAAACCAAAACTAAACAAAAAAAAAAAAAAAAAAAAAATAAAACTAAAACCGACACACACAAAAAAGGTCCTGCCATCAATTCCCTAATCGAGAATTCTGATGAGCCGCTGCCCAGTTTATCGGATCCAGTTGACTTTGAGCCAAAATTGGAGTTTGATGATACAGAACTATTGACTCCAGCAACGCTAGAGAGTGAGTAACATTAGCTTTATCTTAGATATATATATACATAACCTATTCTCTTTTTCCATCTAGAAGATGTTATGGTTGGCGATTTCGTCTTGCCAGATGGTGAGTTGTAATATTTTGAAATACATTTACCGATTGATTTATTTCATTTTCTTCTTATGTGTAGATCCCGATTTTGAAACAGAAGAGGTTGTAAATCCTCTGGAGGACGATTTCGAAGATCAATTGAGGGAACAATCAACAGATACTTTTCAAGCTCCCAAAAATAAATGTGATTTCCTGGGCACTGATAAACAAGGACGTCATATATTTGGAATCTATGCCTCAAGATTTCCAGAGAAATCTCAGCTAGAAAAATTTGTGCGGTAAGTGAAGAAGATAACCCCATAAAAATATATGGAGATGATCATAAAAGGAGCTCCGTTTAGACTTGAGATTGCCATCTCTTATATACATATATTGTTTCTCCTCATCATTTCAGTGAAATTATCAAAGAGATTGAACCGTTTGTGGAAAACGACTATATACTTGTCTATTTCCACCAAGGACTCAAAGAGGATAACAAACCATCGGCACAGTTTTTGTGGAACTCTTACAAAGAGTTGGATCGTAACTTTCGTAAAAATCTAAAGACCTTATATGTCGTCCATCCAACTTGGTTTATACGTGTGATTTGGAACTTCTTTAGCCCATTTATAAGTGATAAATTCCGCAAAAAATTGGTCTACATCTCCAGCTTGGATGAATTGCGACAGGCGTTGGGCTTGAACAAGCTGAAATTGCCGGATAATATATGTGATTTCGATGATAAACTAAATCCCAGCAATAGTCGCGGCAATAGCAAAGCAGCAGCAGCAACATCAGGAACAACATCTCCAACATCGTCGTCATCGTGTAGCAATAGTTTAAATGCACCCCGGCAGCAGCAGCATAAAATGGCGCCGACGATGCAATTTGGCGTCTCTTTGAAATTCATTGTAATGCATAGCCCCTGTCTCAATTCCATACCGCCTATCGTACGCAAATGTGTGGACTCACTGTCCATAACGGGTGTGATCGACACCGAGGGTATATTTCGTCGTTCTGGCAATCATGCCGAAATTATGGCCTTGAAGGAGCGCGTTAATCGCGGCGAAGATGTCGATTTGGCGAACGTCAATGTCCATGTCATAGCCGGACTATTGAAGAGTTTTCTACGTGACCTAACCGAACCGCTGCTGACATTTGAACTGTATGAGGAAATCATTAGGTTTCTCGATTGGCCCAAAGAGGAACGTTCACGCAATGTCACGCAATTGATACGCGAAAAACTGCCCGAAGAGAATTATGAACTCTTCAAGTATATTGTTGAGTTTCTGGTGCGTGTCATGGACTGTGAGGATCTCAATAAAATGACATCATCCAATCTGGCCATAGTGTTCGGTCCGAATTTCCTATGGTCGCGCAGCACTAGCACTTCGCTCGAGGAGATTGCTCCCATAAATGCATTTGTTGACTTTGTCCTGCAGAATCACAAAGATATCTATCTGATCGATGTCAATCAGCGTCAAACTAATGTGGTGGTTGGTTAGCACACACTTACACACGCACACCCACACACACACTCTCTAATTATGTTTTGTATATTATTTTTTGTTTGTGTTTAAAACTAAGATATAAAAAAAAAATCAACTACAACTGAATTGAATAGAAGCAACCACAGCAACAACAACAATCACAATTTTTATATTTCCAAGTTGAGATTTTACTGTATACATATATATATATATATTTATCGTTTAAAACTGTGTAATATTTTATAATAATAATTAATCCAATTTTCCCTCCCCTCTTCTTTCTTTGTGATTAACTTTATGCCTCTACTCCCCCGCCTCACCCCGCTTACTCATTTATTAATATTTATCGATGTAACGAGAGTTAATTAATATTTAATTTACCAAAGAAAACTAATTTTGTTTTGTTTTTTTTTTTTTATTTTATGGTTTCTTTAAAAGTTACAAAAAAATAAGAAGAAATCTAACTAACGCACATTCCCGGGAAAAGTAAAACGAAACGCACATACACACACACACACACAAACACACACACACATATACACACACACACACACACAAACACACATACAAAGAAAACGTAATAAGTATAGATTATTAAACAATTTCCTTATACATAGTAATTAACTTACAAATTTTATATAACAAAAAAGAAAAAAAGGGTATTGTTAAAAAATAAAAGCAAAAAAAAAAATAAAAATAAAAAAAATATGCGAAAACAAAGGCAAAAACAAAATGATAAAAAAATAAAAGTAAAATGTTAAAACAAAAGAAATATTTATTTGTTATTATTTATGTGGAAAGCTAACGGATGATAATGAATAATTTCTCAATAATGAAACACACACGTATTAGTTAAGGGCTTCAAGAGTTCATCATCGCGATCCAGATGGCCTTGTGAATCATAGAGTCATCTCTAATCAGGATGAATTATCACAACCGCAAATAATCAAAGTGTCGATTAAAACAGAACGACAACAGAATTCTGTGCTAAAAATACAAGCAAGTTACTCACTTGCTACGAGATCCTAGAATCACTTGTGTATATAAGATCAATTCGATTCTGAAATGTAATCAGTCTCGGATTGTCCCTGGGAAATTATAAACTTCTATAATGCCCACTTTATTTTGGGGGGAGCCTTATTACAGTCTATGGTTTCAAGTCAAGTGGAAAAGAATGAGAAATATCTTAGGCATCAAATTAATGCTGAATACTTGAGAGACGCTCAGTTTACATAAGAAGCCTAGAGCCAAGTCGAGCACTCCCCTGCCCTGCCTTTCAGGGCGGTTTCTGTGTACGTGGCAGACATGAGCATCGGTTCGGGCTTCAAATATCATCACTGTGACAGTCCTGCCTGGTCAGCAGTTTGTGTTTTGTTTATGTTTATAATTTTTTGTGTATACATATATCAGGGATCATGAGCATTGGAGTGGGGCCTCCACAAGACGCGCAGATTCTCAACATCGTCACCCCAGCTGAGAATCGTTTTCGTGTAAATATATTCAGTTGCATTTAGACTTTGGTTAGAAACAGCGGCGTCTGTGTGTGTTTGTTTATTTATGAAATCAAAAACAAGGGCAACAACAACAATAGTAAGTTTAACGATAGCTAAATCCAAAAAGGCAAATTTTGGATTAGTTACAATAGAAGATAAATAGAATGTCAATACCAAAACAGGTGAATTTATATAGCCAGACATCTTACAATTAGTCTAACTAATAGCGAAAGTCGGTTCTAAACTGGAGTTATCCTTTTGATACAAACACAAAACTTGAAAAACTCCTGGAAATTACCAAGACTTGGCTTGACTAGGAGATTAATCTAATCCTAAATAAACCATATTTGCCTACATACAGCGGTGGGCACGAATTTATGGACGTTTGTTGTTCTGATTTGTTTGGCTACAAAGGATTTTAATAAGAATTCGCATCAGAACAACTTACCTTTTGTTGCCTTTGATAAACAGGACTGACTGTTTTCAGGAATTAAAATCATTCTTCAATCAATTTTCAATCAAAAGAAAGGTTAGCTCAAGGTTCAAGAAACCATAGTTAATCGACTTGGATAAGGAACAAGGATTTCGTTTGTAAATCAATTTGCAATCAATTACTTTTAAGAGGACTCATAACAATCGGAGAGAGAGATTCAATTCACTTTTACTTGTCTAATTTACTGATTACTAATCGCAGCTATCAGGATTTCACTTGAAATAATTTCAAATTCAATTATTAAATTGATTTCATAAATTGTTAGAGTGCGCCCCGCCCCCACTTACAATTCTTAATTGAAATCTAACAAAGTTAAAACTCAATTTGATCATTAGATATTCATACCTTTATATGTGAAGTGGCAGCAATCCTTTACTTTATTCCTTTATGTGCCACCCTCCTTTCTCTCTGACTGCAACACAACAGGTGCACACCCAAGGCATAATAAAAATTGAAAATAACTAAAAAAGAAGGATACGAAAAGAAAATTATAAAAATAAAATGATTACAAGTGCGACGAGTCAAGGAATTTACTGTGGCCACGTCACATAGACGGAGGCAACTGACGTGTCCTTTCGCCGTGCTTCCACGCTTTGTGTGTGTGTGCGTGTGTGTGTGCGGACAGGTATACATATATCTGCTCAATGATATCTATTTGTGGGTAGTCGGAAAGCCCTCAATGCCCATGCCCCATAATTGCCGGTTCCGATGTTTTTATTCCTGTTGCTGCTGCTGCTGCGTTAGTTGCTGCTGTTGCTCCTGTTGTTGTTGTTGTTGTTATTATTACTGTGCATATATATACATAGATACATATTGTATGTATGTACATATATATGTAATATTATTAGCTAATTTTTCCCAATGCAATTTCATTCAGTTTTGGGCTGTGCAACTTAACGCGTCGCACTCGTATAAAATCGGTTTCGAATTACGTCGCGACAACGGATTATAATACGCCTTTTCATTTTGGAGGAGAGAAGGCGGCAATTGTGCCCGAATAAGATTTATTTTGTTGATAAAACGGCACACATTTGGTAATGGATTGATTACGAGCTTCCCCCCCCCCTCTCTCTTTCTCCCTCTCCATCTGACTCTCCCTGTCGTGCTCCAAATGTTTATAAATACAAATCAAATTATGCTTAAAGGCAGTTTGTGATCCCTTGGGGAAGAGAAAGAATAAAGCAAGCGATAAACAAAAAAAAAAAAAAAAAAACGAAAATAAATTAATAAATATTTTATATTCTGTGACGCAAAATAATAAAAAAATAAAATAAAAATAAATAAATAAATAAACTGTGGTTTCAAGTGGAATACAAAACAGTGATCCATTCTCAATGCAGATCGTTTGTTCATCAATCTTAAGATTGAGAATCTTTGTACACTCTTTGAACTTTGAATTCTCGTGTTTCTGTTTAAATTAAGCAGATTTTCAAATGTAATATATCAAACCCGGAAATAAAATAATAGAAAAAGAAAATCAACAGTGTGTATAGTGAAGACCGATCTTCACTATAAAGTCTATGTGACATATGTATATAATATAGACCAAACTAAAAGAGAGATAAAGTTATCGGGACTGATCACTAGTGAAACTAAGAAATTGTAGATCAATATGCTACTTTTTAGTTAGGGTATCCAAGACTCAACACAAATATTAAGAATTTCGCAGTTTACATCTTGACAAAACTTAGTTTTCTTATCGGCCACGACAAATTTTGAGCATATAATTCCACCGAAATCTGAATTGTTATTGTACTTATTTTTTCCTTGTTTTGTTTTTTTTTTTTCGTTTTGTTTAGACCCGATCAAAAAAATATTGTGTGTGTTTGAAAATGAAAACGAATTGGAACTAAGTCGACTTCGAAATGAAACCAGATGCAACATAGAGTCTCTCTCACTCCCTTGGGCCCTACGAGACGATACGAGGAAATCATCCGAACATCGTTCGACCCATCGACACGATACTACGGACATTTAATATAAATATTATTATATTTTGGATTTCTCTATAAAAGGCAGTTGACAATAGCCAACTGACAGCAGTCCGTCATCGATCGTAAATGGTGGTGAGTGGAAAAATGGACAAGGAATTGGATCAACAAACGAATCCTGAAGCAATGGATAAAGCTATGACAAATGGTGAACAGATAAATACAGCAGCTGCAGAGGAAGATGGCGAAGAAGAAGCGGATGATGGCGACGGCGATGGCCATGATGATGATGACGATGATGCTGATGATCAAGGCAAACAGGAAGAGAATGACTTTGAATCTGAATCATTGAAAAAGAAGACACCAAATGAAATTTATAGCCCGACAAAAGAGGAAAAACGTTTGGTACTCGAGGCGCGACATTCGCTTTCAATGTAATTAATTTGTTTGTTTTATTTCGATTTAAATAAATTAATGACATTAATTGATTAATTCTCTCCCCCCTCTCTTTTTCTCTGCAGTGCCGAAACGAAAAAGCGTCGTGCCAGCGTCTATTCGAGTGAAAGTTTATTCATACCCAAGGAACTGGCACGTAAGGGCACAACTCTGAGCACAACGCTGGAGAAGATGGCCAAAAACCAAGAGAATTGTATGCGTATGTTAACCTTTCCCGTTGGCTCTGGTCGAGCACGCTATGTGGCCAAACAAATGAAGAATGGAAGCAAACGGTTAAGCAAGAAACAAAAACCAAAAGCAGACGAAGAAGAATCCAAAACCAAAGAGGGTTTACCACGTAGTATGCCGGAATTAGATGCTGCAGAAGGAGCTGATGTTGCCAATGGAACGAATCATTTACAGAGCGATGATGAGATGAGTATTCTGATCTTGGATATGGTCAATGATCTGATGGAAACCAAACAAAAAAGATTGTAAGGAAACTCAGCAGAACGATCATTTAAGGTAAGTCTCCAACAGCTTAGGAGTATTCTATAAATATACATATATATATATTTATATATATTTCCTTTACTTTAGTGATAATCCCCAAAACCAGCGAACTAGTGTGATTAAAATAAATCGCCAATTGCTTGGAAAACACGACGAATCTGAGCAACAGAATGTTCTATTTCGTTGGCATAATCCAAAATGTTGTGATGGTGAAATGAAAATGCGTCTTATGGATCGATTAGAAGAGATGAAAACTTTGCCCGAAATTACAGAACTTCAGGTTAATTACAGTGAGGTGAATAATGAAAAAAACACCGACAACAGCAGACACAGAGCAACAAATGCATCAGGAGGAGCAACAACAACGACAACCGTCAAGGACAGGGAATTCCAACGAGCAGCAGGAATCATCAGCAAATGTGACTCAGCCACAAGGAATTGAACAGTTACCAGTTCAAATGCAGCACTCACAACATCTAGAACAACAACAACAAGCAGTTCGAATTGTAGTTGCTGCAACACCTGTGCAACAGCAACATGTTACCGATGTGGGCATAATGTGCAGCAACACAGCAACATCTACAAATATTCCATCAACTGATGCTCTATTACGTCGGCAATTGACGCAACACATTGTCTTAGATGACAATGATTCATGTCAGCCGAGTACCAACAATCACAACAACAACAATAATAACAATAATAATGCTCTAAATTTATCGAACAAAAATGCATATGCCAGCGACGTCGTAGTGCATCATTGGGGCCAACAACAACAATTATATCAACCACAGCAACAAGCCCAATACAGGCAAACACCTCCGACATCAGTCCAACAGCCGCAGCAGCATCATCATTATTCCCTCTTGGAACAGTTGTCGGAACTGAAGACCATGCGTCAGCAACTCAAATTCCAAGAAGGTGAACAATTAAAGAAAATTAGTAAGTCACTAAAGAAAGTCTATGAGGAGCGATCAATATGTGAGCGGCAACATGCCGAACAGAAACGACAGTTTCTCCAAAAGGTGACAAAAAGCCAAAAAATGGAAGAGAAATTGATAGCGGACAGGGAGCATTTGCAGCGGCAACACATGGCCGAATTGAGTGTGCTGGAGCAACGCATTGCCGAGAGGCAGCGACTATTGTTGCAGAGCAATTTTGATTTTCAACGACAACAAGCGTATCGGCAACAGTTGATAGAACACCAACATTTCGTGCAACAACAGCAGCAAGAGCATTTGCAGCAACAACTTGTACAACATCAACAACAACGTCTTGCACATCAGCAGCAGCAGCAACAACATTTGGCGGCACGGCAGCAACAAGAACAACAGCATCATCATCTTCATTCGCCATCCTTCTATACTCCTCCGCATGCCTACGAGGCCTATCGGCCAGCTCCACCACCAGCCTTTAAGCCCCAGACACAAGGGCAAGGTGCTGGAGCACCACCGACATCAGCACCACAACCACCACCACTACCATATGCGGTCCTACCTGCTCATCCGGTTGTTCATCATCCTTCACCGTCCAGCACCTATCAGCAACGTATGCAATTATTTCGCGAACCTCAGATTCAAATTCAACCGCAACTCATGGAAGATCAGAACAGCAGATTAATGCCACCACCTTCTATTTATCATCAACAAGCTACAACGGCAGTGCCTCCACTTCCAGTTTCAGCTCCAGCTCCACCCCGTCGTTCACCCGAAGTTCAAGCCACACGTCAACCCACAATTAGAACTGTCCGAAGAAGACATACAATAACCCATGACCACTTTATCGATAATCGGACTCTGCCGTATGTCCTGCCAGTTTCTGCTGCTGCTGCTGCTGCTGCTGCTCCTCCTCCTCCTCCCCCACAATCCACAATAAATCCCCATAGATATCCAAGTGAAGCTCCCGCCCCAAGTGTTCAATTGCAAGATCAAAATATCAATCGGACAGCAATTACTTCGCTTATACAAAATTATGTTTCATCCTTTATTAACGATAACCCAAGACCCACTTAATATGATCTTTTTTTAAATCATATTAAATAAAAAGAAATTTATGTGATCTTAGTTTGTAAACATATAATTATAATAAAATTACAAAAAAAAAAACAAGAAATGATGAAACCATCTTTTCCATATCATCAAACTAAGTTGTTCCTTCGTTTTCAAGATCATTGGAATTTGTCTTCCTCAAGTGAATAGATTTAAAATTAGAAACGCATAAAGAAAGCTTTGATTAGAATGCAAAATCAAACTGGGCCGACTAATGTTCGACTATATGTATATACATATATGTAGAAGCGGTATAGTTTCATTATCAGTTGTGGCTTAAGAATCATTTCTATAGCAAACTCTGACTCATTTCCAGGGGGCCTCTCAATGAGTTAAAGGTTAAACCACAATCGAAAAAATAATAATAAGCCATTTCTGTTGAAAGAAGTTAATAAAATGTAAAAAGAATTTTATGCTAATTTAGCATGACTAAAACTAACAATTTTGATGATTTCAAGTGATTTGTTTGATTGTCGGGACTTAAATTTTTACGACTTTTCATAGTCACTTTGAAAAATCAAACAAATTGAAAAAAATTATTATAACATGTGGCCAAAAAACCATTTTAAACGGAAGCATTGTAGAATTGGTTGAATGGCCGCTAGAAAAAAAAGAATAACACATCTCAACAATGGGCGAAAACGTGATCGAGATCGGGACAAAGAACAAACCCCACGATCCAATACCAGTGGTCCATACTGGAGGAATATGACGCCCGAGTTGGAGCGTGGCACTGCCACGGTGATTCCTAGCGTCGTGAAGGGCAAGCCATCGAATGGCATCCAATCTGCATCCGTTATCCAATCCAATCGTTTGCCAAAGAGCGGCGGCAGTCGTGCCCGTATTGAAGGTCGAGTGACTCCATCGAGTCGCAATTCATTGGAAATGGGTCGCAAAATGTCTGCAGTGCCACAGCTATTTGTGGAAGTGGCGGCAGCAACTGCTGCAACGCAATCCCTACGAAAATCGAGTACCACCGACTCAAGTAGGACCAAGACTGTGGATAGCACCTTGGGGACAAATAAGGCCACAATTGACCCATCTCCGGCCACAAGTCCACGAACTGGACTGAAATCTGCTGGTCTGTCACAGTCAAAGTTAGAGGATTATGAGAAAATTCCAACGCGACCGTCATCAGCATCGTCAAGTCCTTGGAAAACTGTCAGTCCGTTAAAAGTTGTCACACCAAAAAGCTAGCGCAAAGCAATTATTGACTTCACCCCCGGAAGAGCCTCCAGAGGATGATAATATTCAGCCTGACAATGATGATCAAAGCGATGAGAAGGATCAGAAGAAAGTGGAGGATTTCGATGGACAGAAGATGGCCATGTGTACGCCCAAAATGAAATTGTTTCCATGTTTTCGTGGCGAATATCCCACACGGCATCGCCCGGGCACCTATCAATGGTTGCAGCGCAGTGGTCCCCAGGGCAGTCAAGTGATGGCCGTGTGCGAATGCGATGATGATCAGACCATCACCACCGAGGGCAACATTATCGCATCCTGCGAGGTCACTGAGGCGCATTTTTTGAGGTAATCTCTAAAGAAAATTACAACTGAATGCATACTGTAGTCTCCTCTTCCTGTCTCTCTTTACAGCGTTGATTGCGACGATGAGAACAAAATTGGAGCTCCTCCCGGTTCTAAACCTTGTAATGAGTTTAATTCCACTAATTTCGATACTGGGGCTACTTCCTATATGTATACCTTTCCCCAATCGGTGGCGGGACCACCAGACATGGATGGCTATCAACCGCAAATTATTCCTTGCCCAGCCATGCAACAGCATCATTATCAGCATCAGCCGCAATCTCCATGTCGACTATGTTGCCCGAATCGCCAGACGCAGCAAAATCAAACCGTTTGTTTTAGTATGCAACCGGAAAAGCAACAGAGATTTCCCAATGGCAATGCCAAATCGAATCCGAATGGTAATGGATTAACCGAAATGTTAGCCCAACAATTGCAGCAACAAATGCAACAGGCTCAGGCCCAGATAGCTCAAGTGCAAATGCAATTGAATAGCGCCTGTGGGACAACAAGAGTCCGTAAGTTGCAAGTTCTCTCGCATAGTACACAAAATGTGGCCGAACCTCTGCCCGAAGAAGAAGAACAAGAGAAACAAGATGAAGACGAAGAAGTAGAGGAAGAAGATGCAGATATGGAATCACCCGATGATAATGACAATAATAAATACACAGATTTGGAATTACCGTGCGCTTGTATTGCCGAACAGTTTCGACTCCAGCAGCAGCAGCAGCAACAACAACAACATCAACACCAATTCCAACAACAAGCAACCTATTTTTGTGGACCACCTACAATCCAAGCAACTGCACCGCAGCCATTTTTATTTCCATACCAACCGCCGCCATCGTCGTCGGCTCCTTTGCAATTTGGTTGCTACCCCATGCCATTTGCCCCACAAGAGCAACAATGTCCACCTATTCCCACCATCAGTTGCCCATATCAGAGTCAACAGCCACAGCAATTGCCGCAGCAATCATCTAACCATCAAAGCCACTTGCAGCAACAATCGTCACAAAGCAATTCACAACAGAATATGTGTCCACATGGCAATCATTTCTGTCCCAGCTGCAGCTATCGTCAACGTTATGCCCAAATGCGTTTCATGATGCCCAGATGTTGGCCGCGATAAGTTCCCAAAAGTATCGCATATTGCATAGATTTAACACCACCAACGAACCAACCACGCAACCACCAAAAAACGTTATCCAATTCACAACAAATCTATGCAATATGCGATATTTTTGTGAGCGCCGAAAATTATGCAATACTTCCGTTTAACTTTGATTTCCATTTCGTGTTTTGCTTTTTTTCCCTAACAAAATTTTTAAGAAAAATTTGTCAAATGCAAGAAATAAAAATAAAATCTCTTCTCATTCATTTGAGAAAATCGTAGGATAAAAATATATAATATATATACGATTTCAAAATTCTTTAGTTAACTGATTAGCGAATAAAGGGAAATTTAAATTACATGTTTTTAATTAAAAACATTAAACAGTCGGTAGATAATAGGTTGTTCGATATCGAAAACTGTTTCATCATTTTAATCAAAAATGTGTAATTTCAATGGAATGTATAGCGGCTATCATACATGCTATAGAAACATATCCTGCCCGGTGAATATGCAAAGTCAGGGATCATCATTTTGTCCGACTCGTAGGGAAAATCCAGCCACGTGTCGGCAAATTCAATTTCGCCATTCAACAAATTGTCAGCCAAAGTCATTGAAAGACAAACTCAATGCGAATGCTCAAAACAACGAATCGAATGAAGAAAGACCCAAGCCAGGACAGGGTAAGGCAAATAACGAAGGCATAATAGTAGCAACAACAGGTGCGTCTATGAAGAACCCTTCAAATACATCGATACATACAAGGAAATGTAGTGCTGCATTGAGCAGAAATTCAACACCATCCAATAGGCCTAGGATCTCTTCGCAAACGGATAAGCCACGCAAGAGCTCTACCCCATCAAATTCTGCAAGGAGCAGTGATCCAAAGCAAAACAAAACGAATGTGTCTTCAGCTTCTGAGAAGGAAAAGGAGAAAGAGGAAGGATCGCCATCCAGGGCTTCTGTTAAGGACACAACAGCATCGACTGATTCATATAGAGGCGTTACTTTGGATACTAATCCGGAATTAAAGCAATGTAAGGAACCGATTAATGAGGCACAAAGCGAATTCCGGCAGCCTGAAAACTCTTTGTTATCGGTTAAGAACAGTCAAGCCAAGCCGCTAAAGAAACAGGATGCCTTTTCATTAAGTGGAACGGTTAAAGATCAAGCCCAATCTGATGTTGCCCGCAAATGTTTTGCCTCTGCTTCTCTTACTATTCCAGCTCCAATTACAAAGGAACCAATAAAAGCACAACAATTCTCATCCCTCTCTGCCAAATTTAGCCACACAAAGTCCTCAGATAAACAAATATCAATCAAAAGTTCACACGTAACACAAATCGTAGAAAACGCCAAGCCACTTCTTCTATTGAGTGAATCTTTTGTAATGGAGAGTTTTATCAAACCCATTAAAAAGGAAAACAAGCAAAGTCAAACCGTGAGACCGAAACAAATTTCAACTGAAATTGACTTTGTACCCGCCAAGCGAAGTATCCAGCAGTATCCTTTTTCAAACAAGTCTAGGGATAAAAATGATAAGGACAATTCGATCAGCAGCAGCAGTAAAGACTTAAAACAATTTCTTGCAAATAAATCTTGCTATCGACGGTCTTACCCTACAGAAGGAGTAAGAGACATTGGGAAGAAGAATGCTAAGTCTAATCACTATGGCAGATGCTCCAGTATATGTTCCTGTTATCAATCTACTCGCACTCTTTATCGGGCAAGACCAGAGGCGCATGAAAAATCACGGAGCCCATATAAAAGACCAAGCATTGATCCCGCCAAGGATGACCAAAAGTCCCTGGTTAAAATCAAACCCAAAGCGATTAGGCGTAAGAGATATTGCATACGGAGGGCACCAGTTAGAGAGGAAATCGAAAAGCCTTCGGGAATGCGAGAAGGAGGTGTGTCAAATGATAATATTTGGTAAGTCCTATCCCAAAAGGAAACCCAATTTATGTTAGTCAACTGTTTTATTCCACAGGTTCGAATGTAATATGCCCATCCGTGTGAATATACCCACATCAATTTGTATGCAAAACCTATTTGGATTCTCTCCATTCCTTTCTCATATGAATACCATGGCCAACAGTCTAGTTAAAGCATCTGGTCCAATGAATTCACCTAAATTATGCTTCTCTCTGGGTCCATCAAGTATTCCTTCCCATTTACCACAAATCCAAGAAAGCCAAGAAGTAAAGCCCGTGAGAGGTAAAGGGAAAGTGAACAAGAAGCGCAAGAAATTCTCGCCCTCAAGTAGTTATCCCTTTCCTTGTGAGATATCCACACAGACCTCACCCACATCGGATAAGACTCCCACACTTAACTCTTTGCCAGTTTCGGAACATGCTCCCCCTGACTTAAGCAGTGTGATTTTTTCTCAGTGTAAACTGTTGCAAAATTGTGTTGAACTGATAACTAAACAATTGGCCATATCTGAGGAGAAGCGACACACGGATGAAACCTCAAACAAGGTGTGCAAGAAGAATGTGAAATCTCAACCCAAACTACTTTGCCGGAAAGCGGATAAGGTAATGGAGGAGAAGAAGGAGGAGGTGGTCTGTAAAGGACATTGTCTGTCTACCGATGAGGACAGTTGTTTGAATCATGTTGAAAAGGAAATAACTGATCAGCCTTCATCCAAATTTCTAACATGCCGTTCCAATTATAAGTGTGTTCATCAGAGGGACACTCCGAAAAAGAACAAGCAGCGTGTCTCCATAAGTGCCCACAATTCGGGCAATAGTTTTTGCTTGGCTAATTCTCATAGATTCCGAGATACTGTTCCTAAAGAGAGTTTCTTAAGTGGGTTATCCGACAAAATGCTGCCGGCCAATCAAGAGTATCTATATGCCGTTTGTCCAAATCATTACAAAATCAAGGAAATGCCCGAAACCCTGGTGCCACGTAACAGCATAGCTAGTACCTTCAAAAAAGATCAATTTAATTCAATCTCACATCACACGCCAAGTGAGAGTCGTTTATCTCAAACAATCCCAGTTGATCAATTCCATTCTGATGCTGAAAGTCATCGACGTGCGTCTTGTGTTCCCAGTAAGAGGACGATTCCTGCTCTATCCATGGCTTATCCGACTATGCAAGAAAATTGGAGAACAGCAAGCTATTCTCAATCCAACTACACTCGGCAGGAACCTCCAAATCATCAGCAGTTTCAAAGAGAGCAGTGGGAGGAGAATTGTCGCAAATGCTGTTTAAGAAGAGAACCCATGTTTTACAACTCTCCGTCTATGATTAGGCCCGAAGACTTAAGATCCACTAAAGACTCAACATCGGAATGGAGTGAACCTAGCATGGGATCAGAGCAGCAAATGTTTCAAATTGAAGACCAAAGAAATATGGTTAGGTCGCCAAGACCAAGTGTCACCAATAATCGAGTAAATGTTATCCCGAATAAGCTATCCAAGTCTGGTGAAATATTAAATGAAAACATGAAAACTGTAGAATTGACTGATTCACGAAATGATCGGAAAAATAGTATTTCAAATTGGCAAGCCACAAAGAAACTTAGACTTTCTGAAACTCAAGAATTTTCAGAACCTTCAGTTACCCCAACTCCTTATTTGGCATCTAAACGAAAATCCAACGAACTCAGTGAAAACAAATCAAGAGCGAGTAGTTTAAGAAGTAGTCAGCGACAAGGTTCTAAAAAAATTTTTGCAACTGCCACTGGAAATTACTTCTCCGGAAGAACTTTTAGATCGTACTTCGATGTCTCATCCGCCAACGTCGAGTAAGAACGCTCAAAATCAAATGCTTGTGAAACCTTCAGCTGAGAATGATCCAAAAGAAGATTTTCGATACTTTAGACAATATAATTGTCTTGGAATCCAACAAAGCAAGGACAATGCAGCGGTTGCACAAAACAATGAAAACTATCAATGGGTAAACGGTGGCGAAGAAGAAACACAGCAGGACTCGACTGAAAGCAGAAGTGAAGGCTCACACAGCGAGGAGAGCTCCCATGTCAATATAGGCTATTTGGGACCATCTCAGGATTTTGCACTCTGTGACTATGCGGATTCTAAGAAGCAGCAACTGAACATAAAATTGTTAAAACAAATAATTAACGAAAGCTCTATAGAGCGTAAGATACATTCTGATTGCATACAAAAAGTAGACTCGAAAGGACAAGAAATCAAGAAAAATGCTCCAAACAAAGCGTCGGCTTTTAAGGATGCCAAGGTCCTAGCAAAAGAAACGGACAAGAAGTCTGTCATACCAACGTCTAAAAGTAATACTCCCAGTTCCATTAATAAAAACAAACTTCGTCAAGGATTGCGTTCACAATCGGAGCCACCAAGTAGTAAGCGAAACAAAGAGGCATATCAGTGTATAAACAAAATATCCAAAGAGATCGGCTTGAACCCATTTCTAACGCGTCGGACCAGATTGGACATAACATTACCATGTCCTCCCTCACATGGAAAATCAAAGAAAAAGGCGAAGATATCTCAACATTTGCGCTGTACACCAGCCAGTCCCAGTTGTGCTACAAAAACTCAAATTCCTCAGACTGAAGACAACTGTGAATGCAATTGCCATTGCGATTTCGATTGTAATATCGATTGTGCAGAACCCACAAGGGATACCGTATTGGAGCAATATAAATTGGCGGGCTATCAGCGTTGTTTCCCCACCTATCCGCCACAAAGGGGAGGCACTGAGATGCTGGGTGTCAGTTCAGATAGTGTCTCTTCGGATATCTTTCGCTTGGACCAGCAAGAAAACATTGCCCAAATAATGGACATCTCTCAATCAGATGAACGGTAAGACTAAAATTAAATTAACTCACTTAGTTGTGGCTAATTTTTTCCATATGTTGTACAGGAGTGAGATATCTAGAGAAATAGCCAGCGATACAGCAATGGATGGAAGTATTCCTAGAGTTCCTGTTCAGTCCCAGTCGCCCTGTGCTGGATTGAATCAAGCAAAGACTTCCCATAACGCGAAGATTCAGGGCAAATCTCTGCCGCCAACGCCTCGTAGTCAGGTAGTCAGTCCTCGTTCAAAGACCAAATGTAAGTCAGAGGTCAACAACGGGAAAAATATGCAACAATTGTACCGGGACATGGTCACAAACAAGACAACAGTAATGCTAATGCATCCGCGACGTTTGCGTAGTGCAGGCAGTGTACAATCCGCTCCAACGACGATGGTGCAACGAGTCGTGCCCAACCGACAGCAGGTTCAGAGATCTCAAAGATTGCCGACAATGTCCCAGCAATCATCGCATTCGACCTTTTCTTCAACTTCGTCAACGATTTCGCGACAAAGGAGTGGAATGGCTCGACATGATTTGCCAGAGACAACTTGCACTTGTGACGTGGATCAGTTCCTTCAAACAGTGGCACGACAACCACCTAATATTGCACAATCTCAGTATCCTGGCCAAATTCCAAATGTTGAAGTCTTGGGTAATCAACAACAACAAATGCTGAAACAACAGCAACAACTATGGCAACAACAGCAACTCATTAAGCATCAGCGGCACATAATAGAACAATACCAACGACCACTCTCTGGACAACCATTTCCAGCAGGATACCCAGAGCAGAACAACAACAACAACAATAATATCGATTATATTAGGGAATGCACGGATTGCAATTGTTGGGTGGATCCACGACATATCAGACGATCATCCATGGGACACTTTCAATCCAAGCAATCCTTGTCTCAAGATTATCAAACGTACAGAAGTGTCTCCCATCAATATCCAGTTCCGATCAAGTCCGATCAGTTGGACACAAGGATGCAATTGATAACACCATCATTCTATCAAGAAACCATGGCCAAATACGGCATCGAACGTATTGATTCAAATTTTCAACCACCTCACTTGTCTATCGAAAGCTTTGGCCAACAATTCCAAAGGCCACAACTACAAGGCGCTACAACATCGATCCGTTGCCTGACTCCTGGCCATCCATTCGTTACAATGGGTCAACCTCAACCCCAACTGCGGGCTTACAGTGCCCCCCAATGTCCTCAACCAATGTACAAGCATTTCACTAATACTTACACTGAATCAAGTACCATATAGTACTAGTACTAGTTGTATAGTAATCATATTTCAGAAGCCTCCAAACAAATAAATTTGACGAGTAATGTAATAAAGAATAATATTGAATGAATGAATTAATGAATTTACAGATAGTTGTTACTTGAAATTTAAGAATTTTAGGATAAGTCTCATTCATGGCATTCTGCTGATCTTAATTTTAGGCACATAGCTCGGGGAGTCCAGCTCTACGATTTTTAGCATCCAATTGCAATAGCATAAACTCATAGGTAACCAAAGTGGCCATCATCTAATACGAATTCAAAAACAAAATCAATATTTCACATCTCCAAGTGTGTGTTAGTTGTTTCTAAGGAAAACTCACACCAAAGAAACTTTTGCGTGTCAAATAGAAGAGACGACAGCCAGATAGGGCAATATATTCATTGGTTATTTGTTGGGCAAAACGTTGAACTTCCTGTGACCAAGACTCACTGGGTATCATATAGAGTACTTTGAGTGGTAGCCGAGACGCCTCATGTATTTGAGAGGCGCACAGAAAGACCAAAAATGTGCGCGCCAATAGGAATATTAAAGAATACCAAAAATATATATAATTAATGGTATAACGCAGTTGGCTGAACACAAAAGTATTTGATGTTAGTTAAAAAACAAACTAGCGATTTATATACGTACGTAAATATGGCCAGTAGGGCATAGCAAATGAAGTAGACATTATTCAGACACGATATCAATATAATAAAAGACATGCTGAAATCAACAAGCTCCAACAGTTCACACAATCGAACATGATCCATTCGTATGTCTGACCACAAGGCATCCGGAACAAACTATGTAAATTTGTGGATTAGAAAATGGAAATCTATATAGAAAAGTAAGAACCTATATAGCTTACACAATTAGCCAATTTGAGAACACGTTTCGAAAACTGTTGAAAACGTTGGGCAAGACCAAGACTTACTAACATAATAAACAGATCCATGAAATTCCAAATGAAGGTAAATGTTCCATTTAGAAACTGCTAAAAAAAAAAAAAACAAAGAAATGCTTATCGAAAAATGGGAAAATATTTTTTAGATTTCATCACATACAAATGCATAGAAAACGGATATAATATTATATGGTATTATTTGAAATATATCAGCAAATTCTTTTTCCACATACGATGCAAAGGTGATCCTTGAATGATTCGTATGACAATGGAGTACATGCATGCGGTAGCTATAATAGCCAGACGCATAATATAAAGCATGTTCCACTGTAAAATAGAGAGGACGAGAGGAAGAAAAAACTATAAATTTGAAATCGAATGACTCCTGTAGAAATTACACTTACCAATGGCCACAATACTCAGGCAGGTGCCAAGCAAACGTAGTTTATGTTTTAAACTTCTCCTTGGGGGTAAATAGGGTGGAAAGAGCATCAGTATATCCAAGCAACTCCATGGTACGATGAGACGTGACCAACAACGTGCAAAACTGACAAAACAAGCGCATATTATCATGCCCATTATAAAGAAGAATAATCCCTCTAAATATCCAAAAATAATAACTAATAATGACTTTTAATTCAATTGTTTTTTTTTTTCTTACCCATATTTTTGGCATTCAATCCTACTGTGAGTAATCTATCGGCCACAATGATCGTTTTAAGGCCTCCAAGCAATAGAAATAATACAGTGAACACCATTCCCATGGAACGCACACGAAATTTCACTTCCTGGGGATCTCTACTCAATACATTTGATAATGGCATAATTCCAAAAATCTGTGCTAGACATAGATCTAAAAATGGTGAGAATTAAATAGAACTTTAAAAAAAAAGAATCCTTAAGGAAACTACGATAGTTTATCAGATAAAATGATTGATACTCTAGAACTTATAATTCTCAACTAGTTTTTGATTTTCTGTCTTAAATCCTTACACGGTCTGATGGCTCGATGAAATGTGTCGAGGTCTTCGAAGTTTTTACTGTGACCCCAAAGACAGCGTAGCTTGACCTCTGCTATGGCTCGTTGTTTTTGTCTCTTTGCCTTAAGATGACGCAGAATATTTGCATCAGGCTTAAATGCAGTGCCACCATTTTGCCACATGGCTAAGACCAAACTAGCTGCAGTTACTGTCCTTTGGCTGTTAATCCCTTTTGAACTATGTTTTGTCTCATAATTATTGTTTACAATATTCGCCACACTGCATGTTGATTAAATTATAACCTATAATTTCTTCACCCCCTTTACACCCCCTCACCTCTTACACACAAATCCGCCGGTGTTTTCATTGAACAAGAAAAACATGTAAAAACAAATTCCGCATGAAAGCTTAGTAGAGAATTGACCAGCAACATGGCAGGACGTGAATCGAAACTACGGGAAATTCTACATCAACAAGTGGCAGATGAAGTATTTACTCCTTCCGCAGATATTCCGTCAACTAAAGAGGAGAATTTCGAATTCAGTTTGGCGGCAAATGAAAAGCATACGGATTATGCCAAGTTGGATTTATTCCATCGTGCCGTCTATCCTAGTATGTAAAATGTATTTGCAAATAATTTATTATCGATTTCAATTAGAAATTGTTGTTGTTTCTCTTATGTATTTGTGCCTAGTCATGCTATTGGCGCAATGTTTTGCCATAATGCCATTGACAGGTGTCTGGGAGGCAAATCCAAAACGCATACGTTTCGCCTTCAAGTCCATTCAAATGATGTTTACAATAATTTTCATGGTATTTAGCTCTATATTAACCCTGGGCACATTGAAGCACTTGCTTAAAATTGGTGTTAATGCCAAGAATTTCGGTGAGATCAATTGAAGTCTCGCAGTTTCTATATGTTTCATATACACATATATTCGCAGTCGGTCTTGTATTTTTTTGCCTCTGTGCAGAGTGCTTGCATAATATTCATTGATTTGGCCCGACATTGGCCACCAGTGATACGTTATTGGACACGCACGGAAATGGTTTTCACTCGTCCACCCTACGAAATTCCGAAAACCAATCTAGCAAGACGTATCCGCTTGGCCGCCCTTATCATTATAGCCATGTCAATCGGCGAACATGCCTTGTATTTAACATCGGCAATCATTAGCTATACGAAACGCCGACATATTTGTGCTCTTACCGATAATCGGACCTCAAGTGTGGTAACATTTGATGCCTATATGGAAGAGAACTACTCTTATGTGTTTCAAATTTTACCCTATAGCCCATTCATTGCTGTCTATGTGCTGGTAAGTGTAAGAAAAATTTGTAAACTCTTTCCGAATAACACCTCGAAAGCATTTTCATCTAGCTAATCAATGGCATTTGCACGTTCATTTGGAACTATATGGACTTATTCATTATGATGGTTAGCAAGGGTTTGGCCTATCGTTTTGAGCAAATCTCGACGCGTATCCGTAAACTGGAATCGGAGCAAATGATACCAGAATCCACATTTATCCAGATACGTGAACATTATGTGAAAATGTGTGAAATTTTAGAGCGAGTGGACAATGTAATGTCCAGTCTAATATTGTTGTCCTGTGTGAACAATTTATACTTTGTATGCTATCAGCTATTGAATGTCTTTAAGTAAGTGTTCCGGAACGATTCCTGGATATGTTAACAACTCTTTCTCAATTCAAGCAAATTGCGTTGGCCCATCAATTATGTGTACTTTTGGTATTCCCTGCTCTATCTGATTGGACGTTGTGCATTTGTTTTTCTGACCGCTGCAGCCATCAATGATGAGTCCAAGAGTGCTTTGGGCATATTGCGACGCGTCTCTACAAGAAGTTGGTGTGTCGAAGTGGAACGTTTGATTTTCCAAATGACCACTCAAACGGTGGCCTTGTCGGGCAAGAAATTCTATTTTCTAACACGTCGTTTACTATTTGGAGTGAGTAGAATATCCTTTCCCCACTCCAAGAAGAAAAAAGGAAGCATTTCTTTCATATTTCTTATTTCAGATGGCTGGAACTATTGTCACCTACGAGTTGGTTTTATTGCAATTTGATGAACCCAATCGACGCAAAGGATTGCTTCCCCTGTGTGCTTGAGTGAATGAGCCAATTATCAACACTGAAATTCCTCAACTTCCCCTTCACAATTTCACACCTCTACCCCACTCCCTCCCATCCTCTTATTGTTAGTTGTTGTTCTGGTTGTCATTTGTCATGTCAGTTGCAGCTGACAGGCTTAGCAATTAGCATTTAAATAGTTTGTAAATTGTAAAAACACACACACACACATTGCAAAAAATATTATACAGAGCTACCACGCCCCCTTTTGTATTCAAATAGGAAGTAAGTCCGTTAGGTTTGTCTATTGGGGAACCCAGTGCTCATTTGGCCATGCCGCAGGGTGAAACATTCTGTAGCGCTGTCTCAAAAGGTGTGTAAAGTGTTAAGTGGAGAAAAAAGATGGGGGAAAAACAATTAAGAAACAATTAGGTTCAATAAAAGAGAATAACCCCTTTAAAAGGAAGGCCTAAAAAATAGTTATTGGTCAGATAAACTTTCCAGTTTCTTCTTTGATTAAACATTTCTTGTTAAAGATATCATTTTTGTGTTTAAATTCCACACTTTTTAACGTTTTTCTATTTTCTCTATATATGTATTATATAGTGCTATTCATATCACAGATTTTCGCACTCTTGCCAGTGAGCAATATACGTTCTCTGAATGTGGAGAGCATTGTATTTAAATGGTTAAGTCCACATATTTTCTATTCGATCATCATTGCCATATTGAATTTATGCGAATTTGGTGCCGTGTTAAATTTTGTCAGCAATGTGGCCATTAATTTTCATAACTCGAGCACTCTATCCTTGTATATCGTTTGTTTGCTTGAACACTTCTTCTTCTGGAGATTGGCCATTAAATGGCCAAGGATAATGAGAAAATGGCATGCTGTGGAGCAATTATTTCTAAGCGTACCATATCGTTTCTATGGTGAATATAAAATTAAGAAACGAATCTATATAGTATTCAGTATAGTGATGTCATCGGCACTGGGTGAGTTTTGTTATCGAATCTATCTAAAGTGCCAGGACAATAAGACATACGACATCATATTTTCCTATAGTGGAGCACTGCCTGCTGTTGCTCAATTCGTTTCATCTCAGCAATATGGAGCGTACACAATGCAAAATCAATGTCACATACTTTGAAAGCGTTTACAAATGGGAACGTCCTCATTTGTACATGATTTTACCCTATCACTTTTGGCTTTTGCCCCTATTCGAATGGATCAACTTGACCATAGCATATCCACGTTCCTTTACCGATTGCTTTATAATGTGCATTGGCATCGGCTTGGCAGCACGATTCCATCAGCTGCATCGTCGGATTGCTGCAGTTCATCGTAAGGTGATGCCAGGCATTTTCTGGACTGAAGTTCGTGACCATTATTTGGCCTTGAAGCGTTTGGTTCGTCTATTAGACGGAGCTGTTGCCCCCTTGGTTCTATTGGCTTTTGGCAATAATATGTCATTCATATGCTTTCAGCTCTTTAATAGCTTCAAGTGAGTGCAAAGTATATATAAGTAATTCTATATTATCAAGTCTTTTTGTTTGCTTAGAAATATTGGAGTGGATTTTATTGTTATGTTGGCTTTTTGGTATTCGCTGGTCTTTGCCATATTACGCACCATGTTGACCATTTTTGTGGCCTCATCCATCAATGATTTTGAGCGTAAAATTGTCATTGCTCTTAGAGATGTCCCGGCTAAGGCTTGGTCCATTGAGGTATAAATCCTAACTTGGTATTGTGACAACCTTTCACTTATAGTCTCTCCATTTTGTGTTGGGCAGGTTCAACGTTTCAGTGAACAATTGGGTAATGATATGACTGCTTTATCTGGCAATGGCTTCTTCTTACTAACACGACAACTAGTCCTGACCGTAAGTAAATATGTTTGGAACTTCTTAAGCAGAGAATTGTCTAAATTTTCTCCTTTTTTAGATGGGTACTACCATTATAACCTATGAGCTTATGATATCCGATGTTATTAATCAAGGTGCCATTAGGCAAAAGACTCAATACTGCAGAGAATATTAAAAAAAAAACCGTATTTTTATTTTAATTTTTCCTATGTATAGCTAGAAACTTGAATGTTGTTTCCCCTTTCCCTACTTGTTTTAAAAAGATTATAATCTTGCGAAAATACATTGTCAAGTCAAATGTGACTCCGCCCCCTTTTATGGTTTGATAAATTGCAAATTTTTAGTTAAGTTCTCTTCCATTTCGTCGCGAACAGCGAACAAATGAAGACCAATAATCGAAATACCTTGCAACACGCCATCGGACCATGTGAGTGAAGATTTTGTCTATAAATCCACAAAACTTTTCTTGAAATTCTCCAAGATCTCGCTGTTAGTTTTAACACTGGCCCAGTTTTTTGGCGTTTTGCCAGTGTGTGGAGTTTGGCCCAATTCGCCGGTGGAGAATGTACACTTCCAATGGATTTCACCATCGTTTTTTATAGCCGTTGGTATATTCCTTTTTTCCATTTTGGACTTTGTACTATCATCTAAAGTGGTCTTGGACCATGGCTTGAAAATTTACACCATTGGTGAGTACTAGATTCCCTTTGTTTTTGTTGGTAATTTGGACCGTATATTTGAATATGGATTATGGTTTTTGAAGGCTCCCTCAGCTTTAGTGTGATTTGTATATTCTGTTTCGGTGTCTTTTTGTTACTTTCACGTCACTGGCCAAGAGTTGCACGACAGACGGCGAATTGCGAGTTGATTTTTCTTCAACCGGGCTACGATTGTAGGATGGCTCGGCAATTCAGTAGCCGCCTTCGATGGTGGGGTGTGGGTCTATTGGTTGCCTCCCTCTTGGAACACTCGACCTATGTGAGCAGTGCGGTCTATAGCAATTACTTGCAAATCCGTGAATGCAATCTGATTGTGGACTTTTGGGCAAACTATTTTCAACGTGAGCGTCAGCAATTGTTTGTGATATTTCCATTCTCACACTGGCTAATACCCTTCATCGAATGGACCACATTGTCCATGACATTTGCCTGGAATTTCGTGGATATTTTCCTGATCTTGGTGTGTCGCGGCATGCAAATGCGTTTCCAGCAATTGCATTGGCGTATCCGTCAGAATGCCTGGCAACGTCGTTCCAATGAGTTTTGGCAGCAAATTCGTAGCGATCTATTGGATCTCTGTGAGTTGCTGAAGCTCTACGATATGGAATTGAGTGGCTTAATTGTTCTGTCTTGTGCCCACAACATGTACTTCGTTTGTGTTCAAGTCTATCATAGTTTCCAGTGAGTTAGTTCAGTTTAAAGCATTTCCTTCTGTTATCTTTATCTTTTCTAACTATTAGATCTAAGGGAACCATAATGGATGAGTTATATTTCTGGACCTGTTTATCATATGTAATTATGCGTATATTAAATATGATGTTTGCCGCATCCGCCATACCACAGGAGGCAAAAGAGATATCCTATACACTATACGAGGTGCCCACTGAATTTTGGTGTCTGGAATTGAAACGTCTGAATGAGATTATTCAAACGGAGACATTTGCCCTTAGCGGCAAGGGTTATTTCTTTCTAACCCGTCGCCTAATATTTGCTGTTGGTTAAAAGTTTAATTAGTATATCTTGTAAATGTTTTTTGATAAAAACTATTATTCTTTAGATGGCAGCCACCTTGATGGTCTATGAGCTGGTACTTATTAATCAAATGGCTGGTTCCGCCGTGGAAAAGGGTTTCTGCGAGGGCGGAGTTGGCTCCTCGAAAAGTATATTTTCCTAACAAGTAAAACTCCAAATGGCATATGTTTAATCAAGATCTTATCTTAATATACATACTTATGTACCTATATGCATATACATACATACAAATATTTGAAATATACAATGCGTGTCTATAAAAACTGTCAAGTTGCCAACGATTTCAATCTTATATTGCCACCATTACGGGTTGGGTGATAATTGTGAACGTTACCTGCAACAGAGAAACCTTCATTCAAATTGTTGCAATGCCAGAGCGAAATACACTGCAACATGCATTGGGTCCCTGTAAGTGCATATTACATAAAGGAAAGGAATTTATGTCTAGTGAGTCTCTTCGCTGTCAGTTTTAGTGATTGCACAGTTTTTTGGTGCCTTTCCCATCTCTGGGGTCGGATCCGGTTGCATGGTTGAAAATATACGGTTCCATTGGTTATCGCCTGTGATAGTTTTGACTGGATGTGCCTATTTCTTTGCTGGCATGGATGTTGTACTCTCGGCCAGACTGCTGATGCAGAATGGTCTTAAGATCTACACCATGGGTAAGTCGCTGACTTGCTGGATAAAATAACTTCCTAAGTCTGTTTTCTGTGCGTAGGTTCCCTTAACTTTAGTGTGATTTGCATCTTCTGTTTTGGTGTATTCCTTTCCCTTTCACGTCACTGGCCACAATTGGCTGAGCGAACTGCTCGCTGTGAATTGATATTCCATGAGAAACGCTACAGTTGCCCATTGGGCAATCAATTTGGTCATCGTCTCCGTATCTGGGGCTTTGCTCTAACATTGGCTGCTCTCTGCGAGCACTTGACCTATGTGGGCAGTGCCGTTTATAGCAATTATATGCAAATACATGAATGCAAATTGAATGTGGATTTCTGGCAAAACTATTTTCAACGTGAGCGCCATGAATTGTTCTCAATTATGGATTACAGTGTTTGGATTATACCCTTCCTCGAATGGACAACACTCTCGATGACCTTTGTGTGGAGTTTTGTAGATATATTCTTGATTCTAATGTGTCGCAGCATGGAGATGCGTTTCAAGCAATTCCATTGGCACTTGAGACAATACAATTGGCAACGCCAGCCATTCCATGAGTTTTGGCAAGAGACTCTCTCTGATCTGTTGGAATTGAGTGATTTATTTAAACTATATGATAAGCATTTGTCTGGCCTTATTCTATGCTCATGTGCCCATAACATGTATTTCATTTGTGTGCAAATCTATCATAGTTTTCAGTAAGTCTTTACTTTCAGATAGAAACGAGACTTCCCTCATTAGACATTATATATTTTTCAAGGGCCAAAGGCGGATACATGGATGAATTATACTTTTGGTTCTGTTTGGCCTATGTCATTGCCCGCATTTCGAATATGATGTTTGCTGCCTCTTCAATACCTCAAGAGGCGAAAGAGATATCATATACCCTATATGAAGTACCCACAAAGTTCTGGTGTGTAGAATTGGAGCGTCTAAATGAAATATTTCGCTTCGAAGCATTTGCGTTAAGTGGCAAGGGCTATTTCTTTATGACACGACGTTTAATATTTGCGGTAAATAATAATTACGGCCAATAAGCTTTCATTTTCATGTCCTTTCGTTCCGTTTTTCCAGATGGCTGCCACGTTAATGGTCTATGAATTGGTGTTAGTTAACCAATTGGCTGGCTCCGAGGTGCAGAAAAGTATCTGCAGTCGTGGGGCGGGCTCATCCATGAGCATTTTCTATTCCTAAAAAACTTATTCTCATTCATACGTTTTAGAAAAACAAATTTTCAACAACAACAACAACAGCAGCAACTACTTTGTTTTGTTTTTGCACTTGCATAATTTATAAGTTGACCACAGTTTGTTCTTTGTTTTTTTGTATTTTTTTTTGCATTTGCATTTGGCACACAAAGATTATAGACCAGAGATAAGCCCTAGCTGGCGGCTAATGCAACTAAACCATGTCAGTTGTGAACTTCAACATGGCCAGAACGATAGGTCAGGAGACAACAACAACAACAACAATAACAACGACGGCATCCAGGACCAAGCACCGACGAGTGCATTTTTGGTCGAAGTCCCGCATAGACAGCGAGTAAGTTTACAACTCCAAGGGCTGTCAACTCTTGCAATTCAATCTCTTTCCTTCTCCTCTATCTCTCCCTAGTGTATCCTTGGAAACTTTGAGAAAAGTCCGTTGGCAATGGTCAAAGGGTAACCTTGCAACTGAACATTTCTGCCTGTATCTATTTTCACTTGGTCCAATTGAATTTCAGTTAAAGCTTTCTTGCGCCATGGTCGGCATGAGGATTACACTTATAATGGCTCCTTTCAAGAGGCCATTAAGCCAGGTAAACTCAATAACTAGGGGTAATTAATTTATGCATTTCAAATTTTGGAGATGACATTTTCGTATTTCACTTTTAGTGCTAATAATTGCCCAAATTTTCGCCCTCATGCCTGTGCGAGGAATTAGCTCGCGATTCGCTGAAGATCTCAATTTCACATGGTGGAGTCTGCGCACTTTCTATGCCATGGTAGTCATTGTGGCCTTTGGCATAACCTCTGGCTATTTGGTGGTCTTTGTGACTAATGTGCAATTCAATTTTGATTCGGTGGAAACGTTGATATTCTATGGTTCCATTTTTCTCATATCACTGGCATTCTTTCAGCTGGCTCGTAAATGGCCAGCAGTGGTTCAGGAATGGGAAGTCGTCGAAGACAAATTGCCACCATTACGGTTGGGAAAGCAGCGTCGCCAATTGGCCCATAAAATCAAGATGATTACTTTGGTGGCCACCATGTGCTCGTTGGGTAAATGAAAAACTGCTGGCCATCAAGGCTACATCTGTATCTTAATTCTTTCTTCTTTTTGTGTGTTTCGTCTAGTGGAGCACTTGCTATCGATGCTATCGACCATATATTTTGTGAACGGATGTCCCATATTTCCCAATAGACCAATCGATAGTTATCTATATTTGAATTTTTCGTCAATTTTCCATTTCATAGAATATACAGATTTCATGGGCATATTGGGTAAAGTGATTAATATTCTATCAACATTCGCTTGGAACTTTAACGATATCTTTGTAATGGCCGTGAGTGTGGCCTTGGCAGCAAGATTTCGTCAATTGAATGATCACATGGAAACGGCGGCCAAACTTGCAAGTTAAAATAGTTGTCTAATTCGATATAAACCCCATTTCATTGCAATAATTTCAGCCTACAACTGTGGAACATTGGATTCAGTGTAGAATCAATTTTCGTAATCTTTGCAAACTCTGCGAAGTTGTGGACGATGCCATATCGAGCATAACCCTTTTATGTTTCAGTAATAATTTGTATTTCATTTGTGGCAAGATTCTAAAAAGTATGCAGTAAGTACAAAATAAAGTCACAAATTACACACGAAAATGTATCCTTTTATAGCCATTGGATCTATTGATAGTCGTAGTCTATGAAGTGCTCTAGTATCTCTAAATTGGTATCTAAGGGAATTTCTCTTTGTAGCAAAAGCTTTTTGTTTCTTAGACAGCATATTGTATACTCAGTAAATAACTCAGGGAATAGTTGTTAAAGGTCTTTCAAATATTAGTTCATTGAGTGTAAACAAATAATGATGTTATTGCCAAGAATCTCTCATTAACTGATCTGTTTTTTTCTTTCAGAAAGAAACCATCTGCCTCTCAGACAGTGTACTTTTGGTTTTCGCTCATCTATCTGCTGGGACGCACCTTTATACTTTCCCTTTATAGTGCCAGCATTAATGATGAGTCCAAGCGTCCTCTACAGATCTTTCGTCTAGTGCCTCGTGAATATTGGTGCACTGAGGTAACAGACTGGGACTAAGACCATCAGAAATGGTATCTTATACATATGTCCTCTCTCTTTACTGTGCTGCAGCTAAAACGCTTTTCCGAGGAGGTTCACATGGACACGGTTGCCTTGACCGGCTTGAAGTTCTTTCGCTTGACACGTGGCGTTGTCATTTCCGTAGCTGGGACAATAGTTACCTACGAGCTGATTCTATTACAATTCAACAAGGATGACAAAGTAATGGACTGCTATGAAGAATAAAATTCCATTGAATTAAAATTCATTAAAATGACTTCTACTATGTGTGCACTACGAAAATTAAACACATATTAAGTGAAATTTAATTTCTTTATACTCGTTAGAATATTCCTTAAAAAATTTTCATCCTTTTAATTCTTTTTTAGCTCTAACACTTTCAGGATGTTTTGAAGCATCCTGTTGAATACTTTTGCCATGATTCATCATCCCTGACTTGAGTAAAAATTGCACATACAAACTCACACACACACACACACACACGCACACACATTCATTACATATGTATGTACATCTTACTAGTCCCATCGCCACGCTGACATTAGCCAAATTAAAGACCAAAAAGTTCATTGACCAAAATGAGGAAAAACAAAAACAACAACAACAAAATGAGGCGAAAAAAGTTTTCCCCATTTTCCATATAAAAACACATAGCATTTGCCGGTTCTCGGGCCTCTTTGGTCGGTCGCCTTATGTTGTTAGTTGTTTTTGTTTTAGTTAAAAATAAAGAAAACAAAAACATTTCCGCTTTTGTTTCGTTTGAATTTTGACACGGTATAAGAGATGTATGTAGCTCAAAGACCAACCTCCTCTTCTCCTTCTCTTCCACCCTGAAGTTATTACCACCTCCCGCCCAAATCCACCATCGTATCTTCTTCTGCCTCCCGACTCTCGATCTCGATCTTTCGATCAATAAACACCAGGCAGCGCAGCCACTGCCATGGATGGGAGAAGTGGAGTTGCGTTGAGGTGAGGTGAGGCAAATTTTCAAGTGGCGCGCTGAGGCACATGCCACAAGCACAAAGTGGCTGCCACCTAAAGGAATCATTGGGATCGTGCCGTGCCGTGCCGCACCGTGCGATCGCTTCACTTGCTCTTCAAAAATAAGCATTTACAGTTTTTGAACTTCCTCTCCATACCTAAACATACATACATACATATACATATGCAAAAGACGAAGTTGAAGGAAGAACCCTCACTCTCTGTCTCTCTCTCTCTCTTTTCCCTTATTCTGTCGGTTGGTGTCAGCATCCGTAAAAATAGAACTTTATGATGTTTCTTTCAAAGCGGTGGCGGCACGTCCCAATCCTCCCTATCCAAAACTCCCTTTTCAGTGTTTTTTTTTCTGAATTGCATTCACATATCCGGCCTGATCCCTTAGTCATCTACTTTGGGCATGTGTCAGTGTCAGGTGCCGAAGTTGAGAAGAAGAAAAATGGTTTTTGAGTAATTGTGTTGGAACTCCTGTAAACAGGACGTTTCCATTGGATAATTGGCCGTTGATCGTATATGTGACGATATAAGTTATAGCTCTACACTTGAGTTCCAAATATACAAAAAAAAAAAAAAAAAACAAAATTCATTTTAAACTATGGGCAAATGATTGCTTTTTTTCTATATGAGTAAATATGTATGTACGTATGTGCATGTGTGTGTATGTAATTTTCTTGTATATAATGCCATTAAAATCATTCGTCTGCAACAATACCGCCGCCTACCCATAATAGCGATTTTCTTTAGCTTCAGCAAAATTTTCACACTTTCAGCCCACACAAAATTGTTTTTTTTTTTTTTGTCTTCTTCACACAAAGACAAAGAGATAATGAACATGATGAAGATGAAGATGTAGTCCAATGTGAAAATGTGGTGGCTTTTGTCTGGCGCCAACATGGAAATGCAATTTGAATGCTAGGGTCAAGATGGGCCACTGCCAATGCAAGAAAGGGAGGAGAGAGATGGAGGAAGATTTGCAACAGAACGGAAAGTGGTCTGAAGGAGGCGGAGTAGTAGGAGCCGACGACAGACGACAGAGGACATGTGCTAAAGACATTCTCTGGGCAACAGTGTTGTCTTTAATCACAGCAATTAATAAGAACCGACCGACACACTGAACAAAGAAAGAAAAGATAGGAAGGAAGTGTCAGGTCCCCAAGAACAAAAACGCAAGACCAACACCAACAATAAGACCACGACCAAGACCAAGACCAATGCCAACTAAGCTTCTGTCTCGACAACAACCAAACAAATCTCACCCAGAGCGCAAAAAGAAAAAAAAGTGAGTAAGTAAAGAAATTCTGGAAACTCTGACACACAACTCCTCAGGCGGTGGCGACGGCATCGACCATAAATCTATTTTCGTCCTGATTCCAGTCAACCTCCCACCGCTCATTTTACTCTTCAGACTCCAGACTCGAGACTCTGTCTCTGCTTCTGACTTTGACTCTCCTCACTTGCTGCGCAATTGCTGTTGCACATTTCCATTCTACATAACTCCCCCCCCACCACCCTTCTTCCACCACCATCTCCTGCTCCATCTTCGCCTTTAGCTGCATTTATTAAGTGCCCCAGGGTCTTTATTTTTAACTGCTTGCGGTATTTGCTTCATACAACGGTTTCTTTGCGTAGGTAAAATGCATCATCATCATCATCATCATTAGCATGAAGAAAATCCTCAGCCAGGGGCAGAGACCATAAATCCCATCCAGTACACAGAAATTTCTCACAAAACATTATTTATACAGATAAATAAGCAAATATATATTCAAAATAAAACAAAATCAAATTGCACAAATACTTAACAACAGCAACAAGAATCAAGAAAAATACCTCTCGCTCTTTCTTTCTATATCTCTCCATCTCTATCTGATTCTTTATGTTTTATTTGTAAATAATTTTTCTTTCCTTTTTGTTTTTTTGGTATTGATTTTAAATTGAAATATAAATCTGGCGGTCGCATAAATAATTTCCTTAATCTACATGTAAATGCACCACACACACACACACACACACACACACACAAAGAAAATTAAGCAACGTAGAAAAAAAAAAGAAGGAAATTCTTAATTGTTGCCTCGCTTTTCAAGAAATAATCGATTAACTAAAACTACATAAGTGTTTGGCATAATAGAGTTTGAGACTTTATTATATAGATGGATTTGTAGTGTATATGGCTTCGAGAAATTCTTATACGAAACTATGTAACGGGGAATTAAAACCTGAAGATATTTCCTTTAGTTAGGTTTCTCAATATATCTCTACTCTGAGCAGTCTGAATTCACTAGTCTAAGTTCATAGTCAAAGATACAGATATGAAGTATCTACATATCAGCTACTAGTCATTAGCTAATAAGTAGCTCTATTGAGCTTATTTCATCATTTAGCCCTTACTAGAAGAAGAAGAAAAGGTTACGTGGGAAAAGGAACGTATTGCTGAGATCAGCTTTACCTTATTCATACCTAAGTAGAATATTACATAAGTTGTGCGCAGCCTTCTAGGAAAATCCTAGGAAAGGCAAATCTCCCACAACACACATTCTCTTCTATTCGAACAAAATTCGAAATTCTCAAGAGAGATACTGAGAGAAGACACAAAATACCAACCAAAAACAAATGAAGCCGACACCTGACAGAGCGACATTAAGTTCATTACGCTTTTGAAAAAGTTTGAAAATTTTCGAAAAAAAGAAACAAACAGAAAGCAGAAAAAAATCAACCACAACACCTGTGATGGATCTGTTCGAACAACGAGATCATGCGGGGATGCATAGGGTGAAATTGGCGTGGTGCGATGGGATGGGGGGGATGGTGTGAAACTGCTAGTCTAAGGGAGAGAAGGGTGGGGAGGGACAGGTGAGTGAATCTATTTCGAACAGTCACAGACACACACACACACACACACACGAACAGACTTACATTCCCATTTTTGTTGAAAATGCCAAATTGCACGACTGCGTCATCCTCCTTTTCTCTCTCGCTCTCTCTCATTCTCAGTCCCCTTACCCCTAACTTGCCTGGCCTTGCCTCAGCCCCACCTCACCTCTATTCACCTTCCCACCCTCTTTCCGCCATGTACATATGTACTTTACAAAACTTCTAATAGGAATTTTTGTGTTTGAATCTCTTAACCGGCTAGAGAATTCTCTTTTCTCTCCCTCTCTCGCTCTCTCCCACCGCATGGGATGGATTTCTGTGCGAGGTTTTTGACACTGACTGCATTAGAAACAAAAACAAAAAGAAAAATATGAATATTCTGCGCAGTGGTCCCTATCCTTGATGATGCCACCAACTGCCACCGGAGGAGCAACTGTAGTTTTCCCTTTTGGGAAAGCAATCCAAGCAGACCACAGAGAAAGATAGAGAGAGAGAGAGAGTGAGAGAGGGAGAGGGTGAGAAAAAGAGAAGGAGAAGTGAGAGCAAGAAGGAGAGCATAATAAAAACATTATTTTCGATTTATTTTTAAACCGCACACACTTGTTCTGTCCAATCGTCGGAGGCGGCGGTGGTATTGCCTCTCGCTGCTAGCTGGGTCTTCCTCTCGTGATCGGCTCGATCCTCGCTATCGGAGGGGGTAAAAACGTAAAACAGCTGCTTGCTGTCGTGTCTACGTCTCCCTCGGCTTACGTACATACACACACACACGCACACAGATTTAGGTGTGTGTACGTACGGTTGGAGGCCCGCAAAAGATGTAAAAACTGTAAGTGGTATATTGAAGAACATTCAGTTCTTCCTGAGATCTCGTGGCGTTGCGTTGTCGACGAATATCGTCATCGACAACAACAACAACAACAACAACAACAATAACAACAACTAGAAGAAAAACAATATATGAAAAAGTTTTCCCGACATTTCGATTTCGATCGGCGTTTTGTGTCTTTTTTTTTTTATTGTTCGTTTTGCTGTTTTTTGCAATAATTAGTGAGGATCGGTTAAATAAACTACCATCGTCATTATTATCATCATTCATCAGCAGCAGCAGCAGCAATTAACCAGCGCACCACCCACCCACCACCAACCAGCTATCAGTCACATCACACACATCTTTGTGTGTGTGTGTGTGCGTGTGTGCTTATGTTGTTGTATGATGAAATACGTGAAAATCTTCAGAGCCTACGAATTAAGTACATTGTGTGTGATATATTATTGATGGCGCATCGATTCTCTATATGAATCATTCACACAACGTCTCTTCTATATAATCGAGAGTGCAAACATATTGACAGCCAGAATCAATCAATCGCCCCAAAAAACAAAAGTTAAATATATATATAAAGAAAAAAAAACCCCACATACAAATCTCTGGTGAACGACAGCTTTTCAATCCATCCCCGAAAAAACGAAAACAAAAAATAAATAAATACGCCGGATCTCCAGATTACGTCCCCCCGTTAAATTTGAAAGGGTAAGTTTCCATTCTAATTGGTTTTAGTCTAACTAATTAATTTCCTATTCACCATTTGATCAAACTCTCTCGAATTGAACTAAGGTAAGTCCGAGTGCGTTTCGAATGTTGAGGAAATAATTTCAAATTTAATAATTTCACCCCCCAGAGAGACAGAGAGAGAAGGCGATAGAGATAGAACAAGAACCGACATCACACTTGTTAAGTTAATATTATTATTTCGTTTGATATTTTGACATTTTGTGTGAGACAACAAAAATTGGCTAGAATAGGGAAATGGCAAAGGATATGACAAAGCAAAAAAACAACAACAAATTTGTTTTCCCATTGTCTAGAAAAGCAAATTGCGTAGAATTAGCATATACGCATATATAGTATCTCTCTCTCTCTCTCTCTATCTCTACATAGTACCATGACGGAGCAATGTCAAAATTCTCTTACATCGGGGGGTTATGTTTTATACTATTCCACATTTATCCTTTGTGATCTTGAGTTTACAGAGTTTGTAAATTGTCGATGTAAACACAATTTACCTTCAAAAACTCAATGGTTAAGGCAACGATTGATGAGGGCTCAATGGGGTACACAATGTGGTAAACAATCTCCTATAATAGCATCATGCAGCATCAGAACTCCCCACCTAGATGTACGTACGGATGGAATGGATGGATGGCATTGACTCGAAAAGTCCCCGAACTCGAACTCGACCCGTGGCGCCATTTGTTTATTATTATTGCATTTGCATTTTTCAAGTTTGAACTAAAATGTAAACTATGCACACACTTTCAGTCTATTCCCCTCCCTCACACCCCCCCCCATCGTCATCTCTCTTCTGGCCTCTTGGCTACTCTTTCTGCCCCCGTGTAGCCCGTTTTTCTCATCTTGGTCGTGCCGTTGTCGTTGTCATTCCCCTTCCCCTTGGCTGTTTTTTTTTCCTCTTTTTTTTGGATTTAAAAATAGGAAGATCGCTGCAGCAGCCACCAGCATGCAATGCGTTAAGGCCACCACCGCCGCCAACGCCATTAACATTTCTTTTGCTTCTTTCTTTTTCTCTGTGTACATTAACAGGACTTTGAACTTTCTTTTCGGACTCACTGCGTGTGCTTTGCCGATCAATTTGCGCAGAAAAACAAAACAAAAAATAAGAAAACAACCAATTTCTACCGATTCCAATTGTATACAAAAAGTTCTGAAAAAACAAAAAACTGAACACAAATTTCCATGGTCCATTGTTGTTTTGCGGTTCACAAGGAATGCATTGGCAAAATATTGAGGTTATTATTAAAAAGACTCTCATGTGGTCCAATTAAATCGATGCATATGTTTTTAATTGTGATTTATAATCCTCTCTGATTCCAAGAAGCTTATGAAAATCCAGCTTGAACTCTTTAGCGATGCTCTTAACTTATTTCTGTTGCCCCTTTTGACTAATCCTTTTCACTTTGAGGCAGGCTTACAATATTCTAGTCCCAATACATAATTAAACAGTTTGTATTCGATTTTCATAAATCAAAACGCTTTTTTGTCAAAAGTTTGATTGTACACTGCTGGTCAATTAAATAGGTTCGACAGATGAAATACATTTTATTAAACAAAAGGAAGAATGAAGAAATCGTTTCTTGGTTGCTGTTTAGTTGGATTATCTTAATAGAGTTTGCAATGTTTAAACTTTGAGTTTTTGTGCCAAGATTCTAAGACACAAATGCTAATTTTATGAAATTCTGGGATTTCCCTTCCTTTCCATTATCCGAATATGTATATATCGTCGAGAGGCTAAGAACCAAACGAGGTGAAACTATTCGATTACGCCGCACTGTATGCCAATTAAAAGGCAAAATAGAACGAAAACTTTTGTGATATTTGATTATAGAAATGTTTGCTGTTCCAGTTGCCAGTCACATAAATCACAAGTTATTGTACGCCGACTTATTCAATGTCATTCATTATTATTCCCACTCATTCTTCTTCTATCTCTTTATCTTCAATTCGAATTTGAATTCAATGCAGAGACATTTCTGTTGCGTTTTGTTCGGTTTTCGGGATATTGGCCAAGAAACGAAATAGAAATAGAAAAAAACAATTTCCTCAGTCATAAGTATAAACATGTCATAATTCACCCAAACCAAATGAAAGCAGTTCAATTCGAAGGCTTGCTCCCTCCCTCCCCCTCCGAATCGCGCCAGCTACATATACAGACACATGTTTTCGTGTATGACAGGAGGGGGAATAGATGCATACATATATATGCAGATATATATCTAACCTGAACCTGCACCACCAATTATCGTCGCTGTTTTGGCAACTCTGCATCCTTCTCTCACCCTCCACCCAGTTGCCGCATTTCCTTTCATACTCTTCAGACTTGTCATCTGCGATTACCGATCTGTGATCGCACGGGCCAACGAATAATTAATTAACATTCTGTCATAGAAACATGCGACATTCTCTTCATTTTCCTTTTTTCATTTACAATTTTTTTTCATTTATTTTGTGTGTTGAGATGTTTCTGGCATCGGAAAATATTGCAAATATGAATATGTACACCTATATCATGTTGTTGTAGTTGGAGGAGGTCGGGAGAGAACCTCCTCCCCAACCACAAAAAAGAACAAAACTTTTTCCCACTTGTCAGCTGTTTGAAATTTTCTAGAGAATAGAATTCTGTCGTTCCTTATATTCTTTTTGTCTATGTTGGTTTGCTTTTCTTTTCTTTGGAACCAATACCTGGTTAAATAGAATATATACATATATGTATGTATATATTCTATCAGACAGACAACCACCTGGGCCTGGGCCTAGGCCTGGGCAATGGGCAATGGGCAATGAGCAGTGGGAAATGGAGATGTGAGGCGAAATACATACTTTCGGGATGTATACATATAGGTACAAATAAATGGGCCGCAAATTGCTTAGACACAAATTGTTGTACGTCTGGCATCCCACACTCGAATCTATCAATTTCCATTTCTATATACATTCATCTATATGTGTATATGTATGTATGTACATGTGTAGGATATAAGTATAAGAGATATAAGTATTCTTTTAATTTTCAATGGAAAACCACCTTCACCCACCTTTTGGCAAATAGAAAAAAAAATCTTTTCTTTTTTTCTTTCTTTTTTCGTTTGTGTTGTTGCTTTTAATGGCCACAAACATTTTGATGTACTCTTCGCGTTGCGGCAACAACAATTTGGGTTTTTTTGCTTTTGGCTGCTAAGAATGCTCAACAGGTTGCAAAAGTCTCGCCGAGATGATGATGGTGGCGGTGGTGCGAGGAGATGGCACCCACACCATGACCGAATATCATGCGGTTGGCCTCAGACGGTATAACGGCCGCTAAAGAAACAAACAAAAATCAAGCGCAAAAACAGCCGCCCCATATTGCACATGACCTGCTCCTGCTCCTTCTCCTTCTGCCGCACCCACCTGTACCGCCAGGGCAACAGTCCAAACACTCTTTTTCTCTCATTGTACATTTCTAAATATTGCTTATTGTGGCAATAAGCTTTATTCGATTATTTAGACGATTACGAAAAACAAAAACAACAATAGCAACAAAAAGAACAATTTTTCAACAATAAACAAAAATTTTGCCCAAGTGCGAGCGGATATATAAAATTTGATTGGCTCTTTAACAGACAGACAGACAGACAGATAGTTCGATTGAGAGGGAGAGTGAAAGAGAGAGAAATGCGTAATTATTTTATTAGTCGACCAGATAATCCGATCGAAAACAAGAAATCTATATATTATCGTTAAGGTAGGCTCTGTTAAGTAGAAATTTTTGATTGCATTTCCATTTCCAATGAAATGAAAATAAGCTGAAATTGTGTAAACTAAATAAAGTACAGTTGGCATTATCTACTCTATCTCTCTCTTTCTCTCTCTATCAGTATCAATTTCTAACTGATAATTTCATTAAATTTTTATGACATTCTCCCCATTTTTGTTTAACTTACTGTTTTTTTCTCTTTTTGATTACATTATCTTTGTTTTGTCGTTTTAAATTTCCATTTTGCAAACTATTTGCTCTAGCTCTTTGATGTATTTCCCTTTGAATTAATTGTTGCATTTTCTCTGCTCATTAGAATGACTTTTATAGTGACTTTCATTAGTTTTTATGATCAGAAAGCAATAAAACGCACACGAAAAAGGGTCATAAATAATCAAATAAATAAATGTCACTCTCTCAACTAGGCCATCTTTTCGAAAATGCTCTAGAGATACACACGCACACACACACACACAGCACCTGACTGACTGACGCTAGAGAGTTGTGCCAATTACGTAGGCTAGATTAATCAATGCCAAGACAACATGAACAACAAATTAAGCGCATTCATTTCGACATAAATTTATATTCAACATGGTAAGAGGCAAAATGCAACGGCATCGGCAACGGCAACATCAACCCCAAAGCCAACAAGTGCGAGAAATTCTGTGATTCTGACGTTAATCATACGCCCCGTATACGGCTGTATACGTGGGTATAGGTATGGGTATGGATATGGGTATGGGGATGTAAAAGTGACTTTGGTGATGGCCTCTCGACTTTGTCCTTAATATTTATAAATTGATGCAATGCTGGCAAAAATAAACAAATAACTAAAAGAAAAACTTGATGATAATTTAAAAAGATCTATCTATAATGATCATGATGAAGAGGTTTATGTGGGTAGCAGTGTTTAGTAGAGGGGGCAGGGCATTTCGATTGAAGCATTGCGATACGAATTTGCGTTATTAAATTATTAAATTTTGTCTAGCAGAAATGCTACATAGATTTTTATGTCTTTAGGATAGATATATTTATTTGTTATTCACGTCGTTGAAATGACGCATCTGGGACTCATTTAGCCAGTTGCTTCACCTTTCTCTTTTTGCTATACGTCATCTAATTCAAGCAGAAACACGTCTAGTCATTTCTATTTCATCATAAAAGAATTTCTCACATTTTGCAGAAATTTCGTCTAGCGAATCGAATCGGATTGGAATTGGAAAGCATGACCAAAGTTGAGCAAAATACACCCATACCCGAAGAGCTGTACAACTTGACCCAATTGGCTAATGTCACCCTGGCAGCGGGTCCTTTAAGTACAGGCAGCAGACAACAGAGACAAAGTGAAACCGAAATGAAAATGAATACAAATTTTTATGCCTCATCGGACGATGATTCGAACTATTATAGCCACAAAGTGTTTGATCGCAGGAAACTGCGCAGATGCACCATATCCGACTCGAATTCATGTGCCAGCAGCAGTTGCAGCAGTAGTGCCCAACAGTCCAGCGAGGAGCAACCGCATTCGCATCCGCATCATCATCATCCGAACGGTGAAATTGTTACACCATCTCTCCTAGATGATGAGCACATTTGCCCTGAATGTGGCAAGAAATATTCCACTTCATCGAATCTGGCACGCCATAGACAAACCCATAGGTAAGTCAGGCATCCAACATCTGCATACACTGAACGTCCGTCCTTAATTATAATTATCTCTCTGTAGGTCAATTATGGATAAGAAGGCCCGACGATGTCCCTACTGTGAGAAAGTTTATGTCTCAATGCCGGCTTACTCGATGCATGTGCGGACACACAATCAGGGCTGCGAGTGCACATTTTGTGGCAAATGCTTCTCGCGTCCCTGGCTGCTGCAAGGACACATACGCACCCATACCGGAGAGAAGCCCTTCAAGTGCAGTGTGTGCGACAAGGCGTTTGCCGATAAATCCAATCTCCGTGCCCACATTCAAACCCACTCGAATACAAAGCCCCATACATGTTTACGTTGTGGCAAGGCATTCGCTTTGAAATCGTATCTCTACAAGCATGAGGAGAGTTCGTGTATGAAAAATCGAGCAGAAACACGCAGATCGATTGTGCCACCAACATTATCATCGTCCACCTCCTCCTCTTCATCATCATCATCATCCTCGTCGTCCTCCTCATCATCTTCGTCGTCATCGTCACCAAAGATGGTGACAACGATAGCATTAGCTGCTGCCTCCCAAGACTCGGCCAAATCGACATTGGCCAATAAACTGCTACAGAAAAAGAGAGATATCAATGTTAAGCAGTCATCGTCATCGGCATTGAGTAGCTTTGGTTACCGTTCGGAATCCTTCATGATGGCCTCTACAAGCGAGGATCATGATCGTTTTAAACGCATCAGTGTTATACAGCCCACAGCTGTGTCGGCCATCTATCAGGATATGCATCCATTAGCTACAACCTATCTACGCTACCCAGTTTCGAGTCCATCCACAGTAGCATCCACAACAGCCGGTACAGCAATGGCCACCGGAGACATGTCCACACCGCAGGATCAGCCAGTGGATTTTTCGCCGAAAAACAATTTCACACATTCAGCCAAGACAAGTCCCTTCGAATTGACTGGCAATTATGCCATCATGACCTAAATGTATCCATACGGAATCGTAAACCCACACACACACACAGACACAAAAGACGCCAAAAATTGCCAACTAACTCCTACTTGACCCTCCCTTCAACTCAACTTCACCCACTCCCTTTTCCACCTCCAAAAAACGAAAATGAACTTTAGTCAACAAATATGTGATAAAATTACCATTAGAGAGTAGATGATTCCAAAAAGTAAAGAAAAAAACAAAAGATGCAAGTAAAAAAATACAATCTACATCGACAAAAGAAATGGAAAATTGCTTCTTCCTAGGTATATATATACATATATATGTATATTTAGATCGTTTGATCGTTAGAACTTTAGATCTTCACTTACAATTAGTCATAACGAGGACTTAGAGACTTTGACAAGAGCAAACAAAACACACAAACTCAAACACACACACATACACACGCAAATGTGACCAGTATTTTTTTTAACGTTCAATCTTATAAAATATATTCATACCCCATCAAAAAAAAAAAAAAAAAAAACAAAAAAAAGGAAAAACAGGCGAATTTTTTTCAAATATATATATTAATCTTATACATACCTATTACTTAAATATATATCTAAAACTTTTTGTTTGTAAGGCCAATTTGCGATTTCCTGCACGGAAATCGAACGAGAGAATCTCTAGTCTTTATCTTTAAAAATCATTTTCTTCTGCGCACATGGATGGTGTATGTACATACTTGGCCATTGTGGCGTATGGGTAATATAAGAGAGAGAGAGAGAACGAGAGGGAGAGAGAGATGGTAGGTTGGGGTAGACAGGTAGGTGGATAGATGGGTAATTTTCGGATATTCTCCTGCACCGCCTAAAAATTTTCTCCTTTCCTAACCTCCATCTCTCCCTCTCCTTCTCTCTCTCTCACTCTCTTGGTTGCTCGTCTTGTAGTAGCCCCCCCGCCTCACCTCTTCCTAATACAAATACGCTTCACCTTTTCACATGTGTGTGTCGCGTTATTTTTAAGCACTTTACGGCCGCATGTGGTGCAATAATTGACATAACTGTAACACTAATTAGCCTCTACACACACACACACACATACACAAATATACCTATATTATACTTACATATACATACTATATCCTATATATATTTCTATCTATTGAACAAATCGCTTATTGTATTGCATCTTTTTTTTTTTATTTAGCACTTACGAAACATAAATTGTATTCATATTTTTTTGTTTTTGTTGTTTTTGTTTTTTGCATTGCATTTGGAAAACACAAAACCCAAAACAAAAACAAACAAAAAAAAACCTACAGCTAAACGCACCAAAGATATAGATCATACACTTACACATACATACATACATATATGTACTTATATACATACATACATACATATATAGAGAGAGTATTTTGTATTATACATAGATTTGCACATTTATTCGAATTAAACAAAGAGATCCAAGAGATCCCTAAAAAAATACAAATGCCATTTGAAAGATTTGTTTTACTTTTAGGCTTTGGTCACGCATAAATGACGCGATGAGCGACTGAGCGACGCTCTCTCGAGTTGATTAGTTGCAAAAATGACTTTCTCACTCAGCAAAGAACGTTAGAAATTCTTTGGCTGATTACTTTTGGGATTTCGGATATTAAGTCATTAAACGCCACTTTAAATATAACCTAACTTTAGTTAATATTGTATATTCTACATAACGGTAAATAAAAACTTACCTGTACAGTTACAACTAACTCCTACTTCATTTCATTCCTTATCCGATATATTTCTGCTCTTATGAGAGTCGTTCTGTAAAACGGTTCGTCGCTCTCACGCTCACAAAATTCGCTCGTCGCTCAGCAGCTGCGTGGCCTCTCCAACGCTTTCTCGTAAGCTCGAGAGAGCGTGGCTCAGTCGCTCATCCCTTAATGCGTGGCCGAAGAGTAAGCTTTAAATTTGAGTTTGAAGTAGGAACCTAAGGTAAGACGCATGGCCGACTTTTGTTGTAACGGCGACTTCCATTTTTAGATGGTCACTAAAAACCAAAAACCCTTTTAAACCCTTTCTAACCATTAATAGCGTCAGAAGAGGAATTCAATTTTGGTCAACAAGAAGGAATGAAAAAATAAAGAAAACATTGATAAGGATATTCATTTGACAAATGATTTTGATAATTAATGCTGGGATCAAAGGAACAAATCAAAATGTGGCCAAAAACTATGTATATAAAGAAGGTTAATCAATTAAAATCCATAGTGCCAAAGAAACAAGAACGTAATCAGCAATACGTGTGAGTTTGCATTGCGCTTAGGATTTAGACATTGTTGCTTGCGATTGAGTGATTTTGGTGATTTGGAACGATTGAATAGAACCGTCTCATGGAGAGAATAGGATGGGATTGTTTCGGTCATTCAGTCTGAGATTACCATTGCCACCGCCATTGCCGCTGTTAACGTCACCATTATCGCCGGGACATTTTTGTTTTGCGGCACCACAACGAACAGCTAGATCTTCATATGATTTGTTTTGGAGAAAACAGACCAAAACAACAGTCATATTGTCACAGCCCAGACCAGTGACATGGCCTTCTGGGGCCAGGCAATGATTCATCAGAGCCTCACAAATGGTTTCCGGCATCATGCCCATGGCAATGCGTCGGCGTACATAATAACCGACATCTGATGTACTCATTACATCCCAAATGCCATCACAGGCCAGTAAAATGAATTCCCAATCATCGGATATGTCACGGATTTCGACATCCGGAAGAGCGGTAACAATTTGGTCCTCCGGCTTCTTGTTGGCATTCTTCTTATATATAAAATCACCCAATGCACGAGATAGAGCAAGATTACCATTAACACGATTGTATTCAACAAAACCGCCGCCGGCCAGAATGCGTTTAGTTTCGCCGTCATCGTTTGGTTTATGATCCACCGACAGGGCATGCGGCTTGCCCCCGATCATGGCCATTGCCCTCGAATCACCAACATTGGCGCAATACAGTCGCTTCTCTTTGATCAAAACGACAACTGCCGTCGAACCGGCCATTTGCTCAGCCCAGGAACCATTGCGCAGCATCTCCTTGTCAAAGTCCAAGAATGCCCGCTTCATGGCCACAGCGATGTTATTATCGAAATACTCTGGCCGCTGCGTAATGAACTTGTGCAAATGCTTGCCAGCGAATTTGGCCACTGCTGAACCACCATGCCCGTCATAGACCGCAAAGAAGGAAGCTTGCGGATCCTCGGGCAGTGACAATATATGGGTATGGGCATCTTCCATTTCCACGCGCCACCCCTGCATACAGCTGGAGCCCACACGAAATGAGATGCTCTCACAGCCCGCTGTATTCTTAGTGGTTACCGGCTCGGATAGCGTTTGACCCATTATGGACCTGGAGGACGATGAATTTTCCATTATATTATAAATTGAACAAGTTATACAAGTTAAAAGATTTGTTTCTGAATTGTTACTTATTGAAATATCTACGACTTACTTATTGGGAGAGTTTTGTTTTCGTTTTTGTCAAGTACTTTCAGTTTCTCTCTCTATCTCTCTCTGTCTGTCTGTTTATTATAACCGAATTTTAGAAAATTTTCAAAAATTTATTTTCACAAAGGTTTTCATCTTTATTTATGCTGATTTATACGATTTTTAAAATCTGACTGCTAAAGCATGGTGTACTTTTCACAACTACAACTAAAAATTTCTTTCAAGAGTTGTCGTTTTACCATAACTAGCTTTTTCATTAAGATATCTAAACAATTGAGCTCACTTTACTATATTTTTTTTAGTCCTCTTCTTCCTATTTCGTCTTACCCACAGAAATAAACGGCATACATGTCGTATGAGTTATTTACTCGATGTCTCTTACCGCAATAATGCACAGTTTCGTCGCTAGATGTCGCCTGCCAAATTTGCGAAAATAAATAAAACTTTTTCTTTGATAATTTTGTGTTTTATATTATAGTTTTCTTTTCCGTTTTTTTTTTTTTTTGTTTGGTTTTCAATTTTTTTTTTTTTTTTTTCTTTTTGCATCGTTTATAGTATTTGTTATTTTTGATAGCGTTCGTTTCCATATACACACATATATATTTAATATAATTTAATTCATCATCTTTTGTTTGTTTGTTAATATATAGACATTTAATTTGTAATTGTTGTTGTTGTTGTAGATTACTACACGTTTATCCTTTTAGGCATATAGACGAGAGTAATGTATGTATTTGTATTTGTTTTTATGTGATTATGTGATCGAGTCCAATGTGTGTGTGTGTATGTCTGTGTGTGTGTGTGTGTTTGCATGGACCATCCATCTACATACAATTAAAGTTTTATTAGTTACATTTCCATTTTGTTTTTGTCATGTTTTTCGTTATTTTCTTTTCTATATGTACTCTTTAAAGTGTAAAGACACTAAATTTCACAATGTTCGATTTGTTGGTAACTCTCTCTTTCTTCTAGTTTCTCATCTATTAGCTACAAAGAGAGCCTTGCCTTATCTTCTCAAGCCAAAAGTTATCGTTTAATGTTTTATTTCTATTTATTTTCCGAAAATCGAAAGAGAAAATCGGTTGGGAATTATAGGGAGAGTCCCAGGATGTATTTGTGTATGTGCCTACATACAGACAAAATATCCTTTGGGGACACACAAATCAGTGTAGAAAGTCGTGTGTTTGTATGTGTTATACTAAGTGTGTGTGTGTGTGTGTTGATTATGTAAATAATTTACGTTGTGTTGTGTGCCTTTTGGTTTAAATATCATCATATATATATATATATGTACATATATATATATGTATATGTATGTATATGTATTATAAAATCTCTAAACAGCCATAAAAGTCAAAAGTTCTTAATTATCATTATAATTTATCAATTATCTAGAGATGTTGTTCATCATGTAACTTTAATTTTTGTTTTCATCTTATTATCTTATGGGTTCTGTTTGTTTTTGTTAGTAATCGGCTGAAATCGGAACTCGATTGTTTGGGGAGGAGGGGCTTAGGAGGGAGTTATACATAAATACAAATGTTGCGGCTCATTTTTGTTGTTGTTGTTGTGGCTTGGTCTGGTTAATTATTATATACGTTAATCATTCATATGGCTTGGCTTTAACATTGAATTACAATTTACTCATACTTGCTCAAAAAGGTACGCATATTTGATTAAGATATACATATATATATATATATATGTATATATATATATATACTTTTTGTTTTGATTCCAACATCGTTTTTAGCTTAATCCATTACCATGCTAAATGTAAATGTATCGGTGTGCTTGGTTTTTATATTTTGTTTTTTTTTTTTCTGTTTGATATTTATACTTAGAAGTATTGTAAATTATCTTTAAATTTTCCATCGTTTTAGTTTGCTTTGGTTTTTCTTTTGGGGAAACTGTGGCGAATGCTCTTAGATCTAAAGACTTTTGGCTTTTATTCTTGCCATTTTTTAATTTTGTTTTAAATTGTTTGTTTATTAAAGGACACCAAGTTGAGAAACAAAAAGCAAGAAAAAAGGGAAACATTCAGTACACATTTATAGATAGGTTTAATATCTGTTTTGGTTAGTTAGTAGGTTTAATATAAAAAAGTATGTATATGTACTATGTGTTGGTGTGTGTTTGATTAAGGTAAGCATTTGTGTATGTATGGGTTTTGTTTTTTGTTTTTGTTTTAGACGGTTCTAACTTGGTTAACAGTCGATGCCGTCATCTCGTTGGTGATCGAAGCAATTTTTCATTTTGTTTTTTTGTGTTATTTTTTAGTTTTATGTTTCTCTAGTTTCGGGATTCGGTATTTGGGACAAGGAATATACAAGTCTTCCATTTACACGCCCGGCAAATTCGTTGTCTAACCCAAATGAAAAACAATAATTCAAATAGAACATAACGAAACGAAAACCGATGATAAAAAAAACAACAACTAATCCCTAATTCTTAGGTACCATTGCTACACACACAAGGAGTTATATATATATATGTATGTATGTATGTATAGGTATGTTTAGCATATATGTATGTATATATATTTGATGTATGAATATGAACTTGGTGCCCACAAAAAATGTCACTTATCATCTAAGTCTCTAAATATTTGTGTGCGCGCTTTGATTATCTGTCTTTTGGTTTATAAATTTATATATATATATATATCTTATGGTTTTTGCCATTTTGAGTTCATTTTGGTAGGTTTATTTTGAACGCATTTAAGCCAAGAAAGTCATTCCATTCGATTACATTGCTACAACGACAATTGGGGAGGGGCCGGGGAATTGAAGGGGCGCTATACTATATGTATATATATAAAAATATTTATTAAATTCTTCAATTTGAAACTGTTTAAGGTTTTTTTGTTATCGCTTTCGCACTAATTATACCATCTATACATTAAATACTATACGTATGCATATGTAGTATATATATTTATATAAAGCAAATCCCATAAAAGTGCTTTTACGTCTATATATATATTCATTTTAGTTTTCCATTAAAAACATATTGTTTCGATTACGTTTTTGCATCACCCAAGTTCTACAAGATTCTCTCTATATCCCTCGATTTTCGTTTTTTTTTTTTAAGTTTTTTTTTTTGAAATTATGACAAAAGGTACAATCAATTTGTTTTTTTCTTTTTTTTTTTAATGTAATTTTTTCACTTTTTTTGTTTCGTTTTTTTTTTTTTTTTTTTTTGTTTAAATTCAATCATTCTTTTTATGTTTTCTTCTCTTTTTGGTTTCGTTTGTTGTTTAACTTATGAATTAGATTTCCATATCTGATGTATGTATATATATGCTTCTTTTATGAGTTATCGATTTCAGCTCTAGCTTTTCTAGTTATCATAACGTTAGTATATATATATATATATATATATTGTTTTACTTTCTTTAGGTAGGAAATATGCTAGTCTTATAAATTTCACACATCAACATTTTCTTTTGTTTTGGTTAAGTTTTCGGTTTTTGTTTAGCTTACTTTCGAAATATCTTGTAATTTATTTAATAATAAAATATATATATATATATATATACCGATATATATATATATATATATATACATATAAGTAATTTGTATTTTATTTATGTAAATATCAGTAGTTTTGTTCTTGGTTTATTAAAAATCATCTATGTAATATCAATCCGAACCACAATTCTATATATTAAATGTTCTAAGTAGTTTAAGTTATATATATATAGAGAGAAAGAGAGAGAGAAAGGTTGTCTGTGTGTGTGTGTGAAAGAAAAAAACACATAGATCTTGTATTCTTCTAGCAATATTTTTTAAAACTTTTCATATATTAATTTTAAATGTAGGATCTTTTTTTGGGGGGAGGGTAGTGTTTGGGAGCGGAGGGTATGGCGGTTCATTTAGTAGCCGCTTGCACTACGAAAATTTGTTTAGTCATACATAAGACATATATATATATATAGTATATATAGATAATTTATATAGAGTGCCAGTTCTAAACGAATTCTCAAGTTGTTTGTTAATATCGTTAATCGTTAGATCCTGCTTAGAAGAGAAAGAAATCTAATTATGGACGGGTTATCATCAATCTTGTTTGTCAACTTCTTCGAATGGTTGGTTATCGGTTTCGCCTTCTAAATATGCATGTACTCAACCGCCTTGCATCTTCAATATCTTTGATATATATATGTATATACATATATCTAATATATATGGTTCGGTTCTAGAATTGTTGACTGGCATTTCAATAGATCGTTATATATATGTATTCTATAAACAATTCGCATGAGTATTTTATTACCTTTATATTACTGCTTAATTGTTATTTGTTTAATTATTTGTTCTTGGTTTTAGGGTTAATTAAATGCACATAAATATACATATATATATACTTAACACATTTCAAAGCAACAAATTAAGTATTAATGTTAAAAGCTCATCAATTGTTGGTGTGTTGTTCTTTTTAAGTTTCAGAGATTGGTCATCGAAATATGTTGAACCTTTGCTTCACCCAAACCCTTGTTGATAATTGAAATCAGATCTAATCCCCTAAAAGTATGCACAAATTTGTGTAAAATTTGAACCATTTTATGCCCAAATCATTCGGCTGGCATCACTACTTGCTATAGATTAGATCCTTGGAAGGATTATGACATTATCATCATTTGATTAATGTCTTCCTTGACTTGGGCATTGTTCAGTTCGCAAGGGTATAGAAACTTTGGCATGGCCAAAGTTTTATCTGCTCTGGTCCTCTGGTTTTCGTTTTATTTTCATTTCATTTTTGTTGTTTTCGAATGAATGCATTGGATGGGTGTGTGGGTGTGTGGGTGTGTGTGTGTGTGTGTGTGCATTTTGCATAATTCAATCCTAAGTATAATCAATAACCCATTGACAACTTCAGAAACCTGTGTTGGTCATTAAACTAAAACTACAAATTCATATTTTATACATCGATAGACAGATTCAGATATATCGACGAGGGCAGAGAGGACATTGCGAAAAGGACATAAATCTAATCAATTGCAAACTGCTCACATAATCAATATTAATATGTATGTTTGTGTATATTGCACAATTAAGTTTAAATATTTTGTAATTTATGCTTTTCTTTTTATTTATTTTTACTTCTCATTTTTGTTTCTTTTTGCTCATTCTTATCTTTGTTGTCATTATTAATTATTAAAATTGTTATGTTTTTGTTTTTTTGTTTTTGTTTTGGTGGGATATATGTTGTATTTTGTTTGTTTTGTTGTTGTTGTTGTCGTTCTTGTTGATTTCGTTTAAACATTTTGATTAGCTTGACTTTGGCTTAGTTTTCTACAGACTTCAAAAACATAAATCAAAAGAGAGGAAAAAACCCAAAAATAAAAACAAACTAATTCGAAAAGAATAAAACAATATGAAATTATGCTGCTGTTGTTATTCATATATCTGGTATATATATTTTTTATATGATTGATTTATATATATAGTAATATAGTGATAATAGTAAGTAATTTATATATTTTATAATGTTTGGGTATGTTCTTGTTGTTGTTATGAATTATACAAAAAAAAAAAAAAGAAGTAAGAAACAATTGAAGAAAACATTTAGAGTGAATACAAATTAAAAAAATGTTTCATAAACTAAAAAAAAAAAAAAAAAATAATTATATTTAAAGTCAGTTTTTATCATATACAAAGAGAAATATATATATATATAGAATATTTTGTAGTAAACACCAATCAAACGTATTCATATACATATAGATAGATAGACCATTGAGTAGATCATATCAATTTCGTAGATATAATAAGAAGAATTAGATGGAAATCAACGAATACAAACATCATTCCGTTTCGTTTTCTTTCGTTTTATCAATTAAGGCTACACCGTTAAAACATTATGTCTTAGTATATGATCGATCAAGATATATGTATATATCTGTGTAAGTGTGTGTGTGTGTGTGTGTGTGTATTATTTAATATATTCTTGTTGTTACTGTAAGTCTATTAACGTTTCGTTTTTGTTACATTTAAAGCGTTCTTGATTTTTTAAAAATTTGTTTTTTTTTTTTTTTTGTTTAATTTTTTTGTTTGTTTTGCTTTTCTAAACACATTGAGTAGAAAGTGAAAAGTTTTGGTTGTTTTAATTTTAATTTCGTTTTTGTTTAAATTTTTGTATAAATACAATATGTTTTGTTTGTTTGTTTGTTTGTTGTTGTTTAGTGCATAGTTGTTACGTCTTAGAGTTGTATATATGTATACATAGAATGAATGCATAATGACAAACATAATATGAAAAGTTAAACAAAAAAGTTATCTTTCTCAATACTTTCATTATTGTTGTTTATCCATTAAATTGTTGTTTTTGTTTGTTTGTTTAGTTAAATGGTCCATAAAATTTCTATATATAAATATATACATACATATACGTCATATGCGCGTGTGTGTGTGTGTGTAAAAAAACAAATATAGATTACTTTTCTTTAAACTTTTACATATGTATGCACACACACACACACACACACACACACAGGCACACACACAACACTCAAGTAAGTAAGCCGAATGACAATACGGAGAAGAGTTAGGACATACATATTTATGTTAATTTGCTTTTAGATCGTGAATATCATTAAGTTATATGTGATGTGTGTTCGGTGTGTGTGTGTGTGTGTGTGTGTGCGTGTGTGTATGCACTCGTATATTCACAACACTAACGTTATCTTAGTATCTACTGCCCTACTATATAATATAGATATATGTGTATCTTTAGCTAGCCAAGTTTAGCTCTCTGTCGCTAGGACAAACAAAAAACTAAAAAAAAAAATTAATGTTGATTGGTTGTTTTTAACTTATCCTACAACCCTACAAAAAATGGTCTTGTTTAAAAAAAAAAATTGTTTGTTTCTTCATAATCTGCCGTCGTTTTGTTTTGTTTTTGCGTACTAAATAGTTAACATTTATATTCATAATTATGCATATTCAATTTGTTGTTGTTTTTTTGTATTGTTGATTAATGTATATATATATATATATAATTCATTTGTAGTTAATTTGTTACACTCTAAATTTGACGATGATGACGAAAAAAAAATTCTCTGCACTTTCTTCTTATATTTTGTTGTTTGGTTGTTTTGTTTTGTTAATTCATTTTAAAACTACATCACAATAATTATATGCTAGACTTTTCAAATAGATGTATTTTCCTTCTCTCTCTCGCTTTACTTTGTTACGCTTCGTTTTCTACAAGATTTATATATACGGTTTATTTATATATATATATATATATATGTAGGTAATTATGTGTTAAGAAAGGACATCGGGCACCTTTCGTGTTTTTGCAATGAAATGTTTTTGTTTTTTATCATAATAGGAAGTTTTACGGTTTGATTTTGTTTAATTATAAAAAAAAAAAAAAAAACACAACTAACCACATAGACAAGTTTTAAGACTAACCTACAAAATACTATCTCTTTTTTTTTTTTTTTGTTTGTCGAGAAACCTAATTAACAAGATATATGTATATGATGTATTTAGGAGGTTAGGTAGCATAATGCAAATGTATGTATATAGATATATATATATATATATATCATACCCATATCATATTTGTGGTAAGCATAAGGTTTGTACGTGTAGAACTTTAGGCTTAGATTAGTGTTTAATTTGCTTTGCTTTGCCTTTTTTTATATACATAGTTCATAAAGATAGAAAAATCTCTGCGTTTTACATGTATACGAGAAAAAAAATATATTAAACTTAAATGTTTTTGTATTGTTAGTTAGTGAATTGAAAACATTTTAAAATACGAAAAGAGAAACCAAAAAACATTGGCACTAAAAAACTGTTCAATTATTGCTACATCGCTTTTACATATTTTGTACTTTATGTGAATGAACATGAAAACTAGTAAAGGTAGTAAAAGAAAATAACATCGAAAAGATAATTTCACTTCGCTCAAACGCAGAGTTTTGATGATGATGACGATAATGATATCAGATGACATAAGTAAATAAAAACAGTTTTAAAAATTATTGAAATCGGGTGGGCAGGGCAGGGAGTGATATAGAAAACGCAAATTGTTCCTGGACAGTATTCTATTTACCCATATATTCAGGTCCTGTCGAGGTTGCCAAATGCTAAAGGCTTCCAAATTCAGCCATTTTAGTAAATATTATCGACGATGACGACTATTTGGTTAGCTTAAAAAGTTGAAAATCGTTTCTAATGCTTAATGCTCCCGGAATTCTCGGTTTTGCCTGACTTCTCCTGCTCTTCCTCCTTTCACGCTTTGACAACTCGTATGAATTGTTTTTACATATATAAATCATTCGCTTCGTCTGCACATCTTTGTCTATTTACATATCATATGCTTAAACTTAATATATATAGTTTAGTATTTAGAATTGTAATTGGTATTTGTGGTAATTTCTATGAGTCTGATTGTGTGTGTGTGTGTGAGTAAGTGAGTGGAGTTAGTATATTAGTGTGTGGGTTGTACAAAAAAATTGTTTCATTCAGTTTCGCATTCTATATTCAATCAGCTATTCCATAATTGGTATATATCGCATGCTTAGTTTTTGTTGTGTTAAGATATATCTAAGTTTATGTTCATATATGTATGCTTTGTTTGCTAGTAAGGTTTTTGCGGTATGTTTGTTTTTTGTTTTGTTATAAATTTACCATATAGTTTCATACACATATATACATTCATATATGTATATATATATATGTATATGTATAAATAAGTGTGTAAGTATATATATTGTTATCGTTATGCTATAATAATGTTTTGTTGTTGCTTGTTGTGTAAAAGGCAATTTGCATTACATTTCCCATTTGCTGTGGTGTTGTTGTTGTTTTTTGTTGTTGGTTGTTATTAGTGGCTAGCTTGCTTCTTCGTTTTCTGAGGTACTTTCTAAAAGTCTACGAATTCTATTTATTAATCATTGTATTTGTTGTTTTGTTTAACTCTTTGTGTTTTGTTTTAATAATTTGCTTCTAGTTCTCATGTTGTTGTTGTTGTTGTGATTTTATCATATAGTATTACATGTAGGTATACAATCTTGAATATATATATATATATTCCTGTACTTATAGAAGTTTATAATAAAAATATACAACACACATAATGAAACGCTTTAGTTTTTTTTGTTTTTCTTTTGGTTGTTTTGGTTTCTTGTTAAGAGTTTTTCTTGTTTTCTTTTAACTTTCTATCGATTTCAAATATTTAGGAAAAAACGTGTAGACTTTGACCTTATATATATGTTATATATATCGTGTATTGTATGCTGTATGCATATATATATGTCTGTATGCATGTATGTTTGTAGGTGTGAATACGAAGAATTAATTTTTGCGTAACTTTCGAAGCACTTTACACTGTAGCTTAGTGTAGAAATGCCTTAACATGTATTAAAACAAACTATATATAATAAATATAAGAATAGTTGATTAATCATAATTATAATCATAATGATAATCATAATAATATTAATAGAATGCTCTAAATAGCTCAATTAGCTTGCTTTCACTTTGCTCAAGCGCTTCAACAAAAAAAAAAAGGTATTAATAATTTGTTTAAAAAAATCCGTTTAGAAACACAATTCAGGGGCGACGCCAAAAATTTTCGATCTCATCAACGTTTGCGGCGAGTTTTTCTAGTGGTGCTGACTGCGGTGGTGCAAATGCTGTTGCTGGTGGTTGCTGCTGCTAATGATGACGCTGATGACGACGCTGACGATGACGATGATGTTGATGACGATGATGACTGTTGCAACATGCTGTTGTTCTGTATAATCGTTTGTTGCATGAGCAACATAAACCACCAACATTGAGTTAACTGCAATTGTTGCTGTTGTTGCAGTTCCTGACTATTGTCTAGATTTTGGTTTTCAGCCGAGGCCATAAAAGATCTAGAGAGAAGAAAAGGAACACAAAGAAAACGGGCGAGAGAGAAGGAGAAAAGTTGTGCATTAGTAACATTTGTTAGAGCGAAGAATAAATAGAAATCAATTCAATAAAAAGCCTCTCAAAATTGTTGTTTTTTATTTTTTTTTAACTGTCATTTGATTTTGGCTTTTGCGGACTCACTCGAGCATCAATCAATCAATTCAATCAAGCTCTAGCTTAAGATCATTGTGATAGGGGGTGTGGTAGTTGTTGTAGTTGGTTGGTTGGTTGGTTGTGTGGCTTTTATTGTGATCTCGTTTCCGCGTCGTCCTCGTGTTGTTATTCTAGTTGTTGTTGTGGTTGGTTGGTTCTTGTTGTTGTTGTTCACCCTGCAAGCTACTCAGCACCATACCATATATTAGTGGGCGCAAAATGCGCTGCATGTTTGCTGGCAGCTACCTGTGCAGGACTCAATGGTCCAAACTGACTATACTGCGTTGGGATTTGTATATGAGCCGGCAACGGATGCGATGGTATAACCTACAATGTCACATTAACAATCAATCAATTGGCAAATAAACAAAAATAGTCCAATTTAGAATTACCTGTCGACTGGAGCTATTGTGGGCTGGCGGCGGTGCTTGTTGCAATGCCCGATTCGCATAGGCATAAGTGGGTGCCGCCTGCGATACAAATACAGTTGGACGCCTGTACATATCGCCCTGGGCATAGATGTCCGGCTGAAGCATTGCGGCCGCTGCTGTTGATGATGGTGAGCCACCCAGCGGTGTTCCAGCCTGATGATGATGATGACTATGGCTACTGTGATGATGATGTGGCACTGGCGGCGCGGCCTGCACTGTGCCACCGGGCACATTGGCCGGCGGCGGTTGTGATGGCTGGCGATAAACCTGTGGCGGACCCCACGATGGTGGACCAACACTGGCCGCCGCCGCAGCAGCTGCTGCAGCTGCGGCCGCTGCTGCCGCATTAATTGATGACGATGAGGAGCTTGAACTGCTCTTGGAGTGGGCCAATGGTGGAGCCACCACGGGGGCCACATAGCTAACTGGAGCAGCGGATGGTGCCTCACGCTTGGGATGGGCCAGTGGCGGAGCGGCAGCGCTGCTGGATGTTGGCGCCCAAGAAGAGCGCTTAGTATCCAGTTGCTGTTGCTGCTGCTGCGGCGGTGGTGGCTGCTGTGTTGCATATTCCGGGTAGAATTCGGCCGGCTCCTGTTTGGTCGGAATGTGCGGCAAGCTAGCAGAAGTTTGAGTTGGTACCTGTTGCACTTGGGGCTGATAGCTGCATTCGCTCTGGGCCATGGCCAAAATGCGTTTCTTTTGCGATTGTCCTGGCTCGTATTTGATGTTGGGCTGTTGCGGCGGCGGTTGAGGCGTCTGATAGTGCGGCGTCTGCTGGGCGGGCTGCACCTGTTGTTGCTGTAGCTGATGTTGTTGCTGCTGCTGCTGCTGGTGATGATGATGTTTGGGGCTACCGGCAGCGGCTGATGCATGATGACGTCGACGTGCGTCCTCTGGATCGTGGTCACCTACGGTTACGCATGGAATTACTAGCTGGACGTGCGATGATTTATGGCGACTGAGATGCAATTGAGTGGGAGGAGGTGGGGCAAGGGCAGGGGCATGAATGGGGCCGGGGTTGGGAGCTTGGGCTTGACCTTGGGCATGGACTTGGACAATATGCTGGGAGGAGGGGCAGCTTATGGATATGGAGGATGAAGAGTTGGTGGTATGGCTATGGGTAGTGGGTGGTGGTGGGGCTGGGGCTGGAATCTGACTATGATGATGGTGATGATGATGTGAATTGGAAGTGGAAATAGAATTGGAATTGGATGTGGTGGATGTGGACTGATATTGTGGTTGCTGCTGTTGTGGTTGTAATTGTGGTTGTGGCTGTTGTTGCTGTTGAAGCGGAGGCTGAGGCTGAGTCAGTAGTTGCTGTTGAGAGCAGGAGGAAGAGGAGTCTAGTGAAGCAGCAGCAGCACCAAATCCATTTCCACTTCCATTTGAATGATGATGATGATGGGTCTGGCTAAGATGGCTACCATTTCCGCTCCCCTTGCTGACCATTTGGCGTTGGCAGCCGGCAGAGCTTGCTGTAGTAGTAGTAGTAGTAGTGGAGGACATGTTGTTGTTGTTGTTGTGGGCATTACCATAATTAATTGTTTGTTGCTGTTGTTGCTGATGCTGATGTTGTGGCGGCGGCGGCTGCTGCGGCTGTTGCTGGGGCTGGGACTGTTGCTGAATCGGTTGCACACTGCTGCGACAATGCAACGATGCATTCGACGATGAATTGGAGTGATGGAGCATACTGCCAGTCGTCTGCGATTGAGCATGTGCCCGCTGTTTAATCGGCCCCGACGACGTTGGTCCAGCACCACCATCAGCACCCTCATCCTCGCTATCTGAAATCGTTATGACAGCCGTCGGTGATGGTGTGTCGTGTATGGTGATCGTCGGCTGCTTCACATGCTGTTGCTGTTGCTGCTGTTGTTGCTGTTGCTGCTGCTGTTGTTGCTGTTGCTGGTGGGCATGGACTGGCGGCTGGGATGAGTGATATGCTCCTCCTGAACCAGATCCACCATTGCCATTACAATTTTGTACAATATGATGGCCAGAGGGTTGATAGGCACTGCTACTACCATGCGGTGCATGAGCCACTGACACATGATGATGATGAGAGCTCGATGAGCTGCCACCACCACCACCACCACTGGCATTGACAATATCTGCAATGGAAAAACAATCGAAGTTACAAACAATGTTCAATTACACACACACACACACTCTGATTCTTACTGCTGGCCGATGAGGCCGACGATGCAACCACTGCACCACCAGAGCTGGCACTGTAACCACCTCCACCATAATTGCAATTATGATGATTATGGTACTGCGGCGAGACATGCGTTGCCCGCTGATAACGCTGCTGATGCGGTGGTGAGCTCTCCTTGACGCGTTTCTTTACTGGCGACAATTGCTGGTGTTCCTTCTTCTCATGACGAGGCACGCGATAAGAGTTGCCCTTGCTGAAGATGGAGATGGAAAGTGATCAGTTGAGTTAGTCAAATTTTGATTGACTAAGAATACTCACGCTAAATGATGAGCCGGCGACTCCTTTTTGAGATCATTGCGTGGCAAATTGAGATGATGCTTGGGATAGATCTCCTCCACATTGAACAGCGGCGTTGAGTCCACAATCAAGGAATGAGCTGGCGCCTGTTGCGGCCATGATGGCACCAAAGCCATTTGACGTCCAGTCTGTGGCCAGGCCACACCGCTGGCCTGCACACGATTCGTTAAGAGCATTCTTTGACCAGATGTGGGCTCCACCATGGAAACTGGCACCGGAACATTCACATACTGTTGCGGTGGCACTTGCAATGGTGGCTGCATGGTGGCACTACCCACAACCACATGCTTGGTAGGACTAGGCATAGCCTGATACGAGGGCGGACATAAAATATTTGAAACCAACTGATGCTGGAAACTATCGGTGCGTGCTTGAGGATATTGACGGGCTACACTGCGTCCATTGTAGATTTGATAGAGGCCCTCATAGGCCAGCGGACGACCATCACGGACAAGACGTTGCACCTGACTGGTTAACTGATTGTTTATGGTGAATGTCATGTTCTCGGTGCTGCTGGGCACAAAGTTGGTCACCAATGTAGAAGCGGGTTGAACTCTGAAAGAGTAAACCAATAAGGAAATAAGTCACAATGAGGGGTTGGGGAGGGATCGATAATACTCACGTATGGAAGTCACCGCGTCGACAGACTTCCATCATCTGTACGGATGCCTTGACATTATTACAATATACATAATCCACCAAGTGTGTTAGACGTGTGAATGAATGATTTAATGCCTCGGCTGGGGTAAGGCGTCGCTCTTGATCTATGGTCAACATACGCTTTAACAGATCGATGAACTCACGACGATCTGTCTTCTCGGCCAACAATTGACCGCCCTCCAGATCTGTGGGTACATTCACCTGACCAATGTCGTCTAGACAATTAAATATATATTTGCGTGCCTCTTTGCTTTTTGTATTCGTCTCGGCCTCATGCTCTTCGGTGGTCTTTAGGCGCCAAAATGGATACGTTGAGTCAACATCACGATAGAAAAATTTCGAAGTTTTTGATGCACTATTCAGCATATGTTCGGTGGGCAGACCCTGTGTTTGTGATATATAGCGTATCTGATCAAATTCCGAACTGCCTGGATAGAGGGGCCAGCCGAGAAATAGTTCAGCTACAACACAACCTAATGACCACATATCTATAGCCTCACAAAATGGTAAGCCCAATATTATTTCGGGAGCTCGATAATAACGCGATTGTAGATACGTATTGCACACAGTTTTGCTCACATGCGAAGCACTGCCAAAGTCAATGACTTTGACGCGATAAGGTTGACGCACTGGATCGACCAGCATAATGTTCTCTGGTTTCAGATCGGCATGGATCAGACCCAATTGTTTTAATTTCAACAGGGCTGTCAATACCTGAAGGAAGAGAGGGAGAACCAAAATAAATCCATATCAATTATATTGTATACAGTTAACTTCTGACTGGCACTCACCTGCTCTAGAATGGGACGTATATACTTTAGGGGTAAAGGTGAGAACTTATTTTGCTTGAGGAAATCGTAGAGATTCTGTTCAAGCATTTCAAAGACCAGGCAGGTATGATTCTTATGCTGAAAGCATTCAAATGCTCGCACAAAATTAAATTCATCGGCATTCTCTTGACTGAGACGTGACAGAATTGAGACTTCGATTTGTCCCTGGCGGGCATATGAAGGATGATTCTTTAGAATTTTGATGGCAACAATTTCGGAAGTGCCACGCTTCCAACATTTGACCACCTGGCCAAATGTGCCACGTCCCAAGAATTCCAGAACCTGCAAACAAATATTTATGAATGAAATGGAAACCCTCTCCTCATCTCTTTCATCCAACTTACCTCATACTCTGCAGATAGGGAATAGAGCACCTCATGTTGTACCAACTGATAGTCACCATCAGCACCGCTGCTCGAACGCTTGCTGGGGGGCTGCGTATTGGCATGCCCCCCTGATGTGGCAACCTTTGTGTGAGCCGTCTTGAGGCTGCTGCTAGCCAGTTGATGGTTAGCTGCTGCGTCCTGCTGCGCCTGCTCGTTGCCGTGGCTAATTAACTTGTCACCGTTGCCGTTTTTATACGAGTCCACACAGCCGCAATCACAATCTACAAAGAAAAAATAAAAGAAATAAACAAATTTTTAGTAAACTTCATTAACCCACACATTTCCATTCATTCGTTTATACCTCTTTTCAATAGTCTTCTAATCACTAGCGATATCATTATCCTTAAAACTATTTCAAAATTCTTTGCTTATTGGAAGAAAAAATCTCCTGTTTGCTACCTTTTTGGAGGGAGGGGCAGCTTCTTGGGCAATTTCACTACCTCACAATATTGTCGCTGTAAGGCAACTGAACGCACAGAATACACCGAGAGCTTATGCCTCATTCTACCAGATATAGATATATTATACATATATATAGAGGAGATATACATTTTACAATATATTTATATATAAAGCTAGTCATCAGTGTGGTACTGTGCCTTGTCAACACACTCTCGACACTGACAAAGAAAGAAAAATGCATTTGACCAATACTCAAACAACGGACGACAGGCAACGAATGCAACGCAATTCCAATGAGGAAGACAACCACACAAAAAAAAAAGGTGCGACGACTAATTGTGAATATATAGTATATATTAGCCGGTGTAAGGACCAAAACAGTTGAGGAAACAATTCAAAATTCATAAATATATTCTCATTTGTGTACATATATTGGATTCATATGCACTCGAATTGCCTTTTACGGTGAGGTTTAAAAAACATATTCTCAACCGAAAATTTTAAACAAACCAATCTTTTCATTCAAAGGGTCGTCATTTCTGTCAAGTAAGCGAAACGTTTTCCACTTTTGATTATAATTGAATGGCCCAATCAATCAAATGATTCAACTGATTAGAATGAAACCCCCTCAAAAAAGTTGTTTACCTATGTAAGGGTAAATATCAGGTTGGAATCATAAATATAAATATCTAATTTCAATATAATGTGGTTATTCGAGGCATGTTCGTCATTTGTTCTTCCTTTATGTTTGTGGGTTCGTTTTATGAAACTTGATTAACCCATTGGCAAGAAGCAGAAAGCATTTTGGCATAACATCTAAATTTAGAACTGGTTAAGTATATGCTCTCGACGTGTTAGCCCATTTGACCCGCCAAGCATTGTATAATCTAATTAATTTACGTCAAAGGACATTTGATATATAAATGCGAAAGGCATTAAAATAGCTCACACACACACACACACACACATACACACAAGGAAATAAAAGGAAGAAAAACAGAAACAGAAACTGCCAACCCACGCATAGTAGTCCAGTAAAATTATATGGCAACGGAATTGAAAGAAACCGAAAGAAAGGACTGGGAATGGGAATGGGAAAAGGAGTGCAAGTGAAGGAGAATATGGTGGTGGAGGTGTCGGTGACGTTGGGGAGCTGGTTGGGGATAACTGATGTGTGGGTTAGAGATAGATAGCAAATGGCAGGAAGAAATAGAAGGCTTACAAGTCACGTGGGCGTTATGTGCCTTAGGTGGAAATTGAGTTCGGTTGCATGTGAAGAGCTGGTCACCCAATACCATGTGATGTGGTGCTACCTACTGGTGGTGGTGGTGTTGGTGGGTGGGCAACGTAATCAAAATTAGAATTAAGGACACACGCGATGCTAGGTAAGAGCGTGTGAAAGGTGGATGGGGCGTACGGTAGGAGGATTCAGGTGGTCGACCGTTTTTATACCCTTGCAGAGGGTATTATAAAATTGGTCAGATGTTTGTAACGCACAGAAGGAGACGTTTCCGACCACATAAAGTATATATATTCTTGATCAGCATGAGAAGCTGAGTCGATATAGCCATGTCCGTCTGTCCGTCCGTCCGTCCGTCCGTCCGTCCGTCCGTCCGTCCGTCCGTCCGTCCGTCCGTCCGTCCGTCCGTCCGTCTGTGCAAATCAACTTCACGCTGGCATCTTAAGAGCTATCGGAATGAAATTTCATATTTGAGCTACTTTTAGCCGGGAGATAATAGAGTATGAAAATTGTCAGGATCGGACTACTATATCATATAGCTCTAGAACAAAATTTTTGCAAAAATTGGAGTATCGCCATGAAATTTACCAATATAATAGAATTTGATATAAAATCTCAGATCCCAAAATTTGAGTTTGATCGGATAAATAGAACACAAGTTACAGTCAATTCAAATCGGTTCTACGTCATCAGCAAATCAAACAGAGCACATGCATACGCACACACAGACGTAGCGCTACACGTATGTATGTATGTGTATGCGTGTTGTGCCTTGCTTAAAAATTTGTAGTAAAAAGAGAAATAATTTGAATGTTTTGTTTGTGTGTTGATGAATTGTTGAGTTGCAAGGAAAGAAATTTCAAAATGTAAAAAAATTATTGCCAAGGACTGCAAGGGTATATAAACTTCGGCATTGCCGAAGTTAGCTTCTTTGATATTTTAGTTTTAGTTTCGACTTGAACATTTATGGCACAGAAAACACAAATACAGACACACGCACCCACAGATACAGAAATGAAAACTAAATGCAATAAATTATGCAAAAAACCTTGCTGGTCACAAAGTCGAAATCAAAAATGAAATGAAAATTGAAAACGAAAGGCAAATTGTCAATAGCAAATGCTACTTGGGATGTGGAGTGCTGTGTGTGTCTCTCTCTGTGTGTGTGTGTGTGTGTGTATTTGGGAGGTCAAGTTAGAAGGCAATGTCACCGCGCAAAGGTCATACAACGGACACAAAATTTTGCTTAGCCAAGCTCAGGCCACGTAACCAAAAACGTCGTAACCAGACCTGTTAACTGAGGGAGTGCAAAGCAAAGGAAGAATGAATGCAAATCCTATGCCAAGGCAAATCGACAAGGACACCGTCACGTGGCATTGCCTAGCTGGTGCTTCTTCCTTAACAACCAATCAACAGCAGCAGCAGCAACAAGTTATATGAACATATTGTGTATTGTATGACATTCCTTACCCTTACCACCCCAAACATCACTATTACTACCAGGTCCCCCATACCCACATTCTTCCCCTTTATCAACGTCCTCTTTTCTTGGCCCTCAAACGAAAAGTTGGCAAATGGTTTGACATCATTTCCCATATTTTTCCATTGCACAACACATAAAATAAAAATAACAAAAAGAAAAACCAAACGATTTTGTTTACGCAAATCTCAGCCAAAGCAGCAGCAGCCACCACCAGCAGCAGCAGCAGCAGAGGCGCAACTTTGACGTTGCAACGTGACGCAGTTTTAGCAAACAAAACGAAGCTGTATGTAGCTATTGCTATATTGCTAAGCTAAGCTCTGTGTGTGTGTGTGTGTGTGTGGTTTTTGTGTGTTGCATACAGAAGGCAACCAACGAACTGTAAAACAAAAACAAAAAACTAAGGGAAATGCAAAACCTATAAAGTAGACGGTGCGGGGGCGGACAGGCTAATCAGCATTTGAATGACCCAACAGGAATACGAAAACAAAATGCTGCAGCAGTTGCTCCCCCCACTTGGAAAACCTTTTTCCTCTCTCCTTCCTCAGTCGAAAAAGTGTTTCCACACACTCGAAAAAGCGTTTCAAAAGTTACAGAATCACCATCAAAATCTTAGGTAAATGTAAATATAATGCTATAATTCATGTCAATAAACTTTCCATTTCACTTATACAATTTGTACGTATGTAACGAGTACCCAAAATAGCAATTTCAATTCCTTAAGGCCCCATCATATTATCAGGCATTATCAGCTTTATAAATTATGGAACAAAAACAACAAGAAATATTCAAATAAAACATTCAAACGTAATCATTGTATCGGAATTCTCATTTTTTATCGGTTATTTTAATCAAGAAAGAAAGAAAGAAAAGCAAAATGCAAACAAATAATAAATCTTTTTGTGGCTTCTACGCCGAACTGATTAAGGGGGTTGGGTTTTGGGTTTTTTTTCTGCCCTTCTTTTGGCTTTGCTTTGTTTTATTACTATATTTGTACTATAATTATGGCACTAATATTATTGTATAACACAAACCGAGACCGAGAACAGCTGCATAAGTGCTACTAATCCAAGGCAATTAAAATTCGTTTTGATTCTCACCCCTTTTTCGAACACAAAAACAAAAAAACGAAACAAAACCAAGTCATGGAAGGGACATTCTGTGAGAGATGCCGCACATGTTGTCATTATAAAATTTTTATTACGATAAGACAACAACAGTTGGAAAGGAAACGAGGACACAGACCGACGGAGAGAGAGAGAGAGAGATTAGTCCTGACATAAAAGGTTCCCAACATCTTTAAAACTTTCAACGATCAAACATATTTTGATCTGAAAAGAAAATTCTTCAGTGTGATGGAAAACTTTCTTTTGGCGAAAGTTTGAGAATTTTGATGAAGCTTATTAATTCATTACCCCAAATGTGTAAGACGTTAACAATAGTTATCATATTTTGGTCTCGAAAATTTATTAACACACAAATTTGTATGCAAATTTGAAATCTTTTTTTCTATCTCTCTCCCTCCTCTCTTTGTTTTTTGTCGTATTGCATGTTGTTAATTTTTTGTTTTTCAGTCTTTTATAGTCAAAATGCAACGGAAGTTAAACAACAAAGGCCATGAAATATTTGTAAAAGATATTTTGTAAAAACGGAAGCGGAAAGAAGCAGCAGAAATCAGCCACAGGTTAGATTGGCTAAAAACACATTACCAACTTGGCTTACGTAGTTGCCGTTGTGTTGGTTGTTGCCTGTTTGCTGCAGTGCGTCGCATATTTAATTAATGCGCTGATTAATAGGCGCAAACAATAAACAAGGGACAGCGGACAAAAACAGAGACAGAAGCCACAATGAAAACGGGGGCAAGACACAAGGAATGTTGTTGGCCAAGAGAAGAAGACGCCGAACAAGAAGAAGGTGGTAGTCATTATGGTAGAAGAAGAGCAAGTAGAAAGGGAAAAGGTGGGTGGTTGGGTTGGTTTTGTAGGGCGGAGCTGTGTAAATATTTGTCGCCACAATTGAGAGCAATGCACGGGCAAGCATTTCCACTTGTCGACGCACCTGACTACAACGACAACGACAACAACACACGGAACATCACGACACTGCAATGCACTGCACAAATGCACTCGAAAAAGAGAAGAAAAAAAAAACATATGCAGAGGCAAAAACAGAAACAAGTTTTAAGCAACAAAGTTGCCATTGTGAGCTTATGTTGCCAACAACAATCCCCCCCACCCATCTCTCTTATTCTTGATCTTTCTCTGTCTTTCTCTCTCTGTCTCTCTCTCTCTCTTTTCTCTCTATCTGTGTATTTGAGAAATGGGAGCAGAGGCAGAGGCACACACAGAACGTGCAAGAACAAGGGAGAAAGTTGGAAAAAGTCAAGATGAAAAGCAATTACCAGAAGCAGCAGGCAATGCCACCAGCTACCATCCCACCAAGAGTGGTAACCATCATAATCATCATCAGAGAGAAGCTCTCTCCCTCTCCCCCCCCTCTCTCTCTGTTCTCGTCATTATTTTTCTGTTGCCTTTTGCATATTTCATATAAAATCTTGTCGTTGTTGTTGTTGTTGCTGTTGTTGTTCTGAATATTTAACACAAGATCTCAGCTTCTACTCATTTGCATTTGCCTGCAGTGGGCAAAAGAAGAACATAATTTAAAACCATAACAAATTGTTGCAGCAGCCCAAAAAAAAAAAAAACAAGAAAAGAAAAAACGTTAACGAAATAAAGAAACCAAATCTGTCGCCATTTGCCTTTCTAAAAAGAAAAAAACACACAACCAACCAACGAAGGAAAAAGAAGCTACAAAAGCAGCAGCCAACATGAAATGCCTTTTATGTACTTTCACAACAAAGTTGATAAAAAAAAAAAAAATCCGAAATATATACAAAAACCAGCTCAGACTTGCTAAGGAGGGTGGCTGGAGGGGAAATATATCAAAAGAAGTGATTATATGACAAGCAACCGCAAAAAAATAACAACATGAAAACAACTTGTTGTACTGATACACGCGCCTCGATAGAAGGAGGCATTCAACGAATGTGCGAGAAAAGATACTTTCAGATAGTCGACATTAATATAAATATATAAACATTGATAAACAAAAGACATATGATATTAACATCATAACGTATCATAACCCACCCACCAATCGCCTGGAGAGAGAGAGAGTAAGCCAAGAAGTTGCGATTTTGACTATACTTTATTATTCGGTCTTGTTTTTCATTATCCCCGATGGAACTACCGTTCATCAGTGCTTTACAGAGGGAAATGTGGCAAGTACTAAGTGGAACTAGTTCAAACTCGAAAGTAGATACATACATTAAGTAGGTTCAATCGACAAGATTAAAAACATATTAAAAACTTATTGAAATCATTCGAATAATGGATAAATTTATACCCATTAGTTCCCTACATCAAGTATGGATATGTCTTTTATTAATAAATATTTAATAATTGATCAAATCATTTAGATATTAATTATATTGTTAGTAACTCTGAAAAACCATAAATAGCTTTCCGCAGCTCCCAAATCTTACTTAGTATAAATAACTATTCAATATTTATCTCTCTTATCATATCTAACATTGATCGCGAATCATGTGAAAAGTGTGTCTAAACACATTTCCGGCTTAGCAACATGTTGCTTACAATTTGAATAAACATATGAGATACCCTCTCTCTGTCAGTGTGTGTGTCGTAAAAGGAGGCATCCTGGTATAGGGCCCCTATATAATTAGTAAAGAGTATCTTTGAGTCGACAGTTTCGAAATTTGTTTTTCTTTTATGTGAAATGTCTATCGGAAGTTGGGATTTTCACATTTTGCACGCTTAGCCAAATGGAAAATGCAATAAATCAAATGGCACAGCCAGGAACAACAACAACAACAACTGCTTTTTTAGAGTTGGCAACAAAGTTTATAGTTTGTTGCTTGTGGCAGCACTTGGCTATGTTGAACGATATATATATATTTACAATATACATGTTTATACAATTTAGTTGTATGTAGTTAAGTTAAGTTGTTGCTGCCTTAATTGTTTATCCAGTATTGCTGGTATTGTTGTTGTTATTGTTGTTGCTGCTGTTTTCATTTGTGTAATTGCATTGCACACTTGATTGCATTCAAGAGATGAAGGGGAGACGCAGACTTTGAACAACAACAACAACAACAACAACAACGACGACGCCAACGCCAACGTCAACGTCAACTGCAATGACGCCAATAAACTTGCAGCCGGCAGCAGCTGCAGCAACGCCCTCTCGTGATCTCTCCTTTTATATTTTTGCTCTTTGGCAAAACAACAACAACAACAACCAGAAAGCAAAATAAAAACAAAAAGAAAAAAATACATAAAATTGTAAAGGAAAATAACATGAGCTGATGATATTATTGATTTTATATACTCTCGATTCTTTAACGGGTATACCACACATTTTATTGGTAGAAGAATGCCCAAATTTCAATACAAATATTTTTCGGTTCAAAAATACTTAAAATAAGTCTTTAATTGTTTTCTCATTTGTATACCCTTGAAAAAAGGGTATATTCATTTTGGTCAGAAGTGTGCAACGAATGGAAGGAAGCATCTCCGACCATGTAAAGTATATATACTCTTGATCAGCACGACGAGATGAGTTCAAATAGTCATGTCCGTCCATATGTCCGTCACGATCAGCGCAAACTCCTCCTAGACCGTAAGAGCTACAGAGCTGAAATTTTGTATACGTTGTATATCTCGGATTCAACTGAATCGGACCACTATATCATATAGCTCCCATACAAACGGCAAAGTCATGAACAGTAACTCTGGTTTATAGTCCTTTTTGTTAGTTTAAAATATTCTTGAAATGATTTATGAATATGTAACAGGCTTTTGAATTAGCTATTTAAATATATATGAAATTGTGTGAATAGACTAGTTGTTCATCTCTCTTTCTCTCTCTCTCTCTGTGAAAGAAGCTATGTAGAATTTTTTGGTAAGCTTTAGTTTTGGTGAATGTTCAAAATTGACCCACAGAGAGAAACTCATGTTGTGTGTGCTATTATTAATGGGTATGTTGTTGGTCGCAATGGCAATTATGTGCATTAAAAGTTAATAACAATGCAAAAACAAGATGAAACATACAAAAAATCAATTACAATCACAACAAGTTGAACAACAACAACAACAACAAAGACAGACAAATAAGGAGAGGAAAATTTTGAAACAAATTCAAAAGATGCCTTTGAACAATTAATGGGGCAACGCACAGTACAAAAAGCACACAGCAAATTTCACCAAATACTCGTAAAACATTAAATAAAAAAAAAAACTGAAAGAAACAACAAAAAAGCAAAGTAAAAAAAAAGATACACAAATGCAATTTAAATTTAAATTGCGCGGATTTACGCCAACATGGTTTTTGAGAGTTTTTTTCTTTTTTTTTTTTTTGTTTTGTTTCTTTTGGTTTTGTATTTTTTTATACCATACACCCATAGGGTGAAATGGTATATTAAAGTCGCCAAAATGTATGTAACAGGCAGAAGGAAGCTTTTCCGACCCCATAAAGTATATATATTCTTGATCAGTATCAACAGCCGAGTCGATCTAGCCATGTCCGTCTGTCCGTCCGTCTGTCCGTCTGTCCGTCCGTCCGTCTGTCCGTCTGTCCGTATGAACACCTAGATCTCGGAGACTATAAAAGCTAGAGCCACCAAATTTGGTATGTAGGCTCATGTAGTATGTAGAGTGATCAAGTTTATTTCAAATTTTTGCCACGCCCCTTTCCGCCCCCGCAATTTAAAAAAACGTTTATCTCAAAAACTATTGCAGCTAGAGACACCAAATTTGGTACGTATATTTGCATAGTAAATGCGCACATTTTGTATGTATAAAGTTTTTGCCACGCCCCTTTCCGCCCCCCGAAATTTCAAAAACTCGATTATCTCCCGTAATTTTTTACCTTGTGCAATCAAATTTGGCACACTTAAATTTGATACTAATACCCAACAAAATACCAAATTTGATCAAAATCGGACAAAAAATAGCTGAGTTATGCATATAAACGTTTTCGCATAAGGCCGGAGATGGCCGTTGGCGGGTGGGGGCGCTAGGGTGCTTATATGCATAAGTGCGCGAGATACTCAGATATTACAAATTTAAAATATTTGTTTTACTGGTGTATGGTATACCCAAGTCGGCGAGACGACTTACTTACTTCTTTTTTTCTTCTTTTTATGAGCAGTCAGCCAAATACAATCTTTTAAATGCATCTCTTCTTCACACAGATACTCACACAAACACACACGCATGCACACACACACACACACACAGACTCAAATAGATTAGGTGTGGAACATGTGTGGGTGAAGGAGGGTTTAATGCGTGTGTGTGTGTGAAAGCTTTTTAAACATTTATTTTTGATCTCGATTTTTACTTTTTGGTTGTTTTTTTTTTTTTTTTCATTTGTTTCTTCTCTTTTCGCTTAAATGTTGCATGCAGTTGACAAGACGACAACGTGCCCCCAAAAACAAAAGAGACAAACCAAACCATTTTAAATTAAATGTAATTCATTGCAAACCAACAAAATTAAAGGGAAAATTTATACACAGTTTTTCATTTGGTGAAAGTTTTTTTTCTCTATTTCTCCTTCACATAGTTTTTTTTTTTTTCTGTGGCTCAATTTTAATGAGATTAAAAATAAAATAAATGAAATTAGGCAAATTGCACAATGAAAACGAAATGATGAATGGGTAAAAAAAAAAAACATCGGGGCGATGTCTATTATATATGCACAATATAATTATTGTACATGTAAATAAACAAATGTAACTTTTTTCCTAGTAGAAAAGGCTAAAGATTTCAACAAAATATTTCAGTATCAAAAATCGCCCAACAATTGTTTAATGGCAATTGAATCTTTATACCCTTGCAGAGGGTATTATAAAATTGGTCAGATGTTTGTAACGCACAGAAGTAGACGTTTCCGAACCCATAAAGTATATATATTCTTGATCAGCATAAGCAGCTGAGTCGATATAGCCATGTCCGTCGGTGCGTATGCGTTTTACTCAGCCATCTGAAGAGCTATTAGAATGAAACTTGGCATTTGAGCTTCCTTTTACCAGGGTAAGATAAAGTATGAAAATCATCATATAGCTCTAGAAGAAACATTTTTGCAAATATTGGAGTATCCCCATGAAATTTACCAATATGATAGTATTGAATATAAAACCACAGATCCCAAAATTTGAATCTGATCGGATAAATATAACACAAGTTACAGTCAATATAAATCGGCTCAAGCGCGGCCTACTACGTCATTATCAAATCAATCATACACACACAGACACACCGCTACATGAACTGTATGTGAATGCGTGCCGTGCTTTGTTTAGGAAATGATGGAAGAAGAAGAAAATAATGTTTTGTTTGTGTATTGATGCAAGGGTATATAAACTTCGGCATAGCCGAGGGTAGATTCTTTGATATTTTGTATTCATTTTGTGCGAAAAGGGGATTATTGTAGGCAAATGCAAAATCAATCTCTATTTCGAACAATAAACATTGGGTATTTGTTATCTAAAGAGATTATTTCCATTTCAGTTATGAAGGCAGAGACTTTCGGACTAAATCAGCTTTTAGCATTTATCAACCAGCTGAGGGAAAACCACATTACTCCAAATACCTTTATAACCTACATCACCTACATATCTCTAAAGATTAAATATGATTAGAAGAAACAAACTTCAACTCCAAAGAGACTCTCAATGGGCCCCTCGATCATACATGTATACATATGTATATGAAGGTCTATACTTTTTCAATAAAGTTCAAAACCCAAAAACCATATAAGCTCATATCAAAGATTCTCACATGCTTCATTGTAGGCAAAAAAGAAGAATTTCTGTTCTAACAAATAAACAACTTAATATGGAAATAAATAAGATAAACTAATGTTGACGACCGCTTAGAGGTCGCTTGGTTTAGTCTAGCGCATAGAGAAGCAAAACTAGCAAAACAACAACAACATACACAGACACAAACACAAACACATATACTGTATATATTATAGTATATATGCAACCAACATGCATAACTCTTTGAGCAGACCAAGAATTGCCGCTGTCGCTGCTGTTGCCGTCGCCGTCGCTGCTGCCGGTGTCGCTGTCGATGCCGCTCTATCGTCTCGTTGCTGACACTTTAGACAACAACAACAACAATAACAAAGCAGACGTCGACGCCAACGGCGGGCGTCCTTCAAGCGAACATTAGAAGCGTCAACGAATGACCTAAAGTAACCCAATGGAGAAGGCAAACAACAAAACGATGAAGGCAAAAAAAAAAAAAAAAAAACTATACAAAAAAAGAGTATTGCACAATGCAATGCAAACGAACAAAACGCTAGAACACACAGCAGAGTCGGGACGCCGAGAAACGAGGAGAAGGAGATGGAGCAGAACCAAACGGAAGTGGGCAAGCTCTGAGTGAGGGGGTGTGGCTTAAAAAAGGTGAAACTTATAGAACAAAAGCCCTCAACTACTAACAATGAAGGTAGAACAAAAAAAAAAAAAAAAAAAATGGTGTTATTTTTACGAAAAAAAAAAACGAATAAAAATGTTATAACTGACATCTCTACCTCTTATGCGGTGTTTACTACTACTTCTACCTAGCCAGCTGGTTACCTTTGTCCCTCCATCCTCCCCTCCTTCCTTTTCCCTCTCGTTTTCCTTCTTTCAACCGGAGAGGAGAACAAGTTAAACCAAACCAAGCAAAGTCAGTCAACTTCAATTGAGGTCAAAATGCGCGTCAAGCAAAGGGAGGGCGGGGGGCACGCGGTGACACAAAGGGAAGGAACTTGTAGAACGCTTCACCAAGTGTCCACCATGCCAGATGATAACAACCACATAAATAGCATCAACAAGAATAACAGCAACAACAACAACAACAACAACAACAACAACAACAGCATCGACAGCCGGGCCAAGCAGCAGTCAGACAGGCGACAAGTCCAACAAGTCATCATTGGGAGAACTGGAACAACGACATTTGGTATATGTTAGTATCAACAGCAATCTAAAAAAAAAAAAGAATCTACTTGAAACGAATACTGGACAAACTGCATCTGCTATATCATATACATACGTCGAGAATATACTTTTATTTAGTGTGACCGCATATTTTGACAAAAAGTATACGAAATTCTGATCACAATGATCAGCAAATCTATATACTTCAGGGAGAGACTCTCTGCAATGGCTAATTACTCCAGTTCTAGTCCATTAATGTTGGATATTAGCATTGGCATTTTGGCAAAAGGTGTGGCTGCATTTTTCAAAGTTTGTTTAAAAGAAATCAAATGCTTTGCTGTTTTCCATGATAGAAAAAACATTTTTTTGGTTCATTTTTCCACCCGAGTTATGTTTCAGACAAACAATTGGGGTGCAAAGTCGAATCTGTCTCTGGGTTTGAATAATATTATTTTGCAGTTGTTTCTCTAGTTGCACATTTCAATTGCAGTCCGAACTATGTAGACACACACACACACAGACACACTCTTATAAACATAGAGCACAAAAAGTAAAAACAAATCAATGGAATGCGAACGCGAATCAATAATCTTAAAGTTTGTGATTTCATTTTTTCATTCGTTTTTCGCTTTGGTTTTGTTTTATTGCTTGCACTTTTATTTGCAGTAATTTTTGTATTTTTTTTGCTCTGGAAATGCAATTTGCGATTTCATTTCATTTATGGCTCCGCTTTGCCCTCATCTACCACTTCACCTCCTCCAACCGACCACCAACCACCTCCAGCAGCCTCGTTGTGTTGCTGCAACAGTCAACGTGGTGAATTTGCCAATCAAATTGACACGCTTTCCCTTTGTTTCATTTCCTTTTTTCTTTCCTTTTCCATTCCTCCTTGTGGGTTTTTTTTTTTTAATTTTTCTACTTTTCATTCGTTCCATGCCTTGTCGCTTGCCCCTGGGAGGCAGCAGCATTAGATTTAGTCACTTTTATTTGCATTTAAATTACGTTGAAAAACATGACTGACATTTTGTTTGGGATTTTCCACTGGATTTTCACCCATTTTAATGATTTCCTTTGAAGAGGTCGTCGGGTCGTCTTATCCACCTCTTCCCCTTCCTCTTTCACTCTCTATGTCTCTCTCTCTCTTGGGTAAACTTTTGATTTTAGAAATATTTTGGCCAACATTGATAGAATTTTAATGAAACCTTAAACTAAAATAAAAAGGTTCGCTCTCTCTCTCTCTCTGTAAAATGTGTTTAGAGCCAGAAAATGACGATGGGATGGTTAAAAAGGATTCATGAGCTTGATGAAGGGGTCTCAGAGGGATATTTCTTGTAGGTTTATTCAAAAATTCGTCGATCGCCAACGAAACTAGAAAATAGTTTTTGGCTCATTCCCTGGATCAACTCATCCGAGTCTTTTTAGTAATATTCTACTACTTTTTCTATGTCAAATTGTTGACCAACACAAACTAGTGCAAAATGTGTTGGAGAACCATGACACACACACACACACACACAGACAGTTTTCTTAATGTTAATGCCTATGTTTTTCTCTGTTTGTGTGTGTGTTTTTATTGGCTCTGCTCTAGTAAGTTAAAAATAACAAAATTTCTCTACTTATTGAGGCTCTTAATCACATATTGCTTGATGTTTTCCACCTGCCATGGACTGACTGCCTGACTGACTGACTGACTACTGTGCCTCATTCGTCTCTATGCATCATCATCATCAGCAACAACAGCAACAATTCGTGGCCCAATATTTGTTTGTGCTGGATTTGTCATTGTTGACGAGCGTGTTGTGGTGGGAGTGCAACGACATTACCCAGTACTCTCCTCTATCTGCTTACTCCTCCTCTTTCACCGCCTTCTCCTTTTTGCACTACCACCCCAAAAATACACTCCTCAATCGCTCCCCCTACCTCTCTCTGTCTCTCTGTCTTGCTTCCCATCGCTTTTTCCACCTCTATCCATCCACTCATAGTCACAACGAAAAATTTGTGTCGTGCCGTGCACTGACATCGGTCCAAAGTGCTTTGCAACGACAACAACAAAAGCTAGACAATATTGTTGCCTCCTACATACACACACACACACACACACACACACACACACAAACATAAACAACAAGACTGCAGCACAACGTTCATGCCATTTTTGTGGCATATATATATATATATATATATATATATATATATATATATTCAAAATGCATAAGAAACAATTGCAATTTTCAGTTTAAACACTTTTAAGGCACATAAGCTGTAAGAGAATGAAAGATGAACCCAAAGATACGATATATAAGTATAAGCGAAATATAGTTTTCACACAGAATTCTCTCTAAAAACAAACAAAAGAGGTGAATAAGGTGTATTCGAGTAGTAATCTATGATTCAAGCACCCTTCTCATAAGCCATTTCTTCATATGAATAGTAAATGAATATATATTTCTTTTATTGATAAGCCAGGCCTCTATATTATCTCTCTAGTTCTATAAAAGAATCGAGACTTGTCAATGATTTTCCCGTTTGTGATAAGGAACTTTTATTATAGGGTCACTCCTCCTAGAAACAACAAGTATTCCAATCTTTAACTACTAGCTATACCTCCAGAGCCCCTCCCTCCGCCTGGTCGTTGTTTTGCATTGAATTATTCACATACTCATTAGCCAATATACACTTCTCTAACCCCCCCTCTGCCCTGCTCTGTGTTGCTGCTCGCGTCAATAAGACTTGCAAAATAATTCATCATATTGCAATTGGTTTTACGTGTGTGCGCACTCTTATTACATATACAAAATATGGATCGATGCAATCTAAAATATGGCAATAATACGATAGGAAAAAACAAATTGCATATAGTAATGGATGACTCTACACACTAGTCTCTGGGGGAGGGCGGTGGGGGCATTAGTAGTTATCAAAATGGGGCGTGGCTGTTCTACTTAATAGAATTGGTTGGCAGGCAACGCCCCCTTTTTTTTTCTTTTTGAAACAGAATGGTTATGTTGAGTTGCACTCAACATTTCCATTTGTCATTCTATTTGAAAAAAAAATAAATAACACACAAAAACAACAACAACAACAACAACAGCAAGAAAAACAAAATATCGTTGAAAGTGAAAGGGGAGGAGGAGAAGGAGAAGGAGGGAAATAGAAATGTTTTATAAATCATCAGGAAGAAAAATTTAAATTTTTAAATTTCAAATTTCAGCACTTGCAATCATGGAATATAGTAGAAATAAAAGTTGCCTGCTATGCGTATACGCAATATGTATATATGCGAGCATAAAAATTACTCATACGCCATGTTGCACACACACACTGAATGTGTTTCATTTCAGGCAAAACTGCCTGGCCATAAAGAACAGAAAATCAACACCAACAACAATAAGAGAAGCAGCGAAAAAGGAACATAAAATGTTATGAGCCGCAAAAACGCCAACAACAAATAATAAGTTTAAAGACCTTCTCCTGGTGAATGAAAGCTGAATTCAGCCTATAAAAAGTGGGCGTGGCCATCATAAGCCCCCACACAAAAAGACAAAAACCAAAAATATATAAATAAATAAAATACAACAATACTAATAATAATACAAGAAAAACAAAAAACTCAGTCGCAAACATAGTTCAACGGAAATGAAAAGCTTCAAGAGGAGTTTCCTTTGGGGGTGTCGAGGAGGGAGCAAGTAAATTATATGCATTAAGAGTGGCACAGGAAAAACGCAAAAACAACAAAAAAAATCCAAACCAACGAAACTTTATAATAAGAGAGAAACGACACGAAAGAGGGAGGGGAAGGGAAAACGACAGCGTGAAAAACCCAAACAAAAAAAGCAAAAACCAAAACAAAATTCTCAATGACATTTATGTATTGTTGGGGTGGTGGTCGACAGGATAAAGGGTGGCCAAGGAAAGGAAAGTCCAGACAATGCTGACATCATTGAAGGCAACGCGCGTTTATTATTATAGTCTATTTCTAGTCCAAGAAGTCGTAGAAGAAGAAGAAGCTTATGTTGCAACATTTTGTTAAATGACTAAGACTAAAACCCAGAGAGTGCCCGCAAAATATAAAAACAAAAACCTATGACTCAGAGTGCGGAGAAGAAGCCAAAAAGGAGAGCAAACTACAAAAGCAGAGAGAAACAAATAGATACAGACAGACAGAGAGAGAGAAAAAGAGAGAGACAGTATGAGGTGGAGGGGGACCAGAGGTTCCACCCAGACGGTGTTGATGTGGAGGCCGGGCGACTACAAGCAGCAGCAGCAGCAGCCAGAAAGAAAAATATATATCAAGACAAGTTTCACTTTAGACTCTTGAGAGTGGGCCGACTTGGCTGAAGAGTAACTGGCGCCGTTTGCTGTCCAATGTGGGTTTGACAGTTGGCAGTTTCTATCGTCATGAGACGTCCAAGACCAAGCTCCCTTACTCTTCCTTCCCTCCAGTCTGCCTACCTTCTCCCTTTTTGCTTAATACATATTTCGCTTCGCTTCGTGTTGCTCCCCCCTTCATGCACAATTCACTTGACTTGCATTTCTCGCGGAGAATTGAAAAGTAGCCTACTCAAGGGGATGAGACAAACGGATGAGAGAAATATAAGGAACATCTCTTTCTCACTCTCTCTCTCTCTCTGCCTTCGTCGCTTGGAGAGTTTCACATCTATTAACATAATTCATTGCACAAAATAAGCATTAATTAAATAAATTATACAAAATTTCTAATTAATGTTGTTATTGCCAGAGCGCCAAGCAAAACGGCTTTTGCTCTACGATTTATGGAATGTCGTTTCATATTTAAACAAGTTTAATGAGTTTTGTACATGAATTTGTCAGTGTTGAAGCATTAATTTTTATAGAGAGAGAGAGAGGGAGAGAGACAGACTAAGAGAGAGAGAGGGAAAGATCAAGAGGATGTTAAGCGGATTCGAGAAGGAGAATGGAATCAAGATGAGTTTTAACAGATTAATGGCAAGAAAAGTAAATACAAAATTTGATTTGCACAAAATATTTTTAAATGTAAGCTCCGGCGGCGTCTCCTTTTTCTAGGAACAACAACTAAGCAACACCGACTACCTAATACCCTTTTCACTCAGAAGGCACTTACAATAATTTCTGTGTGTCTTTCAACATTTAATCGTGCATTGCAACATAAAAGTTTTGGCTTCTCAAGAAACACACATACACTAATATTGCAAAATCAGAATGTTGTTGTTGTCGCCACAGTTGTTTCTAGCAAAAAGCATAAATAAAACCACAGCAAAGTTATGCGACGCAAATGTTGCCCCCCTCCCCCCAACCTTTCCGCTCACATCTCTTTTAAAAACCAACAACTAAAATAATAAATTCCCGTGCAAAAGTCGTCCATAAAATAGAAAAGTGCAGTCAGGCAACGTTTCTGTGAAATATTTATAATTTTCTTGACTTAAATTGAAGAACGAAAAACTTTACGGTCAAAGAATACCCTTTAGTATAAACGAAAATAAGGCAGGAGTAATTCATGAGAAAACTCATGTCCTCCAACTCAAATGTCTTTTAGGTGGTCCCTAACTCTAATTCCAACTAGACACTTTCGTCCTTCAGGCAATGTTTACTTTTCGTATTTTATGCTTTAAAGGGTATTACAAGAAATGAAATTTATAATGCAATGCAAAACGATGGCGCCTCCTTCCCTATAACCTCTCCCTCTTCTCTCTTTGTCCATCCCTTTCGCCATCGTGGTCTTGTAATTACGTTGAAAATATTTGTTGGCGGCGGCTGCTTTTTTTAGCGGGCAATTTACACGCATATTTTTGGATTCTTTTCTTTTTGTTTCGTTTCGATTTTTTTTGTTTTTCTTGACAGCAAAAAATGGGCGCCCAACGTTGTGGCAGTTGCTTGACCGCTGAGTAGGGCAACTGCTGGCTGCCATTTGGAGAGACTTTGGCCCACCTTGTCTCAGTCCCTGTCAACCAAATATGAAAATTTGCTGCTGACTGAAATCTTAATTCTAATTATACAGAAAAATGAGCCGACTTAGCCATACACCAGTAAAGCAAATATGCATATCTTAGTATCTGGCTCACTCAAGCATACGAGCACCCTAGCGCCCCCACCAGCCCACGGCCAACTCCGGCCTGATGGAAAAACGTTTATATGCATAGCTTGGATATTTTTTGTCCGATTTTGATCAAATTTGGTATTTTGGTGAATATTAGTATCAAAACTTGATTCCACAAGGTAGACAAGGCTAGATCGACTCGACTGTTGATACTGATCAAGAATATATATACTTTATGGGCCCTTCTGCCTGTTACATACATGGGTGTATGGTATAAATACGAAGGAGCAATGAATTCGACAACATATCCTAAGAATACTTATAGAGAAAGCATATTGAGAAAATTATCTCTGAACTAAGACTAACTACATATTTGACTATTTCAATTAGACCTTGGCTAAAACCTCCATACATCTGTTACCACCATATGCTGGTACACTTAATATAATTCAAAAAAAAAAAAAAAAAACACATACTCCATAACGAAAAACACAAAACACACACACAAACACAGAAAATGAAAACAAAAACCGAAAAAAACCCCAAACCTTGGAAACATAATACAAATTTGTAGATCTAAAAATATAAATTTAAAACTGAAATATCCGCATTTTGAAATAAAAATCAGCACAGAACTTGGTTAAAATACTTTTTTGTTTTTTTTTTTTTTGGAAGGGGGGGGCTGGCTTCTATTGTGTTTTGTTTTGTATGACGAACGCCCCTGCAAAAGCAAAAGGCAACAATAATAATAATTAATAATCGCGAATCGTTGCTACGACTAAATAATAATAAAAAAAAAACACTTGAAAACTTGTTTTAAAAGTGCGAAAGAGAGAGATGACGACACGACATGAAATAAAAGCAGAAATAAAATCTCCCATTAGTCATCGTGCAACATTGACGACAACACACCTGTAGAAAGCGAAAGAAGAAAACAAAAAGCAAGAGAGAGAGAGAAAAAAACAGAAAAATATGTACATAAAAAGAAATATATACAATAATAATAATAATAATAAACAGACAGCGACAGCTCGATAGTTCGATAAGAAAAACAAAATAATAAAACCAACACAGCGACAGATAGGGAGAAAAGTGATAGAGAATGAGAGAGAAGACGAGAGGAGAGGAGAGAAGGCGGCAGATAGGCAGGTGGGTAGTTTCGCGGGGGAATGGGGATAAAAATGGTTAACTGAGAATAAAGAGTGTGCGAGATAGAATCGTTTCCACAGCAAGCAAGCAATTCCCCAGCCAAAGCTAAAATGTTAAGCTCTCTCTATCTCTCTCCCTTCTATTCCTCAAGCTCCTCCTTGCACATCACCATACCCCCATCCCACCCAAGGGCTTTACAAATTAAGCTATGGAAAAAAGGCAACAGGAGATAATGGTATAAGCCATCACCTACACAGCCAACTACAGTGAAGACTATCTAGATATAGACAGAGGAAGCAAATGTCCCACTGGCTGGCTTAGTGGGATAACGTAACTTGAATCTATACCTATATTTTATATTCTGAACAAAAATGAATGGAATTACAGTAAGAATTGCTGTGCTAGTTCACTTGGTAGAGTCTTTACTGTTGGTTTTTTCTCCTTTCTTTTGCGGAGGGGGTTGGGGATAGTTGTGAAAGAAATGTTATTTTATCTCCTCACCGTATTATGTGTGTGTGTGTGTGTGTGTTTGTATTCAGGGTATATTCTCTAGTCTGCCATTTATATACACATACATATATGTATGTATGTATGTGCTGTGACGCCTTTAGCAAAGGATTATGTTTACTGGTTGAGTTGCTAAACCAAAGTATCAACGCCATTTTTACTCCAACACTATGCAAAATGAAAATTAGCAACGAGTGAACGCAAATGAACGAACGAACGATGGATGGATGGATGAATGGATGGGGATAGGCAAGGTGGTGGTAGTGGGCCCGGCTGAACAAATAACTGGATCTGGACCTGGCGACGCGCGTGTGTGTCTGTGTGTGTTGCAGTTATTTGTTCATCCATTCCCAACCAACCAACCACTCCCACCCACCCACTTCCACGGCCCTCCTGCCTGCCTGCCTGCTTCACAATTTGCCATCGACATCGACATCGACATCATCATCCACTGTCAAATGGGATGGCAACTTTGACGTTGACATCAACAATATATAGAGATAGGTGGGCGGCGGCGGCGGCGGAGTCGGTTTGGGCAGCAGCTGATTTTCTTCACTTCCCCTCTCTCTCTTTCTGCCACACACTGATTCCCTTGGTCTTTCTATTTTTCCTTTCAACACCCGCGCAATTTACTTACTTGCCGTTGCTGCTGTTGTTGTTGTTGTTGTGTCTCAATTGACTTTCTATAATTGCGTTTAATGTGTTGTGACGATGCGCCCCACCGCCCCTATGAGTCGCCGCCGCCTCGGCCTCCACATCTCCTCCTCCTCCTGATGCCTACTGCCTCTCTCTGGTTGTGTAATTTAGAAAATGCTATTCTATTTCTGTGTTTCATTTTATTTAGCAACATTTATTTCTTTTTTTCTGTTTTTCCTTTTTGTTGTCTCTCGTATTTCTATCTATCTTCTAACACAACACACACTTTGTTGCACATTTCGCTTCGAATTTCTTTTTTCCTTTTTCGATTTAAGCAGCTTTTCATATTATTTAATTTTCGTTTCTATTTACACTTTTCCTTTAGCTGATTTGCGTAATCCAAATGAGCCAGAGCCAAATGGGGCTGCAGCTGCTGCTGCTGCTAGCTGCTAGGTTGAATTTCATTAATATTGATTGAAACTGATTGGATAACGAACAATACAAAGACCAGAAAGAAACACCTTAAGGTACAGAAACAGATACAGATACAGAAACAAAAACCAAATGGCTTACAGAAAGGTTAAATCAAAAGATTTGCGAAATGTAATAGATAGAGAAAGAGAAAGAAAGAGAGAGGGAGAGATATTGATATCCGATCTGATTACAATCACACTGTGCTAGGCTAGGCAACTCGAACTTGATGGAACGTTTCAATCTAACAGCAATTTTCATTTTTGCAGATCGTCCTTTTTCTTCTTTCCTTTTCCTGCCTTCTCCTGCCTCTCTCGATGGCTCCTGCACAATATTTCATGCCAAATAAAGGAATACAATTATTATCAAAGAACTCGAAACGTCAGGGTTTCAGAGCACACACATTGTCAAGTTCATTGTCACCAAAAAGCAAAGGGGGGAGTCAAGGGGGAGCAGCACGAAAATATGGGCATAAAAGGTTTCTATACGTAAATTGTCAATGTTCGATATTAACAATAGACACCACAGAGCACAGAGCAGTAGTAACGGTATCTTTTCATATACACACAGAGAGTTTTATTATTATTATTTCCCTATTCACACATTCTCGTATTTTTTATGTCTTTCCCTTTTTTATTTTCTGTGTCCATGTGTCGCGTCTGTAGATGCAGTTCGTTTGATTGTTTGCTCTCATTGTCTGACGGGGGCGGGGTCGGCGGTAGAGGAGAACTGTCCATTAACACTTGTTAACCCAATTTAGATTCAATTTCCATAGACATTGCACGTTTTTATATATATATATATATATCTGTGTTTATTCGGTCCGTTCAAATAAGACCCTGTGCATTGTCATACTACTGAGCTCAACTGAACACAGCAACAGCAACAGAACGAACGACCATAAAACAAGTGACGCAGAGACATTGCCATTCGCTTAACAACAATTCAAAAAAGTAAGCAGCCAGCAAACCAACTTCAAGGTTTATCAACCGTTCGTTCAACAAGAGATCGGACAACTGCCTAGACATTCAAAACTTGGCAAATTTTCTTCTTTCGGCCCGATGATAAATTTTTGTATGTTTTTTTTTCTTCTTAACTTGACCTCCATTTCTTGGCTGTTATTCCTCAAGAGAAAAAAAGACAGTCAAGCCCAAAACTCAATTAAAACTCCCAAAAAGAAGAGAAACAAAATTAAATTTCAAGTTGCGAGTGCTTTTTGTTGTTGTTGTTGTTGTATGTGAAACAAGTTCTCAAACGAAAAATAAAAAACTGGTTCGATTTCTCAACTTTGTTGATGATCTTTCAGAAAAACAACAGTGCGACATCCAACAACAAGAGCACAAAACACATTGTATGTATCAATGTATGTACGTACTTTCAGGCCATTCAATACTAACTGAGTCCGATGAGTGCAACAGAGACGGAAAGAGAGATTTTTGAAAGTTATCAGCCATGAACAACAATAACAACAACAACACAGAGTGCGCCTCAGTCTCCACCACTCAATCCCCGTCCGTTCAGATCAGTTCAGTTGAGTTCAGTTCCAGTTCTTTCATCAATTACAATACAAAAAAAGTTACTCACGTAAAGCTGAAAAGTGGGTTCCAAATTGTTTTTGTTTTTTTTTCCTACTGATGCTTACCTGAAACGAGAAACACAACAACAACAAAAAGCTATTAATAATATATATTAAGAATTGCAATTCAATAAAAATTAAACAAATAACTACTAGGTATAAAAATTGCATAATTGTTTAACAAATTGCAAGATAGCAATAACAAAAACAGAATTCTATAAACAACTTTCCATTTTATTACTCCTAATTGGTTTTTTTCTCAACTAGGAGCTTGTTTCTAGTTCTATAATGATATAGGATCCTATCTTATCACTAGACAATGAAAAGAAGTGTTTACTAATATAAATTTACAATACCGAGAGTTGGTTCGAGTCGAATTTTCCTAGGGCTCAAAGATAAAGATCGTTGAGGTACTGCTGGGGCTGGATTTGTGTGTGTTTCTTTTGGCATTAATCTTTGAGGGTAATGTTTTTGTGATGTATAGATAAGATCGGTAGTGTTTATGCCTCACTACTTTTGTTTTGTTCAATCCATTGTGTTCCACTGTCTATCCCGCCAATCTCTCTTGTTGTTTGCCCTAATTTTCCTCTTCCTCTGCGGTTTGCGGATCGCCAAGTCCCTATGATGTGGTGTCGGCCTGATCACAAAAGTTTCCGCTGCTGCTGCTGCTGCCATTTTTTCTTTTCTGTCTTTCTTTTTCTTTTGATACAATATACTTTCGCTCATAAATCTCAACCGAGCTCTGCTAAATATAATTTCCTGACCCTGACTTTGCCCTAACCACCAGCAGCAGCACCACCGCCACCACCGACCACGACCAACACCAGCAGAATAACCAGAAATCAAACTAAAATGAGACTTTCTTCATGTAATCTTCGTGTGTCTGTGTGTGTGTGTGTGTGTGAGTGGGTGAAAGGAGTTTAGACAGCTGCAGCTGCAACCCAACCCAATGGTGTTGTGTGTAGGTGTTTTGTGCGAATAAAAAGAAGCAAATTTCACCCAATATGGCCAACCAGTATAACCGGGTGATTGTGCCTGCCTGCTCCTGGTCCTGTTTCCTCCCCTTCCCCTCGTTAACGTGTTCTGGTTCAGTGAGAAAACGAAAAAGAATCTTTTCGTTTGTATGATTTTTGAGAAGTTTCTCAATACATAATGCTAGAGATTCAAACGCACCCCTCTACCACCCACCATGCCACTCCATCCATGACCTATAGTTGTCTTTATAAAACAGGATTCCTTGGTTAACTGATAGCAGAGAGAACTTTTCTCACTTCATTCTATATTATTTATTTTACTTTTTAAGCATTCTAGAAAATTGTTGAAAAATCCTTTGATTGTTAAAACATACTGAATCCAAAATACAAAAATACATATTGATCGATAAAATTTTCGTTGGCAAATGGAAATGCATTCCATTTGGATAGATGTCAGTTTGATTTTCGACTGACTGATTTCTGACTGAGTGAAAAGTTGAATGAATTTCTCAGTGATGCATCATTGGGGACTAACGAGCATTGTTGGGGCTATGTGATACCTTAATGGTTGCTCAGGTTATGGTGCTCCCCTTCAAGACAAAAGCAAAAGCAACAAAAACGAAGGTTTCTTCAAAGACATTCTAGCCATGAGTAGCAGCAGCCCACGCACAACACTCAGTTACAGCTAACAGAAGGGGAAGGGAAGGAAAGGGGGGAAATGTGGCAAAGTTCCTCGCATGTCAATCATGAATAGAGCAGCAACGCGGCAAAACTTGTTGTCAACTCAAAGTTTAATTTAGTTTTTGTTTTTGCTTAAATTTTTTATTTCTTTTTTAAAATATTATTCAGTCAGTCCCAATGACAACAAGAAGCAAAAGAAAAAACAAAATTTCATGTTCGCTTGTTTATTTTGTCAGCCTATGCAAACTGTGTGTGTGTGAGTGTGTGTGTGTGTGTGTGAATGAATAAGAAAATTTAAATGAAATTTTCATGCAAGACATCACGTAGCTTTAAAATTCCACAAGAAATTTCAGATTCGAAAAAGCCCAACGAGCAAGCGATCGACCGAGAAACGAACCCGAACCCAAACCCAAACCGAAACCCAACCCTATGAATAATATTGCCCTCGCCCGCCGTGTGCCGAGGCCTAGTTAATTGTGTAAAGATATATGCAAATGAAAATTAAATGAATATTTAAACAACAATCGATAAAGTTTAAGAGAAAGGCAGGTAGGGATACGGGGGAAAGGAGAGACTACCTCTCCCCCCCACCTTCCTATCCTACCGCCAAATCGATGTCCAAAGTCAACAAATAAAAGTAATTGGTTTTGACCAAGCCGCCGCCGCCGCTGCTGCCACGCCGCACTTCATCTATCTCTTGTAAATGGAGAGTAATCGTTTGAACTATATATACATGTATATTTCTTAATCATCGTTAAATGCTAAATGGAAACAAAAGACCTTGACTGGTATTTTTGTTTTCTTCGTTTTTTTTTCGTTTATTTGGGGTGTGAGAAAAAGGTAAACTTGAGATAGGAGAGGCAACTGCTAATGGTCAAGGGGGCTATAGCCATTGAGTGCAAAAAAGCCAACACAACAACAACATAAAAAGGCTAACAAATTTATATGACAGCTGTTGTTCAGCCCGTGAGGCGGCGGTTAGCTATCTGAAAAGGTATATACGAGGGTCATCATGCAATAGTTAAACAGAGAGAGAGAGAGAGAGAGAACGTCCCCAGGACGCAAAAATTATTGCCCACCTGGAGAGTTCAATGGCTATGACCAGAGAAGGTCACGGTTCAACATGTTATTCCTGCTTACCAAATAAGGCACACACACACACACACACACACATAACCGATTTGATTCAATACTTGTTGATTGACCCTTGTCATGATATCTATATACATAGATACATACATATACATAAAACACATAGACAAGTACATAATATTCAGCAAACAATTGAAATCTAACTTCAATACTTAAGAGAAACATACAACAAATTTATGTATATTCTTTCCTCAATTCATTTTGAAATACCTTCTGATTTCGCATATGGATTGATAGAAGAAGCTTCTTTTAATCAATCTTCCTTCTTTAATTAATCGTAGAGTAATGCTTGGTGCTATCTTTATTCATAAACTTTTAATAGGTGAAATAGACTCTCCTGAGCTATTGAACCAGTTAAACCTATCTGTACCCCGTTGACCTACTAGAAATTTAATTCTTTGCATGAACCTTTTCGAGTCCTATGTTCTGAGATTACAATCTTCTGTATCTCGTAATCAGATCAGAAGCCTCTCTTTCTCTTGTGAAAACCTCTATTTTAGCACATTTAGCTCGTAGTTAGCTGTAGTTAATCATATTTTGAATTGTTTGTCCGTTTTATTTGTATTTGTCCACGCGATCGTGCCGCCCACGGTCGGTCGGGCGGGAGGTGGACAGCGCTATGTCCTGGTGTCGTATGGGCCACTTGAACGCTCTTCGCATTGAACGCGTCAACGTCCAGACAATATATAAGATATGTATATATTTTCACGGCAAAAACCAATCATTCCTTCGTTCTTAAATATTTGCATTAACAATGCTAATTAAACCATTTACAAAGTTTATTTTACGTTAAAATACTTTGATTCATTTCTGATAAGCGTTTTGTGATAACTTGTGGAATTCCGGAAACAATCGAAAATATACATTTTTATTTAATAATCTTTATCAAAGCCCAAAACGAACGAAAAAAAACCTCAAAAATGCACGATCCGTATTCAAGATGAACATATGCCGGGCATATGAATATGAATAATTCGGATTTTGATAATAAGAATGATGACGATCATTTGACCGAAAATTTCAACAACGAAAATGTGAGATTTGGCCAACAAGAAGTACAGCGAATAGGTCTATGCCAAAAGAATCTATCTCATTTCCAGCAATTCGTTTGATGACGACAACGGAAAATACAAACAACATTTTTATAAGTCGCAATAAGCGCAAAATAAATAAAATAAAATGTACGAAAAATACAAAAAATAAGAAAGAAAGAAAAAACTTGCAGACCGAAATTAATGTAAAAGAAGAGCTAGAGAAACAGAAGAAGAAGAAGAACTTAACTTAGATTGGGAGACAATTGGGGTGGTAATTGGGGCGTCCGTTGGAATTTTCAATGAGAAGCAAATTTGGAAGGGAAAAAATGGCAAAACAAAATACAATACATATATAAAAGAGAGACCTTCCATGTGTTGAGTGCGTGTGTGTGTGTGAGAGAGAGAGATATCAAACAATAAGTCATAATAATAAAAAGCAACAAAAATAAGAAGAAAAATATAACAATATATTTGTATGTACGTATAAGCAAATAAGCAGAGCAACACAAAACACAAAAAAAAAACAGAGGGCCGAGGCTAACTCGAAGTTTTTATACCCTTGCAACTGTTTTGGTAACTCTTTCCTTACCCATAGCCATGAAAGTCTAAAAATGTTTTATCTAAAAAGTCTAAGAATGGCCTACAACCGTCCATGCGTTGCACACTTCGGACCAAAATTAATATACCCTTTTTGCAAGGGTATAAAAACACAGACACACAATAAATATAAAGCCAAAGAGCAGAAGTTTCTATAGCGTGTAGAGTTGATCCAAGCCAATCGTTTTCCTATAAGTTATATAGAATAAAGGCTACCGATCCACACGAAACAACTTCAATAACAAACCATATTTATTGCCAAACTGAGGACACTGGAGGATGTCTCTAATGAGGAATAACTTTAAATGTAGAAAAGTTTTAACGTTTATTATCGATGGATGGGTCGATATCCACTTTCTCTAGAACTCTAGGAAACTTTTTGAATACTTTTAGAATGCTTTTGGGGCTAATTATCAATATAAGGAGTTACCTTGTCTTTAAAATTGTTTTCAAGACAATTTCTGAAACAATAATACACAACAAATTAAAGCATTTGTTGGTTAAAACTATTCAGCAAATGGAACTAACGTTCTTTTTGGTCAAGAAGGATCACCATGAATGACGCCAAGGGTATCAACATACATTCATGTATATGTATGTATATATACGTAGAAGGTAATAAAAAAAACATCAACAAAAAAGTGTGGGTGCGCTGCTGGAGGGGGCGGAGAGGACGGTGTCAACTGTCTCTGCCTCTGTCTACTCTACACTACTGAGACACACACACACACACACGAACTTGGTTGGAGATAACTTGATAGCCACAAGAACGAATGACGTCTGGCCAAAAATGAGAGAGAGAGCGAGCGAGAGAGAGAGAGGGAGGGAGACGAGCAAAAAGCGAGTGAGTAAAAATAGTGTTCCTTCACAAATTGAAGCCATGTGCCGCCTGTTCCTTCCTACTCCTCCTTCTCCTTTTGCTAAATCCTCCTGCTGATATTTTGTTGGCTTGGCGCTTCAATTTTGATTAGAAAGAAGACCAGAATGATAAGCCGACGACACACACACACATACACACACACATACATACAAACGTGTACAGTCAGTGTTTGTTGTTCCAGCCAGCGCACACGGCAACAAATCGTGAATATTGGTTTACCTTCTATATAACAACAATAATAATAACTTTTAACAGCTTTCAATGTGCGTGTGTGATAACGATAACTCACTGAAGGCAAATCACTCACAATTTCAGCAAATTATCGAAAAACTAACAACTATTTTTAGCACGATACACATTCCCCGATTTGCAATATTGTAGATAGTTTTGAAGCACACCTCGATCGATTAGCCTTAGTTGGCCACTAAAAGTCTCGAATCAAGGCTCAAGTTTTCAGAATCAGCTAACTTTTCTGACCAAATTGGATTGATTGATAGAAGAAATCTTTTGAAATTTTTCTTCACTCACCTTTTTCACGTTTTCGCTTATTTATGGTGACTCCTGCTTGATCCTTTGGCTTAACAATTACACCACGTTGCTGTTGTTGTTGTTGTTGGTGGTGACGTTTCTCCTCCCCCAATTGCCGTAAGATCACAATTAATGCCAATGCTGACCTGTTGGGGCGTGACTTTCACTACATTTACTGTTGGGGCACAGAAATTTGTTGTTTCATTTGGATGCTGCTGCGGATTATGACGTTGTTGTTGCCGATGATTATGATGATGATTATTATTATTATTATACAAATACGAATGTCCTAGTTCCGGCTGAAGGACACTGACAACGGTTGCGTCGTCGTAATCAACAAAATTGGACGCGTTCAGCTGATGCGACGTTATCATTGGCGCATGCAAGAACTTTTAAAGATGGTTTCAAATTTGATTTTATTCTTTGTTTTGTTTTGTTTCCTTTTTGGTTTTCTTTCAATTTTGTTAATATTTGTTATGTTATATTTGTTGTTATTGATGGGCTTACAAAGTAGTTTTGTACAAAAAAATTGTAAGTTTCATTCTTAATTCTTTAAATATTAATTTAAACTTTTCTCTTATTTGCTTAGATAAAACTTGAGGCGAAGAAACATATTTACAATTTACTTTTCTTTCTTTTTCGTTTTGTTTTCTTTGAATAAAGATAAACACGATTTGTTTTTCTTTATTATTATTATTTGTTGATTTGTTGTTTCATTAAACCAAATTAAAAGAGAATCTGTAATGAAAAATATAAGTAAATATGTAATTAATAACAATGAAAGTTACAACATTTTAATGAAAGGACTTAACTAAGTTTAATTAAAGAACATTCTAGGGATCTTTATATATGACAATTGAAAACTCTTTAAAAATTCATTTTTCACAATCATTTCGAATCTTTGAAATCTTCATTTCATTTCATTGTTAACTGTAAATAGAATGCATTAACTGATTTCACGCGACAATAGTCACCTTTAGTCACTTTTGTTTCGAAACTTTTCCCATGGACTTCCCCCTCATCCTCTTCTACGTCCCTTTCGTCCACTATGCCTTCTTACATATATACATATGTATTTGTTTTTTAAATTTGATTTCCCTTCTACAACAAAATGTTCTATTATCTTTTGCCATTTTTAATTAATTTTAGAAAATTTCCATTCAAACAAAATACACGAAAAATTATCGTTTTGCGCCCAGGCGAACAACTATCAAAAAACAAGTCGAAAACAACAAAAATAAAAACCACAAAAAAAAAAACACAAAAATTAAACAAATTTGTAGATTATGCACACACAGACAGACACCACACACACACACACACACACACACACACAGACAGACACAGAGATGTAGTAAACTTTTTCTACGCATTATTGTTGAAAAGTTCTTGGAACTTACAAAAAAACAAAAAAAAATGTAAGCCAATTTGGCAACTTTCGTTCACAAACAACCAAATTAACAGCAACAATATAATGATAAAAAAAAAAACAATAAAAAAATAAAAATTTGAGAAGAGAAAAATGAAAAAGCAAACAAAAAAGCCGGTTCTCTCACACAACGACAAACACACGCACACACACAAATATAGCGAGGGACAGACAGACGAAAAAAGATACTTATTAAGGCCTGCTGGCTCTCTCCTCATCCCTCTCCACCACAGCCCCCTCGTTTTGCGCTCATCTTTTTCCCCAATGGAGTTGCAAACACAACAAACAAACAGGCACACACACACACACACACACATTCACAGATAAACACTTAAAAACACACATCCAGAAAGAGAGAGAGAGAGAGAGGTGAGATACAGCTACACACTAATACTTGGACAGTCAGTTTAACTGCGCGTGGAGGCGACAACGAAAAACCCGGCGCAGACGTCAACAGCAGCAGCAGCAGCTGAAGAAGAGCGCCACAAGAAAAGGGGGTCGGCGGGGGCGGTGGCGAACGATGAAACAAGTTTTCTTATTATTGTTGCTTTTTTGTATTTTGGGTGTAACTGAATTAATATTAATGTTTGGTTTGTTTGGTTTGAAAAATTGCGAAAACAAAATTTATAAAATCTTCACAAATATTTTTAGTTGTTTGGAACGATAAAAAAAAAAGAAATTAAGGCAATTTTTGCACACCTTTTGCAGAGCTTTGTGGACACTTGTATTTTTTTTGATTATTTTTGTGAATTTATTTTTTTTAGTTTTCCTCTTTGCGGTTGCTCTTGCGACTTGCAACGTCCGCTTGCCAAGCCGTTCGCTGAGACTTTGATTCAGAAAAATGTTGCCCAAAATGCTTGCCCCAAAAGAGAGCTCCACCAACGAACTGCGCAAGCTTCCAGTCTCTCTCTCACTCTCTCTCTCTCTCTCGCTCGCTCTGCTGTGTCTTTTGTGATGTGTCTGGCGCTCTCTCTCTCTCTCTCTCTCTCTGTGTGTGTGTTTTCTTTAAAGCTCTGCCCGGGGGACGTTTTCTGCTACTGCTGCTGCTCCTGCGGCGCTGCTTCTGCCGGTGCTTTGCTTACGTGGGTGGCCCCACCTTGGGCGCCAATTTGTGGTAGGTGGGAAAAACCGGCACCCGCTTTTTGAAATAGTTTCTTTTAGTGGCCCTGGGGGTGGGGTGGGCTGGGGTGGCAAATGCGAATCTTGCAGCGTGGGCAGACTTAATTACACACACATACAGAGTAAGACTTATACACATACATACATAGACCCCTCCATATTGTAAGGAGCATATTTTTAGATCACAAAATGGCACAGTTACAAAAAAAGAAGAAGACCAAGTGGTTAGATGGAAGAAGACGGTGGACAAGGGGTTAACCAAGTTGGTTAATGGGCCGTGTAAAGGGCGGCGGAAGAGCGGGCGGAGGTTGCGTGTGAGAATAATCAAAGTGGAACATATGTTGACGATTTCAAAATGTTGCCAAATCTGTCATAGAAAGAGTCAAGAGACAAGATTCAACACTTGTCAGCTCAAATAGATGGACACCAGATGGTGACCCCGACGTTTCTATATGGTTACGCAGCTGTGATCTATGAGAAGACACAATAATTGCTTTACCAAAACAGATTAAGTTATAACTAGATTGTTCTCCTCTCATCTTATCTTCTTATCTATCTGGTGGAAACCACAATTCAATCAGCAATATGGCCAACAGCCTGGGCATCAATTACAAGCCAATAAACGAGACAACCAACCAACTAACCAAGCACTGACAAACTGATTCACCCACTAAGTTGTAATCTCATTTAGAAAACTTTGCAAACAGCTGTTGGGCTAAGAAAAATTAGTCCAACGGAACAAGGACTACTTATAGTAGGCAAGGGGGGGGTGAGCTCATACCATATGGAAGCCAAGTTGTCAGCTTGTTGTTCCTTTTTCCTTCTCGTTTTGAGGACTAATTGACAGTTGCCTAACAAGAAACTGGAGCTTTTCTTGGTAGTAGGCGGGCGGGTGGGTGGATGGGGGAAAACCCACAATAAAAACCGCAGTCTGTCATCCCCTTCCAATTTGCGTCAGGAGAATTAAAGTTGTGCAACAATTTTTCGCTTTAAATAATTTACATAAAAATAAACCTAAGCCCATAATACAAGAAAACAAAAAATAAAGCAAAGCGAGAAAGAGACAAAGAATTCATCCTTCATGAATGAGAATATCGAGAGAGACAGAGAGTGAAACGAAAACGAACAAGAGAGCGGCAAGAGAGAGAGTCAAGAGAGCAAATATTGCCGGCGGCGGCATTTTCTTTGATGATGATGATGATGACGCAGCATGTGGCTCGCTCGCTTTGCGCTTGTTTAGGCTGAAAAGGAAGCATAGGAAGGACCCTATCACTCTGACCCTACCCTACCGACTTCCGTTTCAAGCTTTTGTGTGTGTGTGTGTGTGTGCGTTTGATAACTGCGTAGAACGATAATGGCAATAAATACATACAAATGTCGCCAAAAGAAGTCAACCATCAAATTATATATGAAACAAAAATAGAAATTCTCTGAACAACTTGACCAAATATCTCAAATCTCAACGAAGCTCATTAAAAGTATGGTGAAATTTGTGCAAAGCTCAATGTATGTGTGTGTGTGTGTATGTGGGAGGACATTGTATCCTCTAGGCTAAGGCAATTTCACAACATTGCAAACTTCTCTAAATACACTGACTAAGATTAATTGATGCTTACGTTAAAAGAATATTCAAAGAAATTAAGAAATGAATTCTTTGATTTTGGAATTTTCACAACATAATTTTTACGAAAAAACAATAAATATAAACGAATTTAAACAAATATATTTTGAGAATTTCCGAAAACAAAACAAAGCAACAAAAATTCAATTCAATAATAAATTTTAGAAATTTGACATTATTTTCTTTTCTACTAAGATTTGAATGTTTCATTTTGCCTACTACTTCTTGGCTTCTAGGACCAACCACCAGAAAGAGAAAGACAGACAGACAGAGAGAGAGCAAGAGAGAGACAGAGTGAAAGAGAGAGATGGAGACACTTTAAGCGTCAATTGGATAGTCAATTTTGGAATATTTGAAAAATTACTTGAAATAATCATAATCTGTTCATAGTATGAAAATTTTAAAAATTTGTAGTCCAACAACTTTTTTGCATGAATCAATTAATAAACATTGTGCAAAATATTGTTTATTAAATGAAATGTATGTATATTTATTGAATTTTTGTTTAAATAAACATTTGAGTGTTAGTTAAGGGCACGTGGTGGAAATCTTATATAGACAAATGCCATTTCAGTAGCCTGATGGCAAGGGGGATGGGAGGTTGGGTGTGTGTGTGTGTGTGAGTATGTGTGTTTGTGTAAATATCAACACAATTGCAATCCTTGATGAATGAAACGGACTCAAATTATAAGGGCGAGAGAGACTGACCGGCCGACCCGCATATTAATAGACAAAATGGAACAACAACAACAATAATAATAATAAGAAGAAGTTTTCCATATGGAAGCGTCCGTCCGTCTGTCCGACCGTCCTGCTCCTTCTCCCCGTCATTCACCATCACCGCAGCAATGAGAATTTCAACGCTCATGAAGCCACGCCGCACAAAATAAAACACAAAAAAAAAGCAAATGGCGAGGCACCCTGTACACAAAAACAGAAACACACACACTCACACCAAAACAATCAAAAGAAAAGAAATACATATAATAAGTAGAGAGAAAATAACACTACACATCTACAGCAAAATTGTTGCCAACAAAAACACAAAAGAAAAAAAAATAAATAAAACAAAATAATAACAAATTTCATGGCGAAAACAAGTTAAAATGCAATTGAATATTTTTACTTGTACGTACATGTGTATGTGTGCACGTACGCTCTCTTTCTCGCTTCGTCTCCCTCACTCACTCACTCACTTGCACACATTCATACAAATGTGTACACACACACACACATATAGAAACAACACGCACATAGAATACGTGCGCTACTTTGAGTTCATCGTTTTCAATTCATTTTCACACGCACTTTTAAAACTGTTATTTCCTTTCAATATTTTTTTAACTTTCTGCTTACTTTTTAGCCGATATAACTTGTCGTTTATGTTGCTCCGTTTGTAGGAAATCGCAATTTATTATATTTTCTTTCCTATTTACAACTAAAAAAAAAGCACGTCCCGCTCGATTGAAAACAAAAACAACAGTGAAGAAAATACCAGAAAGGCAAGAAAATCCCTGAAACAGAAAAAAATCCCAAAATAATGGGAAAAATAATAAGGGGAAATAATCCGTAGTCGACATTATCGCAACAAAGTTATCGTAATCGACATTATCGGAACAAAATTTATCGTAGTCGACATTATCGGAGTAAAGTTATCGTAATTGACATTATCGGAAGCAAACCTTTTTACGGCGAATTGGCAAAATTTACGGCGAAGGGCGAATTGGCGGCGAATTTTTTTGTTATTGTTTTTTGTGAAAGAACGACAACAACAACGTGAATTATTAGCCGCAGATTATTAATTTTTGTTTTTATTTGTTTATATGCAAACAACAATTGGCAAAGACATTTTTATGCTTTGTTTTCGAATGCATGCGCGATTGTGTCTGAGTGCGTAGAGTCGCTAAAAGTGCACGTGAAGAAGAAGAAGACAAGGAGAAAAAAGTTAATAAAGGAATATCTCAACAATTTTTTTCACTAAAAGAAGAAAAAACGCAGAACACAAACGGCTACTGCAGCGCGGCAGGGCAGCAGGGAAAGAATTCTTCTTATCTGTGTGCATGTGTGTGTCTGTGTGTGTGTGTGGAGCCATGTGACGACAACAATCAACCTCCCCCCGTAGCTCCCGCTCCCTCCATAGAGTGCAGTGCTGATTTGGAGCAAATGTATTTCAGCTTGTATTGATTTTTTTTGTTGTTAGTTTTGTTGTTGTTTTTTTGTTACTCGCGTGAGCTACGCAAATTGTGTTGTGACTGAACTGTGGTATTTAATCCATTTGTTGCTATTGCTGCTGCAATGGGCGGGTCGGTGAGCCAGGTATTTCGCTCAGGATCCGCTCTGCTCTCGCATAGAGATGGACACAAAGTGTCCAAGGCCACCGAAGAGAAAATCCAGACACTCTTTGAGATTCTGCGTGCAAATCCAAAGGTCTCATTGCAAACACTGGAGAGCCTCCTCATCCAGATACCAAAAAACGAGAATATCCTAATAATACACGACGGTTGTGGCTACAATATACTGCAACGTAGTGTTGGCCTCAATCACATCGATCTCACCAAATGGCTATTGCATCGCCATAGACCTGATGTCAATCGTTCGCCCTGTTCCCTGCCCTTGCATATTGCGACCCTCCGGGGCTATGAGGAATGTGTCGAGCTTCTCCTGCGCCATGGGGCCCGCATCGATGTGGACACCAGGATGTGCTTTCCTGGCTCCCATACCCACAATTGCGAGGAGAGCGGCAAATGGCATAGCAATGTGGATGATGTCAGCGAGCGACTGAATCTCAATACTAAGCTACAGAATGCCCTATGCTATGCCATCGACGGGGATCAGTATAATGTCCTGAGTCTACTCACACAGAAAATGGAGGAGCCATGGATACCGTTTCGGGCCAAGAAGCCATTGCTCCATTTGGCCTGCGAGCGTGGTGCCTGGAATTGTGTCCAACAATTGGTGGTCACACGCTCCGAGGAAATTAATCTCATAATGGATGAATATTATCCCATACATCATGCTGTCCTGCACGAGGGGCGTTTTCTGGAGCTGCTTATCCAGCAGGGCGCAGTAACCACAGTGCGGACATGTACCCAGCAGATGACTCTTCTTCATGTTGGTTAGTTTCTCAAAATCATTGACCAACTAAATTCTTAATCATTTGTTCATCTCATTCTGCAGTGATTTTTGCTGCCCGCAAATCGGCCGAGGACACATTAGCCACTTTACGCATATTGCTGGAACGCGGCTGCAAGGAGCTGATCAATGTGCCCGATTCATTGGGTAATACCCCGCTTCACGCTCTCATCGTGCGTTATGCCTTGGAGGAGGCACGCTATGGATACGACAAATGGAGCAAATGGGATCTATGTGGCCTGGTGCGTTTCCTACTCCAAAATGGAGCCAAGCAATCAATCAATCAGGCTGGCAATAGTGCCATGGCCTGTGTATTCCGCCATCTACGTGACTGGGAGGTGTGCTATGAACTGCTCAACATGCTGATCAAAGAGGATGGTAAGCGGGATTCTCTCTCTCTCTCTCTCTCTCTCTCTCTCTTTGTCTCTGTCTATTTGATAGCTCATTTGCATCTCTTTCTCATAGGTGATCCCAATATTGTGGGTAGAGATGGTTCTGTGCCCATAATGGTGCTATTGGTGCCACTTATAAACAAGGACCATCTGCATCATTTCACACACTCGATGAAAGTATGCTATCTGAATTGCATACGCATATTACTGCAACATGGCGCCAATCCGAACTGCTCCTATCGGGCGAATCTGAAACCTCTCCATGTGCTCGTCTTCACAGTGAGCGAGAATTTCACCCTCAATTGTGATGCACAGAAACGCACGAATTTCGATTTTATTAAAAATATATTGCTGCTATTGCTGCAGCATGGCCTCGACTGTAATAAGACATATCAGCATATACTCCAGGCCGTCATGGACATGGTGCAGAATGTGCGCACCTGTCATGACATGGAATGCATTTACGAGCTGACACTGACCCTTATACAATACGGAGCCGATCCAAATATCGTATTGAGTAGCAAGACAACGCCCGGTATTGCCATATTCTCGAGGGAAATAGCCAGCTATGGTGAGGCGCTCGGTGGAGGTGGTGCAGCTGCTAATGGTGGTAGTAATGGCGGTGGTGGTGGTGGTGGCGGCGCTGCTGCTGCTGCTGCTGCTCCTGGAGGCGGTGCTGGCGGTGGTGACAATTCGTCCTCATTCCGCAACTCGTTTCGCACGAATTCACGATATTTACTCTTCTATTACATTATATTGATAACGAGAAAGGAATTTATACTCAACGATCCGCATTTGACATTCGCACGAATCATTCATCTATTCTATCTAACCATGGAGCATGAGCCACTTTACAATTGCCTCAAATCGTTGCACAATTTCTATGTGGCTCAAGTGCCAAGTAAAAAAGACAGAGCAATTGATAGCTCTCATCTCGGGACTATATCGTAAGCCTCGAAGTCTAAAACAATTATCACGCATGGCCATCTATGAGGCCCTGAATCGTAAATTGGCTCAGAATATCAATCGTTTGAATCTTCCCGGTCCACTTAAGGATTATGTGCTGCAATTTGAGAGATAACATGTGGATTGAAGAGAGAACAATCCCCCCCAGTCAAGTGTCGAAATGTTAACGACCAAAACTAAGAATTAAACCAAGGAAAAAATCAATCAATCATAATTGCAGTTCTTAAGTTGGATAATTAAGCACACTCTCTAACACACACACACACAGTATGACCTACACAGATACACACCTACTTACTATTAGATATGTAGTTTATAATAACACACAATAATTAATAATATAATACATATATGTATGTATGTATAGACAGAAAACCAAAACAGATTTCAATCAAGAATATGCAAGATTTTGATCAGGTCTCTGTTGTGTTTTATAAACGATTTATATATATACATATATATATATATATATATATATACTTATATCTGAAACGCTTAAACGTACCTACTTCTACTACAACACTAACAACAAAAAGGGAGAAAACAAAAAAATATAAGAGAAGAAAACATTGTGGAAACTAAACTTGTGCAATTTCTTTGATACGAATCTATATATTGTTGCTCATTTATTTATATTTATTTTTTTTTTTTTGGTGTGGTTTTCTTTGTTGTTTTGTGAATTTGTATATCTTTACTTATATACAAATATATATATATATATCTATATACAGTTAGTTGTATATCAGCAATGGGCTTGAAATTTTTAAAGCACGCTACTCGACTTTTTAACACCCTATACCTATACATATATATTCCCGATTCCCTTACCCTGTTGCACATATTTCTCGAATTATATATATGTACACAGAATAATTGAATTAAATATATATATGTACATAAATCTCTTGAACATCTGCATAAACTTAAGGCTGTTTTATTATTTTTTTGTTTTGTTTTTTTGTTTTTTTTTTTCATGAACAATTCATGTGTTTTTAGAATATTGTATTGTGTATTGTATTGAATGCAATTTAACAAATGTTAGATATATACATAAACATATAAAATATATAAATATATTGTAATGAATATTGTAATTATTGTTGCTAAAACAAAAAACAAATAATGAATAATGAAAATGTTGTTAATCTCTATAAAACTGTGAAATGTCATTTTAAATCGAATTGAATGTGTCGATCAATAAACACGTGCATACAAAACAAGATATTGAAGAGATCAGAGATCTTTGCTGAAAATCTCATCTATATATCCATGTGGAACAGGCAACTTTCATACCTTCTAAAGCCTCGGTTTGCGTCTTCCCGATTTGCTCCGTTTCAAAAAATATCTAAGATCATAATGACAATACAATGATAAACCAGAAGGCCGGGGCTATCTTCGACCGCGTCAAAGTTTGTATACCCTTGCAACTTTTTGGGTTACTCTTTCCTTAGCTATAGCCATCAAAGTGAAACAAGTTTTATCTAAAAAGGCTAATGTTTGCGAAAGAATGGCCTACAATCTTAGCATACGAAATAACGATCAAAATCACTGTTTTCCACCGATCGTTCCTATGGGAGCTATATGATATAGTCACTCGATCTTAACAAAATTTGGCATAGTTGCTTATATGTGTAATAAACTTTTCAACATTAAATTTCACGACAATAGCTGAGAAAACAACGAAGTTATTGAGAAAATCACTGTTCGTGACTTTGACGTTTGTATGGGAGCTATACGATATAGTGGTCCTATCCGGCTGAATCCGAGATATACAACCCCTGCAGTATATACAAGCCTACAAGCAAAATTTCAGCTCTGTAGCTTTTACGGTCTAGGAGGAGTTCGCGTTGATCCAGACGAACGGACAAACGGTCAGACGGACGGACGGACATGGCTATTTGAACTCGTCTCGTCGTGCTGATCAAAAATATATATACTTTATATGGTCGGAGATGCTTCCTTCTATGCGTTGCACACTTCTGACCAAAATTAATATACCCTTTTTCAAGGGTATAAATATCTTGTGCAATGCAATTGATTGCACAAGCCATGGTTTATTTTGCTGATAATGATCCAGACCAAAATAGAAACTAAACCGTTGCAACATCTGTTGATGGCATTATTATTGCTACTTACAGAAACATGGGCAAAAAAAAAAAAAACTGACAAACTTTAGACGAATATTTAAAGATAACAAATAAATTCGGCATATAAAATCGTCCTTTACATTATGAATTATATTCCATTTCTTATACTATCAATAATAACACAGGCCGACATTTTTGAGGTCATGAAAAAGTGTTTTAAGTTTGATAGGTGCCCTATAGTAATTGAGGGGTGCTGAACACGGCCCTGTACTTAGTTTTTGTCCATTTTATTGTATAATATAAACATAATATTATGCTAAAAACAGTTTTATTTTAACCTATTAATGTATGAAGCATTATTTAATAGCAATTTACAAAATATCAAAGCGGAACATCTGTGTTATAATGCATAATATCTTACACTTTGGTTCTTTATTGATTTGAATTTAAACCAAAAAGTATGCTATAGAGTTTCCATGAATTGTCTGCTTTTTAATTTTCAAGAATTATGGAACTCTTATGCATCTTACCAATTGTTTATTCGAAATGTTTGCAAACAAGAGCTATTTTCCTTACACGGGATATTCTGAAATCAACTTTCTATTTTCTTTTGGGTGTCCATTTTCCGACCCCAGATTAGATTTTGGAACCAATTAATTGAAAATCAAAGCAAATGCACTGAAAATCATGTTTCGATTTGCGTCGTTTCGTATCGCGTCCCATTTCTCCAGATCCTATTAACGACGCAAAGCGAGACTTTTGGAAGCTTTCGAGGTCTCTGCTGTAGTTGAATGGAAGAGGATACGAAACTAACACTTCCTAATGCTCGAAGTCTGATAATAAACTCATCAAGGGGACTCAAGACTAGGGCAAAAAACAAAGACATGAATCGTTTATGAATGGAAAACGAGTTCATTTATGAAATTTTGAAGAATAGAAAGTAAAGCAGAAATTCAAAAAAAATTTTTCAAATGATACAAAATTTGATACAAGTTCACTTATATCTACAATTTTTTCCAATTTTCACCCACTTGTCCGTTTGTCACAAGGTAAATAAGGACCAAAAACCGTCGAAATATTGGATTGAAAATCATTCTTGATTCATTTTGAATCGTGTGTGTTTATTTATTTATTATTTAATACGAATATAGCTAAAAATATTTACTATAATTCACAGCATTTGATAAATTTTGTTTTCAGTTGTGTATGAAAGTGTGTTGAGTGCGAGAGAGATATGTGTGTGTGTATGAGAGTGTGTGTGTGTGTATGAGAGTGTGTTGAGTGCGAGAGTGTGTGTGTGTGTGAAAAAGAGAGAGAGAGATGTGTTTGTGAATTTTTGAAAAAATGGAAAACTCCTCCTTCCCCTTTAGACCCCATCCTATGAGTGTCGAATATTTATATAGCCACTGTTGCTGCTACCGTTAGAGCTGCTGCTGCTGCTGCTGCTGCTACTGGAGATGCTACTGGTTGAGGCACTGTCGTTCATCAGCCCGTCATCATCCGACTCGGAGCCACTCGTGTCATCGTGCTCATTATCAACAGTCTGGTATCTGAAATTGCGAGTCACTGTTTTCCTCAGGACATCTGAATTGCAGGGACCCTTTTGTTTTGGTGGATGTTGAAACGTTAGAGGTTGGATGATGGAAATCTGTGATCTCTTGATATGTTGTGCTTACAGTTTTGGAACCATGTGGAGCCCATAATTTAACGTCATGATCCAGACCAGAGGTTGCGAGGATCGGTAGCCAGGGATGTGGTTCCAGGCATTTGACAACATTATTACCATCCTTCACAAAGTTAATGATCGCTTCAGTGTTTTTGTCATAGAATATGATGTTACCACAATCACTGCCAGTCACTATGTACTCGGAATGAGGACCAAAGAAGTTAACACCCTTAAGGGTGGTATTCCTGTGTGTGTGTGTGTGTGGGATAGAGATCACCAAGTCAAGATTAACGAGGCCAATGTCTTCGATGATATTAAGAACTTACATGTGTCCTCTATAGGTGTGCAGTGTGCCGCCATTGCAGTTGCGACTATCAAATAAAAAGATACCAGAATACTTGTAGGAGGCCAATATCTCACTGCCACTATAATTGTAGACGGCACAGGTGATCTGAGACAGACACTCCAGCTATAAGAAGAAGAGGCAAATGCAATCACATGGTGTTCTGTTCAATGTCGTTATAACTCACCTCATGGGGATCAGGTGATATTACGCATAGTGGCTTGGTCACCTTACGTTTATCATAGACACGAACTTTGTCGTCCGAGCCGGCGACACAGAATTCCGGTGCGTACGGATGATGAGCAATGCTATATAGACCCACAATTAGTGAATCAAGGCCATGAGATTTCGTGCAGTGTAGCAATGTGGTGGCTGGATGACCTGAACGCAAATCATAATGCATTATGGCCGCATCCTCGCCAGCACTCATCATTTCATGACGCGTCTGGGGCACTACTACAATCTTTGGCACTGAACCGGCATGCCAATTGAGGCGAGTGGACATAATGCTCGAGCCACCCGATGGTGGCACAATGGAGCGCATCACTTGACCATCACGGCTGGTCGATACAATATCCAAGTAGCCGGTACTATCGATAAATTTGGTTTGGGAAATATTTAAGGCATGTCCAGTTTTAAATTTATGCAGCTGCTTCCTTTTGGCCCAATCCCAAATGGCAATGTAACGATCGTCGGAGCCCGAACAAATCAAATCACCGGCTTGATTAAAATTCATACAAATGCAATGCAAGCAACGCCGATGGTGGTTCATCCGGCCCAATAGGGTCATCTGTTCGACCACCTGGCGAGATCCATGGAAACCATGACTGAAGCTATTCAAAGATATGTGACCACCACGTGCGCCTACGCGATTTATGTTGTTGTTTTCTCGTTGCATTAGCTCTGCTGTCAAGTTGAATGTGTACGATGGTTTTGGTTTCTCCATCACCGCATTCACCAGGTTGGCGGTAACTACTCCAGGGTCATTATCATTCTGAGCGAGATGGGAACGAGAGTTTCGGAATTGAAATTGAAACTGGATGGAATTGAAGGAATCACTAGAAATGGATAGATTCATAAAGCTGCTGCTCCTACTGCTAGAGCTAACATCGTCAGAGAAATGTCTTGTTGGGTTATGACTCATTCGTGCATCCTCATCATTGTGTTCGTTGTTATTGGCATGGTGAATGATGAAATCATTATTACGAGGAATTCTGAAGGCAGTTGGTGCTGGGACACGGACACGGATACGACGATCAATTTCGCTGTCGTCCGAATCGGAATTGCTGAAGAAACGTCTAAAACTCATTCGCAACTGTGCCTCACGTAATCCAGGCAAGTAATAACCATGACCCTCATCATTATTAAGAGGAATTCTGAAGGCAGTTGGTGCTGGGACACGGACAGGGACACGGCGACCATCCATTTCGCTGTCCTCCGAATCGGAATCGCTGAAGAAACGTCTAATACGTGAAGCCTGTGGTGGTACCGCCGATATTTCCTGCCGCAGACCCAAACCAAAAACATTCCCAAAGGCAGCTGCTCCATTATTTGGAGTTTCGCCATGGAAGCTGACAGAATTGGAGTTGCCCGCTACAGTGGACAGAAAGTTATCCTCATCATTCGGTGTTGGTGTTCCTGTTGGATTTGGTGTCATTGAGTCTGGCGACATAAATTGTTCTTGATTGCCGGACAAAAAGTCATCCACTTCATTTGGCATCGGTATTGGTGTTGTTGAGCCAAGTGGCAATTCAACTGGATCATTCGGTTCCGGCTCCTTATTGTTATCTTTCTGCAACTCATTGCAGCTGTGGAAGGGATTTGTAGTAGGATACAATGCTTCATACGACAAGGAATTACCCAATGACTGCTTGGATGGCAGGCACATCTTCTTCTGCTGCCTCCTCCGCCACTTCTTGCTCCGGCGACTCTAGATGGGCCAGAATATTGTTCCAGCTAGTATTCTCCTGATCGCTATTGTCAATCTTCCGACGTTTGCCATTTGGTGCCTTATTGGCCATGTTAGCCTCATCGGCATCCATTTTATATCTAAATGTGGTTGATATAGTCTAGTTATTCAGTTTCTTAACTTTCCCGGCCCAACTTGCACGGAAACGACAACAAAAAACAGACATTAAAGGCTGGACAGAAGAGCTAAACTACTTATCGTTGGTGATGACACCCAAATCGATGGTTTTTTGCTGTTTTCTGTCCATCTCTCTACGAACCAATGTTGGCGCAATTCGATGGTTATTAATTTGAATTTCAAAGTGCATTCGAGTTAACAAAAGAATTTTCTGAAGAAAATTCGTTTTTGATTCTTTGTTGCAACTTACCAGTTCAATTATATATAAATATATAGACAAGGATCAAAGACTCCAATCCAATTCTGCGCAAATTATTTATATGTATATATTTTGAGCTACGTAAAATATAGTCTCACTGATGTTCTCACCTATATAATGTAAAACGTAATAATTACTGACTTTATATGCCACACCAAGTTGACATATAATGTCTGGAGAATATGATGAAGTTTCAAATTTGCCTACTTCGATGTGACAAATAAAGTAAATAACTTTTATTTTATAAAAACAAAGTTGGAAAACGTTCGGTAGATATTTGTTGACCTTACATTGAAGACAGATGCTGATAGAGAATATATATACATATGTATTAACATTTTTGTTTATGTCAATATAGACGGAAGAGATTTTAATTTTTGTTTTTTTTTATATATCTTTTTATATTTTAAACAGTTAATTTTTAGTTGGGCTTGGAACTGACTCACTCCACTTGTTCACTTCACTCTTTCCCACTCTCTCGGTTTAAGTCACCGCATAACCGCCACAAACGAGTCGATTGTTTTAATACCATGCACCCATAAAATGAAATGGTATATTAACAACATGAATGTAACAGGTAGAAAAAAGAGTTTCAATTCTCATTTTATGTTTTTCTTGGCGTATGTACATGGTATACGCAAGTCGGAGCGAGACAACTTCATTCACTTCATGTTGTATGCTGAGCACGAGTGGTGTTCAAGACGACTTGGTTTTGTTGGACTTCTCTTTGACGACGATGACGACGACGACGACGACGTTGCCGCGGACTCTGGTCGCAAAAAGTTGTTCGACTCGAGTGGCTGGCTTTATGTATCAATTTTACGTTGTGGCTACGTTCAGTTCAGTTATTGGTAGAAACGCGTCGCTGGCGGTTTAAAAAAATATTTCGTTCGTTAAACGAGAATAACAAAAAACACAAAATTACTAAACAATTGAATAAAAACTAAAGAAAATACGCGCTTTGCGGCGAGAAGGCAATATAAAGATTGTAAACAAAAGTAAACGGTGACGAGAACTGTTTTATTTTATTTATTTCTTTTTGAACATTTAACAAAACTTTTCAAGTGTGTACACACACACACACACATACACACACAAAATCATTCGGGCGATGGGCGTGCTAATTGGCTTTCCTTCTCAATTTCCTCAATCTTAAGCTGCTACTGCGCATGCGCAACCGTATTCAGTTTGAATTTCATATACAAGATACATATGTGTTTATGTACTTATATGTATATTATTTGCTATTCTTTACATCTTCAATCTGGTTTTTTCCCCTCGTTTTCACCTGTGGACTTCTTTTTAGCCATAAAGGTGATGCCTCCCCTGTGTTTCGGCCCTGATTTGCAACTTCAACTCGTGATGATCGGCCGATTCCGGTTTAAACAGAAACAGAAACAGAAACAACAAACAAATTAATATGCATAAAAAAGTAGACAAGCCGGAAAGTGAAACTAATTTTTACTTTGTTTTTCCATCAAATAACACGAAAAGAGCAAAAACAATAAATTTTCATCATAATGCCTGACTTCCCCCTTTTACATTTTGTAAACTCTTTTGCCTAAGTGCCTATTCATGCCAATTTCTTATCACAAAAACTGAAAAGATAATGGAAAAATATACATACATATATTCTTAGATTGGTACCTGTGTGTCTACATTTATAAGTTTACTGCCAGAATAAGTGCATGATGATTCATTTTTTATGCCGGTTGCAGTTGAAACAACAGAAATGTATATGTACATACATGTATATTTACCTGGATGCTTTTTAAGGGTGTCCAACCGAAAGTTGAGAATCAGGTTTGCCCCAAACCCATTTAGAGCTACACCGCAAATGACCCCACAAACGCCACCACAGTCACAAACTGAACGACTTTTTCAATACCCTACACACACACAGCATATGAATTCTCGAATGTTTTTGAAGAGTTCATCGTTAACTACATGAACACATAACATGGTCTGATAGTTCTGAGTTTACCACTAAGTTTTTGAAGCATTATTCGTTTATTTTACTTATAATTTGCATTAAAATCATATGTGCAATGTAAATGTGAGTCATACTACAAATAAAAGTGGTAGGAATAATGTTCAAGAGGGTGTAAAGACTTCGGCATGGCCGAAGTTAGCCTGGCCTACTGGTTAGTATTGCTTCCTATTTCGCATATGTATTTGTGTCTGTCTCTGTATGTTTGTAATGTGTCCAACAACTTGAAAGGGTTTTTAATGAATTCTTGATCAAATTGGAAAAATACATTTACTATATGCACTTATGTACATACCTATATGTATGTATGTACATTTGTATGTAGGACAAGTTTCTTTGATTAAATCTTGTCTTGACCATCTCAGCATGATGATTCACATTTTATAGTCATTTATACATATTTACAAGAATTGAGCTAAACTTGATTCTGGTTGCCTTTCACTTTTTTCTCATACCCAAAAGAGAAAGAGAGCAGAGAGAGAGAGAGAGAGAGAGAGACCCTACATAAAACGCGACTCAATTAAGCCAATAATTGAAATAAATTGAAATTATAATAAAAATGTGTCAAGACTCGTACATTTATATCTATGTATTCTTCCCCAATGTCACGCAAATTCATTTCAACTCATACAACATGAGATATCAAGGGAATCGTTGGAAAAATCTAACAAAACTAAAGAAAACTCTCCAATTACAGGCTTTGCCTCGCCAATTTCGTTTAGTTTGATTGTAATTCCCAACTTGTTTAAGCATGCCGCGGTATGGGCCATGGCGATTCTAGAGTGATTAGAAAGAGATTTGTAGGAAAAACTCAATTCTCGCGAATATATTTATGTATATTTCGATTTTTATGTATGTGGTGACATCAAGTCGATGAGTCGCTAAATAATGCCTTGTTTGCTTTCTCCTTTCAGATGCGCCTTTTAGAGGGAGTAACATGGCGGGAAGGACCGCAGATGTTCCTTCTTCTTGTTCTCTTGGCCATCAGTTCAAACATATTTTTGGTTTCAGTGTCGGCCAAAACTGGTATGTACATCCATATAGACAACACATATACATGTGTATTCACCACAAAGGGGGTGAAATTTCCACTAACCAATTGGTTTTTTTGGCCATTCAAGGACCCTCTCATGACAAAGTGGTTGTTTGCTATATATCAACATGGGCTGTATATCGTCCTGGACAGGGTATCTATGGGATCGAGAATTTCGACCCTAATTTATGCACACATGTGGTATACGCATTTGCCGGTCTAGACATTACACATGCTGCCATTAAATCGCTTGGTAAGGACCACTTGAACAACCGATCGAATCATCAATTGAAATTATGTAAATTTCTCTCGTCGATTCTCTTTAATAGATCCCTGGCAGGACTTGAAGGAAGAGTTCGGTAAGGGTGGCTATGAACAATTGACGGGTCTGAAACGCAGCTATCCACATCTAAAGGTGTCTTTAGCCATTGGCGGCTGGAATGAGGGTTCTACAAATTATTCACGTTTGGTGGACAATGTTCAATTGCGTCGGAAATTTGTCGAACAGGTTTCGGGTTTTATACGAAAATATAATTTCGATGGACTCGATCTCGATTGGGAATATCCCACACAGCGTGGCGGTAGTCCACGTGACCGAGAAAACTTTGTCACATTTACTAAAGAGCTGCGGGAGGAATTTGATAACCATGGCCTATTGTTGACCTCGGCAATCGGGGCGTCAAAAAGTGTAATTGATGAGGCCTATGATGTGAGGCAACTGTCACGTTATCTGGACTATCTACATATTATGTGCTACGATTATCATGGCAGTTGGGATCGCAAGGTGGGCTATAATGCCCCTTTATCGAACACCAATAAGGACGATCCACTGACTGTGGTAAGAAAAATGTGCTAGTCGAACAAGCAAACAACTTAGATCTAATCCTTTGTTGGGTTCCGTTTTTCATTCGTCTTTAGGAATTCACCATTGATTATCTGTTAAAGCTGGGTGCTCCGCCATCAAAACTAGTGCTTGGCCTGCCCTTTTATGGACGCACATTCAAAACAATTGGTGAGGGCAATCTACTTGATTCTACCGATGCGGCTGGATTTCAAGGTCCTTTTACACGGGAGGATGGTTTCCTCGGCTACAATGAGATCTGCAGCATTTTGAGTAACAAAACATCGGGCTGGTCCCAACAATGGGATCCAGTCGCCTGCCAAGTATTGGCCCGGTCCGAACGCGATGTCTTCACCCAAGAAGTGAGCGTTGTGACCTTCGATAGTACACGCTCGATTGCCAACAAGGTGTTGTTTGCCATGACGAAACGTTTGGCCGGCGTCATGGTCTGGTCAATCGACACGGATGACTTTAAGGGCAATTGTCAACTAGATGAGGAGACATATGCTGATTATAAGCTTGTGAGCATTGCCCCCAGGCGTATCAATCAGAACTATCCATTGCTTCGTACCATTAATGAGGCAACTACACTGGCCCTGGAGGAATTGGCTGCCAATGATCTGAACAGCCATGTGCCTAACGTGGCCGATAATGAGATCCCCCATGGCAGTAATGCGGATCGGAAGAATGGAGCAACTAGTTTAGTCTATGGCCTAGGTCTAATCATCAGTGTTATGTATGCATTAATGTGGGTTTCTTAACTGTTAAGCATAAGTCATAAATTACCAAAAACAAAAATTAAGCAACATATACCCGAAACGAAACTGGTAAAATATTTTAAAATAAAATAAAAGCCAAATTAAATATAAAATCTACAGTTGTAGCAAGCATTGATTTTAGTGTCAAACTAAATTATAAAAGTGACTTGACCCTTCCCTTTTGGCTTCGATACTCTCAGTTTCCTTTACAAGTTCGAACCGTACGGATGTGCCTAATCGGTAAGAATTAAAAACCAAAAAAGAATTGATTTTAGTGTCAAACTAAATTATAAAAGTGACTTGACTCTTCCCTTTTGGCTTCGATACTCTCAGTTTCCTTTACAGGTTCTAACCTTACGGATGTGCCTAATCGGTAAGAATTAAAAACCAAAAAAGAATTGATTTTAGTGTCAAACTAAATTATAAAAGTGACTTGACTCTTCCCTTTTGGCTTCGATACTCTCAGTTTCCTTTACAAGTTCTAACCTTACGGATGTGCCTAATCGGTAAGAATTAAAAACAAAAAAAGAATTGATTTTAGTAATAAACTAAATTATTAATGTGACGAGCCCTAAGCCAGCGAGGAAGTCAGACTAAGATGAGGGACGAAGAAAGGATTTGGACGACAGTGCGCATCAAGATGGGTATAAATCCGCTAAGTGGAACATAGCCCATAGCGGATTTATACCCAAATCAGTTTCAATTCGTGCACAACAACGAAAATTTGTCTAGTCTCCTTAATGGGTTATGTTCCACTTTGTGTAAAAGATTCGGGTGACGTCTCCAACTCGAAATTTTACAGCAACGTTGTCCTGCGCCAAACTGGTAAGAAATTCTATATTAAAATATTAATTCACTTTTCTAATTTTCGCTTTGAACCCCGTTTACATTTAGAGATTCCTTATTTTCCTTATTCATTATCCTGCCTGATGTTGGTAAGATACTCCAAATAATATCATTTATTTTAAATCACTTTTATAATGTTCGATCCTTAGATTACTTTCGACTGTAGCTTGTCTTCTTCTGCCAGCAAACCTTCGTCCAAATGATTGGGACTATTCTTCAATGCATTAGATTTAGGGAGTTAGATTTTTGACCTCTGTGTCCAAAAATGAAATGCGCTCCTTATTAGCTTTTATATTGTAACGACTTAGTTCTAAGTTTGCATTTGCGACGCAGCGTTTCTTCACGATTTTCCTTTTTCGTTATCCCGCCTTACGTAATATTTGGTAAGACATTCGAAAATAAAATCATTAATTTTAAATCACTTTTCTAATGTTCGGTTTCTTTAAGATTTTCCGTTTTCGACTCAATAAATCAAACGTAATGTGTGCCAGATCCTTTCCACGGCCTTGTCCAGTAGCCATACATTCATCGTTTGAGATCCTGCAACCGAATTGCTTATTCTGTCTAGTTATCCTTTGGGAGCTCACTGTATTATATGTATTATGAGCTCGACGGACGACAGTGGGCATCAAGATGGGTATAAATCCGCTAAGTGGAACATAACCCATAGCGGATTTATACCCACATATAGTTTCAATTCGTGCACAACAACGAAAATTTGTCTAGTCTCCTTAATAATGGGTTATGTTCCACTTTGTGTAAAAGATTCGGCTGAAGTCTCCAACTCGAAATTTTACAGCAACGTTGTCCTGCGTCAAACTGGTAAGAAATTCTATATTAAAATATTAATTCACTTTTCTAATTTTGGCTTTAAACCCCGTTTACATTTAGAGATTCCTTATTTTCCTTATTCATTATCCTGCCTGATGTTGGTAAGATACTCCAAATAAAATCATTAATTTTAAATCACTTTTATAATGTTCGATCCTTAGATTACTTTCGACTGTAGCTTGTCTTCTTCTGCCAGCAAACCTTCGTCCAAATGATTGGGACTATTCTTCAATGCATTAGATTTAGGGAGTTAGATTTTTGACCTCTGTGTCCAAAAATGAAATGCGCTCCTTATTAGCTTTTATATTGTAACGACTTAGTTCTAAGTTTGCATTTGCGACGCAGCGTTTCTTCACGATTTTCCTTTTTCGTTATCCCGCCTTACGTAATATTTGGTAAGACATTCGAAAATAAAATCATTAATTTTAAATCACTTTTCTAATGTTCGGTTTCTTTAAGATTTTTCCGTTTTCGACTCAATAAACCAAAAGTAATGTGTGTCAGATCCTTTCCACGAGCCCTAAGCCAGCAAGGAAGTCAGACTAAGATGAGGGACGAAGAAAGGATTGGGACGACAGTGGGCATCAAGATGGGTATAAATCCGCTAAGTGGAACATAACCCATAGCGGATTTATACCCACATATAGTTTCAATTCGTGCACAACAACGAAAATTTGTCTAGTCTCCTTAATAATGGGTTATGTTCCACTTTGTGTAAAAGATTCGGCTGAAGTCTCCAACTCGAAATTTTACAGCAACGTTGTCCTGCGTCAAACTGGTAAGAAATTCTATATTAAAATATTAATTCACTTTTCTAATTTTGGCTTTAAACCCCGTTTACATTTAGAGATTCCTTATTTTCCTTATTCATTATCCTGCCTGATGTTGGTAAGATACTCCAAATAAAATCATTAATTTTAAATCATAATGTTCGATCCTTAGATTACTTTCGACTGTAGCTTGTCTTCTTCTGCCAGCAAACCTTCGTCCAAATGATTGGGACTATTCTTCAATGCATTAGATTTAGGGAGTTAGATTTTTGACCTCTGTGTCCAAAAATGAAATGCGCTCCTTATTAGCTTTTATATTGTATTATATGTATGTATTATGAGCTTGACGGAATAAAAGAATGTTCAAAGTTGTCAGTGTGTATTCGTTTAATAAATTTAACTTGATTTCTAACATTTAACTAACTGTATACATGTATTTTATATTATATTTGTATATATAAAAAATAAAAAAAATTGTTTTTAAATCTCAATCTTCCTTCCCTGATGCCGACATCTGCCTCGTCATCGTGTATATGTGTTTAGGGACTGGAATCGGGGATCTGCAGTTAATACAATTGGTATATATGTATACATACATACAGAATGAGGCCCAAAGAATTATTTCCAGGACCAAAGATAGTTCAAATCGATCCATGGGAAATTTAAATCCAACCTTATTCCGTTTGTATGTAGACTTTATCCAATTATAGACTACCGATCTCGTGTGTGTTTTGTCAGTGGCGGACCTATGGATGTGAAATGAAAATTTGCTCCCTAATGTCTGCAATAGATAATCCAGGAATTTACGTTTTATCGAATGTCCTGTTGCTAGAAATTTGTATTGGCTACATAGATGTACAATTTTTTCAAATAATATACATTAGGGCGCAAATTTTCACGAATTTTGTATCCTTTGACCTGCCTTTGGCTTTTGTATGCATTTTTGTATATGTATATGTATGCAACTATGTATGTAAATACGCAGGTAAACGGTAACATTATTTTGTATATAATTATTTTATATATAATATTTATAGATTATTTGTGGCTACAAATTGTTCAACATTGAATTCAATACTACAATGTATGCTAAGAATTAGTATATATGAATATGCGTGTGTGTGTGTGTGTGTGTGTGTGATGCATGAAAACGATCAAGTAAAATAGTTAAAGCAAGGAGAGAGACAGAGACGCAGAAGAGTTAGATAGATAGCGAGAAATAGAGTATTATCCTAAACTAGATAATTTAAAGTTTCTTATGTTCTTGTTTTTTTACTTTTTTTTTGCGGTTTTGGATGGCAAACATTACTAATGTGACGAAATAGAAGGAAGACATTTAAAACAATGATGCTAACTATGATGACGAGGATGATGGAAATGAAACCAATGTTCCAGCTAAACGAATACTTCATTAGAATTGATGATGGTATTTGCTTTATCTCACAATCGCCCACCATCGGATGACCAATCGGAGGAACGATCTCCCCCACCACCGTAGCTAGTGTCCAATTGCTCACGCGATCGGGACTTTGATTTTGATTTGTGTTTGGTGCTGTTGCAAAATGAAATAAATGGTCCGCCGGCCACACCATTCGAACGATCATTGATCACCTCATAGTGAGAATCGCTCGCGCCACCACCACCTCCACCAATTGATGCTGAGCCACCTCCGCTTGCCATATTCTTGGTGGAACGTCTATGCGCCTCCAGGCACTGTGATTCTGATGAATACGGAAACGAGGCCACGAAATTGGATGACTGTTGTCCGGCTGATGGTGGTGCTGCTGCTGCTACAGCTGATGGTGGTGGTGGTGGTGGATCACTAGCGAAATTAGCTGGCGGTGGTGGTAATACCCCACCGCATGGAGTCGATGGCGAGAGATCTGTGAACTCAGTCTTGGCCTCCGATTCCACAGAGCACATACTTTGGCGTGAGATTTCCTTTTGCAGCTGCTGCTCCTTCTGTGTGGGCACATTTAGATTGGAGGTCTCGTAGTCATCATCTTCATCAACATCAACATCTTCGTCGTCGTCATCATCATCATCATCCGCATCATTAAGGCGTCTACTCTGTGGTATAGGCAAACGGCTACGTATGGAATGCTCGCGTCGGCCGAAACGTTGAGCCAAATAGTCCTCATTGGCCGAATTATTATTGTTACTTGAAGTGGTATTGCTACTCTGGCTGCAATTGCTGTGCTGATGTTGATGATGCGATTGTGTATGCTGCTGCGGATGTGGATGCGGATGCGAGTGCTGAGGCGGATGCTGATGATGTCGATGTGCATTGTCATAGTAATTGTCATTCTTAACGGACATATTGCAACAGCTGCTAACATCGGCAAAATAGACTTCCGATTCAGCTGGATCCTGGACAACAACATTCTGATCTTTGGCTATGGCCCCATTTGAGTCCTGATAACCATTGTTCTCTACACCATTTTGATTTGAACTTGAGTTGTTAAGTTGCTGCTGTTGCTGCTGCTGCTGATGATGTTGTTGCTGTTGTTGTTGCTGTTGTTGTTGCTGCTGTAGTTGCTCCGGCTTGGCAAACAATTGCTGAAGATTGGGTCGTTGCTGTTGCTGCTGCTGATGTTGCTGATTAGTATGATGATGATAGTGATGATGACTGGAATTTGATTGTGGTCCAATACTCTTGGCTCCAGTGCCAGCTTCAATGCGTTTCTTCAATTTCCTTGTTGGCAATGTATTTGAGCAACGATCACGATCTCTAGCAGTACCCACATGTCTCACATCCATGCCCCCCATCGCTGTCCGATGGTGTGTTTGTGTTCTCATATTCCACTTTTGTTTTATATGCCGCCGCTGCAGCCGCCACCGCCGATCGTGAGCTATTCAAAGAGTTAACCAGATGACCACCACTTCCACTAAGGCCATCCATGCGCTCCAAGGTGGCCGATTGTCCTTGCAGACGATGATGTTGCTGCTGCTGCGTTAGCTGCTGCTGTTGTTGTTGTTGCTGTTGTTGTTGCTGCTGTTGTTGCTGCTGCTGCAAATGAGTGTGAGGCTGAAGCTGAGAATGATGCAGTTGCTCCTGTGTCAAGGCAACTGTGCCGACGGCGCCACCAGCAGAATTTGTGCCCGTCATTAGGCATGCCCCTGGCTGTAGATACTGATAATAGCCGCCACGCCTGGCCGGACTGTTGCTATAGGGCGGCGGTGGTCCCCACACACCATAGGGCAAAGTGTTTGGCGGCGGCAGCGCATTATAAGCACTGGCCACGTTAGATTCATCAATTAGCATCTGATTACCATCGGCTGCGGCCGCTGCAGCGGCTGCCGCTGCCACAGCTGCTGCCGAACTGAAACCATACTGAGAGTCCGGACTGGCAGCTGCTTGACGAAAGCGTCGTCCTGCATCCGGAGTGGTGCGTTGCCATGGCATCCGTGGCCAACTCCAGCCACTGCCACTGCGACTGCCATTGGCGCTACGATCGCCGGCGCCGCCGCCACCGCCGCTGCGACAACCCGTTGGATCCAAATCCCCACCCGGATTTGGGGAGTAAAAATTACCCGGTGGCTGAGCCCAGAAACGTTGCTCGGTTTGGCCACCACCACCACCGGCAGCGACAGCGGCAGCTGCTGCCGCCGCCACACTGGCCTCATCCCATGGATAGGCGGTGGCCTGCAGTGGCAGAGTTAATTGCCTGTGGGCATGACACTGTTCACAGCAGCGGCAATTCATCAGGCGTCCCGGTCCTAGGCTTGGCGGCGGTGCCTGGCTGGCATAGAGGGAACGACAACGCAGCTCCAGTTGCTCCCAGTACATTTTCTTACGCTCATGACTGAGCAACTGATAGACCAGCATGCAACCAAAGACGGCAATCAGGACACCAGCCACAGATAGGCCAAAGATGGCCCGCAAACAGGAATACAGCGAACCATGAACGACACCACAATCGGATAGTGAATCGAAGACAAGGCGCACACCTTCTGAAATCAATTAAAGACATTAATAGTCCTTCTTTGCCTTGTGCGAATGATGGAATCACCTTTATCCACACGATCCACTTGCGACTCAATGAGATCAGAGTAGCAGGTGCAAGTGCGAGTTTTCTGAGCATATTCACATTCCCTCAAGGCCTGCAAGCGGCTCATATGAAGGACAGTGGTGGTCACTGTGACCAGGGCACACGTCAAGGCAGACACAAGACCACAGGCTCCCGACAGTTTGATCTGGAAAACCTTAACCATCAGTTGGGTGTGGGAGACAAAGAGCGACATTCCTTACCAAATAACTGTATCGATTGCGTCGTCGAGCCAGGCTCATGATGCAAATGCCCGTGAGAATGAGCAATGTGGCGGGCACAAATGTCGGCACCGTTTCAAAATTTCCCACCGTAATCGTATATGAGTGCAGCAGGAAATAAACGCCAAGGAACAGGACACCCAATAGGCAACTAAAGCCACCACAGATGAGACACCAGACCACATATTTCTTAATGCCAGCTCCATGCCGATGAGCTAAAAGACACAAAAAAATAAAAAGAAAATAAAAATACAAAATCGATTACTCTAGATGGTCAACAAGGAGATTCGTCTTTGGAGGTAGATCTAACCCAATGCTCCGGCACCACGATGATGGGGATCCATTGCATTGGCATTGGCTGGGGGTGGTGCTGGCACCCAAGAGCAGGGCGGGGGCATGCTGTATTGCACAAACTGCATAACCGGATAGCCATGCATCTTGTGGATTATGGATTTGCTGTGCTGTGCTTTGCTTTACTCTATCAGGGCTCAAGCGGGAACCAAACTTTGCGACATCACATTACACCTTCACATGATGATGATTTACATCAACAACAAGGATAACAATAACAACAACAATAACAGGGAAAACAATGCTAAAATGCCGTATTTGTGTTTGCTGGAATTCTTAATTTTTGTCACACCAAAAAGTAAAAAAAAAATATCTATACACTGAGAATTCGTTGTGAGATGCGCGAACACAGGACAAGACTGGAGAGGACAGGAAATGTCAGGCAGGAAAAAGTTGGGCTGGGTTGGGATAAGATGCTGCTACTGCTGCGTAGGGTGGAATGCGTGACTTGGTTTGGGAGAGTGCGAGTTGCAATTACAGAACGGTGTCAACTGAAAATCCTGGCTGGCATTTAACACAGTTAGTTCCTAGTGGCCCCCAACCCCCTAGAGAGAGAGTGAGAGAACGCGACAGCGAGACAGAGAGAGACACTATGTCCTGGCGCAGGCGTCATGCATACATAAGAAAGATTGTGTCTGATGCTTCCGCATCCCATTCATATATCTCCCAAGAGAGCAAGAGAGACAGTGAGATAGGGAGAGAGAGAGAGATGCTGTAAATGTGGAGCGAAATCACGCAGTGACTCCAATTAAGCCAAAACAAAAGTCATCTATGCAAAGTCAAAAAAAAAAAAAAAATTAGTCCCAAAACAACTAGAAATTTTAAAAGACATTTACCGAAAGATTTGTAAAACATTTTAAGCGCTTTAACATGATTAGAATCAAAATATTTGCAAGATTTTAAAAGCGAATCAAGTGAAGAAGTTCAATTTCGGAACCATTGTTTATTTCATTTCGTCAAGGAATGTTGTTGCTCTGCCTCCAAACAGATAAGCTAAGGATATAAAACGAAGGATACTAGCAAATGTCTTCAAACTCAAACTATTAAAAAATTATACTTTCTGTTAAACTTTTAGAATCTTTTAGAACTCTCGTCCGTCAATGGAGTCCAAATTGACTTTAATTTGCGACTTTAGATGTGGCAGAAAGTCATTGGTTCGTTCCTAAAAGTATGCAAAGCCCAAATTTTTATTTTAAATTCAATTCAACAATTACATACACATATGTATAGCTATAATCCCCACAGTCTAATTTGATAATTATTAAGAGTGATTCAGTTGGGCATTAAAGGGTTAAACGTCGTTTATTTTGGATCTGAGTGCAAGACACGGTCAGCCGGTGTCGTGCACTTAACTAAGGGATTCCATTTAATGGAAATGAAAACAGGTAAGTCGGTAGATAGGTACCTACCCTCGACATATGTGCACATTCATATATATATGTACACATATATTTCTACCTGAGCTGAGACAGCAAAGCTGTGTGTGTGTGTATAAAGGTTGGTGTAAGATCATTTTGTATATGTTTTTGCTTATGACTAACAAGATCGAAACTTACCTATGGATCCATTGATATTACTGCGTGGCCGGGGCGGTGGTCTTGGCGGTAATGGGGGTCGATTATCATCGAGACTTTGGGATTTAGCTCTGGAGCCAGGGCCAGAAGTTGAGGAGATCACAGTGCCACCATCCAGTTCGGTATCATGGTAGATATCATTGCAACTGTCAACCGATGGATGTAGTTTAGTTGGCAATTGACCCGCTGCCGCCGCCGCCGCATTGGATCGGGGTTTCTTCTTTTTGATCATGGTGCTATTATTATCCGATTCACTGACTGTGATTTCATCGGCCCCGAGCATGGCATCTGCCAGTAAACTACGTTTATGCTGTGCCAAAGAGGTGTTACCGCCACCACCAGCAGCGGGTGAAGAGGCATTGGCACCACCATTATTATTTGCCAGGCAATTGCATTCTAGATCACAGTCACAGCTTGTGGCCCCGACAGAAGTGTCCAACTGGATATTAAGATGATCGCGATTGAGCTGATCCTCGTGCAGAGCCTGATAGGAATGATTGAGTAGAGATTGTGCTGACTGGGCTTTCAGTGGCAATGTCATTTGGCTAGAATTCTCATTCGGTGCTGGGGTCGGTGACTGTTGATGTACTACAACGGCCACAGCCATTGAAGCGGATGCGGAGGCGGGTGAGGAGGCTAATTGTGGACCTTGTTGCTGGGATTCTGCCCGTCCGCAGGAGCAGGGGCATTGGCATGGTAGTTGTTGTTGTGTTTGCTGCTGCTGCTGCTGTTGTTGTTGTTGTTGTTGCTGCTGCTGATAATGCGCCGGATATTGTATGTAATGATAGTGATGAGGCGCCGCCGCCACAACCACATGGGTCTGTTGTTGTTGAGCCTGTTCCTGAGTGAGACTGAGACTCGATTGCGAGGCGACACGTTGCAAGGATGACGATGTTGTTGCCGCTGCCGTTGCCATTGCCTCCATGACTAACTGCCTCTTAACTGGCGCTGGCTAAACCGGTTTGACCCTTTAGCTTCAAATGCTTTAACGCACACAGACACACACACACATCGGATCGGGGATCAGGAACTTTTTCAAGTTGTTGTTGTTGTTGTTGTTGCTGCTCATTTGGACTTGGCTCTCACGCTTCGAATTTCATGCACCATAAATTGGCTAATTTTATTGCTAATGCGGCAATATTTGCTTTCCGATTGCCAACCATCAATATAAATAAATAAGCCATTCGAATTAACATAAACAAAAAATCAATCCACAACACACCAAACAAAAAAAAAAACACACACATAATGTAGAAAATAAAAATGAACCGAGAACGAGAAAAATTGTTAACTAAAACGATCACAGAACGAAGCGAAAAACAAAAACCGGACCCAAACCGTCCAAGCACGCAACTCAAACACAACTGCCAGCCGCTTGCGACAGGAGAGGATCGGAGCAACTGGGAAAAAGAAGTATATAAAGAAGAAACATGAACCACAATCCAAACGGTTTGAGCTCAACCTCGGTTTGAACGAACTGCAAACCCCTTACACCCACACAAACAAACATCATACCCACATAGATGCAGACAGGTGCGGTTCAACATTGGATAAAGGAACTCGTATATACATAGCGATACATGTGGTTACCAATCCTTATGTATGTATGCACCTACATACATATATTAATTAATTTTCAAAATGTTTTCAATATTTATTTTATTATTCCTTAAGCTTAGAATTTATTAAGAACCGTGTGAAATAGTTTACTAATAACATTAATATTATTAATGAATTATTATTATCTAAAAATTCCAAAAATTTGTATTGAAAAATTTTCAAAAATAATTTCACTGTTATTTCTGTAAGTTTACAGCTTGTAGCAATGCATTTTCATGACTGTTCAGTTCGATGAAAATCTTTGATTACGTCCCTGTGATTCTTATACCGAAAAAGGTGCCCGAACGCGCGCTTCAACTTCAAACAGATTCCGGTTCTTGCACTGATTCAGAAAAACTACACAAAAAAACGAACAAAAATTTTAAAATTCTAAAGACGCACTCACACACAAACTCCAAGAGTCGAACAGAGAAAATCAATTTCTTTGTTGTGAGGAGAAGAGAAGCATTTGTTTTTGTGTTGGCTCTTGTTACCTTCTTCTTGTTTTCCCTCCTATCGGCCTAGGCTACCTGGGCTAGGTGAAAAGGCTAAGGCTTGATGATCGGCAACCTGTACGCCCGTTGTGCGTGTCTACATCCAGAAATCCACGAGTATGGTGTGTAGTCTGTGGTGTGTGTGTGTGTGTGTAAGTGCGTGTGTGAGAGTGTGTGTTACTGCAAGGTAATCTTTAGATCCAATTTAAATGAGCCACGGTGTTAAAGGCCACACAGTGACAATTGACTATGAAAAAATAGTTCAATAAAATAGAAAATTTTTCCGATATGAAAAAAATCATAATTTAACACAAATTTCTATATAACTCCTTAGGTAAAATATATAAAAAATGTATCAAAAATTAAATAAAACCCATTTAAATGTTAAATTTTATATTCCAACATCTCGAAATTAAAACAAAGACCTAATTTTTGGAGCAAGGTAATATTTTGAATTTCAAAATTAGTTTTAAAATATGCTTGTAGAAAATAATAAAAAAAATTTAAATAAAAAATGGAAATAAATCTTAATATCTCTAAGCACAAAATCCACTTTTACAAGCTACTTTCAAATAAATTTATTCACAAATAGTTCTTTAACAATCAGGAATATTTTCTAGGATGCAAAATATATATTCCAAGGCAATTAATGTCTAACTCGACTTGTAGTTTTAATTGTCTCAATGAATTTATGTACGTACATATATCCTGGACTCTGTACTGTACGATTTGCCAAACACACACACACACACTTTGAAACTCTTAGATAATCGTTTTAAAACCTCCACCCTCCCACCTCGCGCCACTCCCACTAGCCTTGTCGGCCCTCTGCGAGTGCAAGACACACACCCACTGTAATTAGGCAATCGTTGATTTGAGTTATTTATAACTGATACTGACATTTCCGTTGCCGATAAGAAAGCAACATGACAACATTTATTTACTTGTGGTGCTTACCTTCTTTTTTGTTTTTGTTGTTATTTTTTTTTTTTTGCAATTGTTTCTTGTTTTGTTTGCTGTTGGCAAAAGAGTAACTAAATCATTAGTGAAGAGAGATAGATTAGATCATATAATCCACGATATGAAATATTGTGAAATTCTTGGGAATTATAAGTCGTTTTATTATTCAGTATTTTCTCTAATTACTATATACACATACATACATACATACATATATAAGTATATACAAATGTTTTGTATGTGTCAATATAATTCTTGATATAAGTACTTAATTTTCAAAAATAACTTTTGCACTCGGGCTTTATACACATTTTTTTTTGTTTTAGTGTAGACAAAGTACATTGAATTTATCGTCAATTGACCTAGGACTAAAGACTTCTTAACTGCACAGAACTAAAATATGCAACAAAATAACACACAATATTATTAATAATAATAATTATAATGATAAGATAAAAAAAACATGTCTACTAATTATAAGGACTTATAATTTCTATACGGAAATGACTTTTTTTTCTCTTTGTGTTTATTTGTTTTTGGTTTTTGCAATTGCAATTATTTACAGAATTGAATTTTCGTTTTTTTTTTTTTTTTGCAAGGGGTTATCTTTCCCCTCTGTTAGTTAGGTAGGTAACTATATACAATTTCGTCAAATAAAACAAAAAGATGGCTAATTATCACAACCGAAAACCGAAATAATGTAAATTTCATACACATCACTTGTCAAGGCTAAGAATAATCGTATCCAAATACATTTTTTGTTCAGCATCAAATACTTGACATCTTGGTATTGGATTCTAATGACTAGTGAGCTGTTGCCGCCAGTGAATGGACAAGCATGGCAAAGCTACTAATTAGGAATATACTTGCTGGCAGTGAGGATAACATGCGATAGTTCTCCTCGCTATGTTCGCGAGTATTTTTCTGTTTAATTACCCAACCGAGACTACGTTCCACAGCTCGTTTCCATTTGCCATAGCGCTCCTTGCGCTCCAGATCCGTGGTGGTTGGCAGAAATGTATCATAGTGGACATTCTCGTAGTAACGTTTCTCGGGCTCAAATTTACACAGATTGATGCCATCCGCTTGAGCGGCACACATGGCCGCACCAAAGGCAGTGGAGTCCATCAACTGGGAACGAAAGACTGGCAGACCGGCGGTATCTGCCTGCAGTTGCATTAATAGATTATTTGTTGTCAGTTTGCCATCGGCATGCAGTTTATTTATCTCATAGCCGCACTCCTGATGCATACACTCGAGTATATCGCGCGTTTGGAAACAAATGCTCTCCAGAGCAGCGCGTACAATGTGATTTTTGCGTGTGAATTGTGTGAGGCCAATAATGATGCCGCGGGCATTTTGGCGCCAATATGGAGCATAGAGACCCGTAAAAGCGGGCACAAAGTAAACATCACCCGATGTGGGTACCATCTCGGCGTATTTTTCAGCATCACGCGAATCGGGCAGTAGACGAACCTTCTGTTGTAGCCAAGACAGCGCATGACCGGCCACAGAGACAGCTCCTTCAATGGCATAGATTGTGGGGGCATGGGGTCCTAGTTTGTACGCCACCGTGGTGAGCAGGCCGTGACGCGAGAACACGGGTTTATCACCCGTATTGCATAGAAGGAAGCAACCCGAACGATAGGTATTTTTCGTTTGGCCCGGCTTTACACACATCTGGCCCAGTAAAGATGCTTGCTGGTTACCCAATATTCCACTCAATGTCAATCCCCGGAGTACACTCCGTTCTGAGGTTATTTTACCAAAGATTTCCGAACAACTGCGTATTGTGGGTAGCATTTCCTCTTTGATGGCAAATGTCTTTAGCAGAACGGGGTCCCAATTTTGCGTTTCGAGGTTCATGAGGAGAGTACGTGAAGCATTTGTCACGTCCGTTATGTGTAAAGCACCTGCGGGGTGGGTGGGACAAATATAACTTAGATGTCACGAGATATATTTGATATGTGATTCCACTCACCATTGGTTAAATTCCACACAATCCAGCTGTCCACGGTTCCGGCCTTGCAGCGATTCTCTCGACATGCCCGGCGCACCTCCGGCACATTGTCCTTGAGCCAACGTATCTTGAGGGCCGAGAAGTATGTGGATATGGGCAGGCCAGTGCTATTCCTAAAATGATTTGGATCCTGTACTTTGGCCAATATTTGCTCCACTGTGCTGCTGGTGCGTATATCCTTCCACACGAGGGCATTATACAATGGTTTACCCGTTACCGCATCCCAAACGATTGTCGTTTCGCGTTGATTTGTGATGCCCACGGTGCTAATGTCACTGGCACTGAATCCCTGATCGGGCAACTGTTTGATAGCCTCCTCGGCGCATTTGTTTATCGAGGCCATTATCTCCAAGGGATCCTGTTCGTACCAGCCATCTTGTGGCGTTATAACGCTCAATTCGACACGATGTGCGGCTATCTCTTTGAAATCGGGTGTTGTGTATATTGAGAAACCGATTGTCTTGGTCCCCTCATCAATGACACCCACCAGGCCCGTGTGCTGAATGAGGGATTGTTTGCGTAGCTCCTTGCTACGGAATGGCACATCCGCACTGGAATTTGGTAGATTCTTGCCCTCAGTCATACTGCTCTGTTACTGCTGTACGATAGAGTAGAATGATTCGCATTTAAGGATTAAGCCAACAAGTTTACATACTAAGTATTTCAACTCTAATCCTGTTTAGCTAGAAACCTATCAAGATTACCTTTACTTTATGCTTCGGCTTATTATTACAGCTGAAGCACACACACTTCAAACTCAACAACAACCTCAAAAATTTCATCGCAAAACAATTAATGCCGAAATGGATTGCGATACAATCTGAAAAACAATATTCCTAATGTACGTGTTCTACATGCATACAATGAAGTACATACATACATGTATGTATATAAACATATGTACATATATACATACATATGCTGCTATATCTGTATGTATTTAACAGCTAATTTGACTTTGTACTCTCTTCTATGTGGGGGGCTGGCACTTTGCCGGTCTAACGGTCGAGCCCTCTTCATACTCATACACTTGCACACACATTTTTCTGTGCTTATCGCTTTGGGTTTTGCTACCCTGTATACACCCAACAGACAGCCAAGTAAAGAGTAGGCATACGTTGGATCACATCTCGTATACGCAATTTCTACGAATTTCGAAGATGGGCAGAATCAAATAAATAATAAAATATTCTTAGTTTTTTACAAATTGGTTGCCCACTAACTAAATAATCATTTCAAAATATATAAAAGAAGTACAAGTTTGAAAGATTTTGAATTTTGACATGGTTACATAATGTATCTTGATAGTCCAATCCACTGTGATTTATTGAAGTTGAAAATACAATTAAATTTGACTGGATTGTTGCTTGAATTGCAGGGTATTTTAAGAGGCGGCACCTCTAACGAATTGTGTGGGAAATGTGCTTTTATTTATTTATTTTTATTTTTTTGGGTTCAGTTCATTGTAGGCCAAAATTTCAATATTTGGTGATGGATTAATATATGAAAAATTATACCCATAGCTTGGTGTGTATGTAATAGAAGGTCAAGTTTATAATCAGCGTCACAGTAAATGATAGAGCAGAGCAGAGCAAAGCAGATGTTGATAAGAAAATCCTAATGATTTGGCCTAATAAGATGTATGTATATACATTTATGACTTACTACTCTATATTCGTATATAGTCAATTTGATTATTTCTACTAAATACGTCAGAAAGTCAATGGCAAATTGGAAATTTTCCACATACTTAGAATAAATTGTTTTTTGTTGTTTTTTAAAATTCTTGCAAAAGAGTTCAATTAGCTGTATATTAAACTCGCTACTTCCCACTAGAGTTTTAGTTGGTAATACTAAAAGTAGGCGAAAATAGTTGCTTGGTTTTTTTTGGTTTTATTGTTATGTAGCTAAATATATGTACATACATACACGAACTTTCAGTTATATGTCTGATAAGAAATTATTGATAGATGTCCCATAAACTGTGTGTTAACCATAATCATTGATTAGATATGACACACATACAAACTTGAACACACACACACAGCGAGATTACCATTTCCAGGAACTTTAAAGAATCTAAAATGATCTGTTTGCCGGCATATGAAAATATTCTAATAACCTCATATCAACTTATAAACAAAATGTGTACAGTATTATAAAATTTATTTTATGGCATTTTATGATTATGATGAATTAATTGATATTTCAAGTTCAATTCATGTTATGATGTCGGCGGCTCCTTTACCTTATTTCGTAGATAAAACAAAACACACAACACACACTTGTTAATATTACTTGGGAGTTTGAAAGGAACAGCGATCAGAGAAGATATTGAGAGAATATCTGATACAATTTGTATTACATATATATATATTTTGTTTTATCTTTCTATATACACTTTTACAACACAAAAAAAAATCAAGTAAAAGTCAAAAGAAAATAGAAGCAACAATCAAACAAACAAATAATATACACACACATCCGTTCGCGGCGAGCGCCAAAAAGTATCTGAAAAAAAAAAAACAAAAAAAACTCAATCAACTGGGGCTGGCTGTGGCCTATCAAGGCGAAGGCGCGACAGCGCAGTGAAAATATATAGGAAAAAGAGCTTTTAATATTCCTACACAGAGTGTGTGTGTGTGTGTATTAAAAAGAAATAGCAACAAAAAGCAAATATATTGAAACGACAAATTTACTACCGACTGAACGACCGAGCCAGACTGCCGAAAAAAAAACAACACAGTAGCAACAGCTGATAAGACAAGCCGGCTGATTGGAGATACACAGAGAGAGAGAGACAAGCGAAACATATGGCGGGAAAGGGGAAGGGAGAGGCGGTTAATGTGGGTGATGCGGATGCGGTCTTGTCTGGCCAGTCGTCTGCTGTCTAACTTGTCAGTGCAATCAACTAACTGGCTCTGGCCTAAAGCACTCGACCAAAAGCATTAGCCTTGGCATTTAAAAGCATAGAGAGGGAACTACCACGGACTACCAGATAGAATATTCCACCAACTAAGAGACTTGACTTGAGCTTAAATTAACTTGCTGCCGATAACTAAAGTACTTAGATTATCGCACTAAAATGCTGGAAAATTTCCATGTAAATCCCAAATGAGAAATGATTGCTGAGCATCTTTTAATGACTTATCACGAAAACTCAAGAATTATTTGATATACTATAATTATTATGGAAAGAAGAACCCCGAGGGTAATCGCCCACGGTCTATTGAGTTGATTGTTTATAAGGCGATCTATTTCATTAATAGCAAATTTTGTGTTCTATTCGATGATATAAACAGTGTCTTTACAGGGAAAATGATAGTTTAACTAGGGAAGTAATTTACACTAACAATGTTACCTGATATTATTTTTTTAATAAGCAATCGAAATAAACAGTTCCTCTCGAAAACGGTCTAACATCATAACAAATCGATTTTTATCAAATCAATCAGAGAGAATATAGATCTCTAACAATAAAACATACATATGTTTATCTGTTATAGATGTTCTATGCCTAAAGAATAGTAGAAGTAGTAGAAAAATGTTCCAAAAGATTCTATATAAGCAATTTCGTTCAGATCGCAAAAACTACATTTTAAAATTGTACAAAAAAATTTCGAAAATTTTCCATTAGAAATTTCATTAGCCATTTTTAGTCTGGATGTGGTCAAATTGATTTTCAGAATACCAATTTGTTTCAACCACCAAACTGATAGAGCATATAAATTTCGTTGCAGTATTAAAGTGAATTGTGTATTCGCTTATCATTGACCAAGTTTCCAATAATGATATTCTATTGATAATGTCATCATAGCGAGCATTTTAAATACATAAATTTCTACATATACATATGTATGTACACTCTATACCACACATCATTCTTCTCTTTGTCACATTGTTACGGAAAATTCAGAATCCATAGATACACTCTTTTGTGTGGGCGTTCATTCAGCATCTTGCTCACAATGCCTACCTTGGCTATAAATAAATAAAAACACATAAACTAATATCAACCGAATGCAAAAGAAGCAAGAGAAAAAAAATTTCCATTGACTTTGAAACAATATTTAGAAATATTTTTGGTTGACATTTTTATATGAACCAACAAGAAAGAAAAAAGAGACAACAAATATAAATAAACGAAAGCGTAATAGTCACATGCAAATTATAAAAATTTAAATAATTGCTAGACATTTGGGATTTTTGTTTTTAATATTTTGGCAACTTCAACTCAAACGAATTGGCAATACACTTGTTTACACTTAGATCTAGACAATATTTATCTAGGTTCGCAATGGACAATGGCCAATTGAGGCTGAGTTTAGGGACAGTTGGCAAATAAAAATGAAACTTTTAGTTTGGTTCTAGCATTTTAAAATTGTTCTCAAGCTTTATTTAAGATATTTATTGATGAATATTAATATTAATACTTACATATATTGATTCAAGAAAATCTATTTTTAAAACGTTGCAAACATTTGCACAAAATCTATATACACTTTTATTATTTTGTGTTTCTCAAGTGTACAAAGCAAAAAATAAAAAAGGGGGAGTGTGCATATCCATGTATTGGTTATATCATTATACCCAAAACTGGTTCGGACTTCATTAAAAATGTTAAAAACAAAACACACACACACACACACATACACACACACACGGAGAGACACAATTTGTTTAAATGCTGCGTAGTATATATGTATGTATGTGAATATATATATATGGCATAAATGCATACACGGCGTATACGTATTTATATACATATTGGCCCAGAAATGAAAGACATTCAACTTGACTTTAATGGCCTACCCTCTCTGATAGAAAAATAAGGTAGATTAGCTATTACCTACGTTAGATTTTTAAATTGTTTTCAAACTGAAATTAATTATGTGTCATTTTGTATAATTAATGAAATTGTTTTTTTTTTATTTATTTAGTAATTGTGTTTTTGACCCATTTTTATGAAACCTTTCCCAAAGGTTTTGTTGATGTTTGAAATATTTCTAGGGTATTTTGCAAGTCTTGCGGCTTTCTTTGTTGAATTTAAATGTTTCTATAATTCATTTGAGTATATTCATATACATACATATGTATGTATATATTCTTGATTGTTAATATAATAGTAGCAATTTTGCAATCCGGCAATCCCCTCCATAACAGCAACAAACAAAAAAGGGATTGCTCATGGGTCATCATTTGCTCAGCTTATTGGCCAATTGTAATTTTAAACTCACAACAAATGTGATTACAAATCAAAAGTGCAAACATGTGCAAATCGCATGTTTTTGTGAGAATCGGTTTTAATTTGCATTATGCACCTCTCCATTCCTTTCCATTGTGAAATTCAGGTGCATAATAAACTTATTCCCATTGTCTCCCACTTGGTTCAATCAACTTTCATAGTACGAATGTATGTATGTTGGTATGTGCTTATCGAGTTTGAAAAATGTTGTAATTTGCACAAATTGCTAAGCTGTTCGATTGCTCTTCAGTCATATGCTGATTAGTTATAATCAATAGTCCAAGTCATTTCTCACATTCTCTCTGTAGGCAATATTTGTTCTGGACAAATATGTTTTTTGTTTGCCCTTCGCCTGACCATATCACTCCTCTCCAGACGCTGTCGCTGTTCAACAAGTGAGTGCGACATTATGGCAGACACGATTTCCAGATCATACGATGTAATAAAAAAGTTTGGTTTAGGTGTGTCATGTTAATGTAGCCGAATATTAAATATTCTACAAATCCACTTTGGGAAGACATTTGATCTTGAATGTAATGCAATGCAGAAATTGGTATTGGATCTCAAAATTCAGCAGTTTACCTGGAAACTGATTCTGAAATTTGCTGGAAAACTAAAGTTTATACCATCAATTGATGCAATTGCCTAAAAGTTTATCTTTCAGTTAGATTTGACTAAGATCTCAAGCATTAAGGGGTTTAACTGGACATACAACTTGAATAGTCCAAGCTCGTTTCACGGACTGACATTATCTCTATGCCTGTTTAACCCTCCTAAGCGTATAGGGTATATAAATAATCTATCACGTATTCGCACTGTCTGCCGTATTTTAGAGCAAAGGTTATTCACATATAATTACATATGTATATGTACGACTGCCTGGCGCCCGACATACTTTTCCTATAATCTGTTTGTTTTGAATTCTCATTAGTTATAGGTATATGGTAATACGTTTTACAATCTCTGGCCATTGAGTTTTACATACACAATAATTTTTGGGGGAATTTGTAAATTTCGTTTATGTTGTTGTTCTTGTCAATTGCGTTACGTAAATTGCAATTCGAAAACACACAAAATTGAAGCGAAATTTAATGAAATTTCCCGTTTACTTCCGCGTTGCGTACTGGCCACTTGCGTTGTTGGCAACAAACTAAAGGCACTACGAAAGGTGCAGCACAATGATCCCCCCGCCGACCCCTCTCTCGACCGCATCACACCCGCAACCAACAAGCAAATTGAGAGAAATCAAGTGACACGGTGCTGTACGGAGTTAGATGGGGGATAGTCAACCAATTTGCGACTTGGACTTGAGTGTTGGGTGTCTGCGTGTGTGATGTGTGTGAGATTGGCCGCACGTGACTACAGCAGAAGTCGTTCGATATTCGAAGCGTCCAATTGCAACGTCATTGTCTGTCATTGCCGGCAAACGTCATAGCTAGCTGCGTGGGCGGACAAGCCCCCTAAAAGCAGCTTGCTGATTGGTGAATCCCAACAATGACGTCATAGCCAACAGCAGCAGCAGCAGCAACAACAACAATATCAACCACGACAACGACAACAAACACAATAGCTGAATGAATGAGACGTACTTACTCACCTTTTGTTGTTATTGCTTTTGTGCCCAATGTCGGCATTTAAATAGTTGGCAACATTTTATTACACTTTATGATCCAATTAGACTTTGGCAGCATGTTTATTGTGGTTTCCTTCTTATTTTAATCTTTATGTTTTCTTTTATAACTGCGACCGGCGAGCCCTTTTTTGTCTAAGCGTTGCCAGATCATCGAATTCAGCAACGCTAAGCGTTGCCATATCGACAAGCCAATAGCGAAATCAACAGTTGAGCAACTTTGTAGCGGGCCAGTTTGAAATTAATAATCGCGCACAAATTGCAATGCAAATTTTAACCGTAGCCATGGAGAACAAATTAATAAGGTTATGACACATGCAAATAAGATCAATTAAATTAAATTGATGGAAAATTAATTAAGTCTATCGCGAATAGTGTGAAGCATAACAGGCAAAAATTTTAAACTAATATTAATTATTTATTAGATATACAAATTTATTATGCAAAAACTTAAAAATTCGATCTATTTAAAAGACATTATTATTGCATTAGTTTCTTGCTTAAGTTTAAACAATTTTGATAACATTTCTGATGAAAGTTATTGATGTTCATAAACTGATTAATTTATATTCTTTATCATAAACTGATTAATTTATATTATTTTCTTATTAATTTTGGCAGCTCTTTGCCACTGTGATATAAATATGGATCCAATGCTCGTTTAGTAGTTTTCTGAAAATGTTGTGGGGCATACGCGGCGAATAATATAGACCTAATTTTCGGTCGCTCTCCAAACAGAGTTAGTTTATTAGTTGTATTTTTATCAGCACCTTGATAGGCTACTACTGCGAATGTTGTGGGGCATATGTGGTCAGTACGCGGTTAATTGTAATGGAAAACGGATCGGCGGCGGTGGTTGTGGTTCTTCCACCCACACAGCGCAATGACGAGGAGGAAGAGATTAAGCTTTTCTATGACAAACGTTCCTTTGAATCGTTGGAACAGAGTGCCGCTACTCTCTTGCTCATTTTATCAATATTTTGGGGCATATTGATAGCCCGTGTGTTAACCCATAATTTGTCATGGCTAAGATTTAGCATAGAATATGCTTTAATCATTGTACCTGGTGTCCTCTTGGTGACAGTGGCTAGCGATTATAGCCCACATTTCGTGGCTGTAATGATTGTGTTGTCCGGATGCTTCATTTTTGCTAGCAAAGCATTGAAACGGGCACAAAGTCGTATGCATTTCGATTTGGGCGGAAATCGTCCGACAATGTTTACCTTGGTTAGAGCTTTGACTCACCTGATTACGGCTATCTGTATTTTGGCGATTGATTTTAATAGCTTCTATCGACCGTATCGGAAGACTAGAAGATTTGGTGCCCAGCTAATGGATACAGGAATCGGCCTATTTGTTATAACAATGGGCCTAGTGTCGCGGCGTTCGACTAATAATGCCGAACTGCAACGTCAACTGTTATACTCAATGCCTCTTCTGCTCCTGGGACTGGCACGAACAGTGTCAATTGTGATGATCGGTTACAGTCAGGATGAGCATGAGTATGGTCAACATTTGAATGCCTTTTTCACCTTGGGCTTGGCCAAATTCTTTGGATCTCTGCTGAGCCGTCTGGCCGGCAAAGATATCCAACTATTGCCCATGGCTATAAGTGAGTATTTGAAGGAAGAAAACAATTTACGTTCTTAATTTTTTTGTCTTTGCTCTTAGGTCTACTTGTGGTCCACCAGTTGGGCCTAAGTTTGGGTCTATCCGACTATGTAATGAACGATGAACTGCCTCGATCCACTTTTTTGGCCGCCAATCGTGAAGGCCTGATCTCATTGCCTGGCTTTGTGGCCACTTACCTGTTATCTATATACTTCAGCCGTTGGTTGTTGGTGTCTAGTAATTCAACTTTGCTCACATACACGCAAATGGTTAACAAATTGAAGCGATTACTTTATCTCGTCATAATCAATTGGATTATGGTTATATGTAGTGCCTACGCATTTGGCATTTCACGGGTTACATGCAACTTTGGCTATGTCATATGGATTTTTGCCATTATGTCCACCATGCTGTGGTTGAGTCTATTTGCCGGGGACTTTATAATCAATAGTGTTCTGCCCTTGGACCCCATGCGGCTAACTGACGCAAATGATGCAGAAGAGCAGGGAAAATTGCTATCAAATGCAAAAACGAAAGCAGTTGGAAATGAAGCATTCATCATATGCCAATCGTTAAATATGAATGGTTTGATATATTTTATTCTTGCCAATGTCCTAACCGGCGGAGTTAATATTTTCTTTGAGCCTGAGGCACGTTCAGATGAGTCGTCTGTCCTAATATTATTGATCTATATGTTGCTGGCCACAAAATTTGTTCACAATCTCTATATTAGAGGTATACGTTTGGCGTAGCAGACAACAGAGATCTGGAATAAGTTTGTACATATTGTTTACGGACCTAGTCAATGTTTATAGATATCGAATTTCAATTTTTGTACTTTTTTTTGTTTTTATATGTTTACCAATATATCAAGATAAGAAGAACATAACACTGTTTCATGACAAATTCCATTGATAAGCCGTCTTCTTTGATAATGTCACCAAAACTAGTCGAAATATTGGAATAGAAAGAGAAATGTCTGCTTTTGTTATTATAAAAATTAGGGGCGATTAAACAAATGACATAATTACATATTATGATGTTAGTTATTAAGATATGAAGCATGTTATGGTAAAACGAAGAGCATTTCAACATGACTGTTAATTTGATTCAAATTCTAAGCGCCGTCTGTCGATAACAATGCCATAGAGAGTAATCGAAACATATAAACCTATCGCACTGTGGTAAACTGTTATACTAAAGAAATTTGGTAAATAAAACAAAATTGAAAACAAGGATTCACGATTTTCTTATCTCTCGTCATAAGAGAGAGTTTTGCTACAGAACTTCAGACTGCAAAATGGCCTCCTGGCAACTTCAGGCCACAAATTTCAAAACAGGAATTTGGTAAAAATCACTCATATTTTCGTCCTCTCTTTCTGTTCATTCTGATTGTTCACTTTGTAGCCCATCGAAAGCCAAGAGTTCATCCTTCATCTGTTGCTCCTTTTGAGGATTTGTTCGGCGCATGCGCAGCCTGAACCGCGCATTGCCATGGCAATAACAATTTGACGTTGCCCAAAGCAAACGGAAAATCAAACAAAACAAACAGAAGCTCAAAACACTAGAAAATATTAGAAATGTTTGTCTATCTGAGTAAAAAGGTAATTGTGCAATTGTATGAAAAGGATATGGATAAATTAACATGCACTTCCACATTTTGCAGATAGCCATACCCAACAATGTCAAACTCAATTGCATTGCATGGAACAAAGAGGAAGGCTACATTGCGGTGGCCGGTTCGGAGGGCCTACTTAAGGTTTTAAAACTGGATCAGGGTAAGTCATAGAAATCTACATATGTATGTACATACAGTATATATAAAACATTAACAATTGTCTTATTGGCAGCTGCTAATGGTCAGAGTAAAGGTGGCTTGGCTGCTGTTTCCAATTTATCCATGAATCAGACATTAGATGGCCATAAGGAATCTGTTAAAGTGGTCACATGGAACGATGCTCAACAGAAGCTAACCTCATCGGATACCGATGGTGTGATTATGGTTTGGATGCTTTATAAGGGCTCTTGGTATGAAGAGATGACCAATGATCGTAAGAAATCCACAGTGGCTGGAATGAGTTGGACTTCGGATGGTGCCAAAATCTGCATAGTCTATGAGGATGGAGCCATAATAGTGGGCTCTGTGGATGGTAATCGCATATTTGGCAAAGAACTGAAGAACACTCATCTCACCGATGTCCAATGGAGTCCCGACAATCGTCTCATACTCTTCGCATTGGTCAATGGTGAATGTCATCTATATGATAATCAAGGAAATTTCGCAGTAAGCAAAAGATCCATTCCAAGATTCAAGTCTAAGGATTAATTATTATTCATATTCATTCAGATGAAACTTCATATACAATGTGTGAGTCTTAGTGGTTCCTCATCATCCAGAACTATGCGCATAGCTAGCATTAGTTGGTTCAGTGGCGGCTCTGCCAATTCACGTTCATTTAATAGCCGAAATCGTCCAGTCTTGGCCATTTGCTATGAGAATGGCAAAGTACAAATTATGCGCAACGAAAATGATGATGGTTAGTTGGTTGGTTAGTTTTAGCTTAGAATAGAATTGACTTAATCTCAATCATCGTTTTTTTACAGCTCCGGCAATATTTGATACTGGAATGCGTAATGTGGATGCTAAATGGAATCACGATGGCAGCGTTTTGGCCATTTGTGGTACAACATTGGACACCGTAACACCGGCCCCATTACGCGACACAAATCAGGTTTGCTTCTATTCACCACTAGGCAGACTTTATAGAACTCTCAAGGTGCCTGGTAGTGATATCACCTCTTTGAGTTGGGAGGGCAAATCATTGCGTATTGCCATGGCTGTTGATTCTTTTATATATTTTGCCAATATACGTCCCGATTATATATGGTGTTACTTTGAGAAGACTGTGGTGTTTCTCAGTGGCTCGAGCAGCAGCAGTGGCAAAGATCCTTCTTCAACAAATGTAATTACATTTTGGAATACGGTTTCCAATCAAAGTTTTCTCAAAGAGGTTGAACCAACTCTAAGCCTGGCTGCGAGTAGTGAACACTGTGTCCTGGGTGTGGAGTGTGTTAGTAATAATATCAAAGAGATTGCTCTAAGTACGTTGGAGAGACGCCCAACTAATGATGATAGAGTCTATCAATTGCTACTTTGCAATTCCATTGGAACCACTGTTGATTGTGAGTCAATTCCTTGAGAAATTAAGTCGTTTATTTTTCTAAAAGTATTTTTTTTATTATCCTTAGCCAAGTATACAGATATACGTCCGAGCTTTGTGGGCATCAATTCCAGTTATGTAGCCATTGCCTCACAAGAGGAGATACTTATTTGGCATTATCATACGCCAAAGGTAGAGTATATTAAACATTGCAGTGGATAATTTAATGAATTGTGACCATTTCATAGAGTTCATCCACATTGCATAGTGTTAAGGCGCGCAAGGAGAAGCGTTTTCACATTGATGATACACCCACGGGTGTGGAAATGGCCAAAGATTTAATGCTGAGCGCCACCACCAGCAGCAGTGGTGGTGGCGGCGGTGGTGCCAGCTCTAGCGATGCTCAATTCCAGCAATCTGGCATCAGTGATCCCATCTGTGCTCTGGCATTATCTGAGAAACTCCTGTTGGTGGCCAGGGAATCGGGTGTAATCAATGAGTACAGCATTGCAAATGTGGCTCTAAGGAATCGCCACACAATGCACTCAAAGGTCTATAAAATGGCCATCAACTGCAATTCCACGTAAGCAACATCAAACAATTCTATTTGCTTAACTAATTGCATTGCTTTTCTAGTCGCGCTGCTATCATTGATCATATGGGTGTGATGACACTCCTCGATTTGGATGACAATCGTGAGACGCAATTGAATTTTAGTCGTGTGGAACGCAAAGATGTCTGGGCTGTTAGTTGGGCCAAGGATAATCCTCTATTGCTTGCATTAATGGAAAAGACGCGCATGTATATCTTTCGTGGCAATGATCCCGAAGAGCCCATTTCCTGTTCGGGTTATATTTGTAATTTTGAGGATTTGGAAATCACCAGCGTATTGCTGGATGATATCATTAGCATTGGTGAGTTACAGAACTCTACGCACATTATCCAATTGCGTGTTAAATCGCTGCGTGACACGGATGATCTGTTGGAGCATGTCGGGCTGGAGGATGCCAAGCAATTCATTGAGGATAATCCACATCCCAGACTATGGCGTTTGCTTGCCGAGTCCGCTCTAAAGAAACTGGAATTGGACACGGCAGAAAATGCTTTTGTTCGTTGTGCTAATTATCCCGGCATTAAGCTAATCAAGAGGCTGAGAAATATCAATTCTCAGGTTCTACAGAAAGCCGAGATTTCGGCCTTTTATGGTGAATTTGAGGAGGCCGAGAAACTCTATATGGATGCAGATCGTAGGGACTTGGCTATTGATTTGCGTATGACTCTCTGCGATTGGTTTCGTGTGGTTCAGCTCTATCGCATGGGCGGATCAGGTGTCTCAGATCAACAGATGGAAACGGCTTGGCGAGAAATTGGTCATCATTTTGCCAATCTCAAGTCATGGGAGAGCGCCAAGGAGTACTATGAGAAATCTCATTATATTGAGGGTTTCATGGACGCTCTCTATCATTTGGAGCAGTTTGATGAGCTGGAAAACTGTGTGGAGAAATTGCCAGACAAGAGTCCGCTGCTTACAAAACTGGCTGACATGTTGGCCTCTGTTGGCATGTGCTCGGAGGCAGTTCAGGCCTATCTAAAGTTTGGAGATCAGAAAGCCGCTGTTAATACCTGCGTCAATCTCCGGCAATGGGGTCAAGCGGTGGAGCTGGCTCAGAAGTATCAAATGCCCCAGGTCAACACTTTGCTGTCCAAACATGCTCAACAGTTGCTTAATGAGGGACGTCTTACAGAGGCCATTGAGCTGCAGCGCAAGGCCGGACGATATTTGGATGCAGCTCGCCTTCTAACCAAATTGGCGGAGCGAGAACTGGACAAGCATGCCCCATTGATGCGTATTAAGAAGATTTACATTCTCGCCGCATTGCTAGCCGAAGAACATCTGAAGTCGGTGGCAACGCCGGAACTAGATTATGCCTCGGGCAGGAATACCCTGCTGGATTCCATTAGCTTGGAGGATGCGGCAAGCATTGAACGAATGTGGCATTGTGCCGAAGCCTACCATTTCATGTTACTGGCCCAGCGACAGTTGCGCTTTGGCATTATGCACAGTGCCGTGATAACTGCCCTGCGATTGCGTGACTATGAGGATGTGCTGCCCGTGGAGGATATCTATAGCCTTCTGGCATTGGCCAGTTGCGCCGACAGATCTTTTGGCACCTGTTCCAAGGCTCTGATGAAACTGGAGTCACTAAATATGCTACCTGAAAAGAGTCAGCAAGACTACGAAGAGCTGGCAGTCAATATATTTGCCAAAAACGAGCCAATTGACAATAAAGTGGACACGGTGGCCTGCTATGCATGTGCAGCCAATGTGCCCGATTGGTAAGTAGAGTATTAGCCCATCTCCATCTCTAATTCATCATTGACATTCTCATCTCTGGGACAGTTTTCCTTCGTGCACGGAATGTGGAGCCCGTTTTCCTGCATGCATCTCATCGGGTAAGCCCATCACACAGCCAACGAGCAACATATGGATATGCACCACTTGTCACCACTGTGCCTCACCCATGGAAATCACTCGGCATCGTACATGTCCCTTGTGTCACAGTCTCATTGTCTCGATGACTGTGGAATTTTGAAAATGAAATTCGCAAATCACTAAGACTTAAGTTCAAATAAAGGCTAAGAAAGTAGTATTTTTAAAATGAGATTGAAAATCGTTTCAAATCAGCTAGGCACTTGCTGAAAATAAGGCTAAGGATTTTGAAATTTCCATCACTTGCTATTTTAAAATGTTTCCGCATTTTGCCAGCCCTGTGCCGGCATTCCTTAGTTATTATACAGCACTAACAATAAGATTGTTTTTCTTTTGCCCTTTGGTCACACTAGATGGTGCATTTTCACGCCATCAAGAAGCTGGCCACATTATTGTTTTTGTTTTCAACTTGAGAAGTCGCGCGCGAGTTGTCTCTTCTCTCGTTGGTGGTCAAAATTTTGTCCGTTTTTATTTTAATTTTGTTTTGTGCATAAATTTTAAAATTTTTCTTTTTCACGTGTTCATAACGTGAGCGACAGTGAGTGCGTGTGTTTTTTTGTGAATGTGATAAATGCAAATGGTAAATGCAAAAAAAAAAAAAAAAAAAAGAAGAAAGAAAGAGGAGAGAAAAAGTGGGAAAAAAACGCAATGAATGCAATTAAATTTGGAGTGCACAAAAAACAAAAAAAAAACACAAAATAAGAACAACAACTGCATTAAACTCCCGCCCTGTTGGCCTACAGTCACGCAGTCGTCATCGACGTCGCTGTCGTCGCCGTAGTTGTCTTAGCCGCAGTCCTTCCTGTCTGCGCGCAGGCGCTCACAAAGTTCCCTCCTAAAAAGCTAAAACTACCAGTTCGACCAGTTCTTGGTTTATTTTTTTTTTTTTTTTTTTTACATATTTTTTGTTCTCCCCTTCTGTTCCTTTTCTTCTTGGAGCACACACACAATTCCTTGTATATATTCACCTATACCTTATACGGGGCCGGATTTACCTTACATGCCGCCCTGGGCTCTGCATATTTTCAAATACAACGAAAAATGTCTGGGGATTTAGGAATACTTATTGTGGATATAGTTCTACATTAACCAAATCTAGATGAACACTGATAATTATTAGATTTTTTGTGAACAAAAACTTAATGGTAATAACCAAACGCTTTGGTCATTTGCCTCCTGCGTGTCCCCCTTGTATTGCAAAGCCAGCGCTGACCTTAAGCTCCTCCATTCTGTCCCCTTCGTTTGGTTCTTGGCGATCGTCGTCATCGGCGTCGTCGTCGGCGAATTTTAGTCTCTCAACCTGGCCTACCTTGATAAGTCAGTGTTTTTGTTGTATATTTTTTTTTGTTTTTGCCGTCTCTTGGCGCAAGTTCAATGCAATTTGAAACTTCCGCTATGCGCCTGAAGTTCCAAGTGCCCGAGGAGAGTACATACATACATACATACGTACAAATTATATATACATACATTTGTATGTATGTATGTATGTACCGAATAAAATGCTTTAAACTTTATATACCTATATTTTTTTCTTCTCTTTGCTTAAAACAACAATGAATTCTCGTATTCAACTGTAAAATGTTCTTGAAAAAAAAATAAACGTTTGTGTGTATAAGTGCAAGTGTTATCTTACACTATTTGATGAGCAAACAATTAAAAAAGCTTATGATATCTTACGATCTTGAGAAACTGAGATATGAATTAACTTAACGAAGTAACAACAACACCTTTATACTTACTAACAACAACAATTAGAGAAAAGAGCGAAAATGGGAGTAGAAGAAGCACAAAAGTAAAAGAAGCCAGAGTAGAAGTAGAATTAGAGCCACAACCTAAATTTAGTTAGTTTTATTAGCACCACAAATTACTTTATAACAAGTTCTTGTTAGAAAGACATTTTCCATGATGTGAAGGAATTAATTAGTTAAAGTTACTAGTGTCTAAATAGAGTGAGGAATCTTAAATAAGTTGACGCAGTGTATGTTCTCTCTAGGTCAGTTCTATGAAAGAACTTTTAGCTTCCGATTTCCGTTTAGCTCTGAATTTAAAGTTGATCGAAACTCAATATCAATAAGTATGTATGCATGATTGTCTATTCGTTCGACTTGTTTTTTGCTGTCGTCACTCGTCGAATTGCCATTTATTTGTATAACTTCTGTGTGTTGTATTTTTGTCTCTGCGTCGTCGTTCCACATTTGTTTATCCATTTATATTGTGCAACAGAGAGAGAGAGACACGAGAGATAAGTGTATTGATATTCCTTTTAAGTATCAACTTTTGTGTTTTTATACCAAATCAGGTGTTTATTTATTTAATGTGGCACATTTTCTGTATTTAACAATACAATTCTGAAAGGAAATGCTATATCTGTGAGAAAGCTTCATATAAAGGGTGTATCGACAAGAGGTAAGCAGAAAGCATTATCCTTTTATTTGTACCTTCTACCTGGCAGGGAAACCCCATGGAAGGAACAATTGTTCCAGACTAATCTAAAGAGATTCTCAAACAATAACCCAGTAAATTGCTTCACGTCAAAGGGAAGAAATAATAGGTGCGAGCCCAAAGGATTGAAAGCTGTGGCAAGTTCTGCGATCAGATATCAGATTCTTAGCGATTCGTCATTCCATCAGGCCCAGCAACAACAAAGTCTCTTTAGAAGTGCAAGAATCTTCCAAGGATGCGTATAACACGTGGATACTAACTGATACTGTTGGATACACTGTTAAACATTCTGTGTAATGTGCAATAAAAATTGCAATCTTTTGTTGGTACACCCTATGTGTATCTTGTACCTTGTACATATTTATTTACACTTGTTCTTATCTTAGGAATTGTCAACATTCTCGGTTGCAGTCTCCACGCACACACACCAACACACAGTCACCATCGCCCATGGCCCATCTAACCATAGTGCAGCATTTGTAGTGTAGTGTTTTTGTTTTTTTGTTTTTTGAGGCCATTAACGTCGTGGTCGTGACTGAGTCATGAGCTTTTCTTTAGCCTGAACAACAGAGCAGTTAAGTTTACTTAAGGTTAGACCGCTCCCCTCCCTTCCCGCTCTCCATGAATAGCTTTTCTTTTTTCTGCCCCTTCTTATGAACATTCTTTCTCCGTTATTTCGTAGTTTGACAGCCTAGAGTCTAGACTTTAAACTAATTAAAATAATTTTGCGCTAGTCTTGCCCATGTACTTGGCTTCTAATCATATTTCTGGCCAGGCTAGAAGTCAACAGCTGCAATTTTTATATTTACGTGCTGCTTCTACATTTTTTGTTTGTTTATAATTTTCATTTTTTTATTTATTTTTTTTGGTGGGTTTGGTAATACCAGCAACGATATATATGTTTTATAATGCAGTTGCAGTTGGAAAAAAAAGAAATAAAATAAAACACAATACGAACGAACAATGGAACCGTATACGATAATAGAAATAAAAGCGTTGTCAGGTGCTGGAGCTGCTGTTGCTGCTGGTGGATTGCATGTCATCTACTACTCGTTGCTGAGGCTGAGAAAATGAAGTCACTCTCAAAAAAAAAAAAAAAGAGATTAAATAAAAGCGAAAAAAGTTACAAGTGCTAACTAAATATATTCCACTGCATAATGCATATAGTATACCTCCACTGTCTGGCCTCAGATCTGGCCTGAGAGGTGCCAAAAGCAAGCAGTGAATCTTATTGTGTTATTCTCAAAATACCAACCGATCTCCATGGGAACTGTGTGAACCGTCGGCACAAAAAAAAAAAAACAATAACCCAACATTCGACTCAAAGATCAACAAAAACACCCATAGTTGTACGAAACAATACATACCCTTAAGTCCCTGTAAAAGCTATTCCATTTCGCAGAAATAAAACTAATATACTGATTCATTTGGGGCTTCAAACGATTTTTCGGTATGGTTATGAAAAATTATTGCTAGAATGTAATTTGGGTACGAGTAATAGAATAAGTTTATTGACTTGTTTACCCAACGACTGTTTTTTAGTTGACTGACATGATCTTTTTGACTTTTTCACTCAATCATTTTCCTATTCACTAGTTTACTCTAAAAGAAATGTAATGATTTACTTTCTGTATGCATGTTCCCTCACTCAGTGACTCAATTGTTCAATTACTCACCTGTTCGCAGACTTGTTCATTTACTTATTCGTTTCACAATTCACAAGGTTATTCCAAAATGAATGACTTGTTAAATTACTCAATTCAATTCAATTCACTCAATATGTCTGATCAAAGTTAAGAAACCCTTTGGGCAAGAGTATAAGAGCAAAGTTGGGGAGATGAAGTGAAGCTGTTACCTACTTTGTTTGGGTGTTAGTCGGGCGGGAGCGCGTTTGTGGAACTAAATATTTAGCAAATTATATAATTACATGATTTTGGAATTGTCTGCAAATTATATACAATTTGACAAAAAGGGAGAATGTGATATAACAAGTTAAAATGTGGCCAAAAGGAAAGAATAGAAATCATCTAAAATGGGTATGTTGTGACCTTTTTTAACCTTCTTTAAGGCCCTTCACAAAGAACTCATTAAAAATGGTAGAGAACAAAAAATTGCCCAGAACTAGAAACCTGGAATGGCCATTTATGGTGTCAGTAAGGTACACTGCAGCAGGTAATGATGCCTTAGCACCCGAACCGAAACCAAGCCCCCCTTTCCTTCCTCAACCGAAAGGGGAATATAGAATGGCAGAAAGTGGTGCAATTTTCTTAGCCCCAGACTCCGCCTGTTGGCTAGAAAGTGGCCAGAGAGAGATAGACAGAAAAAGAACATGGCAAAAAAACAAAAACAAAAAAAGTAAATGGCTATGCACTCATTTTGGTAACTGACAGCTCCAGCCAACCAGCCAGCTATCCAGCCGAGCCCACACAGTGGAACAAATATTACCAAGACAAATGGCTAATTATCTTAATATATAGAATAATGTGTCAAATGTTTGTTTTTATTTTTGAAAACCCTCAAAAACCATGATGTGGAAATTCCTTAATTGTTGATCGAATCGATGGCCCACTGTACTCAGTGGCCTCCAGCTAGAGATAGCCTTAAGAATCTTGTCTGGTTTGGTCTTGCTTTTCACCATGCTCCGAAAATCGTTGTGTATATAGACCGACCAGTTGGTTAGTTGACTCATTTTGATGGGCCCGGTTTTTCAGTGGATTCTTGTCAGAACCAGAAGCAACACAACATAAAGATTAAACGACTAATTATTATGGTAGATTAATATGGAAAGTCCATACATATGTGTGTGTGTGTGGGGGGAGGGAGAGTTTTTCTCTTAGAGGTGCTTGAGGTGACCTGCACGTTTCTTATATCAACTCTATGAATCTGCAGCCTCCCACCTTCAACTCCTCGACTCATTGTGATCATCGTCATCATCATCAATAATTCTTATGTTCTATCGTCATGAAATATACGTTTAATGCATGCTAAATTATTATTAATAATAATAATGATTGCTGCTTTCGCGTTTTTGTCTGATTTAAAATTAGAAGTGAGCCGGAAACCGGTAACTTTAGCTAGTAGTATCTTCTTCTTCTTCTTCTACATTCCCGCCATTCGTTTTACCAATTGTAATTAGTTATTATGGGCAAAAATAAAAAACAAGAGTCTTTCGACGAGTATTGAATCATCATTATAAAACTACTTATAACTAGTAGAGAAACTAGGAACTCATTAGCATTACCTGAGAAGAATTTGCATTGTGTGAAAAATCGAAAAGTCAAAATAAACAGAATTCAATTACACGGCTCAAACATATTGGACAGAAAGAGAACGAGAACAAAAACGCCGACGACGTCGAACAAACGCAATGAAGTTGTAAAATATTTTTTGACCTTGAATATATATTTCGCCACCATGTCCGAAGGGAAATGGAATCTACCTAAAAACCTACCTAAGCCAAATTATGGTGTTTCCCTCTCTTCCGTACGGGGTTTCGTTTCACAGGTAGAGTTATGTGTATGTGCATGTGAATGAGGTAGTTGAGGAAGAAGACAGAGCACACACACTCGAATGATTAATTTCCTGTTTATGAGCAGCATTTTGCCCTTCTTAGAGTGTTGTGCGGCTTCTCTTTTCTTCAATGGGTAAATGCCCAAAAACCAATTTCAATCCAGCCAGGAATCCAGGAACCAGCGTGTCTTTAAGGTTAACCTTTCAATACAACATTGTTTGAAATTTATGTATGTACATATGTATGTATATATATTTATCTGTATTGGTCTTCAAATGGTTTGCGTGTTTTGCTGATATTAATGTAATTACCAGACGCTTGATCGGATAGATATATGCTTGTGCATTTTTTGTAGTAATAGTAGTAGTAGTAGTTTATATGCCTGTTACACGTGTTTGTTTTTTTTTTTTAGAGTTGCGTCCGAATATGTTTAAGCCCAGCTACAAACCCGCTGTAAGCTGATTCCCCTACAGACCTCCCTTCTTCCACTGGTTCCGAACAACCAGCTGACTGACTGGCTGACTGAATACCTGGCCAGGTAGCAGCTCCGTTCAAACAAACAGTTCCTCCTCAAATGTGTTCAGTCTTGCCGAACCTGTCGTCGTCATCACGTTACTTTTTCTCTTGTTACCGCAAAACGACGCGTTCAATTTCAGTGTCTTCTGTGAGAGGGAATCTCACACACATATACCCGTACACATCCACATATGACACATATATGTAGACTATATATCGTCACATTCAGAGTCGGTCGTCTTATCGAAACGCAATTCCCAGAAATATTCATTGTAATTGATTTTCGTTTTTATTGAAATTGTGTGGTGAATCGAGTGCTGCTCATACCCTACTTACTACTTGTTAAACATTCAAAATGTGTTTTATATAGAGCAGAGCAGAGTGTTTACCTTCTATTACCTCAACGAAATCAAGAAAACAAACGCCGAGGAGTTGAATACAAATTACAAATTATACACATACTTCCTCCTTTTGATCGTGATGATGATCTTGTGACTTAACATAGCAATGTGATTAATGTGTTTCTTTCGGTTTTGAAATATTTCAAGTGAACACAGTGAACTATCATTGAAAAAACCCATGCTTGGATTGTAATGTAAGCATATTAAATATTAATCAAAAATTCTCAAAAATAAGATTGTTGAAATCCAGTCCTGAATGCAATCCATTTAATTTCGAAGATTAATGTATTAATGACTTTGGTAAAAAAAAAAGATTTAAATTCGATGGTTTTTTTAATTCTAAAATCTTGTAATAATTTCCCCATTTAAATATCGATAACGTTCTAGTTCTCATAGGAGCATTTCATCTCATCTAACATTCTGGTGGTAATCTAATTAGTCAAAGTTGACTAACGTGGATACATATTTGCATTTTTTCAAGTTAAGAACTTATGAATCATATTGTTTTTTGATTTTTCTTTTAGTAGGTATTTCTAAGAAAGAGAAAGAGAGGGAGAGATAAAGTAGACGAACTGAGCTTCCGTTTTTATGGCAATCCTTGAAGTATTCCTAAGGCCTGTCTGTGTTTGTCACAGTGTTTATTACGTTTTGTTTATTAGACATCTTTATCATGCCAAACAATTTGATTTTATCTACTTTACTCATCTCCATCTTCGCAAATTTCGCATTCGCCTTTGCAGTTGCCTACTTATTGTTTGCCTTTTTGAGCATTTGATTTTTGTTTCGTTTGTTTATTCAATTCGCTTACAACAAAAATCTATCTAATGTCAATTTGAGTGCCGAGATTGGGGTGGAGAAGTCTGAGAAGCAGTAGGAGCTAAACGGAAAGGGGGAGGTTCCTAATGATTCTGATAATTGCCATTGTGCGAATCTTGTTGTTGTTGTTGGCGTTGTTGGATAATCGCTGCCAATTCAATGGAGGAGAATCGCGATTTGAGCAAGTCGAGTGTCTGTCTATCTGTCTGTGCCTTTGCCTTTGGTTATGATTGGCAGCTTCAAGACCAAGTCAAGACCCAACAACAACAACAACAACAACGAGCCAAGTTGGATCTCAAATTGTTTATGCAAACTCATGGCAGGGAAGGAGTTGGACTTGGAGTCATAATAATAATTATTCAATTGAGTTTTGGTTGCGGTTTTATTACTATTTTTTTCGTACTGTGCTCTTGACCCAGTGGCAAGTGTCAAAGTGGCAAGCACAAGAGACAAGTTTTTCTTCAACTCGACTTAACGCCTGAATGGTTGGCTAACGCAATTTGTTTTCAGTTGTATGCAAAATGACAACAACAACAACAGCAGCGAAAAACTGGTTCAATAAAAAACGTTTTAGCTGTAGATCTCTTTCCTTTTTTTCTTTTTTTTTTTTTTTGTTGTTGAAAATTTGTAATTACGTAGAGCTTAATGTAATTTGCAATGGTTTAATTGCTGGACGAGAAGATCTCACATCGCATGTACCTCTCCTTCTCCTCCTCCACATCATCGCTCGCTCTCCCTATCTCTTTCTATCTGAGTTTGTGTGTGTGCCCCACTAAATTGTGGGGCAAAATGAAATGAAATCTATGCCATGTGACAATCTGATGAATATCAGAGGGCCTGCAATTACTGTAAACTTAATGTGACAATTTCTATGCTCTTTCTTCAAGGAATAGAACACACACTGTGTGATTCAAATAGAGAGAGAGAGTGACTTAAGAATTTTCATAAAACGAATTTTAAAAAGGATGCGCATGTTATCCTCAATATAACTTTAAAATTTTTCACTTTGGACCATAGATTTTATATTTTATTATTATATATATAAAACAGTTAAACAGATTGTTGTTGTACACAAAGTATTCAAAAGATCTTCAATTCGCTACGAATTCTTATCTTATAAATTCCAATGACTGAATTCCCACAATTTAAATTGATAAATGTGTTAATATACTTGTCACAGCAAAGAGTATCTCTAACAAGAAAAAATTGCCACATGCAAAATGTTCAAATCGAACCAAAAAAAAACAAAATTTCGTTCAGTTTGCAAATGGAACGCTTCATTGCTTCCAGTTTTGATTTCTTTTATTATGTTTTGTTGTGGCCCCTCGTTACGGGCGTGTCGAGTTCCGAGTCCAAGTGTGGGGCGAGAGGAGGTGGGTGACAAATGGGTGGAGAGGGTACAAGCGAAGACCCCATAGCGGACAGCATTAATTACATTCGATTGAACAATCAATAAAAAGCAATCAATGCAAACCGAGAGATACTGCAAAAAATTTACTTTTACTAGTCGACAACAAGAGTTTTTTCAATTTACAATATTTAGACACCGTTTTACATAATCGAGCAGCAGCAGGCAGGTATGAGAAAACTGTGTCATTTGCAGTTGCAGAGATACCGCTACACACACTACTGAGCTACAGATACAGATATGCACACCATGGCAATCTAATCACATTATGCACAATTATGCTCAACAAGTTGATTTTTTTTTTTCCTTTTTCAGTAGTTTGTTAGTTTTACTTTCGTTCATAGAGTAGTGAGTTTAGCTCAGCTGGAGCTGAACACAACTATAAACAAACAACGACAAACAACAAACAAACTCATCTAGTTTGTTACTTACTTTCCTTTCTTTCTGCCGACTTTCAATTATAACGATGCAGATACAGATACAGAGAGACTAAGAGATACATTTACGGCTACATGACCATAACTGAGAGTGTCTGTGTCTAAGTCTGCCTCTGCCTCTCTCGTTTGGCCGTGTCATTGCAATTTCCAAGGTTTCCGTTTAGTCTCAGTCTCCCTCTCTCTCTTTTTCACTGACTATCTGTTGATTAAAAGGAAATTTTGCAGCATATTTCGTTTCGGTTATTCTTTAGCAATTTGTTTGCTTTTTTGGTTACGCTTTTTCTCTCTCGCTAGGCTTCTCTTTCTCTCTTCATCTTCTGAAACTATCATTTAATTAGCCACACAGTTGGATATTATTATATTAGAGTTAATTAGTTTGAATTAAAACTAAACTTTGCTTTTCCCAAAAGTGGAAATGAAAATAGTTTACTGCGACATTTATTAAATGAGCGTTTTGTTTCATAAGTAGTTCCGCCTTTTGGCCCAAAGTTCAACCATAATAAGCCACACTTGGACTTTGCAATCTCGATAGAGAGAGAGAGGAGAGGACAAAACGGTTGGCATTTCTTATATTATTATTTATAATATTAATTATTTCATCATATGTTTCGAGTAGGACCTATCAATATCAGATGCAGTTGGCGTTTTACTTTCTTCATTAGATGTAAGAAAGATAATGTGAAATGTTTTATAAATTAGTTTTTTTTTTATGTTTTTCACCGTCTTAATGTAGAATCAAAGTTTTCTTTCTATTTTAATTACTTTCGAAATGTATTCTAGGAATTGAGCTCTTTCAAACACCTCAGCTGACCTCTAGCCCCTTCAACCCTGGCTACATACTTGCCACTCCCCAGAAACGTACACACACACACACCTTGGGAAAAGGGTAGACAGGTAGAGGTACAGGCAGCACTCATTGCCAGTTAAATGGCATGTTAATGTACAACTTGACTTTTTGTGGTTACGCGCGGTTGCCTTTGCAGCAGTCCCAGTGTAGTCCCAGTCCCAGTCCCAGTAGTAGTAGTTGAATTCATTGTCGGGGCAACAGCAGCAGACGGCATTAATGTTTGGTTGCCCTCATCCAGAACCTTTATCAAGACTTGTCATAGTGTTTTTTTTTGTGTTACTTTATTCTTTCAATTGTTTATGTTGTTGTTGTTGTTGTTGTCGCCGTTCAATTCGAGTGCACAAAGAAAAGTAATGAATGCGAGGGTGGGCCACTAAAAGATATCTAGAAGCTACATTTTTCCATACTTTCTTTTACCTGTTAATAACTTGTAACGTGATGCAGACCGACCGTCCGACCGATCCTCCTGATGCACTCACTTAGTTGTAGGAGGCTACGACTCACTGATTTTCCTTAAGTTCCAAGTGCCTCGACAATGGTGAATGCTTGAGTGAGCCGACGTCGCCGTCGCCCTATCTACTTACTATTTTCGTGTATGTATCTCATTTTCTGTGTTCACACTTAAGTCGGACTCACACTCGCAGATATATATCTATCTGTATCTGCATCGGCATCTGCACCTGTATCTGTCTTTCTGTCTGCATCTTTTTGCATGTCTTTTTTCCAATAAATGCAAATCTGTGGCATTACGGCGCCAAATCCAATCCAAGCACTTTGCTGGACAAAGATCTTGCAAACACACTCGACTGGAGACTGCAGATCTCTCATAAACATTCGTTTATAATGACGCGGAGGAGAGCCCAGGCGTCGCATTGTGTGCCCATTTTGTGGTCAGCGAACTCAACTCCAATCGCATGTTAACAACAACAAAAAAACTCTCCTCTTCTTCGGTCTTTTGCCTTTATTTTTTCTTCTTATTGTTATTGCTTTTTTTTGTTGTTGTTACTGTTGTTGTTAACTTATTCAGTTTTTATGCAAGCGTGCATAATTATTTGTTAATATTCATTTCAAGTGATTTTGATAAGATGTTCGCTCAAGTTGGCGCCGCCCAATGATAAGATGTTCAAACTCTCTTTCCCTTTCTCTTTCTCTGTCTCTCTCTCTCTCCCTCTAAAAAAGACTCATTAATATAATGACAAACAACTTTAATAAACAAAATGGCCAAATTGAATCATCAGAGTAAATAAAAAAAAATAATACATACAATACAATTCCACGCACTTGACTTAATTAATACTTTTTCTCGTTGCTCTTGTTGTTTAAATACTTGTTTAATTGTTTACGACAAAAGGTAAAGTCGACTTTAACCCACAAAAAACTTTTGCAAATATTTAATAACAAAAACTAAATTATTAAACAAGAGTTTTATTCAATTCAATGCATGTATATGACGCAAAAGTCTTGCCGAATTCGCTAAAATTTATTCTTAGTGCCAATTTAATTTTTCATTAAACCTTCATAAGTATATGAAGTAAAAGTTAACGAAACTTCTTGACGGGGTTAAAAAAGAGTCTCTGAGATATTATTTATTATTTAGCCACATGTGCGTATAATTTTAGGTCAATCATAAATATATGTACATATGTATATAAGTTGTGAAAACATATGCAACTGATGGCGTTTCTTGTTGTTGCTTTTGTCTCCGTTGTTGTTCAAGTTTATTCAGTTTAATAATAATATTTAAACAGTTGTCTTTATGTGTGTGTGTGTGTTTTAATACGATTTTATGCGTTTTGCGAGCTTCGTTTTTCTTGTCAACTTTTGGTGTCTTACTTTTCATCAACTTTCTTTCTGTATATCTGTCTCTCTGTCTGTTGTTGAGAAAAGAAGTTGAGCGTTTAGCGAAATTTATGCTACAATTTCCAGTATTGTATTTCATAATCAATTCAGATCCGAGAACCTAAAGAAAGTCGATCACATTGATAATTTCATAATCCCCAATTTTTATTGTTCGCAAAGGTGGCCGGTGGGCTGGAGGGGCGGTCGCATTAGAATAGCCTAAAGGCTTTCACTTTCACATTAGTTCACTTTCGTTGAACGGTTTTGGCGAATGAACATCACAACATTGTTTGTTCTGTGCCCAAAGCTATTTTGATTCGCATGCAAATCGGATATTAAAAAATTCACGAAAAAAAAAACAAAACACTACCCGAAAATCTTTCATGTGAATCATTTCGTTTGAAAGCAAAAAAAAAAAAAAAAAAACAAAGTTATAAAGCGAATTATTTTTGTATGTTGTTTGTGTTTGAGGTTTTCGTGTGAACTCAAGCCGGTTGGGATTTGAACTTATTAATAAGCATCGTAAATTTCCATGAATCTTAGTCACCTTTCCCTTCATCTCCTTCTCTCTTTGTCTCTCTCTCTGTCACAGATCTAATCGATGACCAGCAGCAGCTATAAGCAACGCAGTAGCGACGAGGCCCTTGCCGAGCAGCTCAGTCTGCCGCGCAGAAGCCACGCAGGAGGAAGTGTTACGCCTATCTATCGTCAAATCTCTGGGGCCATGGCCACCTTACCGCGAAATGAACCACGCGACACTAGTGGAGTGGATCAACGTTTGCGCAGTGATTCTATGGCCACATCGAGAACATGCGTATATATTGGTGGAGCAGCGGCGACTTCGTCCCCTATGGCAAATGGAGGAAAAGCTGCTGCTGCCTCAGTTACATTGGATCGTCGTCAACCACAGCGCATGTCCTGGCTGAACATGCGTAGGGCCAAGGCTGATGCCGAATTGGCTGCCATCACACCATCGCCACAGACTACACGCAGTTGCATCTCCACAGTTTCCAGTGTGGTCGATAGCGGCGGTGGGAGGACCACTGCCACCTCGGGTCGCATTAGTTCTAGTGGAATTATCACACTCAGCGGCAGCAATAACACACTGAGCGAAATCCATGGTGGCTATCAGGATCATCACGACAACTTGCATGATCTGCACGATGGCACGATCTCCAAAAACTATTCAGTATCGGCTTCAGCCAATTCAACGCACAATATAACAACAGCAAGCAATGCCAAATTGCTGCCATCAGTCGAAGATGAAGCCAACAAACAGGTGAGAGTTCAAGATTGTTTTGTTTTTTATCTCTGAAACCGCTAAAATCTGAGTCATGGATTAAAATGGAATGCATGTCTGTTCCGATACCAGCATCTTGATTAGGTGTGAGAAACTATTCATCATATTGATTATACCTCAATTAATCTTATCTAGTCAGAAAGAGTTATAAATACATCAGTCATTAAAAAACAAAAATACCTTAAATGACTCATTGATTGTTATTATCAGCAGAACATATTATAAGTATTTTCGATAAATTTTTTAACTGAAGAATTTGTTCAAAGAATGCACTTTAATATTGCTGGCAGTGAACGATATATCTCGAGCTCTCTAGCTAATACATCCGAAAGATAGCTTCTCTGTGTTGAAATACCATTAAAATCATTGGAATTTATAATCAATGTTGTTCAATGATTGCATTAACAGCTCATTAACGGAAGAGTTTTTTTTAGGAAATACTCCATAAAAAACTTAATGACTGACTGACTGCGGGGAGATATAAAATCAAACAAATTGATCTATGAACTTTAAAATCTAGCGGTTAGTTAATCTAGTTAAAAACTCGTCTATCTATGGCCAATTTCGAAGGCAAAAACATTTAATTGGCTAGCTGTTATACCAGTTATTAAAAGTCTTGCTTCAAATCTATAAAATTAATCTACATTAATACATATAGACACATTTATACGTATAAGGCAAATAATGGGCACTTAATGTTTGCTTGAAATGAATGAATGAAGAATAATAAGTATTATCTCTTTTGGCTTTGTCAATCGGTTTGATCAATTGTTATGTCTTCTTGGTTTTTCGGGTTATGAATGGCGTTTTTGTCGTGCCGGTTTATCAATTACTCACACGAGTCAATTCTGTGTCTCAACACTTTTTCTTTCTTGAATGCGAGCGCGCGCGCGTTTCCATAATGTGTAAAAAATGCGCAATGAGTTCACGTTCTGTACGTGATATCCAAGTTTTCAGTTACTCAGCTCAGAATATGTGCATTTTTTGTCGTTTCCATGAACGAAATCGATCGATTGTCTAAGATTCATTGGATAGATAATACTATTTCGTGTGATATGGCAAGCGGAAACCCGAAATAAACAACCAACCAGTTTTCCATAGACTCTTAATCATTGTTTGTTTGTGTGTGTGTGTGTGTGTTTGAGCGCAAACGCGTTAATTTTCGCGCGTTTTGTTTGTTTTTCCTTATAGTTTTTGGTGTAGATTTAGATTACAAATCGCTATAGAGGCCAACGAAACGGGTTCAGGGCTTTGAGCACAGGCATCACATGGAATGAGGTGTGGGCAACCTTGATGACATCTCCTCCTCCTTCGCTAACGCTACTCCTAACAAAATGGGTTAGTTTAATGCGCTTTGTTTATAGGATTTTTTTCTTTCTTGTCCGCCACACATTGAAAAGATCGTAAAGAGACAACAACGACAACGACGACAATAATAAAAACTAGTTTCGGCATTAGCAAGCTGTTTTGTCTTTAATTTGGGTTAGTAAGGCATGGGCATGGCTGCTGACCCATTCATTGTCTACACAAAACACCCTGCCCAAAGGCATCATTGTTCCAATTGTTTGCGTTAATTGCTGCATTCGCATTTCAAATTTGCATTTACAATTTTGTCCCATTGCATCGAGAGAGTGCAAAGTGCAAGAACTGCCAACAACTAATTGCCTTCAATTAGATTAGCAAATTTATGGGAATTTGCATCAGTATAATATGAAATGTAAACAATTATCGTTCGAGAGACTAAATTCTAAAGCTTCTTGTTAAAATTGATTGACTTATAATCGCCGCGCAAATGTATGCTTCAAATTTTTTCTGCACACATTTGTTAAAAAGTGTAGTATATGCTTAAGGCGCATCAAGTTCTTTTCTTAAGTCTTTTGTTTTGTATGAAAAATGAAACTTTTCCTAATATTATAAAAAAAAATTAAAAACGACAAATTGTTTGTTTGGGTTAGTAAAAGTGAATCAATTAGTTAATTGTTATTTAACCCAGTTGGTGACCGGTGAGAGAAAAACATTCGACACGTTCCTAATTTTGACCCAAAAACCAAGTCTTTTGATATAAAAATCCAATTAGAGCTTATAATTCTAAAAATTTAAGAAAGTCCTACGCTTTGGAATTCATGCAAAAAGTTTCACAACATAAGTGAAAAGAACATAAACCCATAAACTCAATTCTATCATGGGGAAATTATACTTATTGACCTCAAATAACAGATGTTGAACCTCCGAAAATAAAAAATTAAAATTAAATGTAGAAAACTCTCCGTTTGCAAATTTGCCAATTTCCATTCAGATTGTCGCAAAGATGTTTATCATTTCATATTTCTGAATTTCGGTTTGCAAGAATTACAAAATGTTTTTTTTTGCTTTTGCATTGGTTTCCTCTTATCCGAGAGCTAAACATTTCAAGCAATTCAATAATTATACCAATACATATACATATGTATGTATGTATATGCATATGTATTTGTAGTAACAATATTTTGTAAATTTGCAATTTGCTTACCACAGTCCGTCAGACAGTCAACCGCCCGCCCCTTGGTTTGTTCGTCATTGTATGTGTGTGTGTGTTGCATATGTGGCAGCTAGCCAGTGTGGCATATACAAATATGTACATTGCTTATTCGTATGAATGTACTCTCGCCTCAGTTACTTCATCTCTTATGTTTCCAATTCGCTGATTAACAAGTTCAACAAAAAGCCGAAAACAAAACCAAAAAAATGTATCAAAAAAAAAAAAAAGAAATAACGAAAAATTGTGCAGCAGCAGATACTTTCAGTGCGAATTCGGCAGTGGCAAGTCGCACGTTTTGTGCGTTTAAACAATAACAACAACAACAGAAATAATAATAATAATGCTCGATGACGTCATTTGACAGAAACCGGCTTATAGGCTTTATAGCCAGCTCAGCCTTACAGCCAAGTTGTGGGAAGTAATACGATAATTGCCACACAATTATTAGAATTGCACATGACGGACCCAGTGAAAGTGCCATCGAAGAAATACAGAATATAGGCAAACTATATGTAGAGGAGAAGGAGGAGTGACATTAATTCATCAGTTGGCCAAGCGAAACCCAATCTGCCAGAGAGCTGCTCCTTTATACATATATATGTATATAGCTACACGGTACAATGCGCTACCGAGTTTTGGGTGTAACTGTAACTTGGGAGCAATGAGAGGAGGGGACAATTTGGCTAGTTAACGATATCACAGTTACTCCAGCTGCTGCTGCTGCATGGCTTCATGACTTCTCCTTTCACTTACTAGCTGATTAGAGTGCCCCATGCAGACGTAATGGAGATGGAAATGGCGATGGCGATGTCGATGTCGATGGAAAGACAAAGACAGACGGAAACAGAGAAGGCGTAAAGTTGTAAAACAATAGTCCAGTCCATGGTCCAGTGGCGGCTCGTCTCTGTGACAGTATGTAGTTTGTGGAGTAGCCAGCCAGCCAGCCAGTTAGTCAAAGAGATTGTCTTCAGGTCTTCCAACAAAAGGAATATCTCTCTTTTGTCCACACACACATTTTCACACTCCAATTTCATTTGAAATGAAATCCGAATTTTGCACAACAACGACATAAGAAATGAAAGAACATAGAAAAGTTTTTTCATTGTGAAATTTTTGTCATTAGCCTAGGCATTGTAAATAAATTCTTTGAAAGTAATGTTCATAGAAAATTCTATAGTAATTTTTATGGCCAACTATTTATGGGCCATCAGCACACAAAATTTTTTCTTTTTTTTTTTTTTTTGTCTGTGGGTTTTAATTGCCTTTACATTGGTGGTGGAGGGGTGAGCGCGCTCATTGGCTTTTACTTTTTGGATTTTGGCCACCTCGTTAACGTTAACTTGGCTTATTAACAATTCAAAGCACAAACAAACCACAAAAAAAACGAACTGGCATAGCCAAAATTTGATGAAAATATTAAGCAATTATTTATGCTAAATGCTTCGGTTTCAATTCTTGACGGCTTTTATTTTTTCATTTTTCAGGTATAATAATGCATATCAAATAACAAAACCATAAATTTCAATATTTCCGCTAACAAAGTGTAGCCAAATATAGTACCAATTGAATGCTACGAGAGAGGTGAAGCGCCCGAAGTTCTTTTTTTGGGGTACAGACGAAGTTTCTAAGCTCTACAATTATCGTTTGATCTAATTGAAATTTCATTCCCATTTCACCTATATTGTCAATACGTCAATATGCCCCATTCTTTGGGGCATAGGGTATATATAGCTTTGCTTTTTATAGCAAATGCGTAAGAAATAATATTTTTATTTTCTATTAACGCTTAATATTAATGTACTTAGTTTGCTTTTAGCTAGGTAACAGTGAGTGCAAATAATTATTTGCCAGCTAAAAGCAGATTCTCCCATGTGTCTTTCATTTTCTCTCTCTATCTATGCGTGTGTGTGTGTTTGTGCGCCAATTTCTTTTTGCTCCGACTTGCATGCTTACATAATAATTATGAAATTATAAGTGACTTCTTCTTCTTCATATATTCTTTCGGTTTATTCTTCGTTCGTTCGTTCTTTCTGCTTGTTCTTAGATTAGAACGTGTTAAAATGAAATTTAATTTAACTATGAGAAACTATGAGTTCTCTGGAGCCGAAGCCAACTGTCAAGACTAATAGACGGTTTTCTCTTTGTTACCCACTTCCTGCTGTGAGACATACAAGTTAATTATGTAAAGTTATATACAGATACATTCGATACATATGTCTCTATTCAAGACATGAGATGGGAACCTGTCCTGAGGGCAACCTCAGAGCACATATCTTTAGAACATTCAATTAGTTTTGTGTGGGCGCCCATCAACATTTTCAAACATACTTACATGTATAAGTATATAAACACATTTTGATTCGAATGTATGAATGTTGAAGACAGGGACAGATTCAGGGCCAAGATGACCTCAGGGGCCCCACAAAACGTAAAGGATTATGGATCAGGCGAAAACCTATATGAAATTATAACAGTTCGATTTCATCTATAACTATTTATTCAGACTTATCTACAGGATAGCAAGTACTTTCTACATAAATTAATATACCCTTCAACTAGTTAGAATGGGTATAAGCACAGGGTATGTAAACAGAAGGAACCACTGATGCCTGGCAGTAAATGATTTTATTGCAAGCACTGTTAATCGCCAAGCGTTTGCTGTTTTTGGTCTTTGAGTAAGCTAACTTAAAGCAGCCAGTGTGTGTGTGTTTCCATATAGAAAGCCATGGTTTGGAGCCGGCTCCGCAGACTCTGGCTCTGGCTCTGACTCCGACTGTGACTGTGACTGGGCCGCCCAGTCAGTCAGTCAGTTCTGCATTAATGAGAGAGCAGTTAGGTACACGCTCGTCCGCTCGCTCGTCGCACGCTTCGTGTGGTCGCCTCCTACCCAAAAAACACAAAACAAAAAATAAAATAAACCCCAACTTTTGTAGTCCCAGTGAGTGAGTGAGTGAGTGAGTGTGTGTTGGAATGAAAACTTGCCTGGCCCAGAAGAAAACTCAACTTGAGCAAGAGACAGATAGAGAGAGAGAGAGAAAGAGAGAGTGGGAGAGATATCCAAAACAGAGCACACACAAACACATGAGGTTACTTATTAATGAAAACTTGTTTTCGGTCTCCTCATTTCTCTCTAGATATATACTAATATATATATATATATATCTAGGTTTGTTTGTATATATCTTCATATTCGTGTGTACGATTTTCCAATCAAATTCGTCGTCTGCGCAGTCGCATGTCGGCGCTGCTTCGGTGATGAGTGCATCAGCGCAAAAAGGAAAATTGCTACACCCAGCATCAGCCTCAGCCGCAGCCTCATCTCCCCGAAACGGAATGGAATAGTGTGAAAAATAGATCGCGTGCCTCTGCAAACTGCAACCGATCGCAAATTGATTCTCTCGGCTTCTCTCTGCTCTGTGTGTGTAATTGAATAACTGAACTAACTAAAACTGATTCCAAAATTGGTGTCACTTTTCTCAGGATAACAACGAAAAAGAACCGAACAAATTAAAACAAAATCAACCAAAAGCAAAAACAAATCAGCACAAAAATAAAATATAATAAACAAAAATAAAATATATACAACAGACATTCAATAAGCGGCTCAGGGTTATGCCAATGAAGGTGTTTGCCAATTTCTGAATTGGTTATTTTTCTTTTTTTTCGTTATTGTTGTTGTTGTTTTTTTTTTTTTTTGTCACGTGATAACTTGTTCCACATATAAATAAAGAAATAAATATCAAAAACAAAAACAGCAAAATAAAATGATAAAAATTCAAAATGCTAAATGTCGAGGTTCCCGCTAAATAATTTGCATGAAATTCACAAAAGAAGAAGTTAATGGTTTTTTTTTTTTATTCGAAAATCCGATATACAAAAAAGTGAAACCAAAAATGCTTAACGAGAATCAATTTAAATTTTCAAAAAAATATCATGACAGTAAAATAAATCCTTCACCGAAAAAAAGAGTCAAATTAGATCTTACAAGTCAAAGCTGACACACAAAACATTTAATTGAAATATATATTAAATTTTACATCTGTAAATTCGTTTTGGTATAAATTGATTTTTGCTATAATATAGTCTATTTTCTTTTCACTAGCAAGAATATATCTATATTCTTCTTCTATGCTCTGAATCAATCAACTTTACATAGATCGTAAATAAATCGTTAAAATCAAATGCAAGAAAATGACAAATTTTTTTGTACATATAAACAATATAAAATCTGTCCAAAGATGGAAATACCAACAACTAAATATTTAGCCGATTATCTCTACGTAGTGCATGAAGATGTGCCCTTTCGATATTATCGCAAAGTAAGTTTGATCAATCGATTGTAATCAATCAAATATATAATACAATAAAACATAATAAGCTTATATCCGTTATATGAAGAGTTCAACTAAGAGAGATAGAGGGAGTGCCTGAGAAAGAGAGAGAGGGGGAGATAGACAAGTGACGTCATAATCGCACTTCACCACATAAAGCTGTATAGAATTATCCATAAAGTTATAACATTTTCATTTATCTACTTGATGTTAGTTTATACTTTAGTTCCAGGATAGTGACCTTACTTTCTCATCGAACTTACAACGATTTAAAATAGTAAAACCCCTAAGAAATATAAGTACGATAAAATTTTATCACACTACAGTTAGTATTAGTAAACAATTCCACAATGGAGCACTATGCTATTAGTGTATAGAGTATTTTGTATATTGTTAACCCTTTGAGGACAAGCGCCTATAGGTTTCCCTATTTCAATTGGGTGCTGAATAGGTTATTAAGAAAATGCGTGACTGAAACTGAGAAAGTGAGAGAGAGAGAGAAGTATGTTTGTGTCTTATTGTTAGTGATGTAATGAACTTAGTGACGTCTGTTCAAGATGCATTGAACCATTTTTGATCTCTGACTGTGGATAATCAACCACTTGATACTGATATTATCATGTGGCATGAAATGATATTATACGATTGAAATCGGTGGCATAGGTGTATCATGTGTGTGTGTGTGTGTGATGCTCCCAGCTACAACTACAATTGCCGCTTTAGCTCTTGTTTACATTTTCACTATGCGGTTTTCGCTTTATTAACTGCGTTTACTTGGGCGTCACATTATTGTTGAGCTGGTTGAATCGTCTTTTTGAGCTTTACTGTTTGCGCTCTCGTGAATGAATTTCACTTAATAGCCGTTCCAGTGGCAAGCAATTTTTGTTGCTTTTAGGTGCTGGCGTTAAATACTCTCTCTCCCTTTCTCTCTCTCGCGTTTTTAAGAAGACATGTTCCCCATTAAAAAATTTATTTTGAAAATTCAAAATTCTTCAACTTCGACCTCAAAGAATGTCACTTTTGCATGAATTTGAAAATGTTTACGTAGATTCGTAAAGTCCATTGTGAGGGTATTGCATCGTCGGTTTTGTGTAGGTTGATGCGTCTCTTTGAGCTTTGCTTCTTTTTTTATATATTTATTTTTTTTTTTTTTTTTGCTCGCGCATCTAATGGGCTTATGCTGTACAATTTCTATATAGTTTATATATTTTGCTTGCTTTTTGCTTTTTCGCAAACGACTTATTAGAGCCATGAACCAACCTCTCCTAACTCTCATAATGGCCACTTTCTTTTGTTGCTCATTGTGTGTGGTGATAAATAAACATCAGAACCAGATTAGAGCTCAACTTGAAGGAAATGGCATGAGCAAATGCCATGAAAGAGACAGAGAGCCACCAAAGAGGCAGAAGGGGACAGGTAGCGAGACATTATGAATCGTAAGACAAATAAACAGAAAGCAAAATTGTGTAATTAATGAAAATAAAGCAAAACGAAAGCAAAATGAATGAACGAAAGAAAAAAAATTATACAAGTTGAAAGCGGAAGTGGCGGAAATGACAATGTGTTTAGTAGGTGTATCTCTATTGTCTGTTTGTCCTCAGTCACAGCCGGCGGATGCGTTGCTGGCCACCAAAAAAAAAAAAAAGATACACAAAGTCAAATGACACTTTGCTTGCACTTGTCATCCTTCCCCATTGCCATGCCCAGGTCATACAAATATTTTTGTTTTCTTTCCCTTCGTTTTAGTTTACAGCGGCTTAACATATGTACATATAGCAAATATCTTCATATAGAGTTAGTTCATTCTAGTTCTAATTTCTTGTTGTTTTTACTTTCAGACGAAATGCTCTGTTTTTCGCGGTCTTGTGCTCTGCATTTGCCTGAATGTTAGCTATGCGAATGTTGTGCGCTTCCCCCGCGAATTGGATCGCTATGGGTTAGCCTATCTGCTGCCCTATGTAATACTGTTGTTTCTAGTCGGACTGCCTATGATACTGCTGGAGATATCGGTGGGACAGTTTTTGGGCCAGGGTGCGGCTCACACATGGCGCGCATCGCCCATATTCAAGGGTAAGTAAGAACAATTCAACAGGTGTTGCATACTTCTAGGCAGAGAGCGGAAAACACGAAATTGACTACAACATGTGCGTGCTGCTACATAAAAAGCTTAGTGCAGTGAAAGCTTTTGACAGGACGAAAAGCTGCTGCTGCACTTTGACATCGTCGTTGCTCTTATAATTCACAAGTTGCAATTCCGCAAGGCAATGCATTGCAATTTTCTGCAAAAAGCTATGCTGCTGCTGCACTTGTCGCCGTCATCATCGTCGTTATAATTCGCAAGTTGCAATTCCTAAAGACATTGTTTAAATATCAAGTCCTTTTGCCATGCTGTTGGGGTGGTCGAGCATTCCGCAGCAATGACGGTTGGACACATCCCGTCTATCCCACACACTATCTCTCTCTCTCGAATTGTGTCCCGTTGGTAGCAGCAGCAGAAAGCAGAAGTTACGATTAATAATTGCAAACTTTCGTCATCTCTCTGAAGGCAGAAAACAAATGCAGGAGTGTGCGTCCCATCCGGTGGGTGGATGGCGCCCGCAACTGCAATTGCCAAAGCACAAAGAGCCAAATCTCTAAATGAACAAAAACAACAACAACAAAAAGAAAGAAAATATGAAAAAAACCAACAGCAAAAACGCTATACAACATATATATGAAGAAAAACACAAAAAAAAAAAAACAAAAACATCACGAAACGTAAAATGATAAAAAAAAAAGAAGAGACAAAAGCAAAAAATATCAGACCAAAAGTATATCAATGCAAACCAAAAAAAAAAACAAACAAACAAACAAAAAACTTAAAAAAAAAAACACATAAAATACACTTTAAAAAAAATGAACTAACTTAAATGTGACCTAGTAGAAGATAATGATCATCATCGTGTTATCAGGACAACAACAAGAAAAAACAAAAAACAAAAAAAAATACAAAAAAACTCTGAAAAAATCTAAAAAAAATACTTAAAAAACAGCAAAATGCATTGGTGTGTGTGTCCCCGTTCGTGTAAATCACTTGGCGCGCCTAATCCCGCGCCCCCGGGCGGCGGCAGAAAACAGTGGACGGTTGATGGTGGTTCCTAGAGATGGATGCGGAATGAATGTTATATATGTAGATATATATACATATATATATATATAATAATGCGGTGGGTGGCGCTCTAACTGGTGACTCTCTAGTCGTGGTGGTGGTGGTCGTAGTCGTGCTAGTAGTGGTGGTGGTGTTGGTGTGGTGACAGTGGTAGTGGTGGTGGTGCTGATGGTCGTGTGGTGGTGGATGGTGTTGCAGAAAGGGTGAAGGAGATGCGACAACAGAAACCATTACCACACAACAACAACACCACACACACCTACACACACTCACACACATACACACACACACACACATACACACACACACAACATACACATACAAGAACAACAACAAACAACAACCAAAAACACCGAACTGAGGAGAACACAAACCTCTCGATACATATACATATATATATATATATAAATATATAAAAACATACATCACGCAAACCAAAACAAAAACCAAGCCAAACCATATACCCTGGATCCTGTCGATAGGGGCTCGAGCTGCGGGTGGTCCCGGTGCCGGCGCGTCTACCAAAAAATAACCATAGAGACGTTTAAGGCAAAAAATATTCTAAATGAAAACAAATACAAAAAGTATAAACCAAAAAAACAAACAAACAACAATTGTAACACGAGAAACCAAAACGAATTCTAAAAAATCGAGCAATATATATGATGAGCAAAAACAACAACAACTAACTAAAAAAAGAACAAAGGAAAACCAAAAACAACATAAAAGGCAAACAAAAAAAACGCAAGCAAAAACGATAACTGCAAATTACGACACAACACCTTCGAAAAAAAGACCTCAGTAAATAATACAACACGTTAAATGCGCTTTGGTTGGAGGAGGCTGCAATGGAATGTGTCAGATACCAGTCTGTCTGTATCGCCCCTTTTTTGCTACCTCCCCATCGCCACCCACCCATCAATTCTGCTGCTAAGCAAAAGGAACTCTCACTAGCCACACAATTACAACCACAACAACAATAGGTCCTCATTGTTTAGTCGTGGTCACTTACTTTCAAACGACTTTTATATCAACAGTCAACTGGATCCTCCTTCTTGCTTGAGGCCACACGCTCTCTCACTTGTTCTCTCTGTGTGATCGCTCTCTTTGACTACCTATCCCCATCTAACAAAGCCTTTCACTTTTATCATATCCACAATGTAATGCACTTGCCACTTGTCTGGTGTGAAGTCAAACTTAGTTTTTAGCACCAGTCATGAGCCGATCGTTTACCGAAGTGAGTTTGTGAGAGCGTTAGAAAGATGGCAATTTCCTTCATACGCAAACCGCCAATTCCTAGCATAAACCTTACCCCACTTAGTCGTACGCCTTGTCAGTCCCTAGGGATGCAAACGCCTGGGTGTTGCAGGGTCAGCACCTCTTACCAACTAACTAACTTTTCACAACAAAGAAAAGGTTATTCTTTGGTTATCTATTATAAAGATCTAACAAAGAAAAGATTATATATGAATATATATTTATTAAGGTTAAATCACAGGAAATAGACATAAAGCCATCAATTTCTTGAGAAGAAACAACTTAATGGCCTATAAATGTATTGAATACTGATGAAATGAACTTAAATTGGTTTAATATTCGAAAAAAAAAAACTCGTATCTTTTCAAGATGATATTGTTAGAGTCTTATTTACATAATGGCTGGCTACACTTAAGCGATCATAAAATGTAAAGAAAGAAAAAAACTTAACACTTTTCAATATTTTTTACAGGGGCCTGCATCATCAGTCGCTTCGCCTCGTGGGTGTCGGCCATTTGGGTGTCGTTGCAGGCAGTTCTTGCGATGGCCTACATTGGGATGTTTGCCTCGAACTCGCTGCCCTTTCGCGAATGCGTGGGCAATTTAAAGTTGAATGTGGTATGTAGATGTTGATGACTCTCCATTTTGAGACGAAACTTATTGTAAGTTGGATGAATCAATTCACTTATTCACACGTTTTTCTAATATCTACAGAATGGCTATACAGTGACGGCGAACAGTGGACAGGAGTGTCTCCAGCAAACATTTCTGACGCCATTCTGGCGAAATCCTTTGTACTTTGGTCTATTGGCAGCTGGCCTCATCGGCCTCTGGATTGTGGTAATGCTGTGGTAAGTGACAGCTTCCAAAAAAAGATTTTCAAGTATTTGAACAAGTATTTTTTCTTTAATTGATAGCACCCACAATGGAAAAATCCTGAGACGTAGCCTTTTCGTATATGGCTTGTCGGGCTTAATGTTGCTTTGTGCCCTCACAGGCTGGGAGGTACGCAACTCATTAACGCGTCACTACTTTCCCCAACTCTGGGCTTTTGATGGCTCCCTGCTGGCCGAAAGTAACATCTGGTTTAATGCCCTGATGCAAGTCTTATTCTCCGTGAATTGCGGTTTCGGCTCTTTGCCCATGTTAACCGGCAAATTTCTGTACAAGGGCGATGCTGTGAGAACCTCTGTGGTTTATCTCTGCTTTAATCTGCTGATCAATGCCATTGCTGTGACCCTGTTCATTGTACAGTTTGATCTCTTAGGGAGAGATGACATTCCAGTGATGGACGAACTAAAGCCACTGACTGCGATTTATGATCGAGCCATGTATGTTGTGAATAATGAGGATGGGGGCAGTTCGCTGATTCAGCATCTTGTGCCAGCTCTAATCTATGCGTTAATCATACTGTCGTCTCTGGTCTCAATCATTGTGGCTGTCTACACATCGACGAGACTGGTGCCACGACGTCCCAACTATGTGGTATGTCTGATTGCCCTGGTTGTGGCTGTTATATCGTTTGCGGCACCAAAATTCCTGATTGCTCGAGTCCTCGACTCGCGTTTGGTGGGCACAATGATTGTGACGGCTTTGGTTTTTGAGCTAATTGCCATCACTTGGATCTATGGGGCCAAGAATATCTACACGGATCTGGAATTCTCCATTGGACGACCCATTTTCAAGGGTTGGATGTGGTTGTGGGTCACCTGCCCGGCCATACTCACGGGCATTTTGGTTTGGTGGTGTGCCGATGATGACCAATTCGATTTGCTGGCCGAATATCTGCCTCGTTGGGCTCCCATATTGTTCGTACTGGCGGTTATTCTCATTATTGCGTGTGTGCAGATCTTCCGACAGGTGGAATATAATTTCTTTGGCATGATCTGTGAGGCCTCAAAGCCCGCAAAGGAATGGGGGCCGGCTGATCCCTTGGCTCGCCATTCCTGGAAGCAATGGCGTTCGGTATGCCAAGATACAGGAAGAAGGGATTTCACTCTTCGTCGTCGTGGCACACGGGATTACACACATTCCATTAAGAAGGGTCAATACTCCAGCGCCCAAAAGTATGCAACAAGCAATGGAGGTCAGACACAGCTGCAACAGCAGCAGCATCATCCACATCATATACATCATCAGACCCATTGGAAATCCTCAACGCCTGGCAATAGTTCACCCAATTACAGTGGCTCCATGTTTGGCGACTCGGCCATAGAGGAGGACATTAGCGTGGACAAATTTCCGGGCATCACGCAGCAGCATCATCAGCAGCATCATCAGCATCATCATCAGTATGTGCCATTCCAGGCCAGTGATGGCAAGCCGCCACCGCTCAGATATTCCCAGCGTCAACGCCAAACGGCTCAACCTCAGACCTTAACCCGTCTCCCGCCTCCGGCAGCAAGCAGTACCACAGTGGATAAGCAACATCGAGAAGTGGTTTATATAAGAAGACTCTCCGATGGAGGAAACGCCATTGGTGGCGCCAATCATGCCACTCGCATCGAAATTTCTCCATCAAATGAGTCCATTACCTATGGCAATGGCAATGTGAATGGAAAGGCCATACCACCTTCAGCCACCGCCATGTCTCGTAATCCTTTGGGTCGTTCCACTGGCTGTCTGGCCGGACCAGTGCATCCGCCACCGCCCAGTGTTCACATCAAACGCTCCGCCAGCTCTGTGGTCAATGTTAATTCGCACAAATTACCACCGCCCACCTCGGCGGCTGCCGGCGATCACATCTGCTGGCGTAAATTTAATGTTAATCCCGAGGAGTACTCCACAGAGCTGTGAAGAGCATTCACACACATTTAATAAGACTTGTTGCATCCAAAACAAAGAAAAACAAAAGAAAACAAAACGTATCTGTATTCAACACAAAAACAAAACAACCACTTTATCCATAAGCCACATGTTTACGAATCATGCCCATATATTATACCTATATGCAAAGTGTATCTTCTAGTTTCGATCTGTACATAGAATGAGTATAGGATAGATATAAATAGGACAACTAGGATCTGCAGACAATATAGATAGTATACATATATATATATATATATATGTATGTATTTTTGTGTAGTTTATTCATCTAGTTTGCTTTTTTTTTTAGTCATAAGTCCTCGAGAATCGAGAGAATTCCGTTGTCATCTGGAAATCTAATCTGGCCTACTTACCTACTATATAAATTTACGACTTTGAAATGTATCGAATTTTTTTTTTTTTTTTTTTTTGTATGCCTGTGGATGGAAGATGTGTGCGTTAGTGGATGAGGAGAGTATCTGAGTGCCTGCAAATGATTATAAATATAAGAATAATGTAGAACAAAAAAAAAACAACAGCAACAATTTACACTTTAGTTTGACATTGTCCGTAGGGAAAACATTGTAAACTAAATGAATACCACAACGATTACGAAAACGATCCAATGGAATAAATATAGTATCGATTAGTAAATTATAATTCCCCTGTGTTTTCTTTAAAAATCAAGTACACTGAGATGGTTTGAAGAAAGATTGACATTATCTGTGAAATGAATGAAAGCTACGAAAGCTAATGACTCAACCATTTCATAACAAATGTGGCGCATAGGCAACTTCAAATATTTCAAGGGATAAAGAATGCACATTACTGATGCATTTTTTTAGGCTCTAGACTGTCGAGTCCTTTCACTGGTGATGGATATTTGAAACAAAAACAAAAAGGATCCTGCGGAAGGATGCTTCTCTCTCTCTCTCTCTGGTTTTCTCTGGTTTGAAATCAAGTTAATTTGGCCCAACCCATATGATGCAACCGTTTATTAATGTTGCCAAAGATTAAAACTAAGTTAAGAAATAAATTTTATTTTAATGAAATAACCAGAATTTTGTTTAACATTCATGTCAAACATGTGGCGACACATTTACAAATATATAGATACTGATCCCATATACATATGTAGGTACATATGTGTATGTAGCTCAGCTTCCTATGCAGATAGAATATATATCTATATCGATTCTTTCTAATAACTACGTTGAGCTCAACGCAGATTTTAATCTTTTATATTTATTTATTTTTTGGTTAATTGTTGCACGATTTTTGTGCTATAAATTAAACAACAAATTGTGCAAATTTGTTTGGATCAGACAGACGTCAGCAAGTTTTTAAAACAAGTGAACTTTCTGTTTTCTATATGGCAACTAGAAAATTAATTTGCAAAAACATCATAAAACCAAAAAAAAAAAAAAAAAAACAAGTAGATCAAGTTGAAAGCGACGGAATTTCAACAAAAAACTACATGAAAGAAACAACAGAAATGAAACTAATTATAAGGCAAACATATAAGAAACAAGAACAGCGACAATATAAATTTAGATGTGTTCTTGAAAGGAGATTAACAGTTACGCAAAAAGGGGTTCTGGATTAGGTGGATATTAGATAATAATAATAATAATAATGATTCGCTTTCAATTTCCAATTTCGATTTCGGTTTCAGTTTTAGACTGACAGAGAGACCTGTTTCGGTGGCCTTGAAATCCCGGGCACATATCGAATCGAATGCATTAACAAAGCGTGTGATGTGTGTGTCTGAACTTTTAATAGTGCCCATAAAATAAATAGTTTGATTCAAACAAGTAGCTAATGATAATGATGAAGAAGATGTCGATGTCGATGATGATGATGAAGAAGAAGAAGAAGTGCATTGAGAGAATTCACATTCACATGGCTCTTAAGATCATTAATGCTAATACCGAAATGCTAATCGATGCTCAACGATGGTACGTGTGTATAAAAGATATGAACAGTGGCATAGCCAGAATTTTATCCAGTGGGGATGCATAGAGAGAAATTAAACTTGTTATGTTCTAATCGCGCTCTCTCTCTCTCTCTCTCTCTCTCGTTGTTAATGGTATTCTGGTTAGGAAACTAAAGTTTTAAGATGTTCTTGTTCACATACTTTCAGGTCTCAAGATATTTTGGTACAGTTGACGCAGAGAAGTTTAGTTAACTATTCGGCCATTTGGTTGCTACGTCCATGTGCAACTAAATATGTATGTAGCTCTAACTATAAAGTTGACCGCTCTGTTTCCTCTGTTTTGCATAACCACCAAAAGACCACAGAAAATAGCAATAACTTCTAGGCAAAGGAGGAGGGGAATTTGGCTGAAGGCAGGCGATGAGGTAGGAGAGCTTGTATTTCCAGCTGACGTATTTGTTGACTGATGAATTTTATACAAATTTGATACACTCGAGGTGAACTTGATTTCAATTTGGTGTTGTTGTCGTTGTTGTATCTTTATCTATCTTCTGTTTCGTCTTCTTGAGGTTAGAGACGCGTAGAAGGCATCTACCTAACTATGTCTAAAAAAAAAAATCAAATATATCCATGCCAGAAGCAGATCTACAAGTTTTGTTCGCAACTTTTATACTACAAAGAAAAAAAAATTCAAATTAAAGCTAATAAATACTTAGGCGCTGTTTGTGTGTTGTTGTATGTTAGCTTAAAGACAAAAAAAAAAAATAAAATAAAATTATATATATATATATTTTGTTTTTTAAACTTTATCTTAAATTTATTTTAATTTGAACAGAAAAGCTGAAAACTTGCCTAACTAACCTTCAAATAGTTGAAGATGCTCAAACCGAGGGGGGTAACGGTGGCGGCGGAATGGGGGGTAGCTCTTAAATAGATTGAGATTGACGTCTTAAGTTGCATAATCCAATTATAATGGCGTTAAATGCATGAAATGTGATGGCAAATCGAAATTGATTTCATATTGGCCAGGATGGTGATTTTTGCTACTATCATTTGCCATAGCATACTCTTAGGAGTCATGATCATGATCATGACAATGATGAAGGTAATGAACTTGTTGCCTGCTTGTTTAACACCATCAAGACAAAGACATGCGGAAGCTGCTGGATGTCTGATATGAATGGGTTTTAGATAGGATGGATGTGTGATCATGAACCACACGACGAAATGGCCAACAAATCAAACAGAAACGCCTCAAAAAACATAACCAAATTAATTGCTGACAGTTATTATTTATCACTGTAGTTCTGAGATGCGCTTTGATGGTATAGCCGTGCAGAAAAGTGTTAGATTCCACACTAACACACGTTTATTTGGCGCTTGATGGTGAGTCCAAATCAGCAGTTAGCATTCAAGATCTCATTAAGTCCAGCTTTACTTTTGTGTTGTTGTACAAAAGAAACCCGAAAGCAGTAGACATCCATAAACATTATACGATTCTTTATGATGGTGATATTGGCTTTAACATGCGTATTCTAATACGGCAAGCGGTTACTTAAACAGACTTGTTAATACCCTTTCTTATAAATGGAAATCAACTCAAGAGGTGAATGAGTGGCGGAAGTTAGAAATGGAAAGAACTTGGCTCTTTAAAGCGAAGCATTAATGAAATATGTAATGAAATTTTGGAAGATTCTACGGATAAAGAAAAATCCACGAAGCAAAACAAAGTTTAAAGTCAAGCCATATGAAAAGTTAACAATGAATTAACAATCTATTGCATACATTACATAAAGGACAAAGTTTAAAAACCCGTCGAGGAGACAAAGTAAAATTGAGCCAAAAATAAAAAGTGAAGAATTTTTAGTTCTCTTTACTTAATACAATTTTATTCAATTTCTATTCAAATTAACCTAAGATCATGTATTATAGATTTTCGTTTAACCCTTTTTACTCCAACTGGCAACTGAAAGATACATATACATTATAATAAACGGAAAAAAAAAAATTTGCATGTTTGACTTTTAAATAAATGTATTTTTGGGCTGGCAGAATACCAAATGTCGTCAATGACTGCCTACAAGACATAAGTAAATGGCTATATATTATATATACAGATAATATGTATGTGTGTCCGAACCAGTTAGATTTAAAAATTGAATATGAACAACAAAAAAGGCGACAAATAACCAGTTTGATTTGAAATTAATTTTCGATTTTTATACAGATAGAATTTATATGCCTCCTCTTGAACTTCATATCCAAATACAATATTTTATTTCTAATTTGTTTTAAACTTTTGTTTTGTCTCTTCGTTAACAGCCTTGCCTTGCCTTGGCTGGCTAAATAACGACGCGTGTGAGCCAAGTTGCTCTAATTTTGCCACTCAAATATATAAAATGAAAAAGAGAAAAAAAAAAACAACAAATGTATGTATAGGTATATATTTCATTAAGTTTCGTTTTCATTATCGTTTTTTTTTTTTGGTTAAGTGGGCTAATTTACAAGTCGGCTTGAAGCAGAGGTGAAGTGCACTCTCGCATGGCCATTAATCAAAGTTTATAAGATCAGGCTGAGAGTCCGAGATGTACACCTTCCGTTTTGACCCAACATGGAGTGCTCTTGTGCTCTTGAAACTAAAGTGTTTTGTTTTGCTTTCGAGGGTATTTATTTTAAATAATTAGCTCAATTTCGTTCTTGATCTCTAGCTGCTGGTAGGCTTAATAGATCTGACATGGGCAAACAAAATTCTTCCCCAATTTGATTTATGTATGTAAATTCCGACTGTTCGACTATCTGACTATCCGTTCGGTTGGTTGTAAAATTCTTTGTAAAATGACAAGACCAGAAACTTTCGCTTTAAAAGGCCAAACGAGTTTATTAAACTTTCAAGGGTCACACAACACGTAGAGCTCAGAGCTATTACATAACATTGGCTGGCTCCCCTTCCCTTTCCATTCCTTCCCTTCCCCACACTCACACACACACACATACAAGCAAACACACACTGAATTCTGGGTAAACCAGTCTATTTCTCTTTCTGTCTCTCTTTTACATTGTCCCAGTCCCCAAATGATAATAATGCTGTGACCCTCAAATCGAAAAAAATTTGCTTGCTCGGACGCCTCGACCAGCCAGCCAATCTGGCTACAAGGATTCCAATGGCAATGGCCTGCAATTGCCGGCCGTAAATTGCCCCAATCGAAACTGGTTGTTGGATTGGACCATTCGCCTGTGGTTGACTGGCTCTGGCACTGCCTCACACAGTGTGTCCTTGATAAGGCTTATTAATATATATCGTTTCGTTCGTTCGAATTTGAGATGGGGGAAAAACACGTTTCATGGATCACCTTTAAAAGTTTTTGTTGTTGGCTGCTTGATATTTTCTTGAGATTTTTGATTTTGCCGAAATTGAGACAGTGTTCAGGTTTTTATTTTACGCAAATTTCACAGATATTATTATTATTTTTGTATGGAATTTAAAATGCAATTAATTCCTTCTATTTAATATTGGCATTTCGCAGAATGCCGTTATTATGTACACACGTACACATATCAAATTTGTTGAAATTTGCTTGGCAATTAATAAGCCATAAAATGAACTACGAGATTTTTGGTTAACTTTGTTTGTCTGTTTTATAATATCTCTATAAACGTTTAAACATATATTTAAAATGACAATTAGGTAACTTGTTCTTAAATTGAATTCAGCTCTTTTAATTAATGCAGAGCGCCAATTTAGACAATTTAGTAAAAGTAATTAAATGTTTGCACTTACATTGAATCATGATGAACAGTTTGCCCAAGATGTTGTTTGCTAAAAAGAGACAGAAACAAAATTTAGGTTCATATAAAAGAGATTTTTTTTTTATCAATTTGTTCAAAATCTTGTTGTTTACAGAATAACAAATGCCATGGCCAGCAGGAAGAATTCAAGAAACATATGTCTGTAATATAGATTCCAACTAGAAGCTTCTTCTTGTATTTCCATAAACTTCCTATAATCGAGAGCCCAAATAGAGTTGAAATTCCGAACTAGTTAGTCTGGTTACCACATACATACATATATTTACATAAATCTAAAACTCAATCTAAAACAGCTCGACAAGAGTAACAACAAAAGGTGGAAAAGTAGTCGATGATTCGACGCTAAAGACACAGACAAATGCCTTATTCTCTATGTGGCTATGTATCTATGTTTGTCTAAAGGATTAATTTGCATAAATCATAAGCACAATTAACAATGTCCAAAAAGCGAAAAGAAAAAAAATTCAGAAATAAATATATTTATGTATTTTTGTGTGGCTTTATTCTTTTGCTGCTGACGCAGGTGACGTGACATTTGACTTCAAAAGACAACAAATTTATTTTAGTGGTTGGAGGTTTTTTTGATACCCTAACTAAAAAGCATAGGCAACTGACAACAAACTGAAAACTTGAACTTGAGCTTGATTGTAGCTTCCACAGTATAAGTTGGTAATGAACTTATATAATGAAGGGTGTTTTAAGGTTTGTGTTATCTAATCATAGTTTTTACTTTGCAGTGGTTTTCTTGTATTTTTATTTTATTTATAAATTTTAAGTTTCAGTATAGTTAGATCCGCAAAATTTAAATATACGCACATTTCTGGGTTGGGTTTTTGTGTTCTTCTTGTTGTTGCTATCGGAGAGAACCGGAGTTGATGGACGATAGGTTGGCGGGAAGGCAAGGCGAGGGCAAAAAGGAGAGCTTATAAATATTCAGCAAGAGTCTTTGAATGGGATGGAAGATTTGGAGTTTGATTTCAATTTTAATGGTTTGTGCGTGGAAATATTTAATTAGAGGATGGATAAGATAGTAACATTAACAGCTCTGGCAAATCTTCAGGTAGCTGTGACCTCTCTCTCTCTTTGAAAAGGAATATGAAAGATGACAAGTTCTAGTAGATATATATGCCATTGTTATAGAATTTCCTTAAGATTTGTTTTATCTGTCTGTTGAAATCATTTCCGTGGCAGAAAAACAAAAACACGTAGACAAAAGATTTCGGAATTGGAATGCCAAAATGATTCGTTTGAATTCTGAAAATGGAATGGAAAAATTAAAACATAATCATGTTTTTTATTTTTTTTATTATAGATATTGGTTAGCATTCAGTTGATAGATATTCTGGTTATACCGGGGACCGAGATTCTTCTTCTTTTCTATTTTCGTTTTTTTTTTTTTTTCTCCACCTGTCTGTCATCTCCTCTGCCTCCGCCGCCGCCGCCGCCGCCCCATGTCATGGACATCGAGTGTGCGTTAATTTGACAAGCCAGTTTCTCAATTAATTTTAATCAATTTTATGCTCATCCAACTCCCCATGTCTCGTTCCTTTTCCCTCCCGCCAACACCACGGTACTGCATCACCCTTTCCCCCGCCTCACTGTCCTTCGTCAAAGACGATAAACGTTTTTTATAGTATTTTAATTTTTTGATTTTTTCTTCTTTTTGCATTTTTACTTTAATGAAGAATTAAATAATCGCATGTTGTAATCTTTCGATGATGCGACAGAAAAGCATCCTTTTCCTATAGCCAAAAATTTGCTTATTTGTTTCTTTGTTTTGACAAACAAAAAACAATTCCCCCACAATGACAAATTTGTTTGAAATGTCAACAGACGGCGACAAGTGTCATTGTCTCCTCCATCACCAACCACCATCAAAAAAACGATGATGATAGCTCAAAGCAGTTTATGACCCGAATTTGTCAATTTTTCCCCCCCGCCATCAATTGGAAATTTGTATACTCTTTTACTTTAATGATGAATTTTTTCTTCACTTTGGTAATGTTCTATGGTCTAATCTTTGATTTGACTAGAAATATTTAAAACAAACTCAAGCAAGCGATTATTTGGAGTATTTTTATTAAAAATTTTAAAAATTTCAATTGTAGCATTTTCATCCAACTTTTTATCTAGATAACTTCTTGAGGATGTCAAGCTAAAAGACGTTTGCAAAATATTTACATATGTTTGTATAGAACATTTGTTGATCTTGAGTTTATGTGCAAAGGAAATGTACTCGTTGTGCCAGGGTATTTTTTTTGTTTTAAATAAATTGTGCAATAAAAAAGAACAATTATTGGTTGACGGTCACTTAAGAAACAAAAAAGTCTTTTTGTTGTTTTGGGTGAGACTTCCTTCCTTTATTGTTTAAGTCGGAGTTGAAGTTGAACTAAAGTCAAAGTGCCAACACTCCAACTAGTTTTACAATTAGTACTTAACTAGTTTTATAATTATTTCATTAATGACTGCAAAGGAACACATGCTTTAAACAAGAGTTCAAAGCCATGAGCTAAATATTTCAAATGTTTTGAGTGGTTTCTTTTTTTTTTTCTTGATTTCTGTTTTGTTTAGCAAATAGAAATTTCAAACTAAAGTTTGAATATTTTCAATACCATATTCAGTGTGATATTCATTTGTGAGTGGGTGATTATTGCTGATTATTAGTATCATATTTTGCTGCTGCTTTTTAAGGGTAAGCACACACATGTTAAGAATATATCGATATTCTGGCGTGACTATCAAAAAAAAAAAAAAATAAATATTAATAAATTCAACTGCATTTGACAAGAAATGACAAACACAACACACACAATGTTGAAACGAGTTTTCAGCTGCCTGGCTGCTTGCACATTGCAGCTTCTTCATTTTCAATTTTCAACCACATAATAGGTGTTTGCATGGGCGATCTCGGCAATCGTGTGCGTTTAAAGGTCATTCGGCTATGGGTGTCTACTAATTTGTGACGATGACGATAAGATGAGATGAGATGGATGATGAGCAAACTAAAGGGGGGCGATCTGAGGTGGTTGGTGGTTAGTTTTGTGCCTACCTTAACATTCAACTCCCAAAATGATGCTCAACATGATGATGATGTGACCCAGGCTTACGCACTTTAAAAACGGCCAACCGGTTCATGTTCATCATCTTTATTTTATGTTGAAAAAATAACAACAGCAAAAACAAAACTGCATTCAATTTCAGTGTACCCGAAAAACCAAAAAAAAAAATAATAATCTTTTGCCACCTGTCTTAATGTAATTGCCATGAGGTAATCGTCAGTCAATTGGCATTTCTTTGCTCGTCCAAGTCATTCATCTACGCATCGCATCGCATCTATTTGCCTTGATGGGCACTATTGAAAGCCTTGACTACTTATTGAAGAAATTATTGCTTGTTTTTTCCTCCTAACCCTAAGGTCCAAATCCAAATCTTATTTCAAAATTAGTTAGCTGCTGCATGACCAAATATTTAACACCCCGAGAGAAGAAGCCTCAAAGTCTCTGCTCAATTCACGTTTGTTTTTTTTTTGCATAGTTCGTATGCCTAAAGCTGAGCAATAAAACTAGCTAAATAGAAATACCAATAGCATAGGCAAAAATAAAAAATAAAATAAAGAGCAAAAGTTTTCTACTAACTAACAAAAGTTACTGACACCGATTTACCCTCTAACAATTAACAATATAATCTGATAATGAAACCCTTCTCCTGACAGACAAGTATCTAAATCGTTATGTATTTCTGAAATCGATATCATCTCGTGATATTTTTCAGAGGATTCTGCAAGAAGTAAAAAAATATCTATCTATCCTTAGTTCTCTGCAGTGGCCAGCTTTTTAATTTTCTAAAATGGCCAAGTTGAATATGAATTGAAACCTAAAATTGGACTTCACTTACAAGCATTTTAAGGATTTAAACACAATTGAATATACTAAGGGGTCAAATTTACTTAAACCTTACTTCTTGATCATTTCTTATCAATGTGAAAACAATCCATCGGAAAAATATAAACCTAAGGCTCAACGTAATTATGTTTTGAGGGGATTTTTGTTTTGTGTTTTAGTTACATATGTTTCATGTTATGCGGTTGTGTTGAGGGGCAGAGATCAAAAAGCAAAAACAATGATTATCAAGAGCAGCAGCAAGTGAATCTCAATCTGAATATCAAACTCAATCACAAAATTTCAGACTGGTTGGTCAGCCTGCCAACAGTCATACGTTGTCGTCGACGACGATGTCGACAGAGAGGTGGCAGCGGCAGCATCTTCATCTCGTCGCCCAAAAAACACAGAAAGCAACAACAACAAAAGCATCACCTGAAACAGCAACAGCAGCCGCAAAAAAAAAAGCGGCTTTCGGCCAAGTCCAAGCCGAGTCCAAGTAGCTAACAGCTGTCGCCCAAAAGTTGCCAAGTTGCCGCAAAGTCTCTGCCGCTGTCGCTGTCATCGTCGGCAGATGGTCCGAGAGGTAGTATATATAGAAAATCTACAAGTTTTGATGCTTTAGTTGGTATCCCACACTCGACCTAGAAGTTTAAATAAACCAACCAACAAAAGTTTGGGCATCGATCAAATTCAATTTGACCATTGAATTTTGATACGATCGGTCGATTAAAACGTCGCGAAAGGATTACACCAAGGATTATATACGTTACTAGATAAAAGATCAGGATTAATTTCAGCAAACAGCAAATAAACAATTCCTTCTCTTCAACAAAAGTGCTCAAAATGGTAAACAAAAAATAAAACCGAAAGTGCCTAAAATGAAAAGTGTCAACAAAAGTGTTGCCAAAAAAAATTGCTCCACAATTAATTTTTTTCACAAAACAAATTTCCTTTGGTTATTTTTTTTTTGCTAAACTTTTTTTTTAAAAACCTTTTTTTTTCTTTTTGGTTTTGGTTTAAACAATCTCTAAATGGCCGCAGTTTGCTGGACTAACTGCTAGATTGCCCAGTGACATTTAGACCGCAAATAGTTTTGGTCTCGTTGTTTAAGTTGTGCAAGTGCAAATAGGCAGAGAGAGATAGAGAGAGAGAGAGAGAGAGAGAGAGGCTAGCAAACGAGTGCAAGTTGATCATATTACGCATACGCCATGAGCGCCCACACGCTCAACGAAACGGATCGAAGCCGCATCTGCATTGAGCATCTTATACCCCTACCTCCTATCCTCCGCGTCACACAGCACCATCTTTGCCATTTTTTGCATATCTGCATATTAAGTCATTTCTTGCTCTTGGGCTGCTGTTTCTATGTCAGTAATAAGATTTGTCTGATGAGATGCAGATGCAGATGCATAAGAAGATGAAACTTGTTTGCCCGCTGTCCGTACTCCTCGAGAGCTTGAGGTGGATGGTTGGGGGCACTTGACATTTTGTATTATTAGCAGTAAATGCTGCGCAATGACCATGCAAAATCGCATTTTATTCTGAAAGAAAAAAACATATATGCGCCAAGTTTGTCGCCTAAGTCTTTTGTTTTGTACTTAGAACAAAAAATCAATCTCTCTCTCATGCTTGTTTCCCAAGTTATTTGTTTCGTTCTTGGAACACAAGCACCAACTAAAACAAGAGATCAATTTTTCCTGCACTATAAAACACCATGGGAAACACGAAAATTCAAAGTCATCCAAATTTGCTTCCGCTCAGGAAAAAACTCACGAAATTTTTCGTGACATCAAGTCACATTTATGAATACTTTTTCTGTTTGTTGGTTGCACGAATAAAACAGAAATGACAAAACCATAAATTTGCCATAAAATTGACTTAATAATAGTTTAATAGTTGTGTGGGACTAGGATATAAAAATGGAGGAAAAAACTAATTCGTTTTACCAAACATAGAGATAATTATTAATATACTAAGAGTCTGATTTTTGTCTAGTGGTTTCCAATGCAAAAAAAGGGGAAAAGAAAAATAAATAATCTAAAATCTGACACGCCCAGGCATAAAATCATTAAAGACATTATTAGATTTAGGTATACAATTTACATTTGTTTGATTCATTTAATTATCTCTAATAATATGTGTCTTGACCTAAATGAGCGATCGTCATTGAATCTTCATCCGATGCGAATGCAAGGCCTCATTTGCTCTTCGATTCGGTGTGAAACAGATTAATTAGCCATACATTAGCATAATGGCTGCTGATCTCAAGATCAAGAGGGCCTCTTGGGTGTAAGGTCTTTCTGCTCCATATACATACATACATACATATACATATTCAAGCAAACATACTAAAACATACTACGCTGCGCTATAAATCGTTTTAAGCCACACAACTAAAGACTAATAACTTAGCTATTCAAATTTTTGTTTGCGGAACTCGATACTACCGAAAACAAAAAATCCTTTCACTTTCGCAACACTAAATTAAATTGCTGGCAAAACGACGATTAAAAAAAAGCAGCCACTGACCGAAGACCAGAATTTCGAATATAGAATATCGATCTTCCTAAAGATCATCATCCCTCACCATTGTTTTAGCAACCAAAATTTCGAGTTCTCAAACAAGTTAGATCATTGAAAAATGTTCATGTTCATTAACATAAATTATAGTATATCATTTCAATTTACATACAAAAGTTGATTGAAATTAGCAAAAATTTCAGACAGAACCCCTAAACAAAAAACGCACACACACACGCACACATCATCTGTTTGTGTGGGTATGCTATAATCAAACAAATTTTGTTATAAATGGCACCAGAGGCGTTTTTACGACTGCCAAATGATAATTCGTTAGTGCGTATGCTAATTTTAAGACAACGACAAAGACTTCTCTCTTAAATTTTTCTCACTTTTGACTTGAGCTGATTATTATATAATATTATGGATAGGAAGGTGGAGGTATGTATATGCTATGCTGGATAGAACTAGTCAAGCAGAGTTTTGCCCATAGCCGGTTTCTTGCATAATCTTCTATTTTTATCATAAATTAATAAACGAAAGATTTCCAAAAAAAGAAGAAAAAAAATTCTGTTGGCCAGCTAATTAATTGCGCTTAACCATTTAGCCAATTGACCAATCGAGCGCGACCACTTTCATTGACGTTGACAGGCGAGTGAGTGAGGTGACTTGACCTTGCCGAAATCAAAAAATAATGAAAATGCAAATCCAAATGCAAATGATAAAAGATCAACGGATGATAAAAAGATACAATTTTTCGTTGACAAGCTCACAACGGAAGACATAAATCTCCCTACATATATGTATGAATGAAGTCGAGCTTCCTTTTTTTTTTGTCGCTTAATTCGTTGACCGAAGCAGGTTATTTATGATAGGTTGTCTTCAGATTGGTCTTGTATCTGCGATATGTTTTAATCAGAGCCCGTGGGTAAAATCAGCAAGCAACGAAAATTTTAACCTACAACTCTCCAGCCGTGACCTAGACATGCTGTCAAAGTTGAATGCCTTCTGAAACCCAAATGCGTCGTGGTGTTTTAACATTTTCAAGCAAACTATACAATAGAGTTTTATGGACTGGCTGATTGGCAGTTGACAGTGTTTTTGAGGATGCTCTTTAACTAAAGCATCGAACGGAGCGTGAAAATGTGATTAGCATTAGCTGATAATTCAATCAGGCAATTACCGCGAACGGCTTAGAGACCTCCTTCTCTTCCTAATCTTGGCTAATTTTAAACGTCTCTCTTTTGCATTCGTTCTTTTCTTTCACAGAGAAGTGCACTTTTTGTCTTGGCGCTTTGCGTTGTGGCCGTTGCCACCGCAGCTGGCGATAATCATGAGGTAAGCATTCGTTTAGTTATTCTTCTAGTAACCGGTAACTTGGGATCTCTACAACTATGAAATGTTATTGTTCGTTTTAGCGCAAGGTTCGCGCAGCTGACGGCTATTTCTACCCGACACCTAAGGTGCCGTTTGATTTGCCCAAGCCGACCACTCGTCCTCCTACAACCAGGCCTCCAGTTACATACCTACCACCCACCAACAAGCCAAATACTCCAGCGACAACTCGTCGTCCACCACCACCACCGCCACCACCAACACGACCAGTTACTCGCGCACCCACGCGTCCACCAACAACTTACTTGCCCCCAGTGACAACTCGTCGTCCTCCACCACCACCACCACCACCAACAAAAATTGTGACCACTCGTCCACCCCCACCACGTACTCCAGCTCCAACTTACTTGCCACCAGTGACTACTACTCGTCGTCCACCACCACCACCAACAAAAATTGTGACCACTCCGAGACCTACCACTCGTCCACCCCCACCACCAACAAAAATTGTGACCACTCCGAGACCTACTACTCGTCCACCTCCACCACGTACTCCAGCACCAACATACCTGCCACCCACCAATCGCCCAAATCCTCCAGTTACAACCACGATTCGTACCACCAGGGCTACTATTCCAACGACTCGTAGACCAACTCCCCCCAGTGACTCGTCCACCCCCACCACGTACTCCAGCATCAACTTACTTGCCACCAGTGACTCGTCCACCAACTCGTCCACCAACAACTCGTCCACCAACAACCCGTCCACCAACAACTCGTCCACCACCACCACCGACTCAACGTTCTAGCACACCAGCTCCAACATACCTGCCACCTACCAACAAGCCAAACACTCCAGCGACAACTCGTCGTCCACCACCACCACCACCAACACGGCCAGTTACTCGTCCACCAACAACTTACTTGCCCCCAGTGACGACTCGTCGTCCTCCACCACCACCACCACCACCAACAAAAATTGTGACCACTCGTCCACCCCCACCACGTACTCCAGCTCCAACTTACTTGCCACCAGTGACTACTACTCGTCGTCCACCACCACCACCAACTAAAATTGTGACCACTCCCAGACCAACTACTCGTCCACCCCCACCACCAACAAAAATTGTGACCACCCCGAGACCCACTACTCGTCCACCTCCACCACGTACTCCAGCACCAACATACCTGCCACCCACCAATCGCCCAAATCCTCCTGTTACAACCACGATTCGTACCACCAGGGCTACTATTCCAACGACTCGTAGACCAACTCCCCCAGTGACTCGTCCACCCCCACCACGTACTCCAGCCTCAACTTACTTGCCACCAGTGACTCGTCCACCAACTCGTCCACCAACAACTCGTCCACCAACAACCCGTCCACCAACAACCCGTCCACCACCACCACCGACTCAACGTTCTAGCACACCAGCTCCAACATACCTGCCACCTACCAACAAGCCAAACACTCCAGCGACAACTCGTCGTCCTCCACCACCACCACCAACACGACCAGTTACTCGCCCACCCACCCGTCCACCAACCACTTACTTGCCACCAGTGACTACTCGTCCAACCCCACCAAGAATTGTGACCACTACTCCTAGACCCACTACTCGTCCACCCACTGTACGGACTCCACCCCCCAACTTACTTGCCACCAGTGACTACTACTCGTCGTCCACCCCCACCACCAACAAAAATTGTGACCACTCCAAGACCAACCACCCGTCCACCCCCACCACGTACTCCAGCTCCAACATACCTGCCACCCACCAATCGCCCAAATCCTCCAGTTACAACCACGATTCGTACCACAAGGGCCACTATTCCAACGACTCGTAGACCAACTCCCCCAGTGACTCGTCCACCCCCACCACGTACTCCAGCCTCAACTTACTTGCCACCAGTGACTCGTCCACCAACCCGTCCACCAACAACTCGTCCACCAACTCGTCCACCACCACCACGTACAACCAGACCACCTATCCCATCAACATATCTGCCTCCCGTAGTTCGTACAACTCGCCCACCTCCTCCGCCAGTAACCCGTACTCAACCCCCTGTAACTCGCAGACCCCCCGTGCCACCAGCACCGACTAAGCATCAGGGTTACCAATACCCTAAGCCCAACATTCCTTTCGATTTCTAAGCTATCTACTCAAGGTCACCCAGCGCACATTTTTGCGTTGAGTGACGCTTAATTTCATTTCGATTGAAATTAATTAAAAAGCTATCTTAGAATCGGGATGCAGCATATGAATCAGATGCTTTATATCTAGCAACGCAATACCAACCATATGTCTAGGGCTAGATAGATCTAGTCAATACAGTCTAAATGATTTTTCAACGTTTCACGATGGTGCTAGGGACATAAAGCCACTGAACCGCCACTGAAGCGTCAGCAAGAATTCAATTTGTTTGTTTTTATGAATTAATCAAAACGCATACTCATACAATTAGGGATCATTAGGGTCACAGTACACCGATGTACCCGTTGTTGTACAACTCAAAACTGAAATCCTCAAAACTATCTTTCCTTATCCCAATTCCTATCTACCTTCCTACCTAGCTACCTATCTACCTACCTACGTATACCTATAACTATCGCAAATCTTGTTCAAATGTTCTATTATTATTTGTCTCCTCAGCGCTTAGTGTGCCTCAAGACTATGTAGCTCTATATATTACGATAAACAACACAACAAAAAAATCTTTTTTTCGAATCGCTGAAACCTGATCAAATAAATTAAGTTTTTCGAATGTGCTTTGCGTGTGTTTCTATTGGTTCGCATTAAAGAATTTGTTTCGGAGGGGGAAGAGGTTTAGTCAGTTTCACAGTTATCAGCGGAAATTATTTCGCCGGCAACGTGACGTGACTTGGCCAAGCAAGCGAAGCGAAGCGGAAGAACCGACCGCAGGATACCCTCTTATCAAAAGGCACATCATTTTACTAATCCGATCACACATGTAAGTAGAGTACTATCCAACAAATCAAATCCCATATCAAAGAGGACATAATTAAGAAATGCGCCCTAAAGTATGCAATTAACTGCAATTGGTATTCAAAGAAATATTCAAAGTTTTCGAAAAATGCATTCTTCATTCTTTTTGCCTACTTTAAGGGGCAAATTTCTTGCTTTTGATATGCTTTAGATTTTTATGAATAGCTCTTTGCAACTTTTTCGAATTGCTCGAATCGATATCGATTCTGTAGGTCTAAACAGTGATTCGGTCATCCATATCAATTCGTCCATGAACAACTTTCGATAGGTTTTCGAAAGGAAACGTGCCGAAATGGAAACAAAGAAAACAGCAATATCTTTCCATTCCATTTCTCATCCGATTCGATTAAATTCGGAAATGGAAACAGCCTCGATAAGCAAAGAAGATTTTTATTTTTGGCGATCCAAGAGCGCATTAGAATTGCTTTTAAATGCGAAGAATAAGGGAATTTAGTTTAAGCTAATGCATTTCCGAATATGTTTATCGTTGCTCTTGAGCTATGCGAGGATTGTTTTTTTCTTTTTTGTTTTCTTTTTTGGTTTGAATGTATTTTTTTTTTTTTTTTTTTTTCATGGTCGATGCGTTTTTCATATCTCTTTCTTTTCCACTTGCCGGCAACACGAAAATCATTTGAGCAATTAATTTATTTGTATGTTTTGGTTGCTTTCGTTAACCAAACTCGATTAAACTTTCTAATTAAGCGGTTGCATTAGCCTCCGCCGCATAGGAGGAGGAAAGGAGATATAACTTACCTTTTTTAGGCGCTGCCAGTGAAAAACTCCATGCAGTCGTCATTGCGATTCGCAATGAAGCAGAAGTCGCACCAGGTGCCAACTGAATTAAACTGAAAAAAAATGTTCATGGAGCTGCAGACGGAGCCACCAGCACTAGAACGTGAATTAATAAATTACCGTTATCGCAAAGTGGATCTAGAAAGGATCGCAAGAAGGCCCTCGGATTGGATTATGGGCCTGATATTTGTGTACACAATTGTAAGAGGCTAAACAGCAACGGATTGAACGAAAAGCAATGAAAGGGTTTTTCCTTTTTATTTGTATTTTTTGCAGATGTCTCTTATGGTAGTAAAGGTCGCATCGACAGCAGCATTGTATCAGCAACAACAACAAGAGGAATTACTTAATCACATTGAGTCTTTAGAAGGTGATAAACGAACCGAAAGTAACAGCGATATAGAGAAGATGCGTGCCAAGTTGCAGCAATTGCAACTCGAACAGCAGCAACAATATCGACAACAGCAGCAGCAACAAATGCAACTACATCTGCAACAGATGCAACAAGTAGTGGCTAATGGCGCTGGTGGGGGAGCGGCAGGAGAGAATGCCTACTTATTGGAGCGTGCCGACGACATTGCGCCGCCTGCACCGATTTATGGCACTTGGCGCACGAAAGCGAGACGACCCCTGCTACAGCACGCCATCTCGCTCAACGAAGTGGACGATAATCATCTCTATGAGCGCCTGCCCAAACGATCTGCCACAATGACTCCATTGAAGGGGGTTCTACGCGATCAGATGCCACGTCCGCCACGCCTAGCCACCCAGATACCACCACCAAGCGGTGGCCCTCCATCGACAGCATTGCTTCGTCGGCAGTATTCCGAAACACCGGGAACTCTGGCCCAGCGCCAAGATGACTTTAAGCCGAAACCTTTTCATTTTCCGTACGATGGCCCATTGCCCGAGCAATTCCACAAAGGAGGACATACTGCCGATGCTTCTGAACGCCCCGAGCTAAACAATATACAAGATATTTTACATCATTTGCATATCGCGAATGGGGCAAGTAAGTTGCCTCCACCGTTGATGATGATGCCCACAGGTTTACATATTGCTGGCAGTTTTAAAAACTTCAAGTCCAGCGGAATTGGTAACTTTTTTCGTGGTAAGCGGCAAAAGAAACAAATGCAATTTAGTATTCCATTGCCAATGGCATTGGGTCACATGCCCATGATGATGCCAATGCCAATGCCAATGCAATTGTATGGACCATCGGGACCACATCAGCGAGTGGCGATTGAGCAATTGTATCCATATAAACCACGTTCCCCACAGGATATTAATCTGTTGGCCATGCAACCGTTGCCTCTGCCAGCCCACAAACCAGTATCCAAGAAGAAGAAAAAGAAGCTACAACAGCAGCAACAAAGCAATCCGAATCTATTGCTGGAGCACGGTAGTCAGCAGCAGCAACATTTTGTTACCGATCCGTATCACTTTCCACCGATCATCACTCTAAATGCCACACGTCAGCCGCAATTGAAGCGTGTGCCCTTTAAGGTGAATCTGGACATTTATCCTGTTTTACCCCCTTCGCGTCCTATGTCAGTAGCGTTGCGTCATCCTTTTCAAAACCCAGAATATGCCCTACCCACAGCAGCTGGTGGTGCTGGAGGTGGTGGCGGCATCTATCAGCAGACTCCGTTCAAATTCCCCACCCAACCACCGCTACCGCCCAGCTCTCAGCTCAGCTCGCAGCAGCAGCAGTCTATAAGTTTTCCTGATCAGGCCACACATTTCAGTCACCATCATCATCAGCAACATCACCATAAATTTCCACCACCCCCACCACATCAGGACGATTGCATCTATGGGGCACAGCCAAGTGGACCCGTTACCGATGCTCAAGCTAATCAAATAATGCTTCATTTAAATGTGTTTCCCAAACAGAAACCAATAGCTACAGCAGCAGGAGGAGCTATAGGAGCAGCAACGGCTACAGCGAGCATAAGAGCCTCTACGAATCCATTCCATAATAATAACAATTTCCAGCGTAATTCCATTCATTCTACTAGTAACAACAACAACAAAGACAATGATCTGCCACTTCCACCTAGCCCTATAGAACCACGTCATCAGGCTAGCAATGGATCAATCGCCAACTCGAATCAAAATCAAACCAATCCGTCGACAATTAATCGATCTAGCTCCATATCTCGCAGTGATAATTTGTCCCTTATCGATTTCGAGCATCCAATTGTGGCCGCCGATGTGCCAGAGTTGCCACAACCTGCTCCACTTGTGGGCTTGGGCGTGGCAATGGGAATGGGTCAGCGCTATCCAAAAAGTGCAAATATAGATCAATTGGCAGCTGAGGCTCAAACGGCTTCACTTTTTCGTTTTCCCGTTGAGGATCTAATTCAATTTCAGGTGGACGATGCTCTCTAAAAGAGAGAAAGGATGTCTCACTCTCACCCCTATACATTGTTTTTTTTTTTGTTTTTGTTTTTTAGTATATTAAAGAAGCCAAAAAGTATGCTATGCATTTTTATTTGCTTTGCGGGATTTTGCGCATGCGCGAAATGAGTAGCCAAAACAAAACCGGCAACAAAAAGAGACCAACAGACCAACAAACGCGACGCGACGCAAGACCAAGAAAGACCCAAAACCAGTATTCCCAGCTGAGCTGAGCTCTGAGCGACAATCAAACCAAACAAACAAACGACCAACAGGTAACTGGCCAGAAGGTGAGCAAGCGTTGCTCCGATCAGTCGTGTGTCGCTTCAATACAGAAAACGACTTCGAGGAAATAATAAAAAAAAACTAAAAAAAACGCAAAAAAGAAGTAGACAAAAAAAAAAAGAACGCGGCGGCGGCGATTGGCAAGATCAAGTTTCGGTACGGACCCGACCCTAGCGTCATCTCAGAGTATTTTTTTGTTGTTTTTTGCGTGTGTACAAAAAAACGTGAAGCAAATGAAAAGTTAATCATCCAACAATTCGTCTAGGGACATTCGATTCCCGACCTTAAGGTTCCTTCAGAAGCCTTTGAGGCTAACACTAATTGAAAAATTTGCATTGGCACTTCCTTTTGGCAGCCTCAGTCCAAACTATGTGTATCTCATAGATACCTACATGGACTTAACCAGTTCTGCTTTTTATTTATTTTAGCTGCTTTTGCACAGTTTTTTTTTTCGGTCTTCAGTTTGCTTCTGCCTGTTTGTTTGCTTGCTTTCTTTACCTACCTCTCTGTCTTGTTCTCTCCCTCTCACTCTTTCTCCTTTTCCTTTAAAGTCTTGTCCGTCTCTGTCTCTCTCTCTCTCTCTCTTTCCCTCTCTCTGTCTACCACTCTCCTTTGTCCGTATCTTGTATGTGAAAGCAACATTTGCCAATCGTTAAGAAGAGCCCAATGATTGGAACTCCCAGACAACAAACACAGACTCAACCAGTGGCTGGTGGCTGATGGCTGATGCCGCCTCATCATCATGTGCCACTTTTCACATGTGCATAAAGTGAAATTTTAAAGTTTGTTTGCTTCGAAAAAATCTCTATCATTATACATATATCAAGATCATTAGCAAAATGTATATTTAATTATACGAAACTAGTAACAAAAAGAAAAAAAATGCAAACTAAACGATTAAACTAAATTTTTGCTGCATTCACCAATTCTTCCATTCTCCCTCTCCCAGCTTAGGCTAGGCAAGGTTAACAGGGTGGGTGCGGGAGGTGGTTGTGGCTAACATTGAAAAATTCTTCATTCTTCTGTCTTTATTTCTTACCTTCGGCGCAGAAAAACAAAGAAGAACAAGTTAATAATCTAAACAACCAAAAAAAAAAAAAAAAGTAAATTTAAATTGTGTTCGTGGTTCGTGTTGTCGTTGTGCTAAATACTTAAGAAAATAACTCACGAAATTCCAAATTTTTCGTTCAAAACGAAGACTAACGGATATATACATACATATATATAGAAAGATATAACGGTATTGAAAATTAGCAACGGCAACATGTTGCTGCCGTCGCTAGTGATGCTGCTGCTGATGCGCTTGACCATGGCACAATTGCTGAATCATCCGCCACAATTTGTACCCAGCACTGGAGACATGTCGCGGTTCAGCCTCTCGGAGCATACACCAGTTGGAAGTCCCGTCTATCAGTTGAAAGGTAAGTCAAGAGTGAGTCAAAAAAAGCAGAAGAGGAGAATTTCATAACATAAAGCATTGCCCCACTCTTGCAAACAATGTAAAACAATAGCCCAATTCCCACGCAAATGCCTTTCACTTGTAAGCAATTTGTTAGCAAGACCTGGAACGAAAGAGGGGATCGGGATTTGTCCCTCTTCTTGTCTACCTACCTACCTAATCATGACTTAATTTGCTTCTATTGTTTGCTTGCCAAAATTCTTAGCATTTTTCTAAGAGTTTGATTAAACTAAAACTTGTTTTGACCATTTCCAGCAGTTGTATCTCAAGCCAAGTTAACAATTCACAAACATATTACATGCATAGTGACGATTTATTTGTCAGAATTCTTTAAAGATCAACTAAGTTTGGCCTCGAATTCGTTGACTGGATGAAAAGCTGGAAATGTGCTAGCCTTAGAAAAACTCACTAGTCTTACTAGCTTGTTACTAGTTGACCCCTTTCGACCCCTTTTATCACATAAAGAGTTCATATATGTATGTATAGACTTTGTTTCTCATTTTTGGCTCTTAAATAGTTAAATAATTTTGTAATTATGCTTTTCAAGCTTCAAATTACCAATGCTGACTTTCATATATGTATCTTGTTGCCCAGTTATTGGTGGATTGGACTGCCTGGCTGGCCACAAAGCCACCTACTTTTGGCCTAACCTTGGGTGGGGTATTGAGTTTTTTTTTCCATTTTTTGGTTTTGTTTCGGTTTTGTTTTTTTGTTGTTGTGGCTACACGTAGATATGTATGTATGTATATATCTGAATGTGTATGGCATGCAGATACATTTGTATCTTTTGTTGATTACATAAGATATGCAAGAATTTTACATTGCAATGTAAAAAATTTTGTTGTGGTTATTTGTTAATGAGAGTTTTTTTTTTTTCGTTTCGTTTTGGCATGCACAAGAATGCAAGTTTTCGTTGGAAAGAAATGGCCATACACATATGTCGGTGATAGGAGAGGAGTGGGGATTCATGTAATGGTAATCAATCGTAAGCAAACACACACTAAACAAAAAGACCGGGGGACAAAAAATATAGATACAAATGTATCTCACAGAGTGCTTAATTGTGCGGAAATGCATTTGAACACGTTTGTGCGTAGCACTTGATGATAAACTCACTCTCTGTGAAGACTTGCTTGGTTTGATTAAACATATTGATGGCGATAAACGAAAGCAGTTAATCAATAATGTTTATTGTTTAATAACAAATGCAATCGGAGCCAATTCACTTTTGTTTAGAATGTCAGAAACTTTTACTTTGACTGTCGACCAATCCAACGAAAGTTGGCAGTCGAAATTGACTTGAATTTGATTATTCAACAAGACAGGCCCATTCCCCCCACCTGGCACTGGCACAGGCGCAGCCACTTGCCGATCTGCTTGACACCTTAACACAGAGGCCCAGTTACCAGTTGCAAAGTCGACAGCCTGCAATTTGATGCCACAGTGTAACTTCATCAGCAGACAACTTCATAAATAAGACTCTAAATATATGTATATGTACATATGTTTGTAGCATTGTCTTAACTGCCAACTGTGGGTTAGCAGGTGGTTATTGTCAAGTGGGTGCTGCTTGGAGGGGGTGGTAATGGTGGTGTGTGTATCCAAGTCGAGCGAACGTGTGCCAAATTGCCATGTGGATGTGTGGATGCTCAATGACTTGGCCATGTGTCTACTACCATGTCTGACTGGCTGACTGGGTGAGCGGCCTCTCAGCGGGTTGAGTTCATTCGTTTGGTCGTTCATTTGGCTTGGTTTTGCAAGCTGCATCCGTGAGATACAAAACACGTTTACCGTTTCTCAAAACTGAAATCAAAAGTGGCATGAACCAACAACAACAACAACAACAACAATCTCAGCCAACAAAAATTGAATAAAAACGTCTAAATTGCTTGGCCTAAACTGTTTGGCCAGGAAGCAGCAATCGAAAAATGCCCCAAAATACAAAAACAACTACCATAACATAGTCGTCGTTTTTCCTCAAGTTAATCCAGTGCACAATTTTGCTTATTGCCAATACTTTGCATAAGTTGTTTTTAAAGGAATAAAAACTACCCAAAAACTGAACTGAACTGAATGAAAGAGAATGTCAGCGATAACATTATACCAATTCACATTCTTAATCTTTGATTCTTATCAAAAAGAAACCGGAAGTTTTTCATACTTTTTAATCATAATTTAAACAATCTTTATATGTATGTAGTATACAAATTTCGCAAAGATTAAATAACACTTTAGATTTCTAGAATCAATTTCAGATTGAATGAAAATACGTTTGGTTATCTAAAATCATTTTTGCAAATTGCTTCATCATTTCCAAAACATTCAGTTTATGCAGTCGTTTCAATCATTTAAGCTGTTGAGTTTCGAAAACTGTATTAAGTACGTTTAGTACAATTTCCAACTATTAGCTTAAGTAATATCTTACCTTCTCCTTGACCATTCCTACATGCATCTCTTTTTAACGCATTTTACACAGCTTCTGTATCTTTTATCTTTATCTTCTTAAAAGCCAACACGCACACATGCAGAAGCCGCAGTCGACGCTCACCACATTCACAAGGCAAAAGAACAGTTAGAAATTAAAAAAAAATTTTGCAATATTAAACTGCCAATAAATCGTGAAGCACTTGACGGATTTAATTTGTATTAACACCAAAATAATACACTCTGAATGCACTACACCATATTTACATATAATTTCGACACTGACCGATTTTGTATGAGAATGAAAAGGGGGAAACAAAATAATGCAAATTTAAGCGGCCGAGCCCGGCAAATTAGAAATAAAATGGAATGATGGGAGTGGGAGAGGCCACTTGTGCGCGCGTGTGTGTGTGTGTGCTTGTAGGAGGAACAGTTGGATTAGAACAAATCCTTTGCATATCTTTCATCTGCCATCTCATTCACATATCAGTCATTTCATTTTTCACACTTCGCTGTGAGTGGGCCGTTTAAATTCAAATTATTATTAATAATTGCGAGTAAATTATGAGTACAAATATATCTATGTATATCTCTCATACAAATATAAAGTAAAATAAACGAATAATTGGTCTACAATTGCCACACACACAAAATAGCAAAATATTAACAAATATGCTTCATAGAGCATGAAATCACAAGCAAAATAAAAGAAAAAAACATCCTCCTTGCTTGGGAGTCGTCGGTAATTATGAGGTAAAGTGAAAAGTAGAAATGCTTTTCATCGTACTTCTTCTACTGGTAATTTCCACTTTTCCCTCCCCAAATATCGGTGTACATAAGAAATCATAACCAACAGCATACAAAAGATGTGTGTAAACCCGAAATAAGAAATGATTGTGTACATTAAAAGAAAAATGAGTAGAAAAAAAAAACTGAACAAAAAATAAAGAAAAATGTGGAAACGGCCACTCACGCGCCAAGAGAAAAAGCGAGAGAGGGGGCCACATTGGGTGAGGAGGTGGTTTGATGGGGGCCTCTAGCCGGGTTTCGGGTTTGAGGTTGGGTTTTGGGCTTGGGTTGGTGACCGCAATTGGTAAGCGTTAAGCTAGAGGAACGTGTTGCTGTTGTTTGCTTCCCGGTTTTAATTTTTTTCGTCTGGTCGTGCTGCAATTGTTGTTCCCCATTAAACGTCCCCCCACCTCCAATGTTTTCCCCCGCATTCCCGTTTACCATCGTTTCAAACTCCCAATAAACGGTTAGAGCAAACTTGAAAAATCTTGTCTGGTTGGCTTGTCTCCGGCCTTTTGTTTCCAGCTACAGTAAAAACTCTTTCCAACGATCAGCGATTGTTGGCCAAAACGGATAACATGTTAATGAGAAGGAAATCGACTTTGCTCAAGCAATAGAGCTGTTCATTTAGCGAGTTTCTACTGTAATTTTTTCATAAGTTTGTTTGTCAGCTTTCTTTGGTAGAATTTCTATTTCTAATATTTTATTGTTGTTTTTCTTCGCCCTCGAGCTGGAATTTGTTATGTAGTTTTTTTTTTTTTTTTTTCTTTTGTCTTGTTTTCTTCTGTTTTGGGTTAAATATATTTCCTGCTATTAGTTGGAGTACATCCAAAAACAAAAACAGAGAGAGAAAGAGAAATTTTCTACATCTCTGTGTGTTTTTGCCGGGAATGACACAATCCACTTAGTCCACCCGCAGAGCTCTACTTTCCACGCCCCAAACTAAAGAAACTAAAGCAAGCCTAGGAGGAGGAGTATGGTGAGGTGCATACATAGTAGTAGGTCTATAGTAGGTTGTGGGAACTTCATTAGCATTTTTCACACGCTTCCACTCTAAAGTGACAGCGCCGACGTTATGACGTTAACTTGAGATTACTCGTAATTAAAGCGGTAAGCGTGTCGTGTCGGGGAGGAAATAGAGGAGGAGGGGGGTCGGTCGGTGGTCGTTGGATTGGTCGAGAAACCAACAAACCGACAAACCGCTTTAAGTCGACAACTAATTTGTTATACGTTTTTTGTTTTTATTTTCACACCCAGGCATAGACCCAGAGGGAGGCCGTCTCAAGTATAGCATATCTGGGCCAGTATTCTCAGTGGATCGAGAGACGGGTGTGGTGCGCTTGCGTCAGGAATTGGATCGCGAATCGCAAGACATTGTCGAGGTGATTATCAGCATTACCGATGAGGGTGTCTATGGCACTGAGCCGAATACCGTGTCCCAACGTCGTGAGATTCCTGTTCGCGACTACAATGATAATCAGCCGACATTCTTTGGCAGACCGTATACGGTTCAGGTTAGCGAATCGCTGCCCGTTGGTTCCGATTTGACCATTGAGCCACCCATAATTGTCATCGATCGGGATGAGGGTATCAATGCCGAAGTTCAAATGAAATGTGTTGAGGTAAGTTTTTTTATTTTCAATTTTGGTAAAAACACTTCCTTAGGGTTGGAATTCCCTTGCAGGAAAACGACATTTGCGACATCTTTGAAGTGCGTGCAGTGAAACTGGCTCAGGGTAATTATACGGCCCGTGTGGCCCTTAAAAAGCCGCTGGATTTTGAGAGTCGCCCCTCCTACATAATGACCATATCCGCTTCGGACAGTGCTTTGGAGAATCGTCTGACATCTTTTGCTACTGTCTCAATCAATGTAATTGATATACAAGATCAACCGCCGGTCTTCACCAATGCCCCATACTCGGCCACTGTGCCGGAGAATACCCCAGCGGGTGTTAGTATACTCACGGTAAAGGCCATTGATGGCGATGTGGCCATACCCAGAGATATTTTCCTCTCACTGGAAGATGAACCTTTCGGTCACTTTGATTTGGTGCCATTTGGCGATCCGAAAGATGGTACAGCAATCCTGCAAACAACTAGCGAGCCACTAGATCGTGAAAATCCGGAAATACTACAAAACGGTGGTGTCTATGTCTTCTCCATACGAGCCACAGAGTTGATTGATGGAGCCATACCGGCTGAACATACAATAACCCGGGTAACAATTGTTGTTACCGATGTCGATGATCATAATCCCACATTTAGTGCCTCCCATTTCAATGTCTCGATTACGGAGAATCTGGCCAATGGCATGCCATTGCCAGGTCTTTCGATATTTGTGGACGACCGTGATATGGGCGAGAATAGCCGTTATCACTTGACCTTGCGGGATGTCTCAAATTCGGCCGGGGTCTTTGGCATTTCACCCACAGAGGCTCAAGGTCGCACACCCGTGGTGGTAAGGGTATTGAATTCCAGTCGCCTGGACTACGATGTCTCTGATCCAGATCAACGCAAATTCGAATTTGATCTTGTGGCCCTCGTCCATGGCGTGGAAAAAGCCAAAGCGCGTGTAGAAATTCATTTACTAGATGCTAATGACAATGCTCCGATTTTTGCTAAACCCTCTGGATATCGTTTTAATGCCTCCGAGAATTTGCCGGTGGATGCTTTAATTGGTCATGTGAGTGCCTCAGATGCCGATGATGGTGCATTCGGACATGTCCATTATGTACTAAAGGGCTTTGGGGCCGACAACTTCTATGTGGATCCCGAATCCGGAGGGCTTTATCTACACAAGACATTGGACTATGAGAAGCAAAGCAGTTACAGCCTAACTGTGGTGGCCATCGATGGCGGTGGACGCGAATCGAATGCCAATCTCTTTATCGATGTCATCGATGTCAATGACAATTATCCCATATTCGAGAGCAACGAGTATAGTCGCACCATAAGGGAGGGTGCATCGATCTTTGAGCCGCAGTTCTTTGTACGTGCCCGCGATGCAGATGGTCCCAGTCAAGGTAACGGCAGGGTTAAGTACGACATCGTTTCCGAGAATAGCATAGCCGGCAATGTGTTTCGCATTGAGCCTGAAACCGGTGAGATTATCATCCAAAAGGCAGCCAGATCAATGGACACGGAGCGTGGCGAATACGAAATTGTGGTATCGGCCACAGACTTTGGTAAGTTTTTAATGGGTTTTTCCATCATGGCTCGAAAGTATATGTCCTTTTTTTGTTAATCTGTTTAGGCATTCCACCGCTGACCAATTCCACCAGAGTTCTTGTCCGCGTTGGCATTTCGGGCAATCAGCGACCCATTTTTAAGGGTCACTTCCAAAATGTTGAGAACTTACCCATCATTGGACCGCCTAGTTATCGCGTTTCCATACCCGAGAATGCCCCATCTGGATTCAATGTGACCACAGTCTCTGCCCATGATCCCGATGGCTTGGACAGTCTGTTGCGTTATCGCATTGTTGGAGCCAACGATAATTTCCAAATCAATGAATTGTAAGCCCAAATTGCCTATTGCTTCGAGTCCATTGAATGAGCATTTATTTCTCTTTCCAGATCCGGCTTGATCACTGTCTCACCACAGGCTCGCATTGATCGTGACTCGAATATGAATAGTTTTGAGATCATTGTCAATGCTGTCGATTCGGGTATTCCCATACCAGAGACAGCCACCACCACAGTTTATGTGAATGTCAAGGACATTAATGATGAGAAACCCAAATTCGAGCAGGCCAACTATGCGGCATACGTCTCGGAACGGACGGCAATTGGTGAAAGTGTGCTGCGTGTGAAGGCCATCGATAAGGATTTGAATTCCCGCCTGGAATACAGTCTGCAGGGTGTGGTCAAGGCCACCACCAAGGCGGGCGTTAGCATAGCCAATCGTAGCAACTATCGCGCCCAGGAAGCCTTCCGCATCGATCAAGAGAGTGGTGAGATATTCGTAAATAGCACACTGCGCCATGACGTGGCTGCCATCATTATCTTTACGGTGGCTGTACGCGATTTGAATGCTGAAGTGGATCCTGAGGGTCAGGTGGATACCACCGAGGTGACCGTTTATGTGCAATCGTTCCAAGATACCAATCCCATATTCAAGAATCCCGGTTGGACAAGCTCGCGACCTGTTGTAGATATCAAAATCAAAGAGGAAATGCCCATAGATAGCGCCTTGTTTATATTGCAAGCCGAGGATCCGGTTACACGTCAGCCAATCACCAGTTTCGAATTGATTGAGCCCAAGGAAGTGGAACATTTCCAGATTTCAGAACGCACTGGTGAGGTGATACTGAAGAAACGCCTGGACTACGAGGCTCTGGCAGAGAGTGGAACCGGCGCGGAATTCGAGCTTCAAGTACGCGCCAATAGTGCGGATCGCCAGCGATCAACCATTAGTCGAATCAATATAACCGTGGAGAATGTAAACGACAATAGTCCGATATTCGATCAAAATTCGTATCATGCCACAATCGTTGAGAATAAGTCGTATCCGGAGCGTGTGGTTCGAGTTAGGGCCCGGGATAAGGATGCTGTGCTCACGGCACGCGATGAGAGACTCGGTTATCATAAGATCATCTATTCCCTGCAGGGCGAATATGCCATGCTGTTCGAGATTAATAATCACACTGGTGAAGTCGTTGTGGCCCGCCATCAACAAATCGATCGGGAACGTACACCGCACATACGACTCCAGGTGAAGGCCGAGGATTCGCCCGGCAAGCCCACAGATGCCAAACAAAGTGTGGTCGAATTGCTGATCGATGTACTCGATGTCAATGACAATGCACCGGAGTTTGTGCAGAAAAAATATAGCACAGTCATCCCAGAGAATGCACCGATAGATGCATTTGTCCTGCAACTAGAGGCCCTAGATCCCGATGAGGGACCCGGCGGGGAAGTGCGTTACGAGTTGGTTAACGAGGGTGAAGCCAATGGCCTGTTCAAGATCAATCCTCAGAGCGGTTTACTCTCGACACGACGCAATTTGACGGGCAAAGGACGTGCCGAACCGTATGTGTTGATTGTCCGTGCCCAGGATAATGGCAGTCAAGTGCCGAAACAGCCAACTCTATCCACAGACATTGATGTCATTATTTTCATTGGCGATGTGAGTGCCAACGATGGGGTTCCCTACTTTGTAGCTCCACGTGTGGGTCAAATGGCCAATGTATCAGAGGTAATCAGAGTAAACAATCAGTCAGATTTGATTTTAATCGGTTTCCTTCTTCTTTGACAGAATGCTGCCAGTGGGTCTCCCGTCTTTCAGGTGATTGCCCGTGATCCAGATGATGAGAATACGCCATCGGGTAGCATAACCTATCGCATATTGCCGGATACTCTAGATGCTGAGGCATTTACCATAGATGCCCACACAGGGCTAATAACCACCAGACAGGTCTTGGATCGTGAGAAAAAGAACATGTACAAAATTCTCCTCGAGGTCAGTGATAATGGACAACCGAAGCAGTCGGTAACACGAGTTCTACAGATTGTGGTCCTCGATATGGATGATCATGAGCCCCGATTTGCCCGAGAGATTGTAAGAGACGGCAACATTAGACACTCTGTTTAGATTAGGTTACTAATGAAATATTTTCTTGTAGGATGAGGGTCCCTTGGTCATGTCGGTGAAGGAAGAGGAAGCTGCTGGCACAATAGTTGGCAATTTCAGTGCCATTGACGAGGACATCGGCGAGAATTCGGCCATTGATTATGTAATTATTGAGGGTAACAATGAGCAGATTTTCACTATCGAAAGAACAAATGAAAGTTTAGCTATATTAAAGACGACTCAACCCATTGATCGTGAACTAGTCGAGTCATATAGCTTGACAATTAAATGCCTGAAATTGGGTGAACCTGGCTACAAGTTCATAGGTGATGCCTATGATCGTCAGGATCCTTCGCATCTTCGTGTGACCATCAAAGTCCTGGACATCGATGACAATTTGCCCGAATTCGAACAGAAAGATCCCACGGTGGGCATACGAATTAATGTGCCCATCGACACAGTGGTCACCACATTGCGAGCCAGAGATGCTGATGCCGAGGCGCCGCCCATTTCGCTGGCCATTGAGAATGTCACATTTGTGCCACAATTCTATAAGCGAAGTCGCCAATTGGCCACCGGGAATCTGCAGGGTCTCTTTACTCTCAATAATCACACAGGAGAATTACGCACCGGTGGCTCCTTTGCCGATTATGTGGACGGGTATTTCCTGATGCAAGTGAAAGCAAATAATTCTCAAAAATCGAAACGTCAGACCTTTAGCAACTTAAAGATCTTTGTCATTAGAGATAAATCTCTGCTGAAATTTGTTTTTGCTCGGCCACCGAATGAGATTCAGCACAACATACGACCCTTCCAGGAGCAATTGCAAAAGAAATTGAAACCTCTGGGCCTGGAACTGCATGTGCTGGACACACAGGTCTTTACACGGCCCGATATGAGTCTGGATTTCACATCGACTAGTTCATGCTTTCAAATGTTTAGCAATGGAGCTGCTTTGTCATTGAATGAAATGCAACGTTTGATGAACTCGCAGCAATTGCGTCAAGAATTGATTGATATCTATGCTGCTTATGGAGTGAGTGAGGTGGAATCATGTTCGATCCGTAGGACGCATACAGCAGCAGTATTTGCTGGCATGTTAACTTCAGCCGGTGCTTGGCTAGTCATATTGGCGGCCCTCATAGGACTGGCCGCCCTTGTATCCCTCTGCACGGCGTGTTGTCTAAAGAAAAAGTAAGTAACCGCAAACCACTTGAAGGAACCGGCGATTATTAACCGATTCTTCTTCTCCATTTGCAGATTCAAAAGGCATAGTAAGCGCAGTTTACAGGCGAGTCTGCGAACACCTACAGAGCATACGCCAACATCCTATAGCTATACCATGCCGGCTGTTCTCTATTCGGAGCCCATCTATGGACCATTGTAGCCGCAGCTAATATTCTGCACAATTAGATAGATATAGATAGATAGATTGATAGATCTACATGTAAATAGTAGTAGATCAAGCCAAACAAGTCCATATATAAGTTATCGTGATCTAGTTTAGGATTGTGTGTGTATATATAGTCTAGCCTTAAATCCGAGTTCGAGTCATTTCGTTTGTGTCATTCATTCGAGTAGTTAGACCAAGCAATTTGCATTTATATAAAAAATAGTTTTTTTTTTTTCGATATATGAAAACTCTTATATATATGTATTTTTTTACAATATTTATCTTATCGTTCATTTATTTGCCTTTAGCATGTCGAACAAGTGCAAAATAAATATTACCTAAAAAATAAAACTCAATTTTATCCTCCTCTAGCCCAGAGGCTAACTTTGGTTCGCGTGTTGCCTAAAAAACAAAACACATATTCTACCTACTCTACATATATGTATTTCCCTGCTGCTTATTAAGTAAATATATATAAATATTACGAGAGTAAGTAGTTTGTTATTAAATGTGAACATGTGTGCAAATAAATGTGTACTAGAGCTACAAATAAATTTACGTGTAGAAAACAACTAAAACTGACTAAATGAAAAGCCAACGCGAGGCAACCTTTACACTTACTTTTCCAAGGGATTTGGAACGTTTATTCGTGTGAAACGATAGTGCAAATGGCTTGCAAACAAACTAAATGCATTACAATACCTACTTAGTAACTAACTAAATAGAGAAACGTTTACATATGACATACCCAAACACATGAAGTGGGTGATCTGTCTATCAGCAGCAAAACTTTTAGTTAATCTTAGTAAGTACAAGAAAAGGATAAAGCTTTATTAGCTTCGAAGAGAAATGAGTATAAAAGAAATGTAAGTTCTCTTCAGATTATAAGTTTTCCTATGAGTAGCAAAACTTTTAATTCAAAACGATGGAATAGCGATAGATTTTGATTTTCCCAGAAACGAAAATCTGAGCCTATGAAATATTGGCTTACCCAGATCTCGGCCCCTCAAAGTAGGCAACAAGCCTACAAATTTTAAATATTCAAAAGTTCCCCCCTTCACAGCCCAACATTCTGTGTTTAAAGCCTTTATTAATGGCGATACTTGGTCTATTCTTATTTTAAACACTTTCAAGTGTAATTCAAATCGTTTGTTCAAGTTGCTTGGTCATTTCCAATTATAATTTTGTGAGCTCAAAATAATTGCAAACGGCAAAAAAAAAAAAAAAGATTTCAAAAAGCCTTACACTATGCATGTAAATGTAACGTCTAAAGTACACACACACACATGCACACCACACTGAGAAATAACGAACGACAAGAGAAAAAAAACCCATAAATAATAAATGTTGTTAAAACTAATGTGCGGCGCTCATTAGCCCCTGGCAACGAGACTGACAAGGCTAAGGGATGATGCTGGCACACGCATACTGACACACACACACACACACACACATGAATGCATCTGAAAGGGTGCCAAAGATGTACTCTGAATAAGTGAGGGTTGCTCCTGCTGCTGGTAGTTAACTAGGCAAAGTTGAAACTGTTGTTTTTATAACTTTTTAAAACGAAACACAACAACATCAACAGAAACAACACTGTCAAATCAAGTGTTGTGTACGGGTCATCTAGGGGTTGGGGAAGCCTGAACCGGGGGTTGGGGGTTCGTTTCAACTTGACTGTTCTTTAAAGTAATCAAAGCAAGTTCTTCATCTCCATCATCTTGCTCCCTTTCTCTGCTGATTACAATTAGCATAAAATTTAAACTACCATTGTCTATCCACTTTTCTTTTTTGACTGGTTTCCATTATATTTTGTTTTTTTGCCAATTCATTTTCCCCACTTGAACGTTGATTGATGATGGGCTCTCATTGGCAATGTCATCCTCATAAATCACTCTCCAGATTGTCAAAGCCGACAACAACAAATCTAGCAAATAAACATTGATCACCTATTAATACCACCTATGTATGTATGTGTGTATGTACATACGGAAGGCGCCAAAGAAGCTTTAGAGCAATCCCACATACAAGACAACTAACTAAAACTAAAAAATCTATATAAAACATTGGCCATAAAATATCTAAAAACTCAACCATTCACTCTGCAGGTGTCCTAAATCAACTTTTTACCCTAGATTCAATTTCATGACAGTTAGTCAGTCAGTCAGCCAGTCAGCCGGTCAGGGAACAGTCGGGCCAGATGTCCTAACTGACAGACAATGCAAACAATTAATGACTGAGCGTGCTCATTCCATTTTCATTTCCTCTATCTCAAATGGAGAGCAACAAATTTTTTAACCGAAAAACATCGCGTGCAAATGTAAACATTAACTTTCTAGATAACCAAAGTTGTTATACCCTTAAACTAAGCAATTCCTATTCTGTATCAACTCAGAAATTTACCTATAAAGTTTCAATTCGATCGTCTTGTTTTTGGAGATGGATATATGAAAAAGGTTTCAAAATATAATATATCATTCCTTTGACTCTGCTTATTTCACTTAAAATTGTATGTAGATTCAGTTCATTGGATAGTACCTACTTCTACCAAGACCAGAATTTATAAGAATTTGGAAAAGTTGTATATTCAGAAAACTTGTCGACTCCCAAAATGTGTCTTTCAAAAAGTAAATTCTTCAAAAACGAGTAACTAGTAACTAAACTGATAAGTTATGATATGATGACAGATATAACTTTTATCCATCATCCAGAGCATTTCAAAGCATTGACAAGGCGTAGCACATGGACTCCATTTTTTGGGAAAGGGCATCAAATAAAAATGAAATCATAACGGTCGCTTTTACCTACTAGGTGTCATAAAAGGACATGAAAAAAATGAGGGAAAACGCACCCTGAACACCATTTGCACCACTGTAATTGTAGTTAACTACTTGTTAGGCGAAAATTCATTTAATTTTCTTTTTTTGGGGTAATTTTTTTTGCGAATTTTTTGCCAAATTTTGTGCAGTTTTTTGTTATCGTCACAATAGAGGAGCGTTAATAGCCGGATTTTCGCGCGATTTTCTATGAGTTAAGCCGGAAGTAGAAGCTGTTTGAATGGTAGTAGCTTAACTTAAGCCTTTGTCCCCTGTTCGCTGTTCCCTGTCCCCTGCTCCCCCAACATATTCTTACAAATGCATTGAATGATGTTTACATTGAGCCATAACTGGGCATGAAACCGTTGTTTTGTCTACAGTTTAGGGCCAACCTTTTCACAGATTCAGATGAAAGAAACAAAAAAATGAATTAACAAATATCAACCATAAATTACAAATGTCACATTCATTATGCACATGGCGCTGCATAGTAATTAGGCTGCTCCTGGCTCCTGGTCGCATCCTCTCTCCACGTATTGGGAAATATATTTATGACCACTTGATGAACTGCAGCAAACGAAGTAGACGTGGCAGTAGTCAGTCCGGGGGATGTGCACTCACTCGCTTTCGTCCTGGTTGTGTCCTCATTTGCATAACAATCAACTCGTAGTTTGTGGCAGTGCCCAACACGGAGCCCGACTACCGAGCTACCAACCCACCGAGGGTTGGCATCAAAACTCTAAATGGTTTCCATCTACTCCGCTCCGTTCAGAGCATCAGCGGGTGTGAAGTTGTAAAGTTTAATGTATTGTTTGTCTAACAGTTTATTCATTTGGAAACACAGAAAAAGCGAAAGAGAGTGAGAGTCGAAATATGGAATCGAAATATATTTATCATCTCGGGGTTGATCCCCAGCCAAAGGAAAAGTAATTTTGCATCTTTTTTATTTGTAAATTCATTATTCAATTTAAATGATGTGGTGAAAAAAAAAAAGTTATTTTCAAATACCAGAATATAATCGAATTTATGCAATATGCAATCATTCCTCTTACTATCTTTTCCATGCGAATCTCTTGCAATTGAATCATTGAATCACATACGCATTCACTTTCTCTACGTGACTGTTTAACAATCTTTGGACTGGTTTTTTTCTTATTAATTATTACTTCCCCACTTGTTATGCATATTGAATTCTTGAGTTTACACTTTGTCTTTATCGCCGCTTCTGTGAATCTCACTTCTTCAGCTGTAAGTTTCAACTTTCTTCTCTAGAAACGCAGCCAAGATACGCGTATTGCCAACGGCTTCAAATGCAAAACGCAAAATGTTATTATCTCATTAAGCTAAAGACGACCCAGAAGTAAATCTTATTTATGAGTCATTGAGTATTTGGTAAATATTCAAGATATCAGAAATTTAGAAAACATATTAAAAAAATCGACCTATCCCAAAATGATTCAAGGCATTTTCCACCAAAAAGATGTCAAAGCTCAAAAAGATGAAATTTGCATGGAAATTTGGTAATGTCATGAAAATATTTCTTTCTTTCCTTGACTATCTAAGATAACAGGAGGCGTATAAGATACTAAAGACGAAAGCTCCAATTAGTCTTTCTATCTCTCTCTCGCTCTCTGTCTCTCTCTTTCTCTTAAAGACTTCTAGGACAAAGTTAAGACGTAGATGTATAAATTCTTGAAGTAAAAGATATAAAAGGTAGAGGCAAATGGTTAATTTTTGAATTTCTCTTACCAAAGAACTATTAACAATTAACCGCATCTTCAGATTCATTGATATTCTTAGCTGATTTTTGATTTACATGTGTTTACATTTCTACTTTCTACACTGAAATGTGACATAAATCTGTTTAAATTTGACTAAAACCGCTGTGATCGGATTAGCAATCAAAACTTGCATAACATTTTTACACTTTTACAGTTTCAAACTGAGCCTGTATAGGAGAGACGGGTAGAAGGATGATTATCCTCATGCACACAAATGCGACAGATTGGCCTATGTTGGGCCTCGGTTAGGGAACTTATTGAGAAATGAATACATAGGTCGGTTGCCTGTTTGACTGGCTGGCAGAATAAATGTAACAAAATACTCGAACGGCTGTTTGTTTATCCAATGTTTTTCGGTTAGATGAGCACACAGAAAAACTCTAAAATGAGGAAGGCAGCAGGGTAAAGAGAAGCTGCCCTTATCCCTCTGTGCAACACAAACAACAACAACACAACGTCACAGATTTCACAGATAAACCAATTCGAGCAGGGCAATGAATTGGTAAAAGGTCGAGCAACTTGCTCATACAACACCAAATCGAATCTCTGCTAAAAAAACCAACAAAGGGAACACACAAAACAACAAAAGGAAAAGGGGTAAATCGTCAGGATTTGCACGTGGTACAACCCAAAAGGGTTGAACCTCAACCATCATCATGATGCACTGTGAAGGCGAAATGGAAATGAAAATGTGTGTCAACTTTTTTTGATAAAAAGGCGTAAAACAATCAATTCGGCAAATAAAATTCGATCTGCGAAATGGCCTTATTGGCACGATTCGATGATATATGGAATTGACAGCATTTCATGCCTATCATGGAGTTATGTGTGTTACCCGAATCAAGTCAATACTTTATTACGTGAGGTCTATACTCTATTCACTCGGTTTTTAGCAAACCCTAGCACTTCTTTTAATAAGGAAATTAAGAAAGCTTCCACAACGATTTGTTGTCTCGGACTTATACATAGTTTTCTTCTTTGAAAAACTTTTTCGAAAAACTGATTTAGGGCTGTCAAATTTATGAACTTTGCTCACTAAAATGCTATACTACTAGCTGATTCGTTTAGCGAAAATTTGGAAATGAAATGTGGATAAAGAATAATCGTCGAAGCAAACATTATTTTTGGACTTCTGCATACCTTAAGGGGCATTTCACAGCACTAGATCCACCTTTGTGTGACTCCGTTTCGGATTGTAGATTTTAGAAATGGTTATTACCCGATAAAAGATCATCGCATGTGGTTTACAATTATGAATTGTAATTCTTTCGGTTCATCTTTGCGTCATTGGTAATCTGTAAAAGGCATCTACAACAAGCTCTAAAAGGAAATCTATTCAATAACCGCACGCGCAAGTGCACCCCAAGGACGACTTTTATCCTGCACTTGTCGCCGTTCGGAAAAGACGAGGGCGCGGCCACAGCGCATTGTAGTTGTTCCTTGTAGCATGTATATCGACAACAAATTTGTTTCCATTTTGGGTTTTCCTTATCTACTTAGGGAAATCGCTAAATTATTTTCGTTCCTCTTTTTTTTTGGCAACATTAGCATAGTCAGCATTGGGCTGGGGAGGGAGAGAGACAGAGCGTAATGCCGTCATTGATCCGAAGATATCCATCTCTATAGAAATTTAGCTACCCCATGGCAATGCCATACTAATGATGGCCATTTCCCTCTTGCTCCTCCTCCTCCTCCACCCCCCAAACCGACCTTGTTGCATCCCTCGTTGACATTCTTCCTTTTGACAAAATAGATTGAATGCAGCTTAGTCCAGCTCGCCCGCTGCGTATTTGCGCCGAGGACACAAAAAGCAGCATTAAGAGGGGGGACACAATAGAATAGAATAGAATAGAATATAGGCTAGCGAGAAAACATGTCGAGAGAAGATAATAATGATTATTGTTAAGATAAATCCCGACACCTTTGAACAAAGCTGCCCAAATGACAAACGCGGCAAAGCCAACAACCGAAATCAAGTAAAAGACATGCAGCTGTGTTAACGGCTTAGTCCAGAGAAATAATCACAACTTTGGTATGCATTCTGCATCTTAAGTTCCACCACCCTTCCGCAATCTCACTCTCCACACTCTCTACCTCTAGGTAGGTAAATGGGTAACGGAAAATGTCTGCCAGTCAGTCAGTTAGTGAGTGAGTCGACTCTTGCCGGTTCATTCAACTAAATAATTTGAGTGCCATTCATGCAGGTCCACTGACTGTTTGGGCTCATGTTTCATGATTGTACGTTTCCTTGTGATCCTTCGTTGTTGTTGCTGTTGCTGCTGCTGCTGCTGCCTCTACATTCAGTTGGTACATTCGTTTTGTAATTCTGTGGCAGGTGACGGGCAATCTTTCCATTGTTTCGACCTCGAACTCACCCCATAACGAATTGTAAGGGCGCAAAAATGCCCCCTACAATAAAAACAAGCTGCAATACACACACACACACACATACATTCATTCATTTTTATGTGAACTGCAATATACAATATTTATTTGAATTTAAGTCTTTTGTTTGAAATCTGAAATCCGCACACACACACACACACACATACATATATACCCAGCTTAGGGTTGTTTGCTTTGGCTACTACTTACTTTTGCCTTGACTTCTTAGTTTTCTTTTATATATACACACAACCGATATCGAGAGTGAAAAATAGTTTTTTTTTTTTTTTTGGTTTTTCCATCAACTTTATTAGCAAAATAATTGTGTTACATCGAAATTCAACTTATCACTTTAAAGTTTGTTTTGTATATAGTAGACCCTGATTCTCTGACTAGCTGGCTTTTCTTGCACTTGCAATGGCAATAACTTTTTGTGTATATATAGTACAATATGAATAAATATATATATGTAGATCTCTTCAAATTTTAGCTACTGCCTAAACTTACAAAAAAAGGTACATAGGTTAGAATCTCTGACTTAAGAATCTATGAACAATCATTTCAATCATGATTCATCTACAAAGACCTACTCAGAAAAGGAATTCTTCACATAGTTGGCTTCAATTCCAACTCAAAGTAGGTCTTTGCGATGATTATCCTTATAACATAAAGAGAAAACGAGATCAATATCTGAAGGATAAACTGTGTTTTCTCTGTGCATTATTAATACTTTCAGAAACAAATACAAATAGGCGAAACTACAAACTCTTCAATAGCATATTGATTAATTTGAAGGTCCTTCCTATCCTGTTTGTTACTGAAAGGTTTATGATCTGGAGAAGGTTAACCACAAATGGTTAGCAATTTGCAGATCTGTTTTCATTTTGCAAATTTACTTATAAATTTAGCTTTTAAAAGAAAAACTGAATTTAGAAGTAAAATTGTTTGTTTTTTAGCCTGATTGTTCGAGTGTTTTGTGTGTGTTATAGAAGGAAAGTGATTTAGGGAATACATTTTGAAGTTGCTTTCTTTTTTTTACATACAATTTCACCAAAAAAAAAAAAAAAAAAAAAAACCAAAAGAAAGCATTAGTTAGGATTACTTTTCCCATATATCCCTTAAATCAATTTCCTTTGAAATTCTCTCAATTATATGCTCGTATCACATAAAATAGCTAAAAAACAGAAACGAATTCGAGTGCCCTCAAAACTATGCTATACCTGATGGGGAAATGCTTTGTATGTGGCTGATGCTGGCTGATGTTGTAGTGGCTGCTCCTCGGGGTAATCCTTCCATGGTGGCGTCTGTGTATAGAAACTGCTCTGGTGGTGTAGGCCCGTTTCCATGGGATTGGCAGCTGCCTCAAAACTGCCACGGAACAGATCATATTTCTCTTGCGAGAAGTGAGTTTGAGTCGGAGTTGGAGTTGGAGTCGTAGTCGAAGTCTGAGCAGCGGGTGGCATGTGATCCTGCTGGTGTTGTTGATAGAAACGCATGCTGCTGGCAAAGTCAAAACCAGGTGGATGCTGTTGGTTCTGCATCTGAGGTTGAAAGTCCAAATTGTGCTGGTGGTATGGCGGCATCATTGGCGGTTGTGGTCCATGTCCATGGTGAGGCGATGTTGCAGCAGCTGATGGATGAGGAGCAGCATAGGGAAACATGCGTCCGCAACCAAACATGGGAAACGGTTGCGGATTCACAAAGAGTGCATCAAACAACTCTTTGGTTATCCTTTCGCCACTTAATGTGAAATTCTGCAGCTTCTCTAGATCCAAATTGATGGTTCCACCGCTTTCCAGAACTTGCTCCAATGCGAATATATAATTGTGGGCAAAACGCAGAATCTCAATTTTGGTCAATTTCGTCTCCTCGGGCAGCGATGGAAGCGTCACCCGCAACTTCTCCAGGGCATCGTTTAGAGTATGCATCCGATTGCGTTCCCGATCGTTGGCCTTCATGCGACGAAACTTCTTGATGCGCACCACCTGGGTGGGACTGCGCGATCGTGTGACTCTGTTCTTGCCGACGGCATATTTACGCTTCTGACGCGGTGCATCCGGATCTTCGGGCGACTTTACTGGAGTGCTTGTTAGTTGTGGGTCAAATGCATTCGATCCATTCGATCCTGCACGACTATTTAGATGCTCGACAAGAGTGCGTCCACTGCGCGTGCTGTGATTGCTGCTAGTATCCAGTAGGCCCACAAATCCTGGTGGCGGTGAGTTTCCCATTGTCCCCATTTCCCAACTACCAGCATAGACACCACCCCCAGGCGCCGATGCTGTCGGTGGAACTGGAGGCGTGGCATTTGCCGAACTATTGTAGCTTTCATCAAAATCTAAGCGACGCCTTGAACTCGAGCTTACATTATTGGCCGCTTCGGTTTCGAAACTCTTCTCATAGCCGCTATCAAATGAAGCATCATCGTCATCGTCATCGAACTCGAAGGCTTGCGATCCAGCAGCTTCATATGGATTGTAGCAGGCAGCCATATCGCAAGAAGTTGATCTCAAATCTCTGTCTTTTAAAGTGTTGCTATATTCTTCCAACTTGCCGCTTAACTTCAACGCGCATTTTTCGTTCACTACAAAATCGCTGGATGTTTCGTTTCGTTTGGGTTCCGTTTCGCGTGCCCGCACCAACTAAAAGCTATCAAGGAGTGCGCACCGGTTTTATGTGCCCAGAGCCATTAGTGTTAGGGCAGTAAGCCCGCTGATTTAGACCAGGCAGCAGCAGCAGCAGCAGCAATGGGTAACAACCCTCGACGCATTGTCGTCGGTCGTGACGGCGCCATGGCACACAAATCCCAAAAGATATGCGCGCCGTGATTGTCGCCAGGGGGTTGATTTTACTCACATACACTAACATACTAACACACACACACACACACACACACACCAGGGTAAACAGATTCGTTCTACCAGCTACACGCTACCAGTTAAAATACGAGCATTTTTTTACGCTTTACCAGCGGCCTTTAAGCTCTAAACCAATCGGAGAGATGTCTGCGTCGAGGATCAGCAATGACGCCAGCAATGACCGGGGTAAAGTGGCAAAGTTCAAAGCAATATATTTTTGATGGATGCTTACTAGGTTTTCAGCTTATTTTTTCGGCAGTCTTCAAAGGAAGTTATTAGAGATATGGAAGGGAAATGGGTCTCTTGATTGGCACTTTCTAAAAATCGTATATAAACGATTCGATCATCGTTCTTTGTTTTAAACAATAATAAACATTAAAGAATAAAAGAATAAAATAAAGTGCTAATGGATGAATAATATACATACATATATAATATTTCGAAACGTTTCATTTTGATGTTTGCTATTCGTTTCAGCAGTCCTTAAAAGTAGTGTTAATTATTTCAAAGAATACATGAGAAAGAAACTCCTTTTCATTTAAAAGCTTTCAAGGAATACATATATCCTTTAAGGGATTTCTTGTTCTTCAAAATCTTCAAATTTTGGTTAGTTTGGATCTGTTGAAATAAAACTGAACTAAATGATCATATCGGAGATACTATTTCATCGGTTTAGTCTTTATAAACTAGACATTGAATTATCCACTTGGGTCTTGGAATATACATTCTTAATATATTAACCTAGATTAATATATATCACTGACTACTATAAAAAACATCTTTAGTAACATTTCCAATTCACATTTTACTTAGATTTAATGAATTTCTCAACTTTAAGTTATGAAAATATTCAAAAATAAGCCATTAAGAATTTTGTTATTTATTTTTTTTTGAGAGGGTTGGGAGTGAAAGAGTGTCGCAAGTGGTGAAGAGGTTTCAATTACCCGCAACTCTTTGTTTTGTTTTGGCCCATAAACCGCAATAATCGTTTAGGGCTTACGCCTGTCACTAAGCGAATTATTGCCACGTGGCCAACCGGCAAAAACGTTTGCGCCACGAAAACGCAACATGTGTAGGACTACCACAACCATCCACATCCACTTCTCAGGCTTTTGGCTTCGCTGGTCACGTGACCCGAAGCCTTGGCTTAGCGGCTGCTCAAGTGGCCAAGTGTGCCAAAGATGAGCAAGGATTGGGATTGGGAATCATACTGGGAAAGCACGTGCAAGCGTGCAATTTGTTATGATATCCCAGCCAATTGTGGGCAAATTATGTGGCACGAGCCAGCGACACTTTCAAGAGTGTCAAGGATACTAATTGAGTTATTGGGCCACCAATTTGCTTGTCTGTGTGGGATCTTTCAGCTGCATTTATTAGCCATGAAATTGCATTATCTAATCAGACATGCTTAATGGTTCATTGAAATCACCACAGGGAAAAGGCATTCCATCACGCAAGTTGTGAAACCTTTTTGTTTATATTTTATTTACAATGAATTGACACTTAAGATTACTGACTAACTTAGAAATGGATTTATCTCCATTTTTTTGAAAACGCAACAGAATTTCAGTTTTTCTTCATTTCTCAAATTGGTTATGTTTTGTAACAACAAAAATATTATTTATTTATTATTTTTTATTTACAATTTTAGATAAAGGAGGCAAATCAAATCGAAATAAAGCTTTATACTCGATCAGTTAAAGTTTGAACTATTTAACAAGTTTATTTCAGCCAAATTCCACATAAAATTCTCAATTTAATCAAGTTTCGATCGGACTACTAAATATAATATACCTTCCATTTATAGCTAAAATCATTATGTGACAGGAGAAGTGATGAATTTATGCAGAAATGAGTCAAGGTGATGAGAAAAAAGTTATATACTATCAAGCCAAGAATCGACTTTGATTTAAAATTGTTTTTTATTGGCTTTGTTTTAGGCATTTTTGGCTTTAATCTGAGAGTTTTGTTAATTTGTTAATCTAAAAATAATACTATTATATGCTTAAGCGTTTTTGGTTAACCAAAAGCTGCCGAGTCTTTAAATTAAATTGTAAGAGAACTTTTCAAGAAGCTTATTAACTAAATAATTTAAATGGATAATGGCAATTAGTTATGAATATGTATATAGATCATTGGTAATCCGAACAAATGAAGCCAAATGGCCACCATCATCATCGTAATATTGGTTACCATAATCACTTTTCATGGATGTCAGAAATCAGAGGAGCCGCCACGTGTTTGTTGATAGCCTTAGCCATTTCAAGTGCTGCTCATCCGACACGTGTGACCAATTTCAGTGGCTGTTTCTTCAATGCCTTAATGCATATCAATTATATAGTTAATTATAAAGTGGTTGGACCAATGTCAACCCAATTCTTATATAGTGAGTTCAGTAGTGGCCTTTGGGCGTAGAAATCTTGTTTCCGGATAAACAGATGTACACACACACACAGAGAGAGAGAGAGAGAATTTTGATATATATATATACATAAATGGATGAATTTGTATGATTTCCATGAGTATTGTAAAGCAAAGTAAATATTAAATGTGCGATGTGTGTGACTGGGTGTATGGAAGTGTGTGCCTCGGGCTAATTGCATTCTAACAACCGAAGCAAATTCAATTTTCTTCCTCTCTCTCCCTCTCTGTAACCAACCCCTGACTGGTTCCATTCGTTCCGAGCACGTAGAGAGTGTGCAGACTGAAACTGAGAGACAGAGAGAGGGAGAGGCGGCGGCCCTAGGGCAATGCATCTTAAAAGGGAACAATTTCCTCCTCATATAGTGGATCAAATTCGACCACCTGAGTGTTAAATTGTGATGAAGACGAATCGGAGGATAATTCAATAACATCTGGCGACTGGCCAGTTCCCGATCCTGGCTCCTGTATTGCTAAGCCTCGTGCAACGCCACCACGGCCTCCACTAGCCTGGCCCGCACGATTAGCTCCACGTCCACCGCGAACACCACGTCCACTGCAACCACCACCACGGCCATTTCCTCCTCGTACACCACGTCCTCCACGGCCACCGCCACCGCTACGACCACGTCCGCGTATAGTACGGATCCAAGGTCCTGTTGTATATCCTCGTAGTGCATCGTCCATATCGTTTGACGAGTCCGAGGTAATATGCTTAAAAGCAGGTCGAAACAACTTGCCCGGCGAATCGGATGTTACATGGACAAATCTCTTGCGTTTTGTCGCAGATTGCGATTGATCTGATGAATTACTTCCAGATGAATTATTATCAATAATGGGACTACGACTCAGGTTGCGTTTGCTCCGCCTCAGAATGAACTCCAACGAGATGCGTTTAATCCACACACGACACTCACGCAATGGCTGTATATCGTTGGCAGTGAGACGATTCAGACGAACCCTTACTTGACGCGTGAGACATTCCTGTACAAGTTGTTGATGTTGTTGGAGACCAAGTTTAGATTCGCAAGTCTCTTCATGCGCTTGTTGGGATTTCTCTTCCGGAGGTGGATCAATCGATTCTTCGATCATCTCTTGTTTTATGACCACCTTCTCGTGGGACTCACTAGAGTCATCATTGGAGTCGTGCAAACTTAATTGACCAGCACTCAGATCTGTATCTGAGATGCTAGATGAATTACGACGTTCCAGTTTTACAATCACTTCTTCATCGGGGGCTGGAACAGGATTTGTTGGAGTGGGTAATGGAACTTGAGCAGGAGCTGGTGCTGGAACTGTCGCTGATACGGGGACTGGGACTGGGACTGGATTTGGTGGTGGTGGTTTTATTTTTGTCATCTTCTTCAAATTTTGAAGACTCTTAAATTTACTAAGCAATGAACTGCTTTCCATCAAGAGGTTCCCGCCATCATCATTATTTTCGACATTCTGCAGTTCTGTAGTCTCATAGCTCCAGATATCGGCGAATGCCTTAAACCCGGTGGTCTCATTGCTATATTTGGTTCGGGCTTCAAGTAACTCGGCAAACGAACGTTTTGCTGGTGGCGGCAAATCTTCTTGTTCCGCTTGTTGTGCCGGCGAAGGCTCTCGGGATGTTTTCTCTTGCTTGACCTTGGTCGATAAGGCGGCGCTTTGAGACACATTGGTTGGAGTATCAGCAAGAGGCGAATTTCTGCGACCACTTCGCAAGCTTCTATCCATATCAGAGATCATGGCATTGGCCACCATGGCAGCAGCACGTTTGCGAGTTCGCCGGCCAGTACTTAGGGTAAAGTTCTCATCACCCTCATCCGAGGCCGGTTCCGCCTCCTCTTCGTCCTCGAAAACAACTGTAAACAAAACGATAGAAAATGAGTTTGCAAAAATGAAGAAGAATTATGCAAAATTGTATACCTTCATCCCAGAATTTACGTGTTTGTCGTCGTTTGGTTGGAGCTGGTGGCGGTTTTTCCGCTTCCTCCACTTCCTCCTCATCGGCGCTGACTTCATTTTCGGCCTCCGCAAAGTTGGCGGCATTCTCATAGCCCTCCTCGATGCTACCGTAGTCCAATTGTGGACGATTTTTATACTTGTCATAGTCAATGTGAAGAAATTGTAATTTATCATTGGCTTCCGCCATATTGAGAGCCACAAATTTATTCTTCAAGTCCTTGCTCTTTAGCAATGCACTGCAACGTTCGTGCAGGATATTCCAGTCCAGGGCCCAGGAGTAGCGTTTATTACGCGGCTGAAATGCCACAGTCAGGAGATCTTTGATAACGCTACGCGGCAAACGCAGTGCCAGAAGCGCCTGATAAATGGGATCATAGTCCCCGACTGGAGCATCATGATTCGTTATGGTCACAATTTCATCTACATCGATTGTGGAGCTAAGCAGCTCGTATTTCACGTTACAAGATGTCCCCGCTGTGGTCGCTGCTCTATTCGAATCCTCGTCCTCTCGCCGCTTCTTCTTGATGCGTGAGCAACGTTTCACCTCATTGTAATAGGTGGATATGGGATGCAGATAGAAGGCAGTTAGCCAGAACTCAGCCTCCATAAAGCCATGCTCATTGAACTCTTTGGCCAAAGCGGCATAATTATTTGACAAACTGTGCTCTAAATTCAGCATGAAATCTATGGTTAGACCTGGATGATAGCGCCAGATTTCAATGGCATTCAGCTGTTGACCAATTATCTTTAGCAGTAAGACAATTTTAGCAAACTGCCAGCCACGAAATTTCTGCAATAAACAACAAAAACAGCGTTAGTTTAAACTAGAAAGAGAGAGAGAGAGAGTGAGATGGACTTACACGCTGAGCTAGTAGCTGATAGACAAATTGCAAAACTTCCTCGTTATTGGGAACATTTTGGAATACAGGATCACTTTGTCTATCTATTTCTTCATCGAGTTCTGGCAGCGGCTTCTTCTCATCATCATCATAGTTCTTGTAGTTACCAATATTACTTGCTCGATTCCCCTTGCAGATCTGCTGCTGATAGTTTAGATTCAAATCGACCGTATGTGGCGTGGCATGACTTTTGTTTTGTGAATCGAATTTCTGTAATTCATTTAGTAGAAACCGTTCGCTATTCTCACGCTCCTCTACATAACGATGCATAAGAACTTTAAATTGCGGCCACTGAGTAAGAAAATCAGTCTCATTTAGAGCCATTATTTCCAACAATTGATTGCCCAGCACATAACTGGTATAGGCCTGCAACATGACGGCAAACGAGGTGACCATATTAAGATTAAATTGTTTAAAGACAATCTCTTTAAAGAAGTCACTCTTGCCCAGGCGCAATAGTACACAAATCTGGGCAATGAGACGGGCTGGTGTGAAGGTTATATCATAAGCCACGGGAGCATCCTTCATGCTCTGGGCATAGAAACCGATGTTGAACATCTGTAAAGGGTAAACGGATAAAATTGGTTTCTTTCAAATGATGGTCATCCACTTTCTTACCATATTATCAATGGCATAACCACGATTATTATCGGCCACAAAGACAGTCAAGAGATAGAGATGTCCAATTAAAACAATGGCCGTTTGATCTTTTCGTAGCGACTCAGAACTAGTATTAGCATTGGCCTTGAGCCAAGCGGCCATCATTCGTAGTGACAACTGTTTAACGGCCTCCCAATTTCCAGCATTAAACAGCTGCACTAGACGCAACAGTATCAAATGAAGACCCTCTTGTTTATAGAAAGTAATGTCTAAAAGAAAGTAAAATCTTTAATAGAAATTGTTTAAAATGGATTTTCTATTCGGGTAACCTTCTGGAGTGCCTGCAGGCACAGCGTGCTCTATGGACTTTTGTTTGTTGTTCTTTAGATTGGCAAACAATTGCTGCAGATATGGCAAATTCCATGGTTTTGCACGAAAATTCAATATATACAGCCAATCGACCTCTTTTAGCATTGCTATGTCGGCATAAGTTAGATGGGCTACATTTAGATAGTATAGCAACATTTGTTTAAGACTATTCGAACAGCTGGTCCATTCCCGGCTAAAGAGCAACTGCAGCGAGTAATGAGCCAAAACTTTGACCACATGACTCAGTGCGTCTTCATTCATCTGCTCCTTGCTTTGCAGCTGGCACACTTCCCAGCCGTATATCAATTGTAAGAGTCGATTATTAGCCATCAACTCATAAACATCCACATCGCAGCTGCCATTGATGAAGACAAACATTTTCTATGGGGAGCAACAGGAACTGATGAAATAAGCCGACAAAATTCACGGTCAACTTACCGCTGAGAATACATCATAGTTCAGTTGGGAGGAGCACTGGAGAAACTTTTGCTGGTCCAACTGGTTCATAGGTAAGACGATCTCCATCCTGAGACACAACTCCTTCGAAAACCCAGTCTTCTTTAAGTTATAAGTTAGCCAACTCCAAATTCTTATTTGTTGGATTCGATGGATAATATCGATGGTTTTAAACTCTGGCGATATATCGATGTTTTTTTCTATCGATAGTTTATTGTTTACATTTTGTTTGAATTGTTTTTGTTGTCAAGAAATGGCCAAAATATCGCTAAAACCATAATCTTGGAAGTTCCTTCGGCAAGCTGAGCTAAAAGGACATTTCTCTCGGAGGAGAAAAACTCCAACCATGAAGGATTATTTTTGGTGCAAAGGAAATGTTGAAATATTACGGATCTCGTGGGCTTACAATTTTTGCAGTTATCTTATAAAATACTTTTTTATATGCAAACATCACATTAATAAATGATTATGATTATTTTTATAATGACTGCATAATTAAATTTAGTGAAAAATAATTTACGAAATTTAAATTTTCGATGTTTTATTCATCGATAAGAGAAGAATCGAGTGGAGTGATAAGACCAGTGTTGGTAAATAACAGTTATCGATGACAAAGGTATATAAGCAGATTGGCGGCTTATGGAGTTTTAAACAATTATCCACTCCCCTCACTATATTTAATGAAACCAGTTTTTAATTCAATGTATCAACTAAATACTAGATTATATATTTGAGCCCAGACTTATTGTACTCCCATATAAATCTTGTATATTGTCTTACTTTGAACAAGGTTATATCAAAAATAAATGGCGAAACTTAAAAACAAACTGAACTTCGTTATTCATTCATTCTTAGAGATTCCTAGAGAGAGGTGGTATCAGTTACAATGCAGGATGCAGGACACAGCAGTAGCAGCAACAATAGCAGCCACCGTCTTACAGCATACCAAAGCCCTTCGAGTAATTAATGGCTTTGAGCAGACGCTCCTCTAGCTTCTCTTTGCTACTATATTCGGGTAATAGCAGGACATTAAAGCAAGTGTGCGATGTGGGCAATCGATCGCTATCTGGTCCGTGTCGTGTGACCAATAAACGCAAACACTTCAATCCACCGACAGGAACACGCGCCGATCCCGTCGTGAATTCGAGCAACTTGCGCTTGGACTCATTTGGCATACCATGCACAATGCCCCAGAAATCCTGAATTATTTGCGTCTCCTTTGTGTAACCACCCTCGTATTCTGTCGAGTGCTCCAGTTCAACAAAATCAAATTCCTGGCAAACAGAAAAAAGAAGGGAAATCATTAACCATCAGAAAAACAATCAGATCTAAATGAAATCGTGGATTTTGAGTGTCTGCTTACCCGACTACCACAGACAAGCATTTCAATTTCCTCCGGCCGGAAGAGTAATTTTAATGGCGACTCATCGGTTACCATTTCGAAACCTTTACGAAACGAATTAAACTGTTGCTTAATATTCGTATTAAGTAGAAAATCAGCATATAGATTGACAAATAATTTCTTATTATGTTGTCCCACGGTCAATTCCTTGCCATTTGGGACAAGGTCGTGCTCGACCATTTCACCAAACACATTGCTGTAGCTGATGCGGAAAGTCTGATCGAATACCTCTTCCATATCCTGACCCTGATAGTCCAGCATGGACTTTAAACTCTTATATAACGTAGGACTCCAATCGCTCAGATCGTAAAAGGTGCCGCGATAGCCCAATAGCTTACGATAGACGACCATGGGAAAATTCACAGCCAGAATCACATTATTATAGATGGCCAAACCGATGATAATGCCAATTAAAGTAAATTGTGCACCATTCTCAAATGGTGTGGCATTGAACCTAAATCACACAAATGTATTAAATATAAATTAATGGATATTAGCACTAAAAATTAAATGTGGCAATATCTTACCACATATTATTAGTCTCCTCTTGTTGGACAAACATGCCAAATGCCGGATTGAATATCTCCTCGACAATAAGTTGAAAAAATTCTTTGGATACGCCACCCTCATCGATGCCCTGCTCACCGACAAATTCCACGACCAATTGTTTTTTTAAATCCTTTGGATTACTCATGGCCACCAATTCCAGCTGGGAAGAGAATAATCATTAGATTAGCAATAAACAAACAGATATTAATAATTCGGTTTCTATTCTTACCCCAACGAGAGCATCATTTATCAATTGATCCCTACGCACATTTAGTTTGAGATCAGGCCGCGGTGGGGCCACTTCCTGATCGCCGTCGTGATTTAAATTATGGAATATTGAGTAGAGCGAAGAATAACGCTCACTGTACATACGCATACGACTGTCATAGTAGAGAGCGTCCACTTTGGTCGCCGGCGTCAAGATAAAAGCATAAAGCATAAAAGAAAAATAATTGCTATGAGTCGTCCCCAGTTCGCTCTCCATGGCCAGAGTCTTGTAGGATAGATAGTCCTGATGCATTTGTATGCCTTCGCTTAAGGCATCATTGTAGAATTCCTCCAGGGGTACCAAAGGCTTCCGGCAATCTGTGCACGACACTTGCAATGCCTTCTCTAATTGATCTTCGGCAAATTTCGGCATATGTGGATTCAAGTGTGAGCTGTATATAAAGAAGTCCTCCTCAACGGCAGCAACAGCAGATGTTGATGACGATGAAGAGACACCAGCGGCACTTTGCTCCTGATCCAGCGCCGATTCTAGCTCATCCAGTTCGAGGAGTAAGCGGCAAGATGGTATCCCCAATTCACTGGCCAATATATTGGCATAGAAAACAATCTGAGGAGAAGGAGTATATGGATTAATATATTTATGTTGAGATCCCTTCGGTGCCTTCATCTCACCTTGAGTACTTTGGTCACACTTATAATATTCTCGTTCTCCCGCACTGCCTCCTCATCGAGTAGGACTTGCAGAGTAATCTGTTGCTGACACGCTGCCACCAAAGCCTTCAGTTGATCCGCACAATGTGTGGCCCAAATGCGTGCCAGACGCGCCTGTGACCGGACAGGCAAAATGGCAGCAGCATGACATAGCTTTGGCAGGACACGATCCAAGTATTCCATGTCAGTGACACTGTTTTTAGCTGCAAAATAAGAAGAGTGCATTTAAGTCTTCATCGTCCGGTATACGGAGTGAATATAGCTTCAGCCTGCTACTCACTATTGGTGGCCATATCGAAGCAGATAACCAGGCAATGGAGCACTTGCTCCCAATCTGGACCATAGTGACGCATATAGCGCATACAATCGGCCAATTTGATAACGCTAATCGTTAATTGTTCGGCCAATGAACGGCATGGGGCAGAGAAAATTAAACGCTGAACTCGGCGCAATCCTTCGAAGTCCACCTGAGTGTCAGCGGAGATTACAGTTTCCGATGGCTTTGGCTGCTGCTCCCCCTCTTCCGCATCCTCCTCACCATCAGTTGATGACCCATCGCCTTGCTTAAGCATGGGCTCATCCTCATCCAAATTGTCTTCGGTTCTCTGTGGTTCTTCTGTAGTCGTCGTCTCTGTATGGATTTCGGTCTGTTCAGGCTCCTGCTCCTGCTGTTCCTGCACCTGTTCCTCCTGTTGTTGTGTACTATCCTCATCTTTGTCATGCTCTCCCTCCAGAGTACGCAATTGCTCTTTGTTCAGGGCTACCGGAGCTTTGGCTAAAAGTTTTTGCAATTCCTTCGACGCCGATGTTGCAGATTCTGCAGGTATGGCAGGAGGTACCTGCTGCTGCTTCTTCTCAATGGGTTTTATAAAGCTTTTGCTTAATCTCTCTATGCTAGAAAACGTATCACTGATCGCCTGGTGTATGCGATCATAGTTATCAGCATCCAATCCTCTCACATAAAGTGTTTCCAGTATCTGAGCATCTAAGGATTCTACAGGAGCCAATGTAGGCGTCCCTGAGCTTGAGCTAGACGAAGGCTGTGCAGCAGACACAGCTGCCCCCACTGCTCCTGCTGTTGTGGAAGTTGCTGTGAGCTGTGGCAGAGCTCGCTGTGATTGAATGCTATTGGAACTGGCAGAGGTGTTTGTGGTGTTGGAACTGTGGGTACTGGTGGTGCTTTTGCTGCTGCTGCTACTGCAGCTATTGCTACTATCATTTGGTGACAACATATCCACATCCTGTTGCTGTGGACTGTAACAAGAGGTTAAGTGTTACATTTCAGCATGGATGATCTAAGACGAGTTTAAGCTCTCACCTGTTAGTGGGATCACTTGAACTGCTACTACTACTAGTTGCTGAGGAGGACTGAGTCGAGATGTCACAGAGCTGGGCATCTTGGGAAAACAGCTGCAAGGCCCTGGCGGCCACCTCGTTTGGAGTCATTGGCGCCACTTTCCCACTGGAGGCGCAATTGGCATTGGTGCAATGGGAATTACCGCAACCGGATTGCAATTGATGAAAATAACGGTGAATCAGGCTGCGCACTGCCGAGCGTTTCATTTCGGGCGTGGCTCTTTGCTCCGCAACGCTTTCAGCAACAAATGCAGAAGAAGATGATGTCGAGGCGCTAAAATAAAATAGAGAATAGAATTTTTGTTTGCTCTCGGCATTGCTCCGAATAACTCACCTTGACGGCGCCTTCTGTTCTTGATCATCCCCTCCGCCACTCATTTGGGTACCTGTTTTGAGTACACCAAATAAATAAGAACCTTCTCGTAGCTGGCTTCAGTGATTGGCTCCCCCTCTGCCACCTTTTTTTTTTTTTTTTTAGTTTGCTGCGCCGATGTCAAGTTTCCTTTGTTGTGCCAAAAATGCGTGGCGAAAAAAGGGTGCAAAAAATCGATGTTCAATGTTTTCTCTTCCCTCTCCTTCTCTATATATTTTTCGCTCTACACCGCTCACAGCTGCTGCTCCTTGCTTTCCGTTCCTACGTTGCTATTAGCTTATCTTCGGTTTTATTGTCGGCTTTTCGCTCCTTCGCGTTTTCTTCCCAGTACGTATGGTTTTTTTTTTTTTTTAATATTATTTACGGACCTTTTTTTTTACTTACATTTATGACAAAAATTTGATTTCATTTGAGTTAAGCTGAAAAACACAAAAGTGTTGTTTATCAACTAAAGCAAAATATTGAAAAATCATCCGTATGTGTGAACTACGGTCACACTCTAGAATAACTTTTGTCGTTTATAGCACTGGCAACTTACAAATATCGTTATGGACAAGACGTTAACAAATTAAATAAACCTTATATTTTTATTACTGCTTGATCTAAAATGGGTTTTAGGTTGGTTTTAGGTTGATTTATACATAAATTATTGTAAAATAATTTTACATTGCGTTCCGAAATCAATTTAGTAAGCGCTTAATTAATTAATAGTAATAAATTAATTATTTTAATAGTAACAAATAAATTAGTTTTTAATTAATTTGCGTTGGATTTAAAATTTTTTATTAACATTTTTCGAATTTTGTCGATCTTCTTATACGATTGTTTTCAGTGCATTTTGTGCTTCCGGATAGTGCTGCAAAGGGCTTTTGGTTTTTAGTCATACACTTATCGATAAGTCCGACGGGACGGTCTTATCAGCTGTCGTCGTATTTTCCACTTTTCCTGCCAAAATAGAAAATAGTAATTAAAGTGTTCCCTGTTTCTTTTTGTCCCCAAGAGATTAATATACTTCGGAATGTACAATATAAAGTGAGCTCTGGGTGAAGTGCACCCGGTATTCCACACATCATATCATAATAATTATACGTGCAAGTGCTAGAATCCAAGGCAAATGACAGAAAAGGAGAAGGAAAAGGTTGAGGTGCAGCTGCAGCTGTGCATTCGTGGAAATGTGAGTTGGCAGCAGCTGCCCGTTCATTTGCGATCCATGCTGAACAACAACCAGCGCGACTATGAGAAATATGTGTTCAACTATAGTTTGAAGAACCAGCTACGTTTTCGTGGTAATCTGGCCTCGAAGGTATTCCGGCAGGAGCAGCGCTATTACGAACTGCTTATTCAGAAGAATATCAATGGACTGGGAGTCTTTCCTTATCATCTTGCCGATATAGTTACAAAGGGCTTGCGCGTGACGCCATTCAATTACTATTTGGATGTGCTCAGTCAGCTGCTGCGTAGCGACAAAAGCTACGATACCTTGCCCAATTTCACGGCTGCCGATTGTCTACGTGTCCTGGGCATTGGCCGTAATGAGTATTTGGCTTTAATTAGTGATCTAAAGACGCATACAACGCGGTCCATACTGTTCAGTGCTAAGCCAAATCCTTTGGATTTTCTGCCACGTTTTCCCGTTCATGTGCACATCGAACCCTGGTGGCGGCTGGACATTGGCTATGTCCTGGAGACGGATATACGTTACCTATTGCCGGCCGAACGCAGTTTGATTGATGACTTAATTGATTTTGGTGCCCAACCGGCTGGTAAATGTGACTATCAAGTCGTTCAGAGTCTCTATCGTAAAGGATTGATCTATTTGGATGTACCCATCTCTGGCGAGGATCGCATTTGCATACCACCCTTGAGAAATTTTGTGATGAATCGTGTGAGCGGTGATTACTTTGAGAATTTGCTATACAAGATTTTTGTTAGTGCCGATGAGCACATGACCATAGCGGAATTGGCCCAAATGTTGCAGTTGGAGCTCGATATGGTCAAGCAGGCTGTGTCATTTATATGTCGTCTGGGATTTGCCCAGCGCAAGGACGAGCTAACACCAGCTGGGGGGCAACGGGCGCAGCCACAGGATCACGCCAGTTGGGCGGACTATAAGCGACAACAAGTGCCAGAGACACCACAGATAACGCCATTGAATTATAATAATTTTGATTTCGAACAGCCGAGTCCAAGTCCCAAGACCCCGCAAAAGGGCGAGAGGGAAAGGGACAAGGATAAGGATAGTAGTTCCATAGGCTATCTCTCCTCCGATGGCAATACAAGTGACTTTAGCTTTGCCCACATGAATGTGACGCCTCCCTCAATAGCAAATCCTCAAACCAGTGATGATCAGGAAGATCTAGTTGAAGTAGTTGCAGCTCCTGTTGCTGTTGCTGGCGCTGCTCCACCCAAAAGTGGCAAACGTGTAGGCTTTCTATTCGATTCCACACTTACTGCATTCCTTATGATGGGCAATCTCTCGCCTGGTCTTAAAAATCACGCCGTAACCATGTTCGAAGTGGGTAAACTGTGTGAGGAGAGCATGGATAGCTTTCTGGCCGAATTGGAGCAGGTTTCACTGCTGGATGCCGAGGGTGAAGGTGATGTTTCACGTTATTTTGCTCATGCCGTCATCTTGAGATCGACCATATGCTCACTGCGTCATATTCTATCCGGTGGCCTTGATCTCTTGCGTCTGGAGTGTCTCGAGGGATTGGATAGACAGACACGGGATCGCGTCTTGGAGAAGAAATATAAATTTATCATTTCGGCCTCCCCCGCTAACCGCGCAATTGAGTCATACATTTAGCATTCCATTTTTTGGCCAATTTCTACGCAGTTCCGATGTGGCACCCATGTGGAGTAAACTCTTTTACAATCATATCACGGGTAAGTGACGTCAAGCTGCACGCGTTCCATTAATCATTATCGTTATCATCCTCTTCCTCCTCTTCCATCCCTGCCAGGCTATGGTCCTCCCAGTTTATTGTTGTGCCGTGGAACTGTTCTAAAATCACTGCCACGCCTCTTTCTGGGCTATGGCAAACTGCTGGTTAATATCTTACATTCCGACTCGTATGTACTCAATTCGGAAAACTTTCGCAATCTGAACGATCAGCTGAAGAATGGATGCATTCTGCTCCAAGGTTATGGCATACGTGCTCCCGGTCAACTGCAATACGAATCGTTCCCATTCTCCACAGCTAAGGATGAGCGTCTGGCCAAATGGACGGGACACCGGGCCGTGCAAAAGTTGTCGGAATTGATTGACTTGCGTCATCAATGCGGTTACATAACATTCCTTAACACGGGCGTCGATGATCTCGGATGCGAGGACTATGAACTGGAGGTGCATTTGAAATTGCCGCAGGGCGGTAAAAAGCAAAAACAGCAGCCGCAGCAGCAGCAGATCACCAGCAAATTGAATCATGTGCCAAATAATCAAGAGAAGGAACAAGTACAACAACAACTCAAGAGTCCCGATGAAAATCACTTTGCCACCACGCCAGATCATGGGCCGGCCAACGAGTATACTTCAGACGATTGCAATCAAGTGCTGGCCAGCGAATTGGCCAAATGCAGTGGTCGCACTGGGGACTTGGTATCCCAGAATTCAGTGGAGATACCATTAGCCAGGACCTTGATCGAGCATGACGAGGACGAGAACGAGGAGAAGGAGGAGGAGACTGCCGAGGAGTGGACCTTGCTGGATGTTAGCTTTGGTGTGCCCCTCTTCGATGTGGACACAAATACACGGATCTGTGAGCATTTGGTGCGTGATTTGTGCACGGATAGCAATCTGGAGAGTCTCGTTGATGCCGCCCAACAGACACAGACGCTGTTCCTTGAGTTTGTGCGTCAGTGTCTGTACTTTGAGAATGATCCATCGATGCCAGCGCAATTGAATGAGCCACTTCAAGTGGCACGTCCCTTGCCCCATCCGCGCATCAATCTGGCATTCGAGAATGGACGCGTTGGCTATTGGAATGGACGCTAAAAGATTTTTACTACAACAACATTCCCCCCAACAACAACAACCCCCCTCCCCACACTAAGGGTGATAAAAACTCCCTATTAACTGCAGAGTAATTGTTTACCCCTTCCCCAAGACAACCAATAATCCTTTTCAAAGTCCTTGTACAGTTTTGAGTCCCCTCCCTCATATATAAATGCTTTATACATACATAGCTATATCTATATGCATACATATATATATATATAGATAAATCTTAGTCAGCGATAGCGCCTGAATGTATTTTATTATTTTTTTATTAGTTTTGTAAGATGCGCGTTTCGGCAATATGCAATTCAGAGAGAGGCATACAAATCATATATGTATATATACATATATATATATACAACACATATATATAATATATATGAAATTATTAACATATATAATTGTATTATCTGAATAAAATGCAATTTTAAAACCTTCCATGTGAAATCCATTCGTCTTTTGTGTGATACGAACGAAATCTAAAACTTCAATTCGGATAAATCGGGAGTATTCCCCAATATCTGGCATATGTGACTTTCAAAATCTTCTGATTTATTATAAAAAATAAAACCAAATGAGTGAATTGATCGAATCATTGGGGAACTTATTGTTAAAGTACAGAAAAACAGTAAAAAAAACAATATCGACTTATACCTAATCGTTTTCTTTTTATGACTCTCCATGAATTCCATTCAGCCGAGCGTTGAATGACTAACGACTCGACGACAGCGACTATTATAATTAAATATATTTATTTTCAAATCTCATTTATTGGATTCATTTACATTCACTGGGGACGTTTTTATTCATACCCATTGAATTTTGGGTTTAAAGTTTAAAATGAATTGTCCAAAAACAATATTTCAGTTTAAATTCTTTTGTTTTTAGAAAATCCATAGACTCTTGATCAATCCGGAGTAGGACCTCCTCATTGTCACAAATATAGGTAACTGCCTTTTCTTTGTAATCCTCGGAGGTGGTCAGTAGAGTCCTCCCGCTGCAACACACACCATTTGCCCGTGTGCAGATCCGAATTTTGGAGTTCTAGCAGTTGGAAAACATTGGCCAAGGGCTTGTTTTTGACAACTTTTGGCAAAATGATACTACAGTCAATGGAATCGAAATGTTCCGAAAATGATGAGGACTTATAGCTGCTTAGAGAGCTTAGGCTGCGGGTTACCCATTCGTAGGTATCCTTGTTGGCGCATGTCAACCACAATTTGTCGTCGAATATGGCTACCGAATGCTTTTCATTGAACTGAAAGCGATTACAATTCTGAGAGGTTTCGAACAGGGTATAGAAATAGTTGAGTAGGCCATTGAAGTCCTTATTGGGCAAATCTGTGGTGATAACCAGCATGAGATGGCGATGTTCGGGATCGACACATTCATAGGGAGGCGGCAACGGCGACGGCGACGGAAACGACGATGGCGAAAACGCCAATGTAAATGGCGGTGACTCATTGGACGTGGAGGATTTCTCTGGTGACTTTTTGGGACATTCGACAACTTTGACGCATGTTGCCTGAATTTGAGGCTTGGGATTCTCCGATAATTCATTGCAAATCCTAAAGGTGGAATGGAGAAAACTATAAATATCATTTTTATTGGAATCTTATACGAGGAAAGGGACCTTTTGGGTAATGACGTATCTTTGCCCAACTGTCGTTTACGCTTTATTGAGATTGGCGAGCCACTCTCATCGCTGGCAGATCCTTCGAGGCTATCAGAACTGTCGGAAGGGCTGCTGCTACTAGAACACGTCGATGGGCAAGAGTCAGAGTCCAGAGTTTCAATATATTGAGGCACCTGATCAATTGGTGGCAGTTTACGTGGTTTTCCATTGTCACCTTCCACCTGATCGAAGAAATTCCCCTGTATATTACCTTCGATCTCGTTGTAAAACTGCAGGAAGCAAATGAATTTGTTGTTACTATATAGGGATATAGCGGCGCCATTCATCCCAATTCCACTGTCATTCATGGCGGGAGTCTTTGATATTGTATCATATGGCTGCACCATAGAAGACAGCACAACAGCATTCTCCAGCGAAGTGGACAAAGTGTGAATCTCTTGGCAATCCGCCGGTATATCAATAATTGACTCCATTTTGATTTTCAAATCATGAATTGTGGCATTGTCTTCCAATGAGAAGAAATTCGGCTTAATGGGAAGATGATATGGGTCTTAAATATAGGCTGGTTATGTGCTTATTCTTAATTTACTTACCTTACCACTACCTGGCTCGAATTTGATTTTAACAAACATTTTCACGTAATTTGCTTTAAATTGAAGCTTGGCACTGTCAGTTTTTTTGAACGGGACTTTCGCGCTTGAAACGCTTAGCAACACTAAATTGTACTTATCTGGCAGCACCGTTGCCAAATATATGTTAGCAAGAGGGACTCGCATAGCACACAGGCTGGCAGCGCTGTCTGTTTAAAAGAACACAAAAAGGAATGACCGCTTAGGTGATATTCAAAGGAAACATATTTATACTGCTTGAAGCAATCTCATGCCTTTACGTTCCGTTACCGAATGGATGCAAGAATGAAAAACAAAACTGAATTAATGTGTTGTTTCATAAATACCGTTACTTTTATTTTGGAACACTTGAAACGTTTGGCAGCCTCTACTGAGCTCATCTGGCACCACTGCGACTGGCTGTGCTGCCAGATGTGGGGCAACTAACTATCCGGTAGCACAAAACACTGACTAACAACCAACACCAACAAAGACAAGGACTCGAGAGGATCATTAAAATTAATACAGACTATCCACAACAAACGCACACACACACACACAATGCCAAGGAATGGCGAGGACGGCAATGTGGGTGGCGGAGCAGCTGCCAGCACCAGTAGCGATGGATGCATTTATCCCGATAGCGAAATTATGGGCGTGGGAGTTGCATTCAATGTCCGCTATACGGGCTGTGTTGAGGTCAAGACCTCAATGAAATCGCTGGACTTTGAGACGCGCACAATGTTGGCACGGTAAGCCGGCATCCCCCTCGTCTTCCCCTCCGTGTGAAGTGTTTTATCTTTGCTCTTGTTTCTTTGTACCATTTAGGGAGTGCATCAATCGGGTATGCGAAGCTGCTGGCCTCAAGTCGGCTAGCAAGAGGCGATTGGATAAGAAGCTGTGTACCTTTATATCAGATCGACCCAGCATGAAACATGCTGGAACCAACATCATCATTAACGTCTCCAGCCGCGCCCTAACGTTGAGTAATGTCGAGACGGGTGAGGTCATTGCCAATCACAATATGCCAAGGATTAGCTTTGCATCAGGCGGCGATAACGACACTCTCGATTTCCTGGCTTACATAGCCAAAAATGAGGACGAATGGCGGGCATGCTATGTCCTCGAATGCGCCGGCGGACAGAGTGAGGATCTAATTGTAACCATTGGCAAGGCATTTGTTTTGCGTTTCAATGCACTGAGTCGTCTCAGTGATGCAGGGGCCGCTGGCAATGATAATATCAATCAAAGTTGCAAAGAGAATGTCAAAGAGTATTATAATGATTTACCGAACAAGCTGCCACCGGAAGTGCCCAACACCAACAGTCAGCAGCAGCAGGAGACGCAACAACAGCAGCAACCTCTGCATCCACATGCCCCTCGAGTGGCCCAACTGAATCTAAAGAAGCCGCGCGATCGATTGAGCAGTAATCTCATTGACCTCAACTCACCGCCTCCTGATCAAACAACAAACAAACTTTCCCTGGGCAATTTTGACCCCTTGCAACAGGCGACAGCAGCCAACTCCTCCACCACAGTCACATCCACATCATCACTATTGGCTTCCGGAGCAAACTCCTCTGCCCCTCTCTCCCACATACGCGATGTCTTCGACGGTCCTCAGTGTCCGTTAACTGCCGAAATATGGTTTCATGCCTCCATATCACGGCCCATAGCAGAGAGGCGTTTACAGCAGGACGGTGACTTCTTGGTCCGTGAGTCTCAGGGCAAACGCGGACAGTATGTCCTAACTGGCCTCGAGGGTAAGACACCCAAACATCTGTTACTCATCGATCCCGAGGGTGTTGTCCGTACCAAAGATCGTATATTCGATAGCATTAGCCATTTGATCAATTATCATTATGCACATGCTCTCCCCATCATATCAGAGGATTCGGAGCTGGTCTTGCGTAATCCAGTGCGTCGTCCACAACAGGATCAACAGCAGCAGCAACAACAACAGCAACAAGCTGTGGCAACTTAATTTGCATATAGAATAAAAACGGTTAGAAAGAGACGTTACAACGAGCGAACAAGAGAGAGAGAGAGAGAGAGCGAGCAAGCGACAGAGAATGAGAATAAGACGAACTAAAATCAAGTACGCTGGGATTAGTTTTTAAGTATCCTATCGATTTCTGGATTTTTCTCACTAAGTTCTCTCACACATACAAAGAATTCTTCATATACATAAACAACAAATCTATATACATACATACATATATTTATATACATATATAAACTATATACATACATACATATGTACATGTATTTGTCTACACACTTTCTAGATTGTAATGTGTTGCACACTCCTAGAGAATATCTTTTATATATCGTCGTACCATACACAAAATACCATTTATTTATGGTTTATACATACAAACAAATATTTATTTATATATATGTGCATGTGTCTACAGTATTTTTCATTCGAATGAAAATAAAAGTATACAAACAAATCCTCAAAACCAAAAATCTTACTTAAAATTCAAATCAAATCAGAAAATGTATCCATTGATACTTCTGTATGGTCTTTCCCTTATCAAACAGATCGACTTCGAGGAGCCTCGATTTGGTTAATTTACATTTTTGAAACGCACAGCAAGAGAAACATTTACATTGTACAAGATTTTTCATCAGTTTTGTCCGAAATATGCTGTTGTTGCTGTGATGGTAATAGACTTATCTGTGACCAAAGTAAACAATCTATCCATTAGATATGGATTGAACTTAGAGAATTAATACATTCATCAATAGATTTAGTACATATAAACAAAAACATATCGCATTTCATGATAATATATACGGTCAATACCTATAAATAAAGCCTTCTCTATTGAAAAACCGATTCCAAATAGAGGCAGATATTGACACAATATATATAAAAGTGATCTCAGACTTTATCTCTCCATGCATAGATAGATTTTTAGACATATGCATATTAAAACAAAATTAAAAAAAAAAAAAAAAAGACACAATTATCCAGATTTCGTTTACACTTTCACACACACATATTCTTTATTGTGCTTCCAGGGAAAAACAGAAAAAAAAATTTATCTTTTATAAGAGACATCATTTCCACTTCACTTCTGGTTAGAATAGTTGAGGATTCTAATTGCGACGTCCAAAGTTGTTGGTGTTGGGCTGAGTCAACTGCAGGCCACGAATGTTGTGGAAGTCCAACAGCTTCAACATCTCCTTGGTATCGGGATCAACCTCGATGATGTCCTGCTCCAGAGCGGAAACGGCGGGCACGTAGTTATCACGACGCTCGCGCTCCTCCTCCTGCAGTTTGATGGAAATACCACGCACCTGGGAGTGACGCAGACGACCCATCAAATGGGTAACATAACTGAAAGTGAAGATGTTGTATTGGATATATGAATATATAGAAACTTTGTCTCACACACTCTAATGGAACTTACCCGGCAATCTTGTTGCGCAGGGGCTTGGTGGGAATGATAGCAACCTCCTCGCAGATGCGCTTGTTGGTGTGGAAGTCCAATGTCAGACGTGTGTAGTACTTCTCAATGATGACCTTGGCGGCCTTCTTCACTGTCTTGGTTCTGACGCGACCCTGATGGATAAAATGGGAAAATTTACATATTAGTTAAAATCATCACACCAAAAGTGTGCATTCGCCATGCGAATCAACATAAATGTTCAACATTGAGGTTAGGTTGAGACAAAACACGATCGGAATTCATTCGAAACCGCATTTATTTCATATTTCCACCAATCAGCTGAATGATTCTGTCATGTTTACAGTCACTACTTACCATTTTCAATCAATTTACACTTTAATTTCAATCAAAAATTAAAGCAGACCAGCAAAAAAACAACGTGTCGGGACAACGCTCCACGGAAAAAGAACTAGGGACGGCAAAAGAACTGGTGATGGCAAAAATCGAAGTTATCGATTTCATCTCTAAGAACTTGTCACCGACTTTGGAAGTGCTAAGGTCTGACTCAGACCGTTTGAGTTGAACCAAAGCGCACCAACGTCGAACCAATGAGTCGAACCAAAGCGTACCAACGTCGAACAACATTTGACAACATCGAACCGACGAAGTTGCTGCGTAAAAAGTGCTAAGGTCTGGGTCGGGCGAATTCCGTGCGGATAGGTAGGGTATCGCTGGGAGGTTTGCTTTTTAAAGCATTTCGACACTTGTGCTTAGTTTTTGGCGAATTGGCGCGGGTTTTTTTGTTTTGATTGTTTATGCATTTTAAAACGAAAACTAAACGAAAAATGAATATTGAAAATGTTAATGGGAAGCTTCGTATTTCGGCGCCTTTCTTTGGATTTATTATGTTATGGTTGTCATTCGCAACCAAATTGCATTCAATCAATAAATAAAAAACAATGCATATCAAATTGGAAAGTGGAACATGCAAAGGAACGAAGATGGAGCTGCTGGTGGAGCTACAAATGATCAGCAACAGCAATTGAAATGCTCGATCGATGCCAACTCTGGCACTGATTTTCAAATCAATTTAAATGAATTTCTAGAATTTTTGAAACTTTCTTGTCATGTTAACGATATGATAGCCAAGGCAGATATGGGAAAATCACACACAAGAGAGCCAATACCACCCATGGAGGGAGCCGGAGGCGGTGGTAATCAGGCCAAACGTCAGACAAAGCGCGAGGAATTTGATTTTGATACATTGGCCGAGAATCATTTGGTCAACGAGCTGTTGGGCCTCAAGAGGCTCAAACATCATAGGCATTCCACCGCCACCACCACCACCACCACCACGAACACCACCAGCAGCAGCAGCACTACTACCACCACCAATACTAATACCACTAGCATCACTGCCACCACCAGCTCTAGTCGTGATGAGAGTAGAACCAGCTTGCTAATGGCTGGCAATGAAACCAAATCTCTCCGTTCTGGTCCAGGACATGTGCATGGCGGAGGAGGACGTGGACGTAACGATTCGTTAGCCACCTATAGGGGTTTACATCCCAAATTAAGTGAACAATTGGACGCGGTTATTAATGAGGGAGTACTCGATTCGGTTCTTTCGTTCATTTGTCCAGTCCCTGTGCCGGTACCATTGGCCACCACAGCTAGAAATAAACCCAAACAGCAGCAGCAACAACAACAACAGCATATGCCGCCAGCGGCAAAAGAAATTTTAACACTGCCCACGAATCCAGCTCCAGCTATAGGGGCTGCCAAATCCATGACCGATATGTCTTCCTATAGCAATTCAACGTTACCCGTGACGACATCGGCACCAGCCCTCCAGCAGCAGGTGACTGAAATGGATGGTATTGCATCGTCCTCCGTATCGAACAATTTAATGCGTGCCATGGTCAAAGAGCCAAGCACGAGCAAGGGATCACTGAATACCACAGGACGCCGCAAATCTCTTCTTTTGGTCAAGGATAGCAAACATTTGCGTCAGGAGAAAAGGGAGTAAGCGTAATCATTTCCACCTGTCATTAGGAATGTTCTAAGATCATCCCTTTTCTTTTTTTAGGCCTGAGGTGGTGATCCATGTCTGCGATGAGGTAAAGAACACCTCACGTGACTTTACCTGCCCGCAGAGTTTGTTGGTCAGCAAAATGGGTTATTTTGCCGATGTGACAGCTGGCCAGCGGCTGGAAGAGATGGACATATCGGTTCATTGTGACATTTTGATCTTTGATTGGCTTATGAAATGGATCAAACATAGTGCCCAAAGTCAGGAATTACCGAATCCCAGTCAGACAAGTAATCACGCCTCATCGGGCCCCCAATTGGATGGGAATAATGTTGTCCCCATATTGGTCTCGGCGAGTTTCTTGCAAATGGAACCCTTATTGCTGGAATGCCTTACCTTTTGTCATGCCCATCTCAGCGAAGTGGTGCGGACATCGACGAATCTTTCGTGCTTGAATGATGCATTGGTTACCCGTTTAGCTGCCATGTTCACCAATCTGGAGCTGGAAATAGTGCGCGATAAGAAGGAGAGGGTTACGCCACGTCTCTGGACCAAATTGATACAGAGTTTGAGTGAGCCGGAGCCAGAGGCTCTTCGTGGTCACTTCTACAGTATGTCGGGATTGTTTCGTTGCATACGATGCTTCAGTTGTGTGACCAATACCATGAAATCCTACATGAATTGTACGCCAAGCAACATTCGCTTGAATCGTTGGGGACAACTGATGAGTGGTATGTTGTTGAGATGATTTCCGTGGTGGGATCTATCTGGGACTTATCTTACTTTTTTCAATTTCTGTCGCAGGTCATGTGCGTGATCCCAATTGGGATCTGAATATCTATATAATGCAATTGTTCAAGGAATTGAAATCGTGGCGCAAAGTCTATTGGAAGCTATGGGGACATTGTCACTATCTCTATTGTTGCACCTGTGAGGCACATTTTCCAGTCTACCAGATGAACTGGTGTCGCTATCATCCGGAGGCACCGAATTTCTTGGGACCAGTGGGCAATGCCGGTCCAGCGGGCCGTTATGCCTGTTGTGGACAGCAGGCATTTAGATATGAGACTCTGCCGGGACCCAATGTACGTACCCCAACCCTTAACCCAATGAATCTCTGTACCATTTTTAAGTTTCAATCCCTCTCCCCAAAAAGGGTTGTCAATTCCGTGAGCATAGTGTCCTGGTGGAAACCGATCGAGAACGTGCCATATTGGCTATAGCTCAGCTTGTAGCTGAGAATTTTGCATTGTGCGAATTGCCACCGTTGCGCATCCAAGAGTTGGCTGCCGCTGGTGAGATAAATCCCAGTTGGCAGGGGATCTCATTGACGCCTCAACGTTGCCGGCAAGGTCTATTGCCACAACTCTGCATGGACAGTGGGTTTGAATCATATTTACGATCTAGACTTGCATAGACAATGCAATTTTCAATTCGATTTGTCTTCCATTTTGCAGTGACAAATCACAGGGTAAGCCGGCGAATGCGCGGATCTCGCTATCAAATCGATACCAGCACAGATTCGGAGACCACATCAACAAGCGAGGAAGATGCCCGTTCGTTGCGTCCCAGAATGCGCAATGCCATGAATCATAATGATGATGACGATTCCAGTGAATCAAGCGATGGCTGTGAATCGGAGCATCATCATCGTCCGCCGCCTAGGAAACCACGAGGCAAGAAAGGACGAAAAAGGTTAGTCCTCATCATGATCCTACTTGCGCTTTTGAATCTTCTATTTCTGTGCTTTGTAGGCCCACAGAAGTGTCGGGAAGATTTTGGTCGGGTGAGCTGTCGGCCCGTAGCAATCAGGACCATCAGCGTGATTTTGAGGAGAAGATTATGAAACAAGTGGCCACTTATGTGACCAAAAAAACCGGATCCGATCAGTCTCTAGTGCAGAATGCTAAACCCCTGGGTGGCACCTACGTACGTCTCGAGACCGAATGGAAAGAGATGCTAAAACAGCGTCATAGTAATCACAATTTGCCCAATAATTCCACTGGGCTTGCCGGCGGCGGCGGTGGACCAGGAGGGGCTGCTGGCGGAGGCATTGGCCCTGGCGGCGGCAATTCAGGCAGCATTTTAAGCAGCAGCAGCAACACCCTAATGAGCGGTTCCATACCCTTAGGTGGTATGGGCGGTTGTGGCGGCCCCACCCTTGGCTCCAGTGCCCCTTTAATGTCCAAGCAAAAGCACAAGTAAAGGCCTAATCCCTCGTTTTAACTAGCTAAATACACAAAATGTAGTCAGAAAACATCAAAATGTTTGTAGGCACAAATTTTTAGTCGAAATGTTCTAGTCAAATTTAATATACCTGTATTAAAAAAAAACACATGTCCCCTGACTTCTTGACTCTTTCTCTTAAGGGGCGAGGAAGACACAGACCTAACGCAGAGCATTCTGAGGCAGAAGCCAAAATTGTTATTTGAATCTAACCATGAAATTTCAACACAAATTCCATATGGGATAAAGAATTTGTGGGCAGTTTTTGCTCGTTTTAATATTATTTTGGTGGCTCAAAAAGATCGATCAATATTAAGTTTGAAATGATGATTAAGTTCTTTAGACGAATGAAGCCAACAAAAATATTTCCAAATTTTTCCTTTTTCATTTTCATTATTATTTTATTATGCATTTTGTTTCTTATTTTTCATTTTATATATTTTGTTTTGTTTTTTTTTTTTTTTTTTTTTTTTTTTTTTCTTTTGTATTTAAATATTATGTGTTAACTTAACGCAATTTACAAAGAGTTAATTTTAATTTATTTATTTATTATTATAGATGATTTGAAAAATCATTACTTGTTTTCTCATTCCTTTTTTTGAACTAAAATGCATTGACGATGTAAAAAAAATGTTAAACAAAATAATAATAATGAAGAGAGAGGGAGAGAGAACCCTGGGGATTCCTTCCACTCAACATCGATTGATTGAATATAAAAAAAAGGGCCTTGGGCTCAACCTGTAACAGGAAATAATTTTGTTTTCACATAAAGAACAGAACGATACGATAAATCACGAAACAAAAATTACACATACAATTTATTAAAAATGCTTTTTTTTTTTTTTAGCGTGTTCATTGAAAAGGACATAAGTGTAAGAATGAGATAGAGGGAGGGAACACGAGAGAAATCGCTGCGGTTCTGTTTATATGTGCATGTTGATAGTGTTTGTCCCGCTCACGCTCTCTTTCCCTCACGCTCAAAATCTCCTGTATAACGGCGTTCTCCGTCAGTCTGAAGAGTAAACTTTGCACTGTTTTGTGGATTTCTTTTGGTTTCCCGAACTTAATCTGATTCTACTGATTGATGTGTTGAGACTGGCCTAACGATAAAAGTTTTGTTTTTCTGGGTGCTTTTGTTGTTTTGTGGTTTGTTTTTGTGTGTGTGTTGGTTTTTTTTTTTTTTTTTTTTTAGTTAAGCAAGCTAACTAAACAGGCACTCTGTGGCCTTCTCCAAGTTCCAGTTCTCTTTGGATAGAATGGCTCTGGCATCGTACTCATCAATGCCCATGTCCTTAAGACGTTGAATTTTTGAATCACAATCGGGAAACGTATGAGGACCACCGGCATAGGCGTTTGTCCAGTGTCTGGCAGTTAACAAGAAGAAATCATGCTTATCCTTGAATTGATGGGCCACCACAGCGTCCTGTGGGTCATCAGGTTCGGCAGCGGCCAGCAATGCCTGCAGGGATAATAACACAGTGCGCAATGTCATTGCAGCGGCCCAATTATCCTTGAGTATATCCAAACAAATGGCGCCGGTGACCGATGATATATTTGGATGCCAAATGCGTGTCATAAAGCGAACCTTAAGTAAAGTAAAATTAGTAACAAGTCCATTTCAAGCTTATTTAGAACTAGAATGAATCTTTCGTTACAATTGTTGGTGACTTTTGCCGTTAGACAGACATCAACAACTGTTAGATGAACTTGGAACCCCATTATCATTTTTTTTCTTTCTTAATTGAGGTTAAACCCCGCCGATTGATATCGAATATCGGTTCTCTGCGGTGAATTTTAGCCTACCTTTGGTGGATTGAATGGATATGTCTCCGGCACTTTGATCTCCAAAACAAATTTTCCTCCCTCATATGGTGTATCCGGTGGTCCCGCTATTTCGCCGCGCAGCTCTGTCCAGCTGTCATTGACCAGTTCAATTTTTATGGAGCATTGGACTATCTAAGGAATATATTTGACAGTTAGTATATACATATATATCAGATATATTTGTGGGTTGGCGTGCATATATTTCTGTGTGATCCTACCAATTGTGGTTGCTATTTTGCACTAACTTATTCTAGGTGACTTACCTCTTCGCTGCGCATTACTTCCTTAAATTCGCGCTTAATACGTGATACAGCCATATTCGCCATGATGTTTTTTTTTTTTTTTTTTTTTGTCTTATTGCTAGGTGTTGTCCTTTCTCTACTGGATTCTATTTTACAATTAATATTTTTTGTGCCGTGTTCCGGGTGCCTGTCTTTTTTTGGCCTTTCTTTCCCTGGCGTTGCGTAAAATTCTCCTTTCTTCTTTTTGTTTGTGTTGTTGTGTTTGTTGGAGAGGCGTTTTGTGCGGGCGTATGTGTTTGTTTCTTGTGTGTGTTATTTCTCACACGTAAAATTCAATTGGTTTTTGCAAAAAAAAAATATTAAATAAATATCTATTATGACATATGAAATGAAAAAGTAAACTACTATATGCTTTCTTAACTATTTGCTTTAGAAAACTTAAATTATTTGCTTCTTCTATTTAATTTACTCCCAAAACGACAAGAAAACAAGGGAGCTCTTGGTGTTCCCAGTGTTGATTCGTTTGGCTATTTTCCCGTCAAGTTGGCCATTCTAGCCGTTTTAGCTATAATCTAGCTAATTCTAAGTAACACAGGTTTTAGTTTTTATCGATAAATTGCAATTTGGCACTTAATTTGAAATTATAAATTTGTTTCCCATAATTTTTTTTTGAATTCGATATACAATTACATGGCCTCTTCTAAAATCAAGATATAAAATATAAATATCAAATATAATATAAATTCAAAGAGTACGATTTAAGAGAAGTTTCGAGTTTATATTAGGAATCAATAATTACATAAATTTTTTTTTTTTTTGTGTTTTGTTATATTGTTTATGTTTACTTGATTTAATGGCCATGGAACTACATATCGATTGCCCACACACATAGACAGATCAAATTGAACTTGTTGGACAGAAAACCTCTACCCAAATACCTTTTATCAATTAGCCGCAATATACAAAAATAAATACATACGGCGGCTCTCAATACTAATTGACATTAGAGAATATGTAACTTGATTTAAATGAAATTTGATTAAATCTTCAAGTATGGATTAATCTAACAAACCCCATAGTAATGATAGAGATTGAAACCTTTAATGGATGTACGAACCTTTAACTAAGCAACTGTACGCGTGCACATATGTATGTATGTACATATGTATATACATACAGACATATCGTACCATTTCATATCATTTCAGTTATTTGGTACAGACTGAAGGTTATTTTCCATTGCTACTCTGATCTTGGGCCCTAGAACAATCGACACTTCTTTCGACCTTAGTTACGTGGTTCTTATTACGCCTTAATGTTTGGGTCTCTGGGTTTGTTTTATTTTTGTTATGTCTGTTCCAATGGGAGGGGTGAGTGTGGGGCGAGAGGGGATTGAAATTTGAAACTCGTTTTCAGTTGATATGTATATATAATAATAAATATTATTGAAAAAGGTCTCCTAGCACAAATGTATATACATATATGAGTGGGTTGGTTTTTGTCTGCTTGGCAACAGCTTTGAAAAAAAAAAAAACAAATAGACTTGGTTAATTATGCTGCTAGGTGGCCGATCACATAATTAAACATACATAAATACATATCCATATGAGTGGGATATGTATGTACAGATATCTTCATATACATATATATATATACATATGTATTTATACGCACACGCACGATTCCCATTTTATTGCCTTTCAGTTCACGTTTTTTGTGCAAAATGGCAAATTATAAAGCAATAGTTTTCTGCCGCAGTTTCTACACTCTTTGCTAAATTCACTTTTGCTACGTTTTTCGCATTCCATTTTTGCTTGACAAAAAAAAATTTCATAGATTTTGTATGATCCTTGAGGCCTTTGAAATTGAATTGCAGGCCAAGACTTTGCGACAATAAATATACCCTTAACAAAAGGGTATGACAAAAAAACAAAACAACAAGCAAAAAACAAAAGTAAAGACAGAAACAAAGCCAATTAAAAAAAAACGTGTCCAAAATTGTCTCTTTCTCGCTCTCTCCCTTCTCTATCGCTTTGTTTCGGTATCTCTCTCTCTCTCTCTCTCTCTCTATAGTTCTGGCTCTTCGTTTTGGACTTTAAGATCAGGCTTCATGTGTAACAAGACACCCAATGAACATTTTGTCAGGGTAATCAATGACCAAAAAAAAGTCCTTTGAAAACCTTTCTAAACAACGATCACATTATATTAAAGCGCCTAAAACTAGGCAACACTTTCACTTGAAGCAAGGATATTGAAAAGCTGCTAACGAATTTCGCTTTAAATCATAAAAATTTTGATAATCCGTCGACATCAGAGACTGCAAAGACCCACTTTATTATTTTTATGGTTGTGTTAACCTTAACCAAAAACTATGTCGAATATTATCAACTCGTTTTTATTTTGATATTTTGTTTGTTGGGGCACACGTGTTGGCAGACACAGACACAGACCCCATCACCCCACCCCCTTCCCCTTCCCGTGATATGCTCCCAAACTATACATTTGCCGGTCTCTCTTGTTGTTGGCTGCTGTTCTGTGGCTCTCATGTTGAACTCTCGCTCGTTCTCTCTTTCTTTTTCTCTCGCGCCCTCTTATTCACGTGCTCTGTACAAACTTCACACTTTTTTAGCCTTCATTCAGATTTTGCAGTTTCATTAAAGCGGCTGCATTTCGAGTTCAAAGTTAAAAACTAAATCGGTTAAACAAAGGAACTAAAATTATTTTCAACGTTTTATGATTTGTATTTGTTAACAAGTTAATTGCAACACATGTTTCAGGTAAGTTGAAAGAACAAAATAACTGATTAACTTTTAACAGTGTGGATGAGTGTGTGTGTGTGTGTGTGTGTGTGTGTGTCTGTTGTTATTGTTGTGTTGTGTGGTGTGGTGTGGCGTGGCTATAAGTTGAGAGAAAAACGTGTGTGTTCGGTGTGGCACGTGGTTGGTTGTTTCAACGCAATTTGCGTATTTTCGCTTTCGTCAGCAAATTTTGTTTAGCCTTTAGTTCGGTTTAAATTTAGCCTAATGCAAAAACAATTTGACAAATACAAATGGCATTTCCTTTTGTTATTTTCTTGTTTTTCTTCTCTTAAGCGTTAAGCATCTTTAAGTACAGTTGTACAACAAATGCCAAACAACAACAAAGGGCACTGAAAACAGACGAGCCCCCCGCCCGGTCATGCTTAAATGGCAAGCGGAGACTGTACATACATATGTACATATGTACATACATACATATGTGCATACATTTGTACACACACAAAACTCTATATAAATTGAGTCATTCAAAATCAAATGAATGATTTATTTCTTATTTCAAACAATGTTTCAATATCTATTCAAATAAATGTGCAAATGAAAGATGAATCCTTTAAATTTTAGTCAACATTATATTTTAGAATTCTTTATCAGTTTTTCACGTTTTAAGTTTTTACAAATATATTCTTTGATATTCTTGAGTTCTATAACTGAGTGCAATGTGCAACCACCTGTTGTGAAATTTTCTGTTAACTATAGAAAACTGCTAATCCTTTATCTTTCAACAAATTTCTCATTTCTTATACTTCTTCCTTGAATTTGTATGCGTTTTCATTTAAATTTTTTGCTTTTTTACTACACATATAACAAATTGGAAATACATTTTAATACTCAAACTGACTGATAGTTGTTCCAATGTGCACTCTCTCACCCCTTTTTTATGTCGATGAAAAAGAGAGTATGAGAGAGAGCGAGAGAGCCGTCTTGACTGCAAAACAGCTGAGCATTAGCTTATAAGTGAATTTTTTTGCGGCAATTGAAAAGCTTTGTTGAGGCAGAGGCACCTCTTCTTCATCTGTGCGTCTGTTTGTGCTGTGCTGTGCATGTGTGTGCAGCGCTGCGTATGTGTGTTATTTGTAATGCATACGCCATGTTGTCCGAGGCTTTGCTCTGGCTCCTCTCAGTTGAATTTGCTTGCTCGCTGCTGGCGCTGCCGCCGCGCTGCTTTATCTTCTCCAACTTGTCATACACACACACTAGACAAATTGCACGAACTTAACTAAATACAGAAATAAAAAACAACAGCTGAGAGATTCTGCCGGAATCCGTTTTGCGTGCCACAACAAAATCGCCTTCGCTCAGTCAGTCGTCAATTGCCGCTTACCTGACAAACCACCACCTGAGCAGAGCCAGGTTGCTGCATCTACGACAAGAAAAAAAAAAAAAAAATTTAAGCCCACTGCAGAGATTCCCCCACTCAAAAAGGCATGCCAGATAAGAAATGCTCGGAGATTGAACAAAATGGTGCGTAATAGAACATTTTTTGAAAACAATTTTTGCACAATCCAAAAGCAAAAAAAAAAAAAAAATTGAAAATATAAAAATTTAGTCTGACTTTCTGTGTGTATGTGTGTGTGTGAGTGTGCGCGTATGTTTGTGGGGTTTAGTTTTCATGGCCATTTTCGGGACTCTTGACGAACAGCTGTTCGTGCTCAAAAGCTTTCATATTCGTCGTTTTGTGTTTTGGCGCGCGCCTGTTTGCATGCCAGCATATTTTTTATGTAGAGAGAAAGAGAGAGATAGAGAGAGAGAGGGAACACTAAATTTAGAGAGTAAGGCTTCAGCCATAAGCCCTTTGGAGTTGCCGGATGTCCCTACAAAGGATATTTCATTAAATACTACCAAGGAGGGTATCATTTTATATTGGAAGTTTGCACTAAACATTTAACATACATATGTACATATGGACATGAATCGCCGAAAATTTATTAAATTGTAATTGTAATCGTTGTTAAAAGGCAAGGAAAAATTTAAAAAACTCGAAATTTGAAAAGTTGCAAATTTACATTTAGCTGGCTTACCTGGCTCTATTTTTCGCAAAAAGTTTAGAATATCCTTAATGTAAAGTTTTCCACTTGAAGCAAGCGATCTGGCTGCTCTATGTTGTCCTCTCTCGTTTTTGTTATCTCCCTCACTCTACATACCTTTCTCACTCTCTCCCTCTCTGTTGTCGACAAGAGAGCTTTATATCTCTTTCAACTGACAAACGTCAAAAAGAAATCACATGGCTGGCGCTTGTGGTGGTTTTGTTGTTGCTTCTGCTGTTGCGCTCGCCCTCTCCCCCAAAACACACACACATAGACACATACAAATGGTCATAAACTTTCCGCTCTATCTTTCTTTCCTTCTCACTCTCTCTCTGTCTATCTCTCTTGCTCTCTGCATCTGTCCACGTCCTTTACTCTGTCTTGCAATGTATGAATGAATATTTAGTTTTACAAACTCTCGCTCTCTCACTCTCTCCGTCATTCTCCTGTGTATTCGCCCTCTCTTCCCACACATACACACATATGCGAACACATAGAAAATGGACAAAAGACAAGAGACTGAGAGAGAGAGAGAGAGAGAGAGAGTAAGCGAGCGTGAGAGTGAGCGTCTCAGCGACTGAGCAGCGAATTTTTTTATAATAAAAACTTGTACTCGTAGATTGTGTGATGCCAGTACGTTCTGCTAATCCGATACGCGCTAGAAGTTTGATCCGAGACAATTTGGAGAAACAGGCTGGTTGTCTAAATTTAATACACTCCAGAATGCCGAACATTAAAGTGTTTTCGGGTACCTCGCATCCGGATTTGGCGCAACGCATTGTGGATCGCCTTGGCATTGATTTGGGCAAGGTGGTTACCAAGAAATTTAGCAATTTGGAAACATGGTGAGTACCTACCACCTAAAATTCCCAAACAACAAAAATTAATTACAAATAAATCAAATAATATACTACAATAAAGACAAAGAAACAAAACAGTGTGTAAAAAAGTGTTGCAAGTCCAAAGAAGGTCCTCGCCAAAGACAATCAAGGATAATTCTCGCGCGCGTGTGTGTGTGTGTTTTTTTAAGTGCGTCGTCCTGTGAGCGTGTGTGGAAAAGTGACTATAACAAGATTTATTTCTGCCTTCCTGCCCAAAGGTTGCATTATTCTGCTTGGTCCTTGACATTCAGTGAAGGTTGCCCTGTGGCAAGGGTTTCGTTCTCAGTGTGAAAAAGCTAATTTACCTTTAGTTGTCTTTAGTTATTTATAAAAAATGATTTTCTTGAAAATAATGGTCACTGAATATTAGTTGCCGTTTTTTTTTTTGTTGTATTTTTTTTTTTTTATTGATTTAACAAGTGGACTGTACGCCGTCTTTTGCGGTGTTCTTTGTGTGTGTAAGTGTGCAATGTGTGTGTGTGTGTGTGAGCTGCACACACACATTTACTTCTAGAGCCCATGCCAACAAGCTTTGCCAATGTCGCGTGCAATTGAATATTTTTTTAGTCAAAGAAATCAAAATAATTTAATTTATTTAAATTTTTTGTGTTAAATTTTTATTTGTAAATTTTATTTTTATTAAACTATACATAATTAAATTAGCATATTGTGTGTGAAATGTCTAGACTGGGCGGCCTGCCATGCTCCATCCTCACCTTATGCCGTCGTCTCTCGCTCTCGTTCATTTGGCTCTCTGCCTCTCTCCTTGGGCTCCACACGTTTACACACAGACACACACACGCTCAGGCAGTCAGCTGCTGCTCCAAAAACAACAACAGCATTAGGCCTTATCAAAAAAGCAAGACAAAAAAAGTTTACCTAGAAACATTTTTGTTGGCATAAAATTAAACAAAACGTAAAAAAAAGAAACGCAAAATTAGCAAACAATTAAGAAAACGACAAAGCGAAATGAAGAATTTAAAGAAGCAGACGAACGATAGATAGAAATTGAAATAGAGGTTATAATGCTAGCTTGCTAAGCTTTTTTTTTCTGAAATGATAGGGCATGCGTGTGTGTGTAAGCGTGTGTTGTTGTTATGCTCCAAAGGGTGATGATGGTGGAAGAGGAGTAGGCAGGGGGATGGCTACGCACACAAAGGTAACCTCGCAAGAATCAGTATGAAGGAGAAAGAAAGAAAGAAAGAGGAAACAAAAAATTGCCTACAAGTAATAACACATCACGACTCTGTCACGTTTTTCGGTATGCGAAGCAAAAGAATAAGAGATGGAGAAGAAACGGAATGAGTATGAGAGCGAGAGTGAGAGGAAAACAAAAAGAGAGCGCTCCACTGACAGAAGTTGACGTTTACACTAACGTCGACGCCCCCACACACATATGTTGGAGCAAGCTCCCTCACTCACTCACTCTCTCTCTCTCTCTCTGCCTTATACTTCCTCTCTTCGTCTTAGGTATTCTTGAATATTCTTGCATTTTCCTTTACTCTCACTCTCTCGCTCTTTGTTGGTCTGTCTCTCGAGACCCCCACGTGTGTCTAGTGGCACTTGTCGGCTTTGGGTGGCTCTCTCCCTCTCTGTCTCCATGTTTTTTTTTTTTTTGTTACTACTGTATCATCTAATATTTTATTATTGTAACGGGTCATTCCTCAAGCGTTGATTGATTTGTTGTTGTTTCTGCTGCTTTAACTAGCTGTTGCTACGTCTGGGTCGGAGATCAAGTTATAGAACAGATTAGACTTGAAGGGCGCCAAAACTTCAAATGACATCATTAAAACGTATTACGTTAACTACTCAGTTAAACAGGTTGAAAGGTTATATGAAAGGCAAAAAGTCAAAAGATTACCGTATGCTATAAAAAAACCAACCTAAAACGAGGATCATTTAGTCAGCAAGAGGTACAGAAAGAGTGAGAGAAGGAGAGCGGGAGAAAATGAAAAGTAGGTCAACTTACATGCAAGCAAAATATAAAAGCAAATCGCGTATATGTAACTTTTAATAATTAGTCACTTTTCAGAATATGGAATACTGGGTAACTTATTCCTCTGCCTATACTTATGCATATAGTTTATCTCGCAAAACGGGAGACGCCCACGACATTTAATAATACTATATATTTTTTTGTCACATCATGCTAAGACATAGATAAATAGTTTGTGCCATAAACTTAGTTAATAGACAAACCACACAATTCTATATACACATGTATAATATGTATAATATAAACCCACAAATGACCTTTAGCCATGGTAAAGGTAAACCAAAACTCAAGACCTTCAATCAGTCAGTCAGACAGGCGGCAGGTAGGCAAAATGCAATTTTTCAATAACCTATAAAAGCAATTGGGTTACGACAATTTGAAGGTCTCTGGACACGCAACCCATCCCCTCCGATCCCCCCCAACCGTCCAACCATCCAACCCTTTCGAAATGTCAATTACAAAGCCATTTTCATATTGAAAAGTTTGATCGATAAGAAATTTGCGTGTTTACTATAAAACCGAAAAACGAAAGAAATCAAGAGCAAGAACAAAAATACGACGACAAAAAAGGTCGTTTTAAAAGAGGCCCGGACTGGTGGAGCCTCTGGCCAAAACTGATAAGATACAATGAAACTAAGCGAAAGCGATTTAGATAAGCATTTTGAAAACTACTTTCAAAATAAAGATTGACAATGAGAGAGCAGTTTTTTGTTTTTGTTGCTGAGATTTATTTTTGAGTTTTACAAAACCAAAGAATCGTCTTTAAATCGAAATATGTATATATATATAAACTGAAATAACTGACGAAATAAACTTGTTGATAATAAGGCGCCTGTCTGTTTTTAATGTGTCAGACCCTTAGATCAGAAAGCTATATAGAAAAATGGATTCATCTGTGATAAAGTGTATGGAGTATTTCTAAATCTTTAAGTTTACATTATCAAAAACACAAACACACACACACACACACACGGAAGATGCAAAGATTCAGATATACATAAGTTTTGTCTGCCAGAGATAAAAATATATACTCGTATATAAAACAAAAGAACTTGAGCAAATTCTACATATGTATACATACATATATTAAATAGAAAAACGAAAGAGAACAAATCAAAAAAAAAAAAAAAAAGGAAACTGAAAACGCCGGCCAAACGACAACACAGACACAAAAACAGCTGGCTGACAATGCTAAAAATTCTGGCTTAAGGCCAATTTGTTAGACCAAAAAGTCAAGCAACCGACCGAGCGACCATCCGTCCAACCCTCCTAACCATTGCGGCATTCGAACAATGTCAGAAGCAGCGGCAGCAGCAACGTTGAAAGAAGTCCTCCCAAAAATGCATCAATTTCACGCCCAACTGCATTTTTCAAATGAAAGAAACGAAAAAAATGATGAAATTGCTTACGAATTTCCACAAAACATTTCCCAGAATGCAGGTAGAAAAGACGCGAAATGAAAAAAACAAAAACAGCTGACATTCAAAATAATACCGAAACCCAGACCCAGATCAGACCCTAGACTAAGAGGGAGGTATAGCCTGATAAGATTTTTGGCCAATGCGGTCAATAGTACGAGTATTTCTTCTGATAAGCTTAGTATTATTATTATTATTATTATTATTATTATTATTATATTTTAGTACACGATTGTGGCACGCGATTGGCGAATTCATCAACTAGATATACATATATAGTATATAGTAACAATTAATAATGATTTGTTTTGTTGTTCTTTCTTGTTGGTCACAGAGAGAGAGAGAGAGAGAGAGAGAGAGAGAAGAGAAAGAGAAAGAGAAAGAGATAGAGAGAAAGCACAAGAGACCTGTCTATGTCAATCGATATTCTCACAATTTGTAATTAAATTAACCTTGAATAGCGTAAAAAAACAAAAACCATAACACAAAAAACTATGACGGAAAGACAAATAGTGTGGTGGGGTTAGTTGTGATCTATTGAGAACCCATTTACCATTTACTATTTACCATTGGGCCATCATCATAGAGTATATATGTATGTACATACATATCTCGTGACCAGAGCAGAGCAAATTCAATCAACATAAAGTTCATTAGGAGCCTTCGTGTCCAATAGGGAAATAAGACTTACTTTTACTTTTTATTAAATCAGCTGTTGTAGCTTAGTAAGAGGAAACTATGTGTGGACCCACGAGGCGTATACTTAATATTTGAACAAGAACGTTTGATTATATTCTAAAATATAGTAAAGAATCAACTGTGAATCTTCCGGGCAGGAGATGAGGAGATATTCTGTTCTTTCAAAACGATTTTTTCCTTCGAAATTGCTTCAAGACTTATTTCGCTCACTGAAACGACTTAAACCCTGCACTTAGAATAGATCCAAGGTCCAAATAGTCCCAACGAGTCATATATCATTTTAGAAAACAGCATAATCGTGTTCTTTTGTTTGTGTGTTTATCTATACCCTAAAATCAAAATCAATTTCACATATTACGTATACGCACAAGTGGCCTAATGAGAGTGTAATACATACATACATGAACAAGAGACAAGGGCTCTTCTAATTGCAATGAAAGGACTCGTATTTCCTTCTATTTCTTTTGTAGTCACTCCTCTCGTATGTCTCTTCAACCACACCCCTCCATTGTGATATGTGATAGTCAACATAATTTGAGACGTTAAGACAAGCAGCTGATGGAAATTTTCATAAACTCTTGTTTTGTTTATTCTCAATTGCATATTGTTTATTAAATATTTTGTTCTCTTCTGCAATTTCAGTGTGGAAATTGGTGAATCAGTGCGCGGTGAAGATGTTTATATTGTGCAATCCGGTTCCGGAGAGATCAATGATAATTTAATGGAACTTCTCATTATGATAAATGCATGCAAAATAGCATCAGCATCTCGTGTTACAGCTGTGATTCCTTGCTTTCCATATGCCCGCCAAGATAAAAAAGATAAGGTAGGTTTGCCTAACATACATAATAATAATAATAATCTCCTATCCATTCCCAATCCCTAAAGCCTCCTCCCTTCTCCCATTCTCCAGCAATCCCTTACAAAATGTCACCTCTTTTGAATTGATCCTTTGAGATCCTGTTTCTATATATATACTTAAATCCTTTGTTCTTAGCACGTGCAAAGAAAAATGCAAAAAAAAAAAAAAAAAAGAGCAAAATAGAAGTAATTAATTATATATTACTTACATACATATGTATATATAAATGTGTATATCTATTTTTCTTTATCCAACTTGTGTTGATAATACTTTCAATAATTATATATACATATATGATACCTCTCTATATATCTTTCCCCTCTCCTCTTTTTACATAAATATAACTTGCCTATACATTTGTTTAAATCTCTCTTTCTAAGTGTTTATTATGCATTTTGAAACAAGTTGTGATTTTGATTATTATTTTTGGTTTTGCAAAAGAAGCTAAGCTAATTTGAAAGAAATGTGGAAAATTTGTGAAAAATTATTTTTGTGATTAATCTTGCCAAAGAAAAAAACACGAAAAAAATCGAAAAGAAATTGATTGAAATTTGTTTATAAATTAATATATATATATTTTTATTTTTTTTTTTTTTTGGTTGCAACTCTCTTGTTTGCTCTTCCTATATTTTCAACCTCTCTACTATAACTTTCTCTGCTGTATTCTTTCCAAACTACCAACTACCACTACCGATTGAAACTCTTCCCGACCTCCCCGACCAATCAAAAAAACCAACGATATATAGTTGCCAGGCAGTGAGGATAATGCTGAAGCTAAGAAGCTTGCCAAGAAAAACTACGATTGGAAATTTAGGGTATTTACTATCGACTACTTTCCTCACTCACTCTCTCTCTCTCTCTATTTTAGTACAAACTTTTACTTTTCTCTTTGTTTAACTTCACTCACAAAACTCTCAAAATCTCACTTCAAACTAGGGCTGCAAAAAAACCAATAAAAACGCCGCTTGTTTTCGGTTTCGAGTTGAAAATATTGAAATTATCAAGTCCTACGAGAGCTTTAACATAAGTTTCTAAGCAGAGTTTACCAACAAGGGCAGAAGCCTGCTTTGATTTTAGAATACATGTGTAGCATAGCGAAACTTATGGAGCAGCCCTCGTTTAATCAAAAAAGAATCCTAGGCCTAAATCTAAACCGAATCTTGAGGGTGACTTTTGCAGCTCTTCTACAACTAAAAATCGGGGATAAAACTAATTCATTTTCAATAAACTCATCTTCCCGCCCAACAAGGAATTCCTCAATATATATGTAAAAAAAATATTCAAACTCAGTTTTTGTTTTGGGGCTTCAATTGAAAATTTATCTGGCCAAACACATGCGAAAAACCTAAAGCTTTTTTTGTTCATTAAATATATTTTTATATTATAATATTGCATGTCCTTATACTAACTAACTATAACGAATATAAAACAAACGCAAAATCTCGTCTCTCAACAACTCAAAAAGTTTTACAAAATTTTCCACATTTTTTTTTTTTTTAATTATTAATTTGATGTTTTGGTTTCTGTTTTATTTGTTGGCGTTGCTTCAAAAACAAAAATTATTAACAATATTTATTTTTCAAATGTTTTTTTTTTTCTATTTAATTTATATATTTTTTGCTTTATGTTTTTGTGTCTGTCAAAATGTTGTTTGATCGTGATCACGATGATAATGATGTTGTTTTTTTTTTGCACTTTTCTTCTATAATATATAGTCTATGTGTGTGTGTGTGTCTGTGTGTGTGTGTGTAACCATGTTGACAAGTCCCCTCTCCTTGACTTTTAAGGGTGTGTGTGTGCGTGTCAGAGGCGGTGTTGCCTTAGCAACAGGTCCGTTTCAAGGGTGAAATAAAGATTCCTAATCAGATTTAAGTCATATATAGGTTTCTATATAATTACACTGATTTGTTATTTGTTGTTTTCTTTATTGATAACCCATTAAACGGCATTATAAAGACGTCATATTTGACGTCAGTTGATGCTAGATGAACCCTACCTAGGGTTATATTTGTTTGTTTTCCCCCCGAATCAATTTTTGTAATCTAGAAAACGAAAAAAACACACAGAGACAAGTGCAGTTGCAATGAACTTTCAATGCGTTTGTTGACTTACATTCCAGTCAAGACAAATCGTATGATTAATGCAAATATTTGTGATTACAGACTTTTGTCAATCAATAAAAATATGTGAATAAAGTACAATGCATCTCCTCTGGCAGTTCTCTGATCTCTTTGTCGCTCACTCCCTCTCTCTCTCTTTCTTTTAGAGATCCTTATGTTCCTTAAATGTATTGACCTTATCTATATCCCCCAAAACCTCAGTCCCTATTGAAGCTTTCTTTTATATTGGTTTCTGTTTTCCTACACTGAACTTTTACAGATGGTCACACTAATTTAAAGTGTTGGTTAATGGAACTATTTAAATTTGCAATTAAGCGTGTTAAACGCTTTTTGAATGCATCTCCATACAAAGGGATATGAATCTGGAAAAATATTTCAACATGAGCTTCCGCACATACATACATACATGAAAAAAAATAAAATCTAGCTTAACTTTACACTTACATATATATAAAATTCAGCACGTGTTGCTTCAATTTTCACATTTAACACTCAAGCTACACATATTTATCTGTTTCTTATGGCACTAACGAAAAAAATAAAACAAAAACCCTCCCCTTGTCCAGACCTAAACTTACCTTTTTTTCGATCTTAAACTTTTGCTACTCTTCTATCATATTTTTTAATTGTAAAAATACAAAAAAAAAAAAAAAACCATAAAAAAACATACAAAAACCTTTTATTCTGAACGTTTTCTGTTTTATCTTCTTTTTTCTTTTCTTTTTTCGATCGATCTTTCAACACAAAAATATACGAAATACAAAATCAAAAACCGAAACGAATACCTATCGAAATACCAACGAAATCCGTAAATAAATCAAATTAAAATGAATTAAAACCAAATGAATCTTTCCATTACCGACAAACATGCATTACATATGAATATATATGAATGTATTAGGAGTTTTCAGCCAAACAATATACTGTGAGTAGAGAAATCGAGTCGAGACTCTCTATATAGAAGACATAGAGATTATCGAGACTGTGTGGTCGTCGTCGGCTAAACGATAAACAGAATTCAAAAAAATACAACATTTTTTTGTATATTTTCTTACGACTTTGCTTTGTTGCGTTTTGTTAACGTTTTGAGTTTACTTTTCTTTGCCTTCTGCTCCTCCTTCCTCTCCTAAGCTGCCTCCTGGTCTACCTGATCCTCCTGCTCCTTCACCAACTTCGCTTGAGAATTATCTTGACCAAACAAAAAAAAAAGTTGTCTTTCCCACACATTCATACGCACTCACACACACACACACACACACACACACACACTCTCTCCCACCCACTCACTCACTGACTCTCAGACATTTTACATATGCTATGATACCCTCGCTCTGTGAGAGGGTACATTGAGTTCTTTACCAAGTTGTTTGCATGTCTCGTTGTGTTGTCGTTTGATAAAATTCGTTATTGTTCAATTCGAAATCTAATGCAAAATCGGTGAAAATTCTTTACTTTTCTTTGCACTTCTTTCTGAACTCAAAAAATATATATATATGAAAATATGAAAGCCCCAAATCCATTTCCTTCCACGATTTCCACTTCCGCACCTGTTGGCACTCATATAAGCTCACTCTCTGTCTGTCTCGCTCCACTATCTCTTTCTCTTTCTTATTTTTGTCTCTCTCACTCATTTTTTTTGGGTGTCTTGATCACAATATTATTCGGAACTGTGTTTATATGTGTGTATACCTTGTGTGTGTCTCTCTGTCCATGTTCTTTATGATTTCCATTGGTGTGTTCTTTATTATTATTGATTTATTGTAATTCTTATTTAACTTTCATTATTGAGAAGGCTTAGTCCTAAGATCATCTATTTTACTAACTACGCTAATTATAAACCTTTTACCTTTCCCCCCTCAACATTTTTACCTACGCTGGCCAATGCGCAGAGTCGTGCGCCCATATCGGCGAAGTTGGTGGCCAATATGCTGTCAGTGGCCGGAGCGGATCATATTATAACCATGGATCTGCATGCCTCACAGATTCAGGTGAGTAAGAGACATAATAAAAATTATCAAAATAAGTACTAGCAAAATCATCGTGTAGAAAGATTTTTTTGAATCAATGTGGCAACTCTAAACGCTACAATCAGTGTGTTAAGCCCTCAGAAGGGTGCGAGTGATCGTGTGAAAGGCCTTTTTCAGTTCGGGGACTCTTGTTTGCACTTTTCAAAGACATTTACCGCCCGAATCAATCAATTAAACATTTATTCAACCGAAATTCCATTAAAGATAAGATATAACACTCGCAGTGAGCTCTATTTATTGATTTCCAGTTTATCCATGATGAGGGTCAACCACAGATTTTGATAGTTTAAATATTAGTAAACATTAATAGTCTTTTGAGTTTTGAGCAGTAATTAAAATGTAATTAAAATTATTGATCTTGCTGCTGCTACAAAATACATATGTACATGCATGATTATTATTGGTTATAGATTGGCAAACCACTACTTGGAGACTTACCTGAAGTTGTTCCAATTGTTTCATCAAATCGTCAATTCTCTCGTCCTTAACCTTGTTAAGACGTTTCAGATATTTCGTCATGAGTCACATACAATTGATGTAAGTGTCTTTCGATTGCAACTCCTGTAATGAATCCAAATAGACCTGGTAGGCAACAAGCTTTTGTGGCACTTTGATCACCCTGCCCCTGATGAAATTTTCCACGTCCACACACAGAAAGGTGGAACTCCCCAAAACAATACGTGCCAAATTTGGTACATGTGTCAGAGAGTTGTTGGATTGGGAAGGCTTCTTGGTCATCCGAACCGTGGAAGTCACATATCTTTGTTGAATTTGCTGATTGAAGGACATGAGATCGTAAAGCAGGGATCCACTTGACCCTTGGCCAATTGATCCAAACCGAGTCTATTGTGATCCAGACCCAATTTGATTAAAATATTTTGATTGAAAGCCATCCAGTTTTGTAATTTCATATCGGCGCCAATTCTATCCGCCAATGCATAGTCACCAGATTCGAGTAGAATCTTTGAAATATTCTTGCCACCGGCACCACATCCGTTAGATATCGTCGCTTGCGTTCATCCAATATCAAATTCTGCAGCTCTAGCCATTTGTCCAACTCTTTTCTCTCCGAACTCTTTAAATTGCGGAAAGCGCAAGACATTTTCCTTTTTAATTTTTCTCAAAAATTTCCAAAAAATAAAACAACATAAAAATTTAGTCTCAAAATATGTATAATCAAATGTGATTTCTTTGATTAGGGTTTCTTTGATATACCAGTTGATAATCTCTATGCCGAACCGGCGGTACTCAAATGGATAAAAGAGAACATTCCCGAATGGAAGAACTCGATTATTGTATCACCCGATGCTGGCGGTGCCAAGCGGTAGGTATTCTCCCCCATCCATTCCATTCCGCAACCTCCATTTATGTGATTTACTATATACATATATTTGTACGATTTTCAGTGTGACTTCCATTGCCGATCGTTTGAATGTGGAATTCGCTTTGATTCACAAAGAGCGCAAAAAGGCCAATGAGGTGGCTTCAATGGTTCTCGTTGGTGATGTTAAGGATAAAATTGCCATACTGGTTGATGATATGGCCGACACTTGTGGCACGATTGTCCATGCTGCCGATCGTCTTGTGGAGGCCGGTGCCACTAAGGTAATATACATATGTGATTTCCATCTGAAAGTGAATTCACCAAGTTAAAGGGGTTACATCTTAATTCGATTCAGCATGTTATAGAGGTTTACATACTCACTAAAACTGATTGCGAATTGCAACTAAATGAAGTGACAAAAGATTGTCAAAGCATAGAATATTTGAGTTGACCTTTTGGTGCATACTCTTAGGCGCTACTGCGTATTTCCAAGAACATGTCACATTTATGCGAATCCTAACATGATGTAACCCCTTGAAATTAGTGTAAAGCACTTTCAAAACCCATCAAGAGCAATTTATTGACTATGTTTCTGGGGTTTTGCATTTCGTGAAATTTTCTAGGTCTATGCCATATTGACGCATGGCATTTTCTCGGGGCCGGCGATTTCGCGCATAAATAATGCCTGCTTTGAGGCGGTTGTTGTGACCAATACCATACCACAGGATGGGCATATGCGTGATTGTCCCAAGATACAGGTAGGTCGATTCAATATATTCTACTTCATATATTTTAAACGATTCTCCGTTCTCCCTCCCCCTCTCGTTCCCAGTGCATTGATGTATCGATGATGTTCGCCGAGGCAGTACGAAGGACACATAATGGCGAGAGTGTCTCATATCTCTTCTCAAATGTTCCATATTAAACAGTAAACAAATGTAAACAATCAACACCAACAACAACAGCAACAACACCACAAGCATCTGCAGCATTAACAACAACAACAACAACAGCTGCACCAGCAACAAAAGTTTGCAAAACATTTTTCTATACATATATATATATATATATAGAATTATATTTTTTTTTTGCCATTCATTTCATTTCATCGTTATATATTTTTTATGGTTTAACTATTGTAATTTAACAACTTTTCCAAACAAATTTGTGAGTGAAAAACAAAAATCATCATAATGTTATTATATTAAAAATAGATCCTAAATACAACAACAACAACATAAATAAGAATAACAAACACCCAAACACATCATTTAAAAAGTGAAAGCAAAATATTGAATCCATAAAGAAAGTACGAAAGGGTCTTTCTATACACACATACATACATACATATATATATATATATATCTATATGTATATACCAAACTACATACATATATCCTTTTTATCTTTTTTTTTTTATAATATTATTGGGTTTTTCGTTTTCCTTAATTAACTTTTTCGGTTTCGAAATTTTCTAAAAAAAAAAAAAACAAAACATTGGCCTGCTCTTAGAGAGAAAACTTTAGATTTTTAGGAATTTACATTTATATCATATATAGTAGAACTCACACACACACCACTCACACACACACACACACACCCAAACACACACACTTGCATACACACATAACAAAAAATTGTAATTTTACACAGTGCAACAAAAACCACAACCAATCTTTTTTGATGATTCTTTAATCTATAAGATCTTTAATGAAAAAAACAAAAAACAAAACAAACGCAAACTTCTTGCAAAAAGTTCAAAGTAAAACAAACAAAATTTAGTTAAATTAAGTAAAGAAAAATAAAATACAAATTGAGAATAAACAAAAAAAGAAAGAAAGATCATAGCAAATAGGCGTTAAAGAAAAAAAAAACTAAAAACAAACAAAGAACAACAAAAAAATTAAACGAAATACAAAAAAAATATAAAAAAAAAAAAAAGATTACAGAAAACTGATAAATAAACAAACTCTTCATTGATCACGAAGTCAGCGAAATATAGAAACGAATCTTCCAAGAATCCCCCACTTCTCGAGAATGTTGACTGCTATCGAATGAGTTCTCCGGTTTCGTTTCCCTTGCAATATGTGAAGTAGATCGTGTTGGGCTTTTTGTTTAACGATTTCGATTTGTTTATTATTGTTTATTTCTGATTTATTTTATAATACAAATTTCCTGATTGGTTGGGTGGGGGTTTTTGTTAGTATTCATCGATATCGCCATCGTTGTCGCCATCATCCTCCACATTATCCGTGCCGACCTCCTCAAAGTCGCGCTCCAGAACGGCAATGTTTTCCCTGGCCTCGGTGAACTCGCCCTCCTCCATGCCCTCGCCAACATACCAATGGACAAAGGCACGCTTCTTGAACATCAAATCGAATTTGTATGACAGATTCGAGAAGGCCACACTGATGGCTGTGGTATTCGATAGCATGCAGCAGGCCCGCGATGTGGCTGCCAGGTCGCCGTCGGGCACAAAGGCGGGTTTCTCGTAGTTGATGCCAATCTTGAAGCCAGTGGGACACCAGTCAACAAATTGAATGTGCCGTTTCGATTTGATGGCCGAAACGGCCGCATTCACATCCTTGGGGACAACATCGCCGCGGTAGAGCATACAGCAGGCCATGTATTTGCCAGCACGAGGATCACATTTGACCATCATGTTGGAGGCCTCGAAGCAGGCATTGGTTAGCGTGGTAATGGCATGTTGTTCATGGGCAGCACGGTCCGCGGACATAAGTGGGGCATAGGCAACTAGGGGGAAATGGATGCGTGGGAATGGTACCAAATTCGTTTGGAATTCATTCAGATCGACATTCATGGAGCCACTGAATCGCAGGGGAGGCAGTCGTTGAACTGACTATTTGGGCAATAAGACGATTCAAATTGAGATAAGCTGGACGATCCACATTCAGGCTGTTATTGCATATATCATAGATGGCCTCATTGTCCACCATGAAGACACAGTCGGAGTGCTCAATGGTCGAATGGGTGGTCAGGGAGGGCATTATACGGTTCCACCACAGCTGTGGATACCTTCGGTGATGGATAGACAGCGAAATCCAGTTTACATTTCTTGCTATAGTCCGTCGACAGACGTTCAACCAGCAATGAGGTGAAACCGGAGCCAGTGCCACCACCCAATGAGTGAAAGATAAGGAATCCCTGTAGACTATCACATTGCTCGGCAAGTTTTGATAGCCGTGTAGTGACCTTATCGATCACACCCTTGCCAATCGAATAACGTCCTCGTGCATAATTGTTTGCTGCATCTTCTTTGCCGGAAATCAATTGCTCCGGATGATAAAGATCCTTCATGGCTCCATTGCGTACGCCGTCGATAACCGATGGTTCTAAATCAACAAAAATTGTACGTGGCACCTGTTTGCCATTTCCAGTTTCGGTGAAAAATGTCCGCGCATCATTTGCTGTGGTATCGTGGCCATTGCTCGCACTGCTCCCGCTGGCTGTGAGCTCTTCCTTGGTCTTTAGACTGCCATCCAGATTGATGCCATGCTCCAGTAGATATAACTCCCAGCAGGCATTACCGATTTGAATGCCGCACTGACCGACTTGTATGGATATAACTTCACGCTGCAAGGAACCCAAAAAAAAAGGTCGCCATTAAAAATCCATTGCTCTCTCTCTCCCTCTCTGCTGAATTTTTAACCTCTTTCCAAGTTAATTTTGTTCGTTAAATGGGTTTCGCTTAGTTTTGAAACTTACCATTTTAGACAATAATTTAAATTTCTATTTAATTATATATTACAACAATTTAAAACTTTTCTCTAGTTTTATAACCCCTTTCTTTTTTCTCGATCAGTTGACCTGATCTTTTTTTCCTCCTAGTCACGCCGCGTAATAGAGAACTTCCACCAAAAAAAAAAAAAAAGACCTCGGTGGGGAGCAAATGGAAAAGTACCGTTCAAATCGGGATCAAAGAGGAATGTCAAACTTGGCAAAACAGAGTTGCATTTCCCCCAATCTAAGCGGGGGCGCAGTTTTCAAATAAATATCCTACGACTCAAAAATATAAATGAATATCAAATCAGTAAAGTTCTGTAATTTTACCCACAGATTTCATTTCGCCGATGTTTTTGCTATTGGATCGGTTTATCGTGTGAATATAACATTATTAGAACTAAACCAAACTTAAACAACTTGTCGTTTTTTTTATGAGCACTTTTTTTTTATATATAATTTAAACGATTTTTGAAAATAAAAATCTACATGTGTATAACAAAAGAAGTTTTTTTTTCTGTTTTTGGTTTATAAATAATTCTTAAAGTATATAAAAAATAAATTCTCTGAGTTTGTGACTAAATCAAAAATGAAACTATGCATAATTCACCATTTGTCTTTCAATTGGACTAGAACTAGACCTTGTTAATGCCAGGCGGCAACGTTACATCGAACACAATTGGAGGATTATTGGGTAGATAATTAATATCGCATGTGGAGGCATTTACATAGATAATGCGACCGTCGCTGGTGATGCCATAGCCCTCGTGTACATGGCCAAAGACATGGTACTTGGGCCGGACTCGCTGTTGCACCGTGGACAATAGTTCCACACAGCCAGCCCTAACGCCCGAACAGCAGAGATCACCATGTCCCACGGGTGGTGTGTGAGTAAGTAATATATCAATGGCCTCTGGTATCTGATTCCACTTATCCAGGCAAGCTGTACCGCGTGGTACATTGAAAGCCCAGCGACAGAATTCCGGCTGCCAAGGTGTACCATAGATGCGTAGTCCCCAGATTTCTAGCAATTCATCTTCCAGATAGCGACAATTTGTAAGGACTTGTCGTATATTTTGCGTTTGAACTGCACTCTCGAGACTCTCCTTGGCATTACCCAGGGTGGGCAAGTCATCCAATACCGACATGCCGGTGTGTTTGGTTCTGTAATCAGTGAGACTAGAGATTGGGTTGTGTGGACAATGGGAGAAGAGATACTCACCTTTCATTGTGTCCTTTGCCTTGCTTATTCTGAAAAGGATGTGTGAATGTGCTGTCAAAGCTAAGCTCGTGATTGCCAGCTATCACAATCTTGTGCTTGTGCGGCAAGGCACCGATCCAATTATTAAACTCCACAACTTCCTCCAGTTGGCCACATTTGGTAAAGTCGCCGGCGTGGATGAATATATCACCATCGGGTATATCAAATTTGATGTAGGGTGTCAATGAGTGCGTATCCGACATGCAAACCACGCGCGCCTTATTGGGTGCCACTGTGGTGGTCGGTGGCTTCATTGTCACTTTGATGACACGCTGCGTCTTGCTAATGTCTCGCCAAGCGGCAGTCGGATCATGGCTTAATCTATGTACGGGTACGGGCACTTCCGTCAAGGGAGTAGAGGCACTGGCCATGGTTAAGGCTATTTGGGGTTTTCAGTGTGGGTGTGTGTGTTTGTGTGTATGTGTATGGCGGTAATTGACTGCAAATTGGAACATCTATTGTTAGAATTCAAAATATACATAAATGATTATAAGTTGTCTATACTTACCAAATTGTTTAACTGTTCATGGTCACTGCCACAGTTGGCATTGTGATAGACCATGCATTGTTATTGTTGGTCAACAGAGATTACTTTAATTCAAGTATTTAATAGATAAAAACTTATAGCGTGAACTGCTGCCGCTGCCTCTGCCGCTGCTGCTGTCTTTTCTGACGTCACTCTTTCTTAGTGCCGTTATACTGGCCGAATTAAAGCTAAATTCTCCATTGGCATCACTAGTTGGCTAGAGCAGCTGTCGTTTTTCGATAATTATCATCTCGATAACGATTACATGTGCTTAGACCAAACAAAAAACAGCTGGTCTAAGATTGTGCTTCTTCTTGCTAAACTTTTTTTTTTTATTGTGTCGCGTTAATTAAATGCAACATAAATTAACAAAATCAAAATAAATGTGCAAACAAGAAATTCAAATAACAAGAGAGTGCAATGGAAAAGTGAAACAAGACTTGAAAATCTGGTGCAAGACTAAAGAAAAACAATCAAAACAAGACTAGATAAAGGGTGCCTTCTCGTAGAATGCTAGCTCGATGGCCGCCAGAAAAATACCAGAAAAACACATAAAATACCAGAAAGACACATAAAATACTATAGAAAAATAAATATTTTAATTTTTAATAATTTTAATTTGTGCAAGTGTGAGTGAGAGGAAAAAAGAAAATAAAAGAAAATGAATGAACTCGCAAAGTTTTTGCACAAGAACCAAGTGAAATATTGTTAATTAAGACGAGTCGCAGCTGCAGCGTACTATCAGTAAACATTCAATGGACCAATTGGAGCTGCAAGAGGATTTGTTTGCGGAGGGTGGTGCAGCCGCAACAGCAGGTGCAGGAACAGCAGGAGGAGTCGGGGCAGGGGCAAGTGCAGGTGCAGGTGAGTAGAGTTCCGGGCTCTCAGATAAAATGAAAACAACAACAATTATGTAAATGTTTCTATTTTTGTAATCCAATAAAAACTTATTTTCGTATGTAGGTACACAGGTTGTGTCTCTTTTTTTCTCCTCTTCTTCTTCTACATCATCGTCATCATCTTCTTTGTGGTCTGTCTGGGCGCAGCAGCAGCAACAGCTCTTTGTTGTTGTTTTGATTGTTGCTAATTGTTTACGCCCACCTACAAAGTGTTCCCAATTTACCGCATCGCCCCTTACTCTTTCTTCCTCTTCCTTTAACGGCGATAAATTGGTCGGCTTCTGCATCTTCTTTTCTTTCAATAGCTTTCAAGTCCCGTTGACTTTCAGTTTACCCTGCGAACTGCTATTAACTAAGAAAGGGTATCTCAGACACCACAAATTTTCGCGCTTATCATCATGATATAGGCTTACGTCAAAAGAATGAGAATTTTGTATTTGTTAGCATTCAAAAAGTTCACTTGATAGAGGGTATCTCATAGTCGTTATGTCCCTTTTTGTACCCTTGCAGAGGCTATTATACAATTGATCAGATGTTTGTAACGTACAGAAGGAGACGTTTCCGACCCCATAAAGTATATATATTCTTGATCAGCATGAGAAGCTGAGTCGATATAGCCATGTCCGTCTGTCCGTCGGTGCGAATGCGTTTTACTCAGCCATCTTAAAAGCTATCGGAATGAAATTTTTTTTGGGGTCTTTTTATTACCCGGGTGAGATAAAGTATGAAAATTTTTGGGATCGGACTACTATATCATATAGCTCTAAAACAAACATTTTTGCAAAATTTGGAGTATCCCCATGAAATATAATATAATATACCAATATAATAGTATTTGATATAAAATCTCAGATCCCAAAATTTGAATGTGATCGGATAAATAGAACACAAGTTACAGCCAATATAAATCGGTTCAAGAGCTGCCGGCAGCGCTGCTTGCTGCCTACTACGTCATCATCAAATCAAACAGAGCACAAGCATACACACACAGACGCAGAGCTACATGAACTGTATGTGTATGCGTGCGGTGCCTTGCTTAGGGAATGTTGTAAGACGAAGAAAAAATTCTAGTAAAAAGAGTAATAATTGGAATGTTTTGTTTGTGTATTGATGAATTGAGTTGCAGGGAAAGAAATTTGAAAATGTAAATATATTATTGCCAAGAACTGCAAGGGTATATAAACTTTGGCATAGCCGAAGTTAGCTTCTTTGGTATTTATATTTGCCTTTAGCTTGAATGAAGCTCTTGTTTCTTAAGTGGAACGGATGATTCACCTTCAATTCAAATGACCAATTCTTTAGCATTTGCATAAGAAAAAGAAGCAGACTCAACTAGAGTCCCCTATGGAAATTGATTCGTTGGTATGTAGAGTTTACTGAGAACCAAAACGTGTTTAAACTAAGTGAAACTTAATCAAGGAGAACCAAAAAAGTTACGACTTAGTCGTTAGCGCAAATATGAGTCGTCCCGTACCTTCTCTCCACTCATCATTACCATAGCTAAACAAAAGGATGAGATTATGATTGACCCTCTGATCGACGGTAATGGATGAAAATTTAGTTAGAAGGCCTTAAGGCAATTGTTTCGAAAAAATTAATATAGAATTTAGTTAGAAGGATGTGTGTGTGTGTGTGTGTGTGACTGGGGCACTGTTTGAGGTCACTTAAATTTCATTTATAGTATGTGGAAGACATTTTACAATTTCCTACATAATTCTTGTTCATCAAGATTTATTGTTTCAAATTTTGTTTTCGCTAAGAGATTGATTTAGCGTTTGACATGCGGCATGCTTCTCTATCTCACACGCACACTGTCTCCCTTTCTCTCTCTAGCATAATATTCATTCACAAAAAACTCACGCGCGCAAAAAAAAAAAAAAAAAAAATTATATATATGTATATAGAAACCTTGATAATGACATTCAACATTCTGTCGGTTTGTCTTTCTGTTGGTTGGTTTGTCTCTGTCTCTGTGTAGCTCTGGCGTCAGTTGGGGGTTTTTTGGGGTTCATTCCGTAGTGTTCCGTGTGTGTGTGTGTGTGTGGATGGATGGATTGGAGGGGGCACAACCTGGCAGTTATCCAACGGATTGTAGCTCAGTGTGGCACAGAAATTAGAAAATTTCACTGCTTGCCAAAGAGTCAAATGTCGAGTCGTCGTACTATTATAGTTTGTAGTTTGTTGTGTGTAGTCTTTGTTGTTGTTGTTGCTGTAGTCCGTCGACGTCGTCGTCGTCGTCGTCACCTGTGCAAAATTGCATAAGTTTGGCCAGCCAAACAACCGACAAGCTCATTTGTTTGCGCGCCTTCAAACCGCTAAGAACGACCGGGGCGAGTGTTGTGCACAACACACACACACACACACAAAAGTAACAAACGAAGAAAGAAAGAACTGCAGTGCGTTGCGGCATCGCGTCGTTTCATTCTCAAGTGTTTCGAGTACACTCATTGCTCCTCCCCCCTCCCATCATTTTGGCGGGTGTAAAGTGCGTTCCGGTGGCGTGTTTTTAGCCTTTGCGTGTTTTACTATAATTTTCTAGCCCCGGCCCCCCTCACAGCCACTCTCTGGCACTACATATGTACATACCCTTCTCATCCATTTGGCGTGGGCGTGATGTAATTTGCTATAAAAGCAGTTAACTAATATTACTAACCAATATATACATTGGGTATATTGTTTATTTGTGAGATGGGAAAGTGCCTTGTGCAGGAGAGACTCAAGAGAAGAGGTGTCTTCTTCTCAACCATGTGCTAATTTCTCATATATTTACACAAATTGTTGGCAGTTATTATATGTACATAAATGTATGTACCTTATATATCCTCAGTTCGATTTTCGATTTTGTATAGCAGCAGCAGCAGCAGCTGGCCCTGTTTTTGTTTGTTTGCTTCTTTGGGGCTTTTCTCTTGTCTTCTTTCATTTTTTGTTTTTGTTTTCTTGTTTATTTGTTCGATTTTGTAATTTTGCAAAACCAGAAATGCAATCACTTTTTATTTGGTTTCCAAAAAGAAAAAAAAAAAAAAAAAAACCTGGATGGTTGTTTTACGTTAATTAAAAATTAAAGCAAAAGTCCAGCGTCATGTGACAAAGATCCGAATGGCGTTTTGTCCACGAATCAATTGAATTGATAGTGTTTACTTGAGACTAGATTTCAGCCTTAAGCCATTCGCTGTCCTTAAAGACGCATCACGATCTTTATCCAAACCTTTACCCAATACTTTTTACCACATGGCGTCCTAAGGATGGAAAGTTTTCTCATTTAACACATGCTGGCTACAATTATACACGCCCCCCACAAAGACACATACACACACAGAAACACACACTGTGTTGGCTTGGTATAGTTTTTGCTTACTAATTTACTCTAAATACATTGTGTGAAGGAAAAAACCGGAAGCAAAAGTTAGATACACCGAATTGGATACACCCTTTGTAGTTCTGCTCCTTATGTTCGAGCTACTCTTTTGAGTATGATTATTCAAAATTTGCCGGCAACATGGCGTATGTGCAATATTTCACCAGCTTATTAACCATTAAGAGGAAGAGCATCGTCTTGAATTGCAGATGATTATTCTTGTCTAGATATAAGGAATATGTCGTTTTACATTAACGAATATCCTTGCCGATTTGGAGAGAATGTAGCCGGCTCACATGTCGTATGAGCAATAAGCCCATTGGGGCTGCTATCAGCTGATTATTGATACGTTTGGGGGGGAACAGCAACAGCTGTTTTAGAGCTTTTAATAAACGTTCGCTCTCCCCACCCTTTCTCTCACTCTCCATCTCTCTCGTTCCCAAACGCTTCTCTCTCTCTCTCTCTCTATCTTTCTGCCTTCCTCTCACTCTCACACATAGTTAATCATAATTTTAAATAGACAATAATCGTTTGTTTTGATTTTGTGCTTTCAATTTGCGAGCGTGCGCGAGTTGCTTTTGCTTAGTGTTTTTTTCGTTTTATTAATATTACTTATTGCCGTATTTGTTGTTGTTGTTGTTGTTGCTGCTGCTCTGCCCGCTTTGGCCGATGTTGGTGTTGTGTTTTGTGTTGGTTTTTATTTTTTTTTTTTTTTCGGCCTCTCATTTTCGCCGCAGTTGAAATTCGTCGTTGTCGCCGTCGAGTCGTTTGAAATTTGGTTGATTTTTTTTTTGCCTGTTTTTTTTTCGGGTTTTCTGTTTTTGTTTTCGAGAATTTTTGTGTTTCTCGATTTCGATTTTGGTGTCTGCGCTTATATATATCTATATCTATCTACATATCTTTCTTTCTTTATATATATATATATAAATATATATATATATCGAGAGTAGTTTGGGAATAATTTCGGAATTGCCTCATTTAACGCGCGTCCCGTCTCCCATTTTTTGGTTCTTGTTTGGCCAATGCTGAGCTCATTATTTTTGACTAATTAGCATAAAACAAAAAAAAAAAATCGGTAGTAACAAAACAAAAAGAGCGCAAAATACAACAAAAAACGGTTTAAAGAAACCAAAAAACGAAAATCGTTTTTTATTTTTATTTTTTTTAGACTTTGGTTAATCTCTAATAAAAAAGTCGGCCCAGTGACACATTTATTGAAGAGACTCCCTTATCAAACAAGAATAATAATAATAACAACAACAACAACAGTGCCAAAATAATTTACAACTAATAAACACACACTCTCCACTCAGCTGTGTGTGTGTGTGTATAATCACGTGCCTGCAATTACAACTACACAAAAACACAAAGTCATTTCCATTATTCTGAACAATAATCTGTTCTAATTTGTTTTAAACTGTGTGCTATTGTGTGTGTCTATTTACGTTTAATATAAAAAATAAATACAACCCCGTCCACTTGTTGAATCAACTGATCACCTCGCCCCTTCCCCCGAACAAAACAAACCCACAGCCGCCCGGCAAGTGGCAAGTCTCTCCGTTTGGTGAGCTTTTTTCTTAATTGTGATTCCCACAAAATCGGAGGATTATCATTTATCAAATTGTAATTATTTTACAAATTTATGCGCCAAGTTCATGTTATGGAATTTTCAATGGACGCCAAAAAAACTAAAAGGTGAGAGGCAAACTTGAATCTAAATGTAAAAGAGAGAGAAAGAGAGAAACAGGGGATCAAAATAGTCGGTTTCATTAATCTACAGATCTTCCAAATAAAGCAAATTAAAATTTAACTATTACAGTCGAGATCGCATTCGGGGAGGACAAGTGGGTCTTGTCTCCCCTACAAAATGAAAACTAGAATATTTTAGGTCAATCAGTTTGTATTTAAGAAGTCACAAGGATTTTACACCATGTTTTATGATCAATTTTTGAACCAATTCTTACAGATAATACTTGGATAGTTTACCATGTTAGTTTGTTCCTGCGGAAGATAAAAAAACTGCCTTTTTGATTTGCCATCAGTAAACCTGAAAGGAACAATTTTTAGTGGTCTTAAGTATCTAATTGCTTAACACATATTAAAGCTATAACTAACAACGTTTCGATCGATAATAACAATGATAACTAACAATGACAAAACAATCGTACGACAATTGGCCACAAAAGGGCAAAAAGCACAGCCTAAGAATGCATTAATGTGACTCATTAAAGTGAACCATTGGTTACGCGACATTATATAGTCTACTGCGTTTTATACTAACTGTATAGTAGGTATAATTGGCCAATAAATTTGTGTAAGCCTCTATTAACCAAACTGACAGGAACTTCTCGAAGAGAATAGGAATGGGTTGAACTATATTTTAGAGAACAGACTTTACGGCTACCGTGAGAATTTGAACATGGAGAAGAAAATTAAATTATGTTTTGTTGCAAGTGTAAAATGGCGAGTAACTTATCAGTTTATGTTCAAGTCATTAGAAACGAAGAGCAAAACAAAACAACACAGAACAAAACACAACAGCTGATCGATCTATCGTACGAACGAACGAATGAACGACTGTTTTTATCAATTGTATAGATCTTATACAATTCGTGATTGTTCTTTGTTTATTCTTATCATCATTAATTTGTTTTATGATTCTCTGTTCCTGTTCAATTACGATTTTTCGAGTGTGATTTCTTCTGTTATTGTTGTTGTGTTTTGTTTTGTTTTTTTGTTTTTTCATTTGTTTTTGCGTCCAACTTTACTTTGTTCATTTCTTTTGATTTTCAGCCCATTGATCTCTTTGTTTTTAGTATTTTTTTTTTTTGTTTTCTCCCCCATAAATAACCAGAGGTTTCCCACTTTCCCGCCGTATTTTTACCTTCCTTTCTATTTAGCAAAATCTATTGCATACTTGAAATTTTCAACAACGTTATAAAAATCACCTAAAAAATATTTTCCACTCCACTTAAAACAAAATCTCTTTCGCGGGCCATAGACATAAGTTTTTCTTTACAAAAAGAAAAAGAATTTTGAAAATTGGAAAACTCATTTGCTGTTTATCCATCCCACAAAATGTTCTAGACATCATGGCTGTGGTAGCGAGAGGGATTGCGAAATCGAAAGCGCTTGAAACAATCTACATTTTTGATAGTATTTTGACCTCGAAAACTTATGATTTCTTATCAGGAGAATTATGAAAAATAATGGGTTTCAGGAATGGGCAAACTAATTTGTTTCATTAAAAGTCAAAAATGAAGCCAAGATTAACAAGAATGCTTGTTAGTTGGTGACCTGATCGATTACATAGCACGTGTTAAGGGTCCATGGATTCATTTCGGTGAAATCGCTTTCGTCGAGAGGAGCCAGGCCCTCCAACTGTGCTCCCCTTTACTGCTCTGCGCCAGTGTGTTGTTTGCTGTTGCACTTTTTTTTTATTGCTTTCAACATTCGTTTTTCTTTTCTTATATGTTTTTTGGAGAAGGTGAAGAATGGTTGGCATGGAGGGAGGGGGAGGATGAGACATTCGTGTTCGTCACACGTCTTCCAAGTGGCAGTTGTTTGCTGCTGTTGCCGTTGGATGACACATCCAAAGAGCTTTAATAATAGGAAGAATATTGCTCATTGGTAGGAAGATTTGTTTGCCCGACCTGCGGTGGAGCAGAGCGTGTTAATATGTTATTAATAATACAAATGTGAATACCGATGGTCAAGTTTTTGTTGTTTTTTTTTGTGCTTTATATTTTGTTTTGGTTTCGATATATGTAGAAGGAGGTTTTGTTTTTGTAGAAATTGGAAATGTGTTTTTCTTCTGTTGATTTTCTGCGCATTTTCTTTTTGCTTTGCTATTGCGACTGTTGTTGCTGTTGCTGCTGCTGCTGCGACTGTCATGTCATTTTTAGATGTCGAAATTTCTCACTATCTCCCTTTCTCTCTCTCCCTCTCTCTCTCGGTTCGATTGAACCGAATTGCGTTGGCTTTTTGGTGTGCGTCTATTTTTGAATAGGTATTTATTTAATAGTTTTTAGACTGTTCATTAAATCCCTTTCGGTCACTTTTACGTTATCCTTCTTTCCGTATTTGCCTCGCACTTGAACTTTATTAATTATGCAAACAGCAAACAGAATGAATCCTTGCCCTGACCTTAAGTTGCCTTGACTTTTCATGTGTACCCTGTAAAAACACAAACACACTAACTGTGTGGTAGAAGGGTATATCAATTGATGTAAGGGTATATCAATAAATGTAGAAAATATCAAGTGTTTTAGATAGTTATCTCAATATAAGGTTTGTCTAACCGAAACCAATTTCACAAGATTTTTGATTTGAATCACTCAAGGATTCTCTGGTCATGGGTATCACAAAAGTCTTGGCTTTATTTTAATCTAAGGACACTTTCCTTTGCTTTGCCGCTTCTACGTCAGCTGTTGTAGTTCTTCCCATATGTATATAGTTGTATCGTTTAAGGTTTTCCTTCAACATTTATTATTTAGTTTGACTTTTACCTTTTTTGTCTTCTATGACGAGCTAAAAGGCCAACTCATTGAATTTGACATGAAGAAGGGCAAGGATAACATGTTTGTATTTTTATTTATTTATTTATTTCATTATGTGATCGATTGGTTTTAAATCAATTGAAGGCATTTCTCTATATTAGTATTCAAGTTCAACAGGGATATACGACATGGAATCGTCTATAGTTTGGGGCATGGAAAGCGTACATAGTAATTTGCATAACTTAACACATGGTTTTTTTTTTGGTTTGTTTGTTGGTAGGAAATTTGATAGGGGTTTTTTTTTCTCGTTTTTTCCAAAAAAAATCTCCTCAAATCTCTCACTTCAGTTAAATTGTTATCACAACTGAGATAATGAATCAACGTTAAATGAAACATTGTAATTTGTTTATTTTTGCATACTGAAAAGTGAATAGTTGATTTAGATATTGATTGGTATATGGTATATATGAGAATATACATACATGTGCACATACATATATACCTATATATACATATATTGATGATAAACTTTGCATGTTTCTAGGAAATTTATCGCGTTCGTTGGCCAATTAAGATATAAATACAGTGAAACATGGTCATATACCAAGAGAAAGAGAGAGAGAGAGAGAGAATTATAAAGGGTTGACTGTTGATATTTTTCTTCTGTACATATATAAATTACTTTTTTTTTTTGTTAGTTAACTAAGGTGTGTGTATCGCACACATAATGATGACCATGATGCGAATAATCATGATGAAGATGTTGATAATTATTACGATGAATGATGTTTCTATTTACAGATTTCTAGTTTTATAGGCGTGTCCTAGAACCAAGTCTTCGGGGTAACAACAACAACAAAATATTAAACCATTTATTATCATAACTCAACTCTCACCAAAAAAAAAAAAGCTCAAATGATGAGCTAAGCTAGAAAATGAATCATCAGATGTAAAAAAAAAAAAAAAAAAACAAATTATTACATACATACATATGTACATAAATAAATATGCTTTCAATGACAACAACACACACAAAAAATGATAAGAAAAAAACTTTGAACAAATGGTTTTTATCTGTTTTGCAGGCACAAATCAAAACGTAAATGAGGCACATGTGAATGAGTCTACAACAGTTGTTGTTGCCAGTGGCTCATCAACACCAACAACAGCAACTGTTGCCGCCGCTGCCGCTGCTGCTGCTGCTGCTGGTGGTGGTGGTGGTGCGGGGAGTAGGAGCAGCTGCAGCTGGTGTGGGTGGCAGCGGCACGCCCACTAAAAGTCCACAGCGTAGTATCTATACAATAGAAGATGCCTATCAATCTAGTTTGCCAGGCATTGGCGATACCGCATATGATAATCAGTCCAGTACTGATATCCAATTATTGGACTTGAATCACAGTCATCAGTACCAGCAGCAACGTCATGGTGGCTCCTCGACACCAAAACAAAATGGCAATAGTGGCACAACATCGCCCATAAATTATCAATTACCTGGCGATGAGTATCCTGAATATGAGTCACAACAGCAGCAGCAACAACAACAGCAGCAACAACAACAGCAACAACAACAGCAACATCAGCAACAACAACAGCATCTGCCAGTGACCAATTTAGAGCAATTAGTCAGCAGTATAGGTCCAACAGCGTCGCCAACGATAACCTATTCGGCACCAGTGAATCGCCAAAGTTATAATTCTCCACCCGCATTGGTAATACCACAACGACAATCACTTTTACCTTGGGGCTCGCATTCACGCAGTTCGATCATCAACGTCCTGCCCAGCTACACTCAGGCGGAGATGCATGCTCTGGCCGCCAGTGTGGCCAGCAGCATGGAGCTAACAGCAGCCCCACGACCCGGTGAGATTGTAATGCGTAATCTATTCAGTGATTTTACCAATCAAGCTGAAAAGAAAATCGAATTGGTCATGCTGGAGAGTTCGGATAAGAATCTTTCCAAGCTGTTGCAACGCGGCGAGGATCAACAATTCGATCAATTGCTCTCCGCTCTGGGATCCGTGGCAGAGCATTGTTTACCCTCGTTGTTGCACACTCTCTTGGCTTGGCATCGTCGCCAGCTCTCCGATATGGAGATTAAGAATGATCTCAAGAAGCCATCGCATGGAGGTACGGGTGGTGCTTCCGGATCGAGCGGTGGTAACAATTCTCAAGGCAATTCGAATAACCAGAACAAACCACCGGCCGGAGATTTGGATTTTCAATTACAGCGACGCGAGGCCGCTGTGGAATTCATTTTCTGCTTGGCCCTCATCGAGATACTCAAGCAATTGCCTTTCCATCCCGGTCATGAGGATCTTGTGCGAAGCATTGAAAATTTGGCCTTTAAGCATTTCAAATACAAAGATGGCCTACAGAATAACCCAAATGCCCACAACATCCACATGATAGCCGATCTCTATGCCGAAGTGATTGGTGTCCTGGCCCAAAGTCGTTTCGCTTCGGTGCGTAAGCGTTTCATGAGCGAACTGAAAGAGTTGCGCGCCAAGGAGGCATCACCGATGACCACACAAAGCATCATTAGTCTTCTGATGGGCATGAAATTCTTTCGGGTAAAAATGGTGCCCATAGAGGAATTTGAGGCTTCGTTTCAATTTATGCATGAATGTGGCCAATATTTCCAAGAGGTCAAAGATAAGGATATTAAACATGCCTTGGCTGGCCTTTTCGTCGAAATCCTTGTGCCAGTGGCAGCGGTAAGTCATTCACCATAATTAAATTCATAATCAATATTAATTTTCTATTAAAATAGAGATTCTTTACATTTACATTTTCGAAATAAAGTATTTAGTTTATAGCTTTCCAATGTTGTTAGAAAATGATGTTTCTTTTCTTTGCAGGCTGTGAAAAATGAGGTTAATGTTCCTTGTGTTAAGAACTTTGTGGAATTGCTGTATATGCAGACATTGGATGCATCCACAAAATCGAAACATCGTTTGGCTCTCTTCCCTTTGGTCACCTGCCTGTTTTGTGTGTCACAAAAGACATTTTTCTTAAGCAATTGGCATTGTTTTTTGGCCATGTGTTTGAGTAATCTAAAGAATCGTGATGCCAAAATGAGTCGAGTGGCCTTGGAGTCCCTATATCGCCTGCTCTGGGTCTATATGATACGCATTAAATGTGAATCGAATTCGGCGACTCATTCACGTCTCCAGAGTATTGTAAATTCTCTATTTCCCAAGTGAGTAAATTGTTATTACTCTCCATTAAGCGATTACATTAAGACCATTCTCTCTTATTGTTTTTTTAGAGGATCGAAGGGTGTGGTGCCGCGTGACACTCCGCTTAATATCTTTGTGAAAATCATACAATTTATTGCCCAAGAGCGTTTGGATTTCGCAATGCGAGAGATTGTATACGATTTGCTATGTGTGGGTCGTTCGATCAAATTGATATTGAATCCGGAACGCATGAGTATTGGTCTGAGAGCCTTTCTAGTGGTAGCCGATTCGCTGCAGCAGAAGGATGGAGAACCACCAATGCCGAGAACGGTGCCGGTTCTGCCATCGGGCAATACGTTACGCGTGAAGAAGACCTACATCAATAAGATGTTAACTGACGATACCGCCCGAAGTATTGGCATGTCTGCATATTTTCCACATGTGCGTAGGGTTTTTGTTGATATACTGAGAGCATTGGATGTCCATTATGGTAGGCCATTGATGATGACCAATCAACAGAATCAGAATAAGGAGCCAGATGAGATGCTATCCGGGGAGAGGAAGCCACGTATTGATCTCTTTCGTACATGTGTCGCTGCCGTGCCACGTTTAATACCCGATACAATGACTGCCCAAGAGCTGGTCGATCTATTGTCGCGCCTAACTGTCCATATGGATGAGGAATTGCGCATATTGACGCATCAATCGCTGCAGACGCTGGTCATTGATTTTCCGGATTGGCGTCAGGATGTTGTGCACGGTTACACACAGTTTCTAGTGCGCGATGTCACCGACACCTATCCGCAATTATTGGAGAATTGTACGCGTATATTGTTTGTCTTTTTAAATATATGGCGCTGTGCGATTAATGTGAATGTGAATGTAAATGCAACAAATGGTGGCACGGCGGCAAATAGTGGCAATAATGCTGGAGCAGGGGGAACAGCCGGAGTAGCAGCAGCAACAACAGCAGCTGGAGTGGCTGCAACAGCAACTGGTGGAACTGTAGCTAATCAAACAGTGAAACAAACAACAACAACAGGACCAGCTGTTGCACCAATTACTGCAATTCCAGTGACTCTAGCTGCCAGTAAGGATACATCCAATTCCAGCCAATTGTCCAAACAGCAGCATCTAAATACAGCCAGTAGTGCTGCCTCTAGTATTACCACGTCCAGTGGCATGTCTAGCATTAGCACACAGCATACCGTGTTGAATATGACCTCAGATGGCTTGGCCAAAAAGAATGAGATACCCTTGGCCACCACATTGCATTTTGTTGAGGGATTTGCCCTAGTCTTGCTATGCAATTATCGTCCATATCTACGTAAATTGGCCGCCATGATACTTAAAGAGGTCAAGAATTTGATGCGAGCTCTGGGTATACCAGAAACAGAGCCGCCTCTAATCGATGTCATGGATCGTTGTGTGCCCCAGATAATAGAGAAAGGTTTCCTATTCCTTCCGCAGACCGAGAAGCAAGCGGTCTTAAATGCCAATTGCATTGATTTGCAATGGATAGCTGAGCGTTCCACTAGCACGTGGCTGACAGGAGTCTGTGATGGTGAGTCAAAACTCCTGATGAACCCTTGATTAACTTTATTGACTGATATATATATATATATATCATTTATTTTCTAGATAACTCGAAGTCATCGACATCCACATTGAATCTGTCACAAACTAGCTCAGCATCTAATGCTAATGCTAATGCCAATGCCAATGCTAATGCCAGTGGTGCGGCATCACAGCCGCCATTCGATGCTTGGGCTTATTGCTTGTTTGGTCTATTGGAACGTCAGCGTGTTTTGCAGCAATGTCCTTCCGCTGTGGCTCAGGCATGGCCTATATGCTATGCCCGCTTAAACGCTTTATATAGTGTGATAGATCCCACGTAAGTTCAACCCTTGTTTACCATTCATTGCAACGGTTTGATTCATTTCTTGTTTGCAGCCCCGTTAGCGATAATCGCGCCTCATTGTTACGCAGCTCAGCACCCACCAAAAAGATGCCCACCGAAAGTCAAAAGAATTCCTATTTACGTTTATGGCGCAATCAGGTGGCCTGTGCCATGCGTTTAGTACCGCAAATACCAAGTGTGGCAGTGCGTTGTGCCTCACCCGATTTGAGTTTAAGGTATGTGCCAAATATCCCCGTCCTCCTCACCATCATCATCAAATGCCATCATCAACATGATCATCCAATTCTCAGTGTCATCCATTATATGTACTCTGCTCTCTGTGTGTAGCTCAGATGAAACATGTTTAATAACTTTTGTTTGATTAACATTTTGCATTCAATTATCATACCGCACGAGTGTATACTCTTTTTCATTTGTCTCTCTCTTTGTGTGTGTGTCTGTGTATGTGTGTAAATTCAAAATTGAATTCGAAAGCCCGAATGGAAATCCATTTGAATATTATGACATTTTATTGTTGTTATGTTGCCAGGAGGAAAAGTCCTGTCTGGGTGTGTTTGTGTTTGTCAAGCGTAATCACAGTAGCCTGCATATGAACACGTTCAATCATTCACATCCCCTACCCCCTAGCCATCACCGCCATATCGATACACCTGAATTCAAAATTCTATATTAAAATCAATCGGAAGAGGTAGAGGTAGAGAGGATAAACTATGCAACCAAATGATTTGCCAATTGACAGTCGATAATCCCCTCACCCACCCCCTAAAGCACTTACCTCATCATAATTGACAAATGTTTTGTGGGCTGTTGGCATATCTCTATATACACATATATAATCATCTATCTGTATAGACATATGTATGTATGTATATAAGTATTTGTGTTTGCAGTTGATTAGCATTTTTAGATTTCCATATTTTGTGTTTACCTTACACCAATTATAAATGATTTCATGCATTCTACATTTTGTATATACATAGTATATATGTATGTACCTAAATATATATAGATTTATATATGTACAATTATACCTATATGTCTGTATGTTTATATATATTTAGTATTTTGTATGTGTTTAATGTAGCATCAGATCTAAACTAAATATTTTCATAATACATTATTATGTGCATAAATGTGGACATTAGAAAGAACGAGAAAGTGACACAACAGACAAAGCGTGTGTGTGTGTGTAAGAGAGCGAGAGAGATGTACTTAATTAGTGTAATTTAAGTTTTATTGCCCAATGCAATAATTTGTAAAGCAAATTACAAGTACGGGAAACAAAACAGTGCATTGCTTAGATCATATGTATGTGTTCGATTGTTTAAACAAAACACAACACAGCTAATTAAGAACGTAGTTGTATAATTTATGCATAAACATTATCTTGTAGTCCGACAATTCTCAGATTATTAACATTACTTTCGAATGTAAGGCATTTTTTTTTTTTGTCAATATTGAATTTATATCTTTAATTCAGAGAGGACTAAAAGCAAATCTAGAGAGAATTCTGGCTTTAAATGGAATATTAAAGCAAAGCAGTTCAGATTAAAATTTAATCATTAAAAACTATTTGGAGGCAAGGAAAACAAGACACCATTTGGCTCTTTATTGGATCCAAAATTATCAGGCCAAGTTTAGCGTATACAACTCAAAAATAGAGTTTGAGTCTGTCCTTCAGTAGCTAAGCAAGAAACAAAAAGAGTACCTCAAAAACATAAATTAGTTAGCTATTATTATTATTCAATCCCATGTGTTAGTCTTTAGTCAAAAAGGAAAACGTAAATAATCGATATTATATGTATCAGACTTTCAGTTCTTGTATAATTCATACTAAGTCCACTTCAAGGTCGAGCTATTAATACATTTAATTTAGATTCCATTTCGTAACGTGAATGATGATGTCCTCACAAATCCATACATTACACATGTAACATATGTATTTAGTTAATTAATTTGTTAGCCAATTATTTAGTTAAATAATTAGTGTAGTTTGTTGTTTTGCGTGTCCATAAAAAAACATATTCACACACACACACACACACAGAAAAAAAAAAAAAACAAAACAACATTTAACTCATGGGTAACTTGTGGCAACCTCTCACCAAAAACAAAATGTTCTCACTTCACTTGTCTATACTTCGTACACATCTCAAGAGTCGTACAGTATATCAGTCCACATACATAACCTTTTTTTAACCTTTCTATATGTATGTATGTACATATATATATACAAACGTATGGATTGTAATTTATATATATCTAGTTTACAAGATCAATCGGACTCACGTTCGCTATCCGATTCCTTGGACAATATACCATCCAATGTCTTTGGGCCCGAGGGAATTGTCACACGATTCACATTGCCGCTTTCCTATGGACGCAAAGAGGCGCGACAAAAGCGACTTGGGTAAAGCAAAAACAACAAATCTCAAATACCTCAAAAAAAAAAAAAAAAAAAAACTAAATAACTAAGAAAAAAAACCACCCCCCAATTAATTGTTTAAACTATTATCAGTGCGTGTATTTATATATATTTATATAGTGTGTGTGTGTGTGTGTAATTGTGCGTTTTCTTGTAGCTTTTTCTTCCTCTTTTTATTTTAGCATGTTTGATTAAATATGACTATAATTCCTTTCTTTAGTATTTAGCACACCCACTTAATGAAATATATCTACCTTCTAATTGCACTGCTAGAAGTTTTTAGCCGAATTTTGTCCCTTGAAGTATGCAATTTCTTTACATGTCTTAAAAAAGCAAATTCTTCGTCTGCCTATTGGTTACGTTAGAGGCCGAAGTTTTTCCGTTTTCACAGATTTAAAGAAAATGCAGCCCAAAACCAGAGTTGACAAAAAGTCAAATGTAAACCAACCTTTGAAAACTTCAATTTTTCTCTATTTTCGAAAAGATTAAAAAATTGGTTTTTATACTGACTTTTAACAACAAGTAATTGGATATGTATGTGTAAGTCTTTTACCCATCAAAATATCACAAAAATACTACTCACAGAACTCAAGAACTGGTCAAAATTTGAAAATTTTACATACTTTTCTTCTGGCTCATTGTGTGTCAAGAGAAAGTCGATTCTCGGTTTTTCCATTTGACAAAGAACGAGCTTAAGGTACTTGAAGAAAATCGTTTCAAACTTATTAGGACAGTTTTCTATCCTATAACCTGGCATGATTCAATCAAAGTGCGACACAGCAAAACTGCAAAGGGCTGCCTCAAAACATTTTACCGTATTTTGCCCTCCTTAATCATGGTAATGTTATTTGAAAGTAATTGATGTACTTGCTTGCTGTTTAATAATTAAACTCAGTGTATACAGATTACGACTAGAATATGGCCATTTGTGGTCGCTGCAAATTATGCTTGAGGGATATGTGGGAATAAAGCTAGGGGGAACCCAGATTACAACTGCTTAAGGGATTTTGGTCCCTTTGGCGTGGAAATTAGTCAAAGGGTTGCATATCAAATCGTTAGACTTCAAAAGGGACTTTGAGTCTAATTTCAAGGGAAATCTGTTGAAAGGATTTAGACAGTTTAAGTCTAATTTGAGTTCAGATTCTTCTGTCTCGTTTCTGCTCCTCTCTTTAAAGTAATTTTCAAGTAAGCTTAATAGTTTTGTTAGGTAACTCTGGTTCGTGGCTTACAAAATGTTTGAGCACTAAAGTTTTCTTATATAAATTTCTTTTTATTTCTACCTGGCCCCAGTTCGTCCCAGTTTTCTTCAGCCTCCTTTTTGTATTATTCTGTGTGTGCTTTTATCCTTTTTTTTCTTCATTTCTTCATTTCTATTCACACTTTTTGTAGCAACTAGACTCTGACCTGGGCCCCGGCCACACAATTTGCTCGTGACTTGTTCTTTACGTCTGTCAAAGACTTTTTATTTTCTTTTTTCTTGTTAAAGACAAGTTAATTTTTTTCTTGTACGCGGCGGAATATGTTTGCTGCCATTTATAATTACTATGGTTCCTTTTTTTTGCGTTATTTAATTGAAAAATTTGCCTTACTTTTAATATTCATAATGTTTATATAAAGAGAGAGAGAGAGAGAGAGGCAGCGGGAGATGGAGAGACGGCTGGAAAGCTTCTGAGGACCTATGTACATAAATGAAAGAAGTGAAGAAGAAAAATGCTTAACATCAATATAAATTTAAATTTATATAAATTTTATGCCACCCGACATGAAAGAGACAATGAGTCCTCAATAGCCCCGAAAAATATAAGAAAAGAAAACCAAACCAATCCCCGTCCAGTTCTCCTTTTCTCCTGACTAATATACTTGGCCTCTGCCTTCAATGGCAAACGATTCCAGCTACCGTGGAGCACTAAAATTCAAAATGGTCATAAATTTTTATTTTACAGCTCATCACCCGATTCCCTGAATGCCGATCGTAGTGACAAATCAGCAATGGGCAGTGCCTCCCCGCAGGCTCTATATAAGTTGGTTGTGCCCCTGCTGCGATGTGAAGTTGTTGATGTACGGGATGCGGCTGTCAATTCCTTGGGCATGATAAACCATGATGCGCTCAAGTGAGTTACCTCCCCCATATTCGCTTCTCCTCCGTAGCGTTGCGATGCGATGTACATACAATGCGTTGCGATGCGGAATGGATATAAACCGTGAACAGAAGTGAGGATTTTATGTGTTAATGCTTTTTGCTTTCGACAGAGATTTAATGGAGGAGCTTGTTGTCTATATACGTGAAGCTGTGGATCGCAAACAGGAAAATATGCGACGACGACGACGACGAGATGCTTTGCGCTTGCAAGTGGTTAGGGTTCTCGAAAAGATAGCCGAAAATGGTACATTCGGTGTGAGGTAAGTCTCAGTATCACAGTGTGTGTGTGTGTGTGTGTGTGTGTGTGCAAAGGAAATTCCTTTATTCTTTGATTTATTAGCGGGTATTAAATGTTAAAGTCCGTATGCCGAGACGAGATTCCTTTGCGTATGGTTACGGGTCAATGCATAATGGAATTTTTGCAGCTGGGAGAAAGCGAGCCCAAAAACATTCAAACACATGTGCCCCGGAATGTGTCTCTTACAGGATATGAATAGTAGATTTGAATAGACGTTCAAAATATATATATGTATGTATATCATATATGTAAAGGGACAAAAGCTTTATTTCTTCCATCTCCTATCAATTTAATGTAAGAACTAAACTTAATTATTTCAACATTTAGAATGTTATTTGAGTTCATTTATTGATTTACTTTATCTTGAATGTAAATTTCATGCTTCCCACATAAAACTCTTAGTTTGATTTCAAAAGATATGTAAATTATTTCAGATACTTTTTAACTTCATGTCGTGTAACATTTTTTGTATAATTTGCTCAATGTCCCCTGAGGACAGATTGAGCAGAAAAATAAACAAATTGTAATTCCTAGGGCCATATTCATATGCAGTTTGTTTATAAGTTGGCTTAAAAAACCGTTAATAGGACCATGTAAATGACATTCGTGTTAATTAATTTCCATTCAAATCATAAATACGCAATATGACATGTTTTTATATCCTTGCAAAAAGGGTATATTAATTTTGGTCAGAAGTGTGTAACGCATAGAAGGAGGCATCTCCAAGCATATAAAGTATATATATTCTTGATCAACACGACGAGACGAGCTTAAATAGCCATGTCCGTTCATCCGTCCGTCCGCCTGGTTCGACGCGATCTCCTCCTAGATAACATTTATTAATTTAATATATCTGTTAATGACTATGCCGAATTTGATAAAGATCGGGTGACTATATCATATAGCTCCCATAGGAACGATCGGTGGAAAACAGTGACTTTGATCAATATCTTCGTTATTAGGATTTTTCGCAAACATTAGCTTTTTTAGATAAAACGTTTTTTCCTTTGATGGCTATAGGTAAGGAAAGAGTTACCAAAAAAGTTGCAAGGGTATACAAACTTTGATGCGGTCAAAGTTAGACGCGGCCCTCTGGGGTTTTAGTGTTGTCAATCAAATGAAAGCAGTGAATTGATTAAAAGCCAAACCTTTCGTTACTCTAACAAAAACAACTTAACCGACAATCATAACGAAGTTTAGCTGACCTTATATTGAAGATGGAAAAATGTCAATATTAATGGTTTTTGTTTTCGGTTCATAAATTTCTACAGCACTTGTGTTTTGGAACGTGATACAATGTCCTTGCATCCGACATTTGTGGAATATATTGAGGGTGCCATGGTCTATTTGCAGGCTGAAACGGATAAGGATAATCTCAGTATACGGGAGGTAAAGGCTCATTTTTGCAATTTCATAAGGAAAATGATTAAAAACTTTTCATGTAAGTCAACCTTTGCGATGTACACAATGTGTCAATATTTATAATTTTGCTTATTTCTCTCAGTGGAATCCTGTGCCACGTTGCTGTCGCGAGAATTAAAGCGTAATCTATTCAATTTGTTTGCCACATGGTGTGGCAGTTTCTCCAAGCCGTTGAGTATTAGCTCACAAATTGGACAAACTCTTGAGGAGGAAAAGTTGCAGTTTAGTGCTTTGCAGGCAAGTAAACACAAAATAAAAAATAAAAATAAAAAAAACATAAAGATGCCGCGGATGCATTAGCAATCCATCCACTATGATTGATGCGAAAAGAGTGAGCGAAAAAAGGGAATATTTTACATAAAGTTTTTCTGTTGTTTTTGTTTCCCCACACACAGGCCATGTCCGCTTTATTATGCTGCGGTCATATTTTCTATGCACAACATTTGCAGGATGATGGCATTATCTATAAATGGTTGGATCTCTTGCTAACCTCCAAGGATGAAAAGGTGAGAAGGCTACAAAATAAACTTGAAAGGTCAATATGCTAATAACAAAGTTTGTCATTTCTTTCGATTTATTTTCATCCAGATCTATCAGCTGGCACGTGATACAGTTGTTCTATTGCTTGAATCCAATCCGGACATGGGACAATTGTTAGAATGGGTTATCGATCGGTGTTATACCTCCAGTCCACGTGAAGCAGATGCTTGCTTCTTGGCTCTAGCCTCGATCTTCAGTGCCAAGTGAGTTGAAAATCATTTTAATGTGCTCTTCCATGTCTTTAGCAAAAGGATGCACAAAACTTATTTATTGCCCGATTTCATGCAAGTAAAAAAAGCTGAACACTCTTTAAGTAGCATATCACGTGAAAAACGTTTTAAACCTATCTACCTACCACTAAATGGCCAGATTGCCTGCCATCAACGAGTGCTTCAGAAGATGATAATGATGATGGCCATTGGAGTCTTTGTTTCATTTTTATATCTCTTTGACATGTGTATGTGGGAGTTTTCACAGTTGCATGTCAAATTGCATTTATTGCATTAAAAATGACTTGCTTACACTCCACACACACACAGACAGGTGACAAAAGTTTCAAGCAGCTTCAAAAATCAAAGAAGTCCAAGAAACATAAGCGGATCTACTGAGGTTGAACTTTGCTACCTAAAAGTATGCAATACGCTGGAGCATCGTATCACTTTTCGTATGCCTTGTAATAGGGATACAGCAAAGGGAATAGCAAGGTCGTTTCACATCTATCTATTTGTGAGTGTGAGTCCAGTTGGCAAATGAATATATGTCTATTTATTATATTTTTGCCACCTGGAGACACAATGTATGCTTGCCGTTTCCCCCCCCCTCTGGCCATCGGTTGTCTTTCCTTTTTCTTGCATGCGGCACACACACATAGCTATCAGTTTTTACCTATCTTCTTCTGCTTCTTTTATTGTTGCTTTAATTTTCTCTCTTGTTTGTCTGTTTTTCGTGATTTATTTTTATATATATATTTTTTTTTCTACTTGCAACAACAGCTGCAACAGCAATAAATATTTCATATTTTAATGCTTGAATGCTTGCGCTTAAATGGCGAAAACTTTAAATTTGTGTGCAATATTTTGTACAATTTAAAAACTTTCCAGGTTGGTAAATTGCATTGGTCTTTAATCTCAGAGCAGAGTAGAAGGTTTTCAAAATACGTTTCACGACGATGAAAATCGATTTATCTGCAACATTTTTGCTCAATGCAAGTGTGAAAATATACGAATATGAACATGAACGTCATGGGGATTGGATTAGTCACAGGACTGCAAAGAGAAGGGGTAACATAATTGGTTTTTGCACTCCCGTCAACTCCTGTTCCTGTTTTGTGGGATATGTGGGTAGACGTGTGTGTGTGTGTTTGTGCGGTGGGTATGCTAACATTTGCCAATGCCTTTAGCCCACTCACTTACCGTTCGACAGAAAGATCGCAGCGACCACAGCTACAAAAAAATAAAAAAAGAGAAGCAAATAACTCATTAAGATACTTTGTAAATTATCAACTCTTTGCTTAAGGTGCAGCGGTAAACACAATATCCGGCAAAAAGTTTTTAAAGAACCTTTCTTTTGTTTTGTTTCTCTTATCTTGTTGCAGGGAATATCCTTGCGACCATTATACATCGGTGATAACTGTAACTCTCCTCATGACTGGCTGCCCACGCGTTGAAGTACATGCCACGGCCTTGCAATTGCTGCAAATTCTGGATAAGCGCTTCTTTGGCAGCATCGTTGGCACTCTCCACAGCGAGAATGAGAAAGGTAACCAAAATAACACTACTAACTGGTGATGGGCTTATTAATAAAAACAAAAATGAAAAGAGCAAAAAAAAAACTCTAAAAATTAACAAAATTCAACTGAAACTTTATTTTTAAGCAACTTTTATGTTTACAAACGATTTTCTTTTCGCCTCAAGTGTTTAGGCGGCAAAAACGAGAATCTTCTGTAACACATTTTTGTGGCCAACTTTAGTCTGTGTGGCTGAGGAGCTGGGTGGATGGGCGAGTGTGTGTAGGTGTTTGGCCATGAAATTTTATTAAATTTTGCCCTTTGGCTGAATAACAGGTGAAACTAAATCTAAGGTTATAAATAACCAAACAGGGTTCTGCCGCCAAGCCAAAGACATGCTGTGGCACAATAATAGACCTACACTAATTGGTAATACATTCGACTGCAATTAAATTAAACAAAGTATCTTTAAAAGCCCAAACTCTCTGATTTTCCGTCTGAAAGGCATTTTAATTTTGGAGAAACTACCTAAACAAGTTGAAAAGAAGTTTTGTAAGACAAAACTCTAAAGAAAATTGTTAAACAAACTGTAAAGTGAACTATTTATTAAACTATCGAAAGATTGGTAAACTCTTTTAGAGGGGGGAAAACTTATAAAACCTCATTTTTCAACTATATAAGTTTAGTATAATTTTATGTTAATCTCATTGAAACTAATCCAAATAAAAACAAACGAAATCAATTAATTAAGATCAAAGCTTAAATCAATTTAAAACGTTTTGCTTATTTATTTAGTTAAGCTTGTGAAATAAAATAACAAACAAGGAAACAGCTTATTAAAGATAATTTGAGTTAGATGGAAATCTTAATGACGTAAAGTTTCTATTCTATACTTATAAAAAAGAAGCCTTTCATGTGCTTTGTAAATAAGTTCTAAAATAAAATTCAAAGGTTGTTCTTTTTGGGTCTTAAATACCAATAAATAATAAAAATAATTGCATAATGGAGAATACAAATTCTAAACGACTCTCAACTCTCAACATAAGCTGCTTTCCAGCTGAGTGTGTGACTTTGTTTTCCCTTAAAAATGACCTAAAATCAATATTTTTTAGTTAGGGCTAAAGTGTTTCATATTGTGAATAGTTCTTGTGTCGCCTTGTAGAGTATATACATACATATGTAGGTAATTTCGAAGGCAATTTGTTGTGGATTGTGGAATTCCTTGAATTTGCCTCTTGTTCTCACAGAGGATTTGGTTGCCTGCTTGTGGGTGTGTGCATGGTTCTGTGTGATTGAAAATTGGCAAAATGCATTTGCCATTTAGAATTGTTACTTTGGTTAGTTGATGGCAGGTAATCAATATGCATAACAAACACATACTATCAAATGCCTTTTGATGGCCTGATTGCATTCTGAAAAGGTCATTGTTGCCCTTTAGAGTCTGTCTGTAAGTATGTGTGTTTGTGTTGTGTTTTGGTTTGCAATATTAGACGTGGATTTCACCATTCAAAATGAGACCGTGGGGAGCCAATTATGAACACATTTAATTTTTCGCATCAATTTCAAACAGTATCAGGTAAAAGGTAAATGTTGTGTTCGTACAACGTGTCGTATGAGTAATCTTGTGATTATTGCAGTTAACTTTTATGAACTCTAAGAGTAATATTTACCTTAGGTATGCTTATCCATGGTAATTACAACTATCTTCTTTATAATTATTGAATTTAAAAATGGTGTTTGCCAAAAGCTAACAGTCTTCCCTCGTCTGAACCTATCAATTGTAATACTATTCCTGCTAGACTTCTAATAATCACAAGCCGTTGTTTTGTGCTTCTCTCCTCCACTGTATTTTCAATTTATACACTTCTTGCCTTCAAGGAATGGTATATTTACCAATCAGTTTACTTATATTGTTAAACTAATGTGCTTGGATAACGTAGGGCCCATTAACCCAAACAAAATACAAGGGTTAGTATCATAGGTAGAATGTGGGGAATATTAAACAGATTCCACCTAGATTATCTTATGCTAATGGAAAAATTCCTCTAAAAAAATCAATTAAATTATACAACCAGGCTTCTTTGTTCGATTTCAAATAAAAGAGAGAGCATTACTTCGAATAATTAAACAGTACCATGAAGACACTTCTGGCATTCTTAGCTTTAGCTGTGGCTTTAGCCCATGGCCATCACTACTACATCGATCGGACTCAGGATTTGAAACCAGTCCATTATTATCCGGTATACATCATTTTCAATGGATACGAAGCCGCTGAAGGCTCTGTGCCTTACATTGTTGGTTTGTTATTTCGAAATGCCACAAGTATCGGTGGATGCGGGGGAAGCATAATTGGAGATACCTGGATTCTGACTGCCGCACATTGCTTTACCCTAATGGATTCAGTGCAAATCTTTTATGGATTTAATCTTTTTGGAAAATCGGAAATAAGTGATACAGTAAACAAGGAAAGTTTTATTAGCCATGAGCAATATAGCCATTCCAAATTTAGCTTTGATATTGGCCTCATCCGCACACCAAGTCGCATTGAGTTCTCCGCTAAAATAAGCAAGATATCCCTTCCAAAGTTTAGTGATCAAGCTGATAGCATGGTGGGTTGGAATACTAAATCTTGCGGTTGGGGCGAGACTACAGAAACCTTCTTTCCTGATCACCTACAATGCATGGATGTCAATGTTATAAGCAATGAAGAATGTTTTGAATTGTTTTCTCATTACAATAATTTCCAAAATATTACTGTCGACATGGCTTGTACAGGACTAGTTAATGGTAAAGCAATTTGTGGTGGAGATTCTGGTGGACCTTTGGTAACCCGTTCAAACCCTCCCACTTTGGTTGGTGTTGTTTCCTTCGGCAGCGGGAATTGTAATTCAGCATCTGTTTATGCCCGGGTTTCGTATTTCTTGAAATGGATTCATGAAAAAACCGATATTCCCATTCTAAGTTGACTTTCTTAAGATATATGTATGAAAGAAATCTGTATAAACAGCGGCTAAGACTCGGACATTAACGTTGTGTTGTGCTCATTAATATTCACTTTTCTTTAGTTTTTTATTCATGAGTGAAGTTTTGGGTGCCCAGGGAAATAAAATCGATAACTCAGCATCAATTTTCCTTATGTACTCACACTTTCGCTTTGCCCATCTCCCTCTCTCGCTCTCTTTCTCTTGCTTCTCTAATGCGTTGCCTCATTATGATGAGCTTGAAATATTTATTCAACTTTTGTTGCCATGACAAATGCACAGATGTATTCACATTCACTCACTTGGTCCTTTAATGCCTACAAGGGATGAGTTTATTCAATCGTGTTGGTGTGTATGTGTGTGTGAGTATGTTTGCAAAGTGAATACAAAATCGAAGACGGGGAGGAAAGGAGGCGGGATCAGGGACGGTTGAGAGACGCATTCACTTAAACACTTAAGGCATTCTTATCTACACTAGATATTACAATTGCGAATTTATATTTGTTCGCTTGCGACACAAAAGATGTAAAGTAATCAGAAATATGTGCAATGTTTATTATCTACATTCATATATCTGTATACATTGTATATACAATGTATATATATATATATATGTATATATATATATATTATATTATCCAATGCATCAGTTTTGTTGTGGTAATTTGTATTTAAATTTTATACGGATACCTGTATATACTTATACATACTTTGAAGTTGTTGTTGCTGTTGCTCTTACTCTGCTCGTCCTGTGGTTATACTTACTGAAAATTTTATTTCATTATATAAGCAGCTTTCGTTACACACACGGACACGGATACGGCCACATAAAACGTTTCCCTCTAATATCTTTCTTTCTTTTCTTGTTGAGATACCCTGACAGAGAGTATATGGGTTTATTTTTGATTCAGTGAAGAAATTGTTTATGTTTATGTTTCAATTTAACATTTCTAACAATATGATTTTGCTTCAAATTGATATATATAATTTTCAAAGAGTTAATGGTTTACCAAAACAAATATCAGAAAGACCAATATAGACAAACATACATCATTAGAAATTGTCAAGGGTATCGAAATTTCGGCATGATGGAAGTATGCCATCATTTTTATTTTTGCCTGCTTCCACTTCATTTTTTCCTTATTTGTATATGTGTGTGTATGTGTAAGTGTGTGTACGTGTGACTGTAGGTGTTCTTTGATTGAATTTGAAATTTATTTGAAGGTCCTCAGCGGCATGCATGAGCCAACAACCACGATTCTGATGTTTCCTCCTCTTCTTCTGTTCCTTTTTGTTAAGGTAGTTTTCGCGATATCCTGAACGAAATGCATCCTTTACGGGTATATTAGGCTAGTCAATAGCGCCGTAGGAAATATTATCATGTTCCAAGCTAACCGTATAACATCTTAAACCCACGAGCCTTTTCTCTATCATACATCGGGTTATGTGTTGATTTGAGCAGCAAAGAAATACTAGCCTGTTCTATATGATCTATATCCAGAGGGTATTAGAAGGTCGTTAACACTTATTGCAATGGGCTGTCTGATTTTTCTTTCCTTTTAAAACTTTCCTTGCCCCTGGGCCATAAATGTTAATAAACACGCACACAATTTAACAGGCCCTATCCCATTATACTCATTTCATTGACTTTCGTTTTGTTGACTTAAGAATAATTTTTTTCCTCTATAAGCCACTTCCCAATGGCAGCCATAAATGTGTGGAGAGTGTGGAGCATGGGTAATTAATGTACCTTTATAAATGAATTGTTGGTCAAGTACAGAAAAGGCAAAATGAGAGTCTGTGCCACATTGGAGAGTTTAAAGCTTTTAAACCAATTAAGGTATGACTACACCTTTTGCTTACAAGGAATCGTATATTAAGCAATCAGTTTACCCATATTGTAAAACTAATTTGCTTTGGTATCAAGGGGCCCTTACCCAAAAGTAGTGAATAATACACTACACGAGCTCCAAATTATCAATCATAGGTGGAATGTGGCGATTATTAAACAAGATTAACTAATAAATGTTAATGGAAAAATTCCTCTAAAAAAAATCTATTGAATTATACAACCAGACTTCTTTGTTCAATTTCAAATAAAAGAGAGAGCATTGCTTCGAATAGCCAAACAGTACCATGCAGACACTTCTGGCATTCTTAACTTTAGCTGTGGCTTTAGCCCAGGGCGATCACTACTACATCGATCGGACTCACGATTTGAAACGAGTCCATGATTTTCCGGAAAACATAATTTACAATGGATATGAAGCCGCTGAAGGCTCTGTGCCTTACATTGTCAGTTTGCAACTGTTCAATGCGACACACATAACTCGTTGTGGCGGAAGCATAATTGGAGACAATTGGATTCTGACTGCCGCGCATTGTCTCACTAATATTACATTTGTGCGAATCTCTTATGGATCTATCTATTATGGCAAATCCCAAATAAGCCATATAGTAGGGAAGGAAAATTTCATTAGCCATGAGCAGTATAACCATTTCAAATTTAGCTTTGATATTGGCCTCATCCGCACACCAAGTCGCATTGAGTTCTCCGCTAAAATAAGCAAGGTAGCCCTTCCAAAGTTGACTGATCCAGCTGATAGCATGGTGGGTTGGAACACTAAAGCCTGCGGCTGGGGCAGGACGTTGTCCTTCGTTCCTTCCGCCTATCTGCAATGTGTTGATTTGAATATCATAAGCAATGAAGAATGTGCTAAACCGTTACCTATTACTGTTACTGACGATATGGTGTGTACAAGTCTAGTCGATTTCAAAGGAATTTGTATTGGAGATTCTGGTGGACCTTTGGTAACCCGTTCGAACTCTCCCACTTTGGTTGGTGTTGTTTCCTTCAACTCAAAGTATTGTTTTTCAGCATCTGGTTATGCTCGGGTTTCGTATTTCTTGAAATGGATTCACGAAAAAACTGGTATTTCCGTTTAAAATTGGTTTTTTAAAATATGTATGTATCACAGAAATCTGTATAAACAGCGGCTAAAAACCGGCCTTTAACTTGCAATTGACTATTTTATTTGAGTTCACATTTTTACAAATATCTTCCATATAGTTGAATTTAAAAATTGTGTTGTTAGCTCTTGGGTTTGGGGTCATTCATAAACTGAAGAATATGCTAGATCGTTTTAACTTATTATATCAAAAATAACATACAAAGTATTGGAGGTATTTCTCACAGACAACGACTAACAAAATGCCTATTTTGATTGCTTTAGTTGGAAACTCCGACATTAAAGTTGGTGTGCTCATACATATTGTCTTGTCTTCTATTTTTACTCATTCCTCTAGCATTATATCAGTAATGTTAATGTTAATGTTAATGTTTCTACAAGAAAATTAGCTTATTGTCCTAACTCCGACAGATTGCAACGACTTAAATATTCTAGCATTATAGATGAACTATTAATCAAATACACTAAAGTAAAAAAAAAGTCTGTTCGAGATTTAAGACTTTAAAGTTTTAAACCAATTAAAGTATAACAACATGTTTTGCTGACAAGGAATGGTATATTAAGCAACTTATATTGTTAAACTAATCTGCTTTGGAAGGGTCCCTTACCCAAAAGTAGTGAATATATCTCAATCAAAATAAAACACTGCACGACCTCCAAACATATTATCAAAGATAAGCGGAATGCGGCGACTATTAAACAAATCATTCCACACAGATTATCTAGCAAATGGTAATGGAAAAATTCCTTTCATAAAGTCAATCCAATTATACAACCAAACTTCCTTGTTCAATTTGAAATAAAAGAGAGAGCATTGCTTCGAATAGCCAAACAGTACCATGAAGACACTTCTGGCATTCTTAACTTTAGCTGTGGCTTTAGCCCATGGCCATCACTACGAAATTGATCGGACTCAGGATTTGAAACGAGGCTGGGCTGGAGACGACTTTTTGAAAACAGCTATTGATGTTCCTGGCTGCTTCTTCAGGGGTCATGATATTCCTGACTGGCGTGCTGAACGCGGACAGAGATCTCTTCCGGGCTGGCCTAGCAGGGGTCATGATATTCCTGACTGGCGTGCTGAACGCGGACCGGAATATTTTCTGCGCTGGGCTGGAGACGACTTTTTGAAAAGAGCTGTTGATGTTCCTGGCTGGTTCTTCAGGGGTCATGATATTCCTGACTGGCGTGCTGAACGCGGACAGAGATCTCTTCCGGGCTGGCCTAGCAGGGGTCATGATATTCCTGACTGGCGTGCTGAACGCGGACAGAGATCTCTTCCGGGCTGGCCTAACAGGGGTCATGATATTCCTGACTGGCGTGCTGAACGCGGACCGGAATATTTTCTGCGCTGGCTAAGCAGGAGTCATGATATTCCTGACTGGCGCACACCCATTCAAAATTGATTTTCTTAAATATGTATATATCAAAGAAATCTGTATAAACAGTGGCTAAAAACCGGCCTTTAACTTGCAATTGACTATTTTATTTGAGTTCACATTTTTACAAATATCTTCCATATAATTGAATTTGAAAATTGTGTTGTTAGCTCTTGGGGTTGGGGTCATTCATAAACTGAAGAGTTTTCTAGATCGTTTCAACTTATTTCATCAAAGATAACATCCTTTGTACTGGAAGTATTTCTTACAGACAACGACTAACAAAATGGTTTGATTGCTTTAGTTGGAAACTCCGACATTAAAGTTGGTGTGCTCATACATATTGTCTTCTCTTTTTTACTCATTCCTCTAGCATTATATCAGTAATGTTAATGTTAATGTTAATGTTTCTACAAGAAAATTAGCTTATTGTCCTAACTCCGACAGATTGCAACGACTTAAATATTCTAGCATTATAGATGAACTATTAATCAAATACACTAAAGTAAAAAAAAGTCTGTTCGAGATTTAAGACTTTAAAGTTTTAAACCAATTAAAGTATAACAACATGTTTTGCCGACAAGGAATGGTATATTAAGCAAGCAGTTTACTTATATTGTTAAACTAATCTGCTTTGGAAGGGTCCCTTACCCAAAAGTAGTGAATATATCTCAATCAAAATATAACACTGCACGACCTCCAAACATATTATCAAAGATAAGCGGAATGCGGCGACTATTAAACAAATCATTCCACACAGATTATCTAGCAAATGGTAATGGAAAAATTCCTTTCATAAAGTCAATCCAATTATACAACCAAACTTCCTTGTTCAATTTGAAATAAAAGAGAGAGCATTGCTTCGAATAGCCAAACAGTACCATGAAGACACTTCTGGCATTCTTAACTTTAGCTGTGGCTTTAGCCCATGGCCATCACTACGAAATTGATCGGACTCAGGATTTGAAACGAGGCTTTGATATACCGGATGATATTCCGGACGTGTTCGGTAGAGTTCATGATTTACCAGAATACTTAATCTCTAATGGATATGAAGCCGCTGAAGGAGCTGTACCGTACGTTGTTAGTATATTATTAACCAACGGCCTTAGGTATTCAGTATGTGCCGGAAGTATAATTGGAGATAATTGGATTCTGACTTCCGCTCATTGCCTCGCTACTAATGTATTTGGGAAAGTCATTTATGGGTCCAACAACTATAGAAACCAAAAAAAACTCCACAAAGTAAGAAAGAACAATTTTATAATCCATGAACAGTTTGATCATTCTAAATATACCTGTAACATTGGTCTCATCCGTACACCAAGTCGCATTGAGTTTTCCACTAAAATAAGCAAGATAGCCCTTCCGAAGTTTAGTGACCAAGCTGATAGCATGGTGGGCTGGAACACTAAATCCTGCGGTTGGAACACGAATTTTTTTGCCGATTCGGAACTCCTGGAATGTGGTGATGTGAATATTATAAGCAATGAAGAATGTGCTAAAAAGTATGTTGTTTCTGCCGACATGGTGTGCACGAGAGTAATCAATTATAATGGATCTTGTGATAGCGATTCTGGCGGTCCTTTGGTAACCCGTTCAAACCCTCCCACTTTGGTTGGCGTTGTTTCCTTTGGCTTGCGTCATTGTCAATCAATGCCATCATCAATTAATGCCCGTGTTTCGTATTTCTTGAAATGGATTCATGAAAAAACCGGCATTTCCATTTTAAGTTGATTTTCTAAAATATGTATGTATCAAAGAAATCTGTATAAACAGCGGCTAAGACGCGGCTTTTAACTTGCATTTGACTATTTCATTTAAGTTCAAATAGAAAAGGAATCAATCCAATTCCAGGGCTGGGTAAGCAATTCTACTAGAGCGAACTAGATGTTGATTCTGGGGCACTAAAACCAGATCTGATGATTCAAGTTCGATGTCGTACATATGAAAGAGTTTGTCGTTTGTCGATAAAACTTGCATCGTTAACCTGCGAGGGTATAAATGTTGCGACATGGACATATTATGACTTCCTTCCGGGTTAGGTATTTATTGTAATTTTTTTTTTTTTTTTTTTGTATATAAACTGCCTGCTGACCTTTTTGTTGCTGATGTTAAGCTGCTTAAGGTTTGTGTTTTTTCTGTTGTTTATGTTGTCGTTGTTGCTGTTGTTGGCGGTGCTGCCACCTGACCAGGACAGACCCTTTATCATTTCAGAGAAACGAAGAGAAAGTTAAAAAGGAAAAAAAAAAAAACAGAGAACAAAATAAAAAAAGGTCAAACAGATTTATGCTAATATAAGCGACTTATAATGGGTCAATGAACAACTGGATAAGCTCCGTCTATCTGTCGTCCCACTCTCGTTTGGGCAAGGATAAACTTGTCCAATGGGCAAATAAAATGCAAATATTTATTGAGCTATCGAAAATTGTTCAATTTGCCGTTTAACGCAATTAAATTTTGTGTTTCAAAATGAGAGAGAAAAATGCTCAACGGATTTGTGGTTTTTTAATTAACCGAATTAACTTTTATTACACTCATAAGTACATTGTGAGGGGACTTAGGCATAGAACAAATTTGATTTGATTTCGATTTTTGGTATTTGGTTTCAATTTATTTGGTGGTTAACATTTAATTATTTTTGTGGGGTTTAGCTTCAAAATGGTAGCAATTGCGGTCAAAGTGGATTCAATCTATAAATGTATGTATATTCATATAAATATATTTTAAATACATTATATTTGTATAAATTTGAATAGATTATGTTTTTTTGTAAGTTGAGTTGCTGTAGGTACTTAAAGGGCTTTACTAAATTAGATCAATTAATTATAGTTATTTAATGTATATATTAGAGCTGTGTCTAACTCAAATAATTACTTCTACTGCTAGTCACACAAGCTAATCAGGATATCTGGGCAACACTCAAGCGTTTAAAACCTCACATTGTTCATATTCCTCTGTATTTGTGTGTAGTAGAACTACTTTAATAAAAACATAAATATGGATTAAATATTCCACATTAGAATGATCTCTTTTTTGAACCTGTAGCGGCAGCTTCTTGGGCATCTCTTCGTCACGCATAATCTAACTTCTCTTTCATGTCGACATAACCTCACTCTTTCATAGTGAACTTGCCATTCTTGCAGCTCGTGCGGCAACTATTTGCAATATTTACTCATGTACAGCATTTGCATTTAATTCGAATGATTGATTATATATTTTACTATATGCCAATCATCAGATCTCTTTACTTTTTAATTGCTCTTAATTATCATATCTTACAATTTATGCATATAACATTTTATATTTGTATAATTATATAATTATGCATAGATACATACATACATATACATATAAATTATTTGCTGAAATTCGGTTTTTGGTTAAATTGTTTTTGTGTAATATTGATTAAACTACGTTTTCGTAACACACACAAATTAAGTGAATAGGGATTAGACAAACACTTCTTTTGACTACTTTAATGCAATGCTTGCTTTTGATTAATCAAATAATTCTAAATTTTAATTTGCTTAAGTTGCTCTTCTTTGCATCTTCGTTTCTCCTTTGTTTTTACTTCCCAAGGTTTTTCCACTTCCTGGTGTGTATGTGTGTGTGTGTGTGTGTATGTGTGTTGCATTGCAATTTGCTTACCAGATTTCCCTTCAGGTTACTTACTTTCAATTTAAAAAAGTTACTTCCTTTACTTTTGGCTTTTCGTTGCGTTGCGTGGGCGAACAGAAACAGAAACAATAAACACAACAGCAAAAAACATCACAAATTTTTTTTTTTTTTGTGTTTTGTTGCCTTTTGCATTTTGTTGTAGCTTGCAAAATGCAATTTTTTCTTTTTCGCTTTTTGTTTTTGTTTTGTTGCTTTTTATCTTATACTATCTTTCGCATTCTTTTAAATCTAATTAAAATTCGGAAAAAAAATCCTGGGGTTTAGTTTTCTTTGCTTAATTTTGCAACAAATTTTTGCATTCGCTCATGGATGATTCTCCATCACTTTTGCTGTTCATTTAAGTGGATGCAGCTCGTGTAGTTCATTCCAGCAATGTTGGGTCATCATGCGTCGCCTGGTTGATGTGCCTGTGTTGCGGGAATATTCCGATACTGAAAGATTGACAGATTGTTAAATATTTGAGAGAGGAACAGAGAGAAAGAGAGAGAGAGAAATGTTAGAGAATTTGACACAATGAGCAGAGAATTTCATTAAGTTGTCCAACTCTGCTCACAGTTGAAATGTGCTAGCATGATGTTTCCCCATCTGTTTTCCCACCACCTCCAAACTGCTCCCCTTGTTCTCTACACAATTTAGTACATTCATGAGAGGGTTTAACACTTTTCCCCTTTATCATCTTCGTTTTCCTGTATTAAATTATTTATATTTCATTTAAAATGCAATGCAATTAGAAATGTTCTGCAGCAGTTTTTCTTAAACACATTTAAATTGAACTTTTCTGTGCATCTTTCCCCATCTTTCTTGTTCTTCTCTAATTTTGCTTGTCGAAAATCGAGAAAACTTCATCACCAAGGATTTTTCACGCTAATACAGGATTAAATATTTCGGTGTGACGCAGTTTTATGAATCTGTGAAAAAATCTGAATGTATCAACTTCAAAGTTATTAGTTATACGTACCCCGAAAATTATCTATTTGTGTAACGATTTTTTGGTGGAGATAACTCTAAAAATAGCAAAAGATTAGTTGTTTCTTCGATATACATCGATTATTGATATAATAATTGTGGTGGGCGATGTACAGAATGTTTTGAATTGTTTTTGTTTTGAGAATTTCATTTCCTCATTCAGAGCCATTTATCTAGAGGATTTATTTATAAAAATAATCCTTGAATTTGTCTCTCATGTCTAAACTTTTTGCCCTACAGTGTGTGTCTTGTTGTTCCTGATGGTTGTTGCTCGCTGTATTTAGATTTTCTTTCATTTAGTGAAATCCTGCTTAGGGCCCTTAAAAGTATGCTATAAATAATTTCATTTTGTCAAAATGTGGAAATTTTACATAATCATCAATTATATGAAAAGTTAATTTCTTAGGAAAAACAATCAACACGCCAGGCAGTAAGGAAACACACAGAGCACGAAGTGGAAGGAGATAAGCACAGAAAACAGGAAGATGGGGAGAGAGAAAGACTAAATTGAGAGAGTATTTTATATTTTTCAGTTTAGCTTTATCGCGCTTGCCATTTTTTTTATATGTTTTTGTGTCTCGTGTATTATATTTCTTGCCAATCTGCGCCAATCAATCATCCATTCACAGACAGACACACCACAAGCGCATACCCGTACCCCGCACATACACACACACACAGATATAGACAGACACATATGGACGGAAGTGCCAATACATTTTACGGGAAAAAAAATTTCAATTGAAATTTGATAAAATGGTTCAGAACGATGATGATGATGGGTAAGCGTCTCTATCTCTCTCTCTTTCTCTCTCTCTCTCTCTTCTCTTTCACACCCTCTCTATGTCTCTCTGTGTGTGTGCGTGATTGTTATTGTTTGCACTTTGCTTATTTTTTTTACGCTTTTATTCACTTTTATTTTACGCTTTTTGTTCCGTTTGGATATCTTATGCAAAGCGTCAAGAGTTATGCCTGAGCCAAAAAAGAGAAAAGAAAAAGGTTCAAACGAAAAAGGGTTTCGTTCTGATTCTGAGCTTTAATTCTGATTCATACCCTCTTTAATATATACAATTGAATGGCATATTAACTAATCATTTAATGTGTGTGACTGTAGAAAGCGTTTAGAAATATATTCAACTGATCAGCAGATGCTCAAAAGTTGAACGTTTCCCTACAAAATCCAAGAGTTTCAAACCAAGTTACCTGGGATTTTACCGCCTCTAAGATCTTAGTCGTTACAGTCGTTGCATTTGTTTTTCAAAGGATACCACCAAGTCGACATCTCATTTTTGGTACAAAAGTAATTATAAATTACGAGTATCTGCAGCAGATTTAAGCCTCTTTCACAATGCCCTTAAGGTTAAACTTTTTAATTATTTTTAATAAGTCGAGCGAAGAACAGACATATAAGTATATATACCTATATACACAAATCTTCAATGTTTTTACAGGCATATGTATATATATATATATATAAATCTACATTCACAATAAAAAAATAGAAAGAACAGAGAAATTTCTAACAAATGTTTTTCGCTGAAAAACTTTTCATTGAAGATGAGAATGTTTTTGTTTTTTTATTTTCATTTTTTGCTCTTGAACCATTTGATTACCAAATAAAAAAAAATAAAAAATATAAAACAAGACGGGAAAGCTACCAAAGAAGATGCCAATTTGTGTTCTGCCATTTCATTGACTGTCGCCAACTGAATTATTAACTAAATTATACAGTTTGAACAACAACAATAATAAAAGGAAAACCCAAAAATAAGTTTTTTGGGAAAAGAAAAACGCGCGTCAGAATCATTTCTTGAATATGACAACTAAGTGAAATGTTGTTATTCTTTTGCTCTCTGCTCTTTCTCTCTCTCGTCAGTTATGATTCCCCTTAAGTGGGCTTAGCTTAATTTATAGGCAAGAACTTTTATCTATATATCATTCTATTATGTTTGCCTACGGGATTGGCACTCCCTCAGCAGAGTGAAAGCACTGATTGACTTAAGCAGGCGACAGACTGGCAAAAAAAAAAAAAAACAGGGACAGACAATTACCCCAAGCAGAATGCTGCTGGCAAGAACGCGTGACTGTGTGGAAAGCCATTCAGTAATTTATGGGCAATAAGCAACACCGTAATGATAGGGACCGTTCTGTAGACAGGATGCAGGAGGGAGAGCAGGCAGGAACACCAAACCAAACACTGGGCCACCTTTTTTGATTGTGTTGTAATTAGCAAACTGTTATTTGAAATGAAGTTCAAGAAAATTGCTTATAACTTTTGATTAACAACAGTTTTCCATTCTGTTGTCTGTTGTAGGTTTTTCTTTTGCAATTAGCCACCTAACAGCAATTTGTGAATTTTCCAAGTAATGTTCATAATAACTTCTGAACCACTGTGCACCCGCGAGAGTTGCGGCGGCCATTAGCTGCTGTTGCTGCTGCTGCTGCCTCCATTGCATTTCATTCAACGCACGTAACACACTCGGCGTATGAGTAATGTGCGTGAAAACCAAAAAAAAAAAAAAAAAAAAAACAAAAAAAAAAAAATAACGCACAGGAACAGCAGAGGCTTAACGAAAAATGTATTGGAAACGTGTAAAACTCAAACTAAACCAAAATAGCTGCAAGCTATGATTAGGTTCTTCGTATCCAAGGATTGGTAGGTGGGTTTTTTTGGTTGGGTTTTTCGAGTGGTTCCATCCCCTAAAGAACATTCATTAACTAGAACTGGAATTAATGTTGCTGCTGGCTAGTTTTCAAATGAATCAAGTTTTCTTCTTTTTGTTCGTTTATACATACATCATACATACTACAGATGATACTTCACTGTGTGATGCTTCTCTTTGTTTGGTCTGCAAATAGCAATTTAGCATTCATCATGGCATCATCAGGCAAACCGATTTACTTCCATTCTTCGGCTGTCAATCGATTCGTCAATCGTCAAACAAAAAGTGAACAAAATGCCTGGTCATTGGAATGATTTGGGATGATTTCATTTTAATGGCAATGGCAAACTTAAATTCGAACATTAACTCTAATTAAACGACTAAATGTACATTTTTTTGACAACTTTCAACTGTAATTTGACCATGTTTTACAACAAATCTTCATACATATGTAAAACTAAATGTGAAATTTGCTAATTAATCAAAAGCACTCCAACAAGTATTTCACACTGGCGTCATCTAGTGGTCATTGTTGTTAAGAACTGTTCACTACATTTTATGCGGTTCTATAAGAGTATAAGTTACACATTTTCCGTACTAGTATTGGTATATTAAGCAATCAGTTTACTTAAATTGAAAAACTAAACAAAACTATTGCTTGGATGTCGGAGCCCATTACCCTAATCCAAACAAAATATAGGGGTTAATATATTTAGGAATTTTTTAATCAATATAATTCACTGCACGAGCTCCAAACGAATTATCAATCATAGGCGGAATGTGGCGACTATTAAACAAGATTATCTAACAAATGTTAATTTAAAAATTCCTCTCAAAAAATCAATTAAATTATACAACCAGGCTTCTTTGTTCAATTTGAAATAAAAGAGAGAGCATTGCTTCGAATAGCCAAACAGTACCATGAAGACACTTCTGGCATTCTTAACTTTAGCTGTGGCTTTAGCCCAGGGCGATCACCACGAAATTGATCGGACTCAGGATTTGAAACGAGACTGGGGTGTTGATATTCCTGCCTGGTACTTCAGGGGTCATGATATTCCTGACTGGCGTGCTGAACGCGGACAGAGATCTCTTCGGGGCTGGCCTAACAGGGGTCATGATATTCCTGACTGGCGTGCTGAACGCGGACCGGAATATTTTCTGCGCTGGGCTGGAGACGACTTTTTGAAAAGAGCTGTTGATGTTCCTGGCTGGTTCTTCAGGGGTCATGATATTCCTGACTGGCGTGCTGAACGCGGACAGAGATCTCTTCCGGGCTGGCCTAGCAGGGGTCATGATATTCCTGACTGGCGTGCTGAACGCGGACAGAGATCTCTTCCGGGCTGGCCTAACAGGGGTCATGATATTCCTGACTGGCGTGCTGAACGCGGACCGGAATATTTTCTGCGCTGGCTAAGCAGGGGTCATGATATTCCTGACTGGCGCACACCCATTCAAAATTGATTTTCTTAAATATGTATATATCAAAGAAATCTGTATAAACAGTGGCTAAAAACTGGCCTTTAACTTGCAATTGACTATTTTATTTGAGTTCACATTTTTACAAATATCTTCCATATAATTGAATTTGAAAATTGTGTTGTTAGCTCTTGGGGTTGGGGTCATTCATAAACTGAAGAGTTTTCTAGATCGTTTCAACTTATTTCATCAAAGATAACATCCTTTGTACTGGAAGTATTTCTTACAGACAACGACTAACAAAATGGTTTGATTGCTTTAGTTGGAAACTCCGACATTAAAGTTGGTGTGCTCATACATATTGTCTTCTCTTTTTACTCATTCCTCTAGCATTATATCAGTAATGTTAATGTTAATGTTAATGTTTCTACAAGAAAATTAGCTTATTGTCCTAACTCCGACAGATTGCAACGACTTAAATATTCTAGCATTATAGATGAACTATTAATCAAATACACTAAAGTAAAAAAAAGTCTGTTCGAGATTTAAGACTTTAAAGTTTTAAACCAATTAAAGTGTAACAACATGTTTTGCCGACAAGGAATGGTATATTAAGCAATCAGTTTACTTATATTGTTAAACTAATCTGCTTTGGAAGGGTCCCTTACCCAAAAGTAGTGAATATATCTCAATCAAAATAAAACACTGCACGACCTCCAAACATATCATCAAAGATAAGCGGAATGCGGCGACTATTAAACAAATCATTCCACACAGATTATCTAGCAAATGGTAATGGAAAAATTCCTTTCATAAAGTCAATCCAATTATACAACCAAACTTCCTTGTTCAATTTGAAATAAAAGAGAGAGCATTGCTTCGAATAGCCAAACAGTACCATGAAGACACTTCTGGCATTCTTAACTTTAGCTGTGGCTTTAGCCCATGGCCATCACTACGAAATTGATCGGACTCAGGATTTGAAACTAGTCCATTATTATCCGGAATACATCATTTACAATGGATATGAAGCCGCTGAAGGCTCTGTGCCTTACATTGTCAATTTGGAAACGTTCAATGGGATACACTTAAAGCGTTGTGGCGGGAAGTATAATTGGAGACAATTGGATTCTGACTGCCGCGCATTGTCTCACTAATAAAATATATGTGAAAATCTTTTATGGATCTAATTATTATGGTAAATCCCATAAAAGCCATACTGTTGGAAAAGAAAACTTAATTCACCATGAACTGTTCAACTCCTCCAAGGCATTTAGCTTTGATATTGGTCTTATCCGTACTCCCCGCATTGAATTTACTGACAAAATAAGCAAGATAGCCCTTCCACGCTTCATTGATGGAGATGATAAATTGGAGGGCCTGGAGACTAAATCATGCGGTTGGGGTTATTTTCTCGGTAACGTGACATCTGAACGGCTGCTATGCATGAACGTCAATGTAATTAGCAATGAAGAATGTGATAAACGGCATAGTGTTGCTATATATGAAGACATGCTCTGTACAGGACTAACCGATGCCAAAGCAATTTGTGGTGGCGATTCTGGTGGACCTTTAGTGACCCTTTCAAACCCTCCCATATTAGTTGGTGTCAATAGCTTCGGCGAAAAATTATGTGATGGAGATAGTGGTTATGCTCGCGTTTCGTCTCATTTGAAATGGATACAACAAAATACGGGTATTGTAAATTAATTTTCCCAAATTCGTTTATATCAAAGGAAAACAAAATGTTCTACTATTGATCGTAAACGAGTTTAAACCGTGTTAAATTTGCCAATAACCGCAATCGATTCAACCTTTTGATTAAGTAGAACTGTTAGGAATACAATTATTTCACAATCAACCGCAAGTAAAGAAGTAAATTCTCGTCAATATATGTGGGTGGTGTGTTTCGACTTAACAGTAAAATTTCCAGAGGCTATTATTTATTCCCTTAACAAATTCTGTTTGGTGAGCTTGAAGCTCATTGTGATATATGCTGCAAATATGATGATAATCCTTAAGCAGGACATTTGCCGTCACCTGTGTCCGCCTGAGTGCACAATCTTTAATCATGCGAGCAAAGCAAAAACAAAAATAAAATATATTTAATAAATCCTGAACAATGCAAGAGATGTCTGTGTATGCGATATGAGTGGAAGAGATAATTTCATTTGATGTAATTGTAAATATGACAGAAATCTTATAGTGTCCCTGGAATCTGGAACTGCTGGCACCTTGTGTTTGCTTATCGTCAATATTTGCATGTGCCACAGACACAGTCACGGTACGCGACTCTGAGTGTCAACCCCCTCACTCATTCACTCACGTCACTTCTCTCCACCCCACTTCAGTCACTCATTCACCTTTGCCTTTTATCGGTTACCGTGGGCAACTTTTAACATTTACTTTAATTTCATTTACATTTCGTTTTATAAAGAAAAAAAAAAAAGAAAGTGATGCAAGATGCTCTTTCCCTCAATCTTTCTTACTCGCTGGAAATACGTAGAGTCCTTTGTCCTTACTCAATTTGCAATCAAAAATACAAATACTCTAGAGGAATATACATTCATACATATATATGTATGTGTGTTATATACATTTTTAATTGAAATTTAGAAGAAGCAAAAAATACTCAAGCTCAAGCAAAAAAGACTTGACATTTTTATGACTTCCAATAAACTAACGAAGAAGTCGCTGATGGGAGTAGTAGGTGATGTGGGGTTTGCTTTCTCGCCCTCCCTCGCTTTGGTTGAGTAAATTTTATTCCTAAAGCATATTTAAAAATTTATGCTCCCCATTGAGGTATGCCCCAATGGCATCGTAAAAAACTAAATTTAATGGCATATTTTTTTGCTTTTTGATTTTTATGAGGTGAGTTGGCCATCTCGTCGCCGAGTAGTGACCTTAGAATCGAGTTAAAAGATTGATCCAACTCTCTCGGCCAACTCGTCTAGTGCACTAAAAATGTGTCAACTTTAAAATGCAAATGTGTTGGGTAACTTTAAAACAAACTCGAGTACAGGTCAGTGGTCTTCCTAACTGCAGGACATGCAAATATCGAAGCAAAAGGTCCAGGTTCCAGCAGTCCATTAACATTGGTGACCCAAGTCATTTCAAGTCAACTGCCTAGGAGCCGAGCTAGAAACGAGATGTAAAGCTTTCGTTTAATACAACGAAACGAGAAAACCCCTTACTAAATAGTCGTAATGTGTCTTTAATTTGTGATGCCAACAACTTATTCGGTTCATTCATGACGTATAGTTTAATCCCTGTTAATAACTTTGTCATTGACTTAATGGAGTGATCAGCTTTTATAAAATTAATCAGATGTAATTGATATAAACATAAAAGTTATCAATGTAATTGTCCCTTTCGAGTTAGGGATCCATTATGTTTTCCTTTTGCCAACACATTCCAATTTGCAGCCAATTTGGAGTGAGCATTGAACCACTTGTATTTAATTGTTTGCCTTTTCTTCCACCTCGACCGTGTCAGCAATCAGCCTTACTCAGACCTTTGGATGAGACGATTCATGAGAAGGGAAAGGTGTCATTCGCGCGAGTCGAGTCGAGTCAAGTCTGTGTAATATGAAACGGTGAACATTGTCTTTACTTTTACTTTCAGCTATTGTCTATTTGCCGTTTGTGTCGGTTTTCCTCTTGCCTCCTCTCATAGCAGCAGCGCTGATTTGTCTCTCAGTGTCCTGGCATGCCATGGTGTGTATGTGTGTGTGTGTCTGGCGAAGCGTTTATTGAAAAACTTTCTCTTGGTTAACAGCAGTGGAAGCAGCAAATAGTAGAAGTAGTAGTAGTTGTAATAGTAGGACAGCAGCAACAAGGACAACGACACCGCCCGCAATTAGTACACACGACAATCAAGCTGCTCAACTTTCGCCAAAACCCATTCTCATTCTTCTTATAACCCTGCCCTGATTCTGCTTGGCTGCCTCTTTATGCTGACCAAGGAAATGACCGACTCTGGATCAAGCGGAATTTTAATTGCTCCATGGACAACTTGTGGCTGAAGCAGCTTAAAGTCCTCTGCCAGTTGCAGAAACTTTTGACTCCTGCTGTTGACAGCTCCCGCTGTTCCTTCCCATCCAGCTTTTGCTTTAGCTGCTGCTGCAGCTGGGATCTTTGAACAAAAAAGGAAAATATGTAAAATAAAAAAAAACCCAAAAACCCAAATGGAAAGTTTCATAAAAATATGTCAAATCCTTTGGCATTTACTCCCGTTTTCTCTTTTTGTTTCTCTCTCTGCCTATATTCTAAATTTTTATGAACTTAATTAAATATTGCGAGTAACTTTTCTCTGGAAAATTTGCACCTGTCTATGTAATTGCCAAGTTTAATTAGTGATTATATTGTATTTGGTTCATTCATATCCACTCTTCTTTTTTCTGTTTTCTATTTAATTTACATTTTTTTTCAACTTAAACTTTGAAATAATATGCCTAATGGCATTAAATCCGCAGGGAATTCATTTCTACCAAAGTGTCATGACATTAACATAAACGTCAAGCCACTGACTAGTGTAGGGGTTAACCTACATATTCTTCATCTTAATCAAGCCAATACTAATTGAGTTATAAGATTAAAGAGCCATAATTACGACTCTCTAGTAACTAAATACTTGAGATCTTTTCACTTGCTTTAAAATCCTTTTTATTTCTATTGTTCTATTCCTAAAAAAAAGCCTATATTCTCATTTAAAACGATTTATGGCTACTTAATTTGGAGTTTATTGAAATTAGATTACGATGTGGTTAAGTAAGATAGCAGAAACTCCTCCCAATCTTCGAGATTGTCTTTGATCAAGATATATACATAAATTACAGTTTGTTTGGGATTGTCATTCGTTATTATAACGAGTTCACAAAAAATTCTTTTCTTTTTTGTCGTTGTCGTCGCCCTATCTCTCTCTTTGTTTTTATACTCTTTGCTTAAAGAGGATACATAAATTATGGCGACAAGTTTGCAATGTCTAAAATGACAGATATTTACGATTTGATGTAAAAGGGAAAGAGGGCATATCTCGCGTCTACCTGTCTGTCGACTCTTGGAGAATTATTATAAAATATGTCTTACTTTTCTTTCGATTGTGAAAAGTGTATTAAAACTTCGTTATGTGTTTGGCCAAACTTTGTTATTTGTGGCCTCTTTTTTGCCAAGTTTCTTTCCAGTGCTAAGCCGACATTTTACAAGTAAAATGTACAAGTACGAGTGGGGAGAAAAGAAAGAAAAAGTGAAACTCATTTCTTACCTGTCACTTGGGTGGTGCCTTCCCGTTGAGCCGATGAGACACGTCGGAAAATACTTAAAACAGCTTTGCTGTGAATGACAAAATTGAGAGGCATGTAAACAGATGTTGTATATTGTTAGAGTTATGCACACATATACATATACATAAAAAAGTGTTTGAATGATACGTATAATGAAATATACAAAATCTTAATATGGTGATTTAAATTTTTGTTCAGCCACTTTATAGCCAATACGAATTGAGGGCCACGCAATTTGGGAAATTCCTCTGATTCAAATACTTCCACCCGCTGAATCCGAAAATGTTTTTTTTGTAAATTTTCCGCTAAGAGTTATCTTGTCACCATCTTCATACCCTTTATTCAATCTACTCATTCCCATTAATTGGTTGGTATTTTGCCTACTTACCGAAAATTTTGTCCGCTTACGCAGTAAAGCACAAAATTGATGCCAAAATTGGTGACAAATAACGCATGGAAAACGTATTGCAGGGCGACGGTTAAATTTTCAGTTTGCTCCGCTTTGCTCTAATAGAAATGAGTATAGAGATGATATGAAGATATGATTATTGAGTACAAACATTCAAAGAAAATATATCTCACATGTTGCTGTGGCAACTTAAATTTGATTTTCTTTTGTGGAAATTGGAAATGTATATTACTGTTATTGTGCAAAATTTTCCCCAGAAATAACTAATTGTCAATGGATAAATCTGTTTGTGTATGGTTGATTTTTTTTGTGTTTTGACTATGCAGCAATAACGTATCACATGCACACGTGTCGACCCCGCCGTGACCCCAAAAACTAGCCCCTACCTCTAACCCTCCCACCCCCTTCATACTGTGCCTGTTGCTCCTGCTACTTGCTGAGCATGGAAAAGTTTACTTGAAGCTTGGGATCAGAAAATAATTTGGTTTGGTGTCTTGTCAAACCTTTTCCACTCAATTAATTTTGCTGTCGCAATCAATGTTTCCATTTCCCCCACCCCTCCCTGTCAGTGTGTGTGTGTGAAAAAAGCAATTTTCATTTGCTCTATCATCCAGTCAAGCCAAACCAAACCAGAGCCTGCCGACCAGCCTGCCTCTTGACAAGAAGCGAAACGAAACATGGTAGACAGTTTAACTCTTGACATGTTTTGCATACCAAAAACACCAGTCCCCAAAAAAAAAAAAAACCCAACCGAACGCACAAAACGTGGCGTTAACGCAGAGCAAAGTAAAGCAATGCAAAGAAAAGAAAAGGCTACCACAAACAGAAAGAAACGAAAAAAACCTTGTCAAAAAAAAAAAAGGCAAAAACAAACAGAACTAGAAGAAAATTCCCAAAAAGGACGAAATGTCAGTCCAAACTCTCTCTCTTGGCCCGCCAAGATAGTCAAGTCCATAGACCAAAAGTCACTGAATCGCCTATTCAATTAGTTAAAGTTCATACCGAGGGGTACTCCATAAGTAAAATAAGTATATAAATAGTTATCAAAGTTCATGTCTATGAATAATGAAAAATTTACTAATTTCCTATAAAAGGGGTGAAATGTTGAAAAGTTGTAATAAATTTCCATGACTTACATATGCTACTGCCTTTACATATATGTATGTACATATTGACGTATTTACAGTCAACAATGTTTATAGCCCAGTTAAAACATTAATTATGTAATTAACTGTCTATGTGCCTCCTTCTCTTATCCCTCCCTCTCTTTCTTTTTGAGTGTCTGTGTGTGTGTGTGTGTGTAACACTTGGCAACTGGAAAGGATTTGCCAGGCATAATCCCTAGATGATTATGCTTTTATTTATATTTCCACTTTGCGCCCTTTTTTTTATGATTTTTTATCTCATATGTCACTCCAAAGTGCACAAACTAATTAAAGCCTAATTAACATCACATGAACACCTTTCGCTTTCTGATTTCTGCCTGCGTGGCTCCATCGCCTGCTGCATCTTGGGACAATTGAGGACATTGCCATGGCCTTTTTATCATGTGAATTGCTTGCTACATTTTAAAAGCCTTCTCATTGCAAAATTTATCAGAGTGAAAGGCATTGAATAAAGCTACCGAATTCATAAAAAACAATGACCAACACGGTCCTATTAGATGCGATGGTTAGCCTATTCACTCGAAGAGTTTTTGAATCTAAGCATAAAATGCTTTTAAAAAGTTTTCTTTCCTTTGCATACAGAGTAATTTCAAACGAATGACCCATTCTGGATTCGTCGCTTGCATATATTTAATTTTAGATCATATAAACTAGTTTTCATTACAATTTCATTTTCGTTGTTGGACTCTGCTCCGTACTTTTGCAATGCTGTTGGCTCTTGGCTGCTTGGCCTCTGCTAACTGCAAATGGCATCTGTGGCCAAGTTTAATTAACACAGTTGACAACAAATGCTGGCTAAGCAATAATAAAGTTGTTGTTGTCGATTTTTTTCTTTTTTTTCTGCCTTTTTTTTTGTTTCCACACAAACAATAAACCAACACAAGAGGAGACGAGTTTGGCTAACAGCAACAACAACAAGAACATCTGCTGTTTTAGCCATTTCGATTATTTTAATTAAACCAGAACAGGAAGACAAACAGAGGAACAAACCTCAATGAGATTCATAGAGATAATTTTAACCATGACAACCAAACCCAACTCAGGCACAACAGACAAGTAACCAATTCCCAAGCCCAATTCCTTTAGACCGAAAAACTTGTTAATATATACAAATATATATATGTGTGTGTAAATGTGTGTGGCTGTGTGTGTGTGTGTGTGTGTCTTTTACCCCTTTTCAATCCAATTTTAAAGGCTTAGCTTTAAAATCCTATTCTCAACATAACTCACTCAGTACAAAGTCAAAAGTATTAGTTCACTTACCTCCCAATAGACTTGAATGCGTAGCAAACACGATGGCAAATTGAGAAAAACGAATACAGTTGAGACAATCAACAACATTTTGGTAACTTTAAGCTGCGAAAGAATTTGTCACCTTGCGACGTCCTGTAATACGAAAAATACGAATCAATGAGCGGTAAGGTGAGATGAGGTGATATTGGGTGAATGACAACGACAGAAAGAAGAAGGCTTATAAGTTTGGCCATGTTGGCTTTAATGGGTTTTTCAGCTTAGGCTTTTAAGTCTGACAACAACATTTATGACATATCTAATTAGATTTTGAGATAAACTGACTATCTGGCTGACTGACTCACTGAAAAATTTGTCAGTGTCTGTTCAAACAGTTGGAAAAGTTTCTTTCACATGGCATCGCAACGCATGGCACGGCATGGCATGGCATAGCATTTGTCTGCCATCTATGACAGCATTTAAAATATTTTGCACATTTTTTCTTTTCCATTGATACCCTTTTTGCCTCCACTCTCATTCTCTCAGCGAGGATATTTTATTTTAATTGGCAATATTAATTGTGCGAAGAAAAATTAACTTTGAGATTGCTTAAAAAGAGAGTTTAAGTTAATTGTCTAACAAAAACTCACGATTAGTTGATATCAAAGCTAATTTTCAAGGGTATTGGATCATCGGTTTTTGCATAGAATATGCATTAAATTGGGGCACGTATGTTTATAAAGTTATTTGAGCGAAAAGAAGCTGCTAATTGTTGAGCATTTAGTTGCCAGTCCATACACACACACAAAAGTTTCATCTGTTTGACTTGACTTTAACTTTAACTTTGGTGTGACAAACTTTTCATTTTGCCAGCAGCATTGTGCTCTGTTATTTCATTCCCATATCAAATAGCATTATGTCATGTGGCCATCTTGAGGGTTCAGATCTGCTATCTATTGTGTTCACTTTGTTGGTTGTCTATGCTAACTCACCTGGTTTCTGTACTATTTCACAATGATGGGGGCAACTGTTTATATGTTGCTCAAGTTGTTGTTTTTGCTCATGCTCCTGTTGTTTCTCTAATGTTTGTGGAGAAGTTTCCGGTTGTTGTTGTTGCTGCTGCTGCTGCCTTGAGGCAACACTATGCTGTCCACTTGGATGAGTGCCAGTTGACTTTTGTCGTTTCAATGACGATGTAATGCGATATGAATTAACACCAGAGCTGCTGGAATTCGATGATGGGACTGCTGTTGCTGCTGCCGTCGGTTGTTGTTGGGGTCTCCTATGCAAGAGAGACAAACATTGAAAATGGAATTAATCAGTCAGTCAGTCAATCAGTCAGTCGGGCAATAAGTTCTTTACTTCACTTACATCTTATGCATTGTCAATGTTCGTCGCACTGTGGCAAATTTCCATACTGTGCATCCGGTACAGGTGTTTAACACGGCTATTGTTGTAAAGGGCACGGCATAGACAACAATCGAATCCCAATAGTTAAAGAGTTTTTGCAGTTCCTGCAAATACATATTCATATACAATTTAATGCAAGAATAAATTGGATTGCTTTTGGCCCCTGATGTACCTGAGAAATTGATTGACGTTTTAGTGTGTGTTTGTGTTTGTGTGCGTGTGTTTGACTGTTCTCTTTTTTGTGGTTGGGTGGCGTATACGTAATCCATTTTTTTTCACCAATAAAATCAATGCCTAATCTAATTGACTACTATCTACCGCTCTATGTTTGGATTTCAGTTGGCAGTTGAATCTTCAATAATTTCATTAATTAAAGTGAATAAAATGAAAGTATAAACCTTTTATTGAAGGTACTCTTAATATCATTTAACAACCGCGTCTAAAAGTATACAAATGTATTTCCAGGGAATTCGTGCAACGCCGTCGGAGTAGCAAGCAGTTCAAACTTATCTGATTTGCATTTATTTTAACTAAATGAAACTGATAAAATACGAAACGAATCCCGTTCTTTTTGGTTTGTTTTGGGTTTCACTAAATATATTCAAAATTAATTAACAAGGTCGAGTTAGGCATGTCTGTTTGTTTATTCAAAGCAGAATCTCGCTGTTATATAGAACCCAAATTAATTGCTGACCTGTCGATTCTTCGTAGAAATTACATCAAAATAATTATTTTCATCAGCGGTGTTCATTCGGTGTAAATGAAGAAGTTTATTTGAATTCTTGTTACTTTTTGGATACACACAAAGGCTATATACATCCAGAAAATCGATTAGATAATTAATACTAACAAAAAAAATATGTATACCATAAACCCATCAGAACATATCACTTGAATAGTTAAGTAGTTCCGAATGCGTCGTAAAGTCTGTTAAAATTAAGATAAACTGAAGGGTTAGGTCAAGACCACAGTTAATTTTAAGTAGAAAAAAAATCCGTTTGATCGTAAATCCATTCCAAATGAGTTGTAACACGAGTATAGAAAGAATCTGAGCTACACAATATGTCGCCAAAAGCCACAATACCGACCAGTATCGGTGGTTTCGTGCGGGTCACCAAGGGTCCACCAGAATCGCCATTACAAGTTGATTTACCACTGACTACTCCCGTACAAAGGATATCGTCCGTAATAGCATCATAAGTCTTAGAACATTCCTGATTACTCAGGATCTCCACATCAATGCATCGGAGATACTTAGGCAATATGATATGCGAAATTAGACCCCAACCGCAGGCTGTAGTCTTCTGGCCCGCAAAGCTGTTAAGTTTATCACTGAATTTCGGTAGAGCTATCTTGTTAATTTTATCGCTAAACACAACGCGTGGTGTTTGGATTAGGGCAATATCATAGCTAGTGCCCCCAGGACTATACAGTTGATGCAAAATGAATTTCTCATTCCGCACCCTTTCGACTACTTTTGGTTTCCATACATGATTAGAGCCATACAGAATGTCCACATATATTCGATTGATCAGGCAATGAGCAGCGGTCAGAATCCAAGTGTCTCCAATTATGCTGCCACCACATAATTCAAAGAACGAAAAGCGTAAAGTGACAATATATGGTGCTTGCCCATCTGATGCTTTGTATCCATTAAAGATAATGTTTGTCGGTGTGTCCTGACCCCGATTCAGACTTGAATTAATATAGTTGGGATGGCCTTTTGCAAAAACCACAGCCAGAGTTGCGAATGCGATAAATACCTTCATTTTACTGAATATTAGAGGCAAAACGCATCTTTTATATTGCAGTGAACTTTCGAATATGGTTCCTAGGAGACCTTGCAGATGGAATTTTTCCATTTGCTGGTAGTAAGATAATGACACTGTGCACTGTTCAGTCAAAAGCCATTTCCATTTGTCTGTCCCAACATAAATTAGTCAAATCAGTTTTAAAACTATAGCGCTAAACACTTTAAACTTGGTTTTTCCATGAGTATGGCTGATAAATAAAATTGTTGACTTAAAGATTATCCTCAGCTCATGAAGAGCTCTCAAGGAAACTTCTGCTAACTTCCTCAGTACATAGGAAGAGTTTAGAAATGTCGCTGATGTTTCTAGCACATGCTTTATTGTGGAAACTTTTTGGAAATTAACTACTTCTAGACACATTTTCTTTGACTGTGCGGCTGTCACATTTAAAGCTTGATTCAAGCAAAAAGTTTGTAAGAGCACAACCAAAAAGCAGCCAATTCCATTTTGCGCAGCAATTATCAAATTAGCCAAATTAAATTAGAGCTTCATTAATTACCAGTTTTGTCTCTTTTTCTCATTCTGGTCTGGGTCAATGAGATTAACCAGACGAAGCGGCGGAGATTACTTTAATTTAAGAATTTAAGCATAGAATCCGCACATAAAATCCGTGTAAATATTACGCATTAAATATCATTTTATATAATTTCTCAATGCAATTAACATAATTTGACCGTTTTAAATGCCAAAGATGTTGGGTAAGCAATGCGAAAGTCTATATACCCTTTGAAGTCCATTAAATATTATTTTGTTGGAAAGCTTTAATTTGTATCTCTCTCACACTCATAGTACTTATGGGCGTTTTATTGATGTACGTACCGATTGATAACTAAGGAATCTGTTTATATAGATAAGAACTGAATAAATTTTTGCATATACTCTACAAAGAGAGAAATGAAATGCAATTTAGCCATATATTGTGTGAATGGGTGTCAATTTAAGTTTCCATTCATATCTGAATTGAAATTGCATTAAAATTCATTTCGGGTACATAAAAAACTTTTCCACTTGATTTTGCCACAATAATAATAATAATAATAATAAAAAAACACAATCGACAAATTGATTTTTATCGACCATCATCATCATCATCACAAAACGAAGAGACAAATAAATTGTTTAGCCATTTATTTTTAATTTACTTGTGCTTCAAGTTTTTTGCCTCTTCTTTTGCTTCTGTGGTGGTGTCGTCTTCCGTCTATCACTTATCAGCAGCATTTTTGGTTCAATAAACACCTTGCCCAAGAAAATCCATCAAAATGGGCTCGTCATAAAGTAAAATGGAAAAGCTGCTCTGCTTCTATACATATATCTCGCTTGCGTTCTACTTATGTGTGCCGCCTGACCAAACCAAAGGCATTAAATTTATTTGCTCTTTTCGTTTCGTTTTCGTTTCTTTTTTTGTGTGTTTCTTTTCCTATTTGTTGGTATTGAGTTTGCACTTTTTATGGGTCCGGCCTCTTCTATGTGTTTGTCAAATGGATCAGAGCCGAATGGCTAGCAAATTTTCCATTCACTTGAGCCATGTTTGTATACGATACAAGGGTCGACCACTTGTCCTCCCCCATACAACTGGTCGACATAGCCTCGTAAACTCCTTTGTTTGGGTTTTTATATCGCAAGCGCAAGTTGCACTTGAAAGTTTTTTCCCCCCTTTTTTTTTCTTCGATTAACTTTGGGAAAATTTTAACGCAATGATTTATTATACGCAGGGCCAGATTGACACCATCCTCGGAACTATGAAGAATGGCAACCCCTTTTTTGTTACTATTCTTGAAAGTTCTACAAATTAAATATAAAATAAATGAAACATATTGCACTTCTTCAAATATCTTGCCCCAATTGTATCTGCAAACAATTTAATTTAATATCGATTTTAGAGTAAATTTGATTTGTTTTTTGGTACATACATGGTTTTACTCAAAAATAGGAATATTAGTTTTTTCATGAATCCATTCCAAATATGAAGTAACGCGGGTAAAGATAGAATCTGCATTACACAATCCAGAGCTTCCTTTAACAATTCCAATCAACTTGGGGGCTGTAAATCAGCCACCAATGGTCCGCCAGAATCGCCCATACAAGCTGATGTCCCTGTGCACATCAAACTGTCTGTAATAATTGCTTCGTTATTCGGTTCAAAGCATTCTTCATTGGTTATAACTCGCACGTCAATGCATTGCAGTGTTTCGGCGAATACGGTTAAGGATGTGAGGCCCCAGCCGCAAACTTTAGCCTTCTGGTCCACCATCCTGTCATAACGATCACTAACTGCGGGAAGAGCTACCTTGCTAATTGTATCACTAAACTCGATGCGTGGTGTACGAATTAAGGCAATATCGAATCTTAAATTTGGAAGAGCCTGATACAGTTCATGTATAATAAAATTATTGAAAAGCACTCTGTGGACTGTATTTGATTCCCTCTCATTGGATCCATAGTAAATCGTTGCATATAGTCTACCAATGAGGCAATGGGCAGCAGTTAAAATCCAAGTGTCTCCAATTATGGTACCACCACATGACAAATTTCCGGCAAAGCTTATACGGACAATGTATGGCACTTCTCCTTCCTCGGCTTCATATCCATTAATGATTCTGGTATTGGGACTACCCTCCTGGCTACGTTTCCAATACTGAGTCCGATCAATATCGTAATGATGGCTATGGGCATAAGCCCCAGCTAGAGCTAAGAACGCCAGAAATGTCTTCATGCTACTGTTTCGTTATAGAAAGGCAAGTTCCTCTTTTATATAGAACTAAACTTAGCACTGTTTTGGTTACGTAAATCGAGTGTTTTTGTTTTTAAAAAGATAAATAGCAATGAAAGAAATTATTCAATTAACATATTCTAGATAGTATTCTATTTCATCTAGCTGAAGTTGTAAATCTAAAAACTATTTTATTATTTATTAGCATGTAAAAGAGTGATGACATTCCTCTTGCCCAGGCAAACACTTTAAATTGCTTAACTGAGTAGTCAAAATGTCCTTACATTCACACTGTCTGTGACTCTCTGTCTGTTTGTCTGTCTGTACGTCACTCACTTTGGGTGTGAGAAGAGCGCCGCTCATGTTATAAGCCTTAAACTGACAACTAGTAGTTTCCTGTAAATGGCAGAGACCAATTTCAATTTTATTTTGCAGCTGCTTCTGCTGCTGCAGATTCTTGTTAAAAAAGTTTATTAAATATTTTGACCACCAGCTGTCATTTTGTTGGAATGAGATTCCTTTTAAGCTTGATGGAACAAGTTGATTAGTTAGCTTAGAACCATTTCATTTGTGTGTGTGTGTGTGTGTGTGTGTCTATGTGAGGCACTCTGCAACAAAATGTATATTTTTATTCCTCCCCAAAGTGACATTGACTCACTGTAGACTGCATTTCGGCGAAAGCGTTTACTTTATTGCAAAAACGAAAAAAAAAAAAATGAATGTAAAAATAGAACCAATAAAGCTAATGCATCATTTCGTAGTAACTTGGCGGATGTATCTAGTTGCCATTGAATGTCAACATTTATGAGTGAGCTTAGCGTATCATCAAGTGGTCGTACACAAAATTTAAAAGCAACTTTTAGAGGGCCGCTTAATTCTCAATCATTCAAATTGATTCACAAGAATTTTTAGACTGCTTATTGCATAGTTTAAGTAGCAAAATTCTCTATTGCTCATTGTGCTATCTTTAGAGTTGAAATGGCTCAAAGTGATTTGGACTTACATTTATTCTATCTCACCGGCCTATCTAGATTAACTTTGTTAAGGAAACTTTACCCCTTAAGGCGAGTAAGGTGAATCTTTACTTTGTTAGGTACACTCTGGTTGTGGGGACCCTGACTAAAATGTGCAGCGTCGATTTTTCTTGCCCCCCTATGACCTCAAACATTTACCCTTGATATTGGCCTATATAAACTCATAGATTCATTTCGTCTTTGTGCATAAGTAATCAACACGAGTTAACTGAAAAACAGTTTAGTTCAAAGAGTTACCAATTTGTTTACCCATTTATCAATCGAGTGAAAGTTTTTATTGTCGTTTTTGTTTCTTATCAAACTTTGATGTGTTTGCAACTTTGCCCTAAAGATAAATGTTTTGTTGTTAAGCTGGGGTCATTTAGAAAGGCAAGGCGTAAAATAGATCAATTCAATTTTACTTTTAAACCCAGAAACTAGAACGCAATGTATATGAATTTGTTAAATGAAAAATATTTGAACGCTTTGAACATCTGCGAACAGGCAAAGAAGACGACGGCAACCAAAGTGGAAAGTGCCAAGTGCCTAGTACCGAGTGCTGTGTTATGTAGTGCTCTACTGCTGCTATTAAGACAAAAGCCATTACACAATGATTTGTTTCTTTCAATTTTGTTGGAGTCGGAAAGTACACATATATATTTATGGCCTCCATGCAAGAGAACACCAAGTGTATTGGCAAAGGGTGGATGGAAGGGGGGCACCTTAACATACACATATTGATGTTCAAGTGTTGTCAATAGAAAAGGAGATAGTGAGAACCCCATTCATCTTGGGGCAAGTGCGACGACATCTATTAAAACTTGCCAAACATCAGTCATACAATTGCTGATTGAATTTGAATTTCCACCTATCTACCCAGTCAGTCAGTCAGTCAGTTAGGCAGTTGAGCTGCTCATCCATCATCGGATATGGCTTTGTCTCAGTTGAATGCCTTGTGGGCGTCGACACTTTACGCTTGGCTGTAGCCAATTTGGCTAATAGGCTGAAAACCAGAAGGAAATATAAAGAAAGCAAGCGTACAACATTTTCATTCATTTCAGTCATTTTACTTTCATTTTACCTTGTTTGGTTTTTAAATTAGCATTGAATTTCCTTTACACACACACACACACACACACAGAAAATGCAAAAGAAAACTGAATAAAAATCTTAAACAAACAGAATGAAATTCGAGATTTACCAAGAACAGAAACAGAAAATTGTCATCGTTACAATAAGGAAGAGAGACAGACCAAAAGAAAGATGAGAAGTTGGCCCGGGAAAGCGAGCGTGGGAGATAAGGGTCAAAGAAACACACCTAACTGCAAAAACTGAAATTTGGTATCACGCATTTAGGGCAAGTTTAGTGCGTGGCTTAGTTGTTAGTTTGTTGTCTCTAATGTCTAAGGTTTGTTTTTGGTTTTTTTTTTTTACGTTTTGTGTTTGGGGTCAACAAAAATATTTGTCCTTTGTCTCCTCATTTATATATTGGTTTATTTATATATATAGTTTTCGGATGGTTTCTATTAATTTGGTGGTTGTCCTTAATAAATTGTCAATTTGCGGCTTAACTCACTCAGCGGTTTGCCGTTTCCTCTCAGTGTGGGTTTGATTAATTGCCAAAAGAAAAAAAAAACAAAACCAAAAGGAAAGTATTGTTATATATAGACTGTTGATCTATTTGTCTCGCTTATTGTTTTATACGCCTCAAATGTCAAACTCAAACTCCAAAAGAAGTTGCAAAAGAACTTTCTTGTTTTTTGCATTTGGCAATAGTTGTTGTTGTTGTCGTTAATTCATTAGTTCATTAGGAGAGGCTAATTAAACTGTTTCGAAATGTATGTTAATGACATTTAATTGTACAACATGTCGTATGTGTGATGTGGTTAAACATCTCAACAACAGCAACACTTGAGTCACTTGAAGTTGAGTTTAACTTTAACTTTTCACTTTTTGTCTATTGCTAACAAAGTTGAATACAAGTCAAGTTTATATGTAACCTCGTTTATGTCAATCAGATCTGTATTTAATTCTGATTAAATTCAGAATACACTTTTTCATTTGATATTGATACCTACATATTTGTCTTTTCATTTCACTTTCAAATTAATTAATGGCAAAGAAATATTTTTATTTGCATTTACAAAACGATTTGGTAATGAGCTCAGTCTTCAATATTTATTCAATTTTGCTCAAGTGTTTTGTTTAAGCAACGGTTTTGCTTTCTAAGAATGTATGTAAATTGAAATTAATAAGAATGATTAGATAAAAAAAGTAGAAGTCGATTAATTTGAGATGCTGCAAGGAAGAAGATGAAAAAGGACATAAACCAAATTGTTTTTTGAAGAAGAAGAACTTTAAAAGATATATACATATCAAAGAAATGTAGCCTTTTGTTCTTAACACAGCCCAAGGCTCAGTTCTAAGTAGTTAATAAACCAGTTTCTTTTGCCTTTCTTTTATATACATAGATATATGACTTATGAATTTCTTATGGGCTTGACCCCTTCATTTGGATTTATGAAATTTGATATCCATTTTTACTGTTGACTCCCTTACTACCAAAAAAAAAAAAAAAAAGTTAAAATTACATATTTAAATTTGAATTGAAAACTTTTTGTGGCCTGAGTGGAAAAACATGGAAGGACGAGAAACCTTTGAAATGTTATTGATAGAAAAAAGTAATAATAATAATAAATGTTGTCTTCTTTCATCACAACCAAGCATACACACACACACACAGACACTTTGCAAGGTCCCGGGAGGAGTGGAAGAGGCCAGAAAGTGGAAAGGCAGACAGAATTTCGAATTTGAATTTGAATAATGTTGGGAATTTTGCCTGATTTGCTGCTGTCACTTTTTAGTTACCTTTTGAATGTATGCGTGTGTGTGTGCTTTGGTTTTACGGTTTGATTTTAGTGAATTTTTCCAGTGACTAGTTGCCTAGGGCAACCAAACGACGGACCCGTTTTCCGACCCAAGCCCGGACACGAGTCGCGTCCCACTTACAAATATGCATTTGATGATGATAATGTTGATAATGATTATGAAGATGTGCGCGTGTTTGTGTGCGTGTAGTTCGCTTAGACAGACATCAAAAGGCCAAATAGTTTCTTGTTTAATGTGTTTTGCACTCACCTCATATTCCGTATTCAGATCGCAAATTGTATTATTCAGCTTCTCAACATAGACAGGCTTGGCAATCACTATATAGGGCAGACCATGCAAAAATCCGCCCAATGTGAGACCAGCCAATACCATTTTAGCCCTTCGGACAGTGCACATAGTTTGACGCTTCAACGGATAGATGACCGCAATGAAACGTTCCACGGTGAAGGCGACAACAAACCAAACCGAACAGAAGCTAGCCAAATAGGTTAAGAATGTAAAGAATTGACAAAAGTATTCCAGATTGTAGATATTGATGTTTAAGAAATTCAACCACTGCACCAATAGGCCCAACAAGAAACATGTATCGCTCACAGCCAATGCGGCCAAATAGAAACTCGATGATAGTTTGCGTAGTTTTGTCTTGAAGAAGACAAATACGGACAACAAGTTGCCAATTGTGCCAGTGAAACATAATATGGGTATATAATATTGTTGCACAATATGTCCAATAAGAAAGGTCATATTAACCACATCATCATTTTCGGCCAATGAGGGTGCCAGGGAAGAGGAGGAGACAATAGATGATGACGATGATGAGGAGGCCGAGGATGAGGAGGAGGTGAAATCCAAATCGTAAAAATTGGTTAAATTGCTGCTGTTGTTTAAGGCGGCTGATGTACTTGTCGCTAATGATGACGAGGAGGATGATGATGATGCGGCTGCGGCGGATGATGATAATGACGATATGTTGGTTGTTCTTGCTGCTGCTGCTGCCATTGCTACCACAGCTGCTGTCGCTGCTGTTGTTGCTGTTGTTGCCGCTGTTGTAGCCCCTGTTGCTGCTGCTGTGGCAAGCTCCTCCATATCCGTAATTATTGTCTCACTTGTGGTTGTCATTGTTGCCAGTGCCAATGCCATTGCCATTGTCTGGCTATTAGTTTAGTTGGTGCCTTACGAATTTCACTTGCCTTCTTCTTCTCCACATCTATTTTTCACTGTTTTTCGATCTTTTGTTTCTTGTCAATCGCAATCACCTGGCACTAAACTAAATAAACAACTTTATTATTTAATTGACTCACTACTCACTGTTGCAAAGTTTTTCCACTTCATTTACTGGCAAATGTACATTTTGCATTTTGCACTCCTCAAAAGTTTTCAACGTTTTCCCACAAGCTGCTAAAGTTAGTTTTAAGCCAAAAATTTTTAATTAGCTGTGCAAATGGCAAACTTCAAGTACCAACTTCAAGACTAAATCAAAATATGGCAGTAAGTTCTAAGATGCAGATCCTTGTTAATAGTTCTTAGTAAGAAGATTGCAATTGACTTTAAAATTTTAGAAAATTAGAGTAAAATTTTATTGTGTTCAAAAGTAGCGAAGGAAATACAATTGCTTTTAAAACTATGAAATTTCTATGAAAGTTATGTGTAAAAATGTTCCCATAAACTAAAAACCAATTTCATTAACGATTATTGGAGCTCAGAAATCAGTAAAATTTCAGCACTGTGTGTTTTAAGTGTTTCGAAAACTGTATAATATTTTATTAAATGCCTTGAACAATTAATATTTTCATAAAGAAAAAACTGAATGGCCTCCAGAGTCCAGACACATTGTATTGGATTCTGTTGAAACTCGCAAAAAAATTATAATCAAATTACAGATGACAAATTTTTTTGTTCGTCATAAGTTTTTATTATTTGTGAATCAATTTCACTTTTCCCAAAGAAATTAACTCTTTTTTTTTTACCGTTGAGTATTAAAAAAGAAGCAGAGAGGCAGACAATCTGGCTTAATGGGATTAAACGACAAAAGAGATATTTGAATAACACTCTGTGTTAAATATAATATATTAAAAATGATAAAATATCCTATATGTAACGGGAAAAAAAATTTCAAAAATTTTGTTCACTTTTATAATTTTTATCGGAAAAAAAAACAAGCATTTTGAACACTTTTTTTAACCGGCGATCACTATCAATATCCTCTTGTCTTTTTGATTTGGTGTCCTTCTCTGTGTGTGTTTGTGTCCTGGCGGCAAATTCGACTTGCCTTGCGGACAATAAGCGCGCAACTAAGCCGAGACAATGGCCAAAGATTCTTTATATATAGGTAAACAGAAGTGCCGATGTTTTGGCTTTCGCCGCACAATTCACAATTCGTGGAAGGCGCAAAAAAAAAAAAAAATTAAAAAAGTACGAAACGGATGTAATAGAACGAAAAAGCTTTTTCCAATTTGGAGTCGGCGCATTGGCCATGCGTCGTCACTTCATTCATAAACATGCAACAGGTGGCAAGGTCAGGGTCATTGTCAGTATGGTGAAAGGACCAGCCTCAACAAGTGGTCATAATCAACACACAATTTCACTCAAGGATTAGCAACAGAGTACAACAAATAGAGCAAGAAAGTGAAACAATTATTGTCCCCAGAGAATTGACTAAGAATAACTTTCCACTATTACCACCATTAGGCCGATGACACTTTATTTATTTCAACAGAATAAATAGCAAAATATTCCACTCTAGCCAAAAAAAAGAGAAGGAAACAATAACAAGCAAGAAAAGCTTTGGAAAGAAGGCAGAGTTGGCTGTTAAATTCGGTTCAGTTGCCTCTGGACTTTCCTACAGTTCAGTTCCCAAAAAAAAAAATAAACATGACAGAACAGCAACCGCCGATACATTCTATATCTAGTATATATATATTTCCCACTCTTTCTCTCTCTACCAATTGCGTGAATATTGTATTTAGTTTGTGTTTCACTTTGCATTGATTTCAGAAGATGATAAAGTTGGCACTTTGGATGTCCTGCTAAGCAGTGCCTATTGCCGTTCTCAGCGTTTTCTATCAAAACAATTAGCCCAGCTACGCCCCGAATTGACCATGTCTATATTTTCCGGTAAGTTTGTTATTAAGATGTCTCCGTTTTCTGTGAGGTTAAATGATTTTCCTTTTCTTTTTTTTTTTTGGGTGTAGAAATCACGCATCGGTTTCAAAGTGCTCGAGAGGATGTGCGTGCCTTGTTGTTGCAATGTCTTTTACCTTGGCTGCAGAACATGGAACTGGTGGCTACCAGTGTACCACCAGCCACACCTCTTTCATACATAATGGTAACTAGAGGGCTAAATAAAAAGACATTGGCAGGCTCATTTAAAATCAATTATTTCCGACTCTCTCTCTCTGCCTTTGTAGTATTTCCCCGATTCGGGCACACGAGGACGTCGCGAGGGTACTGGCTCCACAGAGGCTACGGAAATGATTCTTAACAATCTATTCTATATAACAGCCAAGGTAAGATTTTGTAATTGAATCATTAAACTTGATGGTCATTAATCAATCCATATTGTTTTGTAGTTCTCTGATGCCCATCCTCGTGATATTGAGGAATTGTGGGGCACTTTATGCCAATTTTGGCCAAACAATCTTAAAGTCATTTTACGCTATTTGGTCATAATGAGTGGTATGGCACCCACTGAACTTTTGCCTTATGTAAGTAGAACAATGGAATTTCTATATCCAAATAAGAAAAACCATTAATATTAAATCCAATGTAGGCCAAGCGTGTGGCACTTTATCTGGCTCGCAGCTGTCCGGATCGTTTGTTGGATGAACTTATGGCCGAATTGCAAACGGTGGAAACACTCAATTGTCTGATTGAAAGGACTGAGACCCCGCCGTTTTATCGTTTGACCAGCATGCGCAAAGCCTCAAGTCATAGTGCAGATGGTAAGATGAATGGATAGACAACTAGATTAACATTCGCAATCAATTGTCATTTTGGTGATTTAGGTCAAGTGGTAGGCGGCATTAATGATTCGCGTATTCAGGATTTGGCTGTGGAAAAGGGAACCATTCACACAAAACGCCATAGTGGCGAGGATCCAATTAAAATTGGGTAAGTAAATACATACTGTGGACGGTAGATAAATTAACCAATGCCAGAATATTTAGGAGATTCGGGTTTTAGTTTCTTTAGATTAATGATAGTTTGTTTATTTCTTAATTGTTTTTATTATTTATTATGGTTATTATTTATTAGATATAATTAATGTTTCCTCGATATTTGTCTTACACTCCTCAACGCTCAGCAACGACTGACTAACACCTCAGACCCGCTAAACTTTCCTCTCTCTCAGAGAGTCAATTAAAAATACCGGGATCGAAGAGTAGCAAGAGAGCAAGTGTGACCATCTCTCCTGCTACAACTCGGCCGTCCTGACCGTAAGATCTCCTGATCCTTACATAATTAACGTTACAATAAGTTGAAATCTTATAACTACAAATTAGTTAAGGTACATTACATAAAAGTTTATTACAGTTTTCATTATTTTCATTTGTTTAATTCATAACTTCTAGTCACTTTTTCTTTTACCTATCCAATGTTTTATATTGTGGCTACTCCAAACACCTTGATAAGGGTTACGACTGAGCTGAAAACCTTCCACATCCTTAATTAAAAATCGGTCATTTTTGAGAACCTTGTCTATCACATAAGGCCCTTTGTGTTTTGGAATGAGCTTTTTCGACGCTCCTATAGTTGAATCGAAATTCTTTACCATAATATAATCCCCTGCCTTGTATCCTGCGGGTGCTACCCTTTTGCTATTATACTGCTGTTCATTGTACTTCTGGCTTTGCTTCTGGTGTATTTCCCCATCCTTTCTGATTGTATCCAAATTTTTTTGATCATTCACTATTCCTAACTGCTCTAGTCCTTCTCTTAACTCATCTGCGACTTTGCCTTTTTGCTCTACTCCAAAGAGCATTTTGCTCGGCAACTGCTTAATGCTCCTATGAAGTGTGTTATTTAAACAATGTTCAACATTCTCAACTATCAAATCCCAATATATACCTTTCTCCGGTTCCGATAATTTAGCAAGCATAGGTCCCAAGGTACGATTCACCCTCTCAATTTGACCATTAGCTTGAGGGGACCCTGTGGCAATCTTAATGTGCTTAACGTTATTCTGATTTACAAATGTCTCAAAATCTGACGATGTGAAACAGCTTCCTCTATCTGAAACTATGGAAAAGGGTCGACTGTACGCCCTGAAATAGTCCTTAAGAGCTAGAACCGCTTCTTTAGTGTTGGTCGTCTTTGTTGGATACAGTCTGATGAATTTGGTAAAACCGTCAATAATAACAAACAAGTGCTTCTTGCTTCTGCCTGATGCTATAGGACCACAATGATCGATGTGAATTAGTTCAAAGGGTCGATTCCCTTTAGGGATACTGTGCAACATTCCTTCCCCTTTTCCAGACTTTGGCGAATACGCGACACACTTTAAACAATTGCTAATGTGTTTCACAACTTTCTCCTTGATGTTAGGAAACCAATACGTTTTCGAGATGGCATCCATTACTTTATCTCTGCCGATATGACCTAGTTCGTTATGATATTTAAAGAGGATTGACTCCTCCATTTCACTCGGAACACAAAACAACAACCTTCCATCATTGGTTTTCCTGTAAACTATTCCGTTTCTCATTTCAAATAACTTATCCTCCGCGGATTCTAACTTTCTTTTCACTTCTTGCAATTTTTCATCCCTGTGCTGGCATATAATAAGATTGTCTTCAAAACTATTTGTATCTACAACAAGTATGTTCGTACATCTACTAAGCGCATCTACATGTTGCATCTGCTTGCCTGCCCTGTGCACTACTTCATAATCATAATTCTGTAGCTCAAGAGCCCATCGCGCAATTCTCGGGTTTAATTCAATTCGATTGAGAGTGAGAGTCAGCGAATTACAATCTGTAAGTACCTTAAAACTTCTTCCCTGCAAATACACTCTGAACCTGCGGACTGCATACACTATTGCCAAGGTCTCTAATTCGAAACTGTGGTACTTTGACTCTACATCTGACGTCCGTTTTGAGAAATAAAAAACAGGGTGCAGCTTCTTGTCCTCTTTCCTTTGCATTAATATTGCCCCAAAGCCTAATGCGCTCGCATCACAATGCAGCTCTACTTCGTCCTTGTGGTTATAAATTGCCAACACCGGCGCTTCTACTAGTTTATCTTTGAGCAACGAAAAACAATCCAGTTCTACCTTTCCAAATTTAAACACTCTATCTTTCTTCAATAGGTCATAGAGTGGTTTCGCAATTATCGAAAAGTTTTTAATAAAACGACGAAAATAAGAAGCCAAGCCCAAGAAGCTTCTTACTGCGTGAACGTTTGTTGGTATGGGAAAATTTTTAACCGCTTCTATGCCCTTATCATCGGCTCTAATGCCCTCTTCCGATATGAGAAATCCTAAGTATTTAATGCTTGACTGAAAGAACTCACACTTATCTATACGCAGTTCCAGCTTGTTTCTGATTATCCTTCTAAAAACTTCTTTCAGTGTATCCATGTGCTCTTCTGCAGTTCTACTAGCTACCATAATATCGTCTTGATACACTATTACTTTACTATCTCTAATCATATCTGTAAAAATTTTGTTTACAAATCTTTGAAACACTGATGAGGAATTTTTTAGACCCATTGGCATCCTGAGGAACTCAAACTGGCCTAACGGAGTGACGAATGATGTATATTTAACTGAGTTTTCCTCCATGAACACGTGAAAATAACCATCTTTTAGATCCAATTTTGAAAAAAACCTTTTGTCTCCAAGCCTGTCTAATAAATCGTCTATTAGAGGTATCGGGTAGTTATCTTTAACCAAAACTTTGTTTAATCTCCTAAAGTCAATGCACAACCTTAACTCGCCAGCTTTCTTAGGCACTAACACAATGGGTGATGCATACTCCGACTCACTAGGGCGAATGATCTTCTTCTCCAAATATTCGTCTAACATCGCCTGCAATTTGCCTTTTTCGGAATATGACAATCTTCTAGGTGCACAACTGAATGCCTTCGACCCCTCCAAGTTAAGTTTCATTTCACATTTTACATCTGGCAATTCAGGCCTTTGTGCTGCCAAATATGCACTCTCGAACAACTGCTCAAACTTTTTCCGAACTTTAAAATCCAATGTTTCACCTATTTTGCAATCAATTCCCGTGCTGAAATACTCGATATTTAGTAACTCAGACTCTACTTCGGTTAGAGATTGGACATCAACCATTTCTCTTCTTTCTTCAAACTTTGTAGATCTAACTCTTTCATTAGCTAACTCACTAACCGCTTCATTCCCACTTTTCATAACCATTTTGCTTTTACCTTCATTCTCTATTTCACTAACAATCTTGCTATCACTTTCCTTCACCATTTCGCTAACAATTTCACTATCATTTTGCTTAACTATTTCGCTAACAATTTTCTTCCCCTCATGTTCAGAGGTACATTCTTTCGTGACTCTTCTATTCTCATAATTCTTTTCTGTAACTACTTCATCCACTGTTCTCTCAACATTTTTTTTTTACTAGCTATTTGCGAATCTGTACAGCATGGCAAGGACTCAAACTTCGACCGCTTTCCGAGTTCATTTTCGCCTTCTTTCCTTTCAATCGTAACCATTTTCAAGGCATTTAAGTCTAACTTAATATTACAAGCTTTCATAAAATCTCTTCCCAAAATTACTTCATGGCTCATAGACTCATTATCGACTACTATTAAATGAAAGAATACTTTTATTGAATTTTTGAAAACAAAACATTTGACTTTTCCATATGACAAAAGTGGACTCTTATTTAATCCATAATACTTATGATTAAGTGAAATTAAATGTATCTTTTCTGGTAAACATGAGATTTTAATAAGTGAAACATCACTGCCTGAGTCTATGAAGCATGCTGTAATCAAGTAAGGATTAGTTGGTGTTTTAAAATATATCTTAACAAATCTTACGTCGTCGCATCCTTTATCCAGCTTCTCCTTATTAAGTGGACACTTAGCCACCCAATGATCCAAGGCACCGCATCCGAAACAGGACCCTGGCACTCTGTCGGGTTTCTTACAGTCCTTGCTCATGTGGCCCTTCGAGTTGCAGTTGTAGCAACGGAAACCTTCTTTGGAACGTCTGCCCGTAGCGGCCACCTTTGTAGTTTCTCTTGCTGCTCGCTGTACCGGTAGCTGAATGCCTGAAAATGCACGGCGTAATTCTGCAATGCATTTGAATCCTTGAATCTGCGCTTGAATGCGGAGTCCCTCCACAGGAATCCCTTCAATGGCTTTGTCTACTCGCTCCTCTTCGCTGATGCAGATAGCATCTGACAGCCTGGCCTTCTCATCGATGTAACTGACGAAACTCTCATTGGCGCTCCAAATTCGAGACTCGAATAAGCGCCTGGCATCTGCTTGAGACACAGTTTTCCCGAACGACTCGACGAGCTGCTCACAGATGTTGCCCACAGGTTCCAAAATGCGCGTACTATTGGCATGTAACCACTCATGAGCCCGTCCTTTAAGCTTGGAGACTAGAAGCATGTGCATTTGTACACCTTTGATTCCATATACACCGCTTATGTTTGTCAGCTGCGTGACCCATTTCTTTCCACACGAGTTCCCATTAAATTCCAACAACGCTTCTTTTGCTAATTGGAATTTTGCAGCCGACGAAAAACCGCCTTCCAACACCTCCTCCGAGCGTTGATTTACCAACACTGGTTCATGACGCTGGTTTTGCGCGCCAATCGGTTCTGCTGCCATCTCGTTTTCGCTGCCGCTGTCGTTGCTCGCCGGCACTGAATCGTGCGTTTCGTTTTCTGTCTGGTGTTGAGGCGCCACTATGTCGAACAATTGTGGACGCAGTAAATCGCACAATTTTTTTAGCAAGACATCAGTGTTGTTGTCTCCCTCTTTCTCATTTGTGGTCTCTGGCAGTTGACGGTTACTTTCGTCTTCTGTACTTTCCTCGACAGTCTCAGTTCCAATAGATATGGAACAAGCTCCTCGTCGATCCACTGGAACATCGTTTAAGCGTGCCACAAGCTCGGCCTTTGACCCTGTTGTAGGCAAGTCCAATAGCTCCAACCACTTCTTTAAAGTTGGCAAATTGTGAGCCTCAATGTTGATGTCCATTGCGTTAAAGTTCACCACTTCTGATATTGTGGACGGTAGATAAATTAACCAATGCCAGAATATTTAGGAGATTCGGGTTTTAGTTTCTTTAGATTAATGATAGTTTGTTTATTTCTTAATTGTTTTTATTATTTATTATGGTTATTATTTATTAGATATAATTAATGTTTCCTCGATATTTGTCTTACACTCCTCAACGCTCAGCAACGACTGACTAACACCTCAGACCCGCTAAACTTTCCTCTCTCTCAGAGAGTCAATTAAAAATACCGGGATCGAAGAGTAGCAAGAGAGCAAGTGTGACCATCTCTCCTGCTACAATACATTGACCGAAGAGACGCTAAAGCAAGCAAAAATGTTCTTCATTTTCATAGAACCTGCAAGTCGGACAGCGGTATTCGTGCCTACACTCAAGCAGCTGCTGCCGCTGCTGCAGCGGCTGTTACCACACCAAATACCTCAAATATCAGTGGAAGTCGTCCACCCCGTGGCGCTGATAAAATTCGAGCTGCCTCTGGACCCTCCATTCTACCAAGACCTGAAGATATACTGATCAATGATCCGGAATTAAGGCAAGAGGAGAATGTCGAGTTGCGCGGCGGACAATCGGAGGCGCCACCAAATGCACACTTGCATCCGTTGCCCATGCCGGAGTATGGCGGGTATTTTGCACCACTCACCGAATTTTTACCAGATGTCAGTTTGCCCATTAGTGGATTTCATCGGTAAGTAATACAAAAAAGCTCTTTAAAATTGCACTTCTGTTTATTGGGGAGAAATATCTATGCCTTACTTTAAGCACTTATTCCACTTATTTGACGTATCCAGTCCAAGTGGAAACTGACGCGGGCAAAAGCAGCTGGAGTGCCTTTCATACAGCCGCGTGCATCAACCCATGAGGCAATGCCAACCAATACAGGGTTGTTGAGTGTGACCAATGGGCCACCAGAATCGCCATTGCATACAGATTTGCCTCCCGCCGTATTCACGCAGATGGTATCATCTAGGACAAATGGGTACACACTCTTGCACTCTTTGGTGCTGAGAGTTTGCAACTTAACACACTGCAATATATTGCTCGACTTGCCATCAGCCATTCGTCCCCATCCGCATGCCTTGGTCCATTGATTAGCATAGGTTTCTCTCTTGGGCAGGGCCACCTTATTGACCTTTGCATTAAAAACATTTGAAGGAGTCCGAACGAGTGCAATATCGTATTTATCGCGCTTGTACACATTACTCTTGGCCACCTTGTGCACGTATCCACCCCACTTTGAATTGCTTCCATAATGTATTTCCACCCAATCAGAACCGACACAGTGTGCCGCCGTTAGGATCCAATTCGAGTGAATAATGACACCACCGCATGCGGCTCCAACGTTCTTGCCCTCGTCGTGTAAAAACAAGAAGACTATGTAGGGTGCTTCTCGATCGGCTGCCGTATACCCATTGGTTATGATGGCGACGGGTTCCTTATTATCAGGATTTGATTCGGGCGTGGTGGTGGTAATCCACTTACCAGCCTGAACGGTGGCAACAGTTAGAGAGAGGAGCACAGTCAGAAAATGGTTCATTGTAATTCTGAAATGCACTGTTGACCCTTTACTGGCAATATTTATACTTAAAATCTTACTTAAGCACTAATTAACTTATATTTCTCCCATGTGAATCCCAGATATGCGTTATCTGTAGACATTCATTAGCTATGCAAATACAAAAAGAAATTAACAGTAAATTAGTTTCAAGTTATCTGCCTTCTCGCTCACTTTCCCATTTACTGGGCTTTCATTGCTTTGGAAAAGCACTCCCTATATGAGTTGGGCTTAATATCCTTTCACAGGTCCAACTGAGCTCTCCATATTAGTGGTACCTTGGACTAGTATCTTTTTTTAAGTGTTTCTATAAAGATCCTAAGGTCTTACGGTTTAAAGAAGATCAGGTTTGTTAACTAATGTGGGCCTTATTATATTTAATTTTTATCCACACGATACAATTTCATAGATAAGTCCAATAATAAAAACTTGCAAAAGTGTCCAATGTGTTCCTTTTCCTTTGCATAGGGTATTTGAAAATTAGTTAGATGTTTTTAACGCAAAAAAGGAGACGTTTCCGATCCCATGAAGCTTATATATATAACAACAATTTCAGCAATGATAGTTTCAATATTAGTTTTGACATGTATATTAAAGAAATTAATCTTCAAAATATGCTATTTGAAGCTTAAAAGCGTTCAAAACTCAACAAGCCTGGTTTTAGTTAACAAAGTTCATTCGACGATCAAATGATAAGAATAAAAAGCGGGAATCATTTATGTGTAGCCTTTCAGTATAACAACGCAGCTAGCTTAGGCCAAAATAGTTTGAGACTAATTTAAGACTTCACATTGGCAATTAACTTTTATTAAAAGCAGGCGTTCTCTCTCAATCGCACCCTGTTGATAAAATAGAGTGTGCAACTTTTTTGTATATGCTAATACGTTATAAGGTCGAAACAAAAACTTTCTTTAATTTTGCAAATTTCTTTATTTTTCATCTTCTCCTTTTTTTAAATTGGGTGGAGAAATCTATGCTCTTCTCTAAGCAGTAATACCACTTATTTGACGTATCCAGTCCAAATGGAAACTGACACGGGCAAATACAGTTGGACTGCCCACCATACAGCCGCGTGCATCGCCCCACGATGTTATGCCAACCACTACGGGATTATTGAGTGTGACCAATGGGCCACCAGAATCGCCATGGCAAGTAGATTTTCCCCCCGGTGTACTTACACAGACAGTGTCATTTAACACAAAACCGAATGTTTTCTGGCATTCTTCTGTGCTGATAATCTGCAATTGAACGCATTGTAATTCATCGCTCCTTTGTCCAACATCCATTTCTCCCCATCCGCAGGCCTTGGCCCATTGATTAGTGTAGGTTTCTCTCTTGGGCAGGGCCACCTTATTTACCCTTTCATTGAAAGCATTATAAGGAGTCCGAACGAGAGCAATATCGTACTTATCACGTTTATAAACATTACTCTTGGCCACCTTGTGCACGTATCCACCCCACTTAGTGTTGGTACCATAATGTATATCCACCCAATCAGACCCAACACAGTGTCCCGCTGTTAAGATCCAATTCGAGTGAATTATGGCACCGCCACATAAGCCTCCGACGTTCTTGCCCTCATTATGTATAAACAAAAAGACTATGTAGGGTGCCTCATGATCGGCTGCCGTATAGCCACGAGTTATGATGCCAACGGGTTCCTTATCGTCAGGATTTGATCGTGGCGTGGTGGTGGTAATCCATTTACCACCGTCAACGGAAGCTACGGTTAGAGAGAGGAACACAGTCACAAGGAGCTTCATATTGACTCTGCAATGCACTAATGACTCTCTACTGGCTATATATATACTTCAAATGAATTGGTTTGTATTTTACCTATCCAAATACCAGATACACGTTATCATACATTCATTAGCTATGCAAATGCAAAAAGAAATTATTACTTAATTAGTTTTCAAGTTTCGCCTTTTTGTTTTCTGTGATCAGCACTTGGATTCAATTTAAGATGTCTCTAAGAAGGATTGAATAAATACTCACTCGATTTCAAGACATCATGAACATGTAATAATCGCTAACAATTAATATGAATACTGGCATCGCTCTTTGGCTATCTTTAATTTGAATCCTTATAACAGCATTTGCATTGTCCAAAGGACATTCAGCCAAATAACAACATTCTTACTAAGTTGTCACAATGTGTGTTCCACACGTCAAGGGATATCAATTAAAAAGTATTTTAAGTTGTTCCTAAGTTCGATCTTCGAAAATAATATACGTATTGATTGCAGTTGAAATATATTTATTGATTTTAAGGATAGAAGAAAAAAAAATAGAAGATAAATATTTGCGAATACCAAATTATATCATCATATTAGTAATAGGCAATGCCAGTTTTCTCGCGAATCCAATCGAGATGGGCAACAACGCGAGTGTAGCCAGTCGGTCCTTTACAGTTGACACCGCCGACAGAGATTATACCAACCAGTCTGGGATCGTCATGTGTGACTAGGGGACCACCAGAGTCTCCGCCACAAGCGGATTTGTTGTCATCCCTGGTACACACAATGCCAAAGGGAAGATTTCCATACGATCTGCCACATTCGTCATTGCTAATGATCTGCACATCCATGCATTGAAGCCAATCGGCCAGTTTACCATTAGCCATGCCGCCCCAACCGCAGGCCACAGTCCACCAGTTGACCATGGCATTGTTTTTATCGCTGAACTTGGGTAGGGCCACCTTATTAATCCTGTTGTTGAAGCTCACACTTGGCGTACGAATCAGTCCGATGTCATTGCCATTGGTACCTGGCCACAAGTGGTGACGGATAAAGTTCTCCTTCCTCACGGTGTGGCTTATCTGTCCTTGCCTGGCCCAATTGGAGCCATAGTAAATGACCACATAGTCCGTCGTCAGGCAATGGGCAGCAGTTATAACCCAGTTACTTGCAATTATAGTTCCATCGCCAACTGCTATAGTATTGCTGCCATCGGTGCGAATGGCAAAACTGACAATGTATGGAGCCTTGCCTTCGTAGGCTGCGTATCCATTGACAATGATATGACTCGGGACCCCACTGGTCGAATTATGGCGTTGGCCATTGGTATAGGCCACAACCAGAGATATGAATGCCAAAAGAAGCTTCATGGTTATGATGATCCCTAGCCCAGGTCACTCTATTTATATATACGACAAATGCTGATATAACCATCACCAAAACAGAGGGGCCTAGGTAAATAGTTCATAATAGTTCATGCTAATACCTTTGGGAATTAGCATAAGCTAGATAAAGCTTATCATCTAGGTAACTAACTAATGGTTTTTTTCGCATTGGCGAAACCCTTCAAGGAAATGGCATCGCAGAGATACATTTTAATGGACTTGCAATGAGAAATTAGTTTTAAGAGTTCATTGGTTTAGTACTGATCCTTGTTTTATCCACTTTCAGATGCAATGTGGCCGTTATGCTGCTGACAGATATTGTTGTGGATGGGATTCCGGGAATCGATTGGACCCTGCATTTGCCACTAATGCTGCACATACTATTCCTGGGTCTGGATCACACGCGACCCATTGTGCGGGAGCATTGCAAACAATTGTGCGTGAATCTACTCATCGTTCTGGCCGAGCACAATGATCATTTGACAGTGGCCCGGATACTGTTGAATAGCGAGACAAGCAAATTGGATTTGGGTCTGACAGTGCCCGCTTTGCCTGTGATTGATAATAATTTTACCGAATTGCATCAACAATTTGATAGTTATCTGCTCCATGTAAGTCCCCAGGCGGCAGCAGCTGCCTACGCATTGCATCATAATCTCTCGAGTTCGACAATAATTGCGGGCCATCATCAGTCGACGAGTCCAGCGAACGTACAACAGTTGCCACCTGCCGCTACAGCTGGCCAGATGGGGCCAGGGAATGCGGCGACATCGGCCACTCTGGCTGCAACGCCGGCAGCATTGCAGATAAATCCGAATAATACAGAGAATTCAGAGGTTCCGCTGATTCATGCTGATGAACATGCTCCACCGCAACCGGGTCCCACAATGCCTATAGCACATGTAATCAAGAGCTTGTTGAAATTCCTGGCCCAGGATACTTGCCAGCCATTGTGGAACTACGAGGATATCACAGCCAAGGTGTGGGCTGTCAAGTCAGCCGACCAATTGAGCTGCTTCCTCAAGCATATGGTGAAGGTCTTTTCTGATAGCTATCCCCAGGCACGCATTGCCGAGAGATGGGCTCAGACAGCATTGCAATTGGGTCTCTCGTGCTCCTCCCGTCACTATGCAGGACGATGTTTGCAAATCTTTCGAGCCTTGAATGTGCCCATCAATTCGCGAATGTTGTCTGATATTTTGTCACGTTTAGTCGAGACAGTGGCCGAACAGGGCGAGGATATGCAAGGATATGTCACTGAGCTGCTGCTCACTCTAGAAGCTGCAGTGGATAGTCTAGATTCGGATTTCCGGCCATTGGATGTGATGAAGGACATCTTTAAGAGTACACCCAATTTGAATAATAAAGATGGTGGACCAAATTCTATATTACCGGGCAAGAAGTCACCCTCGGGCATGACCCCACAATCCTCAAACTATTCGATACCAAGTCACGGACGGAGCACAAGTTATTCGGTCTCCTATTGTGGTCGCAAGGCCAATAATTCGCCCTGTGACAAGCAGGTAGAGCTTAGAAATCGAGCATCGGGCATTGAGCTGGAACGAAGTGTGGTCTGTAAATTTGCACCTGGCGGCGGTTCAGCCTTGTCGCGTTCCCGCAGCGCACAGAGCTTGAAAATGCTGGGCGATACAGCCACGCAGGACGATAAGATGACCATATTGGCTCAGCTATTTTGGTTGTCAGTGTCGTTGCTTGAATCGGACTATGAGCATGAATTTCTTTTGGCTTTGCGTTTGCTGACACGTGTCCTGCATCGCCTGCCGCTGGATCGTCCGGATGCCAGGGATAAGGTCGAGAAATTGCAACAGCAACTCAAATGGTCGGCCTATCCTGGTGTGCATGCTCTACTCCTGAAAGGATGCACCCACAGTTCGACCTATGAGCCGACAATAACGCTTCTATCGCAATTCGCACCACTGCTCACGCTACCCGTTTGTGATCCCACCCAGAGTTGTGCCTTTCCCATGAATGTGATTGCCCTGCTGCCCTACATGCTGCTCCATTACGAGGACGCCAATGAGATATGCATACGCAGTGCCGAGAATATAGCCCAAGTGTCCACTGAGCTGGGTGCCAAATTGGAGAATCTGGGCACAGTGATGACCCTCTATAGTCGCAAAACCTTCTGCAAGGAATCGTTTCAATGGACCAAGTGTGTGGTGAAATATCTGCACGACACTTATGCCCACATGGGTCTTCATATGCTGGCATTTCTTATTGAAGTGCTGGAGAAGGGTCCGCAGCAAGTTCAGGTGCCGGTGCTTAATGTAATCCACTGCATGTTGCACTATGTAGACCTATCAGCGCCCCAGGCACAAACGATCAATGCCGATTTATTGCGAGCCATAGGCAAATATTTAGACGTAAGTTGCCCTTTTCACTGACTTTTTACCATTTCCATTTCCCATACAAATTCAATCATTCTCTCTCTTGTGTTTAGACGGTCAACTGGAAGGATTCATTGAAAATTTTGAAACTTATTGTAACGCGCAGCTCTTCGCTGCAAGTGGTGCCACCTAGCGACGGCAGTAGCGCTGGCTTATCGTTCTCTTTCTATGGTGCATATCCGGACTCGGATATGTTCTGTAAAAAGGAACTGGCTGGACGCACCATGGAATTCACATTCGATGTGAGCCAAACCCCATTGATTGGACGACGTATACTTTTGAAATCGGATGACCCATCATTGGCTGTTAGTGCTAATGCATCAATAACGGGCAGTTCATCGCTCAATTCCACACTGACCAATGCCACGGCAGTGACAATCGCGCAAAGCTCACAGCAGCATCAGCAGCAGGCGAACCTACATCTACAGCAGCAACGGGCGGCAATTGCAGCGGCAGCAACAACAGCAACGACAACGTCTCAACAGCAGCAGCAGCAACAATTGCAGCAGCAACAGCAATTGCAATTGCAGCAACATCAGCAATTGCAGCAGCAGCAACAACAGCATCAGCAAATGCAGCAGCAACATCTGCAACAACAGCAACATCTGCAACAGCAGCAACAACATCAACAGCAACAACAACAACAACAGCTGCAACAACATGCCATTGGAGCCGGCAGCAGTGTGGTTGGTACACCAAATTCCCCCAGACGTAGTGCAAGTCTCTCGCCAGCCGACACAGTGCCGTTGAGCGGCTGGAAACGACCATGGATGTCACAGTGTCGTGTGCGTGAGTGCCTGGTTAATCTGTTGACCACATGTGGACAGCGTGTTGGTCTACCCAAGTCCCCATCGGTAAGTATAGAAAGAATCTTCACGATTAGAATTACGATTCGAACGATGATGAGGAGAAGGAGGAGAAGGTGGAAGAGGAGGCGGCGGTGGAGGAGAAGATGTGCCCCCTCTTCACAGCTTGTAAATAGCCAAGAGCATGCCTTAGGCTACCCACTAGAGCTAACAGCAGCCCACCACCCAACCCACCAGTCCCCTCCCCTTTATCCACCTCCCCACCAACATCTTCACCCAATTCCCACCACTTTTTATTCTTCCTCTGCTCTCTCATCTCTTTCAAAATAGCATACAAAATTATTTATATTACTATTCTAATACTTTTTTTCTTTCATGTAAAATACCAAAACCAAAAAAACTAACAAAAAAAAAAAAAAACATCCATCATCATTAACCAAAAAAAAAAAAAAATCCGAAACCCAAAAAATTGAAATTAAAACAATTTCTAGGACGATTTCATAAACTCAATTTGCTCAAAGGTAAAGGACATAATCGAGTATTCAGTTCTTTCTCTCTCTCTCTCTCTTTCACACTATCTATCTACATAATTTGCTTGCTCCTTACGCATGTAGTTTTGTTTTGAAATGCTTTTACTAATTTTTATCCCACTAGTCAAACATAACATACGCATTCTCCGCCGCACTCTCGTTTAACTTGCACAGTGGGATCACAAGATTTGGGTTCGATAAGCTCCACCAGACTAAATGATAGTTAATCAATCACATGGATATCGATTTAGCAATAGATCAATAGACAAGCAGCAACATGGATGAACAGTAAACTGTGTTGTGATCCTGGAACAACGTGTTATTAGAAACCAAGAGCCACATATGTGGATCTGCTATTGTTTCCTTATTATTGTCCGATATGCATGTCTAAATCCAATCAAATATTAGTAACTAAACCAATGGAAGATTCCAGTTTCCCTAGAGAGTTTCGAGAATCTTAACCCACTGTGCGATTTTGACGTGCTTATGCTGCTGTCTGTCATTTTGTTGTTGTTGTTGCATGTGGTAATTGCATGCGTTTTGTTTCAATTGTACCTATTTTTACTGTTTTGTTTTTTAATCTTTACACACATTCAGTCGTTGAGCACGTCACTACTACTAATGGGATCAATGGCCACCAGACAAAGCGTAAGCTTTATCTCATTATATAACAATACTTAAACTCACCTGAATGTCTCTTACTGCTGATCCCGAACTCACACATGATGTTAAATTGAATTCTCTAATCGATTTCTCTCTCTCTCTTTGTTCTCCTCCTCGTGTAGGTTATCTTCAGCCAATCTTCGGATTTAATGGAACGTCAATCGTCGGCCGCCTCATCCACCGAAGAGACATCCGGACCACAGGGTGATCTGAGCAGTGGTTCACGTCGTGATGATGGTCAACCCGATTTCACAGTATTTAAGGACTTTGATTTCTTGGAATATGAAGATAGCATAGCTGGTGAATCAACCGACAATTTCAATTGGGGTGTACGACGTCATCAGCTATTCGAAGGCGATGAGGATCGCCTGAATTGTGGCAGCGGCATTGGTGGTTCCATTAAGGGTGGTCACTCCTCGGCCCTGGAGGATAGTTTCAGCGATAAGACACCCATCTTGAGCAAGCGCAAGAGGCAAACGGCCGATGATTCATCGGACGAGGAAGCCGAGTCCGAATCCCCATTAGATGAGGACCATCGGCAATCATTCTTAAAGTCCGGTTTCAGTGCAGTGCCGCCAACATCTTTGAGCCTGCGCGAACGCCGACGTCGCAATTCGGTCTCCCGCAGCGATACAAGTGGCTCAAGTGCTGGGGATTTGGGTGATATAACGCCATGCAATGCCTCACCGCATTTGCCTGGCATTATACGGTTTGGAGCCGCCATTCACGACGAGGCGGAGGAGAATTGGCGTCGCCAATTGCAGGCCATGCTGGTTAACCAGCCTTCGGCTCACACTTCGGAACTGTTGCTCCAACTCTATCGACTGATCAAAGAGCTAACCTTCAAGACCATAAGCATATCGAAAGAGGCAAAGAAGTTCTTCACTGGCATCGGGTCCCAGTTGGGCAATCGCATATCATTATTCACGGATTTGCTTAGCTCTCGGGCTGATCCTCCTAGGGTTTGGTGCAGCGAACAGCAGGCTACCACGCCAAAGCTCTTTGAGACACTGCGTTTCAATGTGCTGGAAGTGCAAGAGCATTTGGAGACCTTCTTCGATCGCAAGGATCAAGTGTTGGAGGTGGGTTTGCGCCAAACTTAATCCCTTCCAATATACATATGTACATAGTAACTCTTTAACAATTATTTTCAATTGCAGTGTTTGGATGCTGTAAAGACCAGCTGCAAATTGTCCCTGTTCAACGAATCGGATGTTGCTGCCTCGGGATTGGAGATGCCTAGTAGCTCCAGCATTGCCTATATGCCATTCGATCCGGCATCAACTGAGGTCGTCTTGGATTTGGGACGCTCCTTGTATAAGCTCATGTTCCAATTGCTTCTATTAATCGAATCGAATCATAAAATATCCTCGAATGTGGTCAATCATTTTCGTATCAATGAAGACGTGAGTAAAATTTCATCATTTGTATTCTGTAAAATTAACTGTTTGCGAATCCCCCTCTTCCTCCGCCACCAGATGCATGACATATCCGATCTCTATGCTTTGGTGCGCGATGCCTTGGTGCGTTGCACTAGCGAGGCAGAGCTTGATTGCCTGGAATCTTCTACCTCGACAGAGGGCGAGCATACGCCGACACCATCACCTGGTTTGCCCATGACCCATGAGGAATTCGAACTCGCTTTGAATGAGCATATCGACCTACAGCGCTGGCCCAGCGCCATTTCCCCATGTGCGTCAATATCGTCGCATTTCCACCCTGACCTCAAGCGGGGAACAGAGTTTGACCATATTTAGCTACAGCAATCTGGATAGTCGTTTGAAATTCGATGAAATGTCCATAATACTTAATGCCTATGCGCATAGCATTATGAAGGATCGCACAGGTTAGCTTGCAAAATCTTTAAAACTATCGAACAAACAATCTAACGAACTTCACTTTTTTCTTGCAGAAGCTTTCATCGTCTCCAAATCGGACTCTGAGCTCTTTGAGGTCTATGCTATATTGTCGGAGAATCTATATCATGTCTCTAGTGCTCTGACAAATATGGAAATCAGCATGAAGAGCTATACTGCAGCAGGAGGAGGCTCGGCAACGGGCAATTTGCTGCGCAGCGAACAGGATATTGTGACAAATCTCTAGATCTAAGCAATAGTTTTAAGATACTTTTTTATATATACATATATCCCTACACACATATATATATATGAAATAATTGCTAGTAGTTAAGCAAAACAACTTGTATGCAGCCGATCATTATCTACAAGTGAGAAGAATGTTAGTTTAGGGTATCTTCTACTTACATGCGATCTAATTGTGTATTGATAAAAATTAAAATAAAAACCCAAAAACAAAAAAGGATCGGCGTTGTATTGCTATCATAGGAATTCGATTGCTACTTCTGGTTCGAGCACTATACGGCAATGAAGATTATGAAAACAAAACTTGTTTATTTATATATATGTATAACGTTTATCTATATATATAGGTTTGTATGTATGTATGTTTGTATATATATATATGTCATTCAGGTCCACATTCAATTTAATAGATTTTTTTTGTTTGTTTTTTCTTTACACATCTAAAATTATGGGGTAAAAATAGAGCAATTAGTCCAAAATCTCACATTTAATCCACACACGATTCAAAAACAACCTTATAGAAAGAAAGGGAGCTTTTCCCCCTATCTATCTCTCTACTCTACTACTATTCAGGCAAATAGATTCTTGAGCGCATTTCTCTGCTGTCGATTATATTCGGCAAGCAGTTTTTTGGTGCTATTCAATTCATTAAGAATTTGCTTGTTCTCGGGCAAGAGAGCATAGGCTCGCTTTAGATCATTAATCGCTTCCTCGTAATTGCGTAGGGCCCGTTGAGCCTGACCCCGTCTATAGAAGGCCTTACTGCAATTGGCATCCAGTCTTATGGCCTCGGAGCAATCATACTTGGCACTCAAATAGTTGCCTAATTTTAGATCCACAGCTGCCATATTTATGTTATTAACAACCGAGAAGGCATCGATCTTACAGATTTCCGTCTCCCTGCCATTGTCAGACTTTTTCTTAAAGTGCGACAATAGCTGCCACTCGTAGTGTTTGCGTAGATATAGATAATAGCGATTGGCCTTGCGATATTTGGTTCGAGCTTCATGATAACGACCCAATTGATAGAAATGATTACCCGATTGGCGCAGTCCAGTGAGCAGGGAGACAATCGCTTCGCACTAAAGTGAGCGAGAGGTAATCAGAGAGAAAGAGAGAGAAATAAAATAAGTAGTAGAGAAATAAATTCTATATAGAGGTGAGACTAACCTTCGGCTTATCAAATTTGCCCGTCCAATCTTGCGGATATGGTGGCAATGTATCAGGCGTTTCATCGCTGCATTCTATGGCCCAATCCTCGCCAGCATGCACCTCGCCACAGTCACGTATCACAATCTCAGCGGTTGGGTCGCCCTCATCGTTGCAGTTTTGTTCCATTTCGGCAACAATGCCCAGACCACGTAGGACGCGGCCCACAACCACATTTTCACCATTAAGATTCTCACATCCCACGGCCGTAATGAAGAACTGCGAGTTGTTTGTATTTGGTCTTCCATAGTTAGCCATGCTGACTACTCCCTCCTCGTTGTGCTGAAGAAAAATCATGACGATATTATTGATACTGTGGCAACAATTCGCTTGTACATGAAAAGCATACCGTTAGTTCAAAGTTTTCATCCTCAAACACCGGTCCATAGATACTCTCACCGCTGGAGCCATCATTTTTAACCAGATCACCACATTGCACGGCAAAGACTCGCTTAATCTTGTGGAAACGATTGCCCTTGTAGTGCAGTGGCCTGCCCAGCTGGCCGATGCCACATTCGCCTGTGCATAAAGCTCGAAAATTTTCCGCTGTCCTGGGTACAACGTCCTTGCGCAATTCAATTATCATGCGACCCGCTGTGGGATAGATTGAGAGCATGAATTGAGGGGACTAAAGGGACATAGTAGGGGGCTTAATAATAAAGGCTGGTGGAAGGAGAAGTTTGATCCAAACTATAGATTGCGTATACGCACCATCTTCTTGGCCGATGCTAATGTCCAAAAACACAATTGGATTGGTGGACTTTACTGGCTCCAGCAGCTTTTTGGATTCCATTGGAAAGACAGACAGGTTACTATTTGGTCAATTAAGGCAACAATTCCAATATTGTGTGGACTATTCCTGTACTTCAGTGCGAGGATACCTTCGTATCCACCCTTTGGAGAACACCAGTAATTGGTGCTATCCAGGGGATCCAGCTCGCCCAGCTCAGATGGGCGTAGACAAGTTCCGGATATTTGATAGCAGATGCCTAAACCTTTCCAACGTATACCCAATCCAAACAAACACAAAAAGTCGCCAAACTGAGTTAACTGTAGTTTTCCTGCACTGAAGAAATAAATACGCACTCCCCACATACAATCAATTCCCACCACAGCTATCCAGCTATTGCCAATCAGCTGTTTGTCGGTGGTTAGTTTCGATAGTTTGATAAATCGATAAATCATATCGATTTGAAATGAATGCACCATAAATTTTTTTTCTATCGAGATCGTTTTTAATGTTGGCAACGCCGCCGCTCAGTTTATAAAAAGTCGGTTCGTGCCGCAAAGCTTATGAATTATTTGAGGTTTTATTACCTTTGTGAGCTTTAAATTGACTGTGTTTGCTGACAACGAAGTGTGTTACCAATGGCACATACTGCAGGAGAAAGAACTATTTACAAAACATTGTACAAACAGGTAAGACATTTGGCGGGCAACTTTTCCCGTTATGCGGGGCTCCTTTGGGCAGCTTGGAAAAGCAAAACAAAACTGATGTTTGATAACAATATAGCAGATACAATACTAATTGGATAATTTAATATGATATAACGGAAAAAAGGATAATAAATTTACCAACAGCTTTAAAACTTAAAGGCAACGATAACAATCGATATCTATCAATTTACGATAACTAACAAAATCATGGCGCGGCATTTAAGAGGAGGAGTAGGAAAATGAGAAGTAATTAATTTTGCTTTGAATTCAATGAAAGTTGGCAAAAAGTATTAAATTTATAGAATATTTTATGTGGAATTTTTAAATTCCTTACTTTTTTTTATTGTGTCCTTGTCTTTCATTTGTTTTTCTTTACAGTTTTGGCTTAAACTTAAATAGAGAACCTTGATTTATTGACTCATTTTGATTAATAAGTACTTTTGAGATTATAATTGGTGTTTAGGCTTTGATTGCTCATGTAATTTGCTTATAGTTTACCTTCTCAGTCTCTTTTTTTTGTTCGTTAAGAAGCCTTTTGTGTCCTCTCTACTTGGAGGAAGCTTTAAATTTTTAATGTTTCAAGGCAACGCCCAACCAATTTTCATAATTATTTCTATTCTCTAACCCGAGAGTTGCACAATGTCCATAACAATATAGCAATTTTCTGTTGTCCGAACATATAATTTTCGACTGCTAATTGACTTCGAACCCCAAATGCACATGGCATAAAAGTCTACGACTCTAGGTACTCCTTAAACAGTTGGTAATCAATTTTCCTAAGGATATGCAGAACATACTTGAAGTAGAGCTTGAGAGGATTGATGAGCAGCCAAAATTGGGTCTGGCTTGGGTGGAGTTCAGTGCGTATGCTCTGGGCATTAATCTGGCACCACGAAAGCGCAGCTCTAAACCAATGCGATTGTGAGAATGTCATCCTCAAAAACTGAAGGAAAACTCAAATATTTTCCATTTCCAGTATAAGGATCTTTGCAGTGCTAATCAATTTGTGGATTATCTATAGTTTGGTTGCTTTCATTATGGCCAACTATCAGGTGTCCTTTGAGGCTTATGTGGAGGTTTGTTAATCTATAGTCAGAAAATTATTTAATTTATAGAAACTTTTTCCACTTAGGCTGTCCTGCTTACCTTTCAATTGTCCGTGGGTGTTGTGAAAATGTTTCATTTTCAAAATTGCCTAGAGTCCTGCATTCAATTGGTCTATGCCACCGAAACGGGAGATGTGCTCAAGTCTCTGGGTCTCTTCGAATTGAGTATGAGATTCTCTGACAAAATTTTAATGAAATTGACTAAATTTACATTTACAGAATTGCCTAGAAAACATCTCTTAAGCAAAGCTTTGAGTACAATAATTGTGGAAAGTTGGCTAATAATCGATCGGCAAGTGATGTTCTTCTTCAAAGTTGTCTGCATGCCTGTTTTATATTATACCATGAGACCATATTTTCAATATATCTACGATTGTTATATCGTGGCAGATGAATATTGTGAAATGACACTGAGTAAGTTCCATCTGGGAATCGATGAGAATCTATCACTAATTATTGCCTTTGACATTTTATAGCCTATCCAGCCATAGTGCCTTATTTTCAATGGGGTAACCATGAATATCCTTCATATGCCATAAGGTTTTTTCTTTTACAGTCAGGTCCTGTTTGGTGCTTTTTTGGTAAGTTGTTGAATATGACTAAAAGCCAATGTAAAATATTATACACAGTTTTGTTTTTTTTTGCAGCCGTCTTTGGTTTCAATAGCCTCTTTGTAATCCTAACCAGACATGAGGCTGGACTTTTGCAGATTCTTCGACATTTGGTACAAAATTCAACCTCTGACGCTGTTGTGCCCAAGCATTTGCGAGTCAACTACTTGCAATGTTGCGTGAGACTTTTTGCTCGCATTGCTAGGTGAGGCTCGTGAAAATGTTCCGAAAATATGTATTGTAATTTCGTATGATCCCCCAGGCATCATAATCAAATAGAGAATCTTTTCAAGTACATCATTTTGGTGCAGTGTGCCGTAAGCAGTATATTGATATGCATGTTGCTCTATAAGATCAGTACAGTTTTAGTAAGTTTAAAAACCGACACTAAGTTTGAGAAATCAACTCATTTTCTTTTGTTTTTTTTTTTCAGGATGTTGGCTGGGTATGGATGGGCATGATCATGGCATACTTTGTTACCATAACTTTGGAGATTAGTTTATATAATCTGAGTGCCCAAATTGTGGAAACCCAAAGTGAGTTACTTTATCTCGATTGGTATAACTGCTCCTGGTACAGCGAGACAACTGAGTTTCGATTCATCATAAAAATGATGTTAATATTCTCAAGACGTACATTTGTTTTGAGCGTCGGAGGATTTACCAATCTCTCCCATAAGTTTTTAGTTCAGGTAAGTTTCGTATCGCATTTTCATGAATCAAAAAGGACAATATATTTAAAATTGCATATTTTAAAGGTCTTTCGCTTAAGTGGAAATTTCTTTTTACTTTTACGTAATATGAACAACAAATAGGAAAAAAAAGTTAAATTCGTTGAATAATAAGAACAAAAAAAAATTACAACGTTCGAAAACTTTTTATTTTTCTTTCTTTTTTGTTTTGTTTCTTTTTTTTTTTTTTTTTTTAGAGGAGACAAAAAAAAAACACTTTCATTTTAGGCAAAAACTTATAGGCAAAAAGGAAAAATATTGTATAAAAATTGGCACATTAAACGTAAATGTTAATAATATTAATATATTTAAAAGTGAGAATATATTGTAGATATCAAGTGGGAAAGGGAGAGGAATCATTGCGGAGGAGGGGAAAGAAATGCAAATTGGAATTTGCCGATAGATAATAGAGAGATTTATAATACAGTCCACTTGGCGACTCTTGGGCAAACTGCATGGATCTATTGGATCTACATAAAGAACAAATTGGCAGTTATACAAAACAATTTCATAGTTACGAATCATCATACATATGTATGCATATGTATATATATATACATATAATAATATAGATAAATTTAGTTGGTATATGGCATATAGTATGCAAACGATCAGGCTTTAAAGCTTTACGTTTCATTCGTATGTTCATCTGATTTGAGTTTAGGTTATGTTTCGGTTTCGTTTTCGGTTTCTAGAGAAAAAATGATTCAACTAAAAGGAGAACTAATATTATATATAATTCCATTGCAACGGCTCTAAACTACTATAATCCGAATTTGTTCGTCTCGTTTTGTGTTACTTAATTGATAATTGAAGTAGTTGGTATTTTTTATTGTTGTTGATTCATTTTAGTATTAGATGTGGCATTTGTTTCTTTTTTTGTTTTCATGGCTCTAGGCGATTGCGTCTGAAGCAGCCATCGGGCAGTGCATCGGATATTAAACGTATGTTGTCCACTTCGTGTATAAGTTCCGTTAACTCCAATTCGTACTTATCGATCAGTTTCTTCTGTGCATTTCTTTGTTCACGATACTTTTCAATGCGACCCGTTAGATTGACACGAATAATATCATTCTCCACAATGGCCAGACGATTTTCTGTGAATATAAATATATATTTAGATAAAGTTTTCCATAAAATTGTCCAAATGACTTACCCAATTTATCCAAATCCGCTGTATTGATGTCCTTTAGATTCTCCAACTCATCCTTAATGGCAGTTAAATCTGCATTGACCTTTTCAATTTGCTTCTGGGCCTCTTGTGTATCAGCCTTGGCCTGTCCTACTTTACGCTTGGCATCATCGACCAGATTATCATCTTTGGTAGAATTCTCCTCCAATTTGAATATATCATTTTCGGTTAATCCGAAACGATATGTTAGCTGATCGGCCTCATAGCGTAGATTACGAGCAGCCACCTTGGTTTCATTGGCCTTGCGACGTATCAGTTCAGCATCCTAAATTAAAGAAGAACGAAACAAGAGAAAAAAACCAACTTAATTGCTTTTCTCTGTCGTCATAGTCTATCGAGGTAATAACCTTTGAGGCCTGCTCAGCATATTTCTTCTGGGCCTCTTGGGCATTCTCCTTGGCTTCGTTGGCATTCTTATTTGCACCATCGAGAGCCTCATCCGCCTGACTGATCAGATGTTTAGCATTTTGAATTTCCTGTTCAATGCTGGGAACCGTTTGTAGGGCCTGATCAGCCTTCTCCTTGGATGCCTCCACATCGGACTGGAAGCCAGCCAGGGTGTTGTACGTGTTGTTGGCTTCCTTTAGGGTATTATCGCCTTGTTTTACAGCCTTGGTGGCCTTCTCGAAGGCTGCTTTGGCCCGCTCCAAGAGATCAATGTCATCTTGTTTTTGTTTGCCGGCTCTGAAATAGACATAATTGTTTAATTTTTTGCCAATCATAGAAATTAATGTGCACCTACCTCTCCAGCAGCAATGTGCCCAATTTCTGTTCATTCTCAAAATCGGCATAGATTTCTCCATTGTTGTTGGTCAACTCGTTTATCTGTCTAAGTAGTTCGTCGGCTTTTTTCATTGGCGGCCACAGCTTCCTTTTTTCAATTGATTTATGTCAATGTCGGGCTGGGTCTGGCGATTGACATCGTTGAGCAGGGTCAAAGCGGCATCGTAAACTTCATTGGCCTTACGGAGAGCCTCCTTGGAGGTTTGAGCCACAGCGCCCAACGACTGCTTCACTTGATTCAACTCAAGACGCACCTCGGACTTCAGTTCCACACCGACCTTCTGCTGCAGATCGATGGCGTTCTTGGCCAACAAGAGGGCCTTCTCGACGGCATCCTTGGCATCTTTGGCATTCTGCAAGTCGAATTGGGCCTCCGATTCAAGGCGATCGGCCAGGGCACGTGCCTCACGCGAGATGTCCGATATCTGCTGCGATTGCTGACCAAATTCCTCGGATTTATTTTTGGCCTTGGCCAGTGCTTGAGATCCCTCTTCGTTCAGTAGGTCAATGGCCTCCTGCAGCTCTCGTTTGGCATCCTCAATGATGCTATGTAGTTCGGTATAATTGCGTCGTGCCTTGGCAATCTCTTCATTGGCATCCTGCTGCAGCTTATCGGCACTCTCCAAATGATTACGCATGCTGTCCAAACGCTTATGCAGATCATCAATGACCTCCACATAAGTCTGGCCACTCTCGCCCGAATTATCGCGAGCATCCTCAGCCAGTAGGGCGACTTTCTCTTGCACTGCCTTCAACTTGCCCTCAAATTCCTCATCGTTGGTCACCGGAGTGCGGGCAATCTCATCCAGAGTCGCACTGAGATTTGCCAATTTGGCTCTATGAAGATTGGCGGCATCCTGCACAAGGTTATAACAGTCTGGACAATCAACGCAGCCACGATGGCGATCGTATTTATTCTCTTTGCATCGATCGCAGCGACGGCCCTCGACATTATCGTTGCACGGACACTGACCATTCTGATCGCACTGGAATCCCTTTGAGCCGCTCTCATCGCAGTCGCACGACTTGCATCCTTCCGGCGAGAAGCCATAGAAATAATTGGCACACTGATCGCAGCGCAGACCCACCACTCCGGGTTTGCAATGGCATTGGCCGGAGTACCGATCGCATGTGGCGTTGTAACTGCCCACAGGATCGCACAAGCAGTTCTCACATCCATTGCCCGAACGTATATTGAAATAACCCGGCTGGCATTCACCACAATCGCGTCCAATAACATTCGGCTTACATTGACACTGGCCAGTGACCTGATCACACTTGGAAATGCTTTGTTCGTCTTGTTCCGTGCCGGCGGCATAACAGCTACACCGATCGCATTTACCATGCGGCAAGGCCAATGGATCGCCAAAGTGTCCGGGCAAACATTGATCACAATGCTCACCGGCTGTATTATGGATACACTTAAGACACTCTCCCGTCGTGCGGTTACAATTGCCCACTGCATTGGGGTCGACATTGCCATTGCAGTCGCAGCTTTTGCAGGTCTGGACAAAGCCCAAGAGCCCGGTGGGGTCGCCATAGAAGCCATCACTACACTGCTCACAACGAGAGCCAAAGTAACCCACTGGGCATTCCGTACAGATTACTGTATCGCCATTAATCTGCAGACAGGCGCCATCATTGGGACAGGGGCAGCGTTTGCAATCGTAGGGAGTGCCTCCCAAGGCATTGCCGTAATAGCCCTTGGCACATTGGTCGCAGTTGTCCCCGAAGGTATTGTGCTGACAAATGCAGCGACCTGTCTCCGAGTCACAGATATCCGCATGTCCATGGCAATCGCATGGGATGCAGGGCATGAAAGGGACCTCCACGCGCCGGACTATGGCGATAGCCCGGAGCACAAGACTCACAGAATTGACCGAGATAGCCCTCTGGGCAGGTACACTGTTCAATCCATGTGGCCGGCTGACCAGCTGCTCCACGATGCGCCGTCTGCAATTCCACGTCATCCAATATAGCTTCACCCTGCACCGAGTAGGTGGCACGTATCTTGATGGCTGTCAAATTCGATAGAATCGAGAGGAATCCTCGTGCGGATTGACTTGGCTGCCATCTGTAGTCATGATGCTCATGCAAACGGAACGTATACTCCTTGACTCCCTGATCTGGGATGCCGTTGTTCTGGGCAAATATGGGCAGAGAGATTTTACTGCCAGCTCCCTCGAGGATCACATCACTGGCACTTGTGCTCGGTCCCACCTGACCGACCAGTTGCAATTTGAATTTCAAGTCCCGATTATAGGAGGCACGCTGATCGCCCAAGAAACGATCAGGCGCCTGGAAATAGACATATTCATTGCCCTGGGCTGTGGTGCCTATACTACGGCTATATTGATTGTATTTGATATCGACATCACGACGATTTAAATCGATCGCTGTCCAGCGTTCCTTGTGCTTATTGAAGTTCGAGGTGACAGCAACAACCGAATAACCAGGAGCCGTCTGACACTCAGAGGTATGACCATAACAGAAGCAGGGTGTGCAGCCAAAACGATTAGATTTGTCCAAATTGAAGAAGCCCGGCTTACATCTGGAAAAAAAGCAGAACGAACTTCTATGAAATACTGCCACTTAGCAATTGTTCAAGAAAGAGTAGAAAATCTTGACCGTTTAAATGTCAGGAGTTTCTTATAAGCGACACTTACTCATTGCATCGTCTGCCCTCGACATTCTCCTTGCAGAAGCAAATGCCGCTCTCTGCATCACAAGCTGGCGTATTATCCTGAGCGCCACGTCCATCACAGCCACATGGCTGGCAACCATGTGGGCCAAACTGATAGTAATTATTGTCGCAGCGATCACACTTATCGCCTGTCACTCCAGGCTTGCATTGGCATTTGCCATGACTGTTGCATTGCAGGGAACGCGAACCTACTGGATCGCAGGCACAGTTGATGCAATAGCCATCCTCCCGCATATAGAAATTCTCCTTGCAGCGTTCACAATTGGGGCCATCGCGGTTCTCACGACAATCCAAACAGTGACCACCATGGCCAGTTAAATTGAAGAGATGTGAATCAAAGTAACATTTGTCTGCCAAGCCATTGCAATTGCAGGCTACACACAGCGGCGGGGGAAGAGAGAGAAAAATAAAGATTTTGTATTAAACATAGATTCCATTAAGAGAATTTTCGGGAGAAGGGGGATCGGTTAATTACAATTGATGAGATACCATTGGGTACCCGAGGCTATGAGATTTGTTTCAAGACTAAAGTCTTCATAGCCTTGAGTGAATCCCACTAAATAGCCAACTGCAACAACTGGCCACCACCACAGATCTAACATGACTGATGCGATTTTTGTGTGACTAGACCACAAGTTCAACCGTTAAGTAACGGCGAAGTGGATTGTCCTTTTTTAGAAGAGACACTCGAAGAAAAAGCTAGACAGCGTTTAAGTAACCAGTGTCCAAATGCTTTGGCTCTTCTTCAAGTGTACGTTCCTGCAAACCAGTTTTACCTACCTTTGCACTCATTCACCTCGGTGGAGGTAGCCCTCTTCCATTTGACGTCATTGTACAACGGCAAACAGCGATCACAATCCGGTCCATCTGTATTATGACGACACTCGCAGACTAAGGTGCGTTCACCATGCATCCCGGTGCTGGCCACACATTTGCTGGCATGTCCATTACACTTGCAACGCGCACCCACAGCAATGTCACTGATGGCATAGAAATACGATTTGAGTACCTGTGAATCACCAAACAGCTCGTCACCGAACGTATTCAGCCGATCCAATGTGATGCGTATATCGGTGGCTGTGACCCAATCCTGTAGTTCGAGACTACGCTCGAAGTTGATACCACTGGGACGACCCTCCAGCGTGGAGAAGGCAATCTCACCGTCGCGCAACGGTGAGATATCACTGTACTCACTGGTACAGAGAGCATGTGCCTCACCCTCGCCCTTACGAATGGCCCGAGAGTCGGGCAATGAATACGTATCCCGACAAGTGGCACTATAGTATTGATACGGAATCCAAGCGCCATTCTCCGATGTTCGCTTGTAGATGGTAAACGATTCGGGACGCGGTGAACGGAACAAAATGCGTACATAGGTTATGTCATACGATTTGCCTGTTGGATAAGCCATCAAATAATATTGACCTTTCGATCGAGTAGAATCATTTGTCTTGAACTTACGCAAATGTAATGTCAAATTTACATGATTCGGATGCTGAATGCCTTCGAACATTGTTTCCGATTGCCACCAAGTGGGATTCTGTGGATCATGCAGATCCGTCAGGAATGAAGGATTGTGATCTTCGTATCTGCAAAATTATATGACTATGTTTTTTGTTTTCTCTCAAACAATCTAAGTAATTCACCTGCAGAATTCACAATTCTTGTGATTGGGATTCATGGTCTGTATGCAGAAATGATTGTCTCCCAATTCGCCGCAAGTGTTGGTCGATTCAATTTGCAATTGATAGGCAGCATTGATGAACTCCGGTAAACATTTCTAAGAGATGTGAGAGAAGTGGAACAAGAGAAGTTAGTTTAAAGTTATGCAGCGGATCGGGGGAATTGGGCAATTATAGTCACTTCTAGTTGAGTTCTCAAAAGGATACGGGAAATGGAACAAAAAAGAAAATCGAAGAGTTAGAATTAAGCAATCGTGTGAATAACATGGCTTTGCTGCCTCCCCATTATCTACTTCCATGTTCAATGCTCAATTAGTTTGTATGTCTTCATTTAAATTAACGCTTAATTCGCTTCAATTGGTTGTTTGGGGACAAAATAAATTCACCCGAGAGACAGTAGAGAGACTCAATAAGAGAGACTTCTCCCCCTCTACTCACCTGCGGTCTGCCGTAGGGATCGTAGCATTCCAAAGCCGGCATAAATGTGGTTCCCCTTAACTCATGTCCACCCGCTGAATTGATGGGCTGTCGCTGAACTGCCAATGTGAATGATGTCCAACAGGTTAAAAGCAAGAGGGCAGTTGGCAGGAAAGACAAAGCGGCACTCGAGGAGGAAGAAAAGGAGGAGTAGGAGCCGCCTAGACTCCTCTTGCTAGGCTTCATTCTACTGGGTGGGAATAATAGTCTACTAACTAAAGGTGGGTTGGTTTCTCTTCTATGTTTGTTGTTTTAGTTTTGTGGCACAAATATTTGCCTTAAGGTTTTTTGTTTTTTTGTGGTTTTTCTCAAAGTCTTCTTTTCTTTTTTTTGGTAATTGACACTCAGATTCAATTCATAATTAAAAATTTTCTTCTTAATTGCATTTCCTATAAGATGCTGATCTGATCTTCTGTTCTTCTTCTGGTGGTGTTTGGTTTGTGAGCGGCCTCATATGTACGCTGAAAGAATTGTTAGAGATTGAATATGTAGTCAGAGGGTATGAATATATAAGTATGTGTATATGTATGTAGTCGCATCTTATAGCATATGTTGTCCATATTGTTGCTTTGAGTTCAGTTCATTTTTTAATTAGTTTTCGTTCATCAAATAAACTTTACTTCCACCCGATCTCCCTCTGCCCCCTCTATTTACTCTCCAATCTGCCTGTCTGCCGCAATTTGTGTAAACAAAAGAAGAAAAAAACTGCAAATGAAAAAGAAAAAACAAAACAAACTCAACTGGAAATGAGCTAACAGCTGAAATTTCCTATAGGAGAAGACTACATTAGATGTGCCTCCCCCGGAATGGGTTGTCTATGTGTGTGCTCTAAGCTATTTTGGAACTTGAAATAATTCTCAACGATGATTTCATCTACTCCGCTCACACACACACACACACAGACACACACACACAGACGGACTGACACTAAATGTTTGCAGTAATTACATGGAGGCACATTTAGGTTAGTTGGTATGGTTTTTTATTTTTGATATCTTAGTAATGCATATTAGTGATTTAGTTTTGCCTCGTACAGCAAGGTTAGATTCATTTAGTTAATGTCTTTACTTAAGATATTCTTTTTTTCTATCTCTTTTTTTATGTATGAATTCAGTTAAGTTGAGGCACTAATTAACAAATATTTGTAGAGTAAAGTAATAGTGTTTACTTAAATAAAGCTGATGATATCACTGAGTTTTAAAAAGATGGCCAAAAAAAGACGGCCGAAATGAAAACAAAACCAAAATCCATCTTTTCAATTCATTCATTTCCTTTAATACAAGAAAATTCCAGTTCTTGTGAGTCGAAATCGGTTCAAAAACAACAAAAACAATTGATAACACCCGACGATCATGTGCATTCCCAAGATTTATCTGAATGTGCTCATATGTATATACATATGTATGTTGTAAATACATATATCGAATTTTAACCCACTTAATGTATTACATTATTCATGTACTTTCTTCACTACAGGAATTAAAGCTTCTAAAATTTAATCTGGTAGATTTTATGCAAAGACAGATTATAACTTAAAGGCACACAACTCCAGAATAATTTCCTTTGACACAAACACTGAAAAAATTCTTTATGTTAACAATATTTTATTTACTATAATGTTGATGATCGGATTCCAGAGATTTCGGTGTAAAAATCCATGTCATTATTATTAGGTAATTTATAGAAATATATAGTGTACAACTAAGATATCGATTTACTCTCGTCTTTCTATAGTTCGCACCTTTAATAAAGGGTTCAGACTAATGTTGATACTTGTTTTTGAAATATATAACCAGATGGGGTTGAAAAGGATGAGTTTTACTTAAATCTATGAAAACCTCAAGATTATATTAGCTCGTTCTATTCCAAGTGATGGGCTTAAAGGACTTTTACATTGTTTTCACGTTTATCAAATTTTATTTTATCAATGATTGTTACACAAACACACACACACACATGCATCTAAAGAGGAAGACACACAGTTCTTGTTTGAAACTTTTAGAAGAATTTTTGTTGCTTGACTTATTTTTTTTTCGGTTCTTATCTCTGGTTTGAATTTCAGAAATTAGAATTAAAAAATATTTTTAGTTGATTGTTGTCAGGTCCCAGTTTCGATTTCGGTTTCGGTCTCGTTCCCAGTCCAGTCCCGGTCTCTCGTAGTTGTCGGTCTCAGATTTCTCAGCTACCATATGAACCCTTTGCTGCTGCTTTGAGTTGAGTTGAGTTCAGCTGAGGCCAACACAGCGATATTTATATATATATGTATATATAGATGTATATAGCACGGACTGAACGAACACATCCGCTCCATTCAGATTTCATTTCATTATTTTAGTGTTTCTTTCTTGAGCATCTACCAAGTTGTCGACGAGATATGCGCGCGCGGCTATGAACGAACACAAGTTCCTTTTGCGATAAGAATTTGGGTCTACGAACTAGAGCGGGGAGCGTATTAAATACATAGTTTTTGTTATGAGTACAAATGGGCAAGTAAATCATCTCAGTCAGACTGATTCGTAGTTTGTATAGGGAACAACGTACATATCTAAAGACGTTCATTTCTTGGATGTCACCTTTTGCTGTGTATCTTTATTGCAGTGTTTGTTTTTATCCACTGTTTCTTCACCGACAGATACGCACACGCACACACAGGCACACTCACTCAAGAGCAGGTAGAAGAAAATCAAAAGAAATCACTCAACAAAAAGAAGGAGAAAAAAATATAAAAACTGCACTCGGCAGATACTTTTACACAAAACTTCGTTTTCTTCGGTTTTTTTTGGTATCTCACAGATGCTTTAGGGCGTTTATTTTCGTTTCATTTTGTGTAGATACATTTTCTGTTTTTCCAACTGCATCAAAAAAAAAGAAAGAAGAAACGAAACAAATAAAAAAAACAACAGGAAAAAAACACATGCTGCACATTTACAGCAAAAAAAAAAAAGACTTTTGGTTAGAATATTAATTCTTGTTGCATTTGGTTTGTCCGTTTTGATTTTTTCTTCTCTTTTGTATTCTTCTTTAGCACAGTTTTTCACTTTTCTGCTGACTTTACCTTATTTATTTAAGTTTTCATTAAAAATTGTTGCCTTGTGTAATTGAATCACCACATTGAAGGCAAGAATTCTGTTTTTTTTTTAAGTAAACACAAAAATTAAAAAAAAAAAACATGAAGAGAAAGATACGTTTTGTTGTTGTTTTGAGGTTTTCTTTTATAAGCAAACAAACGAGCAACCGAACAACAACAACAACAACCACAAGAAGAAGGTGACCCAAGAAAACTTGAGATTGAGACGACAACTCCTCCGCACAGAAAACTCCAAGCGGAAACCAACCCGTCGGTCGTCGTCGTCATCGATGATGATCTTCACTTACTCCGTCCGCACAGAACACCACAGGCAACCGCTAACGAGGACGTCCAATGCTCAACTGACTACCTAACCACACAACTCGCACTCGCACTCATTCAACGATCTTTGCTGTTGTTTGTTGCCTCCGCCTCCGTCGTCCGCGTTGTCGCCGCCGTCATCGTCGTCGTGATCACGATCATGCTCAACTCGACTCATGCCTTGCCATGCCCTGTCTTTGCCACTGAGTGAAACTCTATGGGACTCTATGTGTGGTTCAGTTTTCTGTTTTGTTACGGCTTTGTCTTTATCTCTCTGTGTGTGCAACATACTATCTTGGCCTCTGCGACTCTGCAATTGGAAGCTTTTCCACACATACGATCCATTTGATCCTCCCTTGCCAACATACCAGGCATGCTTTATGAAATCGGAAATTATATATGTACATATGTATGTATCTATGTCATGTATGAATATAAAACTCGTGCCTAGACAAAATTCATCTCATTTCCATCTTATTCTCGAGAACTGTGTTCCATTTATTATGATTAGTTTTTGGTTTTTGGAGTTAGCAGGTTATCGGGAATAGAAGCTGATAAGGAGGTTATTGTACCATACACACACACACACAGACACACAACGTTGAAACGAGACTGAAATAAAACTTTCAGTTTCATTGAGGAAATCTAAGATTCATATTTAATTATAGAATTTCATTTGTGAATGTAAACTTTGGAATTGTTTTCTCTAACAAAATGATAATCCTAATCAGTTTTTGGCGTCACCTACATCTTCATATAGATAACTAATGACTGGTGAAAGGAACGGAAACGGAAGTTCAGAATTGTTTTCGAAATTTTTACTCTTGTGTGTATAGAACATACATAAATAGAGAATAGAATGGAATTCCCTGTTTATGTTAAGCTAAGTGCCCCAAAACTTTTCTCTCTGTGTAGGTGTAAAAGCTTTAACATTACCGGTAAGAAACATGGCTAAAAGCTGCTAAAAGCTAAAGGAATGTTTATTTCGGGTTAAGGAAAAGTCTAAAAAATTAAAATTGCATGATTCTTCAGATATTTATTTGTAATGGTTTGATTTTATTTCATTTTTATAGAGGGAAATATGTATTTGGTATTGAGTTTTTATTTTGGTTTTTGCTTGTTGACTAGATAAAATGCAGATATAATAAGTTTCAAGAGATTTTCAAGCTATAAATTATTAGTTTAGTTTGCCTTGGGTTCAGCTTTAGGTTAAGTTTAGTTTAAGTAGTCGAAGAAGAAGACAATCTGGCGTTAATTTAAAAAAAAAAACAATTACTTCTTTCTTTTCTCATCATCGGTACCATCATCCTGATCATCTTCAATCGTGATTTTGATAATATTCACATTGGGTGTGGGTGGGGAATCTCTGCCATTAATAATGGGTGCTTCTGCGGCTGGAGGTGGTTCCACAATGCACTCATCACTTCCTGTGGTGCTAATGGTTATAGTGGGAATATTATCCGACCAAATGGAACTCTGTGAATCCTGCCTCATGGCACGTCGTCGCTGGGAGGCGCTGCGTTTAGGAAATGTGATGGGCCCTGGCATATCCAATTCCTCTAAATCATCGTCCAAGGTGGCCAGAGTGGGTGTTGATGCGGCATTTGGGTGCTGTGGTGGCTTACTAAGGACTGGTCGACTGGATGATGATGTATAGCTACTGCCAAAATGCAATGGGGCACTGGGCGTAGGTGATTCCGGTTCCGGTGTCGGTGGCATCTCAAGAGCCGTGGCACTCGAATTGCTCGACAATACTGATGGCGGCGGTGGTGGTGTATAGGCTAAATATGTGGGCGTGGTTGGTCCCGGTGACTCGTCGGAACCCTGTTCGACATCGTCCTTTTTTAAATTGACGGCCTCTCGCACAAGGGCCAGCAAGGAGCCTATCTTTTTGCGTCCCTGGCGAGAGAAATTGGCCAACTGCCGTTGATGCTGGCTTAAACTGGGTGTCGGCGATGGCAGGCTAAGAGCCTCTACAGCATCACCCTCCGCTGTGGGAATGACAACTGTTGGCGAAGGATCTGCTGATGGAAATGCAGATGATTTGCTTTTTTCCAGACTTTTATCATCAAATTTGAAGACTTCTGGCTCCGGTTTGACGATGTTTGTCGGATGGTGGTGGGATTTGATACGACTACGTCGAAATTTAAATTTACTCAGGCCACCGCCACCGCTGCTGCTGCTGCTTTCTTTTGCTGGTTTCTCACTTTGGTCGACGGTCCCTCCCTCTGGTGGGGATGGCGATGGCGGCTTCTTTTCATCAACAATTTGAAATTTACTACGCAAAGACTCGTCCACGGTCTCAGCTTTTGCCTCAACACCTGCAACTCCAGAACCTGGTGGCGTCTCTGGTGTTGGTTGGGTGGAAGATGTTTGCTCTTCTTTAGGGATTTCATTATCATTCTGCAGCTCCTGCTCCTGTTCCTTTTTACGCCTCAGCAAACTGGCTCGTCGCTCGCTGACAATTCTGGAATTTGTATCTGGATCATGTTCATTGGGTTCCTTGCCTCCTTCCTTGGGCGATTCATAAGGTGGTGGTTGTTTCCCATGCCATTTGCTTCCACCAGCACCAGCATCCTTTTTGTTCTCCTTTATACTGCCGCCTCTCTCGTTGCGGCGTTCATGTTTCTCGACTTTGAAACGGCTTTTGGGATGCGGTTCTTTTATGGGAAAATTGCCACCACCTGATGTTGAGGTTGTTGCTGTTGCTACTGCTGCTGCATCTGCACTGGCACTCCCACTGGCTTGGACAATCGAACCCGCTCGGGCCCTTTCTTGCTTGGCAATCTGGACAATGTCAACTAGGGATGGCTTGCGTGTGCGACGAATTTGCTGCAATCGTGACAGACCAAAGCGCTTATCCTTCGCTTCCTCGTCATGGGGCAGTGAGTCCTGGTGTTCAGTGTCCGTGTCGTCGTCATCGCGACGCACAAAAGAGTCCTCATCGGAGGTGGCCGAGCCTTTGCGTAGTGCCTTCTTCATGATACGCGAGATGAGCTCTGCCCGAGCACAAAAGAAATAGAGGAATGGAGGACAGAAAGAAAGAATGGAAAGAAAGAACCAAATGATTTGTGAGCTTTAGAAAAATCTCTTCTCCGCATTGGTCTGTCTCTGGATGTGTGTGTGTGTGTGTGTGTGTGTGTGTGTGTGTGTGCAATGACTTGTTACCTTTTCTGGCCTGATTCTTGTACTCCTCCGTGTCGAAATCGGGAGGCTGTGTGGGTGTTACAGGCGATGATGCCTCTAAGACCTTACGCCAACGATTTGTCAGTGTTGTGGCCGTTGGTTCTGCCTGTTTGACCTCCGGCACTTTGAAAATCTTTTTACGTTCCTCCTCGCGTTCCTTTTGCAATTGCGTCCGTAGATCCTGATTGGCCTCACGCAATGCTCCAGTCAGCGAGACCAAATAATAAATGATGAGTATGAGTAAAACCAGAAGGGGAATGACTGTGCTAGATGAAGTCAAATAGTCCAATGGTTCATGAAGTTGCCTGTCGTGAACGAAGACGAGAACGGGACTCCGTTAAAATGTTTTAAAGCCAAGTAAACGATTTTGGTTTTTTGTTTTTTGTCTTTTTTTTTTTTGGACAACTCACTTGGGCAAAGCATTTCGTGTGGTATTTGTGATGAACTCGGCAATCCGATTGTACTCAGAAAAGGGTCCACAATGCCAAGAAGGACGCAGCCAAACAATGGCATAACCCACTGGCAAAACACAAAGGAACAACATGGTCAGCAGCAGCGACAAGTAAAAGTTGTTCGACTTGGAGGCCCTGCCAAACAACAACAAAAAATAAAACGAAGATGCGATTCAATTTTACTTCACATTTCTGTTAGCCACAATTTCTTGAATTACTCACTTGAAGACCACCTCGTGCGGGACATTGCAGGTTAAAACTATCCAGGACCTAAAGTACATCATAATCATCAATTTAACTAGGTTGATTAGCACAAGACCAGGTGAAAAGAATATGCCCATCCACACCTGACCCTGGTTATTAATCAAAGTCAGAATATTCTCAGCTATCTTGAAGTCGCCGTACTGCAAATGGAGGCCATTGGGTCAAACGAGATATTATTAGGGTATTAGTCATATTGCTGTCAACTCACCTGCGGGAATGTTTTCTCCATGTCCCAGCACCAGTTTTGATTGACATAACGCACAAACAGTGCACGCAAAAAGTCAATGCACAGCGGTGCCACAATGGACATTAGCTGCAAGGACAAAATGAGGAAATGGTAAAAAAAACCGTCAACCTAATAAACGGAAAATGCAATTCCCTAAAAACCCAAACAACGGCTTATACTGCTTGCTTGCTTGCTTACTAATACTGCTTAAAAGTTTCTACACGTGTTCACTTCTGGATCTTTTGCTAAAGTTTATGGCTGATTTGTTTAGTCTATGAGCCCATGGGTGTGCAGTCAAAAGGGGGTACAAGCGAATGAAACTATGTGTAAATTGAGAGTAAAATTTAATGAAAATGTATTATGATTGATTAGAGTTTACTACGAGAGACTTACATACATAGTACTAGAAGGCATCACAGAAGATGGTCTTAGCCTTTATTAACAAATTTTGTTGCCCAGATCTAAAAATGACACATTTATAATGGACCCCTCCACTGACCATGGCTGTGATTTCAGTTACCTTATTGTGTAGACTATGCTGGGCGAACTCTGGGTATCTGTGTATCTCGACCAATATCAACCCATTCATTTTGTGGCCACCGTTCAGAACTCTCCAATGCTCCATCCCCCAATTGCTACCCAAATTCATGCACGAACACGTGACCGAAAACTGAGCTAAGCCAAAAACCGAAACCGCACATGACCAAACTCAATTTCCCTTTTTAACGAACATTTTGTTATGCGTTAAGCATAAATACGCTTAAGTCCGTCCCGTCTACCTACCCGGTCGGTTTCCCTACCATTGACCTCGGAGTTGCCTCTCCTGTATCGTAACTTGTTTAATTTATGTGCTTAAATCGTTTAATAGAGATTATGTACGCCATGTTTCGGGGGTGACATAATCAAATTTGCTTGTCCTTTTTTTCGTTTCGTTTCGTTTCTTAAGAATGTTGGACAAATGTTGGAAAATGTAATACAAAATGGAGAGTTGAAGCTGGAAGGGAACGAAAGAAAAAATTCGCTCCAATTTGAGATCTAAATCAAAGGCGAGAAGTGAATACCCTTTATGTGTTTGCGCGTATCATAGAGCTGACCTTGAACGGAAAACTTTCGCCCAAAAGCCAATGAATTTGTTTGCGATTAGGCTTGAAGAGGATGCGGGAATTGAAGCTGGGGGATTGGGATTTAGATACGGATTGTTGGTGGGATTTGGAAGCTAGTCGGCAGCCAATCGACACATTAGTCAGCCATGCAAATGGGCAAACAAAAACTTCTTCTTCATCTTGAAGGCAATCGAAGTCAAAAGTTCACATTGATATTGTTGTTGGTGACTGCCTCTTCTGCTACTTATGGCTTATGTAAATTTTGCCTCATCTCTTTATATTTTTTTGGGGTTTTATTTTTGTATTTTTTGTTTGGTGAAGTTTTTCAAGTAAAGACTCCCGAGAGCGATTATTATGATAAAATGCTTTTCGGTTTCGTTTCCTTTGGCTTTACTTTCGTTACGTTACGCTTGTCTTTCTATTTTATTTTTCCTTTTTCTTGGTTTGACTTTACTTGGCTTGGGTTTTTGTCGGTTTTCCTAGTCGAAACAAAAATGGCAAAATTCTCTTAGCGCGATGGAAATAAATTTTGTTCGTTGATAAATTTTCCGGATAATTTAGCTAAACGGGATTTCATGCTCAAAATGTTTTTCTGTGATATAGCGGGGGCAGGGACGAGACGGGCGGGCTTTAAGTTCAATCATATTTTAAGTTAAATAGATTTTGTGACTTTGTCTGTGTGTGCCAAAGGGAAATTGATAGCTAAAGATGATGGCCCCAGATGATGATGATGATAAATTTTACTTTAAATTGTGTAGACAGCTGTGGATGGTGCTGCTAACCCCATCCCAATTCTCTCTTCCTTCTGCTTACCCCATCGAAAACGATAACCTTTGACAGCTCTTGGCCTAGGGAAGTCTCCCAGCACATGGTTGTTAAATTTGTTTGTATTTGGGTTATTGCCAAATGCACTTCCTTCTGACGTTTCAATTGCCGTTCCAAAAGCGTCAACTTAATGGTGGTTAACTGTTTGCTATCACCGCTCTGTGTCGATCCACCTAAACCACTTTCGGTTGTGCTACCACCATTGAAAAGAAAATCATCGTCGACTCCCTTGGGGCATACAGTTATGATGCATGTTCCCATATTCTCGGTATCCGTATCGTAGCTGAGACCACCGATTTCGGATATATCTCGGTAGTCAATAAAATATGGCGTAGTACCATCACCGTCATCTTCTTCTTCACCATGATCCTCGTTATCCTGGTCCTCATCCCGGTCCTCATCTACTGCCTTACCATTGCCAGTAGTAGTTGTGTCCTCTTTTGGTTGAGGTACTCCAATCTGTAGTACTATCAATTGTGGTTGAAATATCCGCCTCGGTGGTTGTTCTAAATACAAAACGTCTGGGCTTCCTCGTCGTGGTAGTGGTGGTCGTTGTGGTGGTGCTGGTACTTGTTGTGGTTGGTATTGTTGATGGTTTTTTGGTCAAGGGTCCATTATGTAGACGTTCCCATTCCTCTTTAGTTAGGATACGCGACTTAGACGGTGGTTTGTGAGTTGTACTCCAAACGGGTCTAACTGGTGGTGGTGCCAGATACAGCGGTGGTGGCCTATATATGGGCGGAGCTGTATCATTCCGATGTCTGCGACTATATTTACTTGTGCGATAAATATGTGAATCTGCTGCATCAGCTCTCTTCCTACGGCGCTTGGGCACTTGCAGCTCGTCTAGCACTTTAACTAACGAATCCTGTGTTTCCTCTGTCGTTGTTTGCTCATCATAATCAGCTGCATCTTCCCCAGCCTCTGGTAAAGCAATACCTTCAAAGTAATCTACATAATTGAAAAAACTATCGTTGCCCGGTGACGCAGTAGTTGTTGTTGACGGTGGAGTCGAGCCAGTTGGCTCATCACTCCCATAATCATAGATATCATCATCTTCATTTGTGGTTAAGAAATTATCATCTGGTTTGGCTGTTGTTGTTGTTGTCGTTGTTGTTGTGTTGGTGTTGCTATTAAGCGTTGCTATTGTGGGTGTTACCTAGAAAATGAAGGAAATTTTTAATGATTCTTCAAGAACTGGCAGCCTAAAAGTATACACCAATTATTTTTACGAAACGGTAATTAAGATCTAAGTTAGTCTTACTTAATGTTTTTTTTAATTATCAAAAGTGCGATGAGAAATTTTACCTTCTCGGAAGTCGTAGTGTTTGGCTCTGATGCTGAAGTAATTGTTGTTGTTGTCGGCTCCTTAGTGGTTGCTGTTGTTGTTGTTGTTAGCCAACTTGTTGTCGTTGGACTGGGACTAGTTATTGGCAAGGTGGATGCTGTCGTAGTTTGTGTTGTTGTTTCTTCAGTTGTAGTTGGTTTTTGTGTTGTTGTTGTGGTCGTCGTAGTCGTGTGTGTTGTGGTTGTTGTGGGAGTTGTTGCTGGTGTTGTAGTCACCGTTGTTGTTGTCGTTGGTGTTGGCACCATTGCAGTTGTCGTCAAATTGAGTAACAACAAAGCAGTGGTTATATTCTTAGCACTGATCATTATCCTTCGTGGTTTTGAGCATTTCACAGTCATATTATAGCATTTAATGCGCTGCATTGTGGTTGAGAGTAATGCAGCCGCCGTTGTGGTAGAGAAAATGCCATCGTCACCACCACTGCCACCCCACAGAGAGGGGGTCGACGATGCTGACGATGATTCATCAAAGAGTCCATCTGTTGTACTATCACTATATAAAGGCGTTGTTGTGGTCATCTGTTTCAATGCCTCAATGGACCTTATTAGGCTTTGCAACTCCATTGTATTGGTTTCGTTCTCCAGTTTAAGCATTTGCAATGGTTTCTCTTTGCTATTGATTTTGTAGATGAACGAAAACATCAAGGAATACAAATTCAGCATGTTCAAGATCATGATTCTAAAAGAGAGAAACAAAATAAATCACCACACATAGCTTCTATAGGATTTATTTACCGCGCCAATTGCAAGCGTAGTTGTTGTCTGGGATGCCAATTCTCAAAGAGTCCCAATGCCTCAAAAATCATGGGTAGAAAAAAGGATAACAAAGTCATGGTGACATTAACAGCATTGCGACTTATCCAGTTGTCATGCTTAGCCAATTCCTCGGAACTGCAATTATAGCGGAGAGGATAGATTCTTTGCTAAGGATAACCGAACTCTCTAAATCTACTCACTGATTCACTAAAAGGACAACTGTAGCTCCCGATAGACCCAGCAAGACCAGAACCAATATGTTGACCAATATTCTTTGTAAAATTACACGCCAACTGCAACAAAGATGATGGTATTAAATGAATATTTATTTTAAATTGTTGGTCAGGCAATTGCAATTCCGCGGCCTTACTTGCGATTGTCCTTCTTCTTTTCCGCCTCCTCCAACAGAGCCTCCTTAAAGCCCACCACAACAGATGCAATGCGATTATGGGCTGTCTCCGCATGTCCTGTGGGATTTCACGGGAGAGAGAGAAAAGAGAAAAAAGTTTATGTAATGGCAGCTCAGCATCAACATCAGATTGCTGTTGCCTGGCACTTACCAATCATAAAATCCCAGCCGGTGAACAATTTCCATGAGAAAACGCACTCATCATCCTTTGAGGAAAGTTTCGAGTTGCGCGAATTTTCTGCCATTCTGCAGAGAGTGTGTGTAAGAAAAAGAGAGGGAGGGGAAGAAAAAAAGTTTGTAGTCATAATTTGCCCTTAAATCCTGACAATGCCACGAAGCCTAATGCCACATAAGCAAAAGAAAGAATAATTCACGCAGGCCAAGCACGTGCCACAGGATGAGGCATGGCTAGGACCAGAAGCGGGTCCAAGAGCGCCAGTGCCAAGTGGCTAGGTCAGTGCCAAATGTTGACATTGCTACTTTGTTCAATTACGAAATCAACATAATGCCGACAAAGCCATTAAAAGGAGCAGCAACAGCAGCCAGCCAGCCCCAGCCTGAGACCGAGGCTGAGGCCAAAATGGCGTTTTGCCATTTCCGTTTCCTGCCTCACAAGCCGCCTCCCTACACTTCTGCTGATTGTGTGCGTGCGTAAATCATAAGGGGCAACTTTTTCGTTCATTTTTTCTTTCTTCTGCTGCTTTTGCCTGGTCACGCCTCGTGTCAAGATTTCTGTATTATTTAATCAGCCCTTCAGTTTCGGTTTAATTAATTAACAAGCATTTCTGAGTTCGATGGCCACAGATTTGTCTATTAGCGTTAGTAGTTGGTGGGGGAGGCGTTGTTCGAATCAAGGAAGATACTCACTTTCTCAATGTGGCCACAAAGCTATAGACATATACCAGCACAGCGGTTAGAAAATAAGCTAAAGGCAACTTATAGCCGGATGTACTAATTCCGGATGTGCTTGAATAGTAACTGCAAATAGAAACAAAAACAAGAGCAATTAAGATTTTGATTAAACGACAGGAAATATGTGCTTGATGATGGGTCAATATTAAGTCATATTTAAACATTTGTAATACTCTTTGAAAACTTGTGACTTACAAAGACACGACTAACCGAAAAGAAAGGTTATAAATTTATATCATAAACAACTTAAAATACATCTATGAATAGAGTTATGTCATCTTACCCATAGAACATAGGCGAATACTTTAAATATCCTTCAAACTCCCAAAATGTAAAAAGATTTCCAGCTACTTTGGACTCCATGTCGGACATGCGTTTCCGTGGATCCGTTTCATCATGCTTGGTGGCGAAATACTGCGAATTGAGGAAGAGAGAGAGAGAGAGAGAGGGGGGATTAAAGATAACCCAGGATACATAATATAGTATATGCAATAAATTCATATTTAATTTCTGTTTCGAACCTCCGGTCCAATGACAAAGGCCACCAATGGTATGGCTATCATAATGTTGACCCACATAAGCCAGCGCAGAAATGTAAAATAGGATGCAACCCCAGAGCCAAAATGCGATTCGATTTCCTTAATACGCAGCTCCCAGGGTATAAGGACGGTAAGGAAACTGGCCGTTTCACGTTTCCAATGACGCCAGCGCTGCAAAGGAGGCAAAGTGAGACAAGAGTTGTTTGGATGGTTGGATGCTTGGTTGGTGGTTTGGGTTTGCTTTGCTTGGGGTTCGAGTTGCCTCGAAGGCAACTGCAAATGCAACTCGGTTTCGTATTTTAATTGGTTTTCGACACAGAGAATTCTGCCTGGCAGAATGTCGCATAACTTTTGTTATGAATTATGTGAGTGTTGATTTATTGTATGTCGTGTGTGCCTTTCCGGGTCACTGCAAAAGTTGCTCATAAATTGTGTAAACATTTACATACATATATGTGTACACATACTTATTAAATATACACCTACATATGTATGTATATACACTGAAAAGGAAAACTTTCTCATGTATTTTCAAGTTTAGTTTTATTCAAAAAGAACGTAAAGACACTTTAAACTTGAGAAAATTTTACAATTAGTTTTTATAGCTTTTTGTCATCAATTTGTTTGAGTGTATCTAAATATTGTTTGGTTTTCCTATAACACAATTTTTCGGCTAGCCTTGAGCTTGTTGCATTTTGCAATGTTTGCTGGGCTGAATTATTCGTTGGTTACTGATGGGGGAAATCACTTACCGCTGCCATTAAAATTTTAAACCTCGCCCACAAATCCCTGGTGCTGCGTGACATGGCAAAGCGCTCCTGGAGCGCGCCCTCGTGGCGTGCCACATATGTTTTGGCCTGTCAACACACACACACACACACACATGGTGGCAACAGGAAAGATCCAAAAAAAAAGAAAGAGAAAAAATGCCAGTCCAAACATCATTAAAAATGCCATGGGCGACGATGACGATGACGACGACGACGACGTCGAGAAGGAGGACGACGATTTGATGATAGCAGCAGGAGAGGCGTTAGGAGAAAGATAAAGAAGTGTTGGGAATAAAATCGAAAAGTTTGTTCAAGAATTTAATGGGGTTTCGAGAATGGAGTAAGCCAAGAGGACGCCCCTTTTGTCGTAACATTTTCAACGAGCTGACAAGCAGCGTGAAAATGAACGCACCCAGTTTTGGGCTTCGATTTTGCTTTGGTTTTGTTTGAGTTGAGTTGGTTTGGTTTGGCCAGCCTCACACTCTAATCATGTATGTACATACCTGCCGCACCAACTTGAGTTTCTTGCGTATGGGCCATGGTTGTAATTTCACCGATTGTATAACCTCCTTGTGAAGGCGTATATTCTCAAAGATTTGCTCTTGCGTGGACTCCTGATTGGTGCCCTCCTCTGAAAAAAAAAAAAAAAGAAAAAGAAACAGAGATAGAGTCAGAGTCAGAAGAAGAACAAAGTAAAAGTAGAAACGAAAGCGAAAGCAAAAGCACACGCACACTCATATTACACATACGCCGCATTGGCCACGTTCTAAATGGCTGCACGTAGCATGAAAAATTACAAATGGCCCCCCAGACGTTGATTAGGCTGTTGCTGCTGCCGATGCCGCCGCCGCTGTTGCCGTTGCCGTTGCCACTTGAGGACCATTTCCAATTCCAATTCAGACTTCTCTCCCACTTCTCTCATTGTGTGGCTCGTTAGTTAGGCAAAATGCTAAATCTGTCTAAACAGTTATGAGCATTGGACTGGAGTGGAGTGTAGAAGTGAAGAAGGTGGGCGGGATGGGAAGGGATGGGTGCAAAGTGCGCTTGGGGGAAATGTTGTTGTCGTAGGTGACTTGCCTGAACTAGTCGTATAGACACTAGAGCGTCGCCGCTCCACACTATCCAGCACGTGATCCATGGGACTTGATGCTCGCCGTGAATTCCGACTGCCACGTTTACCTCGATAGCCTCGAACACTGGCACGTCTTTGCATTATTGCCGATACGGAAATTGAGTAGTCCTCCTCATCGTCAATGTCACCGTTGATGCCATCTTCTCTTAGTTGAAACTGCGATTGTGACTGCGGTGACTGGTGTGCAAAATTGCCTTCGTTCTGGTGGTAGAAGTGGTTTTCGCCGTCGCAGCTTTGATTCTGTAGATGGTAATCTGAAGTGGATGAAAAGCATTCAATGAAATGTAGACACATTCGATTTCGATATCCTATTATGCTGGAAATAACTTACCGTTTGACTCGTACGATCGGTTTTCCTCCTGTGATGCGGTTCTGCTTTAAAAAAATAAAAAAAATTAAAATTTGGCAAAATTTTTAAATAATTTTTCACATTCTTACTATCAATTTACACTGCAGATAGATTACATACATATATATATACATATATATAGCTTAACCACATCAATAAAGAAAAGATTTCTACCTTATTTCCCAAATGCAATATTAATAAAAGTGAAAACAGGAACAAAAAGCAAAAAACTTTCAATTCAGATGAAAAAATGCGAAATAATAAATTTTAAAATGTCAAATTACTTTCCATTTCAAGATGGTAAACACAAATTGCGAACAAATGGATACTGATTGCGAAATTAGTACGAAGAACTTTGCCCCATAGAGTATGCAATACTAGTTTATACTCTTTCATATACATTTTTATCCAAATTTTTCCATCAGCAGTGTTTGTTTCAGGAATTAGTTTGTATCCACAGGATATTCATAAATATTCATAAATTTCATGCTTAAAATAACGAATTCTCGGACTGCGTATTGCATACTTTAGGGGAAAAATTCATCCTAGATTCAACACTCAGTCATTAGTTAACCATGCGTCAAGTACAAAAATGAATATCATTTTATAAGATAAAACACTAAATGCTTTTCTACTTTAGTGTTCAATATAGTTTAGAACTTCAAGCTGAATCCACATCGATTTAAATTGCTTTTAATATGAACAAATGTTTGTGATTGATATTTTGCGCCGGTTAAAGTAACGTAATGGCTTACCTTCTGCCTCTTTGGCCTCTGTAGTATTCCCTTCTGGCGTCGGCACTACTCTGCATTTGCCAATGATCGCCTCTATTTAAATCGCATGGCGGTGCCCAGGTCACAGATAATTGATGGGGCGATGTAACACCCGATGAGTTGTTCTACAAATTGTTATATTGCAACTTATGTTTAGCTTATAGTTGAAGGTTTAGTAAATTGCGTATAAATTGTCTTTTGTTTATCAAATTGGGGTCACGTTCTAATTAGTTAGTTTAGTTTAGTTGAATGGTTAATCACTAGTTAATACTTTGCAATTGCTTATCAATTAGGGGACGGCAGAGAAAAACTGCAAAAAAAATATGTATGATATCAACGACGACGACTAAAGAAATGTGGCACTAATACTTTTTTTTAATATCTTAGTTTTCGATATTTTAATTTTAGTTTTTAGTTATTGGTTAGCCGTTGTAACGCTTTGAAGCAGCCCTATGAGCAGACTGAACGGCTTAGTGGCTGACCATTTCCAGCAAGGCGTAAAAAAAGCAGGACAGGACAAACCCATACACACACACAAAGACTCACACACACATACACCTAGGAGATATATAGAGCGAGAGTTTAATTTTTTTCTAATAATGAATGAATATGAATGAAGCTAGAGCCCGAGAACCTTAACCCGAATCCGAACCCATACCCAAACCCAACCCAACATGGCTAACTTATCAAAGCCAAAACGTGCCCAAAACTAACACATTGAAAAGGAGCAACGTAAAGGAATTTAAATAGACACGCGCCACGACATTGAGGTAGGAAGAGAGTGGGGCGCGAGGATTTAGCTAGATGATGAGGTGGGATGGACTGGACTGAACTGGTCTGGATTGGACACTCCCCACGACCGTCTCCATCCCCGCCATCCAGTTGAAACGAAGACGAATGAGTGTAAAAATCGCCCGAGGCATGTGATAACAACAATGCCGTGTCCAGCCACAACCAGAGAACTAGGACTTCGAATGTCCATTTGGACCTGCTGGACAGGAGTTTTCACTACCCTCACACACCATGTAGGTGACTGTCTCTGTCTCTATCTCTCTGAGTGTCTATGTGTGTGTGCTGGAATTGAGTCACCTGGTATTCTTGGCCTGGTCCCATGTAAATGAAAATCAAACATGCAAGGTTTGATAACGAAAATCGCGAATTTCTAATCATGGGCGTAGATAGACATTGAGAACAGAAAACAAAAACGAAAAGGAACGCAGACGATTGTCATCTTAAGCCCAAGAAATTGAGTTTGTGAAATGAACCCAGATAAGTGATGCACTTGGAGTGCACAACAAATGTAGTGATCTTTGGATTGTTGTTGAATGACCCTTCGGTTACTCATACGCAGCTCTGCATTCGAATCCCTTTATCAATAATATGGATTATTTGTGCGGCGCCTATGGTTTTTGCCCACTCATGGGGTTTTCTAGTCATTTCTGGTTCTTGTTTCTGTGTTTTTTTTTTTTTTTTTTTGCGGCGCACCCTTTATTGAAATATGTTTTTGGTTCTCTCTTGGACTTGTTTTGCTATGTTTTCCTCTGATTTTCACTTTCATGCCTTTTAATTAAATAAAGTCTTTTCCATTTGTGTTTTTTTTTCGGCGACTTTAATTAACATCAAATTTATCTATGCGTGTTTCGTTTGCACGTGTTAAGGGTCATTAGCCGCACACACACACACACACACACACACACAGGTGCAGATGAACTTGAAATGAAGTTTAAGCCAATGAAGGTTCAATGCCGCTGACCCAAATGCTGTCACCTACCTACCCTTCAGTAGCCTGTATTCTCATTCATAGTAGACAACGACAATGTGTGTGTGTGTGTGTGTGTGTCTCCTAAGTGGCTTTCTATGTTCGATTGCAGTTTTGAAAAGTTGAGACATAAATCTTTAGGCTAAACATGAGCGCCCACGCCCTATCCAAAAATGGGGTTAACTCATATAAGAATTCTCTATTATATGTAGGTCAATTAATAGGTCAAAAAATATATGGCAAATTTTAATTTACAATCGGTAAAAGTATGAACAATAGATACATATATACATGCATGTGTGTGTGTGTGTGGGTGTGTGTGTGTGTGTTACTAGCACGAAATGGGCTCAGTTAATGCGACAGACACCACTCTCGCTGGTTAAATGCATTACTTGCTGGTTTCTACTTTTATTAAGTGATTGTGGAAGCTTTAACTTTAGATCCTTGCACTTGCCACGCGACTCTCGCTGTATCTCCTTATCCATTTCGGAGGTGAAAGTATGCGAAGTGCTTGCCATGTGGGCCCTTACCGCTTTTCCCGATTCGGAACTCGGTTTGTTTGCTCGATCGCGACAAATGGGCGATTTGTGCCATCGTGATTCCTGATGTTGTGTAGCACATTTCAAATCATCCTGATTGTCCATGTTGTTGCGTATTATCTGTCTGGCATATTTTGCCCGTATCTGCTGCTTGAGATGTAAATTGAACAATGGCCCATGGCGGCAGTGCTCTCGAATCCAACGACGAATTTCCCTACAACCCACATAAAAGCTAGACATATCGCTCATATAATTGGGAACATCCATAAGGAAGCCATGTTGATTCAATTGGCCAAAACCCAAGTCGAAGATATTTCTATCCAAATGTGGAGCGATTGGACCATCTTTTGTTATATATTTATCAGGCCCCACCGGTGTCAATGGTGTGAGAATCTCACTACAAAAGCGACGATCCTTTTTTCGTGCAATACGACCAATTATCGAATGCCATTGTCGTATTATTCTCATCCATCTTAAAGTCAACCGTCAAATCATCGCCAAAAACCATATCGATGATTTTGGTTAACTTGCCGTGAAAATGCTCCACCTGATAGCTCAAATTGTACGGTTTCTGTAATGTAATGAGGCCCAGGCCATGGAAACGATTGTTGTGAAAGTAACCCAAGTAGCGGGTCTCATCCGGGTATACATAGAGGCCATAACCCTGCATACCAAGCTCATCACTCACGCCAGAGAATTTTGATTCGGTGGGATATTTTGCACTGTACGAAACCCGCGGCATCTTCCCTCTTAATTTAAATATTTTGTATTCTGAAATTGGATGGTATCATATATAAATATGTATAAACCCTTGTAACACAAAGTCTACTAGACTGTAATCTAAGCTAAATTGAACTAATGAGTAGCTACTTTATTCCAATTTGATGTACAATTTTGAGAACTTCAAGATGAATTACTCTTCAGTCGACTTTTTCTGTCTTCAATCCAATTCTTTTTCTTTTCGAGACGTTGATTACCCATGCTATTCTGTAATCTCTTTTCATTCAAGAAATCTTTTATTTCTCAATTTAAGTCTCAAAAAGTATTTAAGTTCCCTCCCTCAAGGTCATTTCATTGATTTCATCACTGACTATAATTTAATTTTATTAGTTTTCATTTGTTTGGTTGATTATAATTCAAATACGGAACGTGTAAGATCGACAAAACTTGCTGGACGCATCAAATTCGACTGCACCACATGAAAATCATCGGCTGTTCTCTTGATTTTCATTAGATTAACGTTATCGTAGGCCTCCTGCACATTTATGCGTATCTGTTCGTCCGAAAAACTTTCCAATGGGCAACTAGACTGGTAGTCGGAACCCAGACGTCTGACATCCGAAGAGCTAGTCCACTGGCGATAAGATTCCGCGAAATTTTGATCTGTTTTAGCTTCCAAAATGGAAGCGTTATAGGCATTAGCTAGGCCAATTTGTCCGGCGTCGACGTCCCTGTGCTTGGACTTGCGATCGTCATCTTCCTTCTGATTGGCTCTCTCCTTGCACAATTTGTGATAGTAGGGCTTGGTCGGCAATCGCTGATTGGGCGCATAAATAGCTATTTCGGGCAATTGTTGTTGCTCGGTCCACAGATTATTTTGAGTGATGCTGCGACAGAAGCTCGGCAACGGTTCAGTTATGTGATCCGTACGAGCACGCCGGCAATTGTGCACAATCCACTCGCGCTCTTCAGTGCAGCCCACATAGGTGTTACTCGGGAATGGAGCCGGACGATTGAGCAGATAACCGCTACGGGGATTAAAGATACCCTCTTCGACGTCATAGCAGCCATCGGGTATAGGACGAGCCATTAGATCATTAGTCAAATACGATGTGGGCCCCACTGGTTGCTGGCCATAGCGTCGTTCCGCCTGATAGCGGCGATCGTTGGCCGTTAGATAATCCCATTGATCGCACTTGAATTCTGATCCAGAGAAAGTGCCCTGGACATGTAGGCCATCATTGAACCACATGTCCTCAATGCTCACAAGTTTGCCATGTTTAAATTCGCCCTTAATGGTAAATCTATACGGCTGGGCCATTTTCAAATGGCCAAAGCCATGGAATTTACCCTGGACAAATGGACCGCGATATTCACTGCCATCGGGATAGCGATAGCTACCAAAACCATCCATCATATTCACAGCACTATTCCATGCACCCTCGTACGAGCTGTGCGTGATAAAAGTCCTCAGTGGCGTTACCTCCAAGCTCTCCTGCGACATTATCCTCCTATATTCACTTTCGTTAATTCGGATGTAACTTGGTCACTAGTTCTAGACTTGCGTTTCCTTTCGTGTAGATTTTATTCGTTTCCTTTTGGTTTTTTTTTTCTTTTTTTATTATTATTTGTACAGTGTGTGTGTGTGTGTGTGTGTGTGTGATGTGTTTTTTTTTTCGAGAAAGATAACAAAAATTTAACAAATTTTGAAATGTCTCAAACTCACGCTGCCTCTGACTTACTTGGCTTAGACTATCCTGGCATTGTTCAGATTACGTATCAGCTTTATGACTAAATAAACATGTCTCTCTCGTCTAGATGAGGGTATGGGTGTGGTCAACAAGTCCACTCCACTCTACTCCGCATCTAGGCCAGGACATTCATTCGTGTGTTTGTCTAACTGTCGGGACATTAAGCGTTTAGTTTCGGTCGCATGTCTCCTCTTCAAATGAACATTTTCTCTAAATATACTCTCTCTCTCTCTCTCTCATACAGACAGTAGTACTACGATGGTCGGACATAATGAGTTTATGGTCAAGTATAAAACATTTATATTAGATTTTTAGGGCACATTTTCTAAGAAATTCACGCAAACAAATTATAAATAGAAGCCATATAAATTTTCTGTTTTTATCTATTTTGCTATAAGTGGAATAGGAATAAGGAATAGCAAGGAAGATCTAAGAGTCCGCTAAAAGGGAAAGAAGATACAAGAACATTCTAAATGCTTGTTATAGTTTTGACATTACATACTTTAAGGCGGCCATTTGCCAGGTTCATAACCCATACTCAATTTTGGCTGTGGTGTTAGCCAAAATTGAGTAACGTTTTTAAATGGATTCTCTGAGAACTAAATCAAACTTTTGTTTTTCGTAGTTTTTATGCTCATAGAAAATGCTTTTCAGGCTTTCCAAACTCCTTGTACTTACTTGTAAAGAGTAACTAAAGGTCGTGTAAAATGTTTTAGAAATGGCTTTGGCAAACTGTTCAGTTAGTGGCCTGCATAAAAAATGATTTTATCTTACTGTCCTGACTGTTGGTTAGATGTCCTGGCTGCATTGCTTAATCCAAGCGTCGTCGAGCAAGTTAAGTGAGAGTCGGCTGCTCTGCTGGTGTTTATGGGCATGGCTATTGGCATTGGCATTTGTGTTGGCAAGCCACCAACCAAACAGGCAACACATTGGCGAACCAACTTCCATTCATTCTTTTCACCTTTTATGGGGCTATGCTGCTGCTGTTTCTGCACGTGCCCCGACCAAATCGTAAGCACTCCCTGGCGTGCAGTAAATCATGTTCACTTACCTCACTGTTGGGGCCAGTGGTGTTGTTACCGCCACCACCAACACCAGAAGGAGCAGCAATGGTGCCACTGCCATAAGACACACTGGTGCGAAAATCGACAGAACCACCTGATGAACGTCGTGGTTTACTGATATCTAAGCGTAAAATTCCTGGTTTCGTACGACGCGGAGGATCAGGTGGAGGAGGAGCAGGCGTGGGTGTGGGTATGGACGATGGTGATGGTACTCCTCCACCTTCTCCCCCTGTTGCCGCCACACTTTCACTGGACTCGTTTTGCATGGCCGCAGCAGCAATTTCGCAATAGTTAGGTTAAACTAAAAGCTATGAATGCGCGTTATTCGAGGCACACACGTCCGCTGTGCAGCGCCAACGCGAACTGACTATATCCATGTCCTGTCCAGGACCCATGGAAGCAACAATTACGCGCGCAACGCTGAAAATAAAATGTGAATTAAAAGCACCACCCACGCGATAAGTGCGCGCAAATATATGTGAGTTGTTGTGAGTGCTCGGTATACTTATGGAATGGGTCGCTTCAGTGTAGATGATGTAGTGCTAGCTAGGAGGAGTGTAGTGTGTGTTTGTGTCTGTTGTGTGGCAGAAGGATGACGTTGGACAGGACATGCGGCACTTTCAACTGTTTCTTGTTGCTGTCACATCGCTCACATGTTGCGTGTACGCTCCTCTGTGTGTGTATGTGTGTTATGTGCCACATAGCAAAGTGAACTTCCTGTTTTCAGGGTCATCTTGCTGCTGCCTGCCTACCTTTGTGTAATTATGTCTGGTGTCCAGGCCCCAAAAAATGTCAACAGTTATTACACACACACAAACACAAACAACAGAAAATATCGCATGTCACATTTTTCTGTGTTTTCCTGTGTGTGTGTGTGTGTGTTTTGGGCAAAATTTTCATTTTTCATTTTCCTACCATTAGTAAGTTGCCTTCTTTTTTTATTTCGTTTTTCGGCGGGGGAGGATCTCCTTCCTGTCCTTAATTATAACCGCAGAATACTTTGCCTTGTTTCGTTGTAATTTTTCAATATACACAGAGCCCACCTCCAACAAACGGTTTCGCCTCCATTTTCTCCTTCTTGCAACTGACTAACTGACTGCCTGACTAGCAGCCAAGCCCACTAGCTGGGCCAACCATGTTCGAGCATATCCCATATCCCATGTCCCATGTCCATGTCGATGTCCATGCTTCTCTCTGCTTGTCTCTACATGCATAGCGCGTTAAATTAATTGAACTGCCAACAAAATGAACACTCGCCACACAGCAGGTTGCAGTTGAATTTTTATTACATACAATTCACTTAATTCTATTGTACGGGCTAATTTTAAAATACAAATACGAACACGATGAAGAAAAAATATATCAAGAATATGTGTGAAAAAAAAAAATTGATATTAAATTATGCTTAATTTAATGTTTAAATTAGTTCATCATGTGTAAATGTTCAAGTGGAATGCATTTGTTTTGGCATGACACGCACATACACACACACACAGCACATGAAATGCGGTAACACACCATGTGTATGTGTACGTGTGTATGTGTGTGTGTGCACTTAATGTATATGAATGATTTTTTGATCTCTTTTATTCTTTTTTCGTTTCATGCTTAGTACAAAAATTTCAGTTTCAGTCTCAAACAAATTGTCTTTTCTTTTTCATCATCGTTCGCTCGTTGGTTTATTCTCATTTTCATTTTAAGCATAAATTAACTAAAACCATAAAAATTTATTCGTTTACAATTTCGTATCTAAATTTTGGGATGATGATGATAGGGAGGATGATGGAGTTGAAATGAGTTGGGATAAGAGAGTATAACGGGGGGTGAAGTAGGAGTTGAAGTGGGTGTTTCTTAGGAATGCTGACAATGTCATAAAATCGTTAGGTAAATCGTCGTTTTTCATTTGAAAAGCAATAAAAACAAAAAAAGCAGCTTAAAAATGTAATAGAAATTCGGCTTAGGTTGATGAGTTAAGTCTGTGGAGAGATTCAAAGTGGGTGAAAGAGAGAGAGAGAGAAAGAGAGAGAGGCAGCGGTTGGCCACAATTCTAAACCTCGCAATGAAGGGTATACATAGTATTAATTCAGAACTGACAACTATCTTCTATAACTTTTAAACAAAAGTATACATTGATTGAAAAAATGGGAATAAGTTAAAATTTCAAAGAACATTAGATACATTTAATCCAATTGAATAATTTGTTAACCACTGTAAGAAATCGTCCTGGTTTGTGGGTAGGTATGGATGTTGTAAGGTATTTGGTATTGCCTGTTCCATCTCTCTTCTCCTTCTCTTTGATTGTGCCCTGCCAAATTAAAATTTCATTTTGTTTTTTTTCGTTTTCATTGTTTTTGTTCCCACAGTTGAACTTAGCATATGTATATCTACTTGAACTAAAACTAAGATGGAGAAGATTACTAGCTACCTTACTACTACTACTGCTACTATCATTCCCCTGTAATCCCCTCAGTGAAAAGAGACCCACAAAAAGACAGAACATTTTCATTTTCATTTTCATGTTCAGGCTTTGTTTTATAGCTCGAACGGAATCTACATAAATTTGTGGGGTAAATAGCTTATACGCCACGTATGCCGCAGACTTTTCTGAATATGTGTGTGTGTGTGTGTGTGTGAGTGTGTATAGGTTTCTTGGTTGCAGCTGGTTACTGCCCCCTTAACGTTTACTTCTCGCAAACTCTTGCTTGCCGAAAATATAAAGAACAATTTATAGAGTTGCTTTTCCTTTCTGTTTTCCCTTTTTTTAGCTACCTACAACATAAAAAAGTAAAATCGATTTATGCATAAAAAACAACAACAACAACCAAGAGAACACAACAACAACAAGTGAACTCTGAAAGGAAAAACCGAAATGATGCTTGGAAAATTTATGAATGTTGAATGTTGTTTGCGTTGTTTTTTGTTTTTTGTTACATTTTGAATCATTGTTGTCCTTGTGGCCAAAGAAGCTACTCTCGCACCTATATATGTATGTATGTATGTATGTAGTTGTTTGTGGATGTGTGAGTGTGTGTTGCTTAGCTTAATAACCAGTTTTTCTACTTCAAGGAAAAGTTGGCCAAGTTAAGCTTTTACTTCTTTTGCTGCTGCTGTTTCTTCCATCTCTCTCATTTGCTGTGTTTATGTGTGTGTTATACGTGGCGTATGATTAATGTTTTCTTATAATACTTAAATACCCATTTGAGCTTTAGCTAATTGACTTATGTCTAACTAATTGTCGAGTTAATTCTGATATTTTGTTTTGTTTGTTGTTGTTGTTGTTGTTGTGAATGTCTGTGGATGAGTGTGTCTGTATGTGAGCTGCATGGCATTTCAATGAGCATGTCGTTTCGTTTCCATTTTTGGGGTTAATTTGGTCAATTTAGTCTATTGATTTTCATTAGATAGCTAAAACTTATTAGTACTACATTTATCAAAAAAATATCTACCACTTAACAGCTAATAAACGCACACATTACGGCGGCTCCTCTCCTACTTCTTGGTGGGGTATGTGTCTGTGTGTGTGTTCTTCCCATTTCCATTGCCTTAGAATGTTGTCACTTTGCCCAGACGCATGCCAAGCAATTTACGACGCTTTTTGGCGCTTAACTTTGTCCAAATGGTGCTGCTGCCTTCGACCAGTAAAAACTCATCGCATAAATCATCCGTTTCCTTTGCAATGTTGCCGATACCACCACCACCGCCACCAACGCAGCCACCGACACCGTTGCCGCCGACTCCACCAACACAGACACCGCCAGCTCCTCCATAGAAATGATCCTCTTGATATTTCTCAGAACGTGAATCTCCGGAAACGAAACCGCTTTCGGGCCGTGAAAGGGAAGCTGTGTGCCAGGGTAGCTGTTGAAACCAGCGGGCCACTTTCGCTGTCGACGAGAGCTGTGAATGAAAATGAGTGTGACGGGAGGGAAGAGAGGGATAAGTCAGTGTGTAAATTTATGCAAATGAGTTATGTGCGCAAATTGCCATGCTTGCTGTTGCTGCCCACCGCCAACAGCACCGTCAACAACGAGCCGCAGCAGCAGCAGCAACGATGACAAAAGTAAAGTGAAAAATGGCGACACTTGTTTTTTTTCTTCCCTGTTTTGCTACTTTTTATGGCAAGATAGACTTATACGCCTCCCATCCTCCTTTTTTGTTTGGAGGCATCATAATTCATTTATCAAGTGCGCAAATTTATGCACTGCCAGCCCTTAAATGTATGCTACACTTTTTTTTAGCCCACCGCTCTGCTGACCCTTTTGCTGTACGTGTGTGTGTGTGTGTCTGTAAAAACTCATTAGGAAAATTGCTTACTCTTGCATTAACTTTCAATTGTTGCCCATGATTAATCGAAACTCAGATAATCCGATGTGGTACATATATACATATATATATATATATTTAAACCATTTTTATTATGTCTGCTCTCTTCTTTTCTGTTCTCTTGGTTGTTTTGTGTTTTTTTTTTCTCCTTTTTGGGGCGGGGGTAGAGGGATTTTTGTGTTTTGTTTAACTTAATGCATAGAATTAAAATAATAATTTACAAAAATACAATAACATTTTTCTTTTCTTTTGTATTTGCGTTTATAATATTTAATTATGCTAAACATAATTGGAAAATTTGCACACATACAAAATTTTGTATTGAAACTAAAAAAAAACAACAAAAATTTAAAAAAAAAAAAACACTATTTAAACTAAATCTGTTTTTTTGTTTTCTCACTAGTTTATATTCAAGCCTTAACAATGTAATAATATTCATATACAATTTTAGTTTATATTTAATATTTTCGGGTTTTTTTTGGGGAAGAGAAAAATACTTGTTTATTTTTTTTTTCATTTTTTTTTTTTTTTTTGCACAATTATAAATAGTTTTTGTTTTTGATATGCTGCTTAGGGTTTTCATATCTCATATGTAATTTATGTTTAATTAGAATAAATACTTTCACTTGACTAGACAATTAATTGTTTTCGCATGATGGACATTATTTTGTTGGCAAAGTCTCTGATGAAACGAAACGATTGGTGACAGACAATTAACAATCACATAAAATATATTGAGAGCTAATGTTTGTCGGTTACATTTTTTTTTCTAAGTTGAGCAAGTAGTTTGTACAAATACATACATACATATATGAATGTTTCATCATTTCACAGAATTTGTACAAATTGTAAACTTAAACAATTTGTCTTTCTTCTTTTACCTTTGCCTAATTATTAACCATTTCGCATATTTCTTCTTCTGCTATCGATCAATTGAGCTAAAACTGAAATTTGCTCGAATTATTTTGGCTATACAAGAGTTTTTTTTCATGTGTGTTTTTGGCACATTTTGTTGAGCATTTGCATATAAACTTAAAATGCATAACTAAATTTAAAATGAGTTTTGTTTTTAGATTGATTTAAATTTAATACTGTTGCAACACATTCATGCATCAAGCAGCTGTTCGCACTCACTCACACATTCACATCCTTTCACGGTTCGCACTCATTCACTCAATCGCTCACTAGTTGGGGGTGTGTGTGTGTATGGGGGGGGAAACTCAATCACTAAAACTAACTTAAGACCTGGTCCATCATTCATTTACATCTGCATCCTCTGTCGCCTTCTTCTCCATCTGATTCTCCCATAATCATTTTGTTGTATGCCGTGCCCAGGCGGTGCGTTGCACTTGACTCATCATTTGACTGCGATTTGGTACTTTTTCGCTTGTACTTCGCGTTATAAAACTGGGCGTAGCGGATAGTTTGCGCTGATGACCAGCCTCATCGGTAACTCTCAATAGAACCGTATTGAAGCGAGTTTCCCTGCCATTACCATTGCCATTCGCGTTGCTATTGGCATTGCCATTACCATTATTATTGTTGCCATTCAATTGACTGCTACTGCCGGGACTTATGTTGTTGTTGCTATGCCTCAAACGAGGCGATGATGGGGAGTCCAATGTGGATGAACTGCGGCTAGTATCCCTGGTGCTGGTGGAACCACCACAGGCCAAACCAGCTAAATTGCCATTCGAAACGGCCGCTTTCAGCTGCTCCTCAAGATTATTCAAATTCTGTTCGATGCTCAAGCGTATGTCCTCATTAAGTGAGGAGCTGCCCGCAAAGGAATTGCGATTCATGGTACCCAATGGGGATGGAGTAAGAGTGCCGCCAGTTGCCGGCGATGTTAGAAAATTGAAACCTCCGCCAGCTCCGGCTCCGACACCTGCGCCAGTCAGGCTGTTATTGTTGTTGTTGTTGTTATTGGGTGTACCCGGTGTGCAAGACAATGGATTGACATAAAAAAAGGAATTGTGGGGCGAGGCTGATGGCGTCTGCTGCTGCTGTGTCTGCTGCGTCGTGGAATTGGCATTGAGATTGAGAGCCTGCAGACGATTGAGCAGCTCCTGATTAACCTGAAATAGATCCTTGGACAAAGCATCCTGTTGCTGTTGCTGCTGCAATTGATTGCTGATAGTTTGCAATTGACCCAACGTTGGATACGTTACACCACTTGCAGTGGCGGGTGCACCACCACCACCACCACCAGAAGCAGGTGGTGGCGGTGGTGTTGCCGGTGTCATTTGGTTTGCCTGCTGCTGAGAGGATGATGGCGTCTGTTGCTGATGTTGTTGCTGCTGCTGCTGTTGCAGATTCTGTAAATGTTGGCTCTGCTGATTCAGCCCGCTCAATTGATGACTGAGTGAGGTGAGCTGCTGGTTTATGTTGCCCAAATTGTTGATCTGCTGATTAATTGTGGCCAAATTGTTGTTGTTGCTGGTAGCCTGAAGCAGTAATTGCAATTGCGATTGCTGCCGAATAGGGTGGAATACAAAAGGTGTTGGGCATTAAGAGAGGTTTTCAACGAGAAAACACAACAACAACAAGAGGAGCAAGAACATAATAAACAAACAAACAAAACAACAACACACGTGCAGCAAATGAAATGCAAAAAAAAAATGGGCAAAAAAAAAAAACAAACAAAAGAAACACACATGCAAACCGGGCAGCGTTTTTTTTTCTGGGAGGGCATTTTGAAAGCTTCAACGAAATCTGGCTTAAAAATTTGTAATTGCTACAGGATTTTTACCTGTGGTGCCATCCCAATATTGGCCGAGGTCAGTCCAGCGCTCTGCTGCTCATTGTAGGCCCCCAATGAGGCCAAATGCTCAAGTAACTCACGATTCTGTTGCAGCAGCTGCTGCGTGCGCGCCTGCAAAGACAAAATGTTATTGAAACAATTGAATATGCAATTTGCTCGATCCAACACCCACCTGAGCCTCAATGCGCGCATTTGTCTCTGATATGAGCTGCTCACGCACCAACATCAATTGAGCCAAGGCCTGACGCGTTTGCAGAGCTTGCGCCTCCAGCTGGTCCTTTAGATGGCAAATCTCTGTGCGGGGCGATGAAGGTGAGCCCAAAGACTTGTCATCCACATCGCACTGAAAAAATCAAAATATATTACAATGGCATTTCCCAATCTTTGTTACAACAGATTTCTGAACTGCATCTGTTCAACATGTTTATGCGGAATGTTGATCTCTGAATACTACAAGTTTTTATCCGTCTTATTGAAATTCCCTAAAAGTTAATTAGAAAATGTTCTCACTATGTAAATCTTAATTAATTTTTTTCTCTCCGAAGTTAAATTTTGTTCAATTTAGGTATATGCTTTGTTTTTTCTCTATGCATACATATATCATCTCCTTATACCCTATTTGGTGGCAAATGTAAACATGTGTTGATTCTACGTAAGAATATAATACTTAACGATTCCCGATTCTTTCGTTTTGCTTGCTAATAAAAATTTGGTATCTAATTGGCATATTAATTGGATTTGAATTGCTTTTGATTTTTAAGTTTCGAGGCTAATATAAATATTTCGTTTTCTACAAATTAGCTGGCCATTATCCTCTTATAAATACATTATACAGAAAGAGAAATTGAGAGAGCAACCAAAACAAAAACATATAAGAAATATCGATGATTACGATTATGATTGCGACTACGAATTGGTTTTGACTTTAGTATACTTGATGTTACTCACCAGAAGGCTGGTCGATTTGCGTAGACTCGACTGGGTTGGCATTAGCTCCAAGTGGTTAGGTCGTTGCGGCTGCGTGTGATTCAAATCGGGTGAGCAAACGGCCAAGTGTTCTTTAAATAGAAATAGGGAAAACAATGAAATTGGGTATAAGGAAAAATCGAAATTGAAAATTAGAAAATTCAAAATAGCAAAAGTAAATTTAGTAGCTAAATGAAAGCACTGGCGGCGGTCGTTTAGTAAACAGCTAAAGTGACTGAGTGTGTGTGTGTGTGTGTGTGTGTGTGAGTGAGTGTAAATAGAGAAGACCAGACCGCCGTTACCTTCATTTGTCAAGGTCACACACATACATACACACACTCGCGCACACTTGAGAGGCATACACCTTGGGTGGTCTCACGATTAATTTGCCATTAATTACAGCGGTTGAATTTCATTATTTATTTTGATTATTATGGTTCCTATATGTATACATATTGTATATGAACATATACGTTACTTGGCCAAATCTCAACACGGGTGAGACATGAAGAAATTGACAGGGAACGGTATAAATAATAACACTTTAAGGTAAATAATATTCTAATGAACTGTAAAAGAAGCGACCCAGTAGAATAAGTTTTATTTTTAGGTTCGAAAACTTGCAGAACTTGGAACGAAGCATTAGGAATAACGAACTAGACACGGAGAACTAGGAATGATCATGGACTGGAAAACAAGGAATAAAGAACTAGAAACACAGAACTAGAAATAAAGATTAGATTTAAAATATTCAATAAATACATTCGATTTTAAGATAAATTAAAAATTGTTCAAATAAATCAATCTCTGATAGGGAGAATTAGGCATTTATCCCTATTGCCTCCTCCATGCCTCCATGGGCATGCCAAAAAAACACATATTAGAGGATCCCATACGAAATCCCAATCGATTCTTCTTCCTGGCATGGTGTGCAAATTGTTTACATTGAAATTCTTCACAGTTTTTTGGTTTTTCAATTTGATTTGTGTGTGGAAAATATTTCAGCAAATTTCTTCTTCCACGAACTTTATGAATATTTTGTGTAAATACAAGCAATTTACTAAATATGTAGACGTATGTACATATATATACATACATATAGAGTTGAAAATTATTGCCATACAAATATTTGCGCTGATATTTGGCTTCACACCTTGGGCGCACGTGTGTTAATGGCTCTGAGTTGGTTTCTATATTTGTTGTTATTGTTGATTGTTAATTAATGTGGCATTTTATTATTTAAGTTACGCTTAAGCATTTGGTTGAATGTGTTGGGCTAATAAATTGATTGAATCGTCCAAATTTAAAAAAAGAAATATAGAATCTTATGCCACACATGTTGCCTATTTTTAGCCAGAATTTTTACAATCGAAATGACCCATTTAGAATGATCCATTACTCAAAAAACACATAATCTATTCCATTGTGATGGAATGAACAGAATAAATTAGTCAGAGAGTTTGTCTTAGTTGTTTTGCCGATATATATATCTAGCTACCCGATTCTCTATATATACATATATTAGTATTGGTTCGTTCAAGTTCAATGAGTGCCAAAATAAATAGGAAAATGTTGTCCATTTACGAGTAATTACCCGCCAGCCAAAGTCAATAAATTTTCACTTGTTTCGTTTATTTATCTAAATTATCTTTTAAAATTTCTAAAACAAAGTGAAGAGTATATTTCATTACGAGACTTTCCTGGAATAACCCAATTTGAAAATGTGTTATAGAGCTATATTAACTATATTCTTGCAAATTGTTTAGATCGTTTGTGAACGCTCATATCAATTGTGTCCAAGTTTCAATGAATATGAAAATTAAACCTAGGTCAACAATGGATTTGATATTGTTACATATCAGACAACCTTTCCAGTTGTCAGATGGGACAATTTCCTTGAAAAATCTTTAATGTGATCGGGTAACATTAATAGAGATCATTATATCAGGATAATTCAAGAGTTGAAACAATAAAGTACTGTCTCACCTTTGGAGGTGATTGCAGTTTCCTACAAAATTTCCTACTCATCACAAAATACTTTGCATACTTTTGGGTGTTTTTGTCCTGGGTGTTTTGCCCCCTGTTTTGGCATTTGTCTGAGAATTCGAAAATAAAAACCAATAATAATTCATAATTTGAGTGCTTTTCAGCACTGGCATTGCCAGCCATTAAAAAGTCGAGAAACGTGGGCGTAAAAAGAATTACAAGAAAATATATATATGTAGGTATGTATATATTATATATGGAAATAGATAAATTATTTTTGGCACACGACTTTGGGCATTTTGGGCGTTGATGATGGGTGGTGGTTAGTGGTACGTGGGTTAGGAGTGGAGGAGGAAATGGCGACGCACGGCCACGTGAGGCAGTCGTGCATAATGATTTTGGTTCTGCCTGTGTTCCTGTGTCATGTCACTTGACAACAACAACAAGAACAACAACAATGACAATAATAATAATTTCAGTTTTGTGTTACCAGCGATATCATCTGTGTGTGGAGAGATGATGCCATGGCTATGATGAAAATAGCAGCCAATCCAACCAACCAGCAAGTGAATCCAACCAATCTATCTACCTACTAACTAATCCATCTTGCCCCCAAAGCACATTCGCTATATATTTGAAGTAGCTACACATACGTATCTTTTGATATATATTTTTGATGCCTTTTACATATTTTTTCCACGAATGATGTCGTTTGCTTGTTTTAGATGCCAAAAGAATTGAATTTGTGAGGTTTTCTTTATACTTATTATATATGTATGTGGACCATCTCTCACTCTCTCTCGGACAGGCAGACAGACACATTCGTTGATGACGTCAAACGCCAGCGAAACAAAAAAAAAAAATTGGGGGGAAAAAATGAAAAGCCTCTGCAAAGATTATTGAAAATTGAAGCAATACGTGGAAATTGCTTAACGGCGCAGTGAAGTGTACGGACAAGTATGTCGAAAGCAGCTCTGCCATCTTTTCAAAAAAAAAAATCTCTCCCTCCCGCTTTCCACCCCATCTCCTTGTTGCTTTCCACTTGTTCTTGTTTTAAGTGTATATGCATGTATGTCTGTATGTTTTTATATACATACATGTTTGTACATACATATGTACATATATGCGCAGTTATGTTTCTCATATGTTTCAAATCACCTTTTTTCCCCCATTTTGAGTATTATGCATTTGGTGACCATGGTTGAAAAGTATTGGCACTATTAGCATTGTGACTAGAAATCATATTCGTTTGACTTTTGTTTATAAATGCGTTTCTTTCGGTCCGAGTATTTAAAGCTTCTTTGTTTTATTTAAAATTATATTAAACTGATTTAAATTTCGCATGCTGTTGCTTGTTCTTTCCGTTTGTTCTTATGCCTTGTTAATTGTTGTTAATATTTAAAGCCCTTAATACTGCTTTCAGTCCCTTCTTTCATCATATAAATACATATACATATATTTGTATATATGTATATGTATTTATAATATATATCCGAACACCTTGGTTGTCTCCCTTTGGTCCGTTTCGTCCAATGCAATTTAAATGCAAATGCTGCACTGAACGCGCCGCATTGAACTGAATTCAAAATTAAACACCAAAGAAATTTGCATTGAAATGCAAAAATGAATAGCAAACTAATGCAGCAAGCATCGAGAAAGCAACGGGGTCGAATCAACCAACCAACCAACGGACGGACGGACAGACAGATAGTGAGTCGGTCGACCAGCAGTCAGCTAGCTAGCCATCAATTGGATGAACCGGGAAGGAAGCAGCTGCATTGCTGCTGGACGAAACGTAACGAAACGACAGCAAAAGCTTTTCATTTATTTATTGGCCAGGCAACGACCAGCGGAGACTCGAGTGCTCCTTCTACCCCAGGCAATCCAACCCAACCCAATCCTTCCTTCCCTTGCCTTTCGTCTTATGTCTATATGGCATTTACCTTTCTTTGGCGTCTCATTGTCGTCAGCGTTTCCACCGCCATCTTCGCTCAGTTGCTGCTGTTCGCTGATTTGTTCCACATCGAGCAGCTCAGATGATGATATATCCGAGCGTTCGTCATTGGGTTCCAGGGAATTCTTATGAAGATTAAATTTGTGGCACACTTCAAAGGCTTGTCCCACAGTGCGAACTATGCGCATGGCCTGAGACTGCAAGAAGATGAGATGAGAGAAACACAAAGGAGAAGGGAACAAGATTAATATAATTGTTTTCGTTCATATGTGTGTGTGTGTTTGTGTACATATATAAAGCAATACTGGATGTTGGATGAAGGGGAGAATAGCGATGAATAGAGGTGCGCAGGAGGGATAAATAGGGTGGGACAATTAAGGCATAATGCGAATTGCGTATACGCCCCATGGTTTTCAACCCACCTCGGGATCGCTGCAGGAAATTGCATCCTTTGTGCGATGATTATTGCATAAATTATCACAGTTGCTTAAACCACTTCCACCACCGCCAACGCCACCACTACAACCACCCATTGGACCCAATCCACCCAAGGCAGCGATGCCACCTAGGCCACCCATTGCCATTGCAATTCCAATTCCCGCAACTTCACTAGCAGTAGCAGCAGCCGCAACAGATGCTCCACCACCCCCACGTGTCCGTTCCAATGGCGAACTGCGTCTTCTTTGTCTGGCCTGACGCTGCTCAGTGGCCATTACCAGCGATTGAGCTTGCTCAGCCGCCACAATGGGCTCCCGAAAGGATAGTTTTTTGCGTGGCTTGTCGGTCTTTGGTCGCTCCAGCATAATTCCTCCTGTTGCTGCTCTATCGCCGCCTCTTTCGTTGCCCCCGCCGCCATTGCCACTGCTTAAACTGGAGCTACTTTGCTGGTCACTCAAGCTCTTCCTTCGCTGCAACATATGACGCTGCTGATGCAATTGGTGAGCCCTACGCAGTGCCTCAGGTGAGGCAGCATAATGATCCCCACTGGGCACACGTTTAAATTTCAAGCGAGCCTTCAGCACGTCTCCATCGCATCCATTCGATGGCTTCACCTTGGACTGGACTGGCAAATCCTTTTTTAATAATGTAAACTGTATTCTCATCGTCGTTGAATAATATATGCTTTGGTTTGTGATCGATGTAGGTGTCATCGAGAAAGCGGCCACCCGATGAACCACTTGTTGCCACCGATGATGGCCTGGCTCCCATTTCATTCTCCACACAACCGATGAGTTCTCTAATATCCAAGCTTTTGTTGCGACTCAAATGCTTTTGCTTCTTTCTGCTCGACGGAGATTGTGGTGGCCTATGACCACCACCACCACCATTTTCCTTATCACCGCCAGCCAGGATATCCCTAATCAGGCCGCCACCACTACGAAATATATTCCGATGATAATGCACATCTGACGGGGCGGCGGCGTTGGCGTTGGCTATCGATCCCGATGTGTCCTTGTCCACCGTTGGGGTCTTTGACATGTTCACCTTGCTGCGACTTCTTGTCCAGGGTAGAAAGTCAAAGGCCTTGGTAATGGGACTGCGTGGTGTTTGCTGCTGCTGCTGATGATGATGGTGGGCCAGGTGGTTTCCCTGCTGTTTGTGGTGTTGCTGTGGTGTTGCTGCCATGCTGAGGCTGGTCGACTTCTCATGCTTCATGGTCATACTACGTTCAATGATCCTCCTGAAGGTTTTCTCCCAATTCTTTTTAGCAATTTGTCAACGCAAACAAACATGAAAATTTAAAAGAAAAGCCCATCCACCCGCACATTCGCAGGGAGAGAGTGAGAGAGATAGAGACGGATACTTTTCACGCACTTTCACTTTTTGAGTTCAATGTTCAATGAGTTTTTTTTTTATTTGTTTATTTAGTTTTTCGGTTTCGGTTTTGGTGTTGGCGGTTTGTTCCAATAATCTTTGGCAATTAGTTAGCAATTAATTTCATAATTGTTTTTGCCACTTGGCTTTGTTGTTGCGGTCGGTCGGTGATTGCCTCCTTGATCCAGGTTGTTCACACATTGCCAAAATATCCATTTTTATTTCACACCTTTCCGTATTTTTTTTCATTTCTCTTCTGTCGGTTGGCAAAAACAAAAACATATACATATGAATATATTTTTAACCCATTTTTTTGTTTTGGGATATTTTTGGTTTTTGGATTGTCGACTTTTCACTAATATTTCTGCTGCGCTTGCATATTTCTGCAATATTTGCTCATTTCAATATGGGAGACCTGTCAATTTTCTTTTCTCTTTTCTAGTTGTTGCATGTCAAAAATTGGTTTTTCATTTGACTGATTTGAGTTATCATGAGTCAGTTGATTGACACAAGTTTATGGATCGAAGGTCACAAAACAATTGGACGTATTTTCAACAATAATACTTATCTATATTTTTATAATTTAAATCTATTTTTAAATTAAATTTATGAATTCGAGAAGCTAAGCAAATAAGTGCAAAACTAAATCTTGTGGATTTTCTGTGTTTCGGATTTCATTTTGATAAAGCAAGAAAAACGAGAAGACAATGTGTTGGTTGAGCGAAAGCGATTGTCTAATGGAAATGTCAATTTTACAGTGTTTAAATGTTCAAATAATCCTAAACGATATGAGTCAGTCTCATAATGCTTGAGCTAATGATCATTCCACACTCAATGTGCTGTCAATGAGATGGTGTGCAAAATGGCAAGAAAATGGGATACAAAAATCTTAAAGGGCTGGGCTACTTTTATTCTCTGAATCGACAGGCATTACCCATTAGCCAACAAGCAATGATCAGACATTTTGCTCAAACGGCATTAACGACGAACATCAATTCGAATTATTTTGACAAGCAAAATGACACATACAAGATACACACACACACACATACACTTACACAGTGTTATACGTACTGAATTACAATTCAAAAATGAGAAAATGAAAAGCAGCGAAAAAAAAACGACAAGAAAATGACATTTTTAAGCAGACATTGAGTATACGCCACGTGTTCCCTGCGCGGCAGTCATAAGGGAAATCTGTCTAACGAAGTGGCAAATGAAGGTGCCAACTGATTGTCTATCTGCTATCCTATGCATACATAACTCTGTCTCTCTCTCTCTCCTTCTTCGCGTACCCCGTCTATATATGTATATACATAGATCCAGTCTCTTGTGCAATTTTGCATAAATCAAATCAAAAACTATAAAAATTGTGTGGCAATTTACATTTGCTAACAGACCAGAAACGAATAAAGATAGATTGAAATTGAGAGAGGTTCGACGAAGTTTATATACTCTGGATATTATATTATATAGTAAAGTGAGTTTAAAGGTCACTGATTCTGATTATATATGAAACTAGATAATCTAAAACTTTGCTTTTATTGATTCTAAACAGAAAGGACTACGGGTAATTATCAGTAAAATTTAATGATAGATCAAGTCGTTATAGAATATATTCATATGAAGGTATAGCTATATAGCTGTACCAATGCACATATATACCCTATGCTTATGTCAAGAGAAAAGAACAAATCGTGGAAAACTACTTGAAAATTTATGGCGTTAAAATGTACAAAACACGAAAAACAAACGAACACACAACACAACAAAAAAAAAAAAAAAAAAAAAAAAAAAAAATAATAATAAAGGGAAAAATCAAAATAAGCGTTCTTTTTGGCATTTTGTTTTATGTATTTATTTGAAATTTTTAATTTCCAATTTTACATTTTGTGTTTTTTGCAATGAAATCTTCGGCTGGTTTGTTTTTCCATCGTGTTTTTCTTATTTTCTTTGTCTGTCATAAGGGAATTTTTTTACACAAAACATAAAGGAAAAAATGTGGAAAAATGTGTTCTGTAAACTGTTTAATGGTTCATTTCAACGAAACTAACCAATACGAAGAAATAAAAAGAGACAGGGATAGAGAGAGACAGAGAGAGAGTGAGTGAGAGTGACAAGGGGAGGAGATTGGAGGTTTTGTTTTGGTTGCTGGTTTTTACTGCCGTCGACGTGCCAAATTATAGCCATGTTTACTCATCAGTTGCCGCCACTGAAACCGCATCTGCAATAAGGAGCCCCACCAAGTCCCGCCCAACCACCAACCACCCAACCACACCCCATGCACTGCACTACACACCACGAAAGTCTTCATCACTTGCAATTTACCGCGTCTCTACTGCAGTTTCATCTGTGTCTACTCATAAATTCTGCACATTGTCACGTGGTTTTCGCTTTTGGTTTTCAGTTTTTTCTTTATGCATCTTGTTACTACATAATTAACTTTTCATTAGTCATGCCAACCAAAAAAAAAAAAGGCAATAATAAAAGAAAGGAAGAACAACAACAAAAACATGAAAAATTGCACTTAAATTTTTTCCTCTTCCTTTTTTTTTTGGGTTTAATTATTCAATTTTAAATTTCAAGCGCGAAGAATTGGCTTATGTATTTATAATTTGCTTCTTGTTAGCCTCAAGTAGCCCATCGCAAGCATAGCGAAACACACATTTACCCTCCCAGCCAAGACACCCCCCCGCCCCCCTCGCTTTCACTACCTCCAGCTTACTAGCTGACTCTGTCCCTGTGTCCCTACTATTGCCATTTCCATTGGTTGTTCGATTTTCGAAATACTTTAGAGCAGGCTATTAAAATAATGGATCTATTTTAGCCAGAGGGGAAAAATGGGGAACAAAAAGAAAAGAAAGAGAAAGCGTACATAAAATCACACAGATGAGACAGAAACAACAGAGGCAGAGACGGATGGAGAAAGAGAGGACAATTGTGGCAGCCATTTTTGAAAAGAAAATAGAAAGGTTGCAATACATTAACATGCACCTATGTAAATATGAACTTATCTATATTGTTTTCACAAGTTCTAGAGTAAATCTAAAACTGATTAGGTTTAGTAGTTATAAGAAGAAGAACCTTTTTTATATTTTGCCCTGCGATTAGTTAGAAGACTACCTTTTCTCTCTTGCTAGAATCATCCCATTAGAATCTTCTAAAATCATTAAAAGTTCTAGAGTAAATCTAAAACTGATTAGGTTTAGTATTTATAAGAAGAAGAACCTTTTTTATATTTTGCCCTACAATTAGTTAGTAAACTATATTTTCTCTCCTACTAGAATCATCCCATTAGAATCTTCTAAAATCATTAAATATCAATTGAGATTCAATTTAAGTAAAATGTGTATAAGTAGCTGATCCAAATTGAAGTTTCAGGAAGAAACTAAATTTCACAAAAGTAGAAAATACTTATTATTAAGTATTTTGAATTTAGATTGTGATCTCTATTTAAATTAGGATTTAAACTCTAAATATGTATAGACAAATACAATTGAGAAAGTGAGTCCTGGTCTCTGATTACGAACTCAATTTCGATTTAGAGATTTTTGTATTTTTTTTGGTAGTCTTGTTTAGTTTGATTTATTAGTTTGGCTTTTGATTTTGTTTTGGCTTTTTTTGCTCTTTGTTCACTTTCAACTAAAAATAAGCAAAGCGAAATCATAAATATTTCAATCTAAATATCACGTGTTGTGTGTTCATTTCAAATATATGTATATTGGCTATAATATTATTTATTTATACGAGAGTTTTCTCAATATTTTGTTATTATTTTTTTTTCGTGTTGTTTCGTTTGGGGTTTCTTTCTTTTTTTTTTTTTTTTTGCTTAGGTGCTACCTGTGGGGAATTTGGCTCATTAAATTCTTGTTGGTTTTGGTTGCGTGGGACTGGGACCTAGCATTGGGCCTGGGATATTGCGGCAATTTGTATGGCCATGGTCAAAGAGGAGATGGAGAAGTAAGCGAAGAAGCAGCGGCAAAAGAACTAATATGCGCGCATAAACAACAAATTTTCAATTTTCCTCATTATTATTATTATGGTTGTTGTTGTTGTTGCTGTTGTTGTTGCTATTATTGTTGTTGAGTGCGTCAGTGAGTTAATTTGTTTATTGTGTTAATGAAGGCCTGAAACATTGAATGAGTCGACAATTCAATGAATAACTTATCTACAAATTTTGCAACTCTTTAAATCAATTGTTTAAATATCTATATATCATATGCATATATGTATTATAACGTCAGCAGCAGCAGCAGAAGGCATGACAAACAGTTCTCAAGATGATTTCCAACTTTTCTTTCTACGCAGATTATGATGATGATGCGACTACCAAAGCTGATCTCTGATTATCTGATTATATATATGCATCTATATTTATTGCGTGTGTGTGATTTATTTTCTAATTTAATTCCAAGTGACATTTCTTAGTGTTGTTTTATTTTGCCTTTCTCTTTCATATATTTTCTATGCAAAGGCAGCAGATACATATTAGCTTAATTTTGCCCACTTGAATTTTTACATTGAATGCACAGTTTAAGATTGTTGGTTGATTTCTCTTTGTCACTTTTTGCACTTTTATTCACTTTCTTTGTTGCATAAATAACAAAAACACTTAATAGAATATAAAAAAAAAAAAATCATTTATTAGCAAAAGAAAATCATAAAAGTGAAGTTTTCTTCTATTTTCTCCTTTTTTTTTTTTGGTGTGTGTGTGTGTGTTTTTTTTTTTGTCGAACAAATTTGCACGTCTGCAAAGGCGCGGCGCCTAGAACAAACTGGACAAAGCAGCCAGAAACGGAATGAGAGCAGAGCATCACACTTATACATATATATGTATATACCAAACGATATATTTGTATGTATATATAGTATTTAGCCGATCTGACGTTCGATCACTGCCAGTGCCGGCTAAATAGGGAGAGAAGCTTTTGCCGATCTGATAAAGCTTTTTCTTCTCGCTCAGCTGGTTTAAGGTGAAGTGCTATTTGAACAATAAAATTCTGAAATTCAGTAAAAAATTCGGTTGGGAATCATTTTGAAAGCGTCATGCTGCGTTTGTTTTGGCTGGTCAACTAGGCGTATGGGTGATTGCAGTTAACAGATTTTGTGACGTCATTGCACCATTGTCTGTGTGTGCGTGTGTGTGTGTGTGTGTGTTTGTACGTCCACCCGTCTGTATTCGAGGAAGTAAACAACAATGTATGAACTTTAAGCATCTCTAGCCTTCTGCTCTTCTCTTCTCACTTGCCCGTGGGGATTTTCTGTGGTTTTTTGGCCCATAAATCATTTACATTTCAGCACATTGTGTCTCATCTGGTCCCTCCCATTCGATCTGCTTAACTTCTTAGTGTTTATTTGGAAATCATCATCATGTAGAGAGTAGCATTAAGAGGGAGCAGCAAAATTGTGTCTAGGTAAATTGCGTTGCATTTTCATCATTTGTTTATTGTTAAAGACGGCGGAGCGAGAGAGAGAGAGAGAAGGAGAAGGAGCGGGAATACCTGCCATCAGGTGACGCCAGCAATTTTTCACACGTGCATGGCAGCATTTTTTTCCCGTATTCCTCACCATTTTTCCATTTATTGCCAAAAATTCCCCAAACTGACTTCACTTTGGCCCTAATTTTCTTGCTCGTTTTTTCGGCTTTGTCTATGTCAAGTCTTGTCAGACATTTCTTCTTGTCTCTCGGCATGTCATTCGTTTTCCTAGAAAATTTGCTTGTTAATTAGAAAACCAAAAACGAAATAGGAAAATGTCAATGCCTGGCTGACTGTCGGACTGCCTGACTGGCTGGTTGGTTGGTTGACATTGTCTACCAATTGAAGTTGAAGGCCGAAAAAAACCACAGGGAGACCACAAATAAAATAAAACTACAAAATCCCCAAAAAAAAATCTGATTTATTCATTTGCCAAATCCAAACCCATTTCATTTTGTCGCAGCAATGAAAATATTTCCCATATATATTTCACATATGTATGATATTTATAGTATATAGATATTTAAAGTCTAAGATCTCAGATCTCGGTTCGGTTCGGGTCTGTCTGGCCATCATACGGAAATGTAGTTGCGCCCCCCGCCTCCACACACACACAGACACATACAAGAGACTCGCAGTATTTTATTTAGTTTCTAATGTGCGCTGTAATGTGCTTACCATGTAATGAACAATTCGTCTGGATCTAATGTTAGTCGACCTGACGAGTGTTTGATCTAATGAGATATAGTCATAAATTGTTAGATACTTGGGCGTACAAGACCTTAGATTGATACAAAGAAGAAAGTGCAGCCAACGAATGTAATTCCTTTAAATCATTCAAGGGGAGAACAACTGAAAAATCATTCGGTTTATGGGTCTAGTTTCCTGAGCATTTCGTGCTTACATCATTAAAGACAAGAGGTAATATTTTGGGTTGAAAACAAAAGTTTGATCAGTTAGACCTTTGTTCAATTTGAACTATTGATCATTCTGATACCTGAACAACCGAACCGCAACAATATAGCTATAACGATTTAAAAGCTGTAATTGATACATATAATGCCAGCATAACTGAATAACCGAAACAAAAAACTTAAACTAAACATTGTTGTACGATTAGTCGATTACGAATAAGTCGAATAACTTTGTTTGAAACACGTTACACTGGCCTGTTATGGTTATATGATTGTTATCACTAAATCATAACTTGATCTCAATTTTCACTTATATGTGTATTATTCTTTAGGTAAAAATGGAAAGCGCATTTAATGATTTGTATTCTCTGTTGTCCATATCGCACTTATTTGTTTATTCGCTAGTTGTTTTCGTTTCGGTTTTCCGAAATTTTTCTGGATGCAAGCCAAAAATTATGCATACAAATCGAATAGACATTTTTGCTTATTTATAGAGAATTTCACATATGGATAAAAGAGGAGGAGGAGGAGCGCACACGACCACGACCACGAAAATCAGGCATCCAGAGTGGGATACACAAGGGAGGACAATAGAACGGGGAGGGATACAACAAATAGGTTTACAGTAAGTCACATGTACAATATGAGCATATAGTATTATCTGACATTTTCTCACAAATTGCGGTATAAAATTGCTCTAAAGTGTTTAAATTTTGCATCATAAACCCTGACCGACTTACCTTTTTGTGACTTTTGAATACGGAACATTTGAATGTATCCGTACTGGCATCGCGCGCTATATAGCTGAATATCTTGAGATCGCTACTATCATGGGATACATAGAATATTCTGTAAATGGGATGATTGAGCAATTCGATTTCCTCGGGATCATTGGTCCAGTTTTTTTCTAAATTTAAAAGTTTTATTACAAATTAAATTAAAACAAATTAATTCATTTAGTACTTACTTTTCGGCGACGTTTCTTTAGCACAACACGCACACCATTTACCGATATGTGTATGGTCACCTTGCGTTTCTTTAGATTCTGCACTTTGCATTCGTACTAAAAGAAAGATCAACACAAATTGATAGATTTTGATTAAGAAACTGATGTGGGTGGTGGAGGCGGGTGTGGGGGAAAAAGAATTCAAAAAGTCAGCAAGCCGAAGAAGCCGAAGTCAAAGCTGAAGGAGCTTTCGCTTGATTTGTGATTTTTCAATTAACATTTGACTGCCTAATGGCAAGAGACATGACAATAACAAACGCCATACTTATTTGAAATGCGCGTCAGACGAGGCTAATACGCGAATACACACACATACTCTCATGTCAAACACAACCAGGCTAACAATGTTTAAGCCAAGGCACGCACGAACTGACTCGCAGGGTGTATTTGGCTGACGGGAGATAAACAAGCCTCGTTACTTTTTATGCCGTTACGAGGTTTTTTCCCTGCATTCATCCTTTTGCATGTTGTTGTTGTCCTCTTTGTCAACGGCCAGTGGGGAGGGTGGTTGAAAGAGTGTATGTGCTTGTAACTGTAATCAAAGCATGTGACGATGGTGAACACACAAACAAAAAAGCGGCGGATAAAAACTTGAATGAAAAATGAAACTGAAAGCTTCGACATATGTAGTACCCTTTAGGCTCAGCTATCTAACACAATAAACTTAACAGGAAGCCTAGGGGCTTGAAGACCTCAACTCATTTATCCTAGTTAACTTAAAATGGACGATCTCTTAGGGCTCAAAATGGTGAACTTCATGAAAACAGGGCAATATTGAAAAAATTTTGGAATCTTCTGCAAATAAAAAAGAAACCTATAAACAAATATTGTTGATAGACAAGGGATACAAAAAGTTATAACCAATAATTGGCGGCTTATTACGGCGATCCTTTATGTTAAAATCAAATAAAATCATTTCTAAAAATTCTCAATCTCTAGTTATTTCAAAGCGATTTCGGGTATTAAAAGGATAAAGGTAAAAAAATAATATTTCAATAAGTTGATGATCATGCCCTCAACCCCAACCACTTGATGGTTGCAAGGGTGTGCTTGAAAAAAAGTGTTGCCTGCTTTTCGGAGTAAAGAATTTAAAATCCCCAGAAGGCAATGGCAAAGGCAGAAGAAGAGCCAACCAAAGCCCGGCTAAAAGTTTCTTTAATTGGCAGCCTGAGAGAGATATGCGTAACATCTGTGTGTGTTTTTGTGTGTGTGCGTGTGTGTGTGTGTGTGTGTGTGTGTGTGTGTGTGTGTGTGCAAGTGTGTTTGAGATGCGGGTTTTAGCATTTCTTGTTAGATTTCAATTTGCCAGTGGCTGAGGGTAAGAGAACTACCTAGAAAGTAGAATGAGAATCGCCTGCTTTACGCATTACACACGCAGGGCGTATGCTTAATATATAGAAATTGAAGATTGAAGTAGCGGGGGAGATGGGAGGAGGGAATGATGGTAAAGGAGACATGTACTTACCCTTATGCGTCGCATGGCCTGAACGATTTCCGCTCGCGTATTTGGTCGCTGAACCTCCTCCCAGCCAACAAACTGCAAAGAAAAGAAAAAAGATATAGAGAGAGAAAATTTTGTAATGTTATTGTGTGTTATGTGGCACAAAGAAGTAGGGCCCAAGAGCCCTACAATTCAAGTGCAGTAGCATTAAACAAATTAGTGGTTGTCGCGGGACAAACTTTCCTCAATACCCCACACTCTCACTCTCTTACTTTCTCTTACTCGCCTCTCTCTCACACCCTCTGAGCCTATAAGTTTTGTAAATTTGCTATGGCGCGTGTGCATTTTATGTGTGCGAAATTTTCTATATTTAGTTATTTACATATATGTATGTATGTACATACATATGTGTGTATGTTTGTGTGTGTTTATATGCAGTCAGTCTATAGCCTCGACACAGTAAACATTATTTTTAGTGTGACAATTTCTCTTACTTTTCGTCTACCGTCCCCCCGTTTCGCTACTCGTTTATCTCTTTTGCAGTCTATTCTTTTAATTTTACAATTTGTGATTGCGAATCTGCCCTTTTTCCGTGACGTCATTAATTTCATTTTGAATTTGTAGAAACACTTGAGGACCTGACATGAAATAAATTTATGACTAAAAACAAAACTGAAACAAGAAGCGGTTTTGCCAAGAGCTTCAAAGGTAAAGCAGATATTTCAATACCCTTACCATTTACTTCAAATGTTTAATATCTAAGAGTATTTTACAAATTTAAAGACTTTGGTTTATTACGATTCAAAGTCGACTCAGTTTTAGATCTTGCTTTCCGCATTTGCAAACTGCTGGCCATAGTGAGGAAACAATTTCTGTTAGGGTATACGAATTAATGGCAAATTGCACAATTGTTGTTCGAAAGAAATAAAACGAAAATTGTAAATTGTTGTATTCTGAATGCAGCTCAAGGATAACAAATGCGTAGATATGGACCTAGATATACGCATTTACACTCTCCCTCTCACTCTCACGCTCTCTCTCTTGTCGCAACTTTTTATACCATACACCCATAGGGTGAAATGGTATATTAAAGTCGCCAAAATGTATGTAACAGGCAGAAGGAAGCTTCTCCGACCCCATAAAGTATATATATTCTTGATCAGTATCAACAGCCGAGTCGATCTAGCCATGTCCGTCTGTCCGTCCGTCTGTCCGTCTGTCCGTCTGTCCGTCTGTCCGTCTGTCCGTCCGTCCGTCTGTCCGTCTGTCCGTATGAACACCTAGATCTCGGAGACTATAAAAGCTAGAGCCACCAAATTTGGAATGTAGGCTCGTGTAGTATGTAGAGTGATCAAGTTTGTTTCAAATTTTTGCCACGCCCCTTTCCGCCCACGCAATTCAAAAAAAACGTTTATCTCAAAAACTATTGCAGCTAGAGACACCAAATTTGGTATGTATATTTGCATAGTAAATGCGCACATTTTGTATGTATAAAGTTTTTGCCACGCCCCTTTCCGCCCCCGAAATTTGAAAAACTCGATTATCTCCCGTAATTTTTTACCTAGTGCAATCAAATTTGGCACACTTAAATTTGATACTAATACCGAGCAAAATACCAAATTTGATGAAAATCGGACAAAAAATAGCTGAGTTATGCATATAAACGTTTTTGCATAAGGCCTTTGATGGCCATTGGCGGGTGGGGGCGCTAGGGTGCTTATATGCATAAGTGCGCGAGATACTGAGATATGCTTGTAACAAGCATGTGAACAGAATTGTGGAAAATAGGCAAATGCATTAGTTATTACAAATTTGAAATATTTGTTTTACTGGTGTATGGTATACCCAAGTCGGCGAGACGACTTACTTACTTCATTTTTTATTACAATGACAGCAGCAATTTTTAGTGACAGTGATGACGATGATGCTGATGCCTGATGCCATTGTCAACTGTCGGTAATAAAATGTGCATGAGATAGCAGTTGAATGTGCCACGCCCACGCACACGTCCATACCCTCCCCCAGTTTTACCACCGGTTTAACGCACAGTAATAATAAAAATAAATATTCATTTGCGGTCTGCAGTTCATCCACGCTCACATTATTCATCTGAACTATGTCAAATTTTATTCTAAACAAATCAAAAATTTCAGTTGTCGAAAAAATTTTAAATTTTCTACGAATCATAATTTCAATATGATCAATACAATTTCTGAGGAGCATTACGGCGTTGATGCCGCCCAGGCCACGCCACGCTTCATCAGTCATCAATGTCGAAAATTCAGTCTAAATATAGAACAGTTAATTGAATTTAGCAGAAAATAGATGAACCAAAAAAAAGCAATATGTATGTGAAGAATTAATCATAAGTCGGCGGTAAAAAAAGCAAATTATAATTTAAACACACAGTGCTATTTTTCACTAACCAACCACCCAAAATAAATCGACATATGTATGCTGAACGAACGTTTTTAGAGGAAAGTTCATTAACTGCCAAAATATTTAGAGCAAGCATAAAAAATAAACAATTAAAACCACAATTCATTAGAACTAAGTATGAAACCACAATTCATTAGAACTAAGTATGAATCGCCACAAGAAAAAGAAAACTCGGCTTAGGAATTCACCGCAAAAACGCTAATCACAAGTCAAGTAAAGAATGCATCCGCCATTTACTACCATTCATGTCAGGTTTAAGCGATATTTTTATTAAAGAACTATTGAATCTGGATTGAGATTGGATTTATCAGGCAGTGAAAGGTCTACATCAACGAGTGCTACTCTAGAAGATTGATTGCTTACAAGTATAAGACCTGGCTTAGATGCCATACTGAGGGGATAGAGGCTCGCTCTCTGTCTCTGGCGTCGAATCGAAAATAGAAATATTTATAGTCAGTTTAGATCAGCAGACTCGTTGCCACCTTTTTGCAGAGCGCTGCCTTCTCCTGTAAGTTTGCTTGCTGGAGTAGAGCAGAGGGAAAAAGGCAGCTTTAAAATTCTTTAGCTATCAAGCACTTAAACCCATAAAAAGCCATTTATAGTACAAGAAATGGAAAATGGAAAATGTGCAAAGCAAAAGGAAAGTAGAAAAGCAAAAGAAGAAGAGGAAAAAAGGATGCGACGGCAGAGCAGAGACGTTGGCGGTATAAAACGTCGTCGTTCTCACTCTCACCCACAAATATTTAGATTGCATTAAATTCATGCAAACACAAAAGGATAAAAGGATACAACCAAACAAACAGCGCTTATCCTCTATGCTCCCGCTACACCCCCATCGCCTTCTCGCCCACCCCTCTTTCTCTAGCTCTGCGGAACCGTACAAATCCCCGCGCCAAATAAAACCAACTTTAGTATCCTCGTTTCATGCTCTTCAGAGTTAGTTGAGAATGGAGCGGCTAAGCGCTTTGACTGGCTCTTCATCTTTTTTTTTTGCTGTTTGTTTGCCATTCGTTCTAGTAGATATAGTTCGTAGATGGGTAGTTAGGTGTAGCTGGTATCCTTTCGTTCATTTGTTGGTCCATTCGGTTCATTTTTTTTTCACTTAGAAACCATTTCACTATGATGTTCGGCGGCGGTGGCGAGAGGAGAGGGGATCTACCGCCGCTGCTATGCAAATAGCCCAAAGACTTTTTGTGTTCGTCGCTTCGTTTAAATTCATTTGCTTTGATTAAAAACCCAGGGCTGAAAATGGATCTAACAACCTTTTTCTCCCTTCGCTCTTTCTTCGTTTGCTTCTTCATCTCTCATTATTCTCATTTTTCGTTGGTTGGTTTTATCTACTTCATAATTTACCTGAGAGCGGGATAGCGACGTAAAAGAAAGGGAGGGAAATGTTATGGTTCCTAAAGGAACTTAATGTTCTGACCTTCTTTTGTTAATGTTTTAAAATAAACAAAAACGCCAACAACTGCAATCGATTTTTCTTCACTGTATTCCTATACGAATACGTACATATATATGCTATATGCTATTTTTGTTTGATTTGTTTATTTTTATATGTGTGAGTGTGTTTTTTTTTTTTTTGTTCAACGATGAAAGACAAGTGAAAAGTCCGAAAAAGAAGAGAAACTGGCCCCTGTCTGCGGCTAATGACGTCAAAAGTGTCTATGTGTGTGTGAGTGTATTTCACTTGCCATATAATTTATATTCAGGTAAAGCCTGACTAATATAGAGGGCCAAAATGAAATCTGGAATGACCAACAGCAAACAGATTAGCTTGGCTTAGGAAAAAACTTCTGAATGAAACATGGAAGAACGAATGGACGGAGGGAAAAATCTCGGCATATAAAAATCAAGCGCAAAGGATTTGCTTTTTGGCACTGGCTGGCGTTGGCGCTAATAGCGCTGCAGGCATTTACCAGAATTCCGCTCGACGACCACTTGCCTTTTCTTCTTCCCTCCCTCTCCCATCAGCAACTGGCAACCGTCTATATACACATGTATATCCTTTCGTTCTTTCCTTTTTATTATTTTTTCTTGTTATTTTTGCGTTATATATTTTTTCACGTTGGCGTTGGCCCTTTTGCCATCGCTGTGTTGGTCTTGGCCTTTTGCAAAACCATGTTAAACATTTGTTTGAGCAGCAGCTTTTTTTCCATCAGCAGGACCAGCAGCATTGCCGTTAAAAGCATAATTCTGTGTTTTGTACTGTAATTTACCCTGTGAGCATACAACATAAACGGGTATATTGGGTTCACAGGCTGTGGTCGTTAAAGGCTACAATAAAATTAACCTATTACTACTGACTTCTCCTAGACCTAAACAGATTATACCCATAGTTAAGAATATATCTTCAAATTTACTCTGATGTTAAATAAGACTAAAATAATCATTATCAATTGGAGAATTGACTTAAAAGACAATAAAATAGGAAATAAATAAATATTATTATAATTAATCAATTGATGGTCAGTTAAAGTAGAGTGTCTGATTGTTCGTTGCCTTTAGTTTACGCATGTTATTGGTATTTTCAGCATTTTTTTGTTCGTTCGTGAGGCTGCTGCCGCATTGCTGTAGGGCAAATGTACACACAATCTTTTTTTCATATTTTTCAAATATTTAAAAATAAAACGCTGCCTACTCTTAGGCTGCATATGAAAATTTAGCCAACCAACCCGAGTGGCTATAGAAAACGAAAGAATGCGAATGGGAGGAGGAAAAAAAGAGCTTTCATCTCTGTGAAATAAATTAGACAAATGAAAATTTGTTGAATTTCCAACAATTTAAGCAATAAACTCTTTGTTCCTTATTCCCTGTCTATTGGAACATTTAATTCGCAGCTTTTTTAATTGATAGAGGGGAAAATAGCGTATACAATTACTGTTGTACATCCAAAATGTTGAAGCACTTTTCACACGCACTTTAAGAGCATAATAAACCGTTCTAAACTGAGTTCATATATTTTAAGCGCGCAAAAACAAGCAGCAGTAGCAGAAGCAGAAGCAGCGGAAAAACATTTAAAAATGAAAATCAACAGAGCAAAGTTAAACATGGCATAAAGAAAGAGCGAGAAGGACAAAAAAAGAGGAAAGGGAGAGAGAGTGCGTTGGTGGCAATGGCAGAGTCAAGAGAAACAGCCCAAGAATTTCCGCTAATAATGTTAATTCCATTGCCACCTACTCCAGCAAGTGCTGCCACGCCCCCACCACCCACCATCTCTTAAGTCTCCCTGGCCGTGTTGTTGCCTCTGAGAGCCACACACAGACTCTTTATGCAACCGCTAGAGATAATCAGCATCTCACTGGTTTGTCTCCTACACCCACTTTTCGTACTTTTTGTTTTGCTTTTCGTTTTGCTTTCATCTCGAGTTTTAGTTTTTGGTGCTACTGCTGTTGCTTCCTTCCTTCCTTCCTTTCTCTCTCCCCCTTCTCATGCCATTGTTCTTGGAGGCACAACTTAACTTCCTTTACCGCCTGCCGCATGCCGCATGCCGCCTGCTCCTTCTACTGCTGCCGGGCAGGCCATTTCATTAGCCTCATCCTGCCACACCAGGAGCCAACTTAATGAGATGGCCTGCAAAAGTTTTCTCGCTCATCTCTTTCTCTCTGTGTCTCTTTTGCTCTCAGTATCTCTCTTGTGGTTTGGTTTATGTTTTTTCTTTTCTCTCTTTATGTTTTGGCATAACTTTAGGCACTTTGGCTTGTGTTTAATTTAAAACAATTATTTGACTAAAGCTGAGCTGTAAGTGGCCCCAGTGACCGCCGGGCCCAAAAAAACCAAAACCAAAATCAAAGGTTAGACAAACCCCAAAAGCGTAAAAAAACCAACTAAAAAACGAAAACTTTAAAGCAAAAAATGCAACCACTCGGCCGACATAATTTGAACAATACCCTTCCGTTTTTACAAATATCTTAACTATCCTTTTAATCATGGTTAGAAGTCTCAATAGATGCAGGAATTGACTTGAAAATTAATTATAATTTTTTGGTTTAAAAGAGTAATCTGAATTCATTTCGTCAAATGTTTTTAGAAACCACAATTTTCTTTGTATAGTAGATGACCCCAAACCAACAAACCCTGCAGCGGCTTTTCATTTCATTTCATTGTTATGTACAACATGGCCGTTAACAAATTTAATTATTGTCCTACAGTGGACAGATTTTAAATATACTTAAACACAAAAAAATAGTAGATAGATATAAATTAGATTCGGCAATTGTTGGTTTTGGGTCCTGAAAAACAAACGCAACATCAAAATAAATATGCTCTGAAGGTTAACTTACACTCTGTTAAGTTGAACTCATCCACTTAAATGAAGCCCTCTCTTAAATTATAGTTTCTTTATTTAAAGATTATAATTTAGTTAACTGAAAGCAAGTTAAAGACACATTCTCAAATCGTATTGCTAGTTTTTGAAATTTAGAGTTATTCTCTTAAGGAAGGAATGGCAAAGACTAAAATGGCCATCAAGTGGCCCTTAGAATTTGCATATGTGAGGGAGAGAGCGGACTGCTGAGAGAGAGGAAGAATGAATGTATAAAGGCAGAAAATTGACTTTTAACCCCGCCTTCCAATGGGGACAGGTAATAAAAATCAAAGACTCTTCATGGCTCTTCTTGGTTGTGGAACTCTATGTACTCGTTTACATTTGCATAAGTCGAAAGCTCAGACAATTTCCGGACTTGTATGCAAAGAGTTCTTTTCACTTTTTTCTTTTATTGAGAATTTAAGTTTAGAGCCGCAGACAAAGTGTCATATTAGTCATATATACATACATACATGCATTTGTATATCGTAGGTTCCATGTTTTTGTGTCTGGGGTGTAATAAGCCATTTCCGGCGACACACTTTAAAGACGCATAAAAATTTACTTGTCCCTACATAAAAACCCAAAGCTAATAATGCATAAAATAGGCATGCGGCAAAGAAAACTCTCGTGGTAGATAAGCCATCAACCGAGAGGTGGGCAATGCTCGGAGAATAGAAAGAGAAGAGACAGTTGCATTCTTTGTGTTCTTTTGTATATAACTTTCGCTATCTCCATTGGGGCAACATTTCTCTATATCACACTTACCCGTCTACCTCCCTCACGCCCAGTCACAATTACTGGGAGACTGAAGTGGCGGAGTGTCAAGTTTTATTAGCTAGAGTTCAGTTCAATGCTCTGTCTTTCTCTCTCTCCCTCTCTCTCTCTCTTTGTATCTCTTCCCGCATAGTTCATCATCATTATCAATTGATATGAAAAGTAAAAGTTGTAAAGAAAAAACTGAAAAAAGAAATGTTTCATTTCATTCGATTACGACGACTGCTGCTGTCCAGTATTGACCTGAAAATCGACTCTTGATTTTGGATTTGGTTCTTTGTTTGTGTGGCATGAAAAATCAAACGAAATGCATTATGCAAATGCAGCTGGCATCTAGTTTTCTATTTCCCTCTTCGCTGCCGGCACATTTGCCTCTCTCTCTCTATTTGGTTGGGTTTTTATGATGAGGCAAACATTGGACTTGACGTGGGTCGTCATTTCGTTATGCGGAGAGTAGGAGAAGACAATTGGTCGGTTCATATGCTATGATTATCTACATGTGTGTGTGTGTGTGTGTATGTGTGTATGTGTGTATGTGTGGGTGTCATGCCTAAGTGAAATGTAAGCAATTAAGATGCTTTTGTTTAGATATCAAGAACAGACTAAGGCATAATTGGCAAGTCGTAACTGGAACAGCATTCTTCTCTTTCAAAAGATTCATCTCACATAGATGAAATCTAATAGGATACATTTACAAGTTTGTCTTTAAACTGAATCGCTGTACTTGTTATCGTAATCGAAATAAAAATTTGAATCGAACTTACTTTCATTCAGTGTAATCGAAATCATTATAAAAAAGTAATATAATATAGACAGAATATATAAAGTTATAAAAGGTATAGATTTTTGAGGAGCCAATCTCTAATCTTGCTAAATTTATTTATATGAAACGAATCATCAGAGCTTAAAGATTTTGATGAAACTAAAACCAAATCAAGCATTCTGTTTGATTTTGCGAGTCTATAAAACGAATTTACCTCAAGTTTTTGCATTAATTTCTTCGACTGGACCCCCAAGAAACTCTCTAAGTAAAATCAATAAACAATCGACCTTTTCGACTTACAATAAGCATTAAAATCCCTTCTTCATCGCGCCCTTTGGCCGGCAATAAACCACTGTTCAGGATCCTCAAGTATATGTATATACAAAGCACCCAATATATAAAGGGCGACAAACCGTATAAAAGTTGAACAATAATAACAAAGCAGAAAATCAATTGGAAGTACTTAAGCAAACACACAAAACAAAAAAAAAAAAAAAAAAAAAAAAAGGAACTGAGAAGGCAGAAATGAAAGAAAAAGTAATGAAAGAGAATTCACAGCCTACCCCAACCGAAACAAAGGAAAAAAACACACACAAACAAAACTCAGGGGGGCCAAAACGAGGAAAAACAATGAGAGAGGTTTCTGAGTCTGGGTTCGGGCCTATAGTACTCTTAGAATGGGATGCTATCATTCTATACCATTCCCCCACTCCACCTCACAACATCCCATTCATTCCATTACCAACACCCTCCAACCGGCCCCGCAAATGAACCAAATAACAAGTGGCGTCTAATTTAGCACAAGATGATTATTTAGATATCAACAAGCAAAGCAATTACAGTAACAATTTTTAGCTAAAAGGGAAGAGGAAAAGAAGTGCCAACAAGAAGCAGCAACTATGCGACATGTCATATACCCTAAACGGATTATTATTTGCTATTCCTGGCTATTGTTAATAACTAAAGAGTTCTTTAAGTTTCACAATCATTATATAGTCTTTAGTAGTCATACCTATGGACATATGTCGATTAGCATCTGCTGCTATATCTATCTATCTAAGCAAATATCTGACAGGTTTTAATATACTACATTGATGGTAATACAATTTGGACTCAAGATAAGAGCATTTTCAATAAGATTTTTAATCTCTCTTCGCCAATTGCGATAAATAAAGTGACGAGATTTAGTTTATATTGATTTTTAATTGTATGTTTAAATAATAATCAAACCTTTTCCACACATAGAGTATAGGAAAAAGAAATAAAAAGACAAAGCAAGGCAGCCTAAAACATAAATTCAAATATAATAAATAAATTGCGTGGCTTCACACACTCCAACAACAACAACAACAACATAAGTGGCAAAAATAACAACAACAACTAAACGAGCGGAAGCGTTTAATTAGCGGTTTTAATAATTCAATCAACGTACATTTCCCTTGCCCCGCTCCAAAAACCAACCCAATAACCCCAACACGCCCCTCCACAGCATTCTCTTTGCTGGTTCCCCCTCCTCCTCCATCACTCTTTTATGTGCGTGCTAATTTCTATATAAATTTCAAAAAAAAAAATAAAACAAACTGAAAAACGAAAAAGCAAACACGAAATCATTTTGGGTGTAAATTTTCAACAAACACATGCTAAACATTTCCAATTTGTTGCCAATTTAAAGTAATCCATTATATAATTTAACCGATTTTTGTTGTATGTATGTGTTTATATGTACATATACATATACACTTATACAGTACTCGGATTATTGAATGGCCCCTAATTACAGTTGATAATGTGCCGGTTGGTTGTGGTTACTTTTCCGAAATTGAGTCCTGCGGTTGAGGTTAGGCGCTAGGGGTTAGGCAAAATAGGTGGTTGGATGTTTTTTTTTTCAGAGGGTTGGGCTCTTTTTTGGGGCTAGAGGGGTGGCTTTTTTAGTGGTTACCAAGGCATAATTCCATTGGGGGTTTAGTTACTCACTTACAAGGTTAATGAACTCAGCTTTTGTACAATAAATAATTGGGTTCCAAGGGGTTGCAATCCCTCATTCAAATAAATATTAAATTGCCCTACCAACGTTATTTTGTTTTGTATTTGATTGTATTTTTTGTTTTTGGTTATTCCATCTTAAAGTATTTTGGAAATGAGAAATTCGTTTAAGTATATAATAATCCATTTGTCTTATCTCAACTTGATGTTGCCAAGTCAAAAAGTTTTCAGAAAAACTCATTTCAGACTCATTTTTATCTACTCTAGACTTCTATACTCCATCCATATGGCCTAGGTAATTACTAATTCATAGCATTTGACACTTTGCAGTTCATAATGGAAGGTCAGTGCGAAATACGCGTAATTGTTTGTTAGCTTTTTGTTTTTAGTGAGAAATTGCAATGTAAGTGGCTTGCAATTATGACCAATTATGACCTATCCTTGAGCAAAAATATAAGTATGCTAGATAGTTGATACACTTTTGAAATTGGTTATTAAACTAGAACAAACAAATTGTAGAAAATCAAAATGATTGTACCTTAACTTAAGAGAAAAAACTCACAAGTGGCAACTCCAACCAGGTAAACTAAAGAAGACCAGCCAATGACATTAAAGACAACGAAACGAGAAAGAGAAGCAAATGCCATCAAAGGACAAAGCTAGCTTTCTTATACGGGGATGAGTAGAGAATTGACATATGTACGCCCAGATAGATAGACCAAATACCTACTCCGACTTCAACTACTTATGTACCTGACCAAATCTCTCTCACTCGTTCTCTTTTTTGTGTGTGAAGAAAACTGGGAGCTGTAAGCTGGAGGCCGTAAACTGTTAACTTGACTTGGGCATTGATTTGATGACCATGTATCACATTCGAGCATTTCACTTTGAGTTGCGAAAAGCAAAAAAAAAAAGAAAAAAACCCAATGCTGCTGGAGTGAGAGAAATTCACAATCTGCCAACATCAATCAGAGTTAGTGAAAAGTGTGGATGGGGATCAGCCACAGCCATAGTCGACAAAATGGTTGCATCCGTTGTAGCAAAAACCATAATTATATTCAATTTTCAAGCAAAAACTAATTTAGCTAGACTAGAGTAATAGAAGAACAAGAAGAAAAAGAAGAAGAGCTTCAATTGCTTAACTAACTATGTATGTACATATATCTAGAACAAAAGCAAATCTACTGTAAATGCTACGCCTATTAGCAGACAGCAGCAGAGAGTAAATATAATTACTAAAAGCTACCAACTGGGGCAACAAACAAAAATGCCAAGAGACATGATGCCCCACACCAATCTCTACCTGTAGTCTTCCAAATCCCAATTGCTTATTGTGGTAAATGCATGTTAAAGTCAATTTATGCCAGGCCCCCGATATATGTATGTATGTATGTATGTGTGTACGCAGAGAGACAATAGAATGCAGCTGCCATACGCAGAGATTTGAATTTCAATTTAAATTCTATGCAGTACAACATGAAGCCAGGACACGTGGATGCAGGAGTCAGGATATAAGAACCAACCAACCGCAAATAGAAAGATTATATGACTCATATAAATAGTTATTATACATAACTCCAAGGAAGGAAGGAATTACACTAGCCAGGTAACAATTACGGTTCACAATTGCATTTTTCCAAAACGAATGAGAAAAGAAAGTTTCAGTTTTCCCACCACCACCATTACTCCTCCTATCTCCTCCTTAACCCCACCTCCCCATCTAGTCTCTTTCAAATATCTATGACAAATGGCCCTCCTCCTTGGCCAAATAGATAGATCTGGGTATTTGTGTGTGTGTGTGTGTGTGTGTGTGTAAAAAGATAAATGTTCAAACATTTCATCAACAGATACTGACAGCTGCTGACAAGAGAGGCAACTCCATCTAGGTGCCTCACCTCCACCCCCTCCCCTTCGCACATTACAACATTCAGCAATTTTCTTTCTTTCTCTTCGAATCGAAATGAAATGACACGAAATTTGTACACTTCATTGAAGTTGAATGTTAACTGTGATGACTTTGGGTTAACTTTAATTAAACTAAAACTAAAATTCATCTAAAACACACCAGAAAAATAAACTCAAAAAGGAGCACACACACAAAATCAATATGCTTGACATATAGCCACAACGGAAATGTGTATGGTGGTTCATTCAGTTATGAGTCATAAAAATAACGTGAATTTTTCCAATACCCTACAAGTGAGTAGATGGGTATACTCGTTAATTGATTTGTTTGTTATTAATAAATATCATTTCCTTATCGATTACTAATCAATTTGGCATTTATTTGTTTTAATTTCAGTTTTTGTTTTGTAAAAATCGCAAAAGGGTAAGTAAATTATCAAAAACCAACTTTAAACTTGTAAAAAATCTTAGAGCAAATAACAATACATCTGATTGGGGTAGAAAGGGAATTAATTTTATGTACAGATGTATATCGATAAGTAGAGATTTTTCTCTAGATCTATGGCTACATCTTTTTTGATTCTAATAAGATTCGAATCCTTTAAAGTTAGAGGGTATTTTAAAGCTCAAGCTACTTTCGTTTAGTTGCTCCTATTCGGTAAAACAAAGAAAAGAAATGTTTAACGACACGCACACCAGGTAGATGATAGCCTAGAAGTTATGGCCCCCAATGGCAATGGAAATTTTGTCAGGGTGTGGCCAAAGAAAAGGCAATGTGTGCACGCATTTTCCTTTCATAGAAAAGTCAGCTCTGTGAATGATCTATATGGTCTACGGTTAATGATACTTTTCATGTGAAAATCGCTTAACAAAAAAACGAAAAGAAAAGCTAAAAAACAGAAAAGAAAAAAACGAGGGCACGCACATTATCTAGCAATTTGCGCTCGACTTTCGCAAAAACGCAAAAAAAAAAAAAAAAAAAAAACTTTTGCAACCAATTTGAAAATGTTTCTGTATATGTACAGTATTGTACGAAATGACAGAAAGAGTGTGTGAGAGAGACGTAGTGGTGGGGTAGGTGAGCCAGTTTTTTTTTTTTTTGTTTTTTTGCCAGTTATAAGCTGAATAAGGACATTGCAACTTTTCGTGCCGCATTGCGTTGCGCTGCGCGTGTTGCCTCGTCGTGAGAAAAGTCAATGTCAAGGTGTCTCCTCGCTGCTATCGAAGGCATTTAAGCAATTTTTCGATTAGCTAAATAGAAACATTTTTTCCGTTTCGCTTGAATGAATCGGCGGCCTACTGAATGTGGACTTAAACTTACTGTGTGTTCGAGAGTCGCTCTAAAAATGAAGCAAATGAAGCCTACTTGGACTTAACCACTCACTCAAACCACTCGCCATGCAAACTGATTCCATCTTTTTCGAAAAGATTTTGACTCCTACTATTTGTTTGCTTTCAATGACTCGTTGACTAGAACTCTTTCTGGGGAAGCTAGCTTTAAAAAATCATTGGGTGGCCAAACTTATGTTGCCTACCTCGCAATAGGCATTTGATTGCTTTTCCTCTCATCCTTCTCCTCATTTCATTGGCCTCCTATTGATTGTTTACAATATTCACTGATCATTAATTATTTATGAAACTTGGCACATCGAAACTGGCTGTCATACCAAACACACACACATCAAAATGATTCATAAAATTCACATTCACCTTAAACGAATCAAGTAATCAAAAAAAAAAAACTTTATTCCTCTTTTCTGGCTTTCTTTTCCTAATCTAATGTGGGTGAAAATCAATTAAGGGCATTTTGTTAGAGCAGTTACATTTGCATTTACATTTACATTTTACTACAATTCAAACACTTTTCAAATGGTTGGTAGAATTTTCACAATTTCTCGGTTTTTTCTCGAGTTTTTTAATTAAATTTTTTCGTTGCAAACAGGGGATGGGCAGAAGAGGGTTGACTGACAAGCAAAATGTTTGTTGTCAGTATTTTCTGCTCTGTTATACTCTGTTTCCATTCTGTTCTTCATTTCATTTTAATTGACAAAATTGATTAAAATGTTGCTTAACATTTTTCCCACCCAAAACTGACATTTATCTTAATTGCTAGGAAAATGTCATTTGAAAAAGGAAAATGGTAGAACGAATGAACAACTGAACGGAGCGAGAAGCGAACGAGAACCAGCACCAGCATCAACACTAGACACTCTGAAAAGTGGAACTCTTAATTAAATAATGGCTGTCAGAGCTTTGGCAATTCGTAAATTGAATTTTGTAATGGAGAAATTTAATATCGGCAACTCGATTCTCAACTCGACTCGACTCTGACAATAAACTTCCATTGCAGCGCTCTTTGGTGTGGAATAGAAGTGGAAATGGAAAGGACATTTCAACAGTTACTGGACAATGGAGTCTCTTCTTTCGATTGTTCATGATAGGCAATTTCAGGGAAAATGAAAAACGAATGAATAGATCGATGACATGTTTTTTTGTTTCACTTTATTGTATTTTAATTGTTTCCCATTTACCATTGTTGGGTTGAGGTCTAATTGAAAGAGTTTATTACATTATGTTAGGCTTCTTTTTAGTCACCAAAAGAATAACAACGCTTTTATTATCGGAGATATAATGATTGCAACAACCGAATTCAAGCATCAGCATCCTTATTGCTTTACCTTTAAGAGATTTCCTTTCCTTTCAGCCAAGTCTTACTCAAAATCTCAAGATATATCTGATGGTTGTCTTTTTGATTGATTTTTTGACTTACACATCCTCAAAATGTTTGATTCCATTATCAAATACTACAACTTGTTTCACTTTTTTCCTCTCACAATTTTTGCAAACAATTTGTTGGCTAATCCGCTGTCGTCATGGTGATGCTGACATGATGATGTCTTGGCCCACCCACCCCGGGGGAAAAACATACATAATCTTTTTCACAACATTTTCTATGACATTTCAAACATTGCTCATACGCACTATGTGCGTCCGCCCATAGACAAACGTATATACATACATATTTATAGACATTGTTTGGTTATATGGCTGGCGGCACATTTTTTAGGTTGCCAAAAATCTATATAGTATATATATTTATATGATTTAGTAGCAAATGGAGCACATGTCCGTGTCCACCCGACAAAACGAAAAAGCCACTGCCCCGCATCACTTTCACCCGCCCCGGCCCGGTGCAAAAACTGGACGATTATTTATTTATCTCTTGCGCCATTGAGCGACTGCTGACACAATATTCACGCCCCATACTAATATTAACCGAAAAGAAATATCAAAGTGAATTTCCATTTTCTCGTAGACTCTCTCGTATATATAAACCTAGAAAGATGATTTATGAGAGTGTGTGTGTGTGTGTGTGTGTGTATGGCTTATGTGCGCGGCATAGATTTTGTAACAACTTCCGCCACACAAGAGCTGCAAAGTGGCGAAGGAAAAGTCAAGCGCACTTTTTGTGCCCTTTACAAATGTATTTTAGATTTAATTTTTTTCTTTCCTGTTTTGGCCTTTGGTCGGTTGGCTGTTCGCTTGGTTTGGCATTCAAGTGCAGATACTGCATTGCACTTGACACGTTTCTTGAGGTTCAGCGAAAGAAAGAGAGCGAGGGATAGGAACAAAGACGGCAAAAAGGACACTTTGGCCAATTGCCAAAACAGGAGCAGAGAAAGAATCCTTTCTGAATGTGTGAGGGTCAATTTTTTTTTTTTTATAGGCAAAAACAATTGAATGAGAATTATCGTTACATTTTGCCAAGCTACCAATTTCCAGTGTGCTACTTTCTCGTTCTTTTATCGTAGTCGTATTGACTTTACAAATGGAATTTCTTGAACCGCACTCAATCTCATTTAACTAATCAAAAGCAATTTTAATCAAAGGAAATTTTTCCTACATAGGTTCCAACAACCTCCTCCCCGAACGAACGAGCAATCCCACCAACCATCCACCCGCTTTCCACTCATCCATCCATCCATTCATCCCCTGCAGGCAGAGGGATAGATAAAACAAACTGCAAAGCAATTAAAGAAGCCACGTGCAAAAGTTTGCCCCAAGGTTAAGTAAAAAGTTTTTCCCCCCTTCTCACCATTTTCCATGCCACTTGAACTCCCATATTGCCCCTATTCTTACTCGCCTTTCTATATCTATCTATTTGGATGGATAAGATAAGGAAAAAAACTAGGATGAAGGATTGCCATTTGATTCTCAATACCCTTTGAAGGGAACAAATTAAAACATGAGACATTACCGATCAATTTGGATCAACTTAATATATGTAATTGAGCAATTCTTTAATCTTACACCAAAAAAGAAGCTAATTCTAATGCTGTATTGATTATGTATAAGCAATCACTGATGAAAATTGTTAACAGGGTATTGTCACTTCGTCGTTAATTTTTTTTTTTTTTTTTTTTGTTTTGAGTAGGCCAAAAGTCATTTGGGCCCTTTTGATTTTTGTTTGGTATTTGTCTTTGGCTAAGATCTGAGTAAAAAGTATAAGGACCCAGAGAGCCAGGAAGAAAAACGATAGAAAAGACGAGACGAAATGAGATGAGATGAGAGACTCCTCGTCTTAACTGGCAAAGCGTAGGCACAAGGCACACAAGGAAAACTCGGTTAAGCAAACTTAATTAATAAGCGAAAAGGCAAAAAAAAATGGGGAAGAAAAGAAAGAAAGAAAAAAAAGGAAGCTGATTGCAGGAAACCGACCAAGTGGATGTCCTTAGGGTGTGTGGGTGTGCAATGAATCGAAACTCATTAAAAAGTTTCGCTGTGGTTTTACACATACACACACGCACGCACAACACTTCACACACACACACACACACACACGAAGAGCCACACGCACATATTCGCACTTCCTTCCTGTTATATGGCCCAATATGTTGACAAATAAATTTGAATAATTAAAAGGCCCACACATAGAGAAATAGAGAGAGGGAGAGTGAGAGAGAAAGAAATGCAAACGGAGAAACAGATGTCCTTTTTAGCCACCCCCTTCTTTACCGTCATCCTCCCTCCGTCTATCCCTCTCTCACTCTGTCTCAGCAAGCTGTTGCCCATTTGAAGGAAACGCCATTTAAATAGGCTACATTATTTTTAGGGTAAAAATGAAATGTGTAAGGAAAAAAAAAACAAAAAACAAAAGCAAGCCAAAGTCAGACAAATAAAGCAAAGATAAACACACACATACAGACCCAACAGTCACGCCACACCATGCCACGCCTACAGGCAAACCTTGGCGACAGCTTGACAAACTAATAACAGAAAAAGCAAAAGTCCTTAGCCAGGCCGAAAACATACAAAAAAGAAAACTGAATGAAGTGGCCAAGGGTTTTCCATCTAGAGTAGAGTCTAGCAGAGAAGGGCTCACAAAGATAACAAGAGATACCAGCAACCAGGCAGGCTGGCTGGCAGGCTGGCGTTCAGCCTCTTGGAAGAAGAGGACTACCTCTCATTGCCAGTTAAATTCACTAACTCTCTGTCTCTGTTTCTCCTTATCTTTCCCTGTCACTTTCTTGGTTGCCCTTCGGGCACTCGGTTAGCTCATTAAAAAATAAGAAAAATGTTTGTTAAGCCCAACAACAACAAGAATAACAACAAGTGCTAAAGCCACTTAGCATTTTCATCTCCATGAGTTTGAAATTTAGTTTAGCTTAGTTTATTCACCGAATCTATATATAAAATCCTGTTAACTGTTTTAAATTCCATTTTAGTTTTAATTAAAATTCAGGGAATTTTTCCCGCACCCAAAAAGACAAAAAAACAAAAAAACGAAACAAAAAATGTTGTATATGTAAATTGTTATTTTTGGAAGTCGAGAGACTGGTAGAAGAGTCTGTCACAAAGGAATGCCCAGAAAGTTGTTTCGTATGTCAGGAGTAAACAGTCCTAGAGAAAGAGTGAGTAGTCAATAATTTTATAATTTCTACCAGTTTAGATGATTTGAATATGGCGAATCTTATAGTTTTCTGCAGCTTATCTTTTTTTCTCTCCTTTGCTCTTTTTCGGTCTTCCCACCGCCTACCGCTGCCACGCCTCGCTGGCACTGTTAAAAATCTTTCAAAGCAATACACAATAATTTACCATTAAAATGCAAATGAATTTCTTGTTATTGCTTATTCTTGTCGTTGTTGGTGTTGTTTGATGATTTCGGTTTGTTTTTAGGTTAGCTAATTGAAAAGCTTTTCAGCAAACGCCATCAGTGGCGAGCAGCGGGGGAGGCGGGTGAAGCAAAGGTCAAATGAAAACCGAGAGAGAGAGAAAACAAAAACAAAGGCAAATACATTGCGTATACGCCGCGTTGATAATTTAACAATTAGGCGGCAATTGGCGGCCAATTATTAATTTGGCTTGGCTTTCAATTAAGCAATTAATGCGGTTATGGTGGTCTATGTGCCAGCTCCCCCAAAAAAGACCCAACCTCCATCCCTTTGACCCTTCGCCTCAGCCCCTCTCTGTTTAGTATTGCAACTTTTCAAGCTGCCAGTTGAAGATATAAACGTAAAAATGAAAATTAGGCCATTTATGGCCGAAATGTCCGGGTGTGTGTGTGTGTGTGTGTGTGGCGTATGTGCAATTTTTAACATTTTTACGATGCCTGCGAAAAACATTTTATGCTAATTTCAAAGCCACAAAAGAACAGAGCGGAACAGTACCAACAGGCATTACCTAAAAGAGTAGGAAGAAGGAAGCCAACAACAGCAGCTTCACCAACATGATCATCATCATCATGATTATCATTAGCGTCAAATGACGATGGCGCCGGGAAAAACTTTCACAGTGTCGGAAAATGTTTGTTTAGAATTTGGCATGGCGTTATTTATGGCCCAATAACTTTTAACTTCACATGCGGCCACGGCCCCAGCCCCAGCCCCCGACCCGAACCAGTCTACACACAGAATGCAAATTAGTTTACGCCAAATGTTAAATAAATTGTATGCTAAGGGAAAATACATCTACCCTAAGGGCAAGCGCAGAGGCGGTTGGACGGGCCAGGAGAGCAAGAGGTCGATCCAGGTGAAGAGCAATTTCAATGTCCAGTCAAAGTGCTTTTCACACACACACACTCTCTCTCTCTCTCTCTCTCTCTCTCTCTCTCAATCTCTCAAAGAATGTCAATTAGGGCAGAGGAAACCCAAGCAAAGTGTTTAATTAATGTCCAAATAATTGACAGCCCACAATTTTTCCACAAAACATTTCATCTCTCCTCTTCTCTTTCTCTGTATATAAATATGTGTTTGTGTGAGTGTCTGCCTCCTACTAGCCGTCGTTTGATTAGATGTTCTGTTTGAAGGTTAAGGTTGTGGCCCACGCAACTTAGTCAAACAATTTTCGAGGCATGACAAAAATGTGCTCTTCTCTTGGCCTTTTTAATATTTTCCTTTGGAAAATTAATTTCGTCGAGAGAAAGAGAGAGAGATAGAGAGAGAGAGAGAGCCTCTCGAAAAAGAATAGCAAAATCCAATGAAAACCTGAAGAATACCAAACAACAAAAGACGAAATAAAATGGCATAAGATCATGCCATGACAATATATACATATATCTATATAAGTGTATGTATAGAGAAAGATATATGCTTTATTTACGATATAAATAAATTAATCCAACCATTACGTCACTGATGAAATATTATACAAATAGTTTCATTTGGCATAATAAATATATTTGCGGTCATATAAATTTTGCAAAGAATTCTACAGTAATAATTCAATTTCGAATGGCAACAGATTTTTGATTACTTTTAACAGGAAACTAATGGAATAATAAAAACATCCATTTAGAAAAATGTTTTATCTTAACTAAAACTGAAACCGAAACCCTTCTTGATAAACAATTTCTCTTGTGATAGATTTTTGTTTAGTGTTTGAGCCATCTTAAAAGGTTATCTATTTGAAGAACTTGTCCCACATCTACTTTATGTCAATAACTTGATTTTGCCCGTTCTCTCCCTCTCTGTCTGTCTGTGTGAACACACCAATCCCAATATTCAATCAGTTGACGGCATTTGCTTTGCACTTTACGAAACTGAAAGAACTGACCAACTTGGGTCACCATCAGCAACGGGCACAACCCATTCCATTCTCCAGAGCGGGCAAAAGCAAACTCAAAACGACTTTCTTCTACGTTGCGACGTCTTCTCCAAAGTTCTAGCCATATTTTTGTATTTTTCCCCTGTCTTAGGCATTTTGGCGCGTTTAATGTGTGTCAAGTGCGACATTAATGCTGGTCGTCAAGGATTAAGTGGCCATTACTTGAGGCAGCTTATGGTCTTTGGAGCTAATGTCCGATGTTTTTATCTACGCTTAAATTATTGATGGACTTTCATACGAAGAAATCCCATGACTCATTCCAAAGGTTGATGATGATCATTGAAGCATAAAGCTGTCTGTCTGTCTGTCTTTCTGTCATTTTGTCTACACATTTTCCTATGTTATCTATTACACAATTTGTTTCTATGCCCAAATTGGCCACACACATACACTCGAATTTCGCAATTACAATATATTGTAGAATGAATTTTCCACCTGGCACAGCTGCAACTACAACAACAACCACAACGGCATCGACAAAGTGTGAGTCAGGCACAACAAACCGCAACCGCTCTCTCACACACGCTTCACCCACAACTATATAAGTTGCCAGGGGTCCAGCAGCAATAATTCCATTCCACAAATGGGTAACGCACGCAAATTGCAATTGTTGTTGCAAGTTGCTGCTGCTTAGCGAAGCGCTCAATTGCGGAAGTTGCAACAACAGAAGCAGCAACAGCAGCTGCCACAAAGTCTGCTGCTGCTGCTGCTGCTGCTGTCCAAAACCCAACTCTCAACCCTTTCTCAGACCTGCCAACCTGAATGGGCGCTGACAGCTGGGCCTGCGTCTGGGCTTGGCCTATAACCAAAACTTAAAACAAATCAACCAGCACCAAATAAAAAAACACAAACAAACAGAAATTTTCTATCGTTTGTCGATCTCATGGTCTCTTTGTCTATATAGCAATATAGAGATAGCTCGTTAAATTTAGCCATTGCTCACGTTTCCAAAATGAAAACGAAACAGGGAATAGGCTAAGTAGCACGAATTGGTGGCCATAACGACCTGTCCATGATACCCTATAAAAATAACATATTCGCTTAAAAGCTAAGAGAAAAAACTAAAAAGAGATATGTGGACTCTTGTTTTAAAAGATAGCAAAAATTCAACACAAATTATCAAACATTTCGAGTAACTTTATCCCAAACATAATAATGTTTATTAATATACCCTTTTTGTTTACTTTTCTGAAAGGGGTATAAGGGTATAAAAATTTAAAATTGAAAATTATCTTTGCTCTGGCATCAAACGATTGCGCCGAGAGGCCTTTCGAGCTGCTGTTGTTGTTGCAGTTGCAGTTGCAATCGCCGTTAAGTCTAATCAGTGACAGGCATTTTAGCTTGAGCAGTAGCAACAGAAGCAGCTTCTCCACTCCACTCTACTCCATTCCACTCCACTCTACACTATTCCATTGCAATGCAATTGAATTCATTTTGCTATGCCAAATCTTGTACAGTTTTCGATTTAAAGTTTTTGGCTTTTGCCTTTATCTTGTCTCTGTTGTCTTCTCTTGTCTCTTGGCTGCTGTCAGCTATGTTGCTACTGGAACTGCTATTGCTTTGTAGATTGTTGTTGTTGTTGCTGTTGGCAGCATTTGCTGTCAAGTGCAATTATGGGCCGCCGTTCACTGTGACCTTTGACATTGCTCGACAGCATAGGGCATAAAACTCTATAGACAAAGCATCACACAGAGACGGGAGAAGTAACGGGCTAAGCGAAAAGAAACGACCTGCAGTTGAAGTTTTGTATTTTAGTTTATACAAAGGAAAACTCACACACACATACTAAAAGAGAGAGCCTTCATCCATATCCTGAACTGTAGGCCGCTCTTTATCATCCTTTGCTTCAGAGTTTAAACAGTTTCTACCTTCAAATTGAATTGATGGATATGCAGATAGAAACATTTCGAAAAGATCAAGTGCCTAAACAACTTTTCTATTGTCTAATCCCGTGAAACTATCTTTAATAAAAAAGAGTTCCCTAATCCATAAAGTAAAAAATTATTTTCAATAAAATCGCCATAAGCCAACCAATTTCCAATTGAATACACTCAGATTCATATAGACTTATATACATAGGTATGAATATAGATGGTATCCATAATCCCGAACGGAAAGCAAGCCATAAAAACATTTAGCTGATAATTTGCAATGAAAATGGTATTATTTCCTTTTTCTCTTCTTTTATTTGCTGAATCCAATAAGGATTACGTGTATTTGCCGCAAACAAAAGTACTTAAAAAACCAAGCACCGAATATTGTATTACTCTCATATTCCGTAACAGCCGATTCGCATACATTACATATGTAGATATAATATAAACCCCTAGAGATTCAATCGATTTCAAGTTCTATTTACCACAAACAAACTTTTCTTTTAGTTTAGGCGAAATTTTGATTCAAAAGGTATATAGCCACTTTCTTTTGTCAGGGTATTAAAAGATTATTACACTTTTAAGTAACTGGAAATATTGAAAATTTTATTATTCTTTGGGTGAAGCCACAGCAAATCGATGCAAAGCAGAAAACACAAAATGAGGAGCAGGAGTTGAGAGGCAAAAAAAGGTAGGGTAAGTGCGAGGAGCACGCTGGTAAGGGGACGGGGGGAAACGTTGCCATAACATTAAAAATTTATTGTTATATTTATAAAGTTCAATATCGAAATGCAAATGGTTTGTTTGCGTTATGCCAATGTTGTTCCGGTTGTTCCAGTTGTTGTTTGCATTTGGCAACCGCAATTTTAATCAGCCAGCCATCCAGCAATGATTGCAACAGCAGCAGCAGCAGCAGAACAGAGGCAGAATCGAGTCCACCAGAGTGGCAGAGAGTGAGAGGGAATGAAGATGCACTTGGAGTGGAAAGCGTTAAACAAATTGCTTGCCTTGGTCCATGCCGTCATGTCCAGAGATCGTCGATCACACGATTCCAATGAGATTCGATTAGATGCCAAAGTGTTGGCCATCAAAATTGTGTCTGTGTTTGTGTGTGCCACAGGGGGCAGGACGAGGCAGCGTTGAGGCGTGTTAATTATGCATCATGTAAACCAGACAAAAATCTAAACATACTGGAAAATTGGGCGAAAAGCCAAAAAGGAAGAGAATTCTCGCTTGATTTGGGGTAAATATTAACGAGCGAATTGAACTTTAAGCAAAAGGTTAAGCAAACATATACACAAGTGTGAGTGTGTGTGTGAGGGTGGAAGTTAAAATGGAAATTTGTTTAAAAGGAAAAACTCTTAAAGACATAAAACTCAAATCCAGACCATGACAATGACAGGCCAAGAAGAAGAAGAAGTCGAGTGAGAGAGTGAACAGAAGGACACTTGAATTTTTATTTGCATTTTATGACTCATTTTTCACGCCTTCTTCTGCCACTACGTCTGATGCTCCTGCTGTTCCTGTTCCTACAGGCAGATTTTCCCCACTTGGTTTGTTGGTTGCCTGTTTCTGTCAGTTGGGGACTGATAAAAGCCAGGAGCAGGCTCCAAATTGCAGGCCGCATAATCCTTTTTGGAGGGTTTTCTGGTTGATGTCCTTTTGTCGCTTTCGCTTTTCGTTGTCGTTCTCGTTTTCGTTGTGTAAAAGTTGAGCCAATAAATTATATGACGGAAAATGCTTATGAAAACGCCTTTTCTTCTCTCTCTCCCCTTTCTCTGTCTCTCGTTTGGTTTTTTGTTTTGTTATTTTTTTTTTTTTTTTTTTTTGTGCCCCCCAAATATGTAATTGAAATTGATATATGATGAAAAACCATGTTGGGGTCCATAAAACGAAGGCTGATGCCTGCTGCCTTAGATAAACAAAAAGCAAACCAGACAACGACCGACAACCACGACGATGACGATGCGGATGAGACGGGAGCCAATGGAAAGAGGTGGAGGATGTGGTCGAAGATGGCCCCACAAAATATCAAAATATTGGCTTCTTCATAAAAACAGAAAATATCCAAGCGAGTATACGACTTGAAGCTACCCTTACATACTTCTTCAGCCCCTGACAATATAAATAAAAGTTGAACTGGCAACCCTGAAACAATTTTTCGTTCACAATAAACGTTTCCTTTCCTTTTTTGTGATGATCGATGAAATTGAATTTGATTGAGAGATCATCAAAATAAAGTTCTCTATGTTACTGTTAGAGCGAGGTATTTAACATACACAACAAAATCTTAGCACGTGGATCGGAGCAACTAACACACCGAGAAGACAGCCACAAGGAGGCCATTTGCCTGAGTCTTATCTGATGATCTTTTAATACCCTACCTACCCAGAGAAGAATGAGCATATTAATTTTGATCTCAACTTTATCGTGTGTTTCTTTAATTTTATATATTTTTAATCAATCCGTCGAGCTGATTAACATCGCTAGAGACTTGAGTTTTACACCTTTCGTTAAATTTCAGATAATCTTATAATGTGAATTTCATTCATTAAGTTAAAGGCCGCTTTCAATTTCAGAGATGGTAAATATTTACTCAATCTTTTTATGGATTCATATTTTCCTTGGTATTTTTTGTATTTTTTCGGTTTTTATAAATGTATTTTTATATATTTAAAATTTCATTTTTTTTGTTTTTATTTTTGTTGGATTTTGTATTTTGGTGATGTTGAAAATTGGAACACATGCGTTTCACCTTCGCCTTAATTAATATTTTGTGTATTAATTTTTTTTCCACATTTTCCTCTTATTTCTGTGTTTTTTTCTCTTTTTTCTTGTTGTTTAACTAAAAATAAACAATAAACGAGGCGCAAATATTTTTGTAATTGAATTGGGAAATTGGCTAGCGAGCTGGGCAACAAATGATTCAATTAAATATAGTAAATTAATTATTCCATTTATTTTGGGACGCTTTTATAATGAGCGCAAAATTGAATTTAATATGAAAAGGATGGAAAATATTTTTACATACACACATAAATGTATCTTTATTAATGGCAATTGACAATTGTCAAAGCAAAGCTAACGATAGATCTAATAATTAGATTTCAACTATTGACGGACAACAAGATGCGAATAATATCGTGTCTATGTACCAATATATATACATATGTGTGTAGATATGTTTATTTATAATGTGGGCAACGAAAGAAGACCGATTAAATAAACCACAAACAAAAGAAGAAGAGGAAGAGAAGGAAACCGGAAAATGTTAACCATTATTTATGTGGCAAATTGTCTTATCGTTCAGTGTAAATATTTGTCTTTATTTCTTAACATATAAAAGTATTCATAAATTTTCAACTAAAACTAAAATAAATAGTCCCTAACTAAATCAAGTGATAAAACTTTAAACAATCTGCCGCAAGAGGTTTGTGTTGGCTTATTTATGCATGTGTGTGTGTGTGTGTGTCTGTGTGTGTGTGTGTGTGTGTGTGTGTGTGTGTGTTAAACCATTTGAGAGAATCATTCAAATAATTGATGAGAGAGGAAAGGATGAATTCACCTGCATCCCTAGCATCCTCTTCATACTTCTCTCCCCTCTCTCTCCCTCTCTCTCCCTCTCTCTCTCTCTCTTTATCTCTCCAACTCGCCCCATAACCTTTTTGTTCTCTTTAGTATCTCTCAGCAAAAGTCGGAAGTTGTTTAGCCAACATAAATCCACATGAACCGAAAGAGGCAAAAGGGCATTTAAATAAATATTTGATAGAGAGTCGGCTGCATAATAAAAGGAAAAATCACAGGAAAAGCATACCAACAACAACAACAAAACGAACAACAGCAAAACAAAATAAAAAAACCTAACCAGTCAAAGAAGACGAAAAAGCACAACTTTTCTATATAGCAACCTGGATGTGTCGGACATCGACTTCAAGACACCCTGTGGAGCCAAACTCAAAGATCTCTCCACATAAATACATCAATATATTTTCCCATAATATGGATTTTCAATCATCTACAGAGCAGAAATAAAAAAAAGATATAAAGAGAATATGGGCAAAGAAGGAGGTCAAACTCTGTGTGCAGCCATGGGCTGATTGTGATGACTACTCATAGCTGGGTCAGCAGCTGCCTCTTAGGTCATATTTGCCTATATCCTGAACTTGATATGCTCACCTAAACACCCTTTGCACATATGTACAAATGTATGCGGCGGGTTTAAGGGCATGATAAAGTTAGGCATACGCCATGTTGCCAACGAAACCATCCAACAAAAAACCAAAAACGGAAAAAAGCAAAACAAAAAAGAAAGAAAAGCGAAACAAGGCCTGATTCCATGCGTGAGCAAATAATTTATACACCTTTTGAAAGATTTATGCGTCGGGGCCTGCGGCGAGGCAGAAAAAGCAATTTCCAAAGCGTGAAATTCAATTAATCTAAGCAGAAGCAGAAGCATCAGTCGACAAGTGGCAAAAGCAAATGCTGTTATAGCCTGGCTAACTTCATTAAGATCTTAACAAGTTTTGGTATCCTGTTCTACCTATATACATCCATACATATATTATCAGCCAATCGAAATCACAAATGAGTCACACACACACAAATCTCAAGATGAATCAGATGAATGAAGAAAAGATGCAGCAAAATGCTGACAAGGCAAAAAAAAAAAAAAAACCGAAAATCAACTGAAGGCACTGCAGCTCCATTCAACCATTCATCCATCGTTTCCCCCAGTCGTTGTTTTTTCTTGAAGCGGGGATGGAGGACCATCTACCGTTTTGTCTTTTGTGTTTTTTTTCGGGTTAGCTCAAGTCAAGCATATAGTAACGTTAACGGTATTCTTTTGCCTCCCTCGCCTTTAGCCCGCTTTGCCCCTCTTGTTATATATATATTTGTGTTTTGTTTTCTTCTGTTTTTGGCTAAAAGCAGAGAAACACAACACAAAAAAAAAACAAATAAACAACAACTGAGAAAATCATAAACAAAATGCCAAAACTGCAAAAGCATAACAAAAAGTGCAAGAAAAAAAAAGAAACGACGAAAACGAAAAACAAAATGCAAAATGCAAAAACTTTGTTTTTGGTTTATGGAAATATGCAAATAAGTTAACTATGAAGGTGGAGGTAAACCCACGACAAAAACAACAACAATCAGGTCCGGTTCTGACCCTTTAAAGAAGGGGCCAACAAATAATTGGCAAAAGAAAAGTATTAGGCGATACAAATCGAATTTTGGCTTTAGAAAGGCTTTCACTTGGCCTGAAAATAGTAGTTATTTCGTATAACATTTATCCAGAATAGTTTAAATGTTATTAAAACACATAAAATGCTGTCATAACTTTTGCTCTTTATGCTCGTATTCCGAACCTGAAAAAGGCAAACACGTGTAAAAGGAAAAACTCTCCTCCAATGCTTTGAATGGCTGTGCAATTTCGTCTATTGTCAAATGCAAATTGTTTGGCTGTCTCCCCACTATTTGCCCAACTGTCTCTCACTATATCTACATATATAACTCTATCGGTATGTGAAAAATTGAGTGAATTTAATTGCCATTTTGGTAGCAGGAAAATAAGAAATTATGCAAAATGCCTTTAATCCCAGACATTGTAGCATAGCAAAATTCATATTCATGTCGAGTGCATACGTGAGAATAATATAAGATTTTCATACAACAAACGAAAAAAAAAAAAAAAAAAAATTGGAAAAATCAAAGCACATTGAACCTGACTGGCGGAAAATCATTTCCACACTCTGAACCGCTCATTCAAAAGAAAAACAACGACAAAACAAATCTGACATTAAATACCCCGTAGATGTGAAAAAAACGGGCATATGCAGGCAAATCTTTAACAAGTTTTGCCCTATATAAATATATGTAGATATACCTAAATAATCTATTTGAACTTGAAACTTGAACGTGGGATAATTGATGGAATGTGTGTTTGCAAATTTTTATTCAAAATCATAATGATTGCCCTGACATTAGAGGGTAAATTGCAGTCGTTACTCCCGCTCAACCCATATTAAACAAAACATACAAAAAAAGAAGACTAAATGCAGTATTCTGTGGTTGGTTTTTAAATGAATTTGTGGCCAGTGAGGAAAATTAATTGAAATTGTTTGGTCAACCGCTTGTAACCTAACCATGATCACAATCACAATCACAATCAGAAACAGAAACAGATACCCGAAAACTGAAACAAAATCAGAATCAGAAGACTCGGGCACAAAATCAACAATTGGCACGCAAACAATTTCCACACATTGAGCAAAAATAATAAACAATAAAAAAGGCAAAAGCAAAGCAGGCAAAAACAGAGAAACAAAACTAAACAAATGCTCATAAAATGCGAGAGTCTAAATAATTGAACATGAAAATGGAAATTTCATTATTTACAAAATCATCTCTGCATGCAGGGGGTGGGTACCCCTTCTCTGTCTTCCCCTCCCCCTCCATTGCCATACCCTCCTCGCCCCCTTTCATCATCTATGCATATCTCACTGTCAATGCGACAGTTGACTAACTCGTGCTCGCTGACTGTTAACGTGACTGAAAAACTCGGGGAAAAAGCTTGAAAAACTAAACAAAAAAACAAAAAAAAAAACTCTTTTATTTGTTGGCTTCCGTCATGAATGGCAACAAACAGCTGCAAAATGTCTCCATCTCTCTCTCGTTCTCTCCCTCTCTTTCTCTGTGTCTCTCTTCGTTGAGAAAATGCGGTAAATATATTTAATTGCAATTTGGCATTTCTAAATTGTTTATTATTGTTTTTATTTTCCATTGATATGCAACAATTGCAAAATGGAAATCATCTTTTGTTCGAAAAATCAAAAATTTTTGCTCTGCCCCATAAATTGTTGGAAAACAAATTTAACAACCACTAAGAAACTCTTGCCAAAAATTTATAGATATTACCAGTTATTTCTTCCATATAAACAATTAATGATTCAACATTGACGTAAATCTATTAAAATATCATTTAGAAGTTGTCATTCTTCACACGAAAGTTTAACTAACTGAGCAACTTGAACCTTTTACATTTTAACAAATTAAATGAAAACTTATAAAATTCAGAATTACTACAAAATATTATTAAACACAAAATTTATGCACAAACTTTACGGTTGGTTCGGAATAAAATGCAAGACCATCCCTAAGCTCCTAAACATATGGACATATATGTATACGATCTTCTTGACTATTCATGAGGATTATCTCACTAATGAATGAGACGGAGGAGAAGTTGTTGTTCAACCAATTAAAGCTGTAGAAATTCATCATTAATAGTTCATTTTGTTTACCGAAACATTGCTAATTATAGTTAATCGTTTTTCAGTTCTACTTCAATGATATATAAGATTAAATTTCATTTAAATTGATAAACTCGAAATAGACCAAGTGCTTCTTGGTCTAGGTTTGGATCTAGGTCAATGAACTGCAAATCTAAACCAGACAAATCATTGATGATGATTCAACTTGTTTAAAGGATCTCTACGAATAGGTTTATTTGAATACTCACTTTGGCCTGAAATGTGATGCCATGGAAGAAGGCCTGCTCGGCATGTAGCGGAACACGCAAATCCTGATCATCTTGTACCAGATCATATGGTGTCGATGGCATTCTCAGATAGTTTAATAGCACCGACTCGGACCACTTGTAGTATCATGAAATTGTTTTCATTTTTCTATTGCTACGCTTGTGCAGCTGATGGCGCAATTGCCATAAAATGCCACTTGATGGCCGCCGCTTTGAATGGCTCTGATGATTCGTTGCCTGTTGTTTCTGTTGTTGTTGGTTGATGCCGCCGCTGCCAGTGGTTGTGGTGGCGCTATTGGCGGTGGTGGTGGTGGTGGTGGCACTGCTGTTGGTGGTGCTAGTTATTATGGTGCCGCTGCTGGTTGCGATGTTGGTCTGTTGGTTCATGCAAATTGTTGAAAAGCGAGCGAAAAGCGCGCGCTGTGTTTTTGTGATTGATTTGTTATGTTTTCTATATGTGTACATATATATCTGATATATATATATATATATATATATATATATATGTGATTTTTCTCCCCACTTCTTCTTTGTAGCCAAGAATCCGCTGAGAGAGTTGAGCTCTTGCTTAATCTCAATTTATGAGCTTGCGGTTTTTGGTAAATTGATTTGCGTCAGTTGGTTTCGCGGGATACTTTTCCCCTTTAGTTTTTTTTTTTTTGCTTGTTTTACTTCTTCTTGTGTTTGGGTTTTGCGTTTTATTATGAAATCCGCTCATTCACATTGGCAATTTGTGTATATCTGCCTGCAAATAAATAAATCGAAATGAAAGAACATTGAAAACGTGTGGAAAATTAGAAAGGCAATCCATGAGTTGTTGTAGTTGTAATCAATCGTAGACCTAGCCTAATCGCTTTGACTTTGTGTCGACTCGATTCGATTAAAGTGAGTCATTTAAGCGAACTTTATTTTCTCCCCATTCGTACGATTCATCGTACGTTTGTTTTGGGGCTAATGCTTTGAATCAGCGGTGTTTCATTGGAAATCCATGCTAATAATCATGAGCCACAAATTGAATCACAAAATAGACAAAGCCATCAAATTACACTCGCAGAAAAAGCGTGGTAATCGATATCGATTGAGGGATACATTAAAATCGAAAAGGCAATAATAGTAAATATTAGAAATAATAATAGATCTCCTCGTCTCTGATCGATTTGACATGTCAATTTATTGACCTCAAAACTTTTAAAAGAGTTTTAATAAAACTAGCAATCGGCTAGATTTTTTTGAATTTAAACGTGCTTCAATAATTGGATACACGGATAGAGAATCATATATCTTAGATTTCAAAAAACCAAAAATCGATCATAATTATCTCCATAAACATCTTAACATAGTGAAACGAGCTTAAGACTTTGATAGATTTTCTCCGAGTGTCGAAGAAGATGACACCTACTTGCTACCTACACACAAACATACATACACACACACGTGTTCGTGGGGTTTGTCTAGCTTAAAAATTTGCTTGCTGAATTTGTAATAAGGTTTTGTCTGCCGCAAAATAACACAAAACAAAATAAAATAAAAGAAAATTTTTATTCTCTGTTTAACAGGAAATATCTGAACTTGAATTGAAATCAATTGCTGGTATCTCCAGCCTCCAGCCTGTAGCCTCCAAGCCTCATCTTTTAAGCTTTCAGCTGCTGCTGCTCCTCCATCTTCTGGTTCAATGGTGGCGACAATTTTCAAAGCCAGGCCAGAGGGTCATGGACGTTTACCCATGTAAATGACAAAGCGCAACAGCAAAGACAACAACAGCAAAAACCAAAATAAACTGCCTCCAAAAGTTGTTGTTTCGTTTATTTGTTTATCTACCAGCTGCCTGCTCCTCCTCCTGCGTCTTGCCTCCTCTGAAGCCACGAATCTGGCATCTCGAGTCTCGAATGTCTCTCGTATTGCCTGGCATAACAAACACAAAAAAAACAAAAACAAAAACCGAAAAAGGGACAGCAAGAAGAAACTTTTCGAAAAGCCACCTAAAAAGATATACCCGACACTCTCGACTCACATTAACTTATCAATTTTGGTGTCGATTGAGTTCAAATTGCAAACGGCAGCAGCAACGGCATCAGCTGATGCCACCAACTTTAAGTATCGAGGGCAATGGGTTGATAGGTTGACACTTTTTCGGGGCGCGACATATAAATCAGCTTTGGCTTATAGGGCAAATGATATAGAAATAAAGAGGGGCCAAGAGACAGAGAGAGAGAGCGAGAAGCAAGAGGGAGAGATAGAGAGGTCAGTTTTGTTTTATATATGTATAACTTGTATGTATATGTATTTTTTCTGTTGGCCCGCATTCAAAGTGGGATTAATGTCTCTAAATGGAATTACAAATGGGGTAGGAGAGGTCAAATGAATGGAAATTCCTTGGTCAAGATTAATTAAAGTGTTTAAGAGCTTCCAAATCTCTCAAGCAAAAAGGCAAGCCCTTTGTAGTTAACTAAAGTTTAAATAACGCTTAGAACTATTTGAAATAAGTCAATTCCTTTCAAATTTCCGCAATCAATGATATAGATATATATTTAAGAAATTTACTTTTATTTTGTCAACTTTCTTGCCTTTACGTCTTCCTGCCTTTCCATCTTGACCATTGATACTTTTCAATCTTTTCAACCCAAGATCCTAAAATAATTGAATTAAAATTAAGGCAAAGTGACCAATCAAATGCTTCAAGTTTTCGACACATTTGTTTGATTTACTTCTGGCATTGCATTTCAAGTCCTGCATAGTTCATTGAGCTGCCTACAAACACCTTTTTCAGTATGTATGTACATATGTATCTACCTATGTACATACGTTAGTTAGGTGTACATACATGATATATGATGATCCATGCTATAAAAACAAAAAAGAAAAGAGTTCTTAACAAAAAGGTAGTTCAACTAGGTAGTTGTTCGCCATTTTGTTGTACACACACACAGATACAGACATATTGAAGATAGAACCTATATAACACTTAGTACCACACACAATGGTTAAGCCTAGGCAAGGTTCAAGTACCTCGAGAACAGAGAATGAGAGCGAGGGGAAGCTCAGAGGATGGGGGTAGACAAAAGTGGAGGAGCACTTAACACCCACCCGTCTCACAACCTCCTGCTGCAATGCCTGGCCTCAAAATGATGACGATGATGATGATGATCATCATCATTACCACTTCTTTTTTGTTTCCACACTATTCCACGCACGTTCCTAGTTAAGTATTTTTCTAGTTTCATATTCTACTCTCTGTTCTGTTCTATTCTGTTTTTTCTTTCTTTTTGTTTTTGTTGTTATTTTTCTTTTAAAAGCATTTTGTTTGCTATCAACTGCAACTGCAACTGCTGCGCCTGCGCCATGTAGCAGAAGAACGACAAAGCAAGTAGTGGCAAGAAGAAGAAAAAGAGATAGAGACAGAGAAAGAGCGAGAATGAGAGAGAGAGAGAGAGAGACAAAGATAGAAAAATGTATAATCAAAAACTTGTATCGCCTGCAAGTGAATGACTTGGGCCCAGAAGCATTCAGACCAGACCAAACCGGTTTTCTGCCTCTTTGGCGTCCAAGTCGAAGTCGAAGTCAAAGTCTTGGTAACTTATACGATTCAGACGACAGACTTCCTTTCCGGTTCTTGCATATATAGAGTGTGAGTGAATGAAAGAGACACAGTGAGTGAGAGAGAGAGAGAGAAGGAGAGGAGGACAAAGAGCTGCAACGTTGGAGCAGTGTGACGAAGAAGGCTGCAGGCAGAACTGCAGTCAGCTGCAATTTGTATGTGTGTGTGTGTGTGTGTGTGTGTGTGTGGTACATGTTGTAGCTGCTCCCCTCTCCACTCTCTTTCTTCAACTCTTAGTCTTTCTGGTAATTACGTAGCAAAAAAAACAGCAACAAAACAAAAAACATGCGGAATCGGGTTTTATGTTGTTTGAAACTGAAAATATTTTACATTTTCTGCGCAGTCGCAGCAGCCTTAACCCGCCCGATTACCACTGCATCCACCCCCCGCACCCGTGCATCGATTGCACTTGCTGGAGATTATGCAAGGAGACAACAACAACCACCGTAGAGAGAGGAGAGACAAGGTGTGGATGCACAGGGGGTGGGCACAGAGACAGAAAAACGAAATGAAACGGAATGAAATGAAAACGAGTTGTTGTTGCTGTTGTTGTTATTTGCGTTTTGCGGGAAAACTTGAAAGGAAAATTGCTCAAATTTTTCAGTTTTTTTTTTTTTTTTTTGGCCAAATAAACATATGTGATTACCAATTATAAAGAAGCAAAAAAAAAAAAAAAAAAAAAGATGGCTAAAACCAGACAAAGCTAAACAGCCAACCAGCTAGCCAGCTGCTTCATCTCCTTTTTGGCCAATCTCCCATGGCCAAGGCATCAATCTTGTTTTCGATTTCAAACATGGGAATCGTCTCTTGTGGCTAGCTATCTCTTTCTATTGTTATCACATTCTTCGCCTCTTCCTCCTCTGTCTATCTGTCTGTGAGTCTGTCCCTGTATTATTCTTGTTTTCGCTTTTGTTGTTTTCTTATCCCGATCGCCTTTGTCGTCTTTGTATAAATTTATGATGCCCAGACAAAACTGAATCAGCCAGAAGAGAGACTATACGAAACGAGACGAAACGGGATGAGGAGGCGCTACTAGAGGGGCGAAAGGAGGCTGGTCGAGCAATGCAAAACTTTTTCGTTCTGTGTATGTATAAGATACTTTTCGCTGTTGTTGTTATTGTTGTTGTAGTTGTTCGAATGAACATTTGTGTTACGCGCCTATAAATAGCAATCGGGGCAGCCACACGGCTCATCTCCTTCCCCTCATCCTCCTTCCCCTCATCCTCCTTCTCCTTCTTCATCTCGTCATCGGCCACTCCCGCACCTGAACCTGCCCCTGCATCACCAGTAGAATTTCCACCTCTAAACACATACACACACATACATACATACACTCAAGCATAATGAATGTTTTTTTTCCAACGATTGCCAAATAAAAGTTTTAGTTAAGAAATTTTTCTACATATAAATATTCCTATCTCTCTTTCTCTCTTGCCCTCTCTCTCTCTCTCTCGCTCTGTGTACCTCTCGCTATCTGTGTCTCTTAGTCGGAGTAACCTTGACTAGTTCTTAAACATGTGTAACTTCTTTTACATAACTTAAAGCTAAAAGAACCGACAATACAAATTAACGATCAATGCGAAAAACGAAAGGTAACAAAATTGAAAAACTACAACAAATAAATATATATTAAGGCAACGACGACGCATGGATACTCTACAAAAACCAAGACTAGCAAATTTGTATACACCGCAGCTTCTTCTTTCAACTTTTGATTAAAATATTAATAATTTAAGAAGCTTTAGTACTCTTGGCCAAATCGCTGTAAAGTTTATTTTGCTGCTACACACATTTTCTTCAAGCTGTTATAAAAAAAAATCACAAGAATATAGTTTTCTTCTCATCGCACTAATCAAGTAAACAATTTTGATAGATGGAAAGGATTAAGAAGACTCACAAATCAACTGGATTGAAATCTAATTAGGATGGCTGTTGAACCAATGCGTGCCAATTTTTCAACCATTAAATCATTGGACTCGTTTTTTTGGTAAGGGCATGGAATGGCATGGAGAATGAATGCAGCAAAGAAAAAAAAGCTATCAGCAATTTTGTCATTATCTTCATATTTAGCATTGATTATGCTGCTCTTTCTGCTGCTTCTGCTGTTGGTGGTGCTGTCTTTGGTTATGTGTATCTCACAGATGCATTTCTTTGTTTTTTTGTATCAAAAGACACATTCGAAATCTTTCGTGGCGTTTTTGCGTTTTAATATTTTGTGGCATATTTCTTATAAAAATAATAATAAACACAATGGTAAATTGGCAACTGTTTTAGGTAGTTTTTTGGCACACAGTCAACAGATAGAGACAAAATGATGCAGAGATAGGCAAATAGATAGAAACAGAGTGATAGAAAGAGAAATCGAATGTGTGTGTGAGAGAGAGAGAGAGAGAGAAATAATAGATCTGCTGTTTAGAACATACAATTTTTCCGAGTGGGGTAATCAGTTCGCTGACTTTCAATTTCACTTACTTAGCAAGCAAGAGATGCTCGTTTTTATTTATGGCCAGTAAGTTATATAGTCATATAATTTCACAGTTATGCTAAATGCACGCACACCATTACACAGACACGCATTCACACACAGATACAAAAACAAAGACAAAAACACCTACAGCTTGGCTTAGGTTTATATGGTTGTTTCCTCTTCTCCTTCTTCTTCTTTTTTTCCTTTTTGGATATATGTGATTTTTTTGGGCTTTTTTTTTTTTTGTTGGTAGGTTTAAAAATTAACTGCCAATTCTTGGAAGAAGACACTGAGACGACGCCGTTGCCGCTGACGCCGCTTGGTTCTACTACCAAGAGTGAATGTTAATAGACGCCGACTTGTTGCTATGTTTAGCCTTTTGTTTGACTTGTTGTGGAAGTTTCTTCTCTCTCTATCTATCTCTCTTTGTCATTCGCACTCTGTATCCCTCTGTCTTTGTGTAGCACTCGTCACTTTGAATATTTTAGAATAGTTTAAATTTTGATTTTTAACGGAAAGATTTCATAATTCTTTACCTTTCCACAAGAACAACAACAATGAACACCACGGAACAACGACAAAAAAAATGTGACAAAAAAAATAGTTAATCAACAAACAAACAAACAAACAAACGAAACGGACGTTATAATTCTCGTGTTAGAGATTTTCGTCGTTTGAAGCTTTCTTAGGGACAAACGCCTTTTTTCACGTTTACGTTACGTATACGCCGCTGCCAACCGACTGTCTGTGACTGACCAAAACGAACGCCGAACACAAACTGAAGCGCGCTGCCAACGCGATGCCGATGCCGATGGCGAAGCCGAAGCCGAAGAAGCAAGCATTGCGACGCCAAACAACAGGCAGCAGATTTGCCTGCTACTAATATGTATATGTATGTATACAGGGTGTTCCTGGTAGCAGCAACAGCAGCAAACCAGTTTGCCATGCGGGGGCTCCAAAAAGCAGCAGGCAGTTTCTCTTTGACTCGATTACAATGTGTGTGTGTGTGTGTGTTTCGGGTGTCGCGGATGTGTCTCTCTTACATATCGGCTCTTCCTCTCTCTCGCTCTCTCCCACTCTCTTAGTGTTGCTCTCTTTGTCTGTGGATATGCGAAAGCGAAAGCCATTGGCCAATCAAATGGCTTGAATTCCACGTGCTTTTGGATTTGGTTTGCTTACGTTTCGTTACCGTTACGAGACCAGACCGAACCCAATGTGTTCTGCCTGCCTGCTTGCTTGCCCATCAGCTGCCTGCTCTCTGTTTTGGTTTTTCATCAAGTGTTAGTTACTCTTTCTCTCTTACCAATTCGTGGGCTAAATTGTTTAAACAAACATCTAAAGAGATCTTTATTATTAACAGCAACAAAAATTATATACAGGGTGTACAATTTGAGGCACATTTTAGTCCCTCAAACTGTTAATATCTTTATATCTTATATGATCCACAAATTATTTGCGGTACTCATAGCGAATAAGACATCAATAGTTCTTCATGCAAACTAAAAATCCTACGGTATTCTAAGGGATCATCTATTTTTAGGATACAATTCATATAGTTAGGGATCTTGATTTAGGAATTAAAATTAAAATATAGAGTAGCCTCCATAGCCGAAAATGTTTTTTTTTTAAACCATAAACGTCTGACCTGGTTGTGGTAACTGTATATCTTTTGATGTCAATATTGTGATCTCCATAGATTTCAAAAAGATTTTTAGTTTAGTTGAAATTGTTTGGCAATTGTCTGACTTTATCCTAAGGAAATTAGCATTCTAAATAGGTTCTTGAAATGCGCGACTCTATGTCTCAAACGATAGTTGCGAGAACTCCTCCGCACGTTGTCTTGCACTGGAATAAACCATAATGTCTTCTTCTTTCCATAAACTCAAGTCATGTCATGTACATTCATGGAGCTTATGGTTTTGCCAAGAAGAATACTTTTTGAAGGCATTTTAGAGAGTTCAACAAAAGGTCAATCACAATCCTCTTTATATATGTAGATGTGGATCATAATTTTTGGCATTTAAAGGCCGCACATGGCCAACTATTGTACCATATACTTCAGGCACATATTTAAGGCAAGGAATGCGCAAAGGGGGCGCGACAAAAATGTGTAACAGCTTCTTTTCATTTGGCCACAATCTCATCATATGCCAGAGTTGAGTGTGAGGTTCGTCAGGACAACTCACTTGGCATATTTGCGTGGATATATCCACGCATAACTCAACCCGTCCACAACCACTTTCATGTCCACGTCCTTGTGCTCCAGCCGCTGACATTTCTATGCGACGGCGATGTATTCATGGGAAATATGCAAAAACCTTCGCCTGGCAGCCGCAATCATTTTCCATGGAGGAGACCAACCACACAGAGTACAGAAAACAAAAAAAAGAAACATAAAAAAATGAGGGAAAAAAACAAGAAATAAAGGATGACAAACAGGCGAACAAACTCGAAAAGGATGCGCCAGATCAGAGCAGAACAAACGACACGGAACGATGATGACAAATGCCACCGCCAAGGACGACACACAACATGCAAAAACTAAACTGGGCATAACTTGGCCGAAATTGGCTGCGAAAAGTGTGCACAGCAATCAAAATATATATATATACACATATATATGCATGTACTCCTATATACTTATATATATACATTCGTAATACATACGAATGGAAGAAAAGAAAACAACTCGCCGGAAATGTGGTACAAGTATCTTAGCTAACTGTTCTTCCTTTCCTCTTCTTCTTTTGGGTTTCATTTCGTTCCTGGCTTTAATTAAAAAGCCAACTACAAAATGGCGGAATCAGTTTGAAAATGGCTAAGACCGACCTTTCTTGTCTCTCTCTCTCTCTCCCCCTGTCATTAAAGTCAAATCAATTAATTGCGCCTAAAAGCAGGCAGCGTTTTCTTCTTGTTCATCTAAGAGATGAGAACATATTTGATAAGCCATAAATAGCAATAAATTTCTTGTCACAGCTGTTGTTGTGTTGCTTTGTTGCTCCGTCGTTCTGTTGCTTATTTTGTGCTTTGTCTTAACGCTTCGTTAAATTTGCATTAATTTATGTGACGGTCGGGCGGCCGGAACGGTATGTGTGTGGGGCATGGGGCGTGGCTGACTGCCTTTGACTTCGACTTCGGCTCCGACTTTGACTTTGACTAAACGAAATTGTCTGACAGAAGGAGGAAAGGAAATTAAAATGTAGGCAGAGCTTCGGAAAAATCAATCAACAAAGCAAATAAATACAATTAATGTTACATTAAGTATACGGCATGTTGTATCCCACACTACCTCTACCCGCACAAAACTCCAGCCTTGTCCCATCTTCCAGACAGTTGAAAATTGTCCTCGTTGTCGTTCTTGTTGTTGGGCATACATTATGCTTGCTGGCAACAATTCTTTTGCAATTTTTATGCACATCAACGCAGGCGAGAGGAGCAGCGCGGTAGCAGCTCCTGCTTTATGCAAATACACGGTGAAAAGAGGCCAGACGACATCTTTTACCATAAACCTACAACTCCCATTCCCACTTCCCCACACTTGCTGCTGCTGCTATTCGTTATGGAGGAAATGTATGAATAAAATAAAAATCAAATATGCACTGGCGTGTAAATTAATGTGTACAACACTCAGACTTACGACCCACCGACTCACACAATATTCACATTCACTTTATGCATAATTTTATTTTCACAATTTTTCCTTCCTTTTTTGTATTTTCCTACGCTCATTTTTTTTGCCATGCTTCGTCTTCCTCTTTCAATTGCTTAACTTGTTTAATTGAAGGCAATAAAAATGGCCCACAAACAAAATGGAAGTGCAAACGTAGAAATCATCAAGCATCATCATCGTCATTATGTTTCACTAGAAAATTGAAGAAACATACATATATACAACTATATGGAAGTGTGTGTGTGTGTGAGCCGGAAATGGAGCAAAATTGTTGAACAACTTTTATAAAGAGCTTAACTTTTTCTTTCTATCCCAACCCCCAAAATAAAAAAGGTAAAAAAAAGGAGGAAAAAAAGAACACCAATTAATTATTTTCGACGTAAAAATTATCGACTTTAAATTATGTAAAATAGAAACAGATAGGTTTGTAGGAAAGGGACCAACAAACAAAGAGGTAAAGAGCGAGACAGAGAGAGAAAGAGAGAGAGAGACATGGTTAAACAACCAGAGATAAAACCAAAAGAAAATGCAGAAAATTAAAGATGAATGGAATGAAATATGGATGTGGCGACTATTTAGATTTGTCCTATAGAAAATCAATTCAATGTGCCTTTGCCTTCTCTCCACCTTCCACTATATATCTTGATGCTATTTTGCGCTCTAATAGAGAACCCTCCCATTTTATCTACAGCCCACTGGCAAAGCAAATGTTCTACCTCTAAAATGAGTATTAAGGAAATTGAGACAAATTTATGTGATTTTAGTAAATAAATTGACTGAATGTTTAAGTCCGGTTATATTTGCTCAGCCAGAGATACATAGAAGCAGAGACAGGGCTTAAGGCATATAAAATCAAATTTGATATGTCCATATGCAATTGAGAAAGTCGTTCGTTTCTGACAGATATCTATCCTGGTAATTGTAAGTGAGTAAAGACCATTTAAGTTGTAAAACCTAATGTCGATGATGATGGCGACAATGAATCATTTACAATGTTCACTAATTAAGGCTAGATACTAGAGATAAGAAACTGGTTTTATGGACAAAATATTTGAACTTCTTGTGGTCAGTCAACATGTGGACGTTCTCAGTGTTGGTACTACCTATTCTAGTTCAACTGCAATTAAACGAGACTATATTTAAAATCCATGAGGAGCGACCATTTAAAACGATTTTAATACTCAAACACAGCCAGAGTAGAGAACATTTTGAGATGTTACCAATAGAAAGTGGTCATCCCGTTTTAAGGATATCGGAGCAAGAGAAGTACCCCCTGACTTCTAGCTATAACAACGAAATGATCGCTCTGGTTTATATAAATCGAAACATGTTCAGAAATATTGAATTGTGGCTGGCCCTGGATAAGAATCTGCATAATATGAGACATGTACGATTGATGTTCATTATACAGGAGAAAAAGCAACTTGAATTCGTTGCCCAAATGGCTGAGGAATTGAAATTTCTACAAGTGATTGCCTTACTGGGGAACACCATTTACAGGCTGAAACCTTTCTTTGTTCAGAATAGGTGGCAAATAGTTCGTGACGGTTTCATTTATTCGAAAGTGAATGATTATCAAGGTAATTTGTTGCTAACTTTGCCCGATCAGTTTCCACCACGTTCGCTAGTTTACTATGACAAAGATCGGCGACATCTTCAGGCCACTGGCTATGTGACGCAACTGATAGAAGAATTTGTGAGGCGGTACAATATAACAATGCGCTGGGAACGTTCTATACAGCCTGGCCGGCAATTATCATTGATTCTATTGCGGAACATGACTTTGAATCAAACGATAAGTTTGCCTTTAAGTCTATGTGGTTATGAGGCACCCAGCGAGATGGGAGTTTTCTCGTATCCCTACGATTTTTCTAAATGGTTCATCATGGTCCCATGTGCCCAGGAGATACCCACCGCTGAAGTGTACATTGTGATCTGTAGCCTTAAGCTTCTAGCGGTTCTTATTGGTTGCTATTTTATATTCGCCTTGTTGGACAGTTGCTTTGGTTGGTTGTTGCTCGAGAAGAAATTCAACTGGAGTATTAATCTGTGGTTTAACGAACGTTTAATTGCCGGCATGATAGGACAATCGTTCAAACTAAATGCCCACAACATGCTTAGCTCTAGGGTGACTCATGCCCTGCTTTTTCTACTGGGCCTCGTAATAAGCACCCTGTATGCTGCCCACTTAAAGACATTGCTTACTAAGAGACCGACACAGAAGGAGATTGCCACATTCGATGATTTAAAAGATCGCCATGATGTTAGCATCTATTTCGATGAAGCTGAACGCTTCTACCTCAATATGTTTGATGGTGCCCGTCCCATGGATGCTATACGTTCACGCATTAACTATTGTCAGACTAAAGAGTTTCTTGCACTGCGAAATCGATTAAATAGAAGTCGAGCCTTCTCCACCTCAGCCAGTGAGTGGCTGATAACGGCAAAACGTCAGGAATTGTTAGAGAAGCCATTTCACTGCTCCCATACAGGCTTGATGATCGGTAATTTCATATTGTTATCCGTGCCGATGCAAGCAAACTCCATATACGAGCGACCTTTGAATCGTCTTATACACAGGGTGCACACCACAGGACTTTTGGACCACTGGAAAGAGCAAACTCTTCGAAAAATGACCGAGCTGGGCGAGATCAATCTTAAAGATCCTTTTCATTACAAAAAGTTCCATGAGTTCAAAGTGGCAGACTTGGCTTGGGTGGGCCTATGTCTAGTGACGGGTCTAATGCTTGGAATAATAACGTTTGTAATTGAAATATTTATTGGCCGACCATCCTAATACAATCATTTATAAATAAATATACATATATATATATATATATAGCTTGATTTACCGTTTATGTCTGCATTCATATAACCTTTCATTAGAAAAGTTATCTCATTTAGACCGATGTAAACCAAAATGCATTCAAATATAATGTTTGGGTTGGTCGCTGTGTTATTGTCTTTACCCCTTTGTCTACACACACACACTATGTATTTATACATTTAACATTGTTGGTTGTGGCGTAAAGTTGTGTCCCTTGTCACACAGAGCAACGTTTTAGGAAAACTTTTGCAATAAAATGCACGTAAAAACGTAAAAATGACACAACAAAACAACGTACTTGCCACCATGCTTGCCGCTTCGAGAGTTAAAACTGGAACTTTGGGTCACTTTTGAGTGACCGCAACAGATATAAGTTGCAACCCCAATTCCATTTGTTGATTTGTTTTATTGTCTGATGGGACCCAGTCTGATTCCCCCGCTGGTCAATAGATTTTAGTTTTTGTGTTTTTTCTACTGAGACTTATCATCACTTAAACTTTAGCCGTAACAGGACGCATTGTAAACATGCCCGGTTAATCAGCGTCGAAAAACTTTTAATTAGACAAATTATAAAGTTGATGGAAACTTGTAAAACTTACTTGTACACAGGTACATACAAATGGCAACAAGGGCAAGGGTGTGCAGGTTAAAAAAGTGCCGCCGCTTAGGCGAAAACGCGAGCAACTTTTGTTGATGCTTGAATTATTAATCATTTTGGTCAAAGGGTTGGCCAAACTGCGGGACATAATCATAACAACAAGCGAAGGTAGCAAAAATTAAAGACCTTCTGGCTACTAATTGATGCATTTGTAATGGGTCTCCTGTCCCACATCCTTCCCAACCTCTTTGGAGCACGAGAGTCGAAACATGAATACACTTTCTATTATGTCTTGCGGGTTTCTTTAAGTGTATTTAAACTGTTTAACTGATTTGAAGTTCATTTCCGGCATTTCAATGTGAATTTGTATTAACTACAAATTGAATAGTGAAAAATCTGTGATGTAAGATAGTTCAAGGGCTTGTCCATAAATAAATGACCCACTAACCGACCAAGCGACTTTCGCAACCGGAAACGGATATAGAATTTCAGTAATTCTCTTCAATTTACGTTCTCTTCTCTTTATTTTTAGTTTTTTTTGTGCTTTTCCTTCCTTTTTTTTTTTTTTTGCTGTGATGAGTGACCTGAAATGTCGAAGAACACTGTCGTCGACCTCAGCCGGAGATGGCGACGCATAAAAAAGGAAATTGACAAAAAAAAAAAAAAGAAAAGTCAATGCCAAAGAATTGGCCCTGTTGCCAGAAAAAGTTTTGTAGTTGTTTTTATTGGCGTGAAAAATGTAATAATGGATTTTTCCAAGTATCTGTGTGTGTGCCAGAAAATGTTTTCCCCCCTCATCATTGTGGGGCGAGTGCGAGGAAGAGAGAGTATCATACTGAGGCATATGTTTCATCCGCTTGAGGCAGTGTTTTGATGAAGTTATATGTGGCTGGCAACTATCCCACATATGCATATAGATACAGACCCCCACACCATCACATATACACCCACACACACACACGCACATCGAGCAGTTATATATGGTTATACTTACCATAGATTTTCTACTTTAGCAGTAGCTTGACATGCATAAAATATGTAGCATACTTTTTTGGGTTTCTTTTTAGCATTTTCAATTGCTGAAGCAGTTGCCATTATTTTATTAGTTTTTTAGAGGAAAATAATCATTCATTTGTGTATTACTTATTACTTGTTCAACTTATTGAGCACTAATGAGATTTCTGACTTAAATTAATCTATTCATATTAATTAATTACTTCCGACGCTATAAAAAGTTGCGTTTTATCGATTGTGAATGGTAAGTTAATATTTACAATGTAAAATTTTGTAAGCTATTAAACTAACCTAACTACTAACTACTTTCAATCTAATTTAAATGCGTTTATTGATCCGTTTTCAACACACTTTATCAAGTTGTAATCAATTTGTAGAGTATTTGGACTTGAGTTTTGTCACTTATATCCTTGACAATTTTTGTCACTTTGCCATTACTTTGTTGGCCTCGTTCTTTTACTTTGTCTCTCTCTTTTCTACGCTCTCACTTTGTCTCTTCTTTGTATTTGTGTGTGTGTTGTTTTTGTTTCCTTCTGCTCGTGTGAAAATGCGCCTAAGGTCATGGTCAAGTGCCGGTGTTATGGGTGACAGAGAAAATTTCAGTAGCACTTTCATCTTCCTTTATATTGAACCGAATCGGGCAACAATTTGTGCGTTGCTTTTACTTTAATTTCAGTGACATGCAATGCCATAGCGTTGCCTGGCTCAATCAATCTTTTGAGCAATTGTTTTTCATTTTTGCCCAGCACTCGAAAAGTCACTAAACAATTTTGTTGTCGATTTGCGCGTTTCGAATTCAATTTGGTTTTTGCATTTTTCATTTTGCATTTTTCACTTAGTCAGTTCTGACGTGCAGCGAGTTATAAAATCGAATTTATTGCAGTTGAGTGGATCCAGTGGATAGTGGCGCCTCCGCTGGTTTGGTTGGTCTAAATGGTGATGCAGGAGAATGAGTAGCAGGCACCCATGCTGAGTGCAATTTTTGATTTGGCAAATATGGTTTTTTTCGTTGCTTTTTTGTTTTTGTTTTTTTTTTTTAGAGGGATGTACAAGGGATAGGTAGACAGAGTGGGAGAGGAGGCGGTTTATTGTGACCGTCAACTGTTGTTAGTTTTTGACGTTGATTGAATTGACAGTTTCCCGAGAGCACTTTTCTCTGGGGATCATTCATATTTATTCATCTAACTAAGGGCCCGTCTCCCATAAAATAGAGTCGGTTTATTAATTCTTTTCGTTGTTTGTCCCTCACAGAAGGATGCCGATGATGATGATGCTGATGATGAGGATGCTATGCGCTTGCTTCTCGTTGTCCTGGTAGCCAATTTGTCGACTTTGTTTGTCCAAATAGAACTACACTTTTTCCCCTCCCTTATTTTTGCCCCAATAATGTGATGGGTGTGTGTGTGTGTGTGTGTGTGCGTTTGTGTTGTGCCTGTGCACTGTGGGTTGCGGAGCCATTTTTTAAACACTTAAGTCAATTTTTAAAAGTTTTTAAAAGCCAAATTTTTTTATGCCAATTTATAGATAATATATCAATTCATATATCTGCATACTAGGTTTTTCAAATTTGTTCAACACTGCTGAGAATAACGCTGTCGAAAACAAGTGTTGGGAACAAAACCAAACTGCTTTCATTTGGTGCAAATTGTTGCTTGACTTTGAGTGTATATAACTTTTAAAAGAAAAAAGTTATCGATAAAACTGAAGATGCAATTGAAAAAGTCGGGCTTGAACTATGTGTTAGTAGGCTTGATTTGTTATAAATAAAGGTGTGTGTCTTAAAATCTGTTTAATTCTGATCGACTATCAAAAACAAAATTTGTTACGAAATCTCAACTTTAGGGAGAGTTATAAAAAAATGTCTACCAGTGTCCAGTCTAAAACTTTTACTGTTGGATAGAATAATAAATTCTTTGTAAAATTTAAAAGTCTCAATGTCCACATATAGCCACTTTTTTTGCAATTTAATTTTTTAGCGCATAACCTCACATTCCTACATATGGACAAGATTTTAATATAGCAGGAAACAACGAATTAGGAGTGAAGTATATGAAGTTAGTGTTCATAGGTTGCATGCGCATGTTGTGTACAGTGCTCCAGGTGTATTGGATGCAAAATTACTAATGAAGAGTAGGCGTTTTTTCTCTTAATTACACTAAAACATATAGGACCAATTTGAATGTTTTTGAACTCAGTTTTTTAGATGGCAGAACCAAACGAACTTTTGAATAGGAGGGAATAGCTCCAATAACAACACCAAATTTGTTTGCGCGAATTTAATGTCTCATTTATGCATCCACAAAGAGGAGTACGAATCAGAAAATAAGGTTAGCTATCGAAAGCGGTAATACATAGTATTACACAGTTTCTGGTTGCTATACATATAAGTTAAACTTCACGCCAAGAAGTACAATAGAATCGCAGATTTTAAAAACTTTTTCCGCATGTTTAGATCCCTTGAATTTCTCCTTAATCCTGAGAAAACCTCCAAAAGCATTTCTCGAATTCCACGGTCGACAGAAGCAGTTGGTTGCTTCAAGTGTCTATATTACTTATACTGATAATGATATTGATCAACTTTAAGAACATTTTTTAGATTTTTATATGAATCTTGGCCCTAAATTTGAAGAAAATATTAAAATCACAACGGTTATAGGAAACGTATTATGTTTAATGATATACTTAGCATACTTTTTGGGCAAAACACTGTTTTTTGACCGTGGAGGCGAGATGCCACGCCCATTTTCTCTAAAAATAGTTGCAAAATATCTTTATTGCCTCACGCAATGCAATGGGACTGAAAATTATTGTTTATCATACATTTTTCAATAAAGTGCTCAAAAAATGGCTCCGCAACCCACAGTGCTGTGTATGCTTGTCTAAGCATGTTAATTGAGTTATATCTGAGTTTGGTTTCATCCTCTCTTGAGTACCTAAAAGCAGGCAATAAAAAATATGAAATACCCTTAACAATTTCAACATTTTAACATTGGTTAACAAGTGTCGACACATTCAAGTTGTCTAGAGTACATTGAAGCAAGCCAAGCCAAGGCAATTGTTACCAATATATATATATATAGATACATATATATTTATACGTTTGACAGGCATATGAAACACTTGACAGTCCAACAAGCTGGCAAACAAACATGACAGCCACTTCAAAACAAACTCTACTTGGTTGCCAGTTGACAGAAAGTTCGAGGAGAACCATCTGCTCTATGGGGCACAATAAAATGACAGGGCATTAGAAATTGACTTCTTTTTTTAAGTTATATCAATATAATAAATTTAAAAGGTCTACCAAAAGTGCAAGGGTAGAACAATCCTGGTCATCTTTATTGATTCCATTTTTGGCATTGTAATGTATTTCTTTGAAATCGAAAAGGTTGCTCGTCATCAATAGTGACGCTCTCCTCAATAGTTTGTAAGAGAGAAGTGGAAGAAAGTAATATAGGAGAAAGAGATGGATAAGAGGCGAAACTTTTTGATTATCTCGACACATTAAATGTGAGAGACAATTTATTTGCCTAACTTCATTGGGAAAGTTTATTTTTTGTTGGTTTTTTTTTTTTTTGTTGATTCAAGTGCAAATTGCTAGTCATTAAAACTAATTAAAACAAATTTAATTGCCTTTAAAGGGCGAACGTGTCAAATTAGAGCTAAAGTTAGATACTACGGCCACTTACTACCCAGGGGAAAAACAAATACGGTAACCAGCAAAAAAAGTTAAAATATCGACACGTGACTGTGCGAGCGAACAAACGACAAACGAACTCCTGGCCAAAAAGAAAAAGTCAACGCGAGAGAGTCAATAAAAAGCCAAATGGCCATAAGAAATGTCCTCTCGCAGGAGGAAGTCTAAAAGCAACAACAACAACAACCAACCAAGTAACCAACCAACCAAACATTCCAACTTAATGTGCCTTGAAAGGAAACAGGAGCAAACAGCCAGCAAACAATGGTAAGAAGAAGCCATAGCAGCAGATGAACAAACTGTAAAATGGCTTTAAAAAGGAAATATTTAAACCGAAAGTTTTTGGTCAACTTTTCGAGGGGAAGGGAGTGTGGAGTCTGCCATGTCTCAGTCTCAGTGCAAGGACAAAAAGCTATTGTTGTGAAATTAAATTCCAACTATGTTGCTCGTTCGCCTGTCCTCCCGGACCCCTCCTATACGGTATAGATGCTCTGGACCTACCTGGGCACAGCAAGCAAGTCCTTTTTTGGCCAGAAAGCTGCTTTTGTTATTTTTACACTTCATTGCCAAAGAATTTACTTTGTGTGTGTTTCATTCGCCTTTATTTCCGCCGCAAGGGCAGGCAAGTGGAAAGATAAAACTTGTGTCGACTTAGAAGTACCACTCCCTCGCCCCCATTTGCCCTGGCTGGCCCTACCTTTCCTCTCACCATCACCATCATCCTCATCTCCATCTCCATTTCCATTCGCCATCCAGCATTCTATTCCATTTGGCCCCTTGCTGTGTGTTTTCTTTTCTTATGCTAAAAACTTGGTCTATTTGCTTGTAGTAAGCCTGTCACTGAACTGGAAAACCATTTCATTCCGTTCGTTCTCCTCACTGTCTCTCCCTCTACCTCTCCCTGTGTGTGTGAAACAATTTTAGTATTTTATGTTCCCGACCCGCCCATAAAAGACATATTTTTCATAATTCTCATAGGCTTGACAACAGCAACAAATAAATGATAAGTAATATACGTTTTGTGATGGGGGGGCGTGACAGTCAGTCGATAAGGCTGTCTGCTAACTTCCTCTTGCCCGACCACTCACTCCATCTTCTGTTTTTTGGGTTTTTTTTTTTTTTGTGTCATTTTCATTTTTATTGAATTTGCACCTTGACAAACATTTGCCCTGATGTTGTCCCTAACATTTTGATGATGATGACGATGCCGTTGTGGATGCTGACTGCTGGATTCATGAGCAGATGATATGGAGATTGGAGAGACGAGCCCATGATGATGGGCTTTTATTTTTTAAACATTTTTGACATTTGCATGCCGTTTTTATTTAGGCATCTCCTTATGTATGTATGTATATTTATTTTGACAGCAACCTTATAATGTTATTATCCAAAGCGTAACTTTTAAACTTTGCTTTTTGTCTTCCTGATTAAAGAACCAAAAAGCATAACAATTTTAAACTAAAGTGTAAGAAGAATATTCCCTGACTTAACTTTAGATTTTACCACAAGAAACATTGATCAATCCAATGGCGGATTGTAACAGATCTGAGTATTTAAGAACAATGATTAGATTAAAGAGACCCCATATAAAAGATACGTTTCTCGTTTTTTAGTTCTGAAAACATATTTTATGCTTAAAGCTTAAGGCTTTAAGTTAAGCGTCAAATTGACAAGTTTCTGGTTTGGTTTTGGTTCATTCTTTGGTTGCCTTGACGTATACGTGATGTGGACAAATGTTGCCAGCGCGCTGATTTTTTTCACACACACACAAACACATGTTGCAGATTACTAGAGGTTGGGAACGGTGGGCAGTTGTATGGGGGTGTTTCATGTATCGCATTGCAGACAGCAATTTCATTTGAAATTTAATGCCAAGTTTGAAAGGCAACGCGTGCCTGGCATACACATCCACATCCTCGAATCCTCCCATCCTGGCATCTACATCGTAGCTTATACATTTTTTCATTGCCCCTCTCCCTTCAGAGAGCCCTACCTCGCGCAAACCTCTCACGCCGTCTCACCCACACATTAAAGCTCATTGAAAATTTTCTAAAAACAACTTTGTTTGCTAATTAAAAAAGTTGGCCAAATAGCGTGAAATTTAACAGCTTTAAATACGAGAGCGGCAACGGTGGTTGGGGCAGCGACAGCGGAGATGGCGCCAACATTCAGCCTGTCACAAATAGTTACCCAACGTCTCCGACCCCAGAATCCAACTCTCACTTCCAAAACCTCGACCCAAAACAATTGCTGTGAAAAACCCAAGGAACCGGGAACGTGCAATGCATATTAAGTACGAATTTTTCAGCTCTAACGAGTTCTTTCGGGGCTAAATGAATGAGACTAGTGAAGGACATGTCTGGCATATGATGAAACAAAATGAAAACGGCTGCAAAAAGCGCAAATTAAATATAAAAAAAACAACCAAATGAGAGAGCATACAAGGAAGAAAGCAACTCATAGTGGGCAGATGTTGATAAATAGTTGAAAAAGCAATGTTCATATATAAGACATGCATGGCTGATGATTAGCAACAAACTGTTGAAGTTTCAACTAACAACATTTTTGGCCCGCAATCAATCAAAACAGCAGCGGGGGTAATACAAAAGGCGCTGATGAAAGCTGCAGCTGAAGCTGTCATCAATCTTGTAACCAAATGAGGCCACCGTATCGTAAGCGTAGTGCGTATCGGTATCACGGATTATGTGTATGTGTGTGTGTTAAACTAATTAATCCTTTTCACCGTGTCCCAGGAAGACGATGGATCCCTTTTCAAACTAATCGTGCGTAAATGATGAAATGCATAGCTTGTGGGTATTGAATTGATACCTCATTAAGGTTCAATAGTCCCAATGAGACTAACCCTCTCAGGTCTGTTAGAACCAACTTCTTTCTGTCTCTCAAACTAGTTTGAAAAAGTCGATTGCAAACCATCAAAGTAAACTAGCTGTAGATAAGATTAAAATTATGCATACGCAATGTGTTCATCAATGGAATTTTAGTCCCAATTCGAAGTTACTAATTTAATTAATGATTTCGACTATGGTCTTTAACAGATTTTCACCGAAATCCAAAATGATACCCATTCCTTTCCTTTACTACCGACCATTGCTTGCTACTTATCGGCTTGTTGTAACTGAACGATCCTTAGTAAAGGGAATAAAACACAAATTATGGTTAATGGCCTTGGCTTTTATGACGCCCACCAAACAGTGGTTGGAAGGTGAATGAGGAGCAATTTCACTTATGGATGAAGTCGTTTCATCAGCGTTCCCAATGGTCGCGGTGGCCTAATGGCTAACATAATTTTGTGCGATATCCTCTTCATCTACACCAAAGCGTATACTTATCATGAAAAAATGCTTTAAGTATATGTAAAGCTCAACATTTGATTCATTCTTGGGAAGTGTAATTTTTAGAATTTTGCTTCATAATTAAGAGTCTGTTAAAAGTGCTAAAAGTTTAGCAGGAAAATGGAAATATGGAAATGCGGTCAACGGGAGGCAAAAGAAAAATGGAAAAAGAGTGAAAAACATTTTCTATTTCTACTCTTCCTTTTTCTCTATCTCACTCTATCTTACTCTGTCTCTGCCTGAAACAGACAATGCACGACACCAGCAGGAAGTGTTGTAGTTGGCTAATAGGAAAACAAAAGTGACATTCATGTGTGAGAGAGAGAGAGGAAACGTAGGGCAATTTCTGACCCCTGAAGTGAATGTGAAAAGCAGCTGCCCCGTAGAACAAAAAACACTAAAAACCGTAGTCGACTTTTGTGCGTTAGCTGGGACGCAGACCATACTAAAGGGGGATGACAAGAGAGACAGAAGCAAGAGACACACGCAGTGTAAAAGAAACTGATAGGGAAAAGACCAACATCGGAAAAGAGAGATAGCGAGAGAGGGTGAGTGACATAGGGGGTAGAAAGTGTGATGTCAGGGGAAAGAGGAAGTGTTGTCACTAAAAATATGCAAAAGTTTTTCCAAGGATACGCAGCAGCAGCAGCAGCATTTGCAGTGACAGTAGCATCAACATCCGGCCCTAACTACCACTCTTTCTCCTTTTTCGCATGCGACGCCTCTTTTGCTCTCATGTTAGTAGTCTATTATGGGTAAATTTAATTTACTGCAAAGTGCACAGCGAGAAATGGAGCAACATGTCAATGTTGATGGTGCACAATTTAATAGTTTTTTCTTGTCACATCTCGTCTACCCAGTCTTAAGTCAACGCATCTTTATTGAATTTGCTTCACAAAGGCTTTGTAGGAAGAATCAAGTGATATATTAATGCTTTACACAAAGCAAAGTTCATAAATGTTTCACGGAATAGTGTTGGCAAACACAATGGCTACTGTTTTGCGCAACAGTGTTGGAAAATTACATCGAATTGAACGCTACCGAATATTATTTTTTGTAGAAGGAAAGCATAGAGAGTATCCAGCAGTCGACGCTCTGCATCTACTTGCAGAGGCAATTTTTTCTCGTTCTCACTGCGTGTCCTTACGTTTTTGTTTTTTATGGCTAGTTGAATGAATTTCGCTCTATAAATTGATTTAAGTGCATGTCATACAACGCATATTGCTAAAGCATGGCCAGGTGGACATTAACCTGGTCCATAAGCGTTCGTTGTCCTGTTGCTGTTCCTGCTTCTCATCGTCGTGCTTCTGCTTCTGGTCATGGTCTGGCCTCCTAAATCATTTAACTGGCTCGCTTAGAAATGTTGTTTCTGCTCGTAAAATTGTTTATGTGTCTGCGCTATAAGCGGCCAGCGACCCAGCAAGCCAGCCAGTTAACTCAACCAAGTCGAGTCACAGTTTCCGTTTCCTTTTTTTAGCCCTTTTCACCGTTCCCTCCCAACTTGACTTCGCTATTTAGATACCAGATGCCACTGGAACAGTTCTGCTTCCAGTCTGTAGTCGTTTTGCTCTTGGTTTCCGCTTCAACATTGCTGCAGCAGCATCTCTAATCACATTTTGTGTGAGCTTGTAATTGGTTTACTGCTACTCCAATGCAGCAACAGCATCAGAACGACCAGCACCCAGGACCAGTGTTGGTTCTTTTAATGAAGTTGTGTTTGTTGCACAACAAAAACAACAACAAAAAATGGTTTGAAAAATTGCTTGAGTGGCGTTGGAGTGATGCAAGTGCTGGCAAACGATCAACAAATTGGTTAAGAGATACTGCAAGCCAACAAAGGGAAAACTAAAAACGAAAGGAAATTCACTGAGAATTACGTTTAAGTTTATGAAAAGTTTTACCCCACCCCTAACAATTTTAATCTATCTATCAAGATATACATATATGAAAGGTGCTAATAGCACATTCAATTCGAAACCGTGTAGTAAATGAGAAAATGTTAAAATCGGTACTTCTAGTTAACTGCTTTAGATTCGCTACGTTTTTATGTGAAAAAAGTTTTTGTTGCTTTATAACCCTTGTCGGGTGTGAATCATTTGTATTACAGGGTGAAGCGGGTTAAATAAACATTTGCCAAAAGTGTTGGGGCTATTAAGGCAAAGATTTAGTAGATCCCCAAGACATAACATAACTACACATACAAACAAACCCATGCAGACACTGACACACACTCACATGATAATGTACGAGTAGATGTTGAGGCTATAGGCCTAGGGCAATAGAAATTCCGTTTTCCCCAATGGGTCCTATGGGTCGGTCGTCCATCCGTCCGTCCTCTATGTGTTTTCTGTGTGGGCCATCATTTTGCCAGCTGCTCTCTTTCACTCACTTTAGTCACTTTAACCTTGAGGAGATTCTCTTACGCTTAAAGTTGTTTTCTATTTTCTTACTTATCCTTTTTCTGCTCTCTCTATGTCTAGCTCCTTTTGTATCCCTTTTTTTCAGGGAAAACTTTCTGCCACATTGGCACACTGCGAATGATTTAAAACTTTTCTTGTTATTTTCTTGTCTTTAACAAGTTTGCTCTGACTGTGTATGTATAAGTGTGTGTGTGTGTATGTGTGTAGGGTAGAATTCTCTACGATTCTAAGGACTACCATAGAGCTAGTACTTATATTTGCCTGGCTTGCAGCAAAAAGTTGTAGGCAACAAATTAATTTAATGTCAGACACAAACTTCTTTCACGGCGAGAGATACATGGAAACGGTTCACTTCGGTTAGGTTCTGTTCCAAAGTAGTTTTACTTTAGTTGCCTTACCCTCTTCCCTGCTGCCTGTCCGCCCCCCCATCGAAATGAAGTGCCAATGACATAAATTCATTTTGGAATTATTTTTTTGGTGAGCCAACTTTTATGGCTAGTCCCACAGAGGCAACAACAACAAGTTAATAAACAACTATTTGGAATTTCTAAATATTTCTAGCCAACATGCATATGTATGTATAATATACATATATCCTTTCCGTGAGTATTAGAGACTATTTTTTTCGATTATCCTTTACATTTCCACTTAACTCGCTATATACCAACCCTCGACTCTCTCGACCTCACTTACATTTGCCATTTACCATTTACCGGCATTACATTTATTGTTCCGTTTCATCTGTATCTCTCGTTCTCCCCCATTCTCTCTTTGTTCAGTACTCCTGCTCTATTCTGCGTTCTTTACTATATAATTGCACTTGTCAGCATTTGTTTTACACTGTCCAACATGAAACCCAGAGAGAGCAACCTTTTTTGTTGTCAATACCCTTCTCATTGATGGGTATCTACATACAGTTAAAACAACATTCATAAGTGCCTAGGAAACATTTTCATAGCTTTGTTTGATTCCTTAAAATTAGTCCTGAAAGGGCTTAAGACAACTCTAATAGAGATTTTTATATTTGGTAAACTGCCAAACAGAGCTTATGAATTCGATTTCTTCTTTTCCAGACACTTCAGCTCGTCATCACAATAATAAGCATATGTTAGGGTAGTAAAAAAGTCTGACACAATGTTCCGTTGTGCTTTCAACTTGAAAATGGCAAAACATAAATTGCCATTGCGAGTGGGCAATAAGGAAAATAAAAAAGTTTACATTTTATATAAATTTTTTTGTATACATACATATACAAATGTATGTGGAAAGTAAATCGTTTGTTGCCATATATAAATCGCTCGAACTTCATTCTGCCACACCTCCCTATGCCCACCCTTCTTCTGCTTTTCTCCATTAGTTTGCCTTACTTCTCTATTTCGTGTGTGTTGTGTGTGTTTTGCACAAATTTATTGCTTGCCATTTCCACGTTTTGCTGAATTATTGTAAAAGTAAATTGAGAATAGCTTGAAACAATATCGAACTATGTACAAATACGAATGTACATATGTATGTATATGTATACGAATGTACTCATGACTACCAACTACTGACCCAGCTTTCCATTTCGGTTTGGGGAAAAGGGATTAAGCTTAAAGCATTTAGCGATTGAGCAAATTTTCATAGTCTGAAGATTTGCATTTTTATTAAAATGGCAAAACAAATTCAATGGCAAAAATCAATTCAAAAAAAAGGAAACCAAAAGGATCAAAGAATCGAAGTCGACATATTTACACCGAATAAGCCATGCCCTGACAACGGATTTTTATTATAGTTATTTATTAATCCGAATGAGCGCTACTCATGATTTATATACTTATTATTGCATCTGATGATGGTGATCCAGAATTGGCTAACACATTTCGAAATTAAAGTGCTCCCTAAAGGGAATGTAATCCTTTTTTCTGATAGAGTACAAAGCGAGACAGAAAAAGGGTCTTGAAAAAAAGTGAAACAAATTATTTTGGGGTTAAAATTTAAATTCATCAAAAACACTTGAAATCTAGCAATAAAATGTAAATATTTTATAAATAAATATATTTTGGAACTGGGGCGAAAAAAAAGAGAGGAGACCCTTTTTACTTGTGGCCAGAATGAAATAGACAACGACAAGGGGACCGAAGGACGAGGAAAAGCGGAAGGATTGCTTTTGCCCTGCGGTTGCCTTCCTATTTAACCTTTGTCTGTGTCTGAATTTTACTTCATCCCACCGCAAACTCTCCATTATTTCTCCAAAAACTGAAAAAGCAACAAAAACACAACAGAAAGACAGAGAAAGAAAGAAAACGAAAAAAAAAAGCAAACAAAATGTGAAGAAAAACTGATTTTGACAGCTTTAATGGATTTACATAATGCTCTTTTCTTACCTAATAATAGGATTAGTTGAAGGGTTTTTGGTTTTTGCCTGTCAGTCAGTCAGTTAATCACTCTATCAAACTCATTTTCACCCTTTAATATGGACTGGCGGTGGGGGTGTTGGTTTGTATGTGTCTGGGTGTGGGGGGTTAACGTATTAGATTATACATACACATACATATGTAGGTATGTAGTCTATACCCGACTTGCCTGATGGATTTTTTATAGTTGAGGTAATTTGCGAAAACGGAAACTTTAGCCAGCCATTTTGTCGCCGTTGACGTTGCCAACGACATTTTATTTATGTCAGGCTCATAATTCAACTGTAAATGCTGCACACACACACACCTACACCCATACTCATACCCACCCCCACCCACACACACACACACACACAGATACATGTGAAGCAAGTGCTTCTAGTTTCCGTTTCCGTTAGCCTGGCAAAATTAACAACAATGGCGGTGATAAAGACGCCGTTGCCGCTGCCATTGCCGTTGCCCTGCCCCACTCTCCCTTGGACCCATCAACAATGTTCATGCTCCGTGGCATCTTGTTGGTACGTGTGTTCCATGTGGCTTTTGTGGCTTTAAGTAGCGAAATGTGCTAGGTCACCCGCCATACAGTTGGCTTCCTTCGCCTTTCTCCCTCCTACATCCATTCCTCTTCGAATTTAGCTGCTGATTTTCTTACACGTTTTGCTAGTTTGCTACCATTTTACTGTTTGGTTTTTGTGATACCCTCACCGAAGGGTTTATTTTGCATTTACCCAAAGAGTATGAAATACTTCGCAGTTTTCGCTGTGCAATTCGCTATCTTTTTGGTACGTTTCCATTTCTTTTTTTCTTTTTTGAGATACGTGCAGTGCATTGGGCTGACTTATGAGGCGTCAGCCGCAACGTAGAGTCGAGGTAGTTTGTTCGCTTAGCAGCTGAGTGCGGTATGCGGTGTGGTGATGTGGGATATGAAGTGCTGCGGGGATGTGTCTGCGAGATTGTCAGGGTTATTGCTGAGGGATTTATGTAGTCATGGAGCGCACTTTTAACCCGACATGGGCCAATTGAAATGTCACATTGTGCAATGAATGAGAAGGTAATGAGGCGGTTAAGGTATTTAAGGCAACTTCACGATACGCCGCAAAAATTCTATAAGCTTCCTATACATACATACATTCGTACATGTTCAGTTCTTGAATTGGTAAAAGTTATTCCAACACCAATGGCCCTTAAAATTACAACAAAAATTACCAAACCTGTTGAATATTTTTCGTTTTCTGTTAATCGAATCATTGTATCCGTTGTTCGATTTGAATTCAATTAATTGCTTTCTCCCTAATTGCAATTCTGTCCTCACACTTAACAACACTCATTCGTTTGAAATAAGTATTGTAAAACGCACATTTTTTTGACATTGCTGTCAACATCATTACCTATCGATAGCTGAAAGATTATCGAGCACGGGTTTGTCCTATATAAGACGAGCAATATTTTCACTTAAATTGCAGCTCCGACTATTCAGTTTGTTTCCTTCTTATCTCCTTTTCTGACTTACCTATTTACACATTAAAATTGGTTCTTTTAAATTCTGAAGCCAATTTAAATGCTTATAAGGCTTGCAAGGTCTTTAAATACCTTAAGTTGTTGGAAAATATGGCTAACTTGGTTTCCTTAATTTTTTAAATTCCACACAATAAAATTTATAATTATGACAATTCCATAGCTACCTCACTTTAAAATAAATTCGCCCGGAATTTCTCAATTGGTAAATAAGTTTGGGGGTAAGCCTCCATTTCTTTTACCCTCACGACATGGGTAATATCGATGTTGGTCTGTTGGTTTTTTTTTCCATTGGATCATTGATATTTTCCTTAATTCCATAGCTACCTTATCTTTTGAGAAATCATCTCCAGTCTGAACATCACGAGTTTGACGTGCGTCTCCATTTCATTTTTTTAACAATTGGCTTTTATAATGATGCTGTATGTCACATTCCTTAAAAAAAAAAATAATATGTCAGGACTTACGCTATAAATTCTATTTTTTTTTTTTTTCATTTACATATGTAAATTTTCATGCTCCATTTCGAAAAAGAATAGTTCTATGTTTTTGAGCTTCCTCAAACTGTCTATATATTATGAACCTTGATTTACGAGTAGGCAACGCTTTACAGCTTCGACTATTCAGTGTACTTTTTGGCCCTTCCCCCATCCAATCATCCATCTGTCAATGCCTCATATATGTATTTTATTGTGAGAGTAATCCATTGAGGAGTCGGGCATAATTCCTTATTTATTGGTCGAGCTATGTCCTTATTTATTGTTTATCTCTCGTGTATATCCAGTTATTCACAGAATGACTTTTTGTTTCTTTTGAATCTTTCAAAGGATCACCGTAATGTGTAGAACCTCCTTCGGTTGTCCGCATATAACATAGAGTAGAAGTTAGGGAGAGTAACCAGAATAAATCTCTAGGCAAATGTAATAAGAAACAACTATTTTATAATGGACAATCGGAGCGTTTGTTAAATCAGAACTGAACTTTTTTTTTCTGCATTATGTAGCCAATTGAAATTGCTGATGTTGGCTGAAATGGAATTGGAAAATAAATTAAAATACATATACTTATATATATATATTTGGCTATGCATGCTGTTGCAGCACAGCGTTTCCCATTCCCCCCAATTTGCCATTTCAATGTGATTTTGTTTTTTTATTTATTTCTATTATTTTCCATTATTTCTGAAATGCCATTTGATGACCGCGCCACGTCATGACGTTTGCTCATTTTGTGTGCTCTTATTGAAATCATTTCGTAAATGTCAATTGTACAAAATGTTTTATGTTTCAGTTTGATGACGATGGCAACGACGTCAAAGTCCGGCAGAAACAGTTGTCAATATTTAATGACAGCCAAATGCAATTGGAATTGATTTTGACTCGAATGCATTTGTGTATGTATGTACGGATAGTTCCTGAAAGAGATATGCATAGAAATTTATGCTGGCCGCAAAACAATGATACGGACCAACATGAAACTATGCCACAGATGTGGGTATAGAAAGAAAAGTGTTAGAAGTTAGTCGACCTGTTCGGCAAGTTTCTTCAAGAATTTGCATCTTCACTTTCATTGAACGCACAAGTAAAATTGTTCTACCAAGAGATGATGATAGTGGAATGATACATACAAACATACTCAAATAACTAACTATGAACAAGATAGTGCGGCTGCTATGGCAATGAACCTTAGAATTCCTTTAACTTGAATGCTGCATCTCAATTCCAGCTTTGAGCGAGCTGTCAAACTAGTTTTTCTGTTTCAACGAAACTGAAATGAAGCTGGTTTCTTTGCCAGCCTCTGTATATCTATCCCTCTCCTTCTCTCACTGTATGTCTCCTTTGTGTGGTCTCTGTGGTATACAACATACTCCGTACATGTTGCATGCCACTTGCCACACGTTTTCTGAAACTCAATATTTAACAATCTTAAGTGGCAAAGACAGAGATGGAAAAGGGAAAAGGAAGCAAGCAAGCATCGTGGTTTTTGACCTTTAAGGATAAGAAATGATAATGTTACATTCTAATACAAATAGGATATGATATTGTAGCCTATGGCCGAATGCATATAAATGAGACTTCAAATGAGCATTACGAATATGTGAGGAGTGTGCGAGTGAGCCACATAGCAGTCCCATGCACTGACAAAAATTTATATACACGAACAATCATTTTTTGAACTCGACTGAAACGTTGTTTTCAAAAACAAACAGGACGGATCAAACGACTATTAGGGACTAAATGTTTTAACACGACAAATTTTGATTTGGTTTTGTACGAATATTTCGATTTGACGCAAACCAAAACGGATGGATCAAACGACTATTAGGGACTAAATGTTTTAACACGACAAATTTTGATTTGGTTTTGTACGAATATTTCGATTTGACGCAAACCAAAACGATTGGATTATCGTAAAAATAATATTAGTTTCCCTTTCATCTGCGCTCATGCCAATAGAAGGTGACTTACTTTAGTACTACAAGCATTGACATTCATTCGATGGATGCGCGCGATATTGAATACAATTATTTGACTACTTTGTTCCACATTCCTTAACCGATTTGCCGAATTTATTTGCTTTTTCTCAGTGCAGCAGCCTTGAACAATGGATAGCAGCATAGAAAACAATCAAATGGCAAGGCAACTGTCTGAGCTTAAAGTAAAAAGGGAAACATGCAAAAGGACTAAAGGCAGAACACGCAAAACATACACACACATTAACATTGAGAGATAGGAGCCAAGAGAGCGAAAGGATGGCTGCTGGCTGCCAGACAAAAGATTGCTTTAGGTTTCCTATTCATTCCGTTCATTCATTCATACATTCATTTGCGAGATGTCTCCTCTTTGCCAGTGTGTTAGTGCGTGTGTGTGTGTTTGTAGTGGGCGTATACGTTATATTTTGTGCTGCTTGTGTTGGCGGCTTTTGTTCAACATGACAAAGACATGACAGCAAAAAAAAAATGTTGCGCTTTTCTCGATCTCTCTCTCTCTCCCTTTCTCCATCTATTTCTCTTTCCCTCTTGTGTTTCTGTAATGCTTTTAATGCTTTTCAAAAAGTATCCCTCCTCTTTCTTTTTTTCCCCCTTCCATCTTGGATTGATTTATGACAAGAGCCGAAACATTGACAAATCAATAGGCATCGGGACGCAGAACAACCGAAACAACCAAGCAATGAAAAAAAAACTCTACTCGGTTGAGCATTAGCTCAAAACGGATGAGTTTTGTGGCTTAAAATTGATTGAGTCGAGTTGTGGCATGATAAATGCGGATTTTCATTCGCTTCCTTTTTGCCCACTCGCTTTGCGTTCCCTTCTTCTGTCATTTATCTATTTTGCTGCTTGACAACAGAAGCACTAGTCCATTTCCATTCTCATTTTGAAGACATTCATCAATTTCACTTATTTTTGCATTTTAATAGAAAAATGACAAAGAGAATGCCAAGAAAACGGTGAAAAATATATCCAAGAGAGCATGAGCATTGGTGTCGTAATCGGAGGGTATATCAAAATGACTATAATAAGAAGTTCGGGAGAATATCTAACCATCTATGACTTATCGGGTACACGTAATGTAGCGTATACGCAGGGTATGCCAACTGAACTATTATGAATGAAACGTTAAAAACATTACCAAAAAGTTCGAAAATTTCATTTTTCAAGGCCGAGGGTGGAAAATCTACGCCCCTGAGCAGAAAGGGATGAAAGTAAACATTTACTTTTTCTTTTGCTTTTGTGTAGAAACTTTTCTTTTATGCTGCTGTCAGTAACATGAAATTTATGTAGCTGATTTGCATAGAGAACAACTTGTTAATAATGCCAAACAGAAACAGTTTTTACAGCTATTCCGACCACCACCCACAGACCTCGCTCCCTCCACTTGCTCCTTCCCGTTCCGACACACACACACATAGACACAAAGCTTAGGACAGGAAAAGTTACTCTGATTGAGTTTTTGACAGTTTCGGTTTGAGGGATTTCCGTCCAACCCCAAAACCAAAAAAAAAAATGAAAAAAGTTACAATTGCTAATTATTTGAGCTTAATTCTGCTCATAATTATTTTATGTTTTAGCATTTTTCGGTTGTAACCATCACAAATTCACGTCTAATTAGCCGAGAAATGAAAGAACATAAAGTATAAGAAAGTTAGCAAAAATTGTTTGGCAATTTGCATAAATAAATTTAAATGAATGACTTTAAATTTCGATCCCATGTGGTGGCATGATTCTTAAATTGGTCTAAAGGAAAAATGCTGTCTAAAAGGCCCCCACAGAGTTGAATGGGTCACTCCAGAAATAAAAAGAACAAACAAGCAAGTCTATTAAGCAAATCTTAGAAGAGATAATGGTTAATCTTAAAAGAGATTGTGGTCAATAGTTATTAGGAAGGGGTATTTTGAGGTTGTCGAAGTTCTCACCTAAACCAGCTATGTAAAGTCTAGTTGGCCAACTTTACAGAATCATGTGTTTTAACATTGTGCCAGACAAAAAACAAATACCAAAGGCATCAACTATCTTGTTGAAAATTCAACAAAAATGCTTGGAAATGTAATAAACTGTATCCTTGTCAATTAGCTGATTCTTGTGATTATTGACAGTCAAATAATTGCAATACACTCAAGTAAACTATATTCTAATACTCTTCTTTTTATACCATACACCCATAGGGTGAAATGGTATATTAAAGTCGCCAAAATGTATGTAACAGGCAGAAGGAAGCTTCTCCGACCCCATAAAGTATATATGTATTCTTGAACAGTATCAACAGCCGAGTCGATCTAGCCATGTCCGTCTGTACGTCCGTCTGTCCGCCTAGTTCTCGGAGACTATAAGAGATAGAGCCACCAAATTTTGAATGTAGGCTCGTGTAGTATGTAGAGTCATCAAGTTTATTTCAAATTTTTGCCACGCCCCTTTCCGAAAAAAAACTATTGCAGCTAGAGACACCATATTTGGTATGTATATTTGGATAGTAAATGCGCACATTTTGTATGTATAAAGATTTTGCCACGCCCCTTTCCGCTCCCGAAATTTGAAAAACTCGATTATCTCCCGTAATTTTTTACCTTGTGCAATCAAATTTGGCACACTTAAATTTGATACTAATACCCAGCAAAATACCAAATTTGATCAAAATCGGACAAAAAATAGCTGAGTTATGCATATAAAGGTTTTTTCATAAGGCCGAAGATGGTCGTTGGCTGGTGGGGGCGCTAGGGTGCTCGTAAGCTTGCGTGAGCGAGATACTAAGAATGCTTGTAAAAAGGATATGAAAAAGCATTTGTTATTATAAATTTGAAATATTTGTTTTACTGGTGTATGGTATACCTAAGTCGGCGAGACGACTTACTTACTTCATTTTATTTTGTATTTTATTATGCGGTGAACATAATTGTCATTTTTGTATTGCTGTATTTTTAATGGATATCGATCCATATAACCTACGCAAATGGACTCTTTGTTCGTCAAAAAGACGGGTAATGGAAAAAATTAAAATCGCTTAAGGAAAAAAAAAACACAAAAATAGATGTTTTAAAAAATAAAACGCTTTAAAAATAATTGAGATACATAAATAGGTGGGGCTTAAGCTCAAAATGCGGTTTCAATTAGTGGTAAACGCATTTTCCAGCTCAACACGTGCATCGTTAACACATGTGGCAGCTAATTTGCATATTGCTGTATCCAAATATTGAACGAATTGAATCAGTTACAGAACCCAATTTCGACCGATGTTCGAGTGGCCGAGCAGTTCGCGGTGGTCAACATAGCAAAACACAATTGGTTTATGTTCTGGCAAAATGCTGAAATGAGGAAAATTGCCGAATTCCACTGAATCGCGATTGCAAGGGAGGAAGGCAGTGCAAATAACGCGTTAATTGGTTATTGAACTGTCATCGTGGGATAATCGCAGACAATATTTCAATAACTTAATGTAGTTCTCTCTCTAAACAAGTAACTTACACTGGTCGCTATAGCTTCAACAATATTTGAGAGTTGAGACTTAAGAAATTTACAATTACATACAGATATAAAAGACAGCATGGATATAAGCCATGTGTTAAGGATTCAAGTAATGGAGAAGCCGTAGCAGTCGTGATGAGCAGACTACAGATGATTCCTGGAATGGTGAATTCCCGGCATATTTATTTTAAAGTGAGGTAGCTATTGAATTAAGGAAAATATCAATGATCCAATGGAAAAAAAAAACCAACAGACCATCACCATCGATATTACCCATGTCGTGAGGGTAAAAGAAATGGAGGCGTCCCCCAAACTGATTTGCCGACTGGTGTTGCTGCAACTAATTTGAGTGAAACCAGAGGGCCGGGGCTAACTTCGACCGCGTCAAAGTTTGTATACCCTTGCAAATTTTTTTGGTAACTTTTTCCTTACCTATAGCCATCAAAGGAAAAAACGTTTTATCTAAAAAAGCTAATGTTTGCGAAAGAACGGCCTACAATGCTAGCATAGGAAATAACGAAGATTGATCGTTCCTATGGGAGCTATATGATGTAGTCACCCGATCTTGATCAAATTCGGCATAGTCGTCAACAGATATATTAAACTAACATATGTTAAATTTGAAAGCCATCGCATCAAAAGTAACGAAGTTTTTGACAAAAGTCACTGCTTTTGAATCATCGTTCCAATGGGAGGTATATGATATAGCCACCCGATCTTGATTAAATTTGGCACAGTGGTTTATATGTGTAATTGACTGACCAATATTAAATTTCACGACAATAGCTGAGAAAATAGCGAAGTTATTGAGAAAAATCACTGTTCGTGACTTTGCCGTTTGTATGAGAGGTAAACGATATAGTGGCTGAATCCGAGATACATATACAAACTGTGCAGTATATACAAGCCTACATGCAATTTCAGCTCTGTAGCTCTTACGGTCTAGGAGGAGTTCGCGTCGATCCAGACAGACGGACGGACGGACATGGCTATTTGAACTCGTCTCGTCGTGCTGATCAAGAATATATATACTTTATATGCTCGGAGATGCTTCGTTCTATGCGTTGCACACTTCTGACCAAAGTTAATGTACCCTTTTTGCAAGGGTATAAATATTGCTCGTCTTATATAGGATAAACCCGTGCTCGATTTTGATAATCTTCCAGCTATCGATAGGTAATGATGTTGACAGACAATTAAAATTAATTAGAGTTGCCAAGTTTGAGTTCTGTTTATCATTTTATCTGGTATCATTCTAATTCATTTTAAATTTAATATATGTATGAATTTGCAAAAAAAAAAAGTTGTAGAATTTGTTCTGTATGAAGTTGCCAGAAATTTATAAATTTTTAATTTTACGACTTTTAGGCTTGCATCATCAGTAATTCGAAAGCATTTTGACATGATTTAAAGTCTTTGCAACGTCAATCAATTGAAAGTTCCGTGCGCTTTAAGTGCCGATTTTCATATCGATTTTATGTCCCGACCACAGTTGCCCTTAACTTACCCTGCCCCTCTCGTCATTCTTCTGTCCCGCACTGTTTAACATCCTTTGCCTTCTAATGTTGCCGCCATCATAAAATGCGCATTTACTTGCAACCTCACCAATGTCAACGATTGTCTCTCTCCATCTACACAGAAATTTAACGGATGTGCTACGATAACGGCGCGTAAACGTCAATTATGTGGGCACAACGAGCCCGGATGATTGAATGGTAGCAACAGGATAACAAAAACAAGAAGAAAAAAACAACAACAAACCAGCACCAAATGGGCTTAAACCTTGTCAATAGTTGGCTGACACTTTGAAAGTAATCCGATCGCAGAATATTTGATTAATGTCAACGGGAAATAGCTATCGAAAATCTCCTGGCAGAATGGGTTAACAGCATTTGTGGGAAGATGTTGCAAGTTCAAAGGACAAGAGCCTAAATAAATGTACATACATACATATGTATGTATACAATAAATAAAGTGAAAACTGTATCAACTACATTGGATCAATTTACAATCTAAATAAGTAACTGCAAATATTTAAACAAAAGTGTTGTCTTTCACATTTTTAGACAATTCAAATTGAGGGCGAGCTTTATCTATTTTGGACATTAAACGTTTCTATACCATTATGAGCACGTTTATTTTGCCAATACTAATTACAAGTTGATGCATTTAATTGAGTTCTTAATGTTAATCAAAATGATTCGATTTTAATAGGTCTTGTCGAAACGAAGCGAAATAAAAAATGTATATACATTGATATTAATACGATTTAAACAGTTTCCTGTAGTTATCAGTTAGAACAACATGAAGCTTAACATCTATTTAGCAGTGCTCATGTTGGCGATTGTTGGTGAAATATTCAAGACTAACTACTATTTAGTTGGAGCATTTCGTATTAGATATGTCGATTGTCAGACATATAATTCATCCTATGTTGAGTTCACTCGATGTGAAATGAAACTTGTTCGTCGAGGCATTGCCGCTTTCTATATGATTGCCAAATTGAATCAGATTCCAGTGAATAATGTTGGCATCAACTTGGCTCTTCATAAGAGATCAAACGGCTATCAGCCGTTCTTATTCAATCAGAGTCTGGACTATTGCTACTATATGAGGAATCCAAGGAATTATCCATTTATTCATTCATTTCATAAGACATTCATGGCTATATCGAATATAAATCATTCTTGCCCCTACGATGTAAGTACATACATACTCGATCAGCTTAAGCTGAAAATGATTGCTTATTTCCTTTCGGTTTCATAATTTCAGCACGATTTGCAAGTCGATCGCATGATATACGACAAAAATTCATTTAAGGATTTTCCCATACCAAATGGTGACTATATGCTACAATTACGAGTGGCTACCTATAAGATTTGGCGAGCCGAAGTTAGGATCTTTGTAACCAAGGATAATTGAATCAACATCTATTTATATAGATAAGCCAAATTTCTTTACATATTTATATATTTTATAGGGGGGATATTTAAATTTTTTTTTATTAAGCAAATATTGTCAAAGGTAATCATGACAGGGAATCACCAGTCCGTCTCTTTTTAGTCGTCAAATCTTAGTGAATTATCATGGGAGATATATATATAATTAACAAATGTATATTTTTCATTTCTTTATCTTATACAAGTTTTTTCTTCAATAAATGTTGGTTAAAGGAAATCTCTATTTGAAACAAAGTTGCAAGTAAAATGTGTTAAACAAATGGGATCATTCAACAGTTTCAAATTTCATTTCATTAAATAAAAACATATCCCACGTCATTACGACATAAGTAACCAAGGTCCATCTCAAAGCCTTTTCAGCATAATAATTATACTTTGTCGATGAAACTATAGATTTTTGCAGTTTTTGCATTTGAGGCCAATTGCCATGATGAAATTAACCGGTCTTTTGGCGGGTCCCATTTTGCAATACAGCAATTTAAACCATACATATATGTATGTCCTTATCGGTAACCTCAATAGAGCGATCTATTTCTAAGAACAAGTATTCGGGATGAGAAGGCCAAAAATTTTCACTTGCCTGCTTTCTTAACTGCTGGAGAGGCAACCCTGTCCGAAAATTAAACCAAAAATCAGTTATGCTTAAACCAATAATTTGGCGTTGCCCCTTCCACTAAAAAACAAATAAAAAAGACTGCCACATTATTGGAAACCCAATCTAGTATCGAGTAAGCCTTCATCAATTCAGCCTAAAATCAACCATTCGTTTGTACAAATCAATATATTCAATGCTAAAATAATAATTTTGGTCATATTTATATAAGAAAATTATAATAGTGAAAGAAAATTATATTTTAAACCAATCTTTAAAAATGGCGCCTCAATATCGAGTACAGTGCAACTTTGTAATCGATATTTGCAGGTATCGCCAAAGTTATCGAGTAGAATGCAGCTCTGTCAATAATTCCCCCTTTCTCTCTCTTGTTTGTTCTTTTTTGGTCGACGGACGTGATTGATGGCTGTTTGATTAGTACCCAAAATAAAACCATTGCAAGTACTTAAAATATTTAAATTAAATAAGCAAGTACCTTATCCCGCCCGCGCCAACGCAAGTGTGACCAGTTTTTCGGTATATCGATATTATTAAAATCGAATCGATATAATCCCAAATTTTGAAAATATCGATAATATCGATACAGCTTTGATATTTCTGCAGCACTAACCGCATGGCGATATATTTTTTCTTTTCTTTTGGTCGTCTCAACTGAGCGGAAGCGTGGTGAGGAAATTTTCTTGAAATTAATTTAATTGTGTTTATTGTGTTTTCAAAATTTAAATTGAATATAGTTAATATAATAGTGACTAAAAATATATACTGTGAAACAGTAATTAACATGTGAATATTGAAACTTTGGTCGAATTTGAGACACGCGGCACATGCAACATAACCTCAATGTCCATTTGAGACACCTAAATGAATGGCAAAAATTTCATATTAATTCTGTTTTCTTTTTTTCCACAGTGAAATATGGTTAACGGCCGCATACCGTCGGTCTTCTCGAAGACTTATGTGACTCCCCGTCGCCCCTACGAAAAGGCGCGTCTGGATCAGGAGTTAAAGATCATTGGTGAATATGGTCTGCGTAACAAGCGTGAGGTGTGGCGCGTTAAATACGCCCTGGCTAAAATCCGTAAGGCTGCCCGTGAGCTGTTGACATTGGACGAGAAGGACGAGAAACGTCTATTCCAAGGTATGTGTTTCCTCCATGGTTATTCTGTATATGGCCTATGCAAGAGCGGCAGGTACTGATGGGCAGAACTCCTCCAAAGCGATTGTTTGCCTTAAATGTATCAGTCCATCCTTTAATCCGACTCTGTTGGTATCTATTAAATGATGATTTATATTAAAAACTAAATTTCTGACACTTCTTGTCTGAATATAAATACATTGACGCTAACAAATATGTACTGAAGAAATGCACGTGGTTGATGTGCGAAGCGAAATTTGTTGAATTATTTTACTAATTGTGATTATTTAACTCTAGGTAATGCCCTGCTGCGTCGTCTTGTACGTATTGGTGTCTTGGATGAGTCTCGCATGAAGCTCGATTACGTTTTGGGTCTGAAAATTGAGGATTTCTTGGAGCGCCGTTTGCAAACTCAAGTGTTCAAGCTGGGTTTGGCTAAATCCATCCATCATGCCCGTGTGCTGATCCGTCAGCGTCACATTCGGTAAATATCGCTGGGCCAATGGCGTTTTGCCAATGAGAATTAATTTGATTGTTCAGTAAGACCACTTGGGAGTCGAACAAGCATTGCCTTGTACCGGCTTTCAACGTCTTTTGATTAGGCAGTTGATATTGAATATATTCACTCCAATCTTAATGCAAATCCCGCATAGCGTAAGTTGCACTGAACATTTTAATCCCAAAAATAAACCATATCCATTCCCTTATCCGTAGATGTAATGAGATTCAGCAACTAATTAAAACTCTTTCTCCTCGCTCGCTCCTCCTTTAGTGTGCGCAAGCAAGTCGTCAATATTCCATCATTCGTGGTGCGTTTGGACTCTCAGAAGCACATTGACTTCTCGCTGAAATCACCCTTCGGTGGCGGCCGTCCTGGACGCGTCAAGCGCAAGAATCTGAAGAAGAACCAGGGTGGTAGCGGTGGTGCTGCCGAAGAAGAGGAGGACTAAGCAGTAGCACGCATCTGCGTAGCAATGTTTTGTAATGCTAAACTTATATATTTTACAAATTAAAAGTGTAAAATGTCAATAACAAGTGTCTTTGTACATTATTTTCTTGTTGTATTTAAATGTACAATTGTTTGTATGATCTGTCGTTGGGAGTCACGTGAAAGAAGGATGTTGATTATTTGTGTTTGGGCAGAAATTTTTTTATTCGAAAAAGAGCGAGATGGCATGCTTTTGCTGTGGCAAGTTTCTGCTCCAAGGCTTTCCATATGACGGGAAGGTGTTCGCATGTGATAACGATTGGTTCATAGAAGATTGGTGGGTGAATGGTGGCAAAATATTCACCAAAATAAACAAATGTCTCCTTTCAATCATGTCTAAAAACCCCGAATCAAAATAATTTATAGGGTGGTTAATTTAAATTTTATCGATTTCATATCGGTTGTTTAATGATATATATCGGATTAAACTATCGATGAACCTATCGATATCGCCATGTATCGTTCCAATTAGAATTATTGTTATCTTTGTTGTTGTTCGCTTTGGACGTGTGCTTTTCGGTTCATTCTCGCTGTGATCCCCGATCACGATCCGTATTTTCTAATTTTCCATTTCACGATACATATGTATTAATGCGAACATATATGTATGTACATATGTATCTATCAGTTAGCAGCATTGCAAAGTGATATATATAAGTAAAGAACTGCATGCGATTGTTTCTGTCCATCTCGCTCGGTCTCGGTCTCTCTTTTTTGTGTCTGTACGTGTGTGTTTGAGTGGGCTGGCAAATAAAACGAAATGGATACCGATGAGAGACAAAAACAACAACAACACCACGATCAATGGTATCATGGGAGTTGGAAGGAACAGCAACAGCAGCAGCAACAACAACAACAATTGCTGGAACATTTTTACACCCACAATCATCATAGCAATTCCTTATCAGACAGCAGGGATTATGATACAAATTCAACACGAACCTCGCTATCGGGTTCGCCGCCCGCTGCGTCATCCGGTAGCGAGCTGCAATTGGATTTTGCCAGCATTGAAGAGAAACCACTATTGGCTAACCTTATGATGCCCGCCACAACCACAGCTGCTACATCAGTATCTGGATCACTTTCGGAGGCCAACAACAACGAGCAACAGGTGCTGCATCCCATAAGTTTAAGTTTAACATTCGAGGCTGCGGCAGCGGCAGCAGATGAGCTACAAGCGGCTACTTATGCTCTATTGGAGACGACACGTCCGGATGTGGCGAATGTCGAAGACGATGAGGATGACTATGATGATGATGAAGTCTTTACGCTTCGACCACTGACTGCGACAACAATGTCGACCTTCGAATCATCTGCAACACTAGAAACCACCAACCACATGCCCATTGCTGTCCTATCCATACCATCATCCGCATCCACACCCGCATCCGCATCATCAAATCATTTGTCATTGTTAACCAACCATTCAGAGAAGGGGGTGGAGGAAGAGGACGACGACGACGAGGACGTGGTAGAGGTGGAAGTGGAACAGGTTTATAATTTGGATGACATATGCTTCACCTTGGAATATCAATTTCAAAATCAAAAACTTGTCCAAGTCCAGCCACCCACAGTGGTCTCACTCAGCATGTTGGCCGCCTCATCCTCTAATTCGGAGACAATGACCACAACCACACAATCCTGTGACGATTCATCGCCAACATATTTTACCGTTGAGACCAGATCCAGGTAGTCCTTGAACCACCCAATGCATCTTGTTTATTTGCTGCTGCTTCTTCCGTTTGCATGCCGTTCTATTACCACTTATTGTTAAGGGCAAAGTGTCCAAATAGCCTGACTTACCTTATCTACTAAAACCTTAACTGTTGGGGACTCGAAATATTCAGGAAGATTTTCATTCAATATTTGACGTGGTTTCGTCAAAGAGTTTTTAATCTAAGCAGACGTTAAAGTTGACTTTGAGGTTGAGAATATAGCCATATACATATGTATATATCTGTATTAGATGATGACATTGTTGACAGGTGTGTGATATGAGCATGGTGATTTGTTAGATGATTACCAACCAAAAAATGGCTGATCGTGGGATTGGGTTGGGTGAAGGGGGTGGGCATTGCGAGGAACCGTTCACTGAACCTTATTTTTGTGGATGAGTTTTGCATTCCCTATAATGGTTGTTGTCCAATGTTGACCCCCCGCCCAGGGCCAGCTAATTTTTCCACTGCCCACACTCATTCCCATCATCATCATCATCAAAACATCGAAAAACGGCAAGAATTCTGCGCTGTCTGGCGTGACGTGTCTAGAGTCATCTATTTTTTTTTTTTCTTCTTTTTTGTTTGTTGTGTGTTTGGTGGGCCAATTAGAAGCAAAATATTGAACGAAAATTGTTGGCAATATTCTTGAAAAACATTTTTGTTTCATTTTTTTCGTTTGCGTTTAGTTTTTTGTCCACTTATTACAACAAGCAAACGGTTCGTAAAGTGTCCGAAATGCTTGCATGTTGTTGCTAATTGCCTGATTTGTGTTGGCCATAATGCAAAACACAAACATACACACATACGTATGTATGTATATATGTACACATGTGTGTGTGTTAATATATATATGTATGTATTCATATACAATATTTATACATATATGATTTTTCATATTTCTCATTTATTGGTTGGCAATGGGGAGAAATTCTAACGGTTGCATATTGCTGCGGCCACTGCGCGCGGATTTTCCTTATAATTTCCCTGTTGTTGTTGTTGTTTTTGCTGTTCTTCATGATGATGATTAAGATGATAATTATCGTGATGATGATTGTATAGAAATCGTTTGTTTGGCCTAAAAATAGTTCACAACGATGAACACATTTAGATTTGGCTACAGCCACCTCCTTACCTCCCCCACCCCCCACAAACTTCCCTTTCACCCATCAAAAAGTTGGTCCCTATATAAGTACATATATACATACATATGCATATATAGATATATATATGTATCTGATGTATGTACATACAAGAATACATTTTTGTATGTTAGGAAAACAAAAAAAAAAAAACTTTGAAAAACATTTTTTATTGTGTTTTTTTTTTCTTCACCCCAACAAAATTCATTCACACTTGCTGTAAAAAGAAGTGCCGGTTTTTCTTTTCGAAACTATTGTGAAATTCTATTCTCGATCATTCGCTTGTAGTGTGTGTGTGTGTGTGTGCGTTGGGTGTGCGTGTGTCTCGAAATCGATTGGTTACAATGTGAATTTTACCAATTGCGACAAAAAAAGGTTTCAAGTTGAAAAGTTCATTTGATAAACTCAAGCTGCAAAATTTCAGATTCAATTATCAATGCTAAAAACAATTATTTTCGACTGGTTAACTAAAATAATGATGTACCTCTTGGCACACCAACACACAGTAACTCAAACTAATTACTGCACACATTATAAAAAGTTTCATAAAGTTGTTAAATCAATTTGAAAATGTTATGGTGACCCCCGATGGTATGGTGACCCCGACGTTCTAGTCGTATTGTTGTTCTGTTGCCCGAGGAATGTTGTTTCATCTTTTTAATATTTGATGATAATTCATTAATTCATCAAATTCGAAGCCTTAAATTATCTTCAATAATTTGGTCAGTCCGACAACTTTTCGCGTTAGATTTTTGTTATTGTCCTGTCATCTTTTCTGTTTCTGCTAGTTTTTTTTTTTCTACTTTGTATTTAGTACAATAATTTTTCAATTTTTCATTTTCACACCCCCGCACGGTGCCGTGTCGTGCCTCTGCCCCAGCCCCTTGGCCCAGCACACACTCCCTCTCTCTTTCTCTGTTTCTATCTCTATATTTTTTGTTGAGGGGGGCTATTTTTAACGGTATGAGTAGTTTTTGAGTTGGTTCCCATCTCAATCATATTTGTTGGGGGAGTGGACGAGGGAGAGAGGAAGGAAGGGTATCGACCAGCTGGCAATGAATTGTAGGGTATTCGATGGTATGGTATGGCGGGAGAATCAAAGGGATGGGATTGGTAGGGGGTGAGGCGCATGCCGCTGCCCGTCAGTCAGATGTCGGCTCACCCACGCACTTGTTGTTGTTGTTGTTGTTATTATTGCTGTTTTTCTTTTTAATTTTGTTTGCCTTATAGTTTTTCCGTCGCTTTTCTTTTTGTTTTATTTTTGTTTGAGTTGTTCGTTTTGTTTTTTGGCCATGACAATATTAAATATTAATTAATCTGATTAGAAAAGGCTTACAGTGAAAAGTTAACCGAAAACAGAAAATTAATGTCACTAATCCGCTAGACTTTTGTCTATATCTACATATGTAGACTTTGTTCCCACTGACCCACTGAAATTGTATGCAAATTGTGTTCCATATTGACTCTAAATGCTTTCTATGTATATACTTTATTTCATCTATGTACATATATGTATCTCTCTGGCGATATATTTTGATCTTTGTGATACTATATTTTATAGCTATGTAGATGATACAAATGAGCCCGATGATGAGGATGTTGATTTGGCTCACTGCATACGTCCGGTTGAGCTGCATAGGGAGCGTGAAGATGAGGATCAACTTATGGCCATGGCCTATGAGGTATACCCCCGCACACCGTCAACCAATCCAAAAGCATTCCGCCAAACGATCTGTGGCTCTCTTTTTAATTGAGTGTCTATGTTTGTTTCTTTAACTTAACTTGCCGTTTTACTAATGCTTTTTGTAGCGTTTAAAGGAGGCAATCAATCCCAATCAATCAATCAATCAGTCAGTCAGTCAGTCAATCGAAACAATCTAATTTGTGTTAAGCCTTAACTTGTGGTGCGTAGTTTTAGCATAATTCTCACTTTATCTCAGTCGATCTCTCTCTCGCTCTTTCTCCATCCATTATCACATTCAAATGCATGACACAAATGACAATCGAAAAGATAGAACATGACCTACCCAAAGGACTATTGTATATAGTGTTTTTTGTTGTTTTAACTAAACGCTATCAACAAATTATCTCAACTAATATCTAGTTCACATACATTTTTCTAGAGTTCCGATGAGGCCCTCAGTCGCTATAGATGCAACTATGAGAACTGTTATCGCAGCTACAGTACAATTGGTAATCTGCGTACGCATTTAAAAACACATACAGGTAAGTCCACATTGAGATCTCTAAGGTTTATCGAGCCAGAGTCTTTCGATAAGGTTCAAAATCGTGAGTGAGTGAACAGAATAGAATCCTCCGATCACAGATCCTCTTCAGGCATGAAGGGCTCCTTTAATTAGATAGCAAGAGAGAGAGAGAGAAAGAGATGATATCACAATTCATTTCAGAACTTATCAGCCTCGGTATCAGTTTAGTTCGAAATGTTTTTGTACAAATCAAGTCAAAGTTTTAATAAAAATGATATGTTATCTTTGGTTTAGGAAGTTTCATGCACTTGAGTGTTAGAAGGATAGACATATTATTTTGAGATTCCAAGAGAGATTTCAACTTAACCCAACTCACCCACTTCTCGGCGACTCTCATTTCAGGCGACTATAGCTTCAAGTGCACAGAGAAGGGCTGCAATAAGGCGTTCCTCACCTCGTATAGCCTGAAAATCCATGTACGTGTCCATACCAAGGTCAAGCCCTACGAGTGTGAAGTCACCGGCTGTGATAAGGCCTTCAACACACGCTACAGGTGAGCAAGAAATGACTATAGACTGATGTTTATATGTATGTATAAGTAAATATATGTGCATACGTATACTATGGACAATGTATTATATGTATATAAACAAATTCTTATCAGATTGCACGCCCACTTGCGTCTACACAATGGCGAGACATTCAATTGTGAAACGTGCCAGAAATGTTTCACCACGCTCAGTGACCTGAAGAAGCATATGCGCACCCATACGCAGGAGCGTCCCTACAAATGTCCGGAAGATGATTGCGGCAAGGCATTTACAGCATCGCATCATCTAAAGACACATAGGCGCACTCACACCGGGGAGAAGCCCTATCCCTGCCAAGAAGACAGTTGCCAGAAGTCCTTTAGTACCTCGCACAGTTTAAAGTCGCACAAGAAGACCCATCAGAGGCAACTGTTGAACAAGGGCAAAAAGAAATCGAAACGGAATAGCCAGAAGGGTCACAACGAAGAAGGGGCCCAGCTAGATTTGGATCAGGAGCAAGTGCCACCGGATGGAAACCTGGACACAGGTAGTCACAATTCTGAGAGCACTAGTTCGGACAGTGGTCTGGTCGTTGTCCAGAGCATGCCCGGTGGAACGATCATGGACCAAATGCCTTCGGAGTTGATACCCACCGCCAACAATGTGTTTGTGCTGCAGGAAGAGCAGCCCTTGAGCCTGCCAGCAGAGACATCACAGGCCTTCCAATTGTCCTATGCTGCCGAGGAGGAGTTGCCCAGACCTTGGATAGATGCGGCGATACTTGTACCTAAACCCATTATGCCTATGGCTCCACTCACAGATACCTGCGGGGTGGCCCTGCCCACCGAGATGCCCAGTTTTGTGGATCTGAAGCCAAGCTATGGCAATGCCGCGGTCAGCGGGCAAATGGAAGTGGATGCTGCCTCCACGTCGTCACCTCTGGAGTTGAATCAACAGAACATCGATGAACTGCTGAAAGATGATAGCTTTGAGAATGATGAGGACATGGAAACGGAATCCCTGCTCAATGACATCCTAATGACCATTGACAATAATAGTGCGCTACTCCAAGCGACCTTGCAGCAGGCCTCCCAAGTGCCCAGCGACGCGTCCGGATTGATTGAGCTGGATATTAGGGACAATAAGCCGACTCTCAAACAGATCACAGCAGATGCGGGCATCTGTAATTGCACCAATTGTAAATGTGATCAAACGAAGAGTTGTCATGGCGGAGACTGCGGCGCAGCAGCGGCGGCTGGCGGCAGTGAGAGGGCTTCGACCTCCAAGGTCGCCACAAAGGTAACCACAACTGCCAATGGTGGCAAACGCATGTGCGGCAAAAAAGTGAGTAAACGTCAAGAGGAAATGAATCAGAATATCGAGGATGTTGCTTTGCTATTGCAAAATTTGGCTTCCATGGGCACTGGCAAGGTATCCAGCGGCGGTGGCTGCTGTGGTGGAGGTGGTGCCAAATCCACACCACAGCCACCAACGGCCACTCAAGCCAAGAGCGGTGGTGGTTGTGGCTGTGCAACGACGATGCCTACTCCTCCACCTGCCACCACCAATAAATGCTGTGGTGGTGGTGGTGCTGCTGCTGCTCCGCCTCCACCTCCCCCCAGTTAGCAATTGTTGCAGCGGAGTATCTAATCCTAGCCCTACTACTCCTCCTCCTGTTGCTGTTGCTGCTTCTACTGGTTGCTGTGGCCAGAAATCACCAGCTACTACCACTCCACCAGCTTCCTCTAACTGTTGCCAGCAGTCAAATCAAAACAACACCAACTCCAATTCCAGACGTAGATCTGCCCCGCCTACTGCTGCAGCTGCCGCAATAAAGAGCAACTCGTGCACCTGCAAGAGCCCTGCCGAAGGCGTGGCCAATGGCTGTTGTGTTGTAATCTGCATTAAAACGCTGCAAGCTCTACGCAAAGTCCTAACACGCCGGAATCTAAACCTAATGCTTTGTCCACAGCAGAACTAAACCAAACGTAATCCAAACCGTAATTCAACTCTTCAATTAAACTATTATCAGCAAGTGATCAAGTTAGTTGGTTAGTTATTTTAGTGAACTAACTTACCCCGACCCTACCCAAACACCACAGGCCTTCAAATATATCCTCATCCATTCAATTGATCGTAGATCCGGCATATATGTAGACCAAAGATACGCAGTATTCTCCGAGCTAATGTAGGTTCAGAATGGTTCAGTTTAATTTATTTTGAGGAAAACTTGCATGACAATGTGTGAAATTGATACAACTAAATACAAACATCAAGACAACGCTCCCAGTTTTTCTCAAACGTCGGGATCATTTGGCTAAATTTAATCATTCTCCCAGTGCACTGATTGACCCAAAATAATGATGATGGCAAGCGATGATCCTTCAAATCGGTTGACTAATTGTACATATGTGTATATACTACTGTTTATCACATTTTTCTTCAGTTAGCTATGGGTATATCTTTTGCAGGCCTGTGTAAAATGCATTTAGAGACAGAAATGAAACCACCCCACAAAAGCAAAAATACAAATTAAGAAATGAATGAAACTAAAATTTGTGATCCGTAAAGCAGCAAACCAAAAAAACGAGAAAAAAAAAAAAAAAAATAGTGAAATATTCCTTAAAACCGTAACCATTAAAAAATGAGCTTTAAACTAAATTTGACCTATTTGTTATTGTTAATTATCGAACAAAAGAAAGCAAATGAAATGCATCATAACACTTTGCAACAAAAAAAAAAAAAAAAAACCAAATCTAATCGTACCCTTATTTCTATTTCGATACTTGTTGATTTATTTTTTTTTGTTTATCTCTATATATATATATATATTCATAATTAATGCTTTGAATTTGTACATTATATGCAAAGGATTATTAAATATATATATATTTGTGTATATATATTTTTACTATATTATATTGTTATGGTATTATCCAGTTAAAATGGAAATCATTTTTTGTATAAAGTCGAATAAAACATAAAACTAAAGTTTATTGTTTTTTGTTGTTGTTGTTTTTGCTCCGGAATGCAGCTTCTTCTAACGCCTCCAGCCAGCTCTCTGCCTAACGTCTTAAACATATCAAATTCTCTATATATATATATATCTCCTTCATCTTGTTGTTGTTGTTGTTCTTCTTCTGATCTGCTTCTCTGTATATTCTGTATTGCTTTAATCCTCTCCAGCTGGTATGACCTCCTCGAGACGTCGCACAAACTTTACGCGCAACTCCGTCACATTGTCGCCTTTGAGCTGATCCTGCCAAGAAACCAAAAATTAGAAGATTCAAGATAAAAACAAGTATCCCACACACCCCCCATACACACTCACACACACACACACAGAAAGAGAGAGAGAGAGAGAGACAGATGTCCTTACCTGTACAAACCAGCACTGCACCTCCAATTGTACCATCTCCAGGGCACCACGTATGCAACCACTGAGTATGGCCGAATAACGCAAATTGGTCAAGTCCGCTGGCAGCTCAACAAATTCCGTCAATGGATTCGAATCAAAGATTAGCGAGAACTCATCGCTGGCCGCCGACCAATTTGATATAGTCGGCTGTATATTGAGATATATGCGAAATGCCTGCTGTATCCGATCGGCTGTCTCCCGCATCTCCAGGCAACGGGGCGCCGAAGTGCGGGCCAGAAAGTCCTCGATCAGACGCATGCCCATGTTGTAGCCAATGCGCTCCAATTGTTTGTTCACATCCTCGACATTCTCAAAGTCACGCAGCATTTGGGTGACCAGAGCGCCATAGGTGAGGGTCAGGAATTCGGAGTTCTTCCAGAGAAGCCAAGGAAGTAGGCAGAAAAAGAGAAAACCAAATAATGACATGGAAAGGAAAAGGAAAGGAAAGAAAAACATGAACAACAAATAAAAATTTGAAAAACAAATTTGGAAGAAAAATAGAAAAAGAATGGAACTATTGATTACTCGAATTGGATTGGGCACGATGTGAAAAAAAGGTAAACTCCATTTCAAAAATTTACCTAAGTCACCTTGCTCAGTTTCTTAGAGTTATTTGAATTTTCTGTAGTTATTAAAATTATCATTAAGTTCTGAGTTTGAAAATGAAAAAAGTTTTAGTAAACTGTTGGAGAAGACTTTGCAGTTTGTTGGATTCGGTATAATTAGATTTATTATTTATACAATTTCTCTGACGATTTCTTATGTGTGTGTTTAAATCTAATGACATAATAGAGAGTTAAAAATTATAATATTCCATGGATATCAGTTATCTGTTTTGAACTATTTCATCAGCTTTTACTTTAAATTATATATAAGAGATAAATATACATTTTACACAAACATAGCTGTATTTTAGGCGTAGAGTTAGAGACACGGTTTAAACGAACGAGTGTGAACGAACTATCCGGCTTTTATTCCGTCTTTATGGCCGTTATCGTTATGCTTGGCGACTGATGTGGAGCAATCAGTTTTGGGGGAGCGCGCGCAGTTCCCCCGACTGAGTGTGGCGCCGCCGCTTGGGGCCATCTGAAGGCTACCTCCGCCGTCTAGAACACTGGAATCGCCCTTCTCCTGAGCGGAATGGAAGCGACCGCCTTCGCCCCGCGCCCGATTCATCGCATGCCGATGACGAGATTCATGCAAATACTTGCAGCGTTCCTTGGGTATGCGGCACTCCAATTTCGCTCTGGCCTGCCGTCGGATCAGAATGCGTTTGTATTGCTTGGCATTCACATAGAGGGGCTCCTCATCGGCTTCACCCTTAGAATTCTCGTCTTCGCTTGTGGTATTGGTGCCAGTGGTGCTAGTGCTAACATCGGCACTGATGTTATTCGCCGCGGAAGCGGCAGCTGCAGAGGGAGCACCAACGACGGAAGCAGCACCAACACCTGCCGTGGAGGTGGTTGCAACTGCCTGGACCTGAGTTTGAAGCTGATGCACCTGTTGGACTTGATGCTGCTGTTGTTGTTGCTGTTGGTGCGCCTGCTGTTGCTGCTGGGTGATCACATTGGCGGCACCTCCTTGAACTGCTGCCATAGCTGTCTGTGGAACCATTATGATCTGCTGACCACCACCCTGAGCTCCTGGATTCGTATTTGCGGCTGGTGTTATCTGCACTAGTTGACCATTAATATTGAGATAGTGGGGCGTGGGTTGGGCAGCCACTGCGGCTGCCGCATTCGGATCTAAAGCGGCTATAGTGGGGGCCTGATAAAATATGGTTTGGCCATCGGGCAACTGCATCACTTGCATCTGCGGCTGTTGCTGCGCCTGGAGCATGATCTGATTGGCCTGCAAGGGTATCAACTGCGGCTGCAGTCCTGCAGTGGCCGTCTGTGTCTGTGGTTGCTGCCCAATTATGATTTGAGCCGCTCCTGTGGGCAGCAATGGCATTGGGATCACCTGTATGGGTTGAGCATTAGTAGCAGCTTGTTGGGCGGCGACGGCAGCTTGGGCGGCGGCATTGTTGTTGCTCTGCTGCTGTTGCTGCTGCTGATTGTGGGTATTGTTGTTATTGCTGCTGTTACCGGTTGCGGCGGAGCTCATTCTAGGCGCTGATACGTTGGTTGAGGTACGTTGTTGTTGGTTACTGCTAAAATGGTTTTCCATGTGTTTCCTCGTATCGTGTCCCTCTCTCACACATTACACACATTTACCAACTTACTGGAAAAGCGGAACGGAATATGAAGCCGATTTTTGAGGTGTCACTTGGCAAAAAAAAAAAAAAAAGAAGAACTAACTAGCCGAAACTAAAGCTAACCTATAGTTAGGATCCCCTCTTCTCTTAACAATTTACTCTCTTCTTAACTTACCACTTTTTTGGCATCAAGTCGAGTGGCTTGTCGCGACATTTTTGTGCTATTTTTTTTTTTAAGTGCAATAAGACGGCGCTTTGTTTTCTTTTAGAAATGACAGTTTTTCCTCCTATTTTCACGCAAAGTATATAGAGTTGCCAGGTACAGTTCTTGATTCAGGGTTGCATGTGTTTGTCTCTGCATATATCGATAGTTTTTCTAGTGACGAAAGTGGCTAGGCAATGTCAGAAGATATTTCAGCGGAGCGACACACTTGTGCGTCAGTGTGACGTCAACAATAATAGGAGTCAACCACATAAAGTGATTTAGGTTTGCACCTACACCAACTATTGTTGGCAAGTTTAATTTTTCATTTGTTTAAATTGAAAATATTCTCGCTCCTAATTGCTAGCCCTACAGTTAAAATGATGCATTACCGAAATAAGAGATTAGTCTCGCACACTCATTTGATTGCGCTACCTTCTGTTTATGTGGCTTGCGATGAAACCAAAATAAATCAACCCTGCGTTGATTAGAGCACATACAGCAACAACAACAATCAGAACAACAACAACGTAGAGAGCGTATAAACAATTTGCTCAGAGCTCCAGGTGTCAGCAGAGTAAATAAGAAAAACAATACGGAAATTTTTTGGAAACATAATTTTTTTTATTCGAACCAGTGTCAGGTGAAGTGCGCGAACAAAGACTACAACAGTAAAAAATAATATTCAAAAATGGCTTCGTTCTTCAATGTGGGCGCTCTGGGGAATGTATTCTCAACTCCCATAGGACAACGTATCGGTGAGTGGGGAAATGGGAAAACTGAGAGCTACGACCGTTGCCCCGCTACCCTCCCAGCCATGCCCTGCTATCGCTGCTGCTGCTAATGCCTGTGTGTGTGGGGGTGTTTGAGTGATTCAATCCAGATGCTCTGACAATATTGCACTATATATGTATTTATTTAGCAAATATTTGCGCATTTCCATTTTGCTTGAAAATGTCCAAAATCCAGAATTTCCTTCAAATGACTGACGAGCGGAGGAAACACTGGAAAATTGAATTTTCACAACTTTCTTTCTGGCCCCAATATGTGGCACGCACACACATCTTATACCTAAGCCGCCCGCCCACCACAAAAAAAGAAGAAATAACAAACCAAAGCCTAAAAAGTACAGGGAAAATGGAAAATAGATTTGTTGTTGCCACTTTTTTTTATTATTCATACACACATATGTATGTGTGTAGATTTATACATACGTATCACTATGGCAAAATTCACCGCAAGAATCTCTCAGTAACTGAGTATGAGCCAAGTTGGTGGCAATTGGCTTCTTCTGATAAGATTACATTTGAAATTGTTGGCGGTTGGTAGGTGGGCGGGAGGACAGATTTGGGTGTGTGTGTGTGTGAGTAATTTGTTGCTCATCAATATTAACTCACATATATTTTGTATTTACTTATATTGGCATAGGCAAGGGAATGATTGGGCTATTACGATTTTGGGCTATTAGTCCATTTTGACGACGATTAGTCAGTTTGCTTTTACACTTCCATGTTGCCTTATTGCCTCATGCTTAGCTTTCTTTCCTGAAGACTCCTCAAGCCTGACACTATTCTTCCACCTTCCTTCCCATACACCTGTTCCTGCCCACCATTCCGCAGCATTTTTGATTACAGCTCGCGCCTTCCTGTTACCTCCGCTCCGTTCGCCCTCCGTTAATTTTTGGCCTACTAAAACCTAAACTTATTTTTCTACTAATAGGAATACTAAAGGCAACGCAATTCGTCATAGCTGTTTTGGTTTGACTTAGTTACATAAAATAAATGTGTGAATTTATTTCATTCCATTTTTCTTGTCATTTTAAGCATGACTGTGCAATATGTTTGTTTGTGCGTTTTTCTGTCTCTGTGTGTGTGAGTTGCCTTGCTAATTTGTTGCTTCATTTTTGTCTCCCCGTTACCCCAAAATCTTCCCATGCCTGATTTCGTTTCATTCCCTCTAGCTTATAGCGACTGAGTCTGTCTCTTTTTAATTCACTCTTAACTATTATCCAGTGCAGTTATGTTTTGATTAGATTACAACATTTTCTAATTATATTGTTGTTGCAATAAAGAGAGAGAGAGAGAGAAAGAGAAAGCGCGAAAGAGGGAAAATGACCCCCCATCACTAATGCAGTGAAAACAAAATATACAAAAAAACAAAAACAAATACAAATCATTACAAATAATACCGCTGCATATCAGTGCTGGCAATTTTAATAGCCAAATTTGAAATTTCAAAACCAAAAATAGGCTAAATTAATTTAAACAACCGTTAGTGATCATTGAATATCTTTAATTCATTTTTCGTTTGTAATATAATTTCAGAGGCTGCCACCGATGCCAGTTTGGCCTCCGAAAATTGGGCAGCCAATATGGAAATCTGCGATATGATAAACGAATCCTCGGACACGGCCCGCGATGCCATGCGTGCCATAAGGAAACGACTTTCACAGAATGCCGGCAAAAACAATCAGGTGATAATGTATACACTCACTGTGCTGGAGACCTGCGTGAAGAATTGCGGCAAGGCCTTCCATGTGCTGGTATCCCAAAAGGACTTCATCAATGATCTGGTCAAATTGATTGGACCGAAAAATGATCCGCCGGCTATTATGCAGGAGAAGGTTTTAAGTCTTATACAAATCTGGGCAGATGCCTTTAAAAATCAACCGGATCTCAATGGCGTAACGCAAATGTATATGGAACTAAAAAACAAGGGTATTGAATTTCCAGCCACCGATTTGGATGCCATGGCTCCGATCTATACACCACAAAGGGTAAGTGGGTTTGATAAATCGAATCGAATCATGATAGAATATGTTTTTTCTATTTAGAGTGTGCCGGAAGTTCATGCACAACATCATGCCGTTTCGCCGCAACATCAACAGATGGTGGCAGCTGCGGTTAACACTGGACCACCTAGCAGCAGCACTGGGCCCTTGCATCTGACACCGGAACAGGCAGCCAAGCTGCGGGCAGAATTAGAAATAGTGACCAATAATATGTCCATATTGAGTGAAATGCTGAGTGTATTAAAACCCGGCTACGAGTCTCCTGATGATTATGCTTTGCTCACTGAACTGACCTCCACCTGCAAGGAGATGCAATCGCGTATTGTAGATTTAATTGGTCGCGTTCAGGATGATGAATTAACCGCCGAGTTTCTGCGCATCAATGATGAGCTCAATAATCTATTCCTACGGCATCAGCGTTATGAAAAGAACCGTGAGCAATGTCAGAGCGGAACTGGGCCAGGAGTTACATCACCTGCGGCAGTGCTGGGCGCTGCCATGGGCGTACCTCCAGCAGCTGCAACAGCAGCACCTACTCTGCCTCCGCCGCCTGCATCATCAGCCGCAACGGCTGCCGCTGCCGCTAGTAATACACCCCAAAGTGATCAGCTATTGATTGATTTGATTGAAAGTAGCGAAGAGCAGCAGCCACAATTGCCCCAAAGCTTTGCCCAGCTCAGTTTAGGTGCTGGTGCTGGTGGCGGAGCTGCTGCGGCATCTACAGCTCAAAAAGGTGGAGCTTCCTCTGCCGCTGCCGATGAGTTCGATATGCTGGCCCAATCACGCACTGAGTAAGCATCGAAAGCACTTTTTATCTATCTTTTGCTGCAACTAATTTTATGTTTTAGTAAAACTGATCTGTTACGGGATATACTGTCTGTGGATGCTGCTGCTGGCAGCAAAGCCCCAACAACAACAACAACAGCAGCAACAACAACAATCTCATCAGCAGCAGCACCATCAACAACAACAGCAACAAAAACAGAACCCGCAAATACGCTCAACCGGCGATCCGTCGGTGGTAAGTAAAGTGAGTAATCGAAACCATTGGAATTTGATCTAACTAATTTGTTGTTTGATCTATATTTCCTATTAAAAAATATTCTCCTTAATTTGGGCTAATTTTGGTTTTTTCGTTGATTTTTAAATTTCCATTTTTCTTTTGTGATTCATTTACACTGTGATTCGGTTCCTTCGATTTGATTTGATTTGTGGCACGATAGTCAACAAAAGAGAATGAGATCGATGAAATGGAAGCTTGGTTGGGCACCTCAGTAAGTAGTAACATCATAAACAACAACAACAACACCTGCTTAACTCTCATTAACCCACGACAACACAACAACAACAACGCATTGAATTGAAAAGTCTCAAACTAAAAGTCTTGAACGAGAATGAAAGACGATATAAAATTTTGATACTGATCTACATACTTATCTAAATCTACATCTATTTAGATCCAGTCGAAAGTTTCTTTAAAAGTTTGGAACTTTTCATGCCGTATTCCTCTCACAATTATCATCTTCATTCCAATTTCATTCGATTAATATTGCTTTTTCACTTATTTTTGTTAATGTTGTTAATGAATTCTCTTGAAATGTTTGATATTGGAATTAATTTGGCATTCTGTGTACCCCCCATTTACCCAATATAGAAAGAGATTGACGGCATCGAGGAGCTGACCAGTTCCGAATTCGATAAATTTCTTGAAGAACGTGCCGCTGCCGCAGAAAATCTTCCAACCATTAATGCAACGAATTCCGTTAGTGCCGCCGCCAATTCAGATAGTTTACGAAAGACACCAAAGAAGCAAGGAGCTGATGAGGATCTGTTGGCTCTCTGAGTGATCACTACTTCAGTGATGATGCAATTAGCCTTCTGATCCTCCTCCAACTCCAATTCCATCATCAGCTATTTCTGATTGTTTACTCTTTAAAATAAAAAAAAAAAAAAATGTTACAACCAACAACAATAACAGCAACAACAATATAACATACATATTTATACATAACGTCTACTATATAATAGCAGCATAACTACATTACATATGAAACCGATTTATGTAGAATGCTTTTTTGTTTATGTTTTTATCAATATTTCCTGATTTTCACCTATACATATATAATTATTATATACGAAAAATTATTCCAAACAAAAAAAAAAAAAAAAAAGAAAATGCAAAATCTTGTGTTGCTCTATTTGTAAGCCACAAAATATTATTGACGGTATATCTAATTGTAATAATGTATTATGTTTAAAGTCTATTTGTTGTTTATTTATATACATACATACACGCGCATATATATACATATATATACGATCTTAAAGCTAATTTATTTTACCAGAAACTTTAAAAGAAGAAAAATACATTCAAGCACATACTAAAACAAGAAGACATCTCTCTTTAGAGCAAATTATTATACATTCATGGCCTGTGTGGGACCACTATAGATATCTTCCTCCTCATCCTCCTCCCCATGTTCTTCTTGCTCCACCTGCTCGAGCTCTTTATCTGTATCACTATCCTCGTTCTCTGTAGTTGGTCGACGACCTCTCGCTTTTTCTAACTTCGATTCCAGTTCTTCAATTTTTGCTTTCTTCTCATTGATTAATAGTAAAAACTTTTTCAGCATTTTCGCTTCCCTAGATTTGGCCTCCTGTATGAACTTTTCATATTCCACAAGAACTTGAGAGTCCTTTCCCAGGGTACTGGAGGAATTGGATTCATTGGTTTGTTCTATAGCTGCATCCAGTAAACTGAAACAGTTGGAGACTTTGCGAAGCGGAATATCCAGATAAAGTGTTTCATAGCCAGAGCACTTGATTAGCTTGAATACCGCCTCCGGCGTCGTCGACATCGTCTGGCTTTCAGGAGAACTGACTTCATAATCGAATCCCGTCAGACCCATATTGGTGGTGAGGGCTTTCTTGCACTCGTCAAAGAACTCTTCATATGGCTGATCCAATTCTTCGGCAGCGGTGCGAATATCATTGAATTTAAGTGATCCACGGTACGGTAGATTACTGCTGGTAACTACAATGTCTAATTCCAGTTCATCCTCCAGCCATTTGCTGTGTGCATAAATAAATGGCTTCACATCTTCCACCTGACTATGTGTGAGTTGAGTGCGTTCTAATAATTTCACAATGAAACTCATCGTAAGTAAACAATAACAAAGTTTTGAGCTACCGGTGCGTTAGAGATGACAAAAATATTAAGCGCACACTATCGATAGATCGTTTAACTTTGGCGTTAACCAATACTACTTCGCACCCAGTATTTTAACCTATCGTAATCGACATTATCCGAACAACTTTATCGACATTATCGGAACAAACCTATCGTAATTGACATTATCGACATTTCAACTTTTATTTATATTTATCGATAATATTTTGCGATAGCAGCTCGTGCTGGTGCGGCAGGAGCGAAATAAATTACTTAATTATTTGTGTCAAAAGTGTATAAAGATTAAGTCAATATCAAAACATTGGAGTGTTTGGAGCTGTCAGTTTATATTGGGAAACGTTCTCCCGGCGTCTAATTTTTTTGTTTGTGTTTTGTGGTTGCCTTTGCATCTAGCATCAGCTTTGTGACGAAAAGAAATACGAAATAATCAAAAAATAATAAATGTGTAAATGTGAAATAAATGCAAAAAATTATTAAGTTGTTTTACCGCGGAAAAATTGAGAAAATCACACAAAATTGAAAACCCCCTACAAACGCATATACAAACAAACATACACAAACGCACTTACACACACAACAACACACAAATACGAAAGCAGCAGCAAAAGAAGTGGCTGGGCAGAGGGCAGAGATTGCAAAAGAAGTTCGTTGCCTTCTAAAGAACCAACATATAAAAGTGCAATAGAATTTTGCGAAAGAAAAGAAACACAATAAAGGAAAAAATCGAAGTAAGCCCGGCCAAGAGCAGCAGCACCTAACGGGACCTGCGTTTGCTATAAATAAAAACAACAGCGGTGACTGCGGCGGCAGCAGCGACGTCGGCAGCGGCATCTGTTTATCATATAAAAATAAACAAAAGAAAGATAGAAGACAACGAAAAGAAATAAGAAACAAATAGACAAAGGCAAGGACTGAAGCAGCGACGAGGTGTATGCGTGTGTGTGTGTGTGTAGACCCCGGGGCAAGGTGAATAAGTTGTCTCTGGGTTGAAATCAAAACACTGAATAAATATGAAAGAATAAAAACAAAAAGTATCCAGATCCAGATCAGATCCAAAGGGAACTCAAAATTAAAATGCCTTGCGATAATGCGAAAACTTCATCCGACATTGAGCATGTGGATTGGAATAGTTCGGGTCAGCCCTATGCGAATGTCAGGTAAGTTTCCTCCGCTTCCCCCGATCTTTACTATCCCACCATCTTATCATAGAATGTCCTTGACGTGTAGACCCTCAAAAAGGACAAAACGAAACAATCAAAAAACGTGTATAAATTATTAAGCGGCAATCCTTTAACCCCCTCAAACCCCCTCCAAAACAATTGCCAAGGGTCAGTGGGTGGTCAGCCATTATTTGTAAGTTTCAGTAGTTGATTGAAACGACATGGACCACACTCTGACATTTGTGATTCGAAGTTGAATCTGAGTCTGGAAAGTGAGTCTGTTGTGGTCCCTTTGTCACTCTTCTTCCCTCCACAATAAGCCATTCCATATCTACATTGTTTGATCTCAATGAATGAGTAACTTTTCTCCATAAAATCCGATCATGAGAATGGCGCCCAAAGCCGCCATTGTTTGCCTCAGGCCTGGGAAGTTCCCATGCAATTTCGTTGTTCGCAATGGAACTGACGCCGAGAAGCTCGACGTTCATTCATTGATCCATTCTTCCATAGCGTTTGGAGCTGCTTTTGGCCTCACACCAATTCAGTGCGGCATTTAGTTTAAAGTAGCTGCTAATAACTATCATTAAAATAGTTAATATGCTTAAACTAATGGATATGTTAAACGGAAATCCATTTGCGATTAATTTAACAATAAATCCCATTTATTTTTGCATAATTGACCAAGTCTAATATGCAAATATTTATTCACATGTGCAACTTGTAAGCCAACTTGAACCCGTTGTTACTCAATCCAAACCGATGTAAATATTTATGTGAAATAAATTCATACTATATAATTTATAGCACACAGAGAGTCAGTCAACACCCTTCAACACCTCTGGACGACTTTATAAACATAGCAAATCTAATCTGTCATAGATAATGACACCTATTTAGCAGCTCTTTGCCACCCACCAGCACCCAGAGGTGCCATACACTGGGAGAAAAGTGGTAGATCGTTCTCCAATTCGATAAAGATCTCAAGATCTGGGCATATGCCTGGTCCTATGATGGCCCTGAAAGCACTTTTCCACGGGTCACAGACCAAATCATTTTCAATTGCGATCAATAAGTTCGAGTGTAGACAAATCTTTAGTATATATACATAAATATCTTTCTCATAAAAAAAACAAACACAGACATAAATATATACAGAATAAACGTATTAAGTATCTTTTGCTGTTGGCTCACTTAAATATTTGCCCAAGTATAATGTGAAAATGTAAAATGGAGCAGCAAACGACGAACGAACGAAGCGACGAAAAGAAAAATATAAACGACAAAACTGATAACAAATTCTCTCAACTATTGCACATACGAATATATATACATACACACAGACATAAGTGTACACACATCGGGTGTAGAGCACAAGATATATGTATATACTAAGCAAACAAAGGGCAAAACTACTTCCATATCCCACTGTGAAAGGGGTTGAGGGATGGGGGGAGCGCCCTCATCACTGCTTGACTTTTTAGCATTAATTGCCCTGACATTACCTCCATCTCCATCCAGGCCAGACCAAAACCAGTTGAAGCTTAAAAATAAGTTTCTTCAATCCACCAACCAAACACAAAAAATGAAAAAGTAATGCGCAAAATATCAAACAAAAGCCCAACTGTTGGATTCCCCCTACTCTCCCCTCTCCTCTCTTCCCACAGGGAGCGATTGTGACAGAGAGGGGGAGTCTTCCTTTCTCTACGCCCTCCTTTTGTTGTCGTTGTTAGTTGGTCATATGATTATCATTATTTATTTTATCCGCTTTTGTTTTTTTGTTTCGTTTTGTTTCATTCTTCCTCTCTCAAAAGTAAACCCATAATTAGTAAGTGACTAAGTTTCGGATCCTCAATGAAGGAAATGAGGAAAGTTTTCCGCCCCAATCTCCATCTAGATCGGCCACTGCACAAAACGGGCTTAGCCTTACTCCACAAACGACTTCATTTCATCTTACTCTCACTTTCATTTAAGCCACAGTGGCGGATTTAGGGTAATGGAGTCGTTCTCGCCAATGGGTAGCCCTCTCCCTCTCCCCTTCTTGTAGTTTGTACGATCGCTATATCTGGAGTAGAGTCTGGGGTATTGGCGTCTCTTATCTGATAACATTAATACCCCACTCAGTGATAATGCAAGTAATTGACTGATTACCTTTTGACAATCAGAAAAAACAACTTTATAATCCATTTTGAAACCCCCAACCCCGCCCAATTGATGGCCAAGTGTACATACACAAACATATAGAATTTCTATTGGCCGAGTAAAATTCATTGGAATGACAGCGGAAACAAAATGTTGACAAGGGCAAACAGCAAATGATTCTTTGGAGCACTCCGCTTCCCCCGCTCGTTCCGTCTCCTGGTGCCTGCAATTGCAATTGAAACTTGAGAAACCACCCGAAAGCCGGTAAAAACCACACACACACACACACACATAGTGAGCTGAAAAGTTTTCATTCACTTTTGCACCTGTCTCCGCTTTCAATACCTTTCCCCCCATGCACCACCCCCTCCCCCTCATCAGCGCTCGAATGGAAATGCGATAGCATCATGTGTGTGTGTGTGCCTTTTGCCCGCCCTTTGAGAAGGTGTAAACAAATTTTGCTATAAAGTTTCTACCATAAACGAAATGAAATATCGATCACACCGGAGACAGAGAGAGAGAAAGAGCGACAAAGCGGGAGGGGGGAGATACTAAATGATTTAGTCATCCAAACGAACTTTAAATGAAACAACTCCTCCTTCATTCATTCATTCATTCAATTCCATGTCATGTGATAAAAGACGCAAAACGATCGATGATCGATCTATATCTATAATATATCATTGTTCATCATCATCATCATCATCGTCACGATATTAAGGAAGAGGAACAAACTTTACAAGGCAAACACTCCTTGAAATTACAGAAGAAACTTTGAAATCTTTGTTGCTAAAAAAGAAGCGAAAACATGTTGAACTCTCAAGAAATGCCATAAAGATATATATTTTTGTGTGTGTGATTCGATTATCGAATGCTAATTGCGGCTAATTATTGCGTCAATCATCGATACGCACACACACACACAGAGAGACACACGCAGACACACACTTTTCAAGTGCGGAAACTGTTTTTTCATTCCATTTTCTCTGATTTGTTTCTGTGGCATTGGCACAGAGGAAACGGAAGAGCGAACAGGTAAAAAGGAAAGTGCGAGTTAGCCGGCAGGATGCCAACAAGTCGAGAGGATGCCATCCTGTCTGCACTTTGCCGTCCTGTGCTGCTTCTTGCCAACGTCCTTGTCTTCACTTCACTTCGATTCACTTAGAAAGTAATAGAATTTGTTGCGACTACGCACAAAGGATACTTACCCCCTCCCACCCCATGTCCTTCGCCCTACATACATACATATATATTTTATGAACTTACAACTACTAGGAGGAGCCTTGTGGGGAGGAGGTTTGGGACTGCGGGGCATATAATGCTATTCCATCGATCCAAGGACAAAGTCAATTGCTAAAATCCAAAGTATTAGAGACAACGCAACGAAACACATGCCACATGAAAGCCCATGACCGACCATGCCCATGTCCCTGACCATGTCCCCAGTTTCAGTTCAAGTCTTCCCTGTCGACAGCCACAACAAACGGAACAACAGAGAGCGAGAGGCGAGAGAGCCGGAGAAGTGAGAAAGTTTGTGTCCTGTGTTCGTCCTTCGTCCGCAATCACGCACTCTAAAAAAAACTGTACACGAATGTGGCAAATGGAGGTGGGTCGCCGCTTCCCGTCCACCTCTGGCCCCCTCGACTATTGGCTGGCTCTATAAATTGGAAAGTAAAAGTAAAAGTTTTCGGCTTTAACCCACCAAACCCAACCGCCCCTTGCACCCGTAACCGCTGCACCCATTGGGTGTGCTATTTAATTGGGGCCATAATGATAGATGATGACTGTCCTCCCCCCCGACTAAAGCTAATTGCCAACCCCGACCGATTCGAATCAATCCATTTCCAGCTCCAAATTCTTGGCAGTAAATGAAAGCCCAATGTGTGGGGAATCGATATACGCATATGAATCGATTGACGAAGGGGTTTCCCCTCCCCCAATTCTACCGTTTCACAAATTGAAATTCATTTCAAATCAGCCAAAAGAGATCTTCATACAAAGTTAAACGTTTTTGATGGCATGGAACCCAATTGGTTCCCCCTCCACAGGGATTAGTTCTTGAAAGGGTTAAAATTTGCTTTCGAATTTATATAAGTGAGGGAGAAAAGCCGATATCGGTAGAATGAGAGTGTGTGTGTGTATATAGAGAGCAAGTTCTAAAGAATTTTTAGAATATTAAACGGAAATGAGTTTATTGCTTCGATATTGCAACGATTTGTCCAACATGTCGATGTAACTAACCAACCAAATACTTATATATACATATACACATACATACTTACTTACATATATGTATACATGGTATGGAACATATGTACATATGTATGTATGTAATATATAGTAGTTGGCGTGATTACGGAACAATGTGTGTTGTTAGGAACGTGACTTTTGAGCGGAGGGAATTGCCACTGTGTGGACAACACTTTCGAAAAGAAACTGATTCTGTATACAGCTGCCAATTTTTGCTGTGATTCATTTTGTTGTGTATGAATTAAACGTGACAGGCACACACACTTCACACTCCACACACACACACTCCACACACACACACTCAGTGTGTTTTACATTAATATTACTCACATTCACGAGTTCATTTCCATCATTTGTATTAATTTATGCTTCAAAAATTACATATGACAGGGGGGAAAAAGTTATGAATGTGCAGATATAGACAGAGAAGAGTTGGAAAGACTGGTTGGACAAGAGGGGGGCAGATGACAGACGCACAGAAGTCAATTGGAGTGACGTACTCTCTAGCGGCCGAACGAACAGTTATTGGCATAATGAGGCAACAGAACCAATTTCCAATCCTTTGTTGAAAGGCCACAAACAAAGGGGAGGACCAAGTAGCCAGCCCCTCCTCCTCCAACTGGCTGACGGTCTGACGTACGGACAGACAGACGGGACTCTCCTTCTCGACCTCTGCTGCTGGTAGAGAGAAAAAGAAGCTTTATGCTGCCAATCAAGTTCAGATAAAGAGATGAAAATTCTCTGTTGCTGGTTCCGTCAAAATGGTTTCCATTAGTGGCATCTCTCTTCTCTAGTCTGTGATGGCTTTGGGATGGGGAAGACCCCTTTGCCCACGCGCCAATGCGGAATGGTTGGGAGGGAGAGGGCCAAGGGGCCAGAGTTATCTGCAGGTGCGTCGCAATTGTTTGCATCTGCTTTTTATGCTCTTTTTTAATGTACATCTATTCTATTGTGTGTGTGTATGTGTGTGCGTGTGGTGGCCACGTGTCGTCCATCGCCAACAGACAAAGGTCACAGGAGCAAGTCCCACATGCGACCCCCCATAGATCTTTGAAATCGTAATGACCCCTCCTAATCTATGCATACTTTTCTTCTTCCAGATTCGGGTCCGGTTCGAGTCAGGCCTCGCAGAATAGTGGCGACATTTGTCGCATCTGCCACTGCGAGAGCGATCCACAGAATCCGTTGCTCACGCCGTGCTATTGCTCGGGCAGCCTCAAGTATGTGCATCAGGCCTGTCTCCAGCAATGGCTAACTGCATCTGAGACGAATTCGTGTGAGCTCTGCAAATTTCCATTCATCATGCATACCAAAATCAAGCCATTCAACGAGGTGAGTCCAGTTTAACGAGCCCAACATCAAAGTCGTCGTCTAATCTAACCAATTTCCATTCCATCGATTAACAGTGGCGCAGTCTTGACATCTCCGGAATTGAACGGCGGCGTCTCTGCTGTTCGGTGCTTTTCCACTTGGCGGCTGCCTTGTGTGTCATTTGGTCGCTGTGCGTGCTCATCGAGCGGGCAGCGGATGATGTCCAACGTGGTCAGATAGGTAAGCAGCATGAAGTGGATTTTAGGGATACTTTTACTTTGGAAATTGCATTTCAGATTGGCCCTTCTGGACGAAATTGGCTGTGGTTACGGTGGGTCTAACCGGCGGTTTTGTCTTCATGTATATCCAATGTAAAGCCTATTTGCATCTCTGTCATCGTTGGAAGGCACGCAACAGGTTAGATCCTATCAGAACGAAGTGAAAATAAGAAGGGGCCATGAATATGATCTCTTTGCAGAATTCTACTTATCCAAAATGCCCCGGAGAAGATTCATCCCTTGGCTCCACCCTCGCCTGTGGCGGGAAGCCATCATCATCATCAGCAGCAGCAGCAGCACTTTAGTGAGTCGATAGGTCAGGGGTCAGCAGCCGGCACAGTCGAGATTAACAATATAGGCGGATCTGCCGGAGGTGGATCTTCGTGCGCGGCTAATTTGGAAAATGGAGCTGCTTCCTCAATGGCGGGTGGAGGCTTTGGGGGAGGTGGTGGACTGCTGCAACAACGTCTGCCTTTGCCTCCACACAGCAGTGGCAGCAGCTGTGCGGCTGGCACCCAAACCGAGGACTCAATGGATGTGCAGCAACAACAGCATCATCAACACCCAGAGCATCAGCTTCACCAAGAGCATCAGCAGCATCAACTGGAACTGGAGCAGGGTGATCATCACCTCCATCATCATCATCATCATCATCTGGGCCAAGTCGCCGTCGCTGCCAATATCGAGTGCTCGCAATCTCAACATAATTATGACCGAGATTGGGCATTAGACGACGTCGTCTCGCAGATCTCCTCGTTTCGTCCTTGCCCGCAGGGTTCGGGTAGCATGACACCGTTCCATGACTCCATACACAATGTCCTCGAGCACTCGGAGAGCTCCAGTCGTGGCTCCAACACAGATCTGTGCGCCGGCTCAAGGCAAGATCTGAGCGCCTCGGGTCTATCCACAGACACGGGTCGGGAAAATGCCCTTCAATTGAGCAGTTTCAGTGGTAAGTGACTCAAGCATTCCTCCTCATACAACATAACACTCAAGAATTCTCTTCTCTTTGACTTAAAGGCAGCGGAGAGCACAAGGCTCCGTCAATCAGCAGCGGTGTCTCTCACGCTGTGGCCAATGGCCTGGGGGGATTTGTCTACAAACCGCATCAGACGAAACGCTATTCCAATTCGTCTATATTTCTGGAGAATCGTGATATACTTAATGACAATGGACTGGGACAAGCCCAACCTTATGACTTTTGTACGCCTCCAAAGATGATGAACTACAACCAACAGTTGGGATGCTGTCTAACCGATTGCCTGGACAAGCTAGAGAAGAAGGCTCATCCAACGGATATAGTGCTCGACATGGATCTACCCACATCACCCCTATCACCGCCAGCGGCATATGCCAGTCATCATCAGCAGCAGCAACAGCAGCAACAACAGCAGCAGCAGCAGCTGATCAGAAAGCAGCACCGTTCCTTTGATGCTGGCGTGGATGAAGTGGCCGACAATGGGCCCAATCGGCAGACAAACCACTCTTCAGCCGATATTCAAATGGATCGTTCTCGTTTGTTCTTCAAATCGTTGCCAAATCTCAGCAGCAGCTGTGAAAGTCTCATCAAAAAGTGATCAGCCACCACGGACACACAAGCCCCTTTGCCACCCCGCCACAAACACTTACACAAACTCTCTATAACAATAACTTATACCTATGTATCTATCTATCTTCCTAACTACAGATTTGTCAAGTTGTCCTTTGTTTTTATATATACTTTGAACTAGCTTATATTATTTTCATCATCGAACCATAAACTACAAACAATTTGAGACTGCGAAAGAAAACATGACAAGAAAATGAAACAAAACACAAATGATAATGATACAATGATACATTATTAACAGATATCGTTTGAGAATTGTAATTAGTTTTAGGCTCTGAACAAAAAATCAATATATGTATATGGCAAGGGATCTTTAAATGGTTGACTTCCTCTTGCTGGAGTCACAAATCGCCACGGATTACAATTTACCAATTATTACACTGTGCAACAGGACCACTCTACTTTATGTAATCCATGCAGCTTGAAAATCTTTTAACGATTCTTCATATTAACGGATTGAACAATGTCAACGCCTCGAGCTAACATATGTTCTTACGGGACTACAGAGATGGCCTATTTTCGATGTTTTGGAAGCTATTAGTGTAGCTAGTATTATTAACATCAGAGATTGTTGCATAGTGTTCACGATTAATCAATATATATGTATATATAAACAAATATCTGTATACATTCTTATGACGTAAATTCGCATAGACCGACCTTCACCTCCCAAAAAAAAAGAAAGAAAAAAACAAACGCATCTCATATACATATTTCATGCTCCCGCCCGCTGACCCAAAGCCAAAATATACAACCCAAAATCCAAACATACTTTCATTAATACATATACATACCTATATACACACACATATATATATATATATTTTTAGTCCAGGTGTACGAGATGTAAATGCTGTAGAAGAACGATCGAAGAGAGTGAAGAAGGAAACAAACGATGACGAATTGTGAATTATTATACTTTATTTTTTTGTGTTTCTTAACTTCTAAGTCAAAATGAAAATTTAAAAAATTGATCTGTGATTAAGCGTCATTGAATTTGAATATATATACACTTACACCCACACATACACATACATGCATACATACATCTAAAAATCACACACATCATAAAAAATTTTACTTAACAACAAGAACAACAAAAGGATGTGCAACTAGCTACAACAACAACAAACAAAACCCAATATGACAGCCACTAAACTGACAACAAAAAAGAAAATACAATTCATAAGAAAAGCTATCTCACATTTACATACATACAAAGATGAAAAGCGCTCCTTGAATTCGGGCGCGGCCCGAACAGCTTCAGCAGCCCTCATTTAATGCGATGAATGTGTGAAGGAAAGCCGTTTTAGTTTTAGAGAATATAGCATAATATACAAACACACATGTGTATATCTAAAAATATGTACATATATGTATATGAATACATGAATTATATACATATATATCTAAATATATATGCATACTTATGATCGCAGCAAGTTACGAGCATAAATACAACAACAAAAACTAAATGCAAACTAAATTTTTTATTACATATTAAATATTTTAAAAATAATAAAAAATATGTGCAATCATCACGTTTTACGAATTTTAAGTTTTCATTAATGGCATCGCAAGTCCTTCACGAAGGGTTGTCCCAAAAAGGTTGCCTCAGGAAAATCATCTTTGGAGTCGAAATTCAAAAAATTGAAAAATCCGCAATAAACACAAATGTCCTTTTAACTCAGTCGTTTGAAGGACGAACAGGACGTTCTTTTGTCAGATTGTAGGCCCCAATGATCCGTTTCGACTGACGCTAACAGATCCTAGAAAGTCCTTCAGGAAACTGAAATAAAAGAACTTTTCTGTTTGATGAAAAATGGCAAATATCTCGCGAGTCCTGTGAAGGATCAGGACGAAAGTGGTGCCCAAACATTCCAATCATTAAGGACCATAGTTGGTGCGAAGGACATGGCGATAGTCCTATTGTTGTTGTTGTAACAACACACTAAGTAACACAACAACAACAACAACAACACTAAGTACTCCTTTGACTTGCAATTTTTTCCAAGTCCCAAATTAAATCAAAAGGCCAAAAAACTGCAGAAAACTACAAAATCCTTGGTATCTCGGCTCTCCGCAGGACTGTCACTATGTCCTTTGCACCCACTATAGTCCTTAATGATTGGAATGTTTGGGCACCACTTTCGTGCTGATCCTTCAAAGGACTCCCGAGATATTCGCCATTTACTCTTAAACACAAAAGTCCTTTCATATCAGCTTCCCGAAGGACATTCCAGGATCTGACAGTGTAAGTCGAAACGGGTCATCAAGGACTACCATCCGATCAAAGGACATCCTGATCGTCCTTGAAATGGCTGAGTAATAAGGGCTTTTTAAAAAAATTTTAAGCCAGTTGCCTACTAAGTAATTCTGTTGGCCTGGTATTTCACATTTGCTCCAGAGCAAATTCGTCGTTAAAACTTTGAATTCCGCTGCCCGCTAAATTCGAAAAACCGCCAACCCCAAAAGTATGCTACACACTTTGAGAAATTATAAAGCCAGCCACCTACTAAGTAATTCTGTTGGCCTGGTATTTCACATTTGCTCCAGAGCAAATTCGTCGTTAAAACTTTGAATTCCGCTGCCCGCTAAATTCGAAAAATGTAACTGACAGTTAAATTTAAAAATTCAAATGCCCAACTGACCGTTACACATTGAGAAAAATTTTGGTGCAGCCGCCTACTAAGTAATTCTGTTGGCCTGGTATTTCAAATTTGCTCCAGAGCAAATTCGTCGTTAAAACTTCAAATTTCGTTGCCCGCCAAATTCAAAAAATGTAACTGACAGTTAAATTTAAAAATTCAAATGCCCAACTGACCGTTACACATTGAGAAAAATTTTGGTGCAGCCGCCTACTAAGTAATTCTGTTGGCCTGGTATTTCAAATTTGCTCCAGAGCAAATTCGTCGTTAAAACTTCAAATTTCGTTGCCCGCCAAATTCAAAAAATGTAACTGACAGTTAAATTTAAAAATTCAAATGCCCAACTGACCGTTACACATTGAGAAAAAATTTTGGTGCAGCCGCCTACTAAGTAATTCTGTTGGCCTGGTATTTCAAATTTGCTTCAGAGCAAATTCGTCGTTAAAACTTTGAATTTCGTTGCCCGCGAAATTCAAAAAATGTAACTGACAGTTAAATTTAAAAATTCAAATGCCCAACTGTCCGTTAAACATAAAATAAAAATTTTAAACCAGTTGCCTACTAAGTAATTCTGTTGGCCTGGTATTTCAAATTTGCTTCAGAGCAAATTCGTCGTTAAAACTTTGAATTTCGTTGCCCGCCAAATTCGAAAAATGTAACTGACAGTTAAATTTAAAAATTCAAATGCCCAACTGTCCGTTACACATAAAATAAAAATTTTAAACCAGTTGCCTACTAAGTAATTCTGTTGGCCTGGTATTTCAAATTTGCTTCAGAGCAAATTCGTCGTTAAAACTTTGAATTTCGTTGCCCGCGAAATTCAAAAAATGTAACTGACAGTTAAATTTAAAAATTCAAATGCCCAACTGTCCGTTACACATAAAATAAAAATTTTAAACCAGTTGCCTACTAAGTAATTCTGTTGGCCTGGTATTTCAAATTTGCTCCAGAGCAAATTCGTCGTTAAAACTTCAAATTTCGTTGCCCGCCAAATTCAAAAATGTAACTGACAGTTAAATTTAAAAATTCAAATGCCCAACTGTCCGTTACACATAAAATAAAAATTTTAAACCAGTTGCCTACTAAGTAATTCTGTTGGCCTGGTATTTCAAATTTGCTTCAGAGCAAATTCGTCGTTAAAACTTTGAATTTCGTTGCCCGCCAAATTCGAAAAATGTAACTGACAGTTAAATTTAAAAATTCAAATGCCCAACTGACCGTTACACATTGAGAAAAATTTTGGTGCAGCCGCCTACTAAGTAATTCTGTTGGCCTGGTATTTCACATTTGCTCCAGTGCAAATTCGTCGTTAAAACTTTGAATTTTGCTTCCCGCTAAATTCGAAAAACCGCCAACCCCAAAAGTATGCTACACACTTTGAGAAATTATAAAGCCAGCCACCTACTAAGTAATTCTGTTGGCCTGGTATTTCAAATTTGCTTCAGAGCAAATTCGTCGTTAAAACTTTGAATTTCGTTGCCCGCGAAATTCAAAAATGTAACTGACAGTTAAATTTAAAAATTCAAATGCCCAACTGTCCGTTACACATAAAATAAAAATTTTAAACCAGTTGCCTACTAAGTAATTCTGTTGGCCTGGTATTTCAAATTTGCTTCAGAGCAAATTCGTCGTTAAAACTTTGAATTTCGTTGCCCGCGAAATTCAAAAATGTAACTGACAGTTAAATTTAAAAATTCAAATGCCCAACTGTCCGTTAAACATAAAATAAAAATTTTAAACCAGTTGCCTACTAAGTAATTCTGTTGGCCTGGTATTTCAAATTTGCTTCAGAGCAAATTCGTCGTTAAAACTTTGAATTTCGTTGCCCGCGAAATTCAAAAATGTAACTGACAGTTAAATTTAAAAATTCAAATGCCCAACTGTCCGTTAAACATAAAATAAAAATTTTAAACCAGTTGCCTACTAAGTAATTTTGTTGGCCTGGTATTTCACATTTGCTCCAGTGCAAATTCGTCGTTAAAACTTTGAATTTTGCTTCCCGCTAAATTCGAAAAACCGCCAACCCCAAAAGTATGCTACACACTTTGAGAAATTATAAAGCCAGCCACCTACTAAGTAATTCTGTTGGCCTGGTAATTCACATTTGCTCCAGAGCAAATTTGTCGTTAAAACTTTGAATTTCGCTTCCCGCTAAATTCGAAAAAACCGCCAACCCCAAAAGTATGCTACACATTTTGAGAAATTATAAAGCCAGCCACCTACTAAGTAATTCTGTTGGCCTGGTATTTCACATTTGATCCAGAGCAAATTCGTCGTTAAAACTTTGAATTTCGTTGCCCGCCAAATTTGAAAAACCGCCAACCCCAAAAGTATGCTACACACTTTGAGAAATTATAAAGCCAGCCACCTACTAAGTAATTCTGTTGGCCTGGTATTTCACATTTGATCCAGAGCAAATTCGTCGTTAAAACTTTGAATTTCGTTGCCCGCCAAATTCGAAAAACCGCCAACCCCAAAAGTATGCTACACACTTTGAGAAATTATAAAGCCAGCCACCTACTAAGTAATTCTGTTGGCCTGGTATTTCACATTTGATCCAGAGCAAATTCGTCGTTAAAACTTTGAATTTCGTTGCCCGCCAAATTCGAAAAACCGCCAACCCCAAAAGTATGCTACACACTTTGAGAAATTATAAAGCCAGCCACCTACTAAGTAATTCTGTTGGCCTGGTATTTCAAATTTGCTCCAGAGCAAATTCGTCGTTAAAACTTTGAATTTCGTTGCCCGCGAAATTCAAAAAATGTAATGTAAAAATGTAATTGCTCCAGAGCAAATTCGTCGTTAAAACTTTGAATTTCGTTGCCCGCAACAAGAACAACAACAACAAAACAACAATTACAACAACAACAACAACAATTACAAATACAATTACAACAACAAGAACAACATCAACAACAACACGAAGACCTCTTTCGGGACTTGTAATTTTTCTAAGTTTTTCTAATTTTTCCAAGTCCCAAATTAAATCAGAAAAACAAAAGAACTGCAGAAAACTACAAAATCCTTGATATCTCAACTCTCCGCAGGACTATCGCCATGTCCTTTGCACCGCCTATAGTCCTTGATGATGCGAATCTTTTGAGACAACTTTTGTCCTGATCCTTCAAAGGACTCGCGAGATATTTGCCATTTTTCCTCAAACAAAAAAAGTCCTTTTAGCTCAGCTTCCCGAAGGACATTCCAGGATCTAACTGTGTTAATCGAAGCGGTTTATCAAGGACTACCATCTGACTAAAGCACATCCTGATAGTCCTTGAAATGACCGAGTTATAAGGACATTTATGTGTTTTTTGCGATTTTTGGCCATTTTTCTGACTAACCCCCTTAGAAAAATTCGAGTAATATTTTTGGCAGGATATTGAATATCCTTGGATGCAGATCGGTAGTCCTGATCTCGGAGGACCAGAAAAAGTATGTCCTGTCGAAATCGGGTAATGTCCTGCGGAGATATGACCTCGAGAAAATTATCCTTATTTCGTTTTTTAGCTCTAAAATCCACAAATCCTGCCGCAGGACGAAAGGACATGGTTCCCTAGGATGTCCTTGATGATCTCTACAGATCGGCATCAAAAAGTTGGGGTCATCTAAGGATGCATGACATGAGATTTTCCGAAAAGGTCCTTTTCACCAGCTATTCGAAGGACATTCCAGGACCTCATGTCATCGGTCGATGCGGACGAAGAATGACTTCCATGTGGCCAAGGGACATCACGATCAGGCTTTAACTAGCCGAGTTATGAGCAGTTTTGTGATTTTTGGACTTGTAATTTTTAGCTGTTTGATATAGAAAATGTATGTAGCATACTTTACGGGTGAATTATATGAATTTTTTTAAAAGTGTTGCATAGGCAATAAATAGTTATTGGGGGTAAAAAGGGGAAGAAGAATAACAACAACAACAGCTACAATAACTACAACAACAACACCCCAAAACAACTATAATTACAACAACATCAACAAAAACAATAACAAAAACAACAACAACTACAACAACAACAACAAAAATTACAACAACAACAACAGCTACAACAACAACAACAGCAACAACTACAACAACAACAACAACAACAACAACAACAACAATTACTACAACAACAACAACAACAACAACTACAACAACAACTACAACAACAACTACAACAACAACAACAACAACTACAACAACAACAACAACAACAACAACAATTACAAACAACAATAACAACATTAACAACAACACGAAGACCTCTTTCGGGACTTGTAATTTTTCTAAGTTTTTCTAATTTTTCCAAGTCCCAAATTAAATCAGAAGAACAAAAGAACTGCAGAAAACTACAAAATCCTTGATATCTCAACTCTCCGCAGGACTATCGCCATGTCCTTTGCACCGCCTATAGTCCTTGATGATGCGAATCTTTTGAGACAACTTTTGTCCTGATCCTTCAAAGGACTCGCGAGATATTTGCCATTTTTCCTCAAACAGAAAAGTCCTATTAGCTCAGCTTCCCGAAGGACATTCCAGGATCTAATTGTGTTAGTCGAAGCGATTCATTAAGGACTACCATCTGACTAAAGCACATCCTGATAGTCCTTGAAATGACCGAGTTATAAGGACATTTATGTGTTTTTTACGATTTTTGGCCATTTTTCTGACTAACCCCCCTTAGAAAAATTCGAGTAATATTTTTGGCAGGATATTGAATATCCTTGGATGCAGATCGGTAGTCCTGATCTCGGAGGACCAGAAAAAGTATGTCCTGTCGAAATCGGGTAATGTCCTGCGGAGATATGACCTCGAGAAAATTATCCTTATTTCGTTTTTTAGCTCTAAAATCCACAAATCCTGCCGCAGGACGAAAGGACATAGTTCCCTAGGATGTCCTTGATGATCTCTACAGATTGGCATCAAAAAAAAATTGGGGTCATCTAAGGATGCAGGACATGAAATTTTCTGAAAAGGTCCTTTTGTCCAGATATTTGAAGGACATTTCAGGACCTGGTAATGTCAGTCAACGCGCATGAACAAGGACTTCCATCTGGCCAAAGGACCGAGTTATTAGCACTTTTCTGTTTTTCGACTTGTAATTTTTAGCTTATGGAAGAAGAAAATTTATGTAGCATACTTTTAGGGCGAATAAAACAATTTTATAAAGAAAAGTGTTGCGTACTTATTTGGGGTAGAAAAGAACTATCAATTACTAAGCGTGGAGAATATGTCAGATACTAGCCTAACACAAATAAGTAATAGGTCGCTGATATAAATTATTTTTAATGTGTAACGGACAGTTGGGCATTTGAATTTTTAAATTTAACTGTCAGTTGCATTTTTTGAATTTCGCGGGCAACGAAATTCAAAGTTTTAACGACAAATTTGCTCTGGAGCAAATGTGAAATACCAGGCCAACAGAATTACTTAGTAGGTGGCTGGCTTTATAATTTCTCTAAGTGTGTAGCATACTTTTGGGGTTGGCGCGTATTCCGAATTTCGCGCGCAACGAAATTCAAAGTTTTAACGACAAATTTGCTCTGGAGCAAATGTGAAATACCAGGCCAACAGAATTACTTAGTAGGTGGCTGGCTTTATAATTTCTCTAAGTGTGTAGCATACTTTTGGGGTTGGCGGTTTTTCGAATTTAGCGGGCAGCGGAATTCAAAGTTTTAACGACAAATTTGCTCTGGAGCAAATGTGAAATACCAGGCCAGCAGAATTACTTAGTAGGTGGCTGGCTTTATAATTTCTCTAAGTGTGTAGCATACTTTTGGGGTTGGCGGGTATTCCGAATTTCGCGCGCAACGAAATTCAAAGTTTTAACGACAAATTTGCTCTGGAGCAAATGTGAAATACCAGGCCAACAGAATTACTTAGTAGGTGGCTGGCTTTATAATTTCTCTAAGTGTGTAGCATACTTTTGGGGTTGGCGGTTTTTCGAATTTAGCGGGCAGCGGAATTCAAAGTTTTAACGACAAATTTGCTCTGGAGCGAATGTGAAATACCAGGCCAACAGAATTACTTAGTAGGTGGCTGGCTTTATAATTTCTCTAAGTGTGTAGCATACTTTTGGGGTTGGCGGGTATTCCGAATTTCGCGCGCAACGAAATTCAAAGTTTTAACGACAAATTTGCTCTGGAGCAAATGTGAAATACCAGGCCAACAGAATTACTTAGTAGGTGGCTGGCTTTATAATTTCTCTAAGTGTGTAGCATACTTTTGGGGTTGGCGGGTATTCCGAATTTCGCGCGCAACGAAATTCAAAGTTTTAACGACAAATTTGCTCTGGATCAAATGTAAAATACCAGGCCAACAGAATTGGTTAGTAGGCGGCTGGTTCAAAATTTTTATTTTTTGTGTAACGGGCAGTTGAGCATTTGAATTTTTGAATTTAGCGAATGGTTTGGCAAAAAGGTGTACAGCGAAATTGGAAAACTGTAAAATCTTTAATATCTGAGCTCCCTGCAGGATTTTCGAGATGTTTTTTCACAAATGATTATCCTTGATGAGCGGATGCGTTTGACACCACTTTCGTCCTGATCCTTCCAAGGATATGTGAAATATTTGATAAATTCGTTTACCCCCCATACGTAGGCAACACATTTTTAAAAAATTCATATTATTCACCCTAAAAGTATGCTGTACAAAGTGTTTATTTGTGTTTGCTTCAAATTAAAAAACAGAAAAGTGCTCATAACTTAATCATTATAAGTGGGATGTCCTTTGTCCAGATGGAAGTCCTTGTTGCTGCGGGTCGACCAACATCACCATGTCCTGAAATGTCCTTCGAATAGCAGAATATAAGGGAACAGAAATAAGTAGTTGGAGTTTTAAATGTGTAACGAACTGTTGGGCATTCCAAGTCCAAAAATCACAAAACTGTTCATAACTCGGCTATTTTAAGCCTGATCGTGATGTCCTTTGGCCACATGGAAGTCCTTCTTCGTCCGCATCGACCGATGGCATGAGGTCCTGGAGTGTCCTTCAAATAGCTGGTAAAAATGACCTTTTCAGAAAATGACGCTTAGATGACCCCAACTTTTTTGATGCCAATCTGTAGAGACCATCAAGAGCATCCTAGGAAACCATGTCCTATTATCCTGCGTTAGGATTTGTAGATTTTAGAGCTAAGAAACGAAATATTGATAATTTTCTCGAGGTCATATCGCGTAAAGACATTGATCGATTTCACCAGGACATCCTCTTTTTTGAGCCTCCAGGATCAGGACTGTCGATCTGCATTCAAGGATTTTAGTTAGGGTATAGCTTTGAGGGTCCTCTAAGAGCCTGGGACGAAAATTTAACAATGCTTACGTTAACTTATATTTCCAGGATACATTAACACCCTGAAACTACTGAGTGTGGCCATAGATGAAGAAGCCTTTTTCCGACATATTAATGTATAAATAAAAATACGTATTGCGAGTTCGGGCTGGTTGGACAATAATTCGTTTTACTTACCGCTTCGTTGTCGACATTACGACTAAAATACAGCGCCAAAGTTGAAACGGTTTGCCCCCTATTTAATGGAAAAGGAACTAGTTCGCGTGGCTTGTAAATATTATTGTCAAGTCGGTCTGTAATCGATAAACAATACGAGACAACTCTGTTTGCCGGGCCACGTACAATTTACGACAAGAAAAAAGAACTAGAACTAAATTAAACAAAAACCTGATTAAGTATATATATATACATTAAGTAAGTAAAGCCGCTTGATTGTTTGTATTGATTCATTGAGGATACGTACCTGTTAATCTCACTCCAAAGACCATGGATACCATGCAACGCTACGTCTCGCCTGTAAACCCAGCAGTATTTCCTCACCTGGCCACAGTTCTACTCATAATTGGAACCTTCTTCACGGCTTGGTTCTTCATATTCGTCGTCTCGAAGAAGAACAGCAAGGAAAAGACCCTGATCAAGGAGCTATTGATTAGTCTGTGCGCCTCAATATTCCTCGGCTTTGGCATTGTGTTTCTGCTGCTAACTGTTGGCATTTATGTATGAATAAAGCTGAATTTTTAGTAATGTTTATAAGGGATGTAAATTGTGTTGTTCTTTTCATTTAATTTATTAAAATTAAACATTCAAATTTATAGATTCACGTGGTGTTTATCGAATACATAATTATATGATGATTAAGTAGGGAATAAGGGAGGTATAGGTAAACGTAGGTATAGGCATTCAATGCTGCCCCAATCTCTTAGCCGGCTAACCCAGCCTTTTGTCTACACTTTTGCATGGTGGCCCTCAATATGAACTGTTTGCGCGACAACGTCCGTACATGCTTTAAGAATGTCTCCAAGTCAATTACACCGCCTCGCAGTCCCTCGCCCAAATAATAAATGGCATCCTCGGTGGCAGATTCATCGGCGTAAGCGTTCAACAATCTATGGGGTGTGGGAAATTGAGAAGCAAAGTTAAACCCAATGTTTTACACTGTAAATGCTACAAATTAGGTATCCTCACTGTCTATATAATGGCGCTGTGGTGGTCACTGCCTCATCTGGATCGATGGGCTCTGCATTCTCCAAACTTTCCAGGCTTTTCTCCAGCTCCTGTTCCTTGTCTCGCAACACATTTATGTTTTTCTGCATTTCCAGTTGTTCTCGTTCCAATCGCTGAATGATATCATCAATTTTCGCACTACCCTCAACTAATTCCTGTTTGGTGCGATTTAATGTCTCGATTTCGGCCTGATACTGATTCACCTTCTCCTGTATGCGGCGGCGCAGTTTGTCCTCAACGGCGCTTATTAGTGATGCTTTGATGTGCTCTTCGGTAATTGTGCCAGTTGAAGTAGCGTTCATCGATGGGCTCTACAAGATGTGCCCATGATTAGTCTTAGTGCCCACTAAATGAGCTTGTGTTCGATCACTTACATAGCCGCCAGCTGGTGGATAACCTCCACCACCACCAGCTGTTTGTGGATAGTTCATGTATGGTGGATAGCCACCAGCACCTCCAGCTGCTGCGCCTCCAGGTGCTGGTGGATAGGGACCGAAATTGGTGTTACCTGTGGGATATGGCGGAAAATTTCCACCAGCACTGGGATATGGCAGAAACATATTACTTGCTCCAGGACCTCCCATGGCACCACCTGGTTGCGGCATAAAAGCTATAATAAATGTTTAGTCAGAAGCCATTGGACATGGGTAGGAGGTAGGGGAGACTTACAATTGTTGGGATATGGCGGTGTCATTTGTTGTTCCTTGGGCTTTGAATATACTGGCGGATGATCGCCAAATGTCACAATCATCACCTGGATTAGCGATAGCAAATCGGATGAATGGGGCTGCCAGTCATGCAGATATGGCAAGTAGACTTTGCCATTATGATCCACGTACATGGACACCTTGATCTGCATGGTAGGAGTGGGCTTCACAAAGCACATTGGAGCATTTTGTGGATGAGTGTCCATTAGCCATATGCAAATGGGAATGAAATAGGTGTTGCCTATGGATTAAATGGATTTATGTCGATATGCAGATAAAATATATTTGCTACTCACTCTTGTATACAACGGGTATGGTGCCCTGCAATGTGAATAAGTCCTTGGATGTGCCATCGTTGAAGACTGCAACAAAATGCATTACCACAGATAATGAATGCGTAATTAAAATGACAAAGAATAAAACCGTTGACTTTCTTCTCACCGAATTTCTGTAAATCGTAACTCAAGCTCCGATATGTCGTGACAACATCAACCACATCCTTTTTGGTGGCAGCCACATATTTATACTGCAAATGCATCAAATTAAGAGTGAATCAGTTTACACCGAGTTTTTTGTTTTTGTTCTTTCTCTTCTTTCACGAGATGCCTCGCAATGGGTAAAATACTTTGGTCATGACTCATTTCACATTTGTTTGGGCATTTACCTTTGATAGATACTTTACGATTTGAGTCTCCTCGACTGCTGGCATTCTCGATTTCCAACTAATTTAATCGTAATTTAGACGGAGTTGTTGTGTTTTCTAATTTTTAATTCTTTCTGTCTTTCGTTAATTTACATCAATATAACTTTGACAGCGTAGAGGTGGGAATTCACCGATAGTTCGATATTTTTTCATCGCATTTATCGAGCCAAACCTTTTCTCAACTCCCAAATACTGGGTTCCAAATGCAAAAGCTCATTAACTGAAATCTAAATAATGTGTAATCTTGAATTTGAACATATTATAGAAATATATCTACATATATGTATGTATGTATATGCATATTAGTATATCTGGATGATATATACATATATGCAAATTAAAACAACACGTTGTAAATTCAAACCATTTCTTCATTTGGGTGTATATTCACACTCTTTTCTTTTATTTTTATTTAAATGCTAAATTTGTTGATGCCAAATGATATGTTGAATCTTTTGCTTTTTGTTTTTGCATTTTTACTACAGTGTTGTTTAATTAGTGCATTGAGATGGCTGGGAGGTCTTTTTTATTCTTTTTCTTTGGGATGGGCATTGATTTGCTGCGGTTTTCGCGTCTGAAACAAAGGAAAACAAAGAAAATATGAAACAAATTTACAACATAACAAAAATTTTGAAAATAAAATCCAAATATAAGAAACTAAATAACACAATTAGGCGAAAGTGATAAAAAGCGTTTTGGTAAAGTTTTGTATCTTAAATATATAGCTTTATTTTCGAATACTTTCGTCGACTTTTTCTTCATCGATTTGGGGCGTTTTGTTTGTATGTGTGTGTGTGTGTGTGTACTTAGCCAATCGTTCAGTTAACTAGGCATTACTTTATAGGTATTGTTCATTTTCTTATTTGTTGTTGCTTTTAATATATGTATATATATAATATATATATACTATGTTGTTGTTTTTTCTTCTTGTGTTTTTTTATATAAATATTTGTTGTATTTTGTAAAAAGTTTTCGCTCTGTTCATTCATTTGTTGTCCTCACTAATCTGCTGAACTGGATTATGATATGGTTACACCCTTGCAGCGGATTCAATGAGTCGTTTCCTCCTCTTCCCCCGCAAACATGCATATGTATATACTCGATCGGCTGGTTGGTTGCACATTGAATCGGACTACTCTACAGCATATAGGAACAATCGATCCGGTTGAGAAACACTTGGTCGTCTTACAATTTATTGACTTGACAATCTCTGCAAGGGTATACAAACTTCGGCATGGCCAAAGTAAATTTCTCTTCTGGGATGCAAATATTTTCGACTGTTTTGTTTTTTTGTTGGTTTTCTGATCTCTTGTTTCTTTTTGGTGGTTAGTTCGACATTTGAAGTTTCGCTTAAGTTGTGTAATATAAAAATAAGATTACTCTTTTTATATTTTGTTTACAAAAAAAAAAAACCATTAAATAGTTTTTAATCCTTCTCTATTTGCTTTTTACGTTAATCTTGCTTTATAAATATGTTTATATATATGTATATATATATGTATATATATTAAGGTGCCATACAAATCGTATATCAATATCATATATATATAAATGTATATACACATATGGATATCCTTTTTTGTGCTATTTTGCTTTATTCATTTATTGCTTCAATAACGCCTGCATTTGTTTTCAAAGAATATTTCAAAGTTTTGTTTTTTTTAAACATAAAGTTCGAATCAGGTGCAGAGGGCGAAAGACAAGGCTGGGGGGGGAAGCTTAGGAACTGCCAAAAAGGACTGTTTGTTTTGGTTCTTTATTGACAATTAAAATCAAAATATTGAATCAAATTTGTATGTTAAAGCGGCAAGCTAAAATAAACAGATAGTTACAGCCCTCCAGGGGGCCATGTGAGGGGGTGGAAAAAGGAGAAGGGCGTTCCCAGGTTTTTTTTAGGTTTTGGCACTGACTTCAATGAATCAAATAAATAAATATGTATATATACGATATCTTTTATAGTTCCCATATATGCGTGTGTGTGTGTGTGTGTGGGGGGGGTATGGGTGTAGGATATTTAGTTTGCTGTACAACAACAAGTGAAGCGCGAGGGTTTTGGGGGGGCCTATAGTGGGGGGGGGAATATAAAATCAATCAAACAAACGATTATTTGAAAATTCATTGCATAGCGAGCTAGAAAGTAAGGTAGTCAAAATCAATATTTCGTTGGATAGCTTTACAGTTAGTAGAAAATTTGATCTAAAAATGTCAGTCTATTGCGCAAAATTCTAATTTTTTTCTCATCATTTTCTTTTTTTCGTTTCATTTCGTTTTTTTTTTTTTAGAGCAAACAAACGATTTGAATTCTCTTTTTGTTTTTTGTTTTGTATAAAAAAAATTTTCTAAAATATTTTTTATTCTGTCATCCATCATCTCTCCGTATTCCATTATATCTTGGTTTATCCATTCTTCACATTAATATAGAGCTGAATCTTCTCTCTCTCTTTCTCTTTGTGTGTGTGTGTGTGTGTGTTTGTGTGTGTGTGTGTGTGTGATAAGAGCCGACATTTGATGCTAGCTCTCAATGCAGCAACTACATATACATACATACAGTTTATATATATATCTAATGCCTACTATAATAAACTACATACTCCTCTCCTCTCCTTTCTCACTCTCTCTGTCTCTTGATCGTTTCTTTTTGCTACTTATAAGGCAGCTATTAAGGTAAAATTGGATCATTAATGGATAATGGATGGATGGATGGATGAATGGATGGGGGCTTTGGATGGGTTGGAGTTGGATGATGGGGTCTTTCGGGCTAAACTAGGAGTGGTCAAGGAGTGCAAGGGGGAGTGGGTGAAGGAAAGAAGGAGGAGGGCTATTGGTCACATTAACCTAACTTTGTGTATGCGTAGGCGCAAATCACGCTCACAACAACACCAGCCGCTATATATGTGAGTAATGACCTTCGTTTTTTTGCCGCCTGCTGGCTATCCTCATTCTCCCGTTTCTTTCGCTTGATGTCGTTGACCTTCTGCTCCAGAGTGGCCTGATACTCGTTGCGTTTTCGCCGCTTCAATTCAGTTTCCGGGCTGGAAGAACGAAAACAATTAGAGAACAAGAAATTAGCAGAAAGAAATTTCAAAAACATTCAAAAAACAATTTTGTTATAATCAAATTCAATAAGTATGTATGTAGAGTTAATCCTTCAACTATCAACATTGAAAATTACGTTTAACATTTCGCTTGTCATAATTCAAATTCTTGCACAATTATTTATTACACCGGAGAAGTGTTTCATCTATGGCAATGGTACAATTCCATGTGGTTGGTGGTGTACTCCATAAAAGGCCAACCTTTTTGTCGAATAGACAAACAGTAACATGAAGACTTTCCTCCCGACACTCTCAACACTGACTGTGGCTTTTGCGTGTGAACGTCACATCACCAGAACATTAAGCCGCATCAAGATAGTCCCCAACATATCATCAGGATTTGCACCCTACATTGTGAAGATGTACTTGAAGCATGTCGACGGCAGTTCAGCATATTGTGATGGCAGTATAATTGGAGACTCTTGAATTCCGACACCTGCCAGTTGCCTGAGGCATAGAAATTATGCAGTTGTATATTATGGATCCAACAATCGGAATTCAAACATTAAACACAAAGTCCCAAAGGATAATTTCCTTCTTCATGAACGATCAGGGGATCGTCCGAACTACAGCCATAATATTGGGCTCATTCGTACACCGAGTTCTCCGCTAAAGTTTGCCAAGTAATTCTTCCACAGTTCGCTGATTGATACGAGAGCATAGCGAGCAACTACAGGCGGCCAGTGGTCTGCGGTTGGGGCCCGACGACGTATACCCATCACCCCCAACGCCTGCAAGGCACCTGGGTGCGTATCATTAGCAATGAAGAATGCGATAGACAAATGCATTTTAAAGGCAGACATATCACCAACAACGAAGTCTTCTGTAGTTGAGTAGTACACGGTGAAAGTACTTGCAGGGGTGATTCCGGTGGCCCATTGACCGATAAAAATGTATTAGTTGGTATTGTTTCATTTGGCGGTTGTGGTCGCGTTTCTGGCTATGTTCGCGTCTCACATGTTTTGGACTGGATTTACGAGAAAATGGGAACACCACTGTGACCCTTCTCTTTGCAATCTCATAATTCACATTATTATATTATCAATCCAATGTCATTGAATTTTTTGTCAATTACACAAACGGGAAACGGAGAGAGAAATGAAAATTTCATGCGTGCTCTTTCATTTTTGCGTAAAGTTTCTACTGTCGAAGGAAAGCGGATGGATAGAATGGATGCTTACCTGCCCAGGTCAATGCCATTGACCTTATGATGTTGTTCTGCCCCTGTTGCTGCTGGCTTCTCACTGTTGGCATTGACATCATCCGATTTTAGCGCTGTCTTGGCTGTCGCCGCCGCTGTGGATTGGGATTGCGATAGATTTCCATTCATTGATTCTAGCTCACTGCTGTTTAGATTATCAAAGTCTGCCTCCAAAAGATCTTCAATGTCATCTGCCACATCGTCGTCGGCTTCGTCATTCTCATCATCATCAACATCGTCGTCGTCATCATCATCGTCGTCGTCATCGTCATCATCATCATTGTGATTGCCGTAGTCGTCATCATCATCATCATCGCTGTCGGAATCAAGCCGGGAAGGCAACGGTGGCAATGGACGGCGCAAACTATCAGCTACCTCGGCATTTATAATTTCATGTTGATGGATAAAATTGTTTAGGGCATCTTTGCTGGCTGGTTTATTTCCAATAATGTCACACGGCGGCACTTGACCATCGTCCTGGCCATTCGCTTTGGCTGCACGCATATTCAGCGTTAGAACGCCACCAGTATTGGGTGCCGGAGGCAATGAACGTGAACACGTACGCGGTGGCAGTGGCGGTGGCAATTCATCTTGTATAGGAGTATCCGTGTCATTGCCAAGAAGAGGTTCTTCGGCGTCGAGAAAAGTCTAAAGTATATAGGGATAGAGAATTGTTTGTATGAGTAATGAAAACATTCAAGAAACACTCATTTGCAGAGAGGAGCTCCTCCTTATCAAGAAAGTTTCATTTGCGGCACATTTATTTTTTGGTAACACTTTCGAAACTTTAATGGGAGCCAGCAGCCCTCTTAAGAACTCAGCGGCGACGCCGTCGCTCCGCCCCTCCGCTACGCCTCGTTCGAATACGTACGGGATCATTTAGCTTTTCGATGCCCTCGATGATGGCCTGATATGAGAAGTCCAATTGATCGGATGTCTGTATCAAACCCATGCGATAGCTACGCAATTCGCATAGAATCTGTGAGACATTGCATTCGCCAAATTTATCAACCAATACTAGACAACAATCGACCAAACAAAATGTTCCAGAACGTCCAATACCAGCACTACAATGAACCACAGCAGGTCCCACATCGGGGGACAAACCACCAGAGTCACGTACTTGCTGCAAATACTTTAAAAATGCATCAGGTGAACTTGGTATAGCAAAGTCTGGCCAAGTTGTATAATGGAATTGCATAATCTCGCGACTTGTCTCCGATTCTAAATCAGTGAGTCTGCAGAAAGGGAATAAACCGTCAATAAAAAGTGTTCTTTTTTGCTACAGGTCGTACTCACTTGAACCACCGTCGCACAAAGTTCTGATAGTTCTCGCAACGTACTAGCTCCACTGTTAGTTTGACCTTGTTCAGCTTGAGCTCTTCACCTAGTTGATTTGGCCAATATAAATGACATTTGATCTGCTTCTTTTCCATCAATTTGTTAAGCATTAAGATGGCACGACTATCTTGCTCCCATACCATTAGCCAGAAATGCTCAACTGTTTGTTCTAGTGGTCCTTGTGTCAATATATACTGACGATCGGCACGATCCAGCTGCAAACAAAAAGGGAAGATAATCATCAGAAGAAAGGATATGGGGGGCCTAGAGTCTCTTACCTTAACCAAATTGGCATTTATATAGTCGACAGAGCCGCGTTTTAGAATAATTCTTGAATGATCGTAGGGATTTACATCGCGATAACGATTCAGAGAACGATTTTGAGGTCGTTCCGATTCCAATGTGGTGAACTGTTGACCTTTTGCATAACGTTCGCATTTCTCACAGATTTCCTAGAAAGAAACAAATCCAAATCATATTTAATAATTATTATTGTGAAATGATTAAGAGCTCTATATGTATATATATAAATTATAAGAAAAACCCCACAAATCCCTAAAGATCATCTTCCGTTAAGCCCGTTTCTTAAGGTTTCTCGTTCGATTAATAGGGCGACTGGTGACCCCTAAAATGGTTTCCAAGAAAAATAAAAACAGTTTTACTTATTTCTGCCTTATGGCACTTGTCCAATGACTCACAATATAAAATGTCAAAAAATTGTTTGGGGTTGCCCCCTCAATGATATTGAGTCACATTTAAGCATAATGCAGATACGGAAACAAAAGAAGAATGGAATGGGGAGGGGGAGGGCTGAATATGGATCATGAGTAATTAGTTGAATAGTGAAACCGCCGCCGCACACCGCAATTAGTTAGGGTCTTGTTGTTAACGGTATTATCTTTGCCAACATTGGTTATCAGGCGCCGCCAATTCGAACGGCGAATATCGAGAACCATCCGAGAGAAGCAAGTGAAACTCAGGGGTTCGGTCAATGGCGTCATTTTAATTACTAATATTAGGAATTTAATTTTAATTCTCACTTTCTCTTTAAATTGCGAGATGATGACATGAGTAACGATTTGCAAAAATCTGATTTTATCCGCTTCACAGCTACATATGTACATATGTATATGTAAATAAAGCTGTACATATGCTTATGAATCAGACCCAATCCCAACCAATCAACCAACAGCAGAAACAGATGCAGCTATTACAGACTTTGGACATACAAATGCCCCCCATTTAACTGAACAATCGGCGAATTGGGAATTGTGAAATGTTAAAATCATTTTCTACGGTTTAATGCCCGATAAGATAACTTAGTTCGCCAATAAGGGGAACAACAGTTTTTAATTGACCTTAGAGATGGCACCGAGCACTACAGCAATCAACTCAAGGAGTTCCTTGGTTTAATTTCTAATGTTATTCCCAGGAGAAGTTGCTGTCTTCCAAAGGGAAAACTTTTCATCCGCTTGTTGCGTTTGTTGACCAACTTTTCTTTAATGCAATGTAATTCGATTTATGCTTTGCAATATAATATAAAATGCTTTTTGAATGTAATTTCATTTTATGCTGCATGCCTATATAGGTTGAGGACCCACACCGCGACGACCCTTCTCATATGCCTATCTATGTATATGTATCTCTCTTTCGCTTGGGCTTCTTTTTAGAAATTGCATGCTGCATAATTGCACTCCTCCCACTCCCACTCCCCCCTCCTCCCACCATACTCCGCAGTTTACCTTCCATTCCCCTCCTTCTCGTCACACTCAATGACGGCAAATGTCATAATACATACATACATAGATGGCAAACCGGCTGATGGAGAGGGATACATAAGGGGAGTGCAGGAGGGACAGAATGGTTGTGAAAAGTTGGTAGTGGGAGCGAGTATAACGGTAATGTGTGTTCAATGGTATGATTATTTTTTTATGAAAATGCGCAAAAAACAAAAAGCAAAAAATACAAAAACCAAGATCCAAGAAAAAGACGAACCATAACAACAACAACAACAACAACAACAACAACAATATTAAATGCGTCAAATTGTTTTTGTTCAACATAATTCAATGGAAACAATATTGGGGGCAGACGACGGGGCCACAACAACAACAATACTAGCAACAACAAGAGCATTTCAAGCGAAACAGCAATTTCGATTTTGTTGTTGTTGCTCCTTTTTGGAAAATTAGATTATACACAAAAAGGATCCACATCCAATCACAGTGGCAGCACACACACACCACAGGGGCAGTTATGCTCTCTCTTTCTTCTCTCCCTCCTCTCTTTCTCATTCTCTTGCACACACACACACAAACTTTAACAATGTCATCCTAACTGCGAAGCTGAATTCTGTGAAATCTAAATCCAAAGTGAGTAGCAAATGATGGCAACAGGGCTGAAGACACATTTCGCCGGAAATGGCTATAAAGCAGAAAAACTCTTAGGATGGAATACAAGAGAAAAAAAAACGAAACCTCAAAGCCAGTCACGGACCAAAAACGAGAGAGAGGTGGTAGATGCGTTATTCCTATGCATGTACAGTGGGCTCACGACTTATGAAAACAAAATTCAAAACAGAGAGAGCTAGAGAGAGAAACATATATGTATGTACATATGTGTATATTGTTTACTATACTACGCTCATCTGTTGCGTACAAAAACCATGAATAACTTCTGATCCTACACCTTATAACCTTTCCTTTGTTTGAATTAACACAAAATCCAATTTATTATATCTACATATCAGACTATCAGATTTAAGGCCTCTAGAAAACATTTGTTAAATGGCATACAACTTTTAGCTACTAATCTAGGCGGCAAAGCGAAACAGATGGACACCCACTGTACAACATACATATATTCCTCTGTGTATGTGTTGTGTAAAATAGTTCAACTTCTATTTGCACATCTATGTAAAAAAAATTTTTGGGGGGCCAAAACCAAATTGCAAAACAAACAACTAAATTCCAAGAACTTAAGTTTAATTTTAGCTGTTCCTAGAACTAATAGCTGAAATTGAAAAAAGTTATTAAAATCTAACAACAAAATCACCGTAAAACCATAAATTTGCATATGTCTGTAAGACAGAAAGAAAGAGAGGGAGAGAGAAAACGAAACCAACGCATGTAAAGTGCAGCAGGTGAGCGTAGCTGTCGGTCGAACTCTCCTTGTATGTGTGTGTGTATGCAATTTGATTTTGATATATGTACATACATATATATATATTTTTGTTTTTTTGGCTGCCTAAGCCAAGATGTAGGGGCGGGCAACGGAGATAGCGGTTGAGGGTCAACAGCGACAGCTACAAAATACACGGACAACTACCGTTTGCTCACATGACAACAACAACACTGGCACTAGCAAAAGTGGAGCCACACAAACACACACATGCACATGTATGAATTGGTTTTTGCCATTGTATTGGTGGTTTGTAGGCATCAATCTGCAGCAGAAGCCTTTTGCGCACTCATCACATTTTCGTGGAAATTCATGGTCAAAAGGGAAAAAAAACTTGGGTTTGTATGTGTGTGTGTGTGTCGATTTTGGCCCATTTGTTGCCCCTGTTCCCGTCCAACTTACCTTGTAGTAGCGATGCCAACCCGATCCAGTCTTTTTATTATTGTATTCTGAAACTATTTGCCTGGCGGCCGACGCTGCAGTTGGCGGCTGAGGCGTCGCACTTTTTGTTTGCTGCTCACTCATTGCACTTTTGTTATGCCGTTGCCTATGTATGTAAAATTTTTGCTTTCCGTTCAGTTGTTCTTTTAACAATTATTAACTTCTAATTTTGTGTTGAAAATCACAGGCGGCGTCAACTGTAGTGTTGCGAAGTAGAGTTGGATAGTATTCGATAGCACTCTTTATATCGATTTATCAACGATAAGTTATCGTCAGTCGACACAAATGTGTCGACTACCGGAGATATATTATCGTTTAATGCCGATAACCGAATCATTTGGGAGCCCAGAGTTGCCAGATTGTCTTATCAACCATATGAAGTAATAATAAAAAGAATTAAGTAAAATGTTTGCGCCACGCGTATTTCGCCTAATTAGAGATAGACAACTAAGCGTTCCAGTGTTAAGACGCTGCTTTCATCATGAGTTTAGCAAACCCGAGCCGGAACAGCCACAGCAAGCCAAAAACGACGATCTCAAAATGTGAGTCCAGCCCGCACAAACACACTTAAGGAAAGTGAAATTTAAAAGTTTCGTAATTTCTAGCAACAAAAACTTAAATCTAGTTGGCGGCGTGCAAAATAAATACAAAATCTTTCGCGATGACGATGCATTGGAGATATTCGATGTGGAGGAGGCACGTCAACAGGAACAAGAAGCTGAAACCAGTGATTCGGTGGACCCTCTGGAGGATCAGTATTATGGTCTAAATCTAAAAAGTATGAGTAGATTTCAAATAATGTCCCCAATTTTTGGTATAACTATTGTAACTTCACTTCTAAATATTTTACTACCAGGAGGCATCCATGGCGTCTTTGATGTTGAGGATTTAGTGGAATTGCTGCGCAGAGAGAATATGGACGATATATTCGTGTGCTATGTGCCAGAGGAATTGAAATATGTCGACCACTTGGTCATATGCAGTGGACGCAGCTATAGACACATGTTGGCCTCGGCGGAATTTGTGCGACGCATGTTTAAGATTAAGCGGCAGAAGGGTGATCTCCTGCCCCGCATAGAGGGGGCAAAAGTCGCGATTGGATGGCCATGGATATGGGAAATATAGCCCTGCATATATTCTCGCCCAAGGCCCGAGAGGAATACGATTTGGAGTCCCTATGGGCCATTGGCTCACAATACGATCGCGAGAGTCAAAAGCCACAGAATCCCTATGGTGATATATTCATGGCGCCATCCACTAAATAAATGGAATTTGTACAAATCATACACTGAGAGGTTCAAAGATCAAATTAAAATTTTGAAATTATTTCCATCGGCGAGATGATTTATGACCACCATGGAATATATGTATGTCTGGGGGGATCATTTATTCACCAAACCACCTGATCATCCGACAATTTCTTATGGAAATCATAAAGACTGGGATAGATGTGATTCCTATTGATATCCTCGCCGTACTTTTTAACCAAATATGGATAGCTGCGCTCATGAATTAACGCCGAATGCCAACCAGCCTCTTTGGCACCCAGATAGTCGGTGGTGGGACCATCTCCAATATGCAGACATTCATCGGGCTGAAGATTCGCTAGACCCGACTTCTTTATGGCCTTATCAAAGATCTCCTTTTGGGGTTTCTCTACATGAGCGTCATACGAATTAAGGGCGAAATCCAAATATCTATCGATCTTCGTATTCTTGAGTAAGACATCCAGACGCGGATCGAAGTTGGCTATAACACCCAATTGAAGATCCGAATTAATCGCTTTAATGTCTTTGCTGAGGAAATTCAGTAGCTCGAGGCTGCCATTGCATGGTTGCCAGCAGATTGTCGTTTTGTATAGCTCTAACAGATGATTGGTGAAGTTGTCCAGCTTTTCATCCGATATGCCCGAGCCGCTCTCGGCAAAGGTTCCTATTGATGGAAGAAGGAGTGGAAGGGAGAGACGGTTGTCATGAAGAGGGGAATCGAGGTGCACTTTGGATTGTTGATTGTTGTTTTTATCAAGAACAACAACAACAACCAAAAACAACCGCAAATACTCGAAAAATCACCTGCTATCAGCTTTCGCCACCATTGCTGCCATTCCATCTTGGGGGTCGTCGTTGAGGAGGAAGAGTCTCGTCCAAAGTTTGGATAATCCCGATTCATTTTGTACCTAAGATTGATCACCTACAACAACAGTTAAATAATAATTTTGCATGTATTCATACCAATTGGCCTTGTAATTCTTGGCCAGATCATTGTTATCACACCGTGCCCCAAATAGGGCGCCAATCTCTCCATATTGCTTGCCGGGACTGGTGCGAAACTGCAGGAGAGTGTTTGTCACATCGAAGGTGATCAAACGAAAACGTTTCAGGCTACGCATCTTCGATACAGTGGTCGATGGATGGAGTCCGGGTTATACTTTCGACTTTTATTTGTCTATCTGACACCGTCGAGATCCGCCGGCGCACTGCCTAATACGTGAGCTGTTTTGGCTGCCCGTTGGCCCGTTGACTTTTTGTTTTGTATTGGATAGAACGCGCGCTTATCAGTTGCAGCTGCTACAGATTTACAGAGCTTTAATATATGTACTATAGAAACATCGCTAGGATGGACATTTTACAGAGAGTGAAACCTTTCGCCTAACTAAAGCAAAGCGTTGTGGGTAAGATTATCTCAGTTGTCGGGCCAGTCTAATATAATCATAATAATACACACATTATTGTACGCACAAGTACAAGTGAGATTCGCCCTCTACTACCCCGTCCTCCACCTTTCTCCCCGCACCAGATTCCCATTGTGTTTTCCTCTGTGGTTTGTTATTAGTATTGATTCTAATCAAAATGCTAACTAATCTCCACTCCTAGGCACTGATTAACATTCACTCGAACCCAACGAGCGCACAATAATTCAAATTTGAAAATTTTGCTGCACTAAGTTGCCAGAACTCGTAAATATTCAGGGCGTACAATGAGTCCTCCCGCATCGCAAAGAGAGTCCTGGCATGGAAAAATGCCTTTCCTCCAGACGTTGCAGGAACTTCCTTTCAATCCTCAAGCTCATATTTCCAAGGTGTGGGAAGGAATCAAGGGTATATTCACGAATTAGGAATATAACTGTGTACTTATCCATTTTTCTTTGAATATCGTTTCATATTTCCTAACGCTTTTTATCGACACCCTTATAATCGAATATTTTATCGAATAGAATAATCGGTTGTGCAAACATTTCACTGCGCGCTTTTATTAAATAAATTAAATGCCAAATTGCCTATGAAATCTGTGGACCAACCTAAAAGAAAATGATGGACGAATCAGACAGCAGTGGTTCGGAAGTTGACTTCCACAGCCTGCCGGAAAAGAAGAGGATTCAAGTTCTTCGAGAGAAAGGGCTGTTGTGGCGGTCGAAGGAAGTTTGCAAAAGGGCATTTTTTAGACGATTGGGCCCTATTACTGATCCTGAGGGACTTCTACAGACGTTTCCGATTTGCCTTTACACGTAAATATCACAAGCCTCTATTTTAATGGCAATTGTGTATAAGTTTCGACTAATTTTCAGAATGTTTCAATCTGTGCACCAGCAGGGCGGCTTTCATCTGGCAACTTGTTGGGAGTTGATCGGGAAAGTGGCCCAAGTTTCATATCCAGAGGAAATCCTGAAGAAAATATATGTATGCAACATTTCTACTTGACTACGAGAATAAAGAAGAAAAGAGAACAAGCGAATTGGAGGCACTGGACATCCCAGTGTGGTGGGATTATGGGGGAATTCGTAACCTACAAAAACATTAAGATTGGCATGAACTCAGGCAATCACAATGTCGGACATGTTCTGGACAAAATTTATTCGGATTACTATAATGTAGCCTCAGGCAGTTCATTCGAAGTAAAGGATTCGTGGGTGGCAGCCACTGAAATGAAGCCTAAAAACATTTGCGAATTTATGGAGGCATGTGGCAGTGCGAGCTTGCTTGAAATAAGTTCTAAAAAATAGTTATGTATGTATGTTGCTAGTTTTTCATTTATATCTTGTACTAAATGATAATAATAAAGAAAAGCAATAATAAATAATAATGTAAATAAGTGCTGACATGCTTCAAAAAGTCAAACCTCCCAGCGATACCTACCTAAATTTGTTCGTGATGTTTCATGTTTGTTCGATGTTTATCGCTGCAGTTCTAAGGCCTAAGTCGAATTGCTAACGGCTGAGCATTTCGACTCACCCTTCGCACTGCTGTGAAAGTGAGCGAGTGCCATTGAACACGACGTTTTGGTTAAAGTCTTTGCTAAGCCAGCTTTATAACGAAGACTACAACCCAAGCACAACAAAGGCGCGTAATTTGATTTGATCAGAAACAAATAAAAAAAAGTGCCGATTGTTGAGTTCTCATTTAATCACCCTATCTCTAAAACACAATACAGTGCTATATATTCCTTGAAAACCCTCCAGTGATAAACTGGCAGTCTCTCTTCTATTTACTTGGCTACTGCCATAAATAAGCTCCCAAGCCGAGTACAACTCTCTTTTTCTAAGGAAGGACGAACATTTATAAGCAACAACAAAAAAAACACAGTACCCATGACCAAAAATTCCACAAATTTTGTTGACTGATATTTTGTTCCTGATACCTGGGATGAATTCCTTTCTCTCTGACCAATAGCAGAAAAACAACAAAACAACAAAAAGAGCAACCAAAATAAGAAACAAAATAAATATCTGTTATTGATAATGCCATTAAATGAATTTGTGGAATAAGTCAAAAAAGATTTTCGGAATCTTGTGACGGAATTCACCAAAGTTAAATTTTTGTAAAAAATATATGTAACAACGTTTTTAGATACTAATATTTAGCAATCAAAATGACTAAAATAATCAGAGATCCTTTCAGAATCCTTTCTATCGATCTTGATTCAACTCAATACAAGGGAAACTTTTTGGAATTGAGAAATGTTTGAAGTTCATCATCAAAAATGAAAAGTCGTTTACTCGAATTTTTACCAATTACTTTCATAAAAGGTCTTCATTAAGAGTAAAACTAAAAAAATATGGTTTAAATAGTTTGTTTAAGCAAGGACAAAAGGAAGTAAAAGGGTTAATGGAGTATCATGGGAACTCCCAACCAATTGCGTCTCCTCGAAAACGACTAGCAATGACGGACAATTCTCTAAAAAGGAGACAAATTATTTGTATGGAGAATTGATTGAAATTGAAATTTTTGCAAATTTTATAGCCCATAAAAGATTTCTCTATGAAGCAGAAACGTTAGTAGGTAGTATGTATGTATGTATATATGTATAGTTATGGTATTATCGGAGACATTAGTGTCTACACCTACTACTACCTACACACTTATTGCTGCTGCTGCGGCTTGCTTGCTTGCACCTTATCGGGGCAACAACTAAGGTTGCAAAAAAAACAACAACAAATCGGAGCCAAACTTTCAACGAAAAACTTTCCCAAGAAAAGTAACCAACGAACCAACCTACCCAGCCCCAATCCCCAATCTCCCCCAGGCCTCCAGGCCCGCGCTGTCCCAACCGAAGAGCCAAAGTCAACGACTTGCCTGGAATTTCATGTTGATGTTGGCCCTTTTCGAAATGTGTCTGTGTCTGTGCCAAAAGACCCGAACCGAACCGATCCTCGGCTGGTCTGGTCTGGTATGGTCTGGTCTGGCTATGGCTCTGGCTCTGGCCCTGACTGCCTTTTAATATTATCTTCTGCACTTTGACTGCCGCCGCTTTTTGTTGTTGTTGTTGTTTTGATTGGACGTTTTAACCTGTTTGCGAATTTCTACCATGTTAATAAATAATTTTTAGAGGAGTTTTCAGAGGGGCAACAGCAGCCGCACCGCCACCGCCACCACTAACAGCAGCAGCAGCAGCAAAAGTACCGCACCGCAGCGCCACTCGTTTTGGCTTTGGATTAGGTTTTGGCTGCTGCTGTGACTTGGAACGCAGCTTCTCCACTAGAACCCCCGTCCAAGTCCTGGAAGTGCGGACTAAACTACTACATAGTAGTAACTGGTTACCCTTAGCTATTTTTCGTGAGTGTTCGGTCTATGCAATGGAACGAAATGTGGTTCGTTTGTGGAATTTCACAAGGAAAGATACTCCTAGCGGGTGATGTTCCTCCCATTCAAAGATCAATAGTTTTCATCCAAAATTGAGGATCAAGGGGGATGACGGGTTTCTTTTTTTCCCAAAGTGTATCTCAATCGTCGGTATGATTTCCGTTGGAACCTGGTGGACTCTGGTCCTGGAGTCGAAACGCAGTGCCCCTTTTTTTTTTTTTTTGGTTTATTTTGTGTTTTGCTCAGCGCTTCGCATTGCCTCTGCAGCTGCCCACTGTCCCCCGCATTGGCCCCCCACTCGCTACCGTCGGCCGTAGCCTTCGTCTTGGTCTGCATCTTGTGGCTGCCTCTGCCTCTGGCTCTGGCTCGTTTGTTAAATGTTTGGGTTTTGTTTGAGTTTATTGAGTGAAATTCCAGGAAAAACACAAGAATTTGTCTTTGGTCGTTGGTTTTTTTTTTTTTTTTTTTTTTTTTTTCTCTTCTCTTTCTTTCTCTCTTTCTTTTCGTTGTTTTTTCTGCCGATGCACCGCCTCCGCCTCTTCGATGCGACGGGGATGGGTATTTGGAATGGGATGCGATGCTGCGGTGATGTCGATGTCATTGGTGCATAAAAATCGCTTTACGGCCTTTTCTCAGAGGTGTCTGTACGGGTTTGCCGGTTTCGCTGTGATAAAGGCTAGACAGGCGATTATTATGGCTTTTAATTTTGTTTAGCTGTGGACACCTGATTTGGAAATATAATATGAATGAAGGGCTAAAAAAAAAACAAGAAACTACCAACCGAAGAAAAAAACAACCGAAATGGCACACACACAAATCGAACCTGAAACGGAATTTTAGATCGTAAAGTACACAAACATAAATATATTCGATATTGGCTTTTAATCTCGTCCATCCCCTGATGGAACCTAACAAAAGTTCCTTTAATATCTCAATTATGTCCAGGCTTAAGCTCCAAGACATGTGAGATCTTGTGAAAATTTTAGATATTAAAGTCCGGGGTCCATTTCATACGTATTTTCATTGATCTGTTCCTTGCTGGAAGGGGGTTAAATATTACTGGAAAAGATTTCGTTTTGACAAATTTGGAAATTCCAAGATAGAGTGGGCCAAATGGTTTTCTTTTTTTTTTTTTTTATTTGGCAGGGGAAAATGTTTCGGAAATAGATTTTGCCCCCCAAATTCATTTCCATTTCCTATGCACTATGAATTCTTTTCGGCGAGGGGGGAGGAACTCACCTTTTGTTGTTCCTAAATCACACGGAAAACTTTCACTCCACTCTCTTCCCTCATCTTTGTCTCATGCTCTTCTTCTTCTTTCGTCTTCGTCTTGATTTCTTCTACGGAAATAAAGGAAATGAATTTTGGAATTTTTGATTGGAAATTTTTGCGCTATTTTCATTTGATGATTGAGTTGTAAATGATTAGGGATCGCTGAGAACGATGCAGGAAAACGAGTGGGCGACGAAGTAAGACATACGGAAGAGATGTCTGTTTTGAATTTTCATATCGTGAAAGGAGAGAGGGAGGGATGGAGTGTGTGTGTGTGTGTGTCGGGGGCATGCCCCTCCAACTAACTATCAGCAGCGGCAGAGAATAGAAGCAGCAGCCACAGAAGCCAAAAGGGGCCGACGCATTCTTTGGGGCCACTGGGCATTCCCAGACAAAAGACCTAAACGAGGGCCAAGAAAGGGTGGAAGGCAGAAGGCAGGAACGATGAACCAGAGAAAGAGTGAGGGAGAGATGGAAAAGGGCTGAAGAGAAGAAGAGGCGATTGGGTTTGCTGATCATAGCAGAGGGAGTGGCTGGGAGGAAGGTGGGCCCCCGTCTCCCTAATAGAACTTTAAATAAAAATGTTTTTTTTTTTTTTTTTTGCTTGCCAAGAACATTTGTTTGCTTAGGATTCTCCTGCGTTTTTCTTTCTGCAGATGGGCGGAGAAGGGAGGGGGAAATCGTTGTTGTTGTTGTTGTTGTTGCTGCTTTGATTTGGTTTATTTTTTGCTACTTTTAGATGCTGAAAAAATGTTGCTGGCTGCTTCTTTAAAATTTTCTAATTTTGTGGGCAAGTGAATCTGAACCCATAGGAATGATCTGACAGATATATATACTACATATATAGTTAGAGGTACACACACACACACAGCCAAATGTGTAAATGTATGTATGACTCGCTCACTGGCTGCCTGTCCCGTCGCAGTGCGGTGAGGTACGAGGTGTTCCACGGCAGCAACAACAACAACAACAGCAACATCAGCCAACAGCAGACAATTTCAATTTTCATTTTTAATGGTCACAGGGTTGGTAGCAATTATGGTCAAAATTACGATATGATAGACGCCAAAAAGTAGGCAATATAAGTAAGTCGAACATTCTCTCTTACCTAACGTGAAAAGGATTACACTAAAAATCTGGATCCTGGCCAATCTTAGTGTCTCATTGCAACGGTCCAACCCTGGCTGGGCGAAGCGCCACTATTGCGACATTATCGTACAACGTCGCTGTCAACGTCGACGTCGACGCTGTCTGCTGCTCTTAGGCTATTTTCGGACAGTCGCTAGGCTATTTTAGTGCTTGTGTTTTGATCTGAAGGAAGAAGACAGCAGCCAGCAGCATTCATTCCGCCACCCTGTAGTACTCTCGCCTCCCTTCACCCACCGCTATCTATCCCCCCTGGGCGGCAGCAGCAGCGCCAGAGCATTTGTCGATCGTCGCTCGGTCAGTTGAACTGCCTGCTGAAAATCCTACACAGAGCAAAAACTACAACTGAATTTATGAAATGCAAATGCAAATTAGTTTCATTTCATCTGTCTGGACATGGCAAAGGGCAAGTGTTGCTATTATGACTTGCCTTTGGCACTGCTGTAATTTTCCATTCTCCATTTCCCATCTTAATTCTGATCGTAACCTATTGAGCCATAAATAAGGTCGTTCTCTGATTATAATTGACTCCTTGGTCGGAAGATATTACTATATAGGATACTTCCTTGTCTTCATGAGATGTCTCTGGCTCCATTTTCCACTCAGTTTCGACTTCTTTTACTGATCTTAGTCATTTTCGAGTCTTCTTTTAATCATCATTCATCATTTGGTCATTAATTTAAAGTAAGGCTTCCAATTAGACTAATCAAGGTCATTCTTGTTAAAACAATCTTTGAAATGGTCGAGAACTATTGCTGCTGCGGTGACTTTCGCTCGTAAGACCCTGTTAGCAACTGTTGATAAACGAGATAGACATAATTTGGAACAAATTGTGAAATTCCACCTAAAAAAGTGATCGAATTTACCAATTGGAGTTTTGCAAATGGAATTAAAAGAAAGAAACCGTTAGTAATTTTGATTCTATTTGTATAAGAGTCCAAGCTTAGTTATGACAGACCTAAGGGTGGTAACAATATTGCCCCTCAAAGTGTGCAACGAAAGTTTTTAGAATTGAAACAAAAAATCATGTTTATGTTACAATGTATATGAAAAGGTATACATTTCTAAAAAACTTTGAATATTCTTTCAACCAATCGCATACTTTAAGGGGCAAAAATCACAGTAACAGTTTCCCCTATGAGGCGGAAAGTCCTGATCATCAAAATCAAGGATATGTCTGCAATACCAAACAAGTCAGTCAGGCGAAAATCGCAACATTTAGATTGTTTTTTTTTTAGTGTAGAAGAAAAGTTAGAGATTTTCCTTGATTGTAGTTGTTGTTGTTGTTATTGTTGGTATTTTTGTCTAAACATCTTTATGTGCTTTTAAATATGCTGCGAAGTGACATTAGCTTTTCTCCTCTAAGCAGACAGATTCGTCGTCGTTGTCGTTGTCTGTTGTCGTCCGTCGACCGTCGTACAGAAATAAAATTTGTCACAGACAGTTAGATCACTCAGTTGTTAATGTATGTGTGTGTGTGTGTGTGTGTGGATCATCATATGCTAAACATAGAAGCAGCCTCAACAGTCTCAGTCTCAGTCTCTTAGTCCTCCTGGCGGCTCTGATAATGTTGATGTTTTGATTGATAGTCGTCTTGGTCGTTGTCTGTCCGGCGGTGGCGCTCGATGAATCCTCCTGGCAACAGCACCAACAACCGAGAGAGACAACCTTCCAAAAGAGCTGTAGTAGATGGACAGGTCGGTCTAAGAAATACAACCACATTCACAGGCTAGATCCACATCCGCCGTCATCTCGTCATCATCATGATGATCATCTTCTTGTAGTCATCATCAACATCATGATCATTATCGTCTTGGTCGGCGTTCTAGTTGCATGTGCAGTTGTTGCTCTCTAAGCTCTTTTTTTCTTTTCCTTCTCGGTGTTTCTTGCTTTCTTTCTATTTTTTTTTTTTTTTTTTTTTGCCTTCCTGTGCATTTATTTTCGAATTATTGTAGACACAAACACACACACACACACACATTGATGCACAGTTCTTCTTGAGTCATTCTTCCGCATTCTTGCATGAATGACCGTTGGACTTGGCTAGGGCCCATGGAGAGCCACAGAGTCGGAGTCGGAGCCGCAGCCACCTTATTTGGCAAAAATTAGCAAAGACTACACAAACCATAGGCGGTTCAGAGAATGTGCGGGCCGCTAGGGGCTGGGACATTTAATTACACAAATCAGAGAATAGAGTTTTCATCAATTTCCTGAGAGAAAGAGTGATCGATCACAACTTTGGTATCCGTTTCCGCTTCGATGCGAACTTTAGAAATTTTCTCTTCAGATGATTCACTGTCATCCCCTGCCCCAATTACATATCCAGATCCGTACCTGGTCCATCTATACTCAGGGGCATTGTATGCAGATGAAGATCGAGGAGACTCTTCAAGTGTAGGTTATATGAATGTATTTATATGGCACACCCTAAAAAAGGGCCCAGGCATTAGACACACACACAGAAAGAAAGAGAGAGAGAGCAAATGAGAGATAGAGAGAGTGAGCTGATAATAAAAGAGCAAGACGGTTACTCCAACTCCCATACTCCATCCCATTCTCCAACTGCATTCATGGCATACCACAAAAAAGCGATGAGCGACGACAGCAACATAGACTACGACAACGGTGACTTTTTGGATACCCTGCATACGGCACACAGACTCCAAGGGTATATTGAGCCTACGTTAGATATAACATTAGCCAAAAGACATTATTCCTTAACCGGAGTGTAAGTAAATGTCTCAAAGTGCACAAAACGCACTTGTAGGGGTCACCATTTGGAAATTGTTGCATTTTGATACGATAATGTAATTAAATCAAATTCTGTTTGATTCCTGACACATTTTCATAGAGTATTGTTATGTTCGAACCCATATAACTACTTAATCTATGGAATTTTTTGTTCATATTCAAATGCCAATGGTCTGAGGTTTGGGGTCTGGGGCCACACTTAACATAACAACAATGCACAATGCTCCATCTCCATGCGATGCCTTGGAATGGACAGAGATGGAGCTGGTGACTTGGTTGACTGAGACTGCGACTGGGACTGGGACGTGGTGATGATCATCATCATGATGTCGCTGCAACTTCAAAAGCTGAGCAAACACACCGGGAAAGACGAGAATGAATTGGGGAAAAATGTACACAATGCTAGGCAAATGCATATAAAGATGCTGAAAATGGGGGAAAACGGGGCGAGAGGTGTAAAGTCGTAAAATATTTTACAAAATAAATTCATGTAAAGTGAGAAATTCCGGTGTGTCCAAAAAAATGATATTAGTTTTGTAGCTAAAGCTATGATTGCTCTCGATCTCTAAATCATTCCATTGCATCGATCATTTCTTTTAGAACCTAATAATATTACTCGATTAGATTTCCTCTGAAATGTTTTTTGGTTTTTTCACATGCAAACCAATTAGTTCCAAAAGGATAACAAAATATTATGACGATCATGAATGGGAATCGCTATGGTTATGAATTGTGATATGGGAATTGGAATGAGAATTCAAAATGTGGGATATATGGGAGCAAGAGCATGAGAATCGACACCCACCCCTAAAGATCTGTCTCATTCTTTAAGTTACAACAGAAAATATCTCACGCTCTCAACAAGAAAACACACAGAGACAGACGGACAGACGGACAGACAGATGGGCAGATGGACAAGGGGGACAGACAGACATAGAGCATTCGACCCAAGAGTATCGATAAAAATTGATTGCATATTTACAGTAATCCCACAGAGAACCTTTCCAGGAAAAACCCAAGTAGAACGAACGTCTTTGATGCCAGACCGAAAACAAAAAAATGGAAAAAGAGAGACAGAAAACAGAGTCTTTATGGATAGAAGAAGATCTGTATAGAGGTCAATTCATACCGAAAAATATGTCGCCATTCAAAATGCCAAAGGCGTAGTCGAGGTTCAAATTTTTCAGAAAGGATAGATCTTATAGACTATTTAATGAGTGTTAAGCAAAATAAGTTTTCAGCAAGGGATAACTACACAAGTCAATTATGGGACAAGCAAATCTAACTAGGAACTTACTCTTCTTTTTAAGGTTTCTCATCTTCTTCAGCAGCTACGCCCCTGGAGTTCTGTTTCGGGTTCCGTTCTGTTCTGGGTTTCTGTTTGTAATCAACACATCACTTCCCACACAATTGACAGGATCTCCCTTCGAGCACTAATATTGCGGCTCTCCTCCTTTGATATTTGGCACACCCACATGGACCTGGAGTAGTAGAGGGATAAGGACGACTAATCGCTTGACATTATTCACTTCACTTCTCCTTCGGTCACAGGAAGTTATTGTCATCAACTAAAAACAGACACAAGCAAAAGAGAGAAAAAAAAAATTAAAAACACAAAAACTGATTACATTGTGAAATATTTTTTTTTTGGATCGGTGGTGGTCCAGCAATAGCAAAAGGACAGCTTCCAGGAAAATGCAAGTGACCATCGGAGCTATGTATGTATGTAGATGATGTGATTCTCGAGAAGAATCTGTGTGAGTTACCCCGCTGCTCCTATTTCAAATGATCGCTGCTCCCTTCACATACTATACACCACTCTCAATGACTTCTACGAATTTTGCAAGCCACCAACACACACACAGAGCAAAACTCAGCATGATCCCATCCCGTCCCATCTCCGTCTCGATTTTAGTCTCTCTCTTATCATCATCCTTGGACCCTGGGCGACACAAATATGCCCAATTTGTTTGTTATACATCTATGTAATGTCCCCAGCCCCCCGACCGATCTATCTGTATTCCTCGTTTTTTTGATATAGACCGCGCCGCCTACAATGCCATTTCATTATTACACACACAGAACCCGGAACACTTGAGCATTTGGTCTGTTGTCTGGTCTGCTCGATGGTCTGGTATTTGGCCATCGATCGCTTTACGTCTAGCGGGTGTCTGCGTGGGTGTGCCTGAATGTGTGTGTGTGTGTGGAAATGCATTTGTCGGGAGTTCCCAGTATTTGTATGAATGCATTTAAAACTTACTGAGAAATGCCGTTTAGATTTAATTCAAAAAAAAAATCATGAGAAATACATGATTGAAATGAAAAGGGGCAGAAATTCATCTTTGATTATTATTAACCTGGCCACAATTAGCTAAAAAACCTACATTAAGCATGAAAAGTAGTCAGTTCTTTTTAATTTTGTTCCCTTAACAAATTACTTCAAATATGCAGACCATTGATAAAATGATATATGCAATTATCTTGGACTGTCCTTTTAACAAGAGTTTTCACTGTTTATAATTGTAGCCAATTCTAGGACGAAACTTTCTCCCTCCTCTGCCCAAGCAATTGTCAACTAAATAAGACATTTTGATATGATTACGTTCTTAATCGTTATTATATTATGCTGGGTGTGTGTGTATGTGTGTGTGTGTGTGCGTGCGTGTGTGTGTGTGTGTGTAGAGGTATTTATCTGAAAGTTATGAATAGTATGCCATGCTTATTTGTCTATCTATTGGGTTTTGTTTGTCTGTCTGCCTGCTTGTCTATTTGACTTCAACTCTGTCCATGTGTCCGTTTAGCCCTTGTCCCCCCTCTCCAGACCCCACACACCCCCATACACATGCACACACACACACACAACATAACTCGGCCATCTATTTGAGTTTTGTTTTGTTATGGTTGGCCCATTACTGCATTCCACATGCACAGTGTTTGCCTTGATGTTTTTAGGGTGTTGCTGGTGTTGTTGCTGCTGCTGTTGTTTGTTACAAAATCATTCATCGTAGCAGACATACCCAGACATAACGACATACCGACAGACATACCGACATATTGAAATTGTAAAAGGCAACAATAATAACAGCAACGTAGATAGAAACATATAAAAATTCTTTTGCATTCCAATGAATCATGCTGTTGCTGTTGCTGGTTGGTGTTGCTGCCGTTGCTGCGACCGCGACGACACCAGCAACTACTTCAACTTGATGTAAACTTTAATTAGGTAACATTGAAGTATGTGTAGGTATTTGTATGTGTATGTATGTGTAGCACACATTTGAATCTGACTTTCTGCCTCGGCAATGTATCGTTTATTTGTTGTTGTTGTTGTTGTTGTGGTATGCAAGTTTGTTGCCGCTGTTGTTGATGCTGCTGTTGCTGTTGTTGTTATTGTTATTATTAATGTAGCGACAGCAACTGACTCTGCCTTGGCAAAAAAAGTAACATACACCTTCCCCTTCTCATCCATTGATGACACGCAGCAAACGCATGAAATACCAAAACTAAAACCAAGACCAACTCTATGAGTATCTATGTGATATGCCTATGTCTTTCTCTCTCTACACTTGAAAAATTCCAAGTAGAAATGCCTTTAACTCTGGGCTATAAACCATATTTAATATCGATGGCTTAGTTTATTCTTTAAACACTGTTTGAATTAGCCATTTAAATCAGTTTGGACCCTGGGCAACACTTTCTGGAGGACCTCAAAACTAGTTTAGAGTAACTTTTATTACAAAAACAAACAATTATTTGGTCTGAAAAGGATCAAATAATGTACATACTTACCTACATATATAGGAATTTCATACATGTGTAAATTAGGTTTGAATTATAACAATTTAAAGGAACTAAACCCCTTTTTTTTGTTTCTTTCAGTGCAATATGTTGCCACTTTCAAATAACAATTGGTATCAGAGATCACTGTGTGTGCATGTGTATTTGTGTCTGTGTGTGTGTGTGTGTGTGTGTAGAACAACGGTTGATAACGCCAAGTTTACCTGTTGCCTTGTTTTAAAAGGAATTTGGAATTTGGTTGGAAGAGAATATAAAATAATGAGTTTACTAGGAGTTAAAAATGAAGCACTATAAAATGATTAGAAATTAGATGAAAGTTGAATTGAAATGGAACTAATTGATCATTTTGTTGACTTTAGCCTAGTTTCACACACACAGCTAGAATTCGAACAAAAATTGTCCCCCGCCCCCGTTCACACACACATGCAGACCACCTACCCCACCACCACCTCGCAGTCTGACCCCTCTTAACACGTCAATGGCCCCCACACGCTGACGCTGGCTCCTACCGCTGCACCTCCTCCTATCTTTTGCTCTATCTCTACTCTGGCTGACTGCAACAGCAGCAACAACAGCAATAACAACAAAAACAACAACAAAAATTGTGAATGAAATGTCGGCGGCGGAGGTCTAACCTCTTTCGTTTGGAATGTGGTATTGCGACGTGCCACCGCAACTGGTTTGCAATGCCCCCTCCGCCGACATCCGCCGCCACCCGCCGTCGCCATCGCCATTGCCATCACTCTCTCGCATTCTCTAGCTCTATCTCATTCTCTCTGCCCCCACAATTATTGAAGTCGCAGTTGCTGCTCTGCTTTGGGTATGCTCTCTCTCTCACTCCCTCTCTCTCTTCCCTCTAACACCCCTTCTCATACTGCTTGTCTTCTTTTCTCTCTCTCTCTCTCTCTGATAGTCCATGTGTTGCTGCTGCTGGTAGAGAGGAGAAACAACGGCTCTCTGTCTAGTATTTATTATCGCTTTGCTGGCAAGGGTGGCGTTAGGTATCCCTCAAATCTCCCCCTCCCCACCTACCACAATATCACCTTTACCATCACTAAACCAACCTCTACCACCCTTCCTCTCTGGCTCTCATATACATGTACATGTATGTATGTGCATGGGGGATTCCGCTTTAGCCTAACTCCCCTCCACTGTACAAACCACCCGCTCCCGCTTACAGAACCCCAACCCACTACTCACCCTTCGGCTGCTATGTTGAATCTCACGCTCACATATCGCGCAACACTACGTGATCGGACGTTTGTTAGTGTTGCGATTAGTATTTTCCTTAGTATAAGTGGTTAAATGAAACAGCGAGCATGTGTGTGAGTGAGAGAGAGAGAGAGAGAGAGCCAATGCGCCTATGTGTCTGTGTGTAGGTGATAAATTGGCGCATTTGTGTGCGCCTGTGAGCAATCAATTGGCATAGTTGAGCTCCCATCTATGTATGCGTGTGTGCCTAAGTATATGTGTGTGAGAGATGCTTAGCTTTTTGTTAGTTTTGACAATCTTTCAAAAAGAGCGAAGAGAGCGAATGAGCGAGCGAGGGCCTCTGCAGCTTTCGTCGTTTTATGGCCGATTGGGGGCGGTGCGGGAGGGTGTTTGAGAAGTGGGAGGGCTATCGCTTATTTTGTTGTTGCGAAAAACAAAAAAAAAAACATAATGGCGTCGATTTTATAGATTTTATTAGAAAAAAAACTTAAGAATTGCGTTGTAACAAATTGTTCAAACTTTTAATATAATTATTTTTTTCGTTGTTATTGATTTTTATTAATTATGCAAAATAAGAAAATATCACAAATATGTATATTATAATAAATTCTAATTATTATCCACAAATATTTTCGCCATATTTGTCAAATACTTGGTTATGACTAGAGATTATTAACTCGATGAAAAGTTATGTGAAAGTATTTCTTTTAGAAATAAACCCTCCATTAAACACTTTAACACTCAATTGGCAATCGTAAAACCAAAGAACTTAGTTTTTTTTAACCCCGACGAAGTTTAAATACTCTTGCCAATTGTTTTACCACCATGGCGGATACGCAATAACTTTGCAAATATGTTTTTTTAGTTTATGTCAGACTTTTAATGTAGCCAAACTAAATTGTGATCAACCAAAATTCGTTTTAACAGTAAAAATTAACAATAAGTCAATAAATAATCAGGATATAATATGGATCTACATTAATTGTTCCTATGGGAAAGTCAGCCAATGCGCCGACATTGATATTCATCCAGACAGTGCAACATTAACTAACATTTATTAACTAAAAATATATAAATAATAAGATGCATATAATTTTATACTTGATATTTTCCATACCAAAATATGTCTTCAGTTTTGGATCTTTTAAATGAGATAATGTCAATGGGAAACCCACACAACCAAAATTATTCACATTCTGTTGATATTTTTGCTAGACTTACTTTGGTAGGATATTAACGCTGAATTGCACAAATAATACGAGCGATCCGTTTGGTATGTGCCAAGGAAATATTTATTTCCATTATTATTATTGACTATAATATTAAGTTTTTATGTCATTTTGGAAACTTCACTGAGTATAGAAGTTGCTGACTTGAAAGTCCCCGAACCCGAAAAAAACACAACATGAAAGAAAAACAAAAGAGTGACGCGAAATAAGAAATAAACAACTGAACCGAACCAAACTGAACTGGTCATTCTGGGCATTCAAAAAACGCATACCATGCAAATTCATTTAGCGCATTAACGAATCCAACGCACTGGAAACGCCAACAACGGACAACGGTTAAAAAGGCATAAGCAGGATATGGATGAGAGAGCGGGCAAGAAGTAGCGAGAAAGAGACACCCATAGATGGGTTTAAGTAGTAGGAATCGAAGTTTTTATACCCTACAAAGATGCCATCAAGTAAAACGCGAAACAAGCATTTGTTTGCAAGGACCTTATCTAAAGTTTAAGGAACTTGCTGGAACTGAGATCGAAAACCTGGACAAAAATTAGGCGAAGGGACAGTTTCTCATTTTCTACTGACATACATATATTTTGGTCTATAGACAAATATTAAGATTTGACGGGTCCATTGGGATCTTCAAGATAAATCTGTCTCAATACATAAAACAAATGGCAATTGCAGTTGCAAACTTATTTTATCGACATTCAGAAGCTAAGCTATCCCAACTTAAGCTGTTGTTGAGTTGTTTTTTTTTTGGCCTAGGGTATAATAATTATGTATGGAATACGTCTGTGTGTATTATAATTAACATTTCTGGGAAAATTCGTATGCGAAGAGATGAGCAACAGGACAAAAGGCGGCCGACAGACGTTGAGTAGCAGCAGCAGCAGCAGCAAAGGCGACGACGACGGACGACGGAAGACTGACAGGAAAGACAAGAGGAAGGGAAGGGATTTGCTTTTAGCTCTCACACATTTCCCCATTATAAATGAGCCTCCCGATTGCCTGAATTCGCATCCTTTTTGCTGTTGTTGTTGTTTCTCTGTTGTTCTACTGGTTTTTCGAGATTATGTGCGGATTTTTCGCACACCACAAACAACAACCAAACAAAATAATCATAATGAACAATACACACATACACACACACAAAGAAATCCTCGCCAAAAACTCCTCTGACTGAAATTCAAAAGAAAAACAAGAAGAAGGCCGCCCAGCCGACATCATCCTCATTCTCATTCGCAGCATCAGCCTCTTCCGTCCTCTATCCTTCGTTTGTTTCTTTCGTTCGTGGCTAGTGAGGTGAGAAGATTTTCTCTCTACCCCGTAAGGCAGCATTCCAGGCAACTACTTGGAGGTGAGAGGACAATCAACTCGCCATAAGAACAACAGCAACAGAGCAGCATGCTGTTGATGTCAGCAGCAACAGCTACAGCATCGGCAGCACAGGCAACCATTCTGGTCGCCAAGTTCATTCTGGATTCACCAAACTTCAACTATTTAATTTGGCTGGTAGCCTCCTCCCTCTCTCCTTCCCTGCCAACCATCCCTCTCGGACACTATTCTTCGGCACCCTTCATGACTCTCTCTGCCTGCTGCAGGCGAAAACTCTTGCCTCTTGTCTGTGGCATCTTGTTAACGATCATGGCAACAGGATTCTGCTATTTTGTCCAGAACAAAAAAAAAACTAAAATCAAAAAAAAAAAAAAAAAAAGAAAAGAAAAGAAACTTTATGCACATTCCAGAGGCACAACCACACACACACAAGCACATATACTTATATGCCCACCAGCAGCAGCGGCATCCCAAAAAGAGAGACACAAACATAAAAAGTGGCAAAGCAAACAGAATAACTAAATGCAATCGAATTGGCGGAGCCTGAGGAGTAGGTGGGTGGTAGAGGTGGTTCAAGTATGCTAGTGGGTACAAGGTGTTGGGGGGGTGGAGAGAACTTGCCTCTTCTGCTGTTGCTGCTGCTGTCGCTGCACCACCCAAGCTCTTTACAATGTTGTTGTCTTGGAATTTGGCTTTCTCTTGTCACCGGCTTTATTAGCCAGGTCTGCACACACACAGACAGCGGGGAGAATACAGTAACAAAAAACAAAAACAGAGATGGGGAGAGAGAAAGAAAGAACAGGACACTGTCTAACAGGGCTGAAAGAGCAAGGCCTAAACCCAAATGAGGGGCGCTAATATTCAAGTTTCCTCTACTTGTTGCCCAAAAATGGCAAGTCATTCTCATAGGTATTAAATAGACTACTGAATTAAGGGATAACTATATATAATTGAATGGATTAAGGCAAAAATATCCAAATGTGTCGAATTTCTAAGCAGTCGACTTGATAAGATTAAAATTGACTTAAAGCTGTTGCTAGAGAGACTATACAATATGAAAACTTGACTCGGAGCAAATCAAATTGATAAATCTATCTATATCATGAGTAAGTAAGCAAGTTAAATTATACGTAACTTTTAAATCAATTAAGATGGTTTATCAACTATATCAGACATTTCCCTTAAACTCTAAATGAATCTAAAATGTAATTTTGAGGTTCTCGGTATTCGCCCTACATCCGCCCTCTACAAAATGTTGCCCTGATTAAAGAAATAAATAGTTTTAGGTGATTGGTCCTTGACGTAAATCATTCCCTATATATGTAGATATAAGATAAAGTCGTCTGATCTTGACAATATAATAAAAGATAATGCACAAACACTAAACAAAGTCTAATGGTAATCGTTAAACATACAGGCAAGATATTCTCTTTTAATTGGTTCTATAAAGGATTTGCATTAATTAACCTAATCACTAGTATTGGGTTAACAGAATTTCAAATAATTGATTATATTTCTGATCCAGAGGAATATTAAAGCCCAAATGTCCAGATAATGCATAAAGTAAGTAAATTTTCATACAATTTTCGTCCTGTTTTTGCTAGGGAGTACGACCTTTACTGTTGCTACTTTGGCTTAAGGCCGCTCCTGTTTACGATGGTGATCGATCCTTTCCTGTGCCGTCGCCGCCTCCACCTCCACCAAGCACCTTTACCACCTAAGCACACACACACACACACACACACATAGAGAAAGAGAGAGAGAGAGAGACAAGTTTGCACCGTTTTTGGCTGCAAAATTCCACAAAGAATTTTAAGTGTATACAATATGAGAATGTCTCGGTCTGGGTCTGGGCCGAGACAGAGGCCGCGACTTTGGCGTTCGAGGCAGTGGCAGTGGCAGAGGCAATGGCAGAAGCAGAAGCAGAAGCAGAGGCAGAGGCAGAGGCAGAGGCAGGCGCTATGCAACTGTGCAACAACTGCAATCAAACAGCAACACAACAGAAACAACAACAACAAACCTGATGTAGGAGCTCAGGGCAGAAGTCTTGAGTCCGACTTAAAAAAAAACAAAACAAAAAAACCTGGATGAAAGACAGAGCGAGCGAGCGAGCGAGAGATAGACAGAGACACACTGAGAGAGCGAAAGGGAAGATATTAGGTTGAAGGCATCGCGTCGTATCTTAAAATGAAATGCAAAGAAAAAGAAAATAACAAAAACAAAGTTTCTCACGTTCCTCTTCCTAAATTCTTGGAATTGCAATACATTAAAAAGAGGTCTTTGCTTCGTCTGCATATAGTTGAATGTGTATGTATGTGTGTACCAGAGTGTGTGTGTGTGTGCTTGGGCGGACAATCGGACAATTGGACAGCAGTTTTGAGCCGCACGCCGCGCCAACGCCAGGGCAGGCTTCTCGTTCCAACGATGGTTCATATACGATATTCCCTTTCTTCTCATCGATTTTGTTGTTGTTGTTGTTGTTTTTTTTGTTGTTTTTTTTTTTTTTTGAACCTATAAGTGAATGTGTCGATTGAATGCACTGTGACAAAATTCGATTATCTCCATCGCAGCTAACAATTAACGCAAAATGGCATTAAGCATAGTATTAGGATTACGTCCCTTTGCATATTATTTAATAATTAATATTTATATATCATATTACTTTTCATCTTTTTTTGCATTTAAGCTGTGAATTTCTGATGAGTCCTTTAAAAATTAAAATCAATCCTTTTAAGGACCTTTAGAGGGCGAACCTTGATTCCTATAGTCAAAGTTAACTTTTCCTCAGTTTAATTCGTTCGAAAGATATTCAATTTCTTATATGTAAGTTCTTGTCTAAATCCACACACAAGAGCAAGGTGCAACGAATTTCTTCCAGTGTAATGATGTATATTGGTGTTGCTGTTGTTGGTCTTGTTGCTGCTGCCGTTGCTGTTGCAGCTACTTTGGCAATATGTTTTCTTATTTCTTTGCTGTACTTCAATTTGGTTTTGGGCTGCGTCCCGACTGCTTGCCCAATGGTTTAGCCATGCATTCAGTTCAGAGTGAGGGAGAGAGAGAGATAGATGGGAGGTATTGGTGGGATGGCAATGGGTGGGGGGGAGGGGACGAAAGTCGTCGTCGTCGTTGTAGTTGTTGTTGTTAGTGCTGGTGTTGCTGTTGTAGTCGTCGGCGGTTTGATCAAATGAATGAATATTATCATCGATGCCTCTTGAATGTTGAACGAGCTGACTTGATGACCGTAGACCGAGACTCAACCACGAGAGAAAGAGAGTGGGGCAACAAAGAGAAAGAGAGACATAGAGAAAGAAAGAGAGAGACTAAGAGGTTTGTAAAGAATTCTTTTTATATTGTTGCACCCAGTCTGGGTCTCTCTCCCCCTCTTTCTATCTCTATCTATGGTGGGTGGGTGCGGTTTGGGGGAGATGTAAGAAAAGGGAGTTGGTTGCCAGGAAAATTCATTTTGATCTAATTGGTTCATTGAACGCAATTCTTTGAGGTGATTTTCGAGCAGCGCCGTCTGATGCCATACCATCAGAACACTTTCCAACATTAATGTTAACCCTTTTAGGACCAATAATATTTAATATTTATAGATATCCCATCAAATCTTTCCCCCGGTTTCATTCGGCCCTAAAAAGTTGGAAGGAATTCTAAGCAAACAAATTGCAATTTATTTAAAAGATTAGGGAATTTTCATCATGACTAACCACGCTGCAAGAATGTTCAACTAGGCCATTTGAATAACCAAATACCGACCAATAATTATAAGATATAGAGTATGAGATGTAAGAACTATGCTGTTTCTTTGCGTGTGATTAGACTGACCAAGAATAGAGAGCCAAAAGACTACTCTACCACAACACTAACAATACGAAGAAGAAGAGGAACAACAACCAAAGCGACGACAGACTAAACGACCAATCGACCGACCGACCGACCGTCCGGCCAAAATTCCTGGAATTTAGGATTGGTTTTTCGGGTCGCAGAGCGTCGCACGCTGAGTTGGACTTGGTTTCGGGCATAATTAAGTGGCCTTAAATGCCGCTAAAGGAATTTCTCGCAGGCGACATTATTATCAGTTTTTAGGGGATATAAGCGACAAACGACGATGGAACGACGGGACATACACACACACAATTCAATGATAGGGGCTTAGCAGTTTAGTTTAATATTGATGACATTTTTTTGGGCATCATCATTTCATTTCATTGACTTAAGCATTGATTGGGCTAGAGCGCAGAAAGAAAAGCGAGATCAAAGAAATGTAATTAACATCAGAGTGTAGAGCTACATCACACACGATTTGGGCCATTATTAACTGGTTAACCAGATTTCTTTGGCATCAAAATTCTGGAAAATTGATTATTTGTTGGATTCGTTTGTTTGGCTTTGTTAATTAGTTGTTCTTAGATATAGATACACATTCCATATAAGTAATTTAATTGCATAAATGCCAACAGGTTGCACAATCAAGTCATTCGTCATTATCATCATCATCAACATCAACATCATCATCATCAGCATCGTCATCATCATCATCGTCATCATCATCATTATGGTCATCTAGACACAGACACAGAAATTCCAATCTAGTGAGTTCATATCTCTGTCATTGCGAAAAGTATCTGCAACTACGAGATATCTGTGTGTACTTGTTCTCAGGCAAGTCAAACCAGTTGCCGTTGCTGCTGCTGCCCCATGACTCACAGAGTTGTTGCAACTTAATTGCATATACATATGCATTTTGCATAATCTTGAAGTAATTACAATAGTTCGATCTCTGACAACCCACTAAACCAGCCCACTACCCCCTCCCACCCTCCATCGACGACCAACGCTCCATTCCCCCCTTCAGTTCATCCATCGCATTTCGCCCCTCCACCCTACACCCCCCCAACCAACCATTCTACAGCAATCACCCAAACAGGCAAATGCTGGCAATGTTTGTGGCCATTCATTGATGCAGCCAGCCAGCTCCCAGGCCCCGGCATTTGCGTTCATTCATAAAACTTGCTGCTGCCGTCAGTGTCGCTGCTGCTGTTGTTGTTGCTGTTGTTGCTGCTGCTGCCGCTGCTACGGTGATTGTGGACTGGTCTGGCTTATAGCTGTCCGCTGCTGGCACTGGCTGCACATTTCATCACCGCCACTCTACAAACACACACACACACACACACACACACATGCACGCATACAATTATACTACAAACACAGTCATTCACGTACGTAGAATCATTTGCCCCACGTTCTTTTTGGAATACTCTTTATAGAGAAGTTTCTTAACTATCACAAAAACTACGGAAAGACATCATTAGATGACGCTCGTTAAAACTTGTCTATAGTATCTTCTGATACGCCTTCATCAATTCTGGACTTAAACTCCATTTGGGTTAGTTTCCCCTAGTTTAATTTGGTCCTGAAAGGTAACATCAAAAAGAGCTGTTAAATTGTGAATTGTCTATTTTTGGTTCAGTTTCTAAATCTATTCGGCTTAAACTTTTATGCTGTCGTCTCCCTATCTTCGACTTTTCTATTAAAGCATTTTCTCCCATTATGCCACTATTTACGCTCTATATTTGAACTGTTAAATTTCCCTAATTTTCATACTTTTAATCTTCCCAAATGGTGGAGTGGATTCTTCATCTTCAACTAATCTTAAATCACATTGATCTTATCCTTGTTTCTGAAGCTGTGAGCATCATCGATTCAGCTCTATCAGCGGTCTTAAATATTCCATCTCGTAATTTTTGTACGTTTTCAGGTTCACCAGAGTCGTTGCTCTACCTATTTGTTTTTGAAGTCTGCGTGATAAGTGTATTATGGAATTCGGTACAATTAAATTGAATAGTTTGGTTAGTTGTTGGTTGATTCTCTTGTGTTTTTTGACACCAATGCACTTTGGCTCTTATCGCGCATTTCACATATTTCATATCTATCTATCTGGTTTCTCGCACTGCGTTAATCTCTTGTCCGATGTTGTTGCCGTTGCCTTTGTTGCTGATAAACTCTAGACTCTGGTCTATGGCCCTAGAGTATTAAAAATTAAATGCCTGATGCACTTGCATTTTGCCGCTGCTAACCCAACCCCAACCCCAATCCCAATCCCATACTCCTCGTACACAGTCGCACTACCGTGCAGTACCGTACCGTACCGTGCAGTGCGGTGCCCTCCACGCCCCCTATTCACCCAGTTGGCGCCTAATACTTATTGTACTTATTTCTACATATATTTCAATTTATTAATTTTTATATGCATAAATCTTGGGGATGCTTTATTTATTCAATTTGGAGTCTTTGTTGTCTGTGCTCTGTGATCACAATGGAAGAAGAAAAACTGATGATAGGTGGGAGGGAAGAGGGCAAAAGGAAGGGGCATGTTGGTGTAGGGGTGTGTACGATGTTGCACTATCGTTTTAAGTGTGTGTGACTGTGCGTATGTGCGAGAAAGAGAACTCAAAAAAGGCACATTCGATCTTTGACTTATAAATTCTTGGAATGCAGTTAGTGGGGCATTTTAATGGAGACTCTGTCTCTTTGCTGGTCGTTGTCCGATTCCAATGCAAATGCAGGTCCCCAAGAATCGAAATCAAATTGATTGGGTTTGGTGCTGGTGAATGCTGTATGAATGTTGTACATAAGTCAAGGGAGAGACGGCCGAGACGAAAGTTCGTAAGTCTAGTTAGTCCAAAATGATTGCAACAGAATCAATCTGTTTCTAATTTAATTGGTTAATTGCTTAATTAGAGCCCAGTTAAATGGCCAAATTGATTTGTGTAAATAACTCTACACTAATCGTTTGTGTCCTTCAAAAAAATACACACACCCAGACAGCATTTAGCAATATTTTTGTATTTGTTTCCAAACTTAATTCATGTTTATCCATCTTATGTATAATAACAAACGGACCTTGAAGAATGCTCTCGGTCTTTTACCTGTGAACTTGGTTCTTTTGCGAAGGCGATGAAATCGCCCCATAAAACATCCTTCATAGGCAAGTGTGGACCCATTTTTGGGCTATAATGCATTTCGAAAGAGATCATTGTGCACGTTAGCATAAGGAAATGGATGTTTGCGACTATAGTTTTAGTGAAATTTGGTGAGGGAAATCGTTATCAAAATAATCAATTTTCTTCACCGCCATTTTTAATCCTGAATTATCCATTTTCAGTGAATTAATACATTAAAAAAGGATCAAAACTATATTGTTGATACTTCCATTCCAGCAAATGAAAGGACTTTGCGAAACATTAAAGGAAGCCACAAACTCCTTCTAGCCATGCAGGGCGACCAAATGGCGTATGACAAGGATCAAAATAACTAATAACGAACATTTGGCATATTTTTACTGACGAAATCCACAAAAAGGCCCATTGTTTGAAATAAGCAACGAAATATGTCTCGAAATTGTTTTGGCCGCCATTTTGTTTTGCTTTATTTCGATAATGACGAAAATAAATGGTTGTTGTTGTTGTCAAAACTATCCAGGACTATTTGATTTGATATTAGTAAACCAAGGATTAGCTAATTTCGCTAATGGCGAAATAGTTTCATTTGAATTTCAACCACGTCTACACTGTAGTACTGGCGGCCATTTTGTTTTATATTTTGGCGTATATACGTTGTTGGTTTTTTTTTTTTTTTTTGATTGCTTGAGTTTCTCTCAGTAAGAGTGAGCTGACTCTCGCTAATTTTTTTTTGTGTTTTTTTTTTTTGAAGGGGGGTGGGGTCAGAGAGGAGGGGTAGGGGGTTGGGGTTTCTCTGGCGCTCACCCACATATGTACATATATACATATATGTATATAAATTGTGCATATGTATCGGAGTGAATTTTAGAGAGGAACACGTGATTACTGTCAAACATGATCATAACCGAAAAACTGAAGAGGAAGTGAAACGATTTAAGGATATTGGCAAAGGATCAGTGAACTTTTTTGGGCAAACAAGAATCTAAATAAAAAATGTTACCATTTTTGAAAAGAGGAAGAGAGAGAAAAGAGGAGACTTTCGATACGGTGTGTGTGTGTGTGAGTGTTTTGTATGTGTATGTAAGAAATGGTCCGAAAAAGAGGCTATGAATGCTTTTTCACGCTGGTATGGGTGGAATGTACACGCCCCTATGAACAACAACGACGACCACGACGACGACAACAACGACAACAACAACAACAACGACGACGACGACGATGATGATGACGACCCTTACGTCAGCAGTCAAATAGCACGTGGACGTATTTATTAAGACCTTTTTTAATTAAAATGGATATTTGTATATAAGCATTTTGTTTTTGGTATCAAATTAATAACATAAACTGTCGTCTTGGGTTAAATGACAATGACATTTTCCCTTATAACCACTTCGACCGCCCGTCCCTGCCCTTTTAGCCATTTCCGTCAAACGCCTTAAAACGTTTAGCCAGCGACTAATTTGGTTTTAGTTATAATGAAAGACTTATCCTAGTTTATATTACATGGCAATTACAAGTAATTGTGGTTTTAATATTAACTATTTATGTAGATATTTGATTTATTTTTTTTTTTTTTTGTTTTTGGTTTGGTTTTCATTTTGAAATTAATTTCAATTTCATGCCTTCTATGAGAAAATGCCCCCATGGCAGTGACACGCACACATATAGAACCCCCCTCTCTCGCTCTCTCACTCTCTTTCACACACACACACACATACACACATGTCACACATGCCCAAAAAATTGGAACCCAAAAACAATAAATGACTCTGCCTAGTATCTGACTGCCTCTGTGGCCGTCGTTGTATGCGTATGCGTATCTCTGTCGCTGCCTCTGCCTCTGTCTCGGCCTCGGACTCGGTCTCGGCTGTCCCTATGTTGGTATTGGTGTTGGTATCGGTGAGCCCCAACCAACCAACCAACCAACCCACCCGGCGCCTTCCCTGCACCACCGCCCATTGCCCTACTCGAGTCGTCGTCGTAGTCGTCGCCGTTACATATTTCATATGGCACACTGTGGTTCTGCTTTTTTGATTCTTTGTGCGTGCCTGTGCCTTTGCCTTTGCCTGGCCTGCGTCTCATGGTATTGGAAGCCAAATTTAACTAGCAAAAGCAGATCCTCAGGAATTTTGCTGCTTGCTTCGTGCTGATCTGATCGTTTCGTATATTCGTCTTACGATTTAGGGCTGCCTTACACTGAGCACAAAATATGCTATTGGCATTCACATATTTATACAAATGGAAATAATTAATCATTAAAATAGATATAGGGCTTTATTTATTCTTTATTCTACAAAAATCGATAATTTTCGATAATTATTTGAATAAGAAAGAGTAGAAATAACTGTCATTCCGAGTACCTGATTGTCCAACTCAGCAATTGCTTTATGTCAGGATTCATTTTATAAGATCTGGCAATAGGGGAATTAACAGAGTTTTTGTACTATTTAGATATTCTATAATATATATATACATCTGTGTTTGTTACTAACGATCACCAACAATATCTAATTTTGAGTGAATAGCCGATTTAACGTTAAGATTGATTTTTCCCATGCCAAATAAACTTCTTTCGTGTTATGCGGCGTAAGATATTTGTACAAACAAATGGAAGATTCCGGCGTAGCCTCAATATAAACATATGTATAGTCAATTGTATTTTATCTGTCATTTTTAAAATGTAGTCATAATTTTCATTCATAACTATTTTTGGTTTCTTTTCTTATGATTCTTTTCAAGATGTTCGGGCAATTGTTTTTAATCGAACTGTATATGGGATTATTTGGCTACATTTTCGAACACATTTTGATTCAGTATTGGTGTTAACTATAAGTTTTAATGTCCTTACAAAAAAATCCTGCACATACACATCATAATAATAACAGAAATTTAAATTGTGTGAATTCATCCGGAAAAAATTGGTTTCAAAATATTTGTACTGTTTCATTCATTTGCTCATAATTTGTGCTATAGAATTTACTCCGAAATAGTAAAGACAATTTTCCTATGTTAAAGGACTCACTATTCTGATCCTGCTGCGAATTCGAATTAAATTTACTGACTTTCGACGTTTAATTTGAGAAGAGGAGAAGTAATATAGTTAAATTAAGCAAATATTTAATTAATTTGTATTCAATAATTCATGTATTAGCAATATTACGGATAATTTTCTTCGAAGAATCGAATGGCGGCCATTTTGCTAGGTTTCGTCGATGAAATTTTTCACTGTGCTAAAGCACACGCACACGCACACATAAAGATACTCCAATACAATCGCAAAGCTTTTTTAGAAGCCGCTGCGCAGAGAAAGAGATAGACAGACTCTCCCGCTTGAGTGACAGATTTCTCTCACCGAGAGAGCAGAGCAAGTATCCGTGTATGTGTATGTGTTTGTGTTTGTGTGAGTATGCTTATGCGTGTGTTGAGTTTTGCTATTGTTTTCAGCTAAAGTTTATATTTTTTCCACGATGGCGTTAACCATTACATGCAAACTCACACTTATATAGCAGCAGCAGCAGCAGCAGCAGTCGGTTCATTCGTCACATTCATTTCATTCAGTTTAGTCGTACTTGTTGCTTGCTCTTGCTGCTGCTGCTGCTGTTGCTGCCGCTGTTGCCGTTGCTGTTGCTGTTGGTTTCAAGTTAGATTCATTGATACCAAGCAACTCTCAGAGATCTCGTCGTGGTTATGCGTGTGTGTGTGTTTGTTTGTGTGTGTGTGTGTCTGTGTATCTGTGTGCGGGAACCTTACCGTTGCCGCCGCAAACTAAAGTTTCGTGAGGCATTTGGTGTTTCAGTTTCAGAACGTCACCGTCAGTGCCAACGTCAAGAAGGAGGAGGCGGTAGAACAGACAGAAAAATAAAAAAAAAATATATAAAAATAATAATAATAATAGAAAACGAAAAGAAGAACAACTCACTCAACTCTCATTCTAGCTGCTGCTTTCTCTCTCTCTCTTTCTCTCTTGCTCATTCCTTGCCTGGAGTCGGCTTGATCAAAGTGCTTTTTTTTAAATTTTTTTTTATCAATTAAGAATTTTTTATCTCTCTTTCTCTTTAAGCGTGTGTACTACATTTGTGTTAAACTATAAACAATTTTAGTTAAATCTCTTAAAAAAAAAAAAAAAACCAAAAAAGTGACAGAACAAAAAACACATTTTTTTTTATAACATTTTGCGACGCAGAAAAAAAAACTAGCTCAGTTCGTTTGAAAGCTCAGTTCGCGGCGACTTTTGAGCCCCTTTCCTATTCTAAGCCCCCCTTAACCACCCCGTCTTTGGCCAATGCTGTTGGAGCAACTGAATAATTAAAATTAGAAGCGGAAAAGTAAATACGAAGAAGAACAAAAAAAAAAAACCTAAAGAAGAAAAAAAAAACGAAACGTTTAAATGTATTAGATAGACATACACAGACATACAAATGTAGACAAAAAAAAATGGCGCACAAAGAAACTGTGAAACTTATACAATCACAAAAATACAAATATGTGTTTGTTCATTCATACATATGTATGTATACATATATAATATATTTAATTTTTTTTTCTGTGTGTAAGAAGAACAAAAACAACAACAACAACAGTAACAAGAACAAGCATTGCAAGAACAACAACAACAACAAAAACAAGAACAATTACAACATTAACAAACTGAACTGAATTTGAACTTTGTACCACAGTGCGACAATGGGCAGAAGATGAAGATGATGATCATAAAGTTGCTGCTGCTGCTGCTGATAAAAATCAATAATAATAATCAACGGAAATTAAACAAATAAAAAAAACACACACACACATACACATACAGCAACACATACAAACACAAACACAAACAATCGCACATGAGAATTAAAGCAAACAAGAAACAAAGAAACCTAGAAAAGGTAGTAAAAATGGGAGCAGCATAGAAAACTTCAGTGGAAAAGATACTAGTCAATTGAAACCTAATGAAAATACAGTATCCTATAGATACTGTCACTGAAGTAAATGAGAGTTGCATAGAATGGCAATTGTAAACATTTCGCATATGTGAATGAAAGTAGTCGTTGTAGTTGTAATAAGTACTAGTTGGAGACAGTATAAACAAAAGGATATGAACCACTAATAGATTCAAAATTTTAAGTAGAAATTTAGTAAAGAGACCATGCCTGATGCTTGTCTCTTTGCCTACTGATAAGCCTGTCGGTCCACTTCGACGGTGGCGGCGGCGTGCATTGAACCAATTTTCTAGTTATTGCTGTTGTTGTTGTTGTTGTTGTTGTTATTGCCTTTTATAATACCCCCTCTAGATATTTATTTAAAGCGTAAATGTTTTAGATACGCGGTGGCGGCGGCGACATACAGGCATGTTAGAGAGAAGAAAGAGTGAACGAGACAGAGACAAACGGGAGAGCGAAAGCGTACGGTACGTTCATGGGGCCAAGAGGAAGAGAGAGAAAGAGAGAGAGAGAGAGGCAGCCCCAGCCAGACTGAGGTCGACAAATAACAACAAAGTAAACAACAATAACAAAAACAAAAGCAAACTTTGCCTATCTGCTGCCTGTTGCTTGCCAACGCCGCTGTCGACGTAGCTGCCGACGCACGCAATGGCCGTGCGTGTGCTCAGCATTTAACTAAACTAGCACACACGCACGCACACACACAAACACACACACAGACACCAGTCATACAAACACACGCACGCATAGTAGAGCCAGGGCTGGCTGCGGCTACGGAGACGTCCACGGTTGCCCCTTATATAATCGGTTTCATTTTTGTGTAAGTATTAAACATTTAATTTATTAAACCAAATCCTTACAACTACACACACACACACACATAGACATAAGAACATATATTTATACAAACATATGTATGTGTGTATGTACTTGTACAAATACACATGGTTTTTATACAAACAGCTGTAATTGGCCACCAACAGTCAGCTGATATCCTTAGAAAAGCTTTGCACTTTTTGCGCCTTAGAAAATATCGCGTATACGCAACGAGAGCAGAGCAACCGATGAGAGAGATAGAGAGAGAGACCTTGTTGCCTTTTCTCTTATACACGTACACTCACACAAACGAGCAAGCTCACCCACACGCGCAACAAGTTGTCGTTGCTGTCTCTCTCTCTCTCTCGCTTACTCTTGCAAACAGTTACACACATGCACACATTCAAATCCGTTAGCCCTAGGCGCGTGTGGGCCTTTGGCGTTACCAGACCATTAAAAACTACCCATAACTTGCTATATTTACTGTTATTATAAGAAGTTTGTTCTTTTTTATGAATGACAAAGAAACCAAAAACAAAAAAATAATATGGAAAAACACAAAAAAAAAAAAAAGAAAACACGATGCGCAAAAAAAATGGTTTTAGCTTACCCAACCCAACACATTTTAAGACCTAAAATTTTATAGATATAGGATTTCCAAAAACGTGATTTTTGATTGGCCATTCAAATCTATTTCAAATGATTCGCTAAATCTTAATTAACAATCTCTTAAAGGAATAACAACAGGTTCTGTAGTATTGAGCTTCTTGTTCTTGAAATGAGGCGCTCCATCTTTTAAGTCCGTCACTGAAATGGATAATACATAATAAATAAACCAGGGCGCAATATGCGCAGCTTCAATATACCGAAATGGACAGACAAAATAAAATAGTTTTTTTTTTTTCTTTTTTTGAGGACGGTGAATGGAAGAGGTGATGGGTGGAAGGGGGGAACAGGAGAATGAAAAAGGGTACAGCAGCGATAGTTGCCTCTCTATTCCACACACTCTGTTTTGCTTGTGTTGTTGTGTGTAAACTATGTGGCGTTGTTTATAGTTGTTGTAGTTTTTCTATTATATTTAAATGCGCAATTAAGATTGGCACTGGCAAGGCTGAACCAGTTCGAAATGTTACGCATTTATCATTCGCAAAAAAATACACACAGACATATAAACATGCATACATAAGCCTGTATGTATGTACATGTATACATTCATACATACAGACAAACATTAATGATTGAAATTGTTTAATTATACAAAATCCGCAACAAAAACAGACAACACAAGCAAAACAAAACGAAAACACAAAACCTTCAACAACTTTGCCTAAAATCCCCAAAAATTTGCTTAGCATAGTTTTGGGCGACTTCATTCAGACCCAAATGCGAGGACTAGTCAAAGAGTTTAATGATCAAACTTCGACGATCTATAATATTAAATTGAATATAGTTTCAAAAGGCTCTCACAGGAGCTTAGATGAATACAGGACTTCTGTGATTTTGAGCAAACTTCTAGTTGATTGGCATCTTATGAAAATTTTTTCATTCAAAGTATTTTGTTAAGTTTGGTACATTTTGTAGATTTGGAAATACATATTACCAGATTTCAGATGAAATTTCTAATCTCTTTGATGAACGCGAAATGCGTTCTTGATGCTATATTACCTAACGATATTTATGAATATCTCAACCCCACAGTGTCTGCCATAATTAAAAGCACAAGCACAAGCACACACACATACATACATAGACCGAATTGTTTTTGGTGTACAACGTCATTGGGTTTCGTTTTTAGTATAAATGATCTTAATCTAAAAATGATTACAACAGAGCAAAACAGAGGAAAATAGTAAAATAAGAAGATGGCCTCCTGGTTATAGTTTTTGTGTTGCTGACGTCAAAAAGATTTTCATTTTCATTTCATTCAGTCTTCAATGACGTAGTCAGGTACGGGTACGGGTATGGGTAAATCGTGGAGCCACCAAAACACCAACCACCACCACCACCACTACCCCAATCCTAAACACACACACACACAGAACTGACTGTGTGTATATTCCTCTTTACATGGATGAGCATCATCATCAGACAACCTTGTAAAGTTTTCTGTGCGTCATTTGGCTTTACGGACAGAACGGAGCTACAGACAATATGTTGTTTGTTGCCTTGTCCGTTGTTTTTCGTTGTTTTTTTCTTTCTTGTTGTTGTCGTTTTCGCGCCACTTTCTGTTGTAATTTTATCGCTAATGCCGCCGCCACCGCCGCCGCATCTTTGCCATAATAATACCAATATCATCAAATCGTAAAAGTCAAGCCCTATAGAATATATGTATGTATATTGTGTATATATATAGTATCGAACCATTTATTTATATTTACATTTTTTCTAGATACGATCCAGCACGTGCGTCACAGTATTGTAGTACGTAGTGTGTTTTCAAAAAACATCAACAACAACAACAACATTGTGTTCTTCACCGAAGATATAATTTATAGTTTTTCCTTGTAAAATTTGTTGTAAGATTGATTGAAACTAAAAGGCATTCCCATATAGTTCAAAATGACATTTATAGGCTTTACAATGATACACACGTCCATCCATTTACTATTGTAATTGTCATTAATAGGCCATCGACTGTTTGAGTTCTTCCAGTCATAGCCTTATTCTTCGAAATCATTTGAATGACTAACATTTCAACAGATTTTTCTCAGCATTGTGAGTGGATTTGTCATAGGCTTTTAAAAATGATTCACTTTATGCATAATACACCATTACCCGGAACCATTTCAAAAACTTGATCCACAAATATTCATCAGTAGATGAAGAAATAACAAAGTAAAGTGTTGTTTTTTACTTGTCATCGAAACTCTTAGGAATTTTGACTTACTAAGTTTGCTTATTTGAAATATGTGAAATTATTATTAAGTACCATTAGAAGGATTTTAGGTTTGACCCTAAGACTGAATCTTAATCCATCTGACTAGTGAATGTTTAGTTTTAAATGACTATTGGACACGTATTAATATTGACCATAGATGGAACATATTTAACGAAAATCATGTTTCTAATTTTCGCTTGATCGATCCAAGTAAATTTGAATATGAACGGAAAATCAATTGAAAGAATTTCTGTGCTTCTTGTTGAAAGCAGTTGGTATTAAGGTTGCCTGCCCTTGTATCACGCATCTAATCTATATACATATATACAAATACATACATACATACATTTAGTATACATATGTTCGAATGATGCATGCAGACTAATCCGTAGTAGTTGAAAAATCAAGAAGGCATTCATGCGACTTATTTAGACATACTCACTCACTCAGTATAAGTAGAAAAAAAAGCAAAAAACAAACATGAATGGATGTGGTTGTTGTTCCGCTTACTTCCGTTTTTACTATATGAGACCATAAATGGAAGTTCTCTGTATGTGTGTGTGTGTGTGTGTGTGTGGGTGCATGTGGGTATTATGTTGTCGTTGGGGATTTTCATTCATTAAATGAGTACACACACACAGACCAAGAGTGAATGAGAGGCAGAGGCAGAGGCAGAAGAACTGCTGCGACGAAATCGACACACACACACACACACCCATATATGTATACCGCATGTGTGTGTGTGCGAGTGTGTGTCTATATCCATATATGTGCATACATATGTATGTATGTACATATACCGATAATACAGACAGACAGACTTTCATTCATTCATAAATTCATGCATTGCCTTAGCGATCGCCTCCATCTCTACGTTCCGTACGCCTCCACTTCCTTTGTATGTGTGTGTGTGTGTGTTTATGTGTACATTCGTGTACGTGGTCGTAGCAGTCTCGTGTCATCGCTCCAACAATAACAACAACAACTAAAACGCATTGTGGCTGCTGTTAGCTTCACGACGCCATCGCCAACGCCATCAACAAGCCATTGAGACCAGCACCACCTCCACTTCACCACTGAGCGATGCACCATGGCTCGCTTTTTTTGCTTCCTCTCTCTCATTCTCTTTCTCTCTCTCTGTCTCTCACTCTCTTTATGTATGTTTGTTTGCTTCGTTGCATTTTATAGATTTGCTCTAAATTTCAATAAAATTTCATTGAGAACACACGCATGTCACACACAAACACACACACACAAGTAACAATAACTGATAAGTTCAGAACGAACGTTTTACCATATCTCTTCGATGATTTTGTCGTCGTCGTCGTCATGGACATTGTTATACTACCCTTGAATAAAACGAGGTACATTTTGAGATATATTTACTTATGTATACTGGGAGAAATTGAAAAATGGATCTTTTTGAGACGAGTCCTTCATAACCCAGAGACTATCATTTGATCATCATCATCATCATCATCAAGAATTTTCCTTTACATGGATAACATAATATACCTATGGCCTGGTTATTATTGTTGATGTCATTTCTGTTGTGAAACCTACAGGAAATCTTAAAGTCGGCGCTCCGATTAAAAAAAAATACGGGGTCGGAGCCAGCCACTCAATATTATGTGTTTACATTTTTGTGTTTTCGTATGGATCTGTCGCAATCGCCGCTTGCACACACAACATAATCTCCTCCACCTCTTCCCACTTTCCACATACACACAGACACACACACACTATATACAGTTTATTCAGTTATGAATGGAGAATAGGGTGCTCACACACACATTCAAAGACTCACACATACATTTGTATGTGTGCTACGCAATGTATGAATGAAACTCGAGGAGAAGTTGCTTTTCGGTTTGGTTAATACGTACATCAAATGTATATGTACATACATACATATGTATATGTATGGACACAATATTTCCGGTCTTTTTGTCGACTTTTATTTTTAGCGTCGTCGTTGCCCCTTCAAGAAGTCACTTCTTTAGTCAAGTCATAGGGCAGAGGGGGGCGGGTGGGCGATAGGCTTGGCGGAGGGGGGAATGGCATTTCCTCATTAGACTTATACGCACAGGAAGTAAACGGAAATGCTCTCTCTCGAATTAGTCACTTTTGTTTTCAGTTTGACACTTCCTATACACACACACACACACACGCACACCCAAATACATATGTATATGTATGTACGTATATGAATTCCCCACTTCCCATCATTCTCACTATGGGTTTCCGTTATATGTATGATAAAATGCACATTCCCGCCATTCGCTCGGTTTGATTTTTTTTTAGTCTGCTATTTATGGCGAAAGTGTTTGCTGTGTGTCTGAGTGTGAGTGTGAGTAGTGTGTGTTGAGTTCAATAGTGCTTTGAACTTTAGCTCTCTGGCGCTTCTTTCTCTCTCTGTCTCTCTCTCTCTATCTCTCTCGCCTGGGAATGCATCAAAATAGAGCGACAGATTGTCTGAAAAAGAGGGGAACAAGAAGAGAGAGGGAGACAACAACTTCCGCTGCTTACGCAAAAAAAAAAAAAAAATCATCAACAACACTGAAATTTATGAATATGAATGAATGAATGGAGCTGCTAAGAGAGAAGAGCAGCAAATGGAAATCCATATAAGATTTGGAGGAGGAGGATAAGCATGTGGAGGTGGGATGTGGATGTAGGAGTCGCTCACACATTGCATTTTGTTAGTGAAAACTCTGTAAACTAGGTCAAATGTCATTAATACATCAGAGATCGACGCTCAACTTCAACTTCCACCAACATCCCACCCACACACACACACACACACGCACACACATCCGATTGCGCCCCCGGCTGGGGCTGCTTCTTGGATATGCTATAATTATATGGCACCTCATGTGGGCTCAGGAAGCGCAGAGACCGTCTCCAAAAATTCATTCTGAAGCTGCTTTTGAACTAGTCGGCGTCTCCTTCAGTAGCAGGGAGGAAACACAATCAAAATTTATAGAAAATTTTATGCAGGAGCAGAGTTACGATCTATAAGGAGCTTTACTCCCTTAACACAGTGGGTCCTATATATGTATGAGATAATCCCAGTTGTATCGCCTTGTCCCCAAAAAAGAATCTTAATCCTTAATGCAGTAGCTTAAGGCCTAGTAGAAGATTGGCAATCACTGCCCAATCGCATTATAAATAAACAAATAATGATAATTAAATGCAAAATGGTTAAGGCTTTAATCAAAACACCAATCATCACATGGTTTGCTCCACTGTGCGAATATCTTTGCCGGCTTCTAATTCTATTTCCTCTTCAAATGTGTGTGTGTGTGTGTGAGTTTTCAGTTCGCAGTTTATCTAACCTGCGGCGGCGGCTGGTTGCACTGTTCATTTTATTTTTTGGTTTTTTTTGCCCATGAGTCTCTCATGCATAAAATTGTACACGACATAATTTTTCATGAAAACGGCTACAGGGGGACCCCGTCGAGACATCGTCTAACTAACTCTCCCTCTCTGTGTGTCTCTCTCTCTCTCTCTCTTCACTACTGGTGCCTTTGGCCAGGTTCGCTGCACTTTTTGCCGGCTGGCTGATCGCTCAAGTAGAAATTATATGCAATTTGTCTACCTAGGGGTCTAGAGGTAAAAAAAAAAAAAAACATTTTCCTAAACTCAGTGACGGATTCAGTGGGGGGACTACTAAAGAAAATCTGTGAGATCTCGTGGGGATTATACAAAGACATTAGTAGAAACCTAATCATTCTCTCTTTGAATAATGTATTTACAATCTCTTTCGAGTTGAAAATAATGAACACAGACTAAATGAAGTACTGAATAGGTCCGCCGCCACTGTGCACTTATTATACATACACATATTTATTAATATGCACATATGATAGTCATAAGGCTTTGATTTTGTTAATGAACGGTCAAGTAGACTTAGTGCACGCCATTATTATCATTAACTTTTGTCGTTAACAATTATAAAGCGGTGGAATTGTAGGATCTGTAATCGCTTGACCATGCAATCGATCCGATCGATCGACGACGACATACCAAAGTTTCTACGTCATGGCTAACCCCTGCTGGCACTTTACCCTTCCGATCACTGAATACATGTATGTATGTACATATAACAACTGTATTTGCACTCTTTGGTTTGTTTAACAGTAAAGAAAAAAAAAACTGATAAGATTTTATTATTAATTATTTTTATGGTCTTGACGTTACTACTCCTCCGGTTGATGTTGTAAATAGTTTCCAGCCAGTTCAAAAGTCCATGTTTATTGTGAAATGTTCAATAAAACACAAAAAAAAAAAAACAACAAATTAAACAAACAAATATTACAATTTCCGTTTTCCCTTTTTGCCACCATTTGGCACCTCCGGCTTCCCCGCTTGCCAGACTGTCTTCTTCTAAATTGTGTAACAGGGGGTGCTGGAAGAGCTTTGCCCTCTTAAGTATGCAATAAACAGTCCAAGAGTATAAGTTTTTGAATCTTTTGTGGCTTAAACAAATAGTCCTCGAAGCAAACATTGCTTATCGAGTTGCAAGGCATACAAAAAGTTATAAATTTACTGCCTATTGCATACTTTAAGGGGCAAAGTACCCCCACTTCATAGCCCTAGCTGCGCCTATGTGTTAAGCACATGATGTGACTCAAAGTTGAAAAATTTTATTGGTATGGTTGGGGTACAACAATGCCATCACATGTCATTTATAGTATTTCTTATGATAAGCCTTAGATTGAGCGCGTGCTTTATTTATTTATTTACGTTTTTTTTTTTTTTTTTTCAATGTCTGGGCAGGTGTGTTGTGTATAGACTTTTCAAAATTCCTGAAATTCATACGTCAAGTGGACGCCCCTTAAATCTTATCAATGACCAGCGATCGTTGTTCATTTGCCCAGTCTTTTGCAGAAGCCAGAGGAATCAGGGCCCAGAACAGAGTAAATTGTTGTCAATGAATTCCATTGAATACAAATACATACGTAACTGGCGCCACAGATATTTCCAGGAATTTAAGATTACACATTACAGTGCAGATTATCGAAAAATAAAGGTGTCAATTTTGCAGTTCTAATTTTGCACGACGAAATAATGTCTGAAAATTTAACAAAGAAGTGACAAAACCCCGCGATAAATTCTTGAAGTCTTCTTGAATTCGTGTAGGGGTAGAATCATCAGGGAAACTCTTGCCATAAAGTAACATTTAAATGTAAAATATGTCGAAATTTGTGTGTAGAAACAAAAACAGTAAAGATACATGCATACATAATTGTAAACAAAATACGCCTTGGGTTAAGTTAAGTAAGTTCATAATGTGATGGAATTTAGGGCATAGATCACATTTTCAACCTAAGTTTGATTTGAATAAACTAGCTCAAATTTAGACTTCTCCAAATAAAAACTTGAGAGATATCCAAGTTGTTTCCAAATTAGTTGTTGTTGGTTTTCAGCAGTTTTATGTCATTGAATCCACTTAAACTATTTGTGGAACACAAAGCAAAAGCAATAGGCACTATTCATATCCAAATCAATCACTTTCTCCTGGTTAATCACTTGAGTAGTTTTTTGGGATTCTCTCTCTCCTCACACACACACACACACACATTTTGGGTATTTGATATTCATACATGCATATGTATGTATGTATGTATAGGGAGAATTTCGAGTATGTATTCTATAAATAACGCCCTTTCAAACACAACAACAACAACAACAGCAACCAAAAAGTAGTAATGCCTATGGAATTTCCTAAAAATAATTTCATGACGAAAAAAAAAATACCTCTTCATATTTGTTTTTGTTGGTTGGTTTTTCTTCTTCTGCTTCCACTGCTTCATTCGTTGTAAATGACCTCGTTCACAAAAAGTTCAGAAATTCCATTTACAAAACTTGTAATTGAAAAAATCCACACACATAGTACACAAAAACTAACGAGAGCAAGTGAGATAGCATAAAATAGTGCGAACAAGAGAGGGAGAGAGAGAGATAGAAACACAAAGTCAAACACGTTGGAATTTTGAGTATACATATGTATGTATGCATGCATGTGTGTGTGTGTGTGTGTTGCTTTTTACCGTTCAATGACGAATTTCAAAGTTGTTTACAGACACAAAGAAACAAAAAACAAAAAAAAAAAAAGAATGCCACCAGTTACATACAAACATTCCACAGAAGACACTAATAAAAACCACAAAAACAAAAATTTATCTTTTTTTTTTTGTGGTATATTACAACATTTATTTGGATGGTCACAGAAAGTATCATTCAAGAACTGATAGATATGTATGTATATGTACATATACACTTACATACATATATATGTACATACATATGTATGTATGTACATGCATAGTTATATGTAGGTGTAACTGTCTTTAAAATGGTTTACAAGCAGATTCAGGTGTTTTATTTTGATCCTTGGATTTTTTTATAGGGTATGCCAAAAGTGGGGTCCATTCAAGCAGAAGTAGCAGAAGAATCTTTAAAGCAAAGAGACATTGACAAAAGGCAACAAAAGTAGCACATATACATACATACAAACATACATGCATACATAAAGCAACAAAAACACAGATACAGATTACTATTGTTGCCGGTATTGAAGAGAAACATGAATTGTGGAGGGGTAGAGTAAGGAAGGAGAGAGAGGTGGTATTTTGTGGAATGCCGTTTTGTAAGTTTCTTATGCATGCGAGTCAACAAACATCATCATCATCATCATAATCAACATCATAGTTGGAAACTTTCTAGCACACACACATACTTACATATAAACACACTCAAACATCCACACATGCGCAGAGTCGCACAGGGGCGACCGCGACATCAGCAGCCAAAGATCAGGGCGAATTCATTCAGTCCGAACGAATATCGGCTTCGCCGGGCAAATTCATTGAGTGGTTGCAAGCGAATGTTCGTGTTCGAGTTCGAGGTGGTTCCATGTGGCTTCGGTTTTACGGCAAATGGGAGAAATTTTACAGCGAAGGGGCAAGATTTTAAGGCGAATAGTCAATTTTTTTACGGTTCGGGCGAATACGACCTTATGGTTGTTGTTGCATGTGAGTGTCGAACGAATTGGCGGCGAAATTTTTTGTTATTGTTGTTTTTGTTTTCGAAGTGAACGGGTGTGTGCTTGCGCGTTCGGCATTTTTTGAAAACCAATTTTCAAAAACCCAAAATGTTGCTTGTTGAGTGCGAATGCGTGCGCGGTTGAATAAAAAGGAAACCGAAGATGGAAAATGGAAAAGACTTAGAAGGATCGACGGCCGCGGCTCACAATTTGTTTTTTTTTTTTTTTTTTAAATTTTTTTTGAAACCAGTGGAAGAAATGTTTTTAAATTAAAGTTTTTTTTTTTTTTATTTATTTATTTTTTTTTTTTTTTATCAAAATTTCACAAATGGAATAAGAGAAAAAGGAGGAGGAACTACAACATAAATAAAAGGAAGAAACTTGTGTGACCGCATTCCAGAAAGTTCAAATAACTCGAAATCGAACTTAAGTGTCTGTGTGTGAGTGTAAATTGGAATGCGGTTCAGTTCCAAGAAAATACGAAAAACGAGGCAAAAGGAAACAGGAAGGAAACGCGGTCTAGTTTCTAACCTACAACTTGGTAAAGGACCGCCGCGCCACATGGGTAAGAAGCAGCGTAAAAAGTTTGGAATTTGCCAGCACACACACATACACGCACGCAAACACACACAAGAGAGACAGTTACAATTTGGCTTTAAAATATTTATTGACTGAAATTGGATGCTGTCTCTCTGTCTGTCTGTCTGTGTGTGTGTGGCGTCTATTTAGAAATTCAAATTTTGAAATTTTTCAAGCATGAGTCATAAAAAACAGAAAATTAAAGCGTGGGTTATTTTTTTTTTACCCCATCTTTTTTAACCTAACCTCCATGTGCTTGAATCCAAATCAACAAGAAAACAAGAAAACAAAAAAGTTGCATCACTCAGCAGAAGTGAATAAGGCAAAAGCAAAGAAAAAAAAAGTCAACCACCAGCAAAGAATGCGGCTGCCAGACCAGAAGAAGAAGAAGCGGCAACAGCAAAGAAGAACCGTTTTACAGCAAATGTGACGAGACGCGAGAAATTGCAGTAGAACCGACTTTGTGATGCCCTTCCCAAAAGGGAATTTGAGTATTTCATACGCTACGATTATTGAGGGCTCTTCTCGATAGTTTGATTACAGATATTGTCAATTAAACATAATATTAATGTGTGTATAAAGAGAGAGAGAGAGGCATCTATACATTACGTACATTTGTATGTATGTATAAACTAACGGTTGCTGCTGATGACACGGTCTGTTGGCGAAAAAGAACTATGGATCTCGCATCTCTGTCTCTCACAGCTCAATAGAAAGTTTGTGTGTTAATAAAAAAGTTATGGCGAGGTGAAGTGAGGGGCAAGTATGTGTGTCGAAATATAACAAACACACACACACACACACACACATAACAACAAAAAAGAGTGAATGAAAAAATGTTGACCTAATTTTATGCTGCTGCTGGTGCTGCCGCAGCCGCCGAGCCACATACTTTCCCACACACACACACACACACACAGCAGCTTCAGCCACGGCCGTTACTTCTTCCCTTTCCCACCAGCGGGAGCAGCAGCGGCATCGGCAGCGCAGCGCCAGGGCTCCCCAACAATGTCTAAATTAATGATTGTTAAATGAAGATGAAGAGTGGTGAGGCACAAAGAGAGGAAGGGGAAAGAGTGGGGAGTGGGAGACACAAAGCAGCAGCGAGCCGCGCATTCCTTTAGACAAAAGCAGGGCGCGCCTGCGCAGCAGCAAATGGCAGCCAGAGAAGAGAGACACGGCGAGAGACTATTTTTAAAAGCTATTAAGGTAAGTTTATATTTAGAGCTGTTGTTCCCCTCTCTCCCTTTTTATTGTCCCTACCATCTCTCCCCTGTTGCACTAGTTGCAGCAGCTGCGATAAGTTTGAAATATTTACAGTTCTCTCAGCGCCACTAATTGTCCATGTACGTGTGAGTGCTAAAAGAAAAAACAAAAAACCGTACGATTTTGTTTTAGCGTGTGAAAATATTTGGATTTTTTTTTTTCGTCTTCTCTTTTGCGCTCAACTTTTTTTTTTTTTGGTTTTGTGTAAAGTGTTAACCATCTTTTGACATAGTTCGTAATTATAGTTATTAAATCTGAACCAAGATCGGGGCACGTGCGTGTTATTAAAATATAAGAGTGAAAAATGTGTGCCTTCCTTCCCCTTCGCGCTGTCGCCCGCCCTCATCTCATCTTCATGATGATTTGTTTTTTTTTCATACTTTTTTTTGATGATTTGACTACGAAACCGGTTTTCGATTTGGTTTGACTGTTTTTCATACAAGTGAGATCATTTTGAAAGCTGATTTTGTCAATGAATACCACAGAAAAAAAGAAAAAAAAAAAAAAAAAATAACGATCATCATCTTGCCACATTCCGATGGCTCTGGCTCCTAACGAGATATCGTGTAACAAAGCTTTGAACTAATGCCGACGACGATCAGTAAAGGAGTTGAAGGTAAGTGTGAGAGGGAGAGAGATGGAAACAATCCAAGGTGAGTTTTCTTATCTTTTGTATATACATATGTACATATAACCAGATGATATACATTTGAGTTCCATAGTAACTTTAGAGCGTTGGCTAGATGTAGCATAGTCTTTATTTCTGTATTCAGTTATGTTATATTCTTAGATCCTCACCAAAAATATCGATTTGTTGAGACTTTCCTAAGATTCCGCTATCGAGAGATAGAGAGAGAGAGAGATAGAACGGAATGTAGAATTGTGTATATAAATTGTTAATATCAATACCATTTACCCGATAAGATTTTTTACTATGAATGAAAACTGAGAGAAAATTATCATTCATGAAAACTTAACACACGATTCAAAAAAGAAGCCAATGGGAGTTGTGGGGTTGAAAGAGGGGGGACGGTAAAGAAAAGTGGAGCATGAGCATTGAGCATGTGAAAATCTAACGAAAAGTCGTGATCAACATATTTACCAATTGATTATTTTCTAACACAAATACCACAGAGATCCACACACACACACACACACACACACACATAGATAGCACATGCCATTGGAATTGGTGTGGTATGGTATGGTATATGGTATCTGTTATAGTATGGGGAGAGCTCACGCCAAGGTGTTAATCAGCATGCCAATGTGATGTGGCCATTGCCACTTGGTTTTTGGATTTAGATTTTTGGGTGACGACTTTCTAAAAGGCACCCCAAAACCAGACAACTAACCAACGTATTAAATAGAAGCAAAAGAAGTCGCTGCAGCTGTTTTCCATGTGTCTTAAAAAGAATTTCCGTGCAAAGGAAGGAACCACTTGATAGATATTAAGCAATACAGAGAAAGAGAGAGAGGGAGAGGGGGAGAAAGACAGAGAGAGGTTTAGGAGGGATTGAAAAATGTTATTTCTATAATAGGAAAATGTATCCAACATATGAGAGGATGAAACTCTAATATGTCTAATTTATTTTAAGACAATTTTAACTTGTACCTTCTGGTAAATCGATTTTGGTTTTACAAACTGCAATTGCCTTATCAAAATAATTATTTACTTTACGATTTATGCATAAAAAAATCTAAAATTAATGCAACAAGTTTCTTCAAAATCATTGACATAAAACTTTATCTAGCAATTATTAGTTTTAAGCAGTTTTCGTCGAGAAAATTCTCAAAAAGTATGGTTTTCGGCATTTTAGGTTTACACCGAGCAGAAAAGTATGCAATTGTTTTGCTAAAAATAATATAACTGTCAACTGTATATATATTTATATATATGTATATATCAACATGCATACCTAGAAAATATGGGCAAAGTATGTGCATTGTATAGGTATTTATATCTGATAAGTTTTAAAATGCAGCACAAGTGGGGCCAAAGTGGTTAAAGAAAGAAAGAAGAGGCAGACAGCCTGCAGACGCAGAGAAATGTGTGGGCCTCTCTGTCCCCCCCATACACACACACATGCACCATCTCCATCGTTCTTTCACCGTCTCTCTTTCCCCCCCTCTCACCCTATCTCTCTCTCGGTTAAAAGAAAACATTTCACAATCCCGGATACGCATCGGAATGCGATGGACTGACTGTCGGCAGCAGCGGCGGCCCATAAAGCTTCGCACATGCAGGCAGGCAGGCAGCTCACGCACTGAACGAGATACGAGATACTCATTCAGATACAGATACAGATAGAGATGGAGATACAGATATGCAGAGAGAAAAGATACAAGCAACAAACACATAAAACCAACAAACAGCAAGACAGACAGACAAAAAAAAAAAAAAAAACATAGCTGGCGTTGCACTTTCTTTAAAGTCTTTTGAACCATTTCCGTTTGGCTTACGAATAGGTATTTGTAGTATTGCAGTTTGGCCTTCACTTGGCCTCACAATTTTGGCCGGCAACTCCAACCAAGAGAGATTTCCCACGTTGATTAAAACTCGAAAGTTGGAGCAACTGAATTTTCGTCAAAAACATTATATGTATTTGAGAATTTTCAAAAATTATACATCGCAAAAAGTTCGTCTAATAAAAATCACATCTCTTTTCTCTTACAAATGCAAAAGAAAGATATCTAGAAACTCTCGCAGAAATATGTGTATGTTGCTTGATTTGATTAGAATAGAGAATGGTTGGAATTCAGTTGTCCTCCAAACTAGTTTTAGCATTGCAACTGGGCGGTTCTTGATATAAAGAACGACCACGAGGCCACGAGCCCCGCTAAAAGGTAAAGATTGATGGTTCAAATAGTTTAGAAATCTGCTTTGATATCCTGTAAATTGTGCACCAATATGGAATGCCTTCTTGCTTCTAGAAAGTGGCCAAGCCATTTATATCACTTGTACAGGAACTACTGATAAAGTTCAGAAACCATTGGCTTTGATGTATCTACATATATATCTCTATGTATATATATATACATGTGTGCCGCCTACCCCTGCCTATGGATGGATAATGGTACTGAATCTTAGAGACAAAGTCTCAGCTTTCCAGTGATCTCATTTCATTTGCTGTTCGTTTTCGTTTTTGTTTCTTGTAGAAGCTTTGAAAATTTGTTTAGCCTGGCAACAGGCAGGCCAAGAGCCGCCAGCAAGAAGAACACGTGTGTGTTGTTTGTTTAGGCTGAGGGGAGGGGAGTAGGCAGGCAGCCACCCTGAACGAACGGCAATGGCAATGGGCAACGGGATCTGGGATCTGGGATCTGTATCTACATATATCGAGTTTGAGTTCGCCCCTCATCAGCCCAATTTTCACACACATTTCACCTTTTTACGAGCTATTGATGGCGGTGAAAATGTGCTTATGAATATGAATAGATTGTCGACTGACTACCTGGTCTTCGTCTTGGTCTACGTACTACTGAACTACTACGACTACTACTACCTGGTCTCACCCTCAGCAGCAGCAGTAGCTGCCACAATTCTTCTTCAGTTCTCCTTAACTCAGTTCAGTTTACTTTTATGCGGTGCCCATGGCCATTCCCCCAATCCGAATCTCTCTTCTTTTTTTTTTTTTTTTAATGGCAACTTAATAAGTCTGCTGGAGGGACGACAAAAGCGCATTCCCTTACCATAGAAAATTTAATTAGTTGTCTTGTTGCTATTATTGTTGTTGTTGTTATTTTTGTTGGTGTCCCTGAAGGTTCCCTATCGAAGGGCTGCTTATTGTTTGTGAATAAAAAGGTGCCGGGAATACACCCCGTTTATGACGACAACAACAAGGATGAAAAAAAAAAGTGGAAAGCAATTGCCACATCTGCAAGAAACGAGAACATGCTTGAACAAGCAAACGAAAAGGAGCAAAACAAAAAAGGATATAACAAAAACCTTGCCTCATTTACATATGCTCATTTGACGCAAAAAGAAAGCTTAGCAAAATTTCACAAGGCTTAAATCACTTTGCGTTTGATTCTAAAGCGAAATATTTTTGAATTATGGATGGTCAGATAAAAGTTTAAGAAAAAAATTCAAGTTTCAAGGCGCAATTGTATTTCTCTCTTATTAAGAACTAATGAAACCCCAGAGGATTTCATCAGAGATTTTCAAGATACGACTAAAATTCAACGTCAAGATTTCAAAAAGAAGAAAAGGATGTTTATAATGACAATTTCTACTATGCAGTTTTTGCCTAGATTCTTTCCGATCCCATGATGTCCTTATTTACTCCGGGTTAAGCAAAAGTTAAAGCCTGTGTCATCTATGTGAGTAAACTTTACTTCCTCAATTTGAAACCTATTGGAATGAAACTTAATATTAAGGTTTCAAATTACCAGGTCAAGTTCGAAAATTAGATGAATCGAAGCACATATGCCTTAGAAAGACTCATTTACTCTATACTATAATGAGGATCAGATTTTGATCTTTCTTGTAGAGTCTTTCATTAAAGGCAAGGAACATGGCAAATGGCAAAATCTGGTTTGCGAGTTACGAAATAGAATTCCTATAAAGGCCCATATTGAATCAATCAATGTGGAAGCTAGAGCTGAAGTCACTCAGCTCATGCCGCTGTCTTTCCCCTAGCCAATTTTATCATTCCCATAATTTATGACTATATTTACTTATGTATGTACACGCATATGTATATACATACATACATACATATATGGATATATCGTATGTCTCTGCCATTCGTCACAGTTTAGATAATTGGCTAATTATATGTATGTACAACGGTTTGGTGCGTTATGAATTTCATTTTCATTTTACCATATCTTTAATTTCAGAAATTGAAAACTTTTGTAAACGAAAATTGAAGACTGACAGAGAGCTCGCCCCCGGACCCAGGCCCATAACCATAACCATACCCATACCCATACCCATACCCATACCCATACTCATAGCCAGTCCCAGTCCCAGATGCGGGCTTACACATATTCACATAACTTTGATAAACATTTTTATATATATGTATATGTATATAGCGGCGATGTGGCGGCCCATGTGAAAAAAAAAAATAAAGAAGAAAAGTGCAGTCACTCACTTTCACCGGGGTTAGTTTTGTTTTTGTTTTCTTCGTTCCCTCTTTTTGGTTTTTCTCTCGCGTTTTTCCATTTGAACTCACACACCAATTGAAGTACATATACAGTGAAACCTCGATATAACGAATCTGAGGGGGATCGCAAAATTATTCGTTATATCTATTGATTCGCTATAGGTACTGAAATGTAAAACCTTAGTATAACAAGGGACTTAACAAAAAATTCGTTATATTGGGTTTTTCGTTATAACGAAGTTCGTTATATCGAGGTTTCACTGTATTTATTAATTTTTGACTGGACTGGCCCGCGGGTCGAGCTGGAGTTGAACATGGGAAGATTGTTTTCAACAAGTTTAACGGCGGAATAAAGCTTTGAGAACTGCAATTTTCGTCTCTCTAACAAAAGATACATTTGAATTATGCAATAAGTCTCAATTTCAACAGTTGAGATATCTCCACAATGTTTCCAAAAGTCATTAATAGGTCAGCACTTCAATAGGAACGCGAATAAGATGTGGATTAACTATAGAAAAATATATTATCGGACTATCCTTTGGCTTCAGCTCGACGAAAGAGATTCAATAAGATCCAGGGCCAGGTTACACTCCCCCAAGGCCAGTGTAAAGAAGATTGAGGGGTTTTATCTTATTGAAAATTTAAACTGATTATTACAAGAATTTTTAAACATATTGACGAAGTTTTTGAGGAGTATTTTAAAGTTTCTTTATTTTAAAGTCTCTTCTTAAAAATTACAACAATGAAGTGAAAAATTTCAACTGTAAAATCAGTTCATGATAAGAAAACTTTCGTAGCTCTCAAATAGCATTATTTTAAATAATAATATAACAAAAATAATCCCAAAGGATTGCAATCAGCTGAAAAGCCTTCAAGTTATTGCAGTTCCCTCTCGCTTGCACTCCTATTGATCAAATGGACACGGGACACATTTTCGTGTCATCGTGTCCCCGGTCAGTCTTCATGGGACGCTTCTCCCGACCGTGAACTCGGTCAGATATCTGGGCCTTACTCTGGACAGGCGATTAAACTGGAAGGCGCACCTTAAAGCCAAGAGTGCTCAACTCAACATGAAGCTGGCTAGGATGCAGTGGTTCATCGGCACCAAGTCACAGCTCAGCATTAGGAACAAGGTGCTGCTGTACAAGGCCATCATCAAACCGGTGTGGACCTATGGCATTCAGCTCTGGTGCTCGGCCTCAAATTCGAACGTGAACATCCTACAGCGCTTTCAGAGTAAGCTGCTCCGTAAAATAGTTGGTGCGCCTCCATTCTTTCGCAACTCGGTCATCCACAGAGACCTGAACATTCCATCAGTAAGCAACGAAATTAAAAGATATGATACTCGGCACTGTTCTAGGTTGGAGCACCCAGACAAGGCGTCTCAAAAGATGTCACCCACTGGACCTTCCTTTCAGGCAAGACCGCGACTGGTGGACCCTACAAATGCGTGGACGGGCCACAACCCATTTAGCTGAACATGAAATTTTTTAATTTTTGAAACTTTGTACTTTGTCAAAACTACCCAATATCTCCTATCTTTTTATTTTTCTATCTCTTTTCCTCCCATATATATTACTACACCTCAAGTTATTGTTAACCCAATTTAATTAATTGGCTTATTGTCCTTCTAGGATTTATAAAAAACATACATTTTTTGAAAATTCTAACTAGATGTAATGGCGAAGATTAGCTCCTTAACCATTTATGTAAGGCCTTCTTTATGGATTTCTTAATATTTAAGAAAACAGTCAAACTGAAATGAATGTTTGTGGTGAAGGAATTGTTTTTTTTAAGGTAAAACTGCACTTTTAACATTCTCTTGTTGGATTTATGAATAGTCCACCAATTATTTACATTGCATACAAAGATGATTGAATAATAATAATCAAAAGAAGAAACGAAAAGTCGCCAACCCTTTGATAATGTCAATTCACCCCATCACCCCCTTTCCATACACCCCAAAAGTATGGCTATGATTTCACTCCTCGTCCCCGCCTTCACAACCTAGCCTGTTATTCTATCTTCTCTCAGAATTTGGTACGATTGGCGTTTTGTGTGTATAACCATATTCAGTTCAATTCATAAATCCGCGTCCCAGCTCGATTAGCTGATAATTATTTATATACAACAATGTACATATAACATATACATACATACTGATGTATGTACCTGTATATAGACCAAGTATATAAATAAATAACTGTAAGCTTGACACCACGTCCACTTCCAGTCGTCGTCGTCGTCGTCGTGGTCGTCGTCTGTCTCTCTGACTGTGCAAATTATTGTCGCACATAAAAAAATATTGCAGGCCAGTGCCATCCAGAGAGTCAGAAAGTCGCTTTGAAGACGGAAGTTCAACTCATTTCCGGTTATGTATATATACAAATACATGTTGTATGTATATGTATGTATATTTGGCCTGGCCTGGCTTGGCCTACCTCTCCCTCCGTACCGGCCACCCTCCATCACTCTTTGCCATCGTTCACGACGTCGTCGTCATTTCGAAGGGCAGAATCAGCATTCATTTCATTCATATATTTTCATAATTCATGATTCGAATACTATATACAGACATAGTATATATCCCGGTAATGTTCTAAAACACTTTTCGCTGTGTTTCCCATTCATTTTGTGGATTGGTCGGTTGGTTGGTCGTCGTCGTCGTCGTCGTCGTTTGTCGCTGCTGCGCAAATACATTCTTAATTAAGTTGTAAATGAAACATAAAAATATCAAAGAAGCTAATTTCGACAGTGCCGAAGTTGATATACCCTGCCATCCTTTTAAACCCTTTTTGGGGCAATCCCGGATACTTTCGGTCAAGATGCCATCAAATGTTTATTAAATTACTTTAGTCCAGACAGGGTTAAAATCAAAAATCCAGAGATTGGCAACAATCGCTATCTATGGAACCTATGGGCTTGTTGTCAAAATTTGTTCTTGTTAGAATTACTTGAAAAAATCGTAAATGCCCCATTTATGGGACATAAAGGAAGGCTTTAAGCAACTTCTCATGCTAATCAACAAAAACAAAAGTAGGAAACACAATCAATTTTATGATACCCTCAGTAAGGGTATGAAAAAGTTCTAATTACGTCGTAGGTTTTTCCTTTTTCCCACTACTTGTTGTCTCTCGCATACATAGAAATATTTCAATTTTTGTTGTTGTAGAATTTAGTACATATGTATGTACATACATATGTATGTTTGTACATACCATGCACTTCCGCTTATCACTAAAGATTACTTGAAAAGAATTTGGGTCACCTCAGCCAACCACTACAACAACAAGCAAACATTTTTTGATATACATAAACATATATATATGTAATTAAAATTTGACTTATAGATGACACAATATATACAAGCACCAACGAAAAAATGTTCTATTTTTTGTAAACAATATTTCGTTGACAATTTTTAATTTGAATTTAATCTTGGCGCCAGCTTCAGTTGATCGATTAGTTTTAGCTTTTTTGGCTAAAGTGGCGCCACTGGTCCCTTTGGTGCATCGATAACAGTGCCATGGTAGCCAGATTTAATGATTCCGGCTGAGAGCTAGGCTGTGACGTCAGCAATGAAACCGCACTAGGTGGGAATATTTCTCTTAGCGACATTGATGATGCAGCTAGTGGAGAGCACTAATTTTTGATCTCTCTCGCTCTCAGCGCTATCTGTTGTGCTTGGATACCTGCCTAAGCTGATCGACGGCAAAGTTGCAGTCGGCAGCGCCGCTTTCTTTTTCAATGAGTTTCCCGATCCGTAATTTCCATTGAATTCAAGTGAAAATCAATCAAAATCAATGAATTTAGCAACCGAAAAGAGAATATTATAGCATACACAAAGCGCCCGCATTGAAGTGAGTTACAAAATAATTAAAATTTCAATCAAAAACACAATTCAATTGAACAGATGCTGCTGCAACTGAGAGGAGAACAAAAAAAAGACTAAACAAACAAAAAAATAAACGCCAAGAAGGCGAACACAAGGTTTCCACTTGCTTTTAAATATTTAAAGGAAGATATAATAAAAAAAAAAAAAAAAGCACTAAAAAGAAATTGTTAAATATTTAAATTTCGTTGACCGTTACTAATTTTATCATTCCTTCTCTCTCTCTCTCTCTCGTCTCTCTAACGGCCGCCTTCGGTTTGTGTGTGTGCGTTTTGTCTCTGTCTCAAGGACGTTGCCAGATTTGGGAATTGAGGCCATCCATTCGCTGACATCATTTTAGGGCCCACATCAAGATGATTCACGTAGGCGACAATTCATGGAATCTAAGGATTTTCATCACCGATTTGTCCTTGGAGCGGCAAATGCGTGTGCGTGGCGATCAGCATTTGGGTGCCATAATGCTGCAGCTGGTCGATCCGGAGAATCCGAAAGATTGGTCAGATCATGCTCTGTGGTGGCCAGCAAGGAACATTTGGTTAACCCGCACGCGTCTCACCCTAGATCAGTATGGCGTCCAGGCGGATAGTTTGCTTCATTTCACTCCGATGCATAAGATTTTGCGCGTCCAGTTGCCAGATTTGCGCTATTTGGACTGCCGTGTCGACTACTCGTTGAAGACTTTCGGCGCAGTGGTCAATCTTTGCAAGCAATTGGATATACGTTATCCCGAGGAGTTGTCTTTGAGCAAACCCTTGGAAGCGGACCATCTTAAGAGGAACTTTGCCCAGGAGAATCAGCAGCAAAAACGCGGTGTCAATGTGGAACCGGCAGCGGATACCAACTCCTTTGTGCCAATCATTGCAGCATCTGATCATCAGCATCATGGTGGAGGAGCGGATGGTGGCAGTTCTGGAAGTTTAGATAAGCCGTCGTCGCCAGGCATGTTCTTTTGTGCTCCTTTGTCTCCGCACGAGCAGCGAAGTCAACGTCAACGTCAACGTTCGCCGCTGACTTCCTCCTCGCCGTCGCCCGGCACCTGGCAGCCTAGCAATTTGGGTTATGCCACCTACGATTCGTCGTCTTCGAGTCTGGGAGACATTCAAGAGAATCTAGCGTGCTCACCCGCGACTCCTTGCCGAGAGGTTAGAGAGCGGCTTCTGAGACCCAAATCGCTGGAGGAGAAAGCCCGTCTGAATGTGGGCTGGTTGGATTCATCTTTGTCCCTAATGGAGCAGGGCATTAGAGAGTATGATACGCTTCTGTTACGTTTCAAATACTTTACCTTTTTCGATCTGAATCCCAAATACGATCAGGTGCGAATCAATCAATTGTACGAGCAGGCCAAGTGGTCCATATTGAATGAACAACTCGATTGCACCGAGGAGGAGTCCCTGATGTTTGCTGCCTTGCAATACCAGGTGAATCACTATCATCACATTGACACCATCGATTCGGGCATTGAGGAGACATCGAGTCAAGAGAACGACGATGACGAGATCGATTCAGCCCTGAAGGAGTTAGAGATCACTTTGGAAGGATCTGATCACTTGAGGAAAACAGCCAATATAACCCATATCCCGGAATTGGCTGATTATCTGCTCTATCTAAAGCCGCAGAGATTCACGTGGAGGGGCTTCAAACGCTATTATTTCACCTATAAGGATCTTCACTTGCTCCTGTACAAGAACGCCGAGGAATCGCGCCTGAATCGTGCCAATCCCTCATTGAAGATCAATCTGCTGGGCTGTGAGATCAAGACGGAAGTGAATCAGGCTCAGCACAAGTATGCCATACGGTTGGAGGTCGATCCCGAACAGGGAAACAACAAGTCCAATAGTGAGTTGTGGGTAAAATGCGACAACGATTTGCAATATGCCAAATGGTTGGCCGCCTGTCGTCTGGCTTCGAAGGGTCGCTCCCTAGCCGATAGCTCCTATGAGAGTGAAATCGATCAGATTCTTTCGCTATTGCAAATTCAAAAACCTTTGCCGGGAATTCCAGTCGATATCGACCCGATTTCTGTCGACCCAATGGACTATCTGTCCCCCAAAATGCTTCGCAAATTGTCCAACAAATCGGTTCAGCGAATTCTCGAGGCCCAAGCCAATGTTCGCGATTTGACAGCCATTGAATCAAAAATGAAATACATTCAGGCCTGGCAATCGTTGCCCGATTTCGGGGTCACCCTGTTTATCATTAAATTTGATGGCCATCGGCGGGAGGAACTTCTCGGTGTGGCTCACAATCGCATTATGCGCATGGATCTCCATAGTGGGGATCATTTGAAGACCTGGCGTTACGATTCAATGAAAGCATGGAATGTCAATTGGAATATCAAATGCATGATGATTCAATTTCAGAACGAGAATTTAGTGTTTTCTTGCCATTCGGCCGATTGCAAGGTCGTACATGAGTTCATTGGCGGCTATATATTCATGTCAATGAGGTCAAAGGATAACAATCAGACATTGAATGATGAACTCTTCCACAAATTGACTGGTGGATGGTCTTAGGACATAAACTTTTCCCAATCATCTAACTTGTTGATCCTTCTCTATATTTACTTAAATTATTTGTTGACCAGTGGCAACCCTACTGCCCTAACCTAAAAATCGACTCACCACATTAATGCAATTAGCCCCTCTACTACTTATTATTACTATTATTATTATTTTTTTTTGTGTAAACTAATCTTGTTAATCTTGACTAGCCAAAGGTGAAAATGCCTTACTAACTTTTAAGTATCAATAAAAATAATTAAACCCAATTGCTTACAATGGTTACATGATGATTTTATATTTAGAAGGGGGAAAACTTATTCAATATTTAATGATTCTTTCGTATATATAACTTAAAAGAACACTTTCCTTGAAAAACTGCCATCTTTCTGGCTGGATATTAAAGCTAGACAAATTTGGTTTTTAGGAACTTAAGTTTAGTCAAAGACCAAGATTGGGTTAATCTTAAAACTAGAAACTAAGAATAGGCACAAGTTTTCATTTAGCAAGTGTCAAAACAAACAGAACTGCAAGATATATGTATCTGTTGTTAAAAAATTATAGCTAATGTTTCATAGTTTGAGGTAGAAATATTATTCAAGAGTACGACCCCAACATCAATCTATATAGTTGGTAATTAATTAGTCTTTGGCCAAGTATGAGATACTTACGGTCTAGGTATAGGCGTCTATGGGTATTTGTTTGTTATCCTCCTCATCGAGAAATCTTTTAAATGCGTTCTTAATGTCATATGATTCCATTTCCAGAAATTTGGTGCACCATGGTTGACGCAATCCAGTAATCTTACCGAATAGTAGCGATTTTTCCAATTCGATTTTGATCCTATCTTGGATGCTAATCGGTGGAGGAGGATCAGCTATGGCTGAAGGCATTTTAAAAGCCTTCTTCAGTTGAGTCGGCGAGGGTGTCATAATATTTAGGTGCTCGTTGGTAATTTTCCAACGGGTAGCATTCTTACCAATACCCTGAAAAAACAAAACGGATTAGTTAATAAACACAAAGTCATTGCCAAAAATGGGAATGGGAGATTGATTTCTTACCAAGCCAGTGGCATCCACTTTCAGTACGAATTGCCGGAAAAAGCCCAAATAGAAGGGTACTTGCGACTTTTTTGCGGCTGGTGAGTCGTCTACGATCAAGCCATTGACATAGATAATGGCCGATTTGGCATCCCAATGCATAACATCCGTTTGCAGAGAGACAAAATCGTGTCGCACACTAGGCAATTGCATAAATAAACTGACTATGTCATCGCGGCCCACATGAAACGCACAGAAGGCACGTGAAAGGTCCGACAGTCTCTTGAGGTTGCTAGAATGTGTGGCATACGGACGACTACGCTGCAGATAGTCTTTACGTTTGATGTCGCAAGTTAAAGTGAACATGGATTTATCCGTATAAAATTTTCGAAGACTCTGTCGCGTTGCCGGCGACTCATATTCGGTAAGGAACTTTTTGAGAAAAACCTCACACAACTCGTAGGCGCCAACATCGCAAAGGAAATTCTTATGAGCGGCATGCATCACATTGTCACTCAATTCCACATGATCCAAAATGGTGAGACCTACGAAAATTTCTCGCACAGCTGCCACATAATCGCTGGCCATGCGATAGTTCTGGCACAGGGGATTGCCATGGATCGTCAATGACTTCAAGTGTAGAACCTCCAACGGACGTATAGCCTCCAGATCGTGTATCCAGTTGTGGCTCAAGTCCAATGACTTTAGATTAACCATCAGGCGCAAATTGTTAATGCAATCTAGACGTATTATCTTGTTTTTCGACAATTTCAATTCGGTGCAATTGTTCATGAATTTACGCGACGCTATGTCTATGATTTTGGACACAATTGGCGGGGAACTCAAATTGACCATAACATTTTCCAAGCCAGGAGTGCAACGGAACATATCTAGCTTCAGCACACGATCCTGTACATTGAAGCAGGCATCCAAGGCTTTCCCAATGCGGTCATAGGGGTCCAAATGAGACGATGGCCTAAACTGACTGACATTCATTCTTAAATAATAGGGTAAACTGCAGTCTAGATTCACTCCATCCTCCCCAGTCACCAGATGGGGTATCTTTAATTCCAAATTGCATACCTCCACCAAGTGAACGATCTGATCATAACAATTTCGCATTATGAAACTATGCTCACCGTTTTCAAACTGCAAATAATATAGATTATTGGGTTAAATGGGATATAGGAAAAGTTAAGTTACTACGCTTACCTTATAGTAGCAAGGATAGAATTCACTAAGAGCATGATTAATTGTAATGAAGAAGCAATCAAAGAGCATATCCTTAGTCATTGCATGACCAGGATCGGGTATCTAGTGAGAAAAGTCAAATTAAAAAGGTGATTTTCGATTCGACTTCCTATTCTTATTCTTACCTTGCATGCATGCCAATCCTCGCTATCTTTAAAGTTGGCCAATTGAGATTTATTCGACCAATCAATGCGAACACCATCGCATTCCAAGTCAATCTCATAGTTAAGGGGCGTGTAAGTTTCATTGAGCTTATCAATTGGCACACCGTCGACCAGTTTGAAATTCTTGGCCAAAGGCTTTATGCATTTGGGATAGCCGGAGCTCTTAATAATGGGATTATTGGCAAGTCTTAGCTCTTTGGCACGAAAGCGCTTCAAGTCCGAGCAAAGACGTCGATGTGATTTTATCTAGGGTGAGAAAATATGAGAAACCTCTCAATCTAGCTTCCTTGCCCTCTTACCTTATTGCCCGACAAATCCAACAAAGCAAAATCTGTATCACCGAATAGATTCAATGGCAGCAGATTCGAGATGCCATTATTGGCAAAAATAAATCCATTGACCAAATGGAACCGCTCTTTATCATGCTGGACGTTCTGACACACCTGACGCAGGGTGTTCACATTGGCCAAACTGACCACTATCTGTTTGAAGCGACTATGTGAGCCAAAATTCGTGAGATTCAGTAATCCAGTAGCACCACCTTGTTGTTCCAGATTCTCCATGAGCGAAGACACGGCTTTGCCAATCTCAACCGGCGGATTAATGTGCGCAGGATCGGGTTTGGACACATTCAGCACGACTTTTATATCCAGTTGGGCACTCGTTGATAGGGTGATAGAAAGGCCTTTGGCGAAGAGCTTATCCAATGCCGCTTTACAGTTCCTGGCTAGAAATGTGTCCATGTGGGGACCACTCTGTTTTCATTAAAAAGAAATTAATGATTTTTGCCTTCCAATTATGATTTCATCCTTACTTACTTGATAGCCCACTGGATAGAATTCCTCTGAATCGATGGCATTAAAGAATCCATCGAGTATTATTTTCTTAGAATCTGCTATATAATTTAACTGGTTACGATGCATAACCCGAAACTCATGCCAATTCATTCCGGGCACTTCTTGACCTAATCACAGTAAAAACGCAGTTTTTAGCTTCATTCCCCCTCATAGCGACGACCCTGACTTACCATAGCTATTACATTTGGTGTATACTTTGTTTCCCACATAATTCACTTCAATGGGCGCAAAGCCATCGCCTATCTCTACGATGCGATTCTCTGCTGCAATTTATAATTATGTATATTTTAGTTGCAATTTATACTTTAGTCAAAAAATTGTATTAAATTCTTACGTTGAATCTTGTTCCAAGCCATGATCAGAGGTGAGACTTAAATTAGAGATGACACAATATGAATAGGGGGAGCCGGCAAAATAGTGAACAAAATAGGGGTTGCCGGCATAATAATGGGTCAAATAGAGGGATCGTATAAAAATAGTGGGGAGTCGGATATCCTTTGCATATTTGTATAGCATACTTTTGGGACATTTGTATATATTATTTTTTACATAACTTACAAAAATTTATGAAACTAACGAAGTCATGGAGACCTGATCCGGCTGAATCCGAGATAAACAGACAGACGGACATGGCTAGTTGAACTCGTCTCCACGTAATAAAAACAGTGACTCTTGATCAATATGCAATGTGCAGGTTCGTGTCCTAAGTCATTTGTTTTAGCCCCTTTTTTAAGACTTTTCGAATGGGAAATTTTGCACTTCATGGGGGCCCAATTAGATGAAAATACTCGGCATTTTCAACATTTGACATTGGCATGCGTTAGTCAGCCAGTCTCTTGATCCTTCACTCCCGCTAAAGAAAGCGAAATTGAGAAAAATCAATTAGAAGAAGACGAAAAAAAAAAACTTAACTGACAAGTGTAACAAATTAATGACGAGCAACCACAAAAGCAAACAACTGAAGCAGTACGTTAAATATTTATTTATCTAGTCTGCGAATGCCAGTCCTGATCCGTCACTTGATTTATCGATGATCTTCAACAATCATAAGAGCGGTCAGGTGACGTTTTTCTGTATCTGTATCTGTATATGTAGCTGTGTCTTTGTCGGCATTTAATTAAAACTTGATTTTTGCCCATCGAGTTATGGCTCGATCAATTAATTAGTTGCCGTGCCAAAAACAAAAATGGCCAAAGTTTTGTGCTTGGTTGCGACTATATATTACAACTTGATAAGGCCAAAAAAATGAATCCCATACACACATATTTAATGGAAAGACAAAAGACAACAGCAACGAAAAAGGGAAAAGGAAAAGAAGCGCTGACCAACCGCATCACATTGAATTTCACTGCTTTCTAACAAAACGACGGCGATTATTGAAATACTCCAAAGGTTTTTCTTTTTCAATCGTTTTTCTCTCTGTTTCAGTCCGAGAGACGAGACAACAAATCATTTGGCATCGACAGCAGCTGCCGCAGAAGCTTTTGACTTTTTGTCTCGCAGATAATTGCCCGTAAAACCATTGGAGACATGCTGTCAACGGATTGAAGCTGCTCTCACTCACTCTAACTCCATCTAACATGATAATTGGACATGCGCATGGACATAAGAGGATGTCCCATGTCTGCAGGAGGTAGCCCTAGATGCCATCTACCACCAGCTACCATCTACCATCTACAATCTACAAGCAGTTGCCATTTGTTGTTACCCGCCATTCGCCTGGAGTTGAAAGTGAAATTGTGTACAGTGCGCACACTGAATAACTAATAAATGATTCGCCTCACCACCCGCGCCCTTCCTTTTCTTCCGATAAATTTCATAACACACAAAATCCGAAAATTCAAGCTCTTTTATACGAATCTGAAATAATAATTATATATCCATTTATATATACAAATATAAGTGCTTATATGCACTTGTGTTTTTTTTTTTTTGCATTTTTTTCCTTTTTTTTTTTAGCGACTTTCATTTTGTCACCTCATCAAATGTAGAAACTGTTTAAACAACAAAAAGATTGAACAAAATTTAAAGAGTTCATCAAAATGTTTGTTACTTCCTCCCCCTCAAACCCACCGCCCGTTATGGTTATGGGTTGGGCTTACAGCCTACAACATATAAATAACATTAGCTTGCAAATTGTTAAAATCAATAGTTAAGATAACGACAATTACAAGCATTTTTGGTCATTTGGTCATTTTGCCGCACTACAATTCAAAAACCTTAAATAAATATTTAGAAAACTTTCATTTTTATTATTTCTCAATGAGTGAAAATTTGAGGTTTTTTTGATGGATGGGAAACTATTAAGGTGCTACAAGAATTTCAGTGTTTATGATGTAAACATTTTTTGGCAGTTGCATAAGAAAAAGGTGTAAATTAATGATAATTTGATTATGAAAACTTATTAACAATTTAATGGCCTCTGCTTGATAGAGACACTTGAAACTATTTGGATAAGGCCTCTATGATTTTCCATACATAACTTGATTCATCCTTCTGTTTTCTAATCCAAAATATTCTAAGACTAAGAGTCATTCGAGTCACACTAAGAGCCTTTTCGATATCCTTTGCAATGAATTATCTTTTATCATCTTCTACTCCAATAAGCCAATTCACTAGGGCTTAAATCAGCTGTCACCTCAATTTTTTCTTGGAAAAGGCCTTGAAGGATAAAGAACAAGCTGGATTTGTGTCTATAAATCGCCCCATTATAAAAAAAAACATGCTCAAAGTGTTGCTGGTAACCAAATCGGACTCCAGCAAATATGTTCTTCACAGTGAACCACATAAAAATGATTGAATATTTCATTGAATGATTTGAATAAGTTGATTTGCATTCATTTGGGGCATAGAGAGAAGGGGAAATTCGTGTTTGACAACAAACAACCTCAAGGTCGCCTCGTGGAATAATGAAAATGGAAAACCTCTAACTTGAATCTATGCAAATTATTGTAAAATTTTCTATAGAAATAGCCAGAAATCAGTTGGGGTAGGGATAAGTGAAAGCTTCATCAAAGAGGATTATGGATCACGATTAAAAAGACACAATACATTGCCATTAAATGGGATCCACCCAATGGGACACAAATAATCAGATTAAGGATCAATGAATGAAAAGAGCTTTTCATCAGGAGAAACAGCCTTTAGGACGTCGGATGAATGATATTTCTTGCCTCAATTGCAGCGAAATTTTGTGGCCTTTCACCTAATGATAAGTAGAGCAGAATGCACCACATTATTTGCCTACCTACCCAACTAAATGATAAATTAAACGTTTAGCAAACACTAAACTCTGCTCGCTCCCCACTCCTCTCGCCATTCTTTGTTTCTTTCTGTTTGTCTCCTTAGTTGAATGAGCTTGGGCTTACGGTAAATATGTGTGGCCTTGTTAAGCGCATCGGGTCAAAGTTGAATGTCTTGGGTCATGTCTTGGCCATGGCTGCTTTTTGATGACACATTAGGAGAATTCTTGCCATTTCTTGTCTGTGTTATGGAGTGACGCTGGCAATGCGCCTAGCGGACAACTTAATTGATGGCATTTGTTCCGATGCAGGCGAAAAACCAAAACCAACAACAAAACATTTTTTGCTAAAAAAAAAACCCAAAATAAACAAAACGAATACACAGACAGGCCGACAGACATTTGGCCTGGCTCTGTGTCTCTCTGAACGCTCTTGGCCAGGCTTTTCTCTCTCTCTCTATCGCGAGCTCTCGCTTCTCTATCTCTCCCACACTCAAACACTTGTCTCTGGGCTCTCTCGTTTGAAAACTTTCCAAGAGCGTTACTAACGCTTTCACATTACTAAACAAAACTTACTCTTAGCCATGGCTCTGAGGTGTTTTTGGTATAAAACTTCTTACGTATGCTCGTCATGGCTTAATCTTACCTTGAACTTGGTCGTGTTCAGATCGGGGAACACACACACACACACACAGAAGCACACAAACACAAAACGAGAATTTCAATCGTTTTTTTTTTTTAAATCAAATTTATTCTACATCATTTTTTTGTTTACTGTTAAACTATTATTGTATTTGTTGTTGTTGTTATTATTGTGGCTGCCGTTGTTGTTGTGTAGGACGAAAATGGAACAAATCGCCGTTGCTCTTTTATGTGATTGAAAATAAAGTGTTTTTTTATGTTAAATCAAATAATATTTAAAACGCCATAAAACAAAAGAGATTTTGCAGTGAATAAAGAACTAACGGTCTACACAGACATATCAACTCACACACACACACACACACACACATAGACAGAAAGGAGGACAGCTCGAAATGGCTGATTGGCAGCCAAGTGTTATGGCATTAGCCTTGGGCTGTCTGCTCTATTTGATCTTACCTCTAAGGCCAACATCTGCCTGGAGCTTACCCATCCTTCAATCCTCCAATCCGATCCAAGTGGCACCTGTTGCCGCCGCTGCTTCTGCTGCTCGACAGCTAAATGGTAAGTTCTTTTGATATATTTCTCTTTACTTTTAATTGATGATGATTCACCCCCCTCTCGCTGCCACGCCCCGTTCAAAACAAAACAGATTTCTTTTCACTGAGCAAAATGTGGTCAGTGGTTGGTTGGTTGGTTGGTTGGCTCGTTGCTTCGTGTTGGTTAGTTGGTGGTGGAGTGGTTGAAAAAAAGTTTAAAAAAAAAAAAAAAACAAGACACAAAAAATACTGTAAATAAAATACTTTTATTGCAGTGAAATTTTTGCTCATTAAGTTGAATGTGAGAGTCAGAGAGACAGACAGGCTGACGCAGAGTCTCTGAGTTGGGCCTCTGTCTCTAGATAGTAGGAAATTTATTAGCAATTATATAATCAGGCGGTCACTACACCTCACTTTAGTTTGGCTTAAATTTTCAGTTGGCAGTTTAAATAGACAACCACAACAATAGCAAAAAACGAAAGTCTTTTTTCTTAAATATATGTATACTAAAAATACATTTGTTCATCAAAATAAGCAATTAGTAATTAAAAAAAGCCAAGCTAATCAAATTAGAATGGGCTAAATGGTATTTGTTTCATATAAAACCATATGAATTGCAAGTCCACAGAACTTAGGTACATACAGGGTGCGTACGGTATTTGAGGACAAAGTGATAGTGAAAATAAAAAGCTTATATTTCAAACAAAACAAAATAACCTTCTCGATCCGGGACCTAAACCGAATGCAAGCCCGAATCAAATGATCCTTATTCACCCATTATTCATATTGACCTTAACGGTATTAATTGCAGTCTTTAGAGAAGAAACAGTGTTATGAGGATGTTTATTGGGGATACGTGATAATCCAGGGGATTAAGGTCGGGGGAACTGGGCGGCCATAAAATCAGGGTTATTTCAATAGTTTCAATAATTTGTTGGTAATTGTTTTTATATGATTGTATTCTATTCAATAGGAAAAACAGGAAAGTCCTAAAATTTTGGCTCGACAAATACTTTAATCATCTTTCCAATATCATCTTTGAAGTAGTTAGCAATCCTCAACTACATCGAATTAGTAATTTACTATTGATTCGTTTCGAAATTAATTGATTTTCCACATTTTTCTGGGCAATCTAGACACTAATCCATGCTAAAGACCTTTTGTGCCTTAACTACTAAGGAAACTAAAGATTTGTTTTAATCTCCTCACAATAAAGAATATGTTTAGGCAAAACATCTCAAATATCTATCCAACTCTTTCTTTTTGTCATGAATGACATTATATATCACTTTACACTAGTTGTTTTCATTCAGAATTATACAAACTTTGGCATACTTTAAGACAAGCTATTTTTAAGGAATTTGTAGAAGAAACAAAGGATTGTAATTGGTCATCTCTGAAAGGATCAATCAATTGAACGAAGAAATCATTTTGATGGTCAATTTTTATTGTCGGAGAGCTAAAGAATATCTTGAAATCGGTAAACAATTTTCAAGTTGAACACTTTGCCAGAAGCCTCAATTAAGATCACATAGAACGAGGGGGACTCACATGATGATGATGATGATGGGTGATGGCTGCAGGTGTCGGTTTGTGTGTAGTTACTCTTGAATGTGGCCATCAGTTGTTAGCTCGACACCAATCCCATTTTGGCTGACTTTCATGGGCAATGCAGCAGAACAAAAAGCGGCTAAAAACGGAAAAAGAGAGAAGAAGGCGAAAATAAAAACGCCTCAGTTATGGGTAGGCTACTCGTTTTTTTTTGTTGTTTTATACTTCTTCTGCAATATGTGTATATATATATATTTTAACAGGTGACATACTGGCAATTCATTTTGACTCTGTTACGTTATGGAGCGACACTTCTGGCCACCCTTCATACCCTCCTCCACCTACAGTCTCATTCTCTGTCTTTCTTTGCCAGTTGAAATCTTTGTTCTTTCTGGTTTCTGGAAATGCATGTCGAGCAATTAGCAAAGCGACCGCCACTCTGCCTGCACTTGTGAAAAAGCAAAAACAAAAACCAAGTCAAGAAGATGGGTGCTTATACATATATTCACATATCGTTTAGCTTCACTCAAATGGGTCATAACTAACTAAACCAGAACCCAGAAGCGAGAGGCGCAACGAAATAAAGGTTTACTTCAAGTACTTACGCATTTAGAGTGACAGCAGCAAGAAGGGGACCCCATTAAGAGCACAGTAATTGACCATTTAAGCCGACAAGTGGATACGCTACACAAGTGACCATTTTTCGCTTATCACAAGTTAAGGATATTTCCTTGTTTTGATTATCACAGAACCGAATAGGAAATACTTATCTGATTAAAATTTAACCCCCTTCGATGTCAATTATAGTCTGTCCATTTCGTTCCAAGAATTTGTTAATTGTAGCTAAAAAAATTTATGGTTATTCAGATTAACGGCGATTATAGAAATCGAAAAACAAAAAAGAATCGTCGCGACGTATCAATTAAAGTTTCTAATGAAAGTGAGCAAAGCTATACAGAATTCTGTTATTCTTAAGTGATAAAGAAAAGATTTCGAAACGGTTTGAGTTTATAAAATGAACTAAAAACAAAACAAAAGAGTTTTTGAATGTTAAGTTATCTTAATAGAAATCCCCCCACCATCTCTCCATTCTCTCCCCGCCTACGAAATCCCTTAATGAATAATTCATTGAACCCTTTTTAGAAGAAAGGAAGGGCATAGAGATCAACAGCAGCAACCAACAAAGAAATTACTAAGTAAATAGAAACAAGTTGATGTCTTAGTCGTGATAGTGTCAGATTCAATTGTTGTTGTTGTTGTTATTGTTGTTGTTGGTGGTGGGCAACACACACACACCCAAAAAGAGCACCAACGAGGGACAGAGGAGAATGGAGCGTACAAATTGCGCCGACACCAACTTGAAAAATGCTCATAATTGGGTTATAACCGTCATATTTGTCCAACTGTCCGAACTGTGTCCAACTATCCAAGACCAACAATTTATATATGTCTTTCTGGTTTTTTGGTGTTTTGTGTTGGCCAAAAACAATGCCACTGGAAAACAACATTGGCGACACTTCTTTCTGCGTGTGCGTGTGTCTGTGTGTGTGTATTTTGGTTTTGGTTTTTGTAAAAAAAATGAAAAGTGTCTGTCCAGTGAGTAAGTGAGTCGAGTCGAGTGCCTTTGCTTTTCAATGGAATGGAAATCTAATTTCATTTTTTAATTGCCGCCTGCCCACTGGAATCTGGCCTAGTCCAAACCCAGTTTGGACTTCAGCAACATGGCCAAGAGACGAAACTGGTGCTCGATTTGCTTGGCTTAGCCATGGTTTTTGGATGGCGGCTTCATGAACATTGTCAATATTGGCAACATTGGCAGATGAAATGGCAAAGTTGCCTTTTTACTTGGCCAAATACGAGATCCTCTTCATTGATTTGCTTATGGTTAATCAATATTTCCTTGCCATCTTGTTGCTGTTGTAGTTGTTGTCGTTGTAGTTGGCAGCGGCAGCGGCAACAACAACGGCATCGGCATCGGCGTCATCGTCTTCAATTCAAATTCTGTGCCAGATCCGATCCATAGCCAGTGAAAGTTTGATTGAACATTTCTTGTTGTTGTTGTTGGTGTATATTTGGTTTCCAGCTCACATGTTGCTGCTGGTCGCTCTTTCTCCGTCTTCTCTCTCTCAGTCAGTGGCGTAACGGTAACATCAAGGCCTATAAAATTCTTCAAAGAAATCTAAAATGCTTGGCCATGAATTTTAAATAACAATCATTCTGAAAAAAGCAAACAACAAATCAATATGTAAGTCATTTAATTGAAAACCTTTTGAGGCATTTCATTCAAAGTAATTAGCAAATGTCTAGACAAGCACTTAGAGAACAAACTAATTTGCATGATATGAAGAATTCTGAGACTCTAAATAACTTTAAAGCCACAACAATGCGTTAATTCTTATTAAAAGATCCCTCCTCACCTCCTCAAAAAAATAATCAAATTAAGAAAAATTATAAATTTCTTTTTACATTCTGTTGGTTTCCCAATGTCGATCGAACCATACTTGGGTTTCAGTCTCTGCCAATGGATTTACCAACACTGATAATATCAGAAGATTTTCCTTAAACGTTAATCAACACCATTGTGGAGTTTTCATTCTGATGTTGACTGTACTCAATTCATTGACAAATACTTCAATGTTTTGTCTCTTTGTCCTAATTTTCCAGAGGTAGTTTTGAAAGGCAAACAAAATAAATTATGAAAAATATTGATATACAAGTATTAAAGGCATAAACTTACACGGCATTACTTCAGACATATATCACTTTCGAAATAAATGCCACCTACTAGGCAAATAACTGGCTAACAACTTAATCAAAGCGATGCATAGAAAAGGGCAGAGGAAAGGCTAAAGGGGACTGAACACTGAAAGAGAATTACTAGAATTTTCAGTGATTATGCTAATATTTTATGAGCTACTGCTATGCCTTGCCTATGGCTAATTTATGGCCCACAAGCCGCAACCACGGCACAAGCTAGCCGCAAGCCGCAGGCCCAGTTAGCCCAGTTAACTAGCAGGCCAATACGATAATGTACAGTTGGCTGGTTGGGGGCGCCCATTGGCGAACATGCAAATTCAACGCTCAATAAACATAAAAAGCATCAAATGCGTTTGCCATCGTTTCACATCATCAAATCGAAACCACTAACCAGCCACTCTGTGGGCCTAGACTATCAAATGCAATTGCAGTGAAAGTTCATATCAGAAAAAAGGGAAGAAAATTAGCCAAACGCCAAATGAAAAGTGAAAAGGTCCAAACAATACACACAACAAATACGATCCGACTGAGGCCAAGACCATAAGTATTAAGTAGTCGAAATGGTCCCAACTTTGGGTCGTCTTAATGTGCCACATTTATTAGACACCCAAAACGCAAGACAAAAAGATGCTCGCCATGGAACCCAGTTAGCCAGGTAGCACGACATCGACATTGGCATTGGCTTTGGCACAGCAGTTGCCAGTTGCAGCTTTCTTTCGCCTTTTGGCATTCTTGTCACAGGTTTTCTCGAGTTTTCTCGTGTGGGCAGGATGCTATCTGTTTGCTGTTGGCCAAAAAGATGTCACCATGAAACTAAAAACGAATTTCTCACAGGCATCCTCTAACCTAGCCAAAAGGCTTTCACTTGGCCTGCTGGGTCAAAGTACGAATTTGCCATCGTGTTCATTTAATTGAAAGGAAAATCACATTTAAAGACAATCCACCACACGAATTGTCATGGCATCTTGTTCCCTTATATGGCCCCAGGTCGTTTTTCGTTTTCATTTTCGGTAGTGGAAAGGGGGTGGGTATGGGAGCAATTAAAAGGCGACACAATCATAACAAGTGAAAATATAAAAGAAAATTGCTCAATTTTCTCTCAAATTATGCTTCATGCCATTAAAGAATGATGCCTGGGAGCAATTTTTCAAGAGGAATCCGATTTAAAAGTCATGCTGGGAGTTTGTTTGAGGTCTCATAGTTAGCATGCTTAACTAATGTTTGATCATCTTGTTGGTCTTCAACAACATTTAAAGTTCTTAGTTTACTTTGATGAAAATTATGCCAAATTTTTCAGAGGGATTCAGACAAAGAACGTTTTTGGTTGGGACGAATACGAGGGTAGGGTAGATCATCATAGATTGAAATGAGTGGAAAGTGGGGATCTCTTGTATAAGTAAATCTAGAATTATTCTATTCATACTCTTGCCTTGATAACTTATTAGCTAAGGAAACGCAGGCATTAGGTATATACTAAATGTTAGTCACATTTTCAAAATGATATTCCAAAAATTTATTTGAAATTGTTGAAGAAAAAGTGAATCAAGTGACTGACTGACTCCAGTTGACAATGAGATCAATCAGGCATTGATTATAGGCAATTAAACGATTGAAATTGAAATGTGGCAAGTCGAGTTGCATGAAGTTTAATTGCCGTTGAATGCATTTTCACCTTGCGGACAACAACAAGTTAATGATGAGTTGATGGCTTGATGGATCGATGATTGGCGGCAACGCGTGGACAAATGGTTAAATAAATGGAAACATGGCTCGAGCCAATTGGCATTGGCAATGCATTGTCCACTGGCATTTCTCAAGCAGACCGCAGACTAGAGCAGCAAGCCACACAGTGAACCACCACACAAGGTGCTGGAGCTGATGGCCTGGTGCTGGATGTGAATGTGGTCAGTGGTCAGTTCCAGTGAGCTTATACTTTCACTCAAATATTTGATGATGGAAAAGTCATAGCCATATAACCATGCAGACCATGACCATGTTAACCACCGCCACACCACCACACGCATGTAGTTTGCGGACTGTGTGTGTGTTAGCCAACCAAATTAGACCACATCCCCCTGTTGCTGAAATCTCACTTATGGCCTTTTGGTTTTCAACGAAAGTCCAATGCAACTTTTAACTTGTACTTGCATTCAATCAATATTTACTTGCCGACTTCTTCTTCTGATTTTGGTATTTCTTTGTTTTTGCAGAAGTCTCGCCGTATTTAGATCTGGCCTTGTGCCCCATACGCGCCGAACCATGGTCATGTGCCCGACAGCAATCGGCCAGGATTTTGGATGTTTGGGACGGTGAACTGAATGTTCAGTGGCAGAAACTGAAAGGTAAGAATCAAAATATTAACAATTTGTAGAGAACAATAAAACTTACCTATGTAGATACTTTCAAGTTAGTGGAAATATGAATTTTGGTTTGGAAATGGATCCGTCTATGTAGTCGGAGCTAAGTAAGGCAATCTAAGGAATCTTACTTCTAGTGTAAAGTCAATTAAAATGTAGTGTGAGATGAGGTTGAACTTTTCTTGTCCGATACGACGTTGTCAAATATCAAAAAGTTAAAAACACTTGGGTAAAGATGTCATTAGCACTTGCTAATGTGATTTGCAGATGCATTAAGCAGGTGTTAATTAGGTTCAAGTGGGGAGGGGAAAGAAAAGAAAAGCAACTTGCAATATGAAGAGATTCAACTTTCAGGCATTCAACGGATAAACAAAAGATTTCCCACATATGATTTATGTAGGTGAAAATTTTAGTGTAGAAACGAGTGAAAATTCACAGAGTTCAAAGAGTTCAAAGCGAAGGAATAGGAATAGGAGGGGGAGGAGGATGAAGAGGAGGAGGCAAAGCCTTCTGGCGTAGTGAAACCAGTGAGAAGTTAACCAAAGAATTTTCACGGCATGCAATCGAAACGAATTTACCTGAAAAAGCAATTAATAAAATGTATTCCTGTTTCTTTTTGTTAGTCGAAGCCGATCGTCAGCTGAATGCAACAATTGAGAGGCGTGGCTACAGCGCCTCCGAGTTGCCAGTAAAGGAGAAGCCATCGTCGATATTGAAGAAAATTGAGATCGGCACGAATTATATGAAAGAATACCTGGCTGAGACTATGGATGGGTAAGTTGAGCAAACAAATAAACAAACACTTATGGCCAAAACACGCAAAGTTGTAGCCAAATGCCAGCCAGTTTTTCATTTTTCCATCCCCCTCCCAAATATTTATTTACTCACTTCCTCTAAAACGATAGTTTCCTTGGCCGCGAATACGAGTATTTGCAGACATCGAAAGCGGCTTCTGCCGATGATGATAGTGAAAACGATCAGAGCGTCAACAACAATGTGGACTATGACGATGAAACGGATGGAGCGGAGCCAGAGGAAGATGGTAGCGACACTGGCGAAGAAGACAACGACAACGACGACGACGACGATGAAGACGATGCCGCTGAGGAGGACGAGGAGGAGGATGATGACAATGACAACGACAACGATGAAGGCGAGGCAGATGAGGACAACTCCAATGGCAGCAGCAGCACAGGTGGCAACCATCATGTCGCGGGGGATGAGGAACATGAAAGTGAAACCAGCCTGAATGTGGCCCAATCTCAAGACGATGGAAAGAACACAGTGTTCAGTGAGGACAATGGCTCGTCGATTGGTGTAGAGTTCATCGAGCTGGAGGACGAGGCTGGCAAGAAACCAGGCGGCGGGGGAAAACGCAAAAACAAGAACAAAAACAAGAAACAGAAACGCAAGAAGAAGGGTCAACAGCAACAGCAGCAACCAGCCACATTGGTTGTGGTCCAGGCGGCTCCCGAACATCATGAAGTTGACTCTGGCCATGAGAGTGAGCCCACCTTTGTCAGCCATGGCGGAAGCAGCGGCGGCGGAGGACATGGAGGAGGCCATGGCGGAGGTGGCCATGGAGGCGGCGGCCTCAAACCATTCAAGCGTCGCCAAAAGGGCGGCAAGGGCAAACGCAAGCGCAAGGGCCAACAATCGACTGTGGTGGTCGAAGAAGAGTCCAGCGATCTTTTGGGCGGCTTGGGGCTGCTCGACGAATTGGCCGATGTCGATGATGTCCTTCTAGCCGGCGGCGTCGGTGGAAAACGCAAACATAAGAATCCAACAAAATATGGTAGAAGTAACGGAGGTGTGTGTTGTTTGCTGCGTGTGGTTTTACAATGACTTTAGCGCACCCATTTCCAAGCACAACTTAGTGCCCAAAGAATCCCAAATCTTGCCCTATTTTTCCACATCTTACATATCAGTGAATGCAATTAAAATGCTTGAATATTATACCAATGCAGAGATGAGCTTTAACCAGCAATTTAAAATGCATTTTGATTGCAATCTCTGTTTACTCTAAATATATATATATTTTAAGTGTCTTGGTGCATGGCTAGATTGGTCATAAACTGGTGGTGGCATCTCTCAATATTTATAGACATTGTTTCCTCTCTACGTAGTCAATCAAAGAGGCAGATTCCAGCTGATTTCACCTTGGTGAACCAGTCTCAAGTTTTACTTAAAATTTTAATCCGTTAGGCAGTATTCAGTCTCTCTAAATTTTTATTGTTGTCCTATATACTGAAAGAGTGATTGTTTCAACACATCATTATACCCTTTCAAAAAGGGTATATTAATTTTGGTCAGAAGTGTGCAACGCATAAAAGGAAACATTTCCGACCATATAAAGTATATATATTCTTGATCAGCACGACGAGACGAGTTCAAATAGCCATGTCCGTCCGTCCGTCTGGATCGACGCGAACTTCTCCTAGACCGTTAGAGCTACAGACCTGAAATTTTGCATGTAGGCTTGCATATACTGCACATTTGTATATCTCGGATTCAGCCGGATCGGGTTACTATATCATATAGCTCACATACAAACGGCAAGTCACGAACAGTGACTTTTCTCAATTACTTCGTTATTTTTTTTAGCTTTTGGCCAGTCTATTACACCCATAAACCACTGTGCCTAATTTGATCAAGATTGGGTGATTATATCATATAGCTCGCATAGGAACGATCGGTGGAAAACAGTGACTTTGATCAATAACTTCGTTATTTCCTATGCTAAGATTGTAGGCCGCTCTGTCTAGTCTTAGTCCTAGTCTTTTTAGATAAAACGTTTTTTCCTTTGGCTTTAGGTAAGGAAAGAGTTACTAATAAAGTTGCAAGGGTATACAAACTTCGGCGCGGTCGAAGTTAGCCCCGGCCCTCTGGCTAAATTTTTGAATTTTGTGTTTCTGCGCAGCTTAACGGTTAACATTGTCGCCACTGCAGTACACTGTTAAGCCTAAAAGCAGGCAGCAATTTGTTGCTTATAGCAGTCAGCTTTTGTCACGCTTCTCATTCATTTGAATTTGAAATATCTGCCAACTGACCAAAGAAGAAAACTAAAAAATCTAGCATGTAGGCATTACATTAATGTAAATCTTGTATATATATATTCCGATGACTGAATAGTTTAGTTTAAGTGTTGCTTGAATGCCCTTTGAATGCTTTTGCTGTGTTTTTGTTTTTGCTTGCTTGTTTTGTTACATTTTTTTTTTTTTTTTTTGAAATTGTGTTGTTGTTAACGCACTTTTTGGCGCACTGCAGTTCATACTAACGAAACACCACCCTCCCAAGCGAATAAAATTTTATGTTTTAATTATTTGTGTTTTGATTGTGTGCTTTCTGTTTTTTTTTTCTTTTATCTGTGTGTAAGTGTTGGTTTCAATGTGTTATTCTTTTGTATTTGTATTCAACTAATGTCGTCTTCTTTTCGCTTCACTTTAGTTACCCGCGGCAAGAAGAAGAAGAAGAAGAAGGCTTTGATGAAATTGGTGTTGCTTGGCTCGTTTTTGAAGGCGAAAATCGAATTATTGCTCAAGATATTGGGCGCCCATTTGCAAATAAAGTTCTTTGCCATAGCGTTAATCGGTCTATTGATCAATATAGCGCGTTTCTGGATTGATGTGAAGCGGGGCGGTTCACCATCTAAGGTAAGTCCTGACAATCTTCCATGTATGTAAAGTCCCTCTCCCACCACCCAACACAAAAAACACTCTCCCTGTTTCAATTGGGAGAGTTTTGTTTTTTGTTTAATTGTTACATTTTTTTTGTTTTTTTACACGCTGCGGTATATGAGACCAATATATACATATATATTTTTTGTTTTCGTGTTTTGCACATTGACAACATTTACGTTTTTTTTTTTAGTCTTAAGCTCAAGTACAAATGCAAGAAAACATATTCTGGCAACGGTTTGTTGGCGCCTCACGCCCCCCTCAAAAGTGATTACAACAACAACAACAAATCTATTCTGTCTTTCTCTAAACTTTAACTCTCTTCACTCTATTCACAAACAAACACCAAATACAAAAAAAAAAACCCAACAATTTTGTATATAAAATCTAATGTAAAATGCGTTTTTACCCCCAAACAGTTTAATGCCCTGTTTTTTTGATTTTTTTGGCCACTTTGCCTACTCCAGCTGCGGTTTCCTTCCACCTCTATGTTCCTTAACGAGAGTTTCATCCACAATCACACACCAAAAATACAAATTATACCGAAACATTTCAACCGTATGCTAACATATACAGACCTCTTTGGTTTTCAGATATGGTAAAAGCCCTTTGGACCAAAAAACAAAACACAAAAAAAAAAAAATTACCAACCAAAACAAACAAAAAGTTCCCCTGTTACGGAACACAAGCAACAGACAAACATGAAAACTAAACACAAAAACAAATCTGAATCACAAAAACTATAAGCATTGTACACTATCTCCCAAGATCAGATCAGCAGACAAATTTACATAGGTTTTAGCAAGTTTCCCCCCTTCCCCACCGCCAGTCACAACACAAACTGTGTAAGTATAGGGCAATCGACTCAGAGATACAGCAGCCCTCTCGATGTCCAAGAAAACAAATGCACAAAGCATCTGGGAATGCAATCGACATGTGAATCGAGACATATTTCTTTCACTTATTAACCGCTAGCTAGTTTCACCGCTAAACCGTAACTAAAGGAACATTTTCAGATGAAATCGCCAAGAAATCGAATCTAGGAACGTAAAATGGGCAACTTTGCCCCTTAGAGTATGCATAGTATTTAACAGAGTATTTCACAATTTCTTGATATGCGTTAGAGTTTTCTTGGACTGATTATTGCATACTTTTAAGAGCCTTGCTAATTGACATCTCGACGTCTCGTTAGAACAGAATTTTTGGCTTAAAATAGTAAATGGAAAACTTTAGAGAGATTAGAGAGTTCTATATCGAAATAACTTTTCGCTTTTCGAACAATCAAATTCAGTCTAATCGGTAAACTAAACTATAAACGAATATGTCTACTAACATGGCAGGAAATTGAACCGACATACAGAGATTTCGGTTGCACTTCCTGCTGCTGTTGCTGCCAAAACCAAATGTACTCAGACCATTCAGATGCAGTCCCTCTACCCTCTCTACCAACTCTTTTCTCCACCCACCGAATGAAAAAAAAAAAAAAAACAAAAAAATACGAAAGAAAACCGAAAACTCACAACTCTTGGGTATCTTTGGTACTTCTCCTCTGGTGTTTCACACTCTTCACGACACACACTTTTTGCATTTGCATTTCTAACTAGGTTGTATACGTTGAACATGCCCATCATCAGCACCATTACGAGGATCATGGCGACGACTGGAGCGAGCCGGGTGGCAGCTATTGGAAGCGATCCCTGCAGACGGATCCCTCAGTGGAGGAGATTGACTCGTCCACCGATAGCTATCAGGTCCGTCCACAGCAGCAGCAGGCCCAAGATGCCCACTATCTGGCCTATCGCAATCAATATCAATGGCAATAAAATGCAGAATGAGCAACCGCAATCAATAGATCGAGATCGAGAACGAGAACGAGATTTTATATGTTTTGCTTATAAAGGGTTTTTTTTTTCTATATAATTTAATGAATGAATATATATACATATATCGTATAATTTATGATTATTAAATAATCCCCCCACCACCAGCCCCCGTGCAAGGTCCTAGCTCAAAATTAATTTTAGCAAAATGCCAATAAATCAATTTTAGTAATTAGTTAAAATTCGTATTTAGTACAATGAAACAAAAAAAAGATGAAAAATGAAAAGTGAAAAGCAACAAAAATTCAAGACCCTAAATTTTAATTATTTATATGTATGTGTATTTAATTAATTAATCTAATGCAATTGTAAAATTTTTTTTGTTGACAATTGAAATTAGTTGAATTATCTTTTAAGTTATTTATTGCAACATTATTTATTGTCCTTACAAACTTATATGTTATATTTATGCATATTATTAAAATGAAAATAAACGAAAAAAAGGAAAAAAAAAAAAAAAAAAAAACAACAGCAGAAACCACAATTTAAAGTAATGCCTTGTCATTTCCTGTGATCCAATGGGGGACCCAACCCAACCCATCGCAATCCGACCATTCGATGTAGAATGCGGTCAATTCTCTGCTGAAATTCCATCAAATTTCACCTGACGCCCGTGTATTTTATTCTAATTTTCGTGCACAATTCTAGGCCATGACAGACGACAACATGTGCCCAAAAAAGAAGACACACATTATCAGACCTTAAACCGACGAGCAACGGCTTCAGAATACCCTCTGAAGAATATATAATCCGTTTAATGACTAAGAATTAATCGCACAATGAGAAAAAAGTGTGGTGACCCCGACGTGACAAATCGATTTGGTCTATTCCGATTATAACTAACATTGATAGCTGGCGGATTCTAGTAGATTTTGGTGACCCCGACGAAGTGATATTTGAAATGGAAGCGTATTTCATGTTTGGGAACTTTTAAAGATATCTTCACATGTTCATCCTTTCTGGAAACGAGGTATTAAAATGCCAAAAATAGAAACAAAAAGCAAATATTTTGGTGTTTAGTGAAGATTTTTTTGTTTTTTTTGGTGTCGTTTTGTCTGGATTGACATTTGCGCATGCTCAGAGCGCGTTTTGAATGATAAAACTTTTTTTATATATTTGGCATGATGGCAAATGAAATTGTATCCACATAAATATTTGTCAATGATTGTAATAAGCAATTAAAACTGTGTTTGACAAACGACCAAACACGCTGGCCGTACAATTTATTGCTAATAAATTGGTTATTGATTGACACGGCAACCACCCAGCCACCGGAGGGAACCATGGTGGACGAAAAGAAAGTCACCTAAGAAGTTAATTTGATCGAACAATGATTTTAGTCAGTCAGGCAGACATTCTGACACGTTTAGGTGACTGAATCTGGTCTGATATTGACCTTGTTTCAAATAAAATTAAAGAGACTTTGGACTTTAATTGAGGAAAAAGAGGCAAACGCATTGAGAAAGAAAAAATAAAATGGAAAAGAAATGAAAACCTCTTGCCAATTAGCATAAAGAAAAGCGAATTGACATGCCACTCGAGGCACATTATCAAGATTCATACCCCCAAGCCCCGTGCCCCTGCTGACCCACCGCCTTTCTGACTGTACGATCGTGCAAAGAAATTCTTATCATTAGCAAAATTAAAATCAATGAAATTGGCCATAAAAATTCAATTGCTCTCCATGCGTGGGAGACCCACGTTGTCATGTCATATGGAGGTGTCTGTCAACGTGTTTCACATAATTGATCATGATGATCATTCGCTGATAGAAGAACAGAAAATAGTTTAGTTTCTTCCACTCACACACACACACACACACGCACACACACAGCGCTTTCTAAACGACAGTGGGCGGTGCTGGTGTTGTGGGTGTGGCGATTGGTCATATATCATGCAGATACAATCTGTTCTCGATGGCAGCTGACAACAAATCAATTGAAATTCCCAATGCGAAAATGTTTGGCAAATCTGTTGGGGGTACGGGTAGGGAGGGGAGTGGGGAAGGGGGTATATATCGGTGAAATAACGGTTAATGCGCCAAAGACAACGTGCTGAGGTTGCCAAAAATAAACAGACAAAATAAAAATCCAAAATTCGAATAAAAAACACAATAGCTAACAATTTGACAAAGGAAGTCTCAAATTGCAACTCGGCTTGGCATCTGCCGAGATGCTCCAGTTAATCGAGAAGCCTTTAATTTGTGAAGAATAATGGTTTCTCATAGATGTACACCACGAGTCACTTGCATAGGTTACTTAGATATGCAAGATAACAGACCCAAGAAGTCATATTATACAATTAGAGATCAGTTAATTGTGCTAGTTTCTTTATCTTTACTCATTTCAAACAGAACCTCTCTATAAAGAAAGATGACATAGTCAAGTGCAGCGGAGTGTATAAGCCTTGACAGAAACTTGGACAGAACTTTAGCAATTTAACGATTGCATTTGAAATGTGTTTGCCTGTGTTTGTTTGTTTTTCTTGTTTTTTTTTTGTATTGACATGTTTGAACGCACTGAAAGAAATGTAATTTGAAATTTAAGTGTCTCACTTAGAAAGCTAATTTCACACAATATCACGTATACGCATCGTATGCTAAAAAGGGGCATTTCCAACAGCGGCCACAACGACGCCCACCCTTCGACTCCGCCAGGTGGTGGGCGCAATTCACTTACTTTGGTTTCTTAATTTTTTTTATTTCATTTTGGAAATTGAAAAGTGCTCATGCATTATGTGGATGATCATGATTTTTCCATTGCATTTCGAAAATGATTTGCATTTTAGAAAGTTGAAATGGATTTTTGTTGCATTTAAAAATATCAGCAGAAGGGAAAGAGATAGTTTGAAAGGGCGGTGAGAGAGAGGGGGAGTGCAATTTCTTAATGCTCGATATCAATAAATGACTAAATGAGTGAGTGACTGCCATCACTTCCCTACGTCTGCCCCCCTCTCTCTCTCAGTCTATTATTAAATTTAAAAATTTCATAATTCCAGTCAGGTTCTTGCTGATATTGTAGAATTTTTGCTTGCCATTGAGCTTATCTTCTTGGCACGATTCTTTTCTCTTTCTCTCTCCCTCTCAGCCTTTTGGTCTGGGCAAACATTTTGCATTAAACTTTACTTTGTTGCCAAGTGCAAGGGAAACAAAATGCATGAAGGTATTTTAATGATAAGTGATAAGTACCTGAAGTGCAATAAATGTTTGCCACTCCGTAGGGCCAAGACCTCTAAATTGTCAACCATATGCAGGGAATATTGATCGAATTAAAGGTGAACTATCTATACATATATATATATGTACATATGCGAGTCAAGAATCAAGCCTCTAGCCGCAGAAAAGGATGATGACAGAGGCGGTTTTAGTAGGAAATTGTTTACCCATTAGCATGCCTTACCACAATGAATGGGTGTCTCTTCTCGGCCAAAAGAGATTTTCACTCGAAAGATTGTCACAACAACGACGTGAGATTGCGATTTTATGTGTACCAAGATTCACACAAAGAGCATCATCATCATCATCATCACCATCATCACTTCAGTGACAAGTTCTTAACCAAAAATTCGTTTGGGTTCATTGGCTTTAAGGCAAGGATTATGCAACTGAAATGAAATATCATCATCAAATTAAAGAGACTTATTAGTAATGTCGAATGAGCAATGAGACCCTTCCTCTGTGGCCCTTTAGCTAGGGGGGTTCTATCAAAAATCACGTAGCCAGCAAAAAGCGAAAGCTACTAAGGCCAATGGCTTTGGAAATAATATTAGCCCGAATTGCTCCACAGCCATAAAACAAATAGAGGTGCACATACATATGTGAGTAAGTAATAATTTTATATATTTCTTATTAATTATGTAGTTGGCCATCTCACTCCCACTTCCACTCCCACTGTTAGTTGACTGGCGGTGGCATCAAAGTCACCCGGAGTCTTGAGGTGTATGCGAACACTATTTCTGGACTATCTGGCAATGTTCATCTTGTAAGCGAACATTGTAGTCTCTTGGCATAATAATGAGCTAGCTAACAAGCAAGTTTAAGATCTGCTCTAGACAAGTAGATAACTAACTTACTTCTAGTAGAATCCGTTAGCCCAACTTGGACAATCAGTTGCTATCGGTGAATGCAAATGGTTTGGAACATCCTCGTCCAAAAAAAGTATTAAAGATGTTCTGGCAAACAAATTCGCAAGGTTAACTAAGAACCTTGAAGAAAATTTCAAAACAAGAAGAAAACTGAAGTTGTGTAAAACAATTGTCCTTTAAATTTAGACAAAAAGGAAAGAGTGGGATATTTAGGATGCCATGGACTTTGATTCTGTTTCTTACGTAGTTCACGCCAAAAAGGATTTTACCTGTGACTTGTGACCAAAACCATTTAACCAAATTCAGAGGAAAAATATTGACTTGGGAGGGGGACATTGTCGCATTATCCCCCTCTTAAGATTGAAATACTAGAAATGGAAAAAGTGGGAAAGGATCCATAATTGATAGATGAACTTTGTCCTTCCATCTACTTCCATCTGTCTCAAGTTCCACAAGATGGGTTCCACGAACACAGAAGAAGACAGCGGCACACTTTAAGCGCATGCGCGCCAAAATAACAAAAACCTATGTGACACTCACACACACAGAGAGAGAGAGATGGAGATAGAGAGAGACATGGAGCACATGGACTCTCACACCTTTACGATTGGCTCTCGCAGTCACGTCTGCGCAGAAGAAGCTACAACAATGAGTATTTTGCCATTGTAATTGTATGTAATTGTTGTTGTCGCCTACATTTCTTCTACCTGGCTTTCATTGTGAAGAGCTCACGCACCTGTCCATGTGTCTGCGTGTGTGTCTGTGTGTATGGGTTTTTGGGGTTTCTCTGCCTTTTGCATTCTTAATAAATCAAAAGCGAAGAATATATAAATTGGGCGTCGTTGTGGATTGTCGGTGGTAGTTAGTATTTATCAGCCAACGGTGCCTCACAGGAGGAAGCTCAGTGCGAGTGCAAGCTTTGGCTTTATTTTATATCATTCGACGGATCATTCGCTGCTGGATAACACACTTGGATTAACCCAAACCCAAACCGTCAACAGGATTAATTATACATATATTTTTTTTTGGTTTTCGAACAACAAAGAAAAGAGCGAGCAAAGTGTATTAAAGTGAGAGAATTTCAGAAACTTGTGAACAAAAAGAAGCTAAAGAACTGAAAACTAAATTCAAAATGTGGAAATCTGTGTGCGTTTTACTCTATCTATGCGCCGTATGCAATGCAGGACCATTAGCCGCCTACCAGGTGAGTTTCCAGTTAGACTGAACATAAGACCGATTCAATGAATTTGGCGAGCTGGCCGTAACTTCCGTTAACGGAAACGTTGCAAGCGAACAACGTGGAACGTACAAAGGGGCAAAAAAACTGTTAATGAATTAAGGCATCTTTTGGGGAAGTCGAAGTCCGGTCTCTGTGGCTTATGATTTGCATATGTACATACATACATATCTGTATGTACCTCGCACTGTTCCTGCCCTGTCCCGGTCCCGGTCCCTCTCTCTGAGTTCTTGACGATATGTTTGCTTATTTGGTATGCCAAACGTTTAGCCTTTTAACGGCTAAATACCAAACGGATTGCAGGTGCAACTCGATGGAGTGGGAGCTACTTAGGTATTTTTAGTCAACGACAACTAACTGCAGGCTATAAAAGTCGCGAGGGAGGGAATAATTCTATAGCCGGTAACAATTTTCCAGCCAGCATAAATTTGCAATGAGGAATTTTCTAGGAAATGATAATGGCAAATTAATAGGAAAAGAGAAACAAATATAAAAATATAGTTATTGGAAAGTATTTACGAGGCATTTACGATTTATATAGAAAGAAATTAATCAAAGCATTTAGCAAGTGAACGAATGCTCAAATAGTGATTCATTTTATATGATTCACTTCAAGTTTCATTCATCTAGTCTAGACTAAACACACTTAGCGTCATCTAAATAAGACTCTAAATAAGACTCTAGTTTCTTTTAGTATACAACGAAAAACTCCCACAAATAGATTTCATGGCTATGGAGACTAGAAAAGATCTCCGTTGCCTAGAGCGGTGGAAATTTATTAACAGGAATTTAGTTTAGTAACTTTCAATAAAGTAAAATGAAGTCTATTATATACTAGACTATCTTGTGAATATTGATTGATTGACGATCGTAATTATAGTGTTATTAACTAATCCAAAATGATTTGCATTGAAAGCAAATAGAAACAGAGAGAGACAGAGAGAGATAGAGAAAAAACATTCGGACCAAATTGCATATGCGTGATTGAAAGTTGTTTCATTAAAATGCATAAATAAACATATCGAAATATCGAAAATGGTTAAAATTATTATGTGATAATATTTTTGTGAGCGCTTTGAACCATTCGAAAGTTACTTCAATTGCAATGGGCCAGACCCCAAAAAAGGGCCGGCAGGTGCCAAGCCAAGTGCACAAAGTCCAGTCCAGTGGGGTTGGGGTTAGGGTTAGTGCCGTGTTGTGGTATCTGCGGGGGACCAATCAATTTTCACTGAAACGTAGACAAAAACTAGAACACAAGTGAAATTTTTGTTTGTAGATGTCACGCGCTTTGCTTGGTACGCCCATCACGTAGATACTTTTAGCTGAATCAAACTCTATCGACATGGAGCTAATCATAATGTTGTTCGATTCGATTGCAGAAAAGAAAGATAACTCCTATGATGGCAAGAGAGGATCCAGCGATAGCCGTGACACCCTCAGAGGAAGTGGAAGTGACCGAAATGGAGGAGTCAGAGCCAAGTCACGTCCAGGAAGCGAAACCCCTCGTCCCGTCCAGCACTCTGACTTTGCCCAGTAATGCGACATCAATTCGCGCAGATATCACCGATAACTTCTCCTGTACGAATAAGACCTATGGCTACTATGCCGATGTGGAGAACGATTGCCAAATATTCCATGTCTGCCTGCCGGTGACCTATGCCGATGGCAAAGAGAATATCTTCCGTTGGAGTTTCATTTGCCCAGAGGAAACCATATTCAATCAGGTAAAGAACTTAAGTTTTTCAGTTGGGTGGAGTTGTAATGGGATACCAAATTCTTTTTAGGAATCCTTCACCTGCATGCGTCGCGAGGATATGACCATTGAGTGTGAGGATAGCTATCGTTACTATGAGTTGAATGGTAACTTTGGTGGCCCAGTGGAAGAGGAGAAGGCGCAGGAGAATGAGGGTGACTCCAAGCCCATGGAAATTGAGCCCATGGAGGAAGTGGCTCCTGCTGAATCCGTTAAGCCGCAACCTGAGATTGTCAAACCGGTGAAAGTGGAGAAACCCAAGCGTAAGCCAAGTCAAGGACGCCCAAAGCCAGCAGTGTTTTATAAGCCGCCCGTGCGGAAGACTCCTGAACAGGATGTTGCCCAAGCCAGTGAGACGGTTACTCCCATCAAACCACAACGAGTTTCTGTGCCCATCAAGGAGAAACCTGTAACCCAGAGTCCGGCCCAGTCCCAATCTCAATCTCATCCTAGTAAACCAGTGCGAGGAGACTTTTTCTTGTCACAGCGCAAACGTAACAAGCCATCAAGCACAACGACAACCACCACCACTGTGAAACCACTGAGGGAGGAATCCATTCCCGTGACCTTTGAAGCTAAGCCCACTCTAGAAGTGGAGACCCTATTCCAAGAACCGCAAACTGTGGTGGTCAAGAGTGAAGAACCTTTGGCCGAGGCGTCTGAACCAGCAGTTGTGCTTGTGGCACAGCCCGAAGAGATTCAGACAGAGAAAGAGCAAACGAAACCTGTTCAAGATGAAGAGTCCACAAAAGATCAAGAGAAGCAGGATGCGCAACCCATAGAAGCAATCGAAGAAATACCCGCCATAATAGTGGAGAGCTTGGAAGCTGTTAAAAAACCACAGGCCGATGAGCAAGAAGACACTAAAGAAGAGTTGAAAATAATTGAAAATGAGAAAGAGGAGCCCGAGGAGGAGAAAGAGATTGAGGAAGATAAGGAAGAACCATCTAAAGTTCTGGAAATTACCAAGGAACCGGAGCAAACGCCCTTAGAACCAGCTATTGAGGAATCCACTGACTCTCAAGAAGAGTCGATCAATCAAATTGAAGAGCTTGAGGCACAGAAACCGCAAAATGCGCCCGAAAGTATGCCAGCAACTGAGGCTATGGAACAGCCCAATCCCTTAGTAGATGAAATTCTGAATACCGACAGCCCCAACAATGAAGCCCAGCAATCTCTGGGTGGTTTCAAGCCCGTAGATCCTGTCATGGCAGCCGAGGCAGAGCAATTGATTACCGACTTTTTGAATACCCTTAAGAAAACGGAAGAGAAAACCGAGACTGAGTTAGCCATGGAGATGGCAGAGACCCTGGATAAAGAGGACAAATTGAAACCACACAGCGAGGCGGAGGGAGTATCCGTTGAAGAGCTTAAGTTGCCAGAACCCGAAATTGTCGATAAGAATGCCTCCGTAGAGGAGCAGTTGCTGGAGGAGGAACAGAAACTGAAACACGATTCACCCATTATCAACATTATGCAATTGAGTCATCCCGAGGACTATCAAATTCCTGTTCAGATTGTCTCGATGGAAAAAGAGCCCATAACCGAGATCGATATCAAGCCACTTGATGACAAAGAGGAAGTGCCAGCTGCTGCAGCTGAGGTGGAGCCCCAAGAGGTTCCCATCCAACACGATGAGAATCAAGAGAGCTTAGCAACAGCTGCATATATGCCACCTATTAGCATTGACGACATAGTTGAACTAGTCAAGGAACGCCTCGATCAAACACCAAAAACTGAACAAATGGTTCCAATGGAGCTAGTCCTTACGCCTGGAGCTGAAGAGCCCATGGCCCTCATTCCAAGCTCAGGCCAAAACGAAAACCTGAACCAAGACGAAGACAAACAGCAGCAGGCCTCTTCCTCTCCGATTGTTCAGAACGAGAACGAAAAGGACATCATTTTACCCATCTATAAACGGATTACCAATGCCGATTTAGCCATGGCAAATTTGCAAACTTTGCCAGTTACCTCCAGCAAAGGGGACACGGAAACGGAACCGGAAAAGACATTAGAGTCCCAGCCAGAGGTGCGTGAACCAAAGTCGAAACTGAAAATGGATGCACGCAAGCGTCGTTTCCTTTTCCGTGCCGACGCCAGCTAAATGAACTCAACGCCTGTGACTCCTCTCGTTCTCATCCCGCCCATTTACATATATACCAATATATATAAATATTTATAGCGCCTGCCCTACAAACAAAATCTCCTATATACAAATTTATCAAATGCGCTGATACCCACACTCATAATTTTATAATACGTTTTGATTCCCTAAAATGTAAGTTTACTTCTTTTTTTTTATTTGTTTTCCCCACGAGTTAAATTACACACAACAAACACACACACACACAAAAATACAAAAGAGATAAAAAATTGAAAAACAAAAAAATTTAAATAAATTTTGAAAAACATAATATTATTCAAATACTTTTGTGTTAAGGTTGGCTGGCTCCATCGTGCTTAGGTTTGAGTGTCTTCGTTTGTTTCCTCTAATGGCATTCAACCTTGGAGCGATAGAGATGGCCAATCGAGAAACAGCCTAAGGTGTCACCTAACTAGAACAAGTTGAGAATTACAATGTACCTTGAACTTATTTAGAGAGAGTGCAGAAGCGGCTATGGAATCAGTCAGGTAAGTTACATGACCAACTGGAAGATTTATTTTTATTTTTTTGGCTTTTATTCTTTTAACATTTAAACTTTGGGCAATTAGCTGTATGAGGCTACTACCATGTGTGAGAACTTTAAAAATATTACGTTAAAAAAAAAGCAAAAAAAAAAAAAAACAATACACTGGACGACAACATTACAACATACCCAAACAAAAAAAAAAAAAAAATACCCCCATTAAACCCAATTTACAACGACTCCAACGAAAAGGAGAAAAAATACTGGTCAAGAAGATTTTTGGCTACGCCTCCGTCTCCTGTTCCAGTTCCCCGGCCTGAATCTCCTCGGGTGTACGCAGATCGATGGCAAACTTTTGCCTAGTCGGTGTTATTGTGTCACTGGGAGACGAGGCATTGCCAGCTCTCGTTCCTCCATCTCCATCGCCATCGCCGGAGAACTCTTTGACGCGTCGTGAATAGTCCTGAAAGGCGGCTGACAAGGCAAAAGTCAATCTCCGGGCCATCGCTCGACTGTCGCAGACGAAGGCGTGTACCTCGAATGGATGTGGATTGGAGTCATCTTTTACCACGATCATGGCAAAGACGCGGGTATACACTAGATCCTGTACGCCATACGAAATGGTATCAATGGGATAGCTCCAGTTATTTATGCTGGCCTTCGGTGAAATGATTTCCAATTGCACGCCATCGGTGGACACTTTCAGTTCACAATTGGGCAATACTTTATTGGCTGGCAAATTCTTGGCCACGCCCACCATTTTGTCCACAGGGCGACGTGTGTATCTAATGCCCCACAAGCCTCTGGCTACCTCCGAACCAATGTATTTGACCTGCAACAACAACAAAAAGTGAGGAGAGGAGAAAAAGTGTGATTATTCTTTTGCTTCCGCTGTGCATGCGTTGCCCAAACCCAGACCCAGACCCAGACCTAGACCGGATGCCTTTCTTTGCCTCCCACCACACAGAGAGCCAGCCAAGCGCAACGTGTGCGTGCGTCTGGTCTGTATTTATGCCCTGCAATTATCATTCGATCAGATGGTATATTAGACTAGGCAAATCAGATCTGCCTGGGTCAGAATGTGAGTCGAGTCTGAGCAGTGGGTGATCGTAACTTTCCCCCGAGAATTGTGTTCAGCCTATTGCATACTTTAAGGAGCCTAGTTTTCCCTTATCATGGTTTTAGATCCGCCTGTCGGTCTTGGTTTACAGTTTGGCACTCGATATGAGGGATACGAATATTTTCCAACCAAGGGGTACGGAAAATTCGACCAGCTGAATTCTTCTTCTTTTTTTTTGGGTTTATCTTGTGTTCGCGGATGACTTAGACACATTTCAGACACACATAAGTTGATTCACATCGAGGCTTACTCACCTTGAAGGTTATAGGCAAATCACCCACATCTACTTGGCTATCGAGATCGGCTGAACCGGTGGCATTATCGGTGTTACCAGAGGCCATGTCTGAACTTAACGGTATCTGAAATTGTACAACAGCAAAAGGTTAAAATTATTTTCCTTTTTTAGTTTGCCAAACGGGAATGAGCAATGAAAAAAAGAACCCACTGTGTATGTGTGTGTGTTTGCTTTGCCTTTTTTATAAACTTTTTACATGGTTTATTTTTAACTTTTTGCTTTATCAGGGAACTAATCGTTCTGTTTGTTGTTGTTGCTATTTGTTGTTGTTGTTGTAGCTGTTACCTTTGCCGGCACACAAACCCGACTAAACAGTCATGAACAACAAAAGGTTTTGTAAGACCTCTCTGTACGCCATTCCCTCTCCCTCTCTCTCTATCTCTCTCACTCTTTTCCCTGTCTTTCTCTCTGTCTCACTCTTTCTCTCTGTGTCTCTGCCATTCTCTAGCTTTATCTCTCCCCATATGTATATATGTACATCAGACAAAAGAGAATTAGTTTCCTTTCACGCGCTGTCATAGCAACCAGTAAACAAATACAATAACTAAAGCAACAGTTAGTTGCTAATGCTGCATCAACATTAGTCGGTTAATAATATTATGACATATATACATATGTATTTATGTTGCCAACATTGGCATTCCCAATTCAAACCATTTTGTGTATATTGAATGGGAGATCATTGAGATATGATTAAGTTTATCTGTGATAGATAGATTTTGTTTAGACAACTTCAGAATTTCGATATTCGAGAAACTGTTTCGTATATTGTAGAGTATTTCAGTATCAGTGTTTGAGATATTCAATAGTGTAGAGTATTCCGAATTCGATTTCAGTATGTAACAGAGTATTCCAATTTCGTTGTGGGAATTTGGTGTAATTTTTCTTTTGCCTTAATTATGGTATTTGGCTTGAAAAGCTTTCATTGTTGTTGTTACTTTTTGGTTTTTTTATATTAGAAATGCATTATTAATACATACATATGTATGTACATATTTCCTCACGCAGTTGGGGGTGTTGATATGGGGGAGGGGAGGGGATGGGATAAAACATTAAACCGGACATAATAATATTAACAAAAAGAGTTGCATGTCTGCAAGTTAATGACCATCGTCAAACGCACACACACATAAACAGACAGAGATAGAAAGAGAGAGAGAGAGAGAGAGAGAGAGAGAGAGAGAGAGGTAGAGTGAATGAAATTAGAAATTAAAGTCAAAAGTGTAACGAAATAATTTCAATGCAGTTATGACGTCATCAGCATTAAAAGGGTTCGAGTGGAAGTGTGTGAGGAGAAAACACATAAATGTACATTTGGGGTCGAGGGAGGGCAGAACAGGAGAGTGAGGGGGGCAAATGTGGTGGGCACAACGACCTGCCATCCAAGTGACAATGCCAACTAATTGCAGGTCAGCACTCTTTGTGTCTTTCTCTCTCCCTCTCTTCCCACCCCTGCCCCTCGTTGGCCATTTGGCGGTCATAAACCGGCTTCTCAATGTAGAGCATAACTGAGATCTCCTCTCACGGGCTCAGAGTATCAGGGGCCTCTGGATATATACACTATAAATACATCTAGTAATACCAATTTCCAGACCATCTGCTCTCAACTCAACCGTAATAAAGTGTGCAACGCCAATTCAATTTTAAGCTATTTCACTCAAAAATAATTCCCTCCCAGACCCATACGAAATTGTAATCGTTTCCGATTTTTATTTACTTTTCTTTCAGTTGCAATTTGTGGTTTAAGTTATTTTCTATGATACAGTCAATATTAGATAAGACAACTGGACAGTATATGGAAATTGAATACTAAAAGTCTTTTCAAAATCGAGTAATAGACACTATATACTGAAATCGAATCGTTATTGACAGAAGCTTCGCTTTGAGTCACCGGAGAGGAGAGAATTGTTCATATCTACCTCCAGCTATCTGCATTTTGCTATATGTCCATAATTAGCTTGTGGACTGCCTTTTCGGCACTTGGAAAGTCTGAGGTACTCCTCATGTGTATATATACTTGGAATCAAGCACTCATCCATTTTGCCTTCTAGAAGAAGTCATTTATGGTTGGGGTAAAACAAAACAAAATGGGAGATTACAGCTCTTGAAGACTTTTACCGATTACACTTTAAGAACATTTAACTTGAATGGGATCGAAGCTATAAGTTCACGACAAGTTTGGTGTTTCTTCAGAAATATGTATATAATTTGCAATATCTCTTCAATTCCCTAAGAACTGACAGATTTTCCTATCCCTAGGAAGCTTTAATATTGGCTTTAGTCTCTCGGTCAAGTTGTTGCTCCCATTCGAGGACCTAAATTTCTCTCCCATCGACTGTTTCATGGCCAACATGGTTCAACATTTCGCAATATTTACTGTAGATTGTGTTATGTGCCTATTGCCACAAGACAAATGAAATGTTTATTTTTATGTTTTATTGTAATTTCTCTCCCCCATACCGCGTCTCGCTCTCTCTCTCTCTTTCTCTTCACGCCACAAAACACGGTGTTGGGGCCTAACTGACTGATTGATCGCTGACCAAAGCCAACCAAGCCATAACCCAATTTTATATAATTTTCCACTGACAAACAGTCCAAGCGGAAGCTGCTCATATAGGCATATCTCCTGTGGACTTTTATCATATCGCATATCACATATTGGTGCTGATGGTGAACGGTGGCTGCCGGGTAGCCCGTGCCGTGGCGGGGCGGGCAAAACATATTTATTTATTTTTTAAATCATCATTATTGTCATTTGAAGCGCGCACTTTACTCCACATCGAGTGTGTGTGTTAGTCCAGTGAGTCATATCATTTGCACTTGCATTCTATGGAATCACTTTACACCGCCGGCGCACATCCTCATCATCAACCTGAACTGGTGGGCATTATCATCATTTACTAATAACAACAACAACAACAATACTAACTCAGAAGCATGTCTCTCTCAGCGTCACACGGGAATTTTAATCTTATCTTTTGGTTAATAGTAACTCAAGATAAATTTTTACTCTATTTTTCTTTTTTCTTATTTTTTTTTGTTGTTTTTGTTTTTTGCGTTTTCATGCTATTTGTCTATTTGATATGAACGTTTTTGGTTATAAATATTGATATTTATATTATATTTTTAAACGGATTTTTAAATTTTTTTAAAAGATAGCTAGTTGGCACCCGCCATATACATATCTATATATGTATATATGTTATTACCGATCTTATCGCCGTGTGTGTGTGTCGAGTAATTTATGCCCGCTCGCACACCTGATACCTGTTGATACCAATTCGAGGTTGATTGCGCGACTAATGTTTATATTTCCGTGGTGCTTTTGAATTTCGAGCCCAAGTCAGCTGTTTGGCCTGCATAAAGAAAGAGTATAAAATGGTATAATGACTTTCTTATTGGGGCAGCCACTGAAATGACGCCCCAAGACATTCACCAATTCATGGAGCCAACCCACACCCAGATGCAGTGCGACCTTGGAATGCAATCGGCAGCATATCGAAACATATGAAATGAATGTATATGTATATATGTATATATATTTTAGATATAAAAAAAAAAAAAACTTTTATTTTTCTTAGTCCAATTGGGATGTAGTTGTCGCCTAGTTGTGGAAAACAGTTATGCTGATTTTTATTTGATACCTATGTCCTCTAATAATTAATAACAATAGTAATATAAACAAGTGCTGAAATGCTTCAAAAAGTCAAATCTCCCGAACACTCTATCTCCACACTCGGCCAATTCGCAATTCGCCCAGTAGTAATTTCGCAATGATTTATCGATTATAGGCGATAAGTTATCGATGGTATGCGATGCGTTATCGATTTTAAGCGATAAGCTAGCGGCTCTGTTACTTAACAGATGGGAACACTGTTAGCACCGTACTAATATCGGCGAATTCAAGTTTCGCAACCTGCTATAAATATGTTAACGGCGCTGCTGTGCGTAAATTATCTCCCAACCACTGTTAACTTCAAGAATACTGGGAGTCGGCAAATAAATACTGGCAGTCGGAAAAAAAAGTGGTAAAAGTCTTGGCTAAGCCATAAACTTGATCATTGCCTTCTTTTTGGCTTAAAATTTTTATAAAAATAGTGGAAAAAGAAGTAAAATGCAAATGTAAAATCAAAATAAATGAAGCTGCAACTGCCTGCAGGAGATTCTGATGGGTGGACAAACTGTGCGTATCTGCTCCCGTTCCTGGGCAAGACTCAGCCTACGGGGAGACATCCACGCCGGTCGCCGACAGAGGAAGAAGAACATACAAATTGAAAACGGAATGTGCATATGGCGTCTACGCCGACAGCGCAGCCGCAGCCGCCACCGCTTTAAAGGAGAGAAACAACAACAACTACAATTGACTTTAATTAGAACGGAAAGGTAAGTAAATCATCGAAAGCATAATTCTCTGTTGCTTTTTAATATATGTATGTATGTAGTACATATTATGTACATATGTGTTTCCCTTGGATCTGTCCTTGGATTCAGTTTTCAATCCTTTTGATTGCAACTCGAAGATGTCTTTAGAATATGTTGGGATTTTAATTTATAGATTGAAAGAAATAGACATTTTCACAAATAGAATGGTTTCTTTAGAAGACTAAATGTTGTGTCCACTTTCTTGGTTATGGGAAATCTTGAACTTGAGGTCTATAGTATCTGTTTTGGTTATGAATAGACGAATAAATGATTGAGTGAATGAGTGAGTCTTCTTGCAGACACCCATTGAGTGGCATGATGCAGCTGTTTCACTTCTATTCCTCAGTTTGGGATCCATCCTCTGCTGTGCCTTCTCAGAGAACATTATGCAAAATAATAAATAATCACCACTAGAAGCGTTTTTGGGGGCCAGAGTACAGGCATAGACCATCATTTGACATTGGCCACAGGCAGGACAAGGCGAAGGACAAGAAGATGGTGCGCTCTCGTCTCTACAGTTACCAATTCCAAGCTCCTGTTAAGTGTTGAGTGTGATTAATGAAATGACCGCAAGCTGTAGGCAAGGGTAAGGCTAGCTGAGAACTTTGCAACACAGCCACACACACACACCTGAAGGGTACTAGGGGAATGTTTTATGTGTGTGTGTGTGGGGGGAGGGACAACTTGTTTTTGGGGTTAAATAGAGTTCAGGACCATAGAGTCGTCGAGTGTGGATGAGAGAGTGCGAGAGAGAGAGAGAGTTGCTTCGCTTGATTAATTTCACTGCATGGAATATAATTAATTTGGTATTTACATAGGGTCTTGCCTAGACAAAGAGAGAGGGAGGGAAAGAGAGCTTTGTCTTCATCTCCTGGTCCGTTGATAAAAAGTCATTAGCTAGATTGTTCAAAAATTTGGTTCCACGGCGACAGGTGTGTATGTTTCTCTCTCTCTTTCTCTCTATGTGTGAGTGTGTGTGTATGTGTGTGTGCTGTGCTGTGCTTGGGTAGAAAAACACTTTGCTTTCAGTGGGTCATTTAAATTCATTACACAAAAAACAAAAACACACACACACACACAGAGAGAGAAGAGAAAACTTGAAGGAGGCTTGAGGAAAAACCGTTTGGCCCGTTAATTGACCACAAAACTGGGGCTCGTCTCGTCGCGTTGCGTTACGTCTCGTCTCTCGCGTCCCCAGCGTCCTCTCTCTCTCTCTCTTTCTCTCTCTCTAGTCTGGTCTCGTCTCTCTCGGCTTAGCGATGTGGAAAACTTTCATGAATTTTCATTGCTCGCGATGCTTTTGTGGTTGCCCAAAACTTGATGCCTTACGCCACTGGGTTAATGTAATGGACCGATTGTCCGACCGTCCGGACAACGCCCAGCCACCCACCTATCCTCGTGGGGAAGGGAGGGGGAAGGAACTAGGTCCAAGCTGTATGACATTGAAATCCTTTCAGCGTTGCCGCACAGGAGAAACAGGCGTCCAACAACAACAACGACAATGGAAACGCGTTTCTCTCCTCCAAACCCTCTTCCTCAATCCCCAAAAAAGTAGTTCACAATAGTTTCCGTTGTTGTCCGCAAAATGCTGTCCACCTCCTGCGACTCCTCTTTGTTCATTTATCCCTGCGGGAGTGGGCAATGCTAAGTACTTACGATAAGTGAATACCATGGTGGGCCTCTGTCCACCTCTCTCGCCCTCCCACCATTACGCTTCCTACCTACCTCCCTCCCTCGCGGTTACGCCTCGTTAGCCACAGCTGTTTGACAAACTATGCTTAAACTTAACAATTTAACTATTTAATTAACTGAACAAACGAACAACTGATATTCCAACAGATTTTCCATTAAAAGGCAGGATGACACCACAACGAAATAATGTTGGCTTTTATCCATCCCCCCTCTTGACGCTTACAAAATAATTGTTTTTTCGATAACGTTATGCGATTGATGGGAAAGTCAGTTGGTTAGATTAGACTACTTACTTGGCAAGGCCAAAAAGGTCTCGAATCGGTAGCACATTTAGTTAAGGGCACTAACTGTAACTGGAAACAGGTGAATAAATCAGATTTTGAATCAAAACCATATCCATGCGAAACGAATCAGAAATCCAAGTCCAACTTAATTATTAAACATGCTTTGGGAGAAGCATGAGCCGCAGGAGTCAGAACCACGATGGAAATTCGATGATGGATGAGCTGACGATTGCTACTGTTGATGGAGAATGACAACACATGCCATGTGTCTGTCGACAGAGCGATGGAGCGATGGAACGACGGAAGCCTCTAGCTCTCGTAAATCAAAAGCCAAATCAGGCGACATACTGAAGTTTCCCCCAAAACCCAACCAACAAACAACAACAAACAGTCCATGATAGCAGGCAAATGTTTGCGAATTTTATGCGAATTACGCCTAATTAGCATTCTCCCCACCAACCAACCAACTGGAGAGATCACAGGGAGCGAGTGAGCGAACATGAGTTCACTTTGCTGAGGTCCCCAGCTGATTATAAGCACGATTTCATATGCAAAAATATACGCGCCATACGGTTCACTGTGCCTAGAAAAATGCATCAGGGGAACCTCTGTTGATTCTCTGGCTGCCATCGCCATCGCTAACGTCATAGACATCGTTGTAGTTGTAGTTGCAGTTGTAGTTGTCGTTCGTTGTTGAAGTCAATGGGAAGCCAATAAAATTATGCGAAATCGGAATGTGTGTGTGTGTGAGAGTTTGTTTGTGTGTGTGCGACCGAGTGGAGTAAATTGTATTTACAAGCAACCAACATGGCACCGAACAGCGCAACAGAGCAGCAGAGGCCAAAAGGGACCAACAAGTCAAAGGCGGGCTGTAACGTAACGCAATGCAACGGAACGCAACGCAGTAGACAACGATAACGATGGCGACGACACGACCCGTGGTTCAATTGCCTACGCTGTTCTGCTTCTGGTTCTGGCTCTAATACTGACTCTTGCTGGATGCTGTTGCTCCTAGGCGCCTACGAGTCATCACCCTAGGGGCCATCACCAAATGTTACAATGCTGTTGCATTTGCTCTTCCTCTTTCTCTATGGTTAGGCATGTGTTTGCAATTTTTAGTTGCACAGAATTTAGCCTCAGAAAGGTATGTCGACTATTTTGAAAAGACATATCCATCAGTTTGAAAAATAAGTAGAAATTAGAATGAAATTATCGTTCTTTTTACATAAAATTGGACTTACTCGAAGCGATTCCTCTCCTAAATGCTTTAAATATGGTTCGTTTTTTAGAACTGAAAATCTGTAGGAGTATCCAGTCAAGATCACCAAAAGGAAGAGTATGTAGAATTCTATATAGAGACACATGACTGAGACGAGGAGAAAGGGGAAGAGTTTGTATTTTTAGTCAACCACTCTGTCCATGGCAAATGGAAGACTGACTGGGAAACTAGGCGCAACAGTTCAGTTCAGTTCTGTTGAGGGATGAGTTCAGAGAGATGGGTGGAGAGGGGAGGTGGAAGTGTTCTTCTGGGTTTTTGGGCTTGCTAATTGCGGCGGCTGGTGCCAGCAGCAGCAGCAGCAGCAGAGCGGACATATCAAAGGGTCCAGAGAACAGCAAAGCAATTGCAATTTTGGATTCTGTGATCTGGGGGCTTAGGCCCCTTTTTATATATCTGCTTTTTATGGCAGCCAAGCGTGGCTCTTATTAATGATTAATTAAAAAAACTGCATGCCATTCGGAGTTTGACGGGAGGTTGCGACGAGGGGAGATGCTTATGACATATGTAGGATTTAATTGGGCAAACAAAATGCTCCATTCTGCCGGTATTTACTTCAGTCAGAGCGTGAGACGGAGAGAGGGAGAGGGAGGAAGTGCAAGAGGGGGAGGATATGAAGCAACGTTTCTTTCCAATGTCACACATTTTGATTGGAAAACTGTCTCTCTCTTTAGCAAACTAGTTGCGCCTAACAAACAGAGAATCGGGGAACATTATGGCAATGAAACATTTCTCTTAAGCAATGAGGCAGGTCGTTACCAAAACGACTAAACGACCGACCAACCAACCGACCGACCGCCGACCCAACGGGCCAACCGACTTCGTATATCGCCGACTCCATCAATTCAAGCACACGACGACGACTCCAAGTCGTCTGATTTGGACGAGCGACAAAGAATACGGCACAGGCAGCGGCAATGTGAACGCCAACGCCAACTTGGCCTAGAACAGAATCAGTCGTCAGTTTGTCCTAAGCGGATTTGGTCGACACGTGGTGCTTTATATACATATATGTGTGTGTTTGTTGTGTGTTTGTGTGTGTGTGAGATTGTGTAGGGGATTGGGTCGTCGTCGTCGTTGTCGTTGTCGTTGTCTTCATCTACTATTACTTGAAGCACAAGATTAGGAATTTCGAAATTCTTTTCGAAAAGAAAAACCAAAAAACCAAAGTCATAGCGGAGACAGGATCTTATTTGGCGCGTGAATTTAACGCTTGGCCTAGGTCACGTTTCTGCACGTGACACGACCACGATTCGCAGCACTGTATGTATGAGTGTGTGTATATGTTCTCTTTACTAACCATTTGACTGTTGTTGTTGTTGTTGCTTGGTTTTTTTTGTTGTTTTTTTGATTAAGTGTTTCCTTCAAGTCTACATACATATGTGTGTTTGTGTGTGGTTGACATTCGATTTACTTTCGCTCAAAAAACACCAAAAGAAGCATAGCATACTTTTTGGCATAGAAAACCGCCGCAGCATCTTTTTGCAGCAACAACAACATACAAAAAAAAAGCGACGTGTGTGATTTTCGCTCGATATTTGCATAAATTAAGTAGAAGAAAAGAACACAGAAAGCAAGAAACAAAAAAAAACACCCATACAACGCTGCTCAGAGATTCACTGGCTTAATGAGTTTTTAATACGATGCCGCGTTTTTTGTCTCTCTTATGTGTGTGTGTGCCTGTATGTGTCTGTGTGTGTGTGCATGTGTCTGAAACCTAGAAACCATTGCCACAGGATTTGTGCTTGACTCCTTCCGCTAATTTATTGAGCTGGCCCCAAAAGAATTTTGGCCACCAAAATAAAAAAAAAAAAAAAAAAAGCAAAATAAAAACCAACTAAACTGCAAATAAAACTAAAAGAAAAGAAGACAAAATAAACCACTAATTTGCACTCGAGAAAGCGCCAAAGGAAAGTCTGCGTGTGAAAAGCGGAAAACTTTTTTGCCAGGGTAAGTCACAGTTTAAAGTTTTTAGGAAAAAGAGAGAGAGGGAGAGAAAAAAATGTGTTGGAAACTTTTTTTCACCTCATCAAATCAAAGTAAAATAACAGATTTACGATAAATGATATCTCTCTTTCTTCTATTCTTTGACCAAACATTTAAGTTTGATGCGCGATTCTTTGGGTGCTTGATGGTAAATTGATAAACTTAAACTACCAGATAACTTTCAGGGAACTAATGATCCTGATGTCCGGAATCCTGGTTTACGTTGAATTTTCTTCTTCTTTTAGAGTTTAGTGACATTATTTGTGCTTTATCATCTGCCAGAGCAGATAGCATGAAATTTGTAAAATTTTAATTAGTCTGCTTTTTGCTTGATTTATTTAACAATTTCTTGAAATATTCCTCTTCACTAATTCCCATTGAATGTGAATAAACGAATTAGTTGAATTGATATTTGAGCTAAAATCTTTTGGCTTTTGAGCAATTGACTCAATTGCAAGATATGACTTTTGCTTTGTCTACCAAAAGAAAAAAACACAACAAAAAAACAAAACAAAAAAACATTTGAATGCAAATAAATGTGTTATTCGAATGTCTAATGCAAAATGTATTGAGCAAATTTCTCCTGTCCTGTCCTGTCCTGTCCTGGATATATACCCAAGGCAATTTGTTTATTGCATTGTCAAAATATTTTGCATGGAAACTGTCAGAAAAATGCACATTTTATATACTCCATATAGAAGAGGAATTATATACACATATGTATTTGCTGTAGTCGAGAGTCATTTTCATTTTCTGCTGCCATTCGAGTGCATATCGACTTATCGTTAATTAGTACTGACAGCCAAACGACAAAAAGCATTTTCGCTTTGGCCAATTCTCAATTCTGAATTATTAATGCAAACTGATTAGTTTATTTATGCATATAGATACATACATATGTATGTATATAAACCGAAAAGGCAATAATAATAATAATAATAATGCAACAACAAACACAATCATTGGAGTGAAAGTGTGAGCCAATTTTAAATGGAAATCTTATTAAGAATTATTAATTAAAACGTTGAACTTATGCAAACGAAACATATCGAATGACAATTAGTAAAGACGAGAAATCAAATTAAAACCTAACATTTATCCCATGACCTTTGGTCCATTCATATCAGATGACCAAATTGAAAGTCTGGGCGAAAAATAAAACTCTCTTTTATTTTCTCTCTCTTTAAGTGCTTGGTCCAAGTCTCTGGGTTTGTCTGCAGTTGACATTCGATTTACTTTTGCCCGAAAACCACAAAAAGGGCCGTTGCATACTTTTTGGCTGCATGCGACCTTTTCTGAACCGAAATAAATTAAGTCTATGTATTATCCATTGATTACCCTTCAGTCTAGGATATTAATGAACAAAAAAAAAAAAAAAAAAAAAAAAATCCATTCATGCCAATTAATTTACCTATTGATATATATTCGATGTGTATATTCAAGCGGATATTTACTTAGTTATTTATTGTGATGTCATCAACATAAATATTTAGCTAAGCAAAAATAAAATGTAAATACTGTTGAAATTCTAGAACAAATATTAATTAAAATCGTTTGTTGGCATATTCCTTTATATACATATATCCATATAGATACATAGATAGATATAGATATAAATATATATTATGTGTAATTAATTTGTTTTTACATGCAAAATCGAAATGGTTTCATTTTACTGTTAACGAAATTTTTTCCAAAATTCACTTCAAAGAAAAGTGAGCATATTCGTTTGACAAAAAATATCTGTATATATCTTATATCCAGTAAACTCGAAGGGTTATTATAATATAAACAGTTTATGAATTCCTCTTGCAATATCCTGGGCATACATACATATATTACAAGGCAATCGAAAAGTAATAACTTTAAACATTTTTCCAGCTTTTAACATACTTTACATACAGCTCTAGAATCTAGATCCGTCTAGGGTATACAGTTGTCGTTGAAGTTTATAATAAATTTTTACGAAAATGGATTGGCAGGCAGATTGGGCAGGTGAAAAGTTAGTTTGTTGTTTGCTAGTTTCGATGTGCGCTGCCCACCGAAAATGCGATTAAGCAAATATGTCAAATGCATTTCGAGTTGAATTTTTTTTGTTATTTTTGCTTTTGGTTTTTAAGCTATACAATAATAAGTATTTAAGTTAATTTTAATGTTGTTTGCTTAATGCGTTTTTTATGTGCGGCAACAGCAACGGCAACAACAACAACAACAACAACAACAAGAGCATCAACAATAGCAACAAATGAGGCATATGCGTGATATGCAGCCATGTTCTCATTCGCTCTGTATGTGTGTGTGTGTGTGTGTGCGACGGACAAGCATATTCCGCATACAATTAAAAATAATTATTATCAATTTACGACGAACAACAATTTTCAATTTAAGTTTTATTTTATTTATTAAAAGTGCTCAATGCTGGCATTTTTGCTCTCTCTATCTCGTTCGCTCGCTCTCTGCGTGTTGTATGTTTCTGTGTTGCATGTGTCCTAATGTCAGGTCGGGTCAACTTCAATTTAAGCTGTCCTATCACTGGCAAATATCGATGCAGGAAGCTGCTAGGGAAATGCCATTCAATTGTTGCAGTATAAAAACAAAAAACAACAAAAGTGAAGTGAACGCAAAAGAGAAGGACGAACCCTTCTCCATATCCTTTTGTCTCTATACGTATGCAAAGCAATTAAAATAGCCACAGCGTTGCATTGATTGTGAGCTGCAGTCACACCGCAGCGGGTAGTGGCGAGCAACATCGTCGAGCTTTACTGTTGGCCCGCGTTTTTATCATCATTTTCTATGGCGCCACCATTTTTACCTTTTTTGCACTATGTATTTTGTATTTGGCCACCGCCGCTGCAATCGATTCTTTTGAACCATCTAGCAATAAGCCAGCATAAAGGTTATAATGTTTGAACAATGTTTTCAAGTGGCGATGCCTAACCCTCGACGAATGCATGAAGCCTTAGAAACCCTACTATTCTCGAAAATGACCCTACTGTTCTATGAATGAAGTAAAGTTGAAATAAACGGTAATAGATATAGAGTCTATTGATAACAGATTGTATCCAAATACCATAAGCATTATCTTTTCTCAACTTTTTCACCCAATTGTTGGCTTAGTTAAAGTATATATTCACTCACTTTTTTTCTATAGTTTAGATGTGACAGTCAGTACTTGGAAAGTCTGGCTCCAAACAAAAATACTCTAACCTTACTTTGGGGCTTTGGTCCCTGTTTGTTTTAGATTCATTTAGAGTATTCAATTTTCGTGACTATCTTTCTCGTTCGGTCTATTCTTATCATTGTTGGATTATTTGCTTTTGTTTCTCTCTCTCTTTATTTTATGTTTTTTTTTTCCTTTTGCTTTTCATTTTCCACATTTTGTGGAAATTTCATTGAATTTCAATTAAAGTGCGCGCCATGATGCAGTTGCGAAAGAGGAGATTGAGATAACTGAGGGCCAGCAATAACTAGTTTCCCCCTACATTGTTTTCACAAAGTTCATTGTCTGCGAAAGCAAAAACTTTATGAATGGATCCATATCCAGGACTAAGCAGTTATATGGCTTTATTTGCTTTAAAATCGCAAGTCTCTCCTTCTGCGCACTTTTAGCCCAAGTGAACTTTCGAGTATTCGTATTAAAAACTGATTGACCTTGATCTCGCTAATTCCCTTTGGTGTAATACGCCAAACGTTTTGGCTATTGATTGTGTTATCTATCAGAAGGGCGAAAAAAAGGGCAATTTTATGGGTGTTATTTTGGTATTACAACATTCTCTTGTGTTGGAGGCGAATTATATTGGTTAATTCCTCTAAACAACCTACCATTTCCATATGAAGTTACAAATGTTATCGCTCTTGATTGAATGCCATACATACATATATCTCATTGAAACAATTGCGGGGAAAATGTTCATTTGAGAATTCATTGCTCTCACTTGAGAGAGGGTGAGATACGGTGTCAGGGAGCATGAGGCAGGGGCATGCCCTTAGATCCTTATGCAAATCGCATTTTAATAAACTTTCGCAACGCTGCTGAGTTGCGTCAATTTTCATTTACAGTTGGTCCACTGGGTGTGCCCAAATAACAAAAAAAAAAAAAAAAAAAACCAAAAACAATGCCAGAAAAATCCTAATTAAATTTAAATTAACTTTAAGCATTTTGGGGCTTTGTTTGCTTTGCTCCTCTATCATTCTCTTTCTTTCTCTGTCGCCCGTACCAATCTTTCTGTTCTTCTTTCTGTGCGTGTGGGGGTCGCAGTAGAGGTTCCATTTAGGTTTATTATTTTTCCGGTTTTTTCGTTTTTGCTTTCTTTCATTCCTTATTTATTTTTTTTCTTATTTTCTTTTCTTTTTTTTTTTTTTTTGATAGCTCATTAAAAATGTGAAATTCCTTTACATGTTGAACGTACGGAAAATTGAATTGAATTTAATATCAGTTTTTCTTCAAAGCATCATCACATGTGGATGATAATCCTAAACGCTCCGCACTCCACCCTCTCTTTCGCTTTCTCGCATGATTCCCCAGTAGAATATGCAAAAGCAAATATGGCGTAAGCAGATAAAACGTTTTCAACATTAAATGCGTTAAGTGATTTTTAAAGTACATTTAACAAGCGACATATAAAATATTTTCTTCGCGAATTTTTTGGGGGGCAAAAAGTGGAAAACGGAAGCATAAATAACAATTTCGCGTGTGTGTGCGTGTGTGCGTGTGTATTGACAAATGAGTGGGAAAGAAGAAAAAAATGTGAAGCAAAAGGCAGTGTGGTGAGTGTTTTGTGGGGAGGGGAAACAGGTCTGGGTGCCGAGTGTGTCTCTACACATGTTTGGTAATTTCCTTGCTGATTGTTGCCTGTTTTCTCGTTTCACTCTCTTTCTCTACCAGTTTCTTCTTTCGCCTTCAACTATGTCTTGCATTCTCTCGGTCTCCCCTCGCGCTGGTTGTCGCTTAACGGTTGCTGGTTGCTTAGGACAAATGTGCTACAATTTGCCAAACGAATTGGTCGACTGAGAGATTCGTATCTTATTTCCACATCTTCACATTTCTCTCTTGTTGGTCTGATGGCAAAGTTCCCATTTCTATCACCTGTTCTTCCAAGTGCTTTATCTCTCTATCTTCCTTTTATTATCCGCTTTGTTTTTTGATATTTGAATTTGATGCCAGATCGGTTTGTGATCTAAAAGCTATATTTGTACTGTAGATAAATATGTTTACGTCCAAGTGGCTTTTCCTATTCTATTCTACAGTTCTTCTCACAAAACAAGGCGGTTCTGTTTTGAATCAGAAGAATAATAGTGGGTAAGGCTGAGCTGAAGCTTTAATGGACTTAAAGAAAATATTTAACAAATTCTAAAATAAATGATTTCCATGTTAGTTTTCAGCTCTAATCCTTTTATTATCCTTTGAGATGTTAGTTTCTGCTTGCTTTCAACTTTAACCTTTATTTAAGCATTAACTAATCGTACAACGTATAAGCAATATGGCCGCATAGAAAGTCTAAATGAAAGAGAGTGAGAGAAAGGGGCAAAGTGGCGATAAATTAGCTGCCAAATACTTTGATTACTTAATCAGCAAGCAAGGCTAAACGAGTGGGTGTTGTTGTGTGTGTGTGTGTGTGTATGTGTGTGTGTTGGGAGAGGGTGGTTCAGCTGCTTTGTTGCCATCAGATGAAACGAAACGAGCGTTTAAATGAGCTTTAAATGTGCCCCTGAGTCAGCACGCACACACACAGAGCCACTGAGAGACACAGAGAGACAGACCATAGGAGAGGCCAAGTGAGAGGTAATGGTAGAGGAGAGCAGCGTTAGAGTAGAGAACAGAGACACTGCAGGCAAAGCAACTGCAGCAGCAACAGCAGCAGCAGCAGAAGCAGCACCAGCAACGGCAGCAAATTTAATTGAAATTGAAAGCACTTTAGTGTCCTTTTTGCCCTGCCGCCTTGAAACGAGTTTGAGTTCGACTCCTCCCTGCTTGCCTGCCCCTATGCCTGTCCCTAGTTGCATGCAACTAATTTGTGCCACTAATGAATTTATTTGCCACTTGTATGCTGGAAACGTGGGTGCAAAAGCAAAAGAAAAGAACAGAACAAAACAGAAGTATAAAAATCGGGCCAAAATGAAAGGCAAACGGCGACACTTTGCAGGCATCGCTAAGAAATGCTTGGTGAAAGGATTCAAGGCGACGACAAGTCGCAGCAGCAGCAAACGAAATCGTTTGAAAATTAATTTTCCATTTCACAAGGAAAAATGCTCTGCTTGTATGTGTGTGTGTGTGCGTGGAGTCTGCCTCTTCCATGTGTCGTTCAGCTACAAGAACTTCGTGTCGAATTACAATTTATTGGCTGCTAAGGGGCTGCCAGACAGTCAAACAGTCAGCCAGTCGAATGCCTTTACACTTTTTTTATACCCTAAGATTACCAAGTGAAATGTGAAGCGTTTGGGCATTTAGAAATTTGAAATTTGATTTTGGCCATTTCAAACAAAGAAAAAGATCTAAGAAAATTTACCCAGAAATTTTGCATCAAGCGTTAATCAAATCAACCATAACCAGACTTGATCAATAATATAGTATATATACATATCTGATCTCAGATTTCTTTGTCTAGAACTTTGACACTTTGTTCTTTAGTCATCAGGTAATAAAATTAGAGAAAATGCAGGAGGAAAATCGCTAAAGAGCTCGATGGAATTTTATTGCTTGATTCCAGTTCACTTTGCCAAATTTGCCACGCCACATATCCTAGCAAGGAAATCATGTTGCATGCTCGAAATTTTAGCTGACACTTGGCAGAAAAGGGAAACGAAAACATAAAGAAGAAAACGAAAAGCGAAATGAGGTAAGAAAAGTGCAACAAATTGAGTTTAGTGTTTGCTAAAGCAAATCAAACAGAAGCCATGGCAGCAGCAGCTGCAGTTGCAGTTACTTTAATTTTTAATTAAACATCCCGCTGTCCGCCACCCCCTTGCCAACAGTTGCAGTCAATCTCTTACCCCTCTATCCAGTGGCAATTAATGAAATGTGGCATAGAGTATAATTTTTGCTCTTTTATTTTGGTGTTTTTTTTTTTTTTACTTTCTGTAAGGTGTAGCTATATTTTCAGTTATGGCAGCTAAACATGAGTTGTAATTAGGCTTCATATTCCCTTTTTCACCATTTTTCGTTCTTGCAATGTAAAGTAAAACAATGGGAAATGGAAAATGGTCAGGTAGAATGGTCTCTTTTTCTTTCTCCATTGTGTTGCCACACAGTTGCATGTGCACAATGCGGTAGTAAAGAGTGTAGGAAGGGGTGGTGTGAGGAGAGGACCAGGCCAAATTCATATTTGACTGGCACTCGTCATAGGCTCAGGACAGGTGCAGGACTCGACGACCAGGACCAGGCCGGTTTGTTGTTGTTGTTTTTGTAGCAATTTTCATGAGTGGCACTCGAGGAAAATATACTATTTATTTCTGAGAGAGTAAAGTGGAGGAGGTGTAGGCAAACGGGCGGGGGACTAGGTGTGTCAGAGGTTGCCCCAAATGAACCACATTTCTAGCTGGGCAACTTTTAGCGTATATGAAAATAAAACGCAGATAAGAGGAAAGAGGGAGGAGATAAGGCGGAATTGTTGTTGGTGTTGCACTTCTACACTTTGTTGCCTCGGCTTGTGCCTGTGCCTCTGCGTTGAGTGAAAAACGTCGAGTTAAGTATGAGACACACACACACACACACACAAACAGAGCTCACATCTCGAGTGGCACTCATCTTGGCCAGGTGAAAAGAAGAAGAAGAACTTGTGCCCAAAAGTATGCTGCTAACATGCAACATACATTTACCCTCATTCTCTTTCTCTCTCTCTGGCACCGGCTCTGTCTCTATCTCTAGCTATGTCTTTGTGTGTGTGTGTGCCACATGTTGTAGCAAGTATTTGGTTAGTTTGCGTATTCGTTTTGCTTTCATGTTTCTGCTGCCACACTGCTTTGTGCTGTTGTTTTTTAGTTTTAATGAAATGTAAATGTTTAGTTATACACACACCCAAAGAGTAAACCGAAATAGAGACAGCGTTAAAGGTAGAAGTAGAGAGAAAGAGAGAGAGAGAGAGAGAGAGGGTGGGGATGGCGAGGTTAAGGTGCTTCCTTTGTAGTCAACTTGCTTTACCTGGCCAAATAAAAGTTGCGAAGCTGCGGCCATATATTATATATGATATATGTGAACAAAATATGAATGAGCCATTTTCACTCACACACAAAACGCTGCAGTAAATAACTGCAGAAATTTTACTTATTCTCTATATAAGTTTATCGGCTATATAATATCAGATACTATAATGCATTTGATGCCATGCAAGAGGCATATAAACATCATCCATTCTTAGTTGGTTTAAAAGGGAATGAAAGTGAAGTTAGATCTTTTCGATTGCTGATTGCTTCGTGTATATGGATCAATGCGTTTTTTACGGTGCAGGGTAGATCGAGGTCGGTGCGACGACTTGAGTTATTTATTTTTAAGCTTCTGAAAATTTCGATATAACCATTATCGTGTTAATATTGCCTTAAAATGCAAAAATTATCCATTGCATCAGAGATCAACTTTCTGTTTTACATTAACAGGTCAAAAGTGGCTTGAATCAGTGTTTTCCTATACTTAAAATGACCATTAAATTAATCCGCAATCCGCTTTGGGGGCCTCTTTCGAAGTTCTCGTGTCATATGTTTCATTTTTCAATTAGCTTTCCATTTGGCTTTTTAATGCGTGATGAATATCGAAGAGGAAATTTCATTCATATTTGAATTTGACTCATGCCGCATGTTATAATGAAAACGACGGCCGATGACCTATGTATGTATGCATGTATATGTATATGTATATGTATGTAAGTACGTAGGTATGCAGGGTCCTCTTAATGGCGGCGCCACTCGCTGTCGATTGGGCAATTGGCTAATTGGCTCGTTTTATTGGGTCTCAACATCTTCTGGCCTTAACATCCTTCTGCTTTATTTTCAAACTGTTGTAGTATATGCATTAATGCATGCTGGCCATATGAATTTGCACACACACACATGTACATACCCATTCAAATGGGTTTTTGGCCCACTACAAAATTTTTCATTACATTTTCCGGAATTGTTTGGCCAATGCAAGCAATCAGCAGGCAGCAATTTCAATTTCAATAAGCTAAAGTGCGTTTTGTGGCTGCAAAAAAAAAAAAAAAAACAACAACAAAAATTCCCCATAAACAAAAACCAAAAACAAAAAAAAAAACAATACCAAAAACTTGTTTTAGCCAAATACTAACTACTATAACTGCAAGGCGGGGCAAAAGGATGGGCAACCGATCCTCCTGCCGCTTCTATTCAAATGAAATTCATTTCATGTGAAGCGAGAGCTGAGGAAACAATCACAAAAAAAAAAACACAACTCACACACAAAAACTATAACACAACAAAACAAATGAACAAACATTGGGCAATTTGTACACATTGATGATGGACATGACAGAGTGAAACGGAGAGAGAGGGGTAAAGAGAGAGAGCGAGAGATGGCGCGGGCACTTTGTAAGAGAAAGACAGAGAGAAACGGAGGAGAGTGGGGGCTTGTCAACTTCTGGTCGAACGACCCCGTCGAGAGAGACCGAGTGAAGGGAGAATTGCAACAAAATGGCATTTCCTTTCTGACTCTTCTTCGCGTTCGAGTGGAAATTTGTCAGCGGATTTTGTTTACAGGCCGCGCGCTCGCTCAATGCTCGGCGCAGCATGACAACAAATTGAAAATACCCCAGCTACAAGCATAACAGAAAGGATAATAATAGTAGTCACCCTGTGAACGCGGTGGTTCGTTCGTCTGTCCATTTGTTTGCCTTTTGGCCGTTCGCATTGTTGTCAAATTTATTAAGTTACTCATACGCCCAGTGCAACAAAATAGGAAGAACAACAACAGCAACCGCAAACAACTGACAACTGAGCAGCAGCAGCTTTATCTCCTCCTCCTCTCTTTATCTCTATATCTCTCTCCTCTCTTTCAAAGCATATATATATAGATATATCTTTCTCATTCCCTCTCTCTCGCTCTTTATGTTTCTGTGTAAAGACCTCAGGTCACACTCGAAGCGGTATTGCATATTCCTTTGGGCATAGGGACAGCAGACAACCAACATGTTTGGCATATCAATGTTGTTTTCGGTGTGTCAAAATGACACACACACATTCACCCACACACAGGCTTGTTTACCCACATATTCTCACACAATGGCAATCGAAACGAAAAATTCCTTCTGGCTGAACAAAACATTGCATAGATCCAAATGCTACCAAATACACTGATTCAACTGCCAGTTAAGAGGCAAAAAACCATTGGCAATGTACAAAACTTGTTTTGGGAAAGACATACAGTTATTTTTCCGAATGTATTCATTATTTTTTATTCCACCAAAACAAAAAATTAAACCAACAAAAAAACAAGATGGGAATAAATATTGTTATGCTTCTGGAATTTATTTGTCTTTTTATCAAAATATAACATTTCACTGTCTTGTAAGACGAAAAAGTTAATGAAATGGTCTAAAATTTATTGACTATGAAAAATCGTTGTTTGATGATGTTTTTAAACGTTTTAGTTCCACTGTGCTGGCTGGTCCATTTACACTTGGATAACATGTATGCTTATGCAAGCATTTGCCACTTGTCGTACTTACAAGAGGTTAGCTAGCCTAGCTCGCCGGAAATCTGGAATGAGACACACGACCATTCTCCACTCCACAGCACTCCCTTGCCCTGGCCGGCCCCCTTCTCTTTCCTCTGAAGTAGTCTATCTCTCTATAAGTAGATCTCATTTCCCGTCACAAGCTTGGCTGGCGTTTTGGGTCGCCAATCTCTAAGAGACATTGTTGCCGGTTGTTTAGATAGATGCTGGTGCCGTTGTCCCGTCAATAAATAGCAGACATTTGGCAATTGGAAGTTTGAACCCACACACACACATACATACACACACACACATACACATACATACTTCAGATGTTTTTGTTGTTGTTGCTCTTGGCAATAAATATGCGACTCAAAAAGGCAAAGGCAGCAGCAACAGCAACAGCGAAAGCCCAGACCAAGCCTTAGGCCAAGAAAAATCAGTCTTAATATGGTAGAAGCTGAGTTGTTGCCATGTTGTTGTTGTTCTACGTTTCTTTTGTAGGATTTATGTTTTGGCCAAGTTAGTAGCAACTTAAAGATGCTGCTAAGCAAAGCAGAGAGACAAACGCAAAAAAAAAAAAAAAAAAATAGCGACGAAAACCGTTTTGTGCCGCACTTGAAGTTGTTTTTTGCTCTTCCTTTAGGGCGTTCAACTTGGTCTTGCTCGTAGTCTTTGTTGTTTGTCTTGGCAACAGTTTTTGTTTGTGTTTTATGGTCAGTTCTAATGTTCTTCGTCTTCCCTCCTAACACTCCTCCCCCCACCCAATCATTCTTGCGCAAAGTAGGTGTATATGCGCGCGGGTGTGCTTATGTGTGTGTGTGTGTGCCAAAGTACTTAGTGTTAATAAACTTTTATAAATATTCTCTTTGACACTTTTAGCACGAAATAAAACTGACAAATAAATCTGATTAATCATTGCACTTTGTGCTGCGTAATAGCCATTTTGTTGTCGCATTACTCGTATTTTATTTCTTACCTAACGCAAAATGCCATGAACCTTTTTGTGAGAACATATGAAGTGATGTCACAAGATTATACACTCGGCAAAAAACTCGTGCGTTAAATTATGTTTGAGGAGTGCGAGTTAATTCATTCAGGTCTTGACTGTTTCTGGCAGTGCCTACAGTATTTCAAATGTTTTTCAATTGGCTTCCAATCATTTGATTTGATTTGATTTGCTCTTTCTTTTGCATCACAGTTGGTCAAATTATGGGCCATATTTTCATTGATAACTGCAATTGAAGTGTAAAAACTCTTTTTCCTGGCTGCTGCACTTCACTCATCAAATCCAATGAAATACACAAAAAGAATTCACTCTAAATCTCCATGTCCGTTGGACATTGCCCATCCTGGAACCTTTCTTCTCTTCTGTCCCCCTCTATGTTAGTTCATCTCTAGCTCTGCTCATGCCAATTGGAATTCTCGCGTATGAACAATGCGCAGGCAAATACAATTTTCAACGCATCACAACACGCAAACACAATCACCAAACAACGATGCGGCTCAGGAGTAAGGGTAGAGGGGTCCAATAGAGTGTCCATAGCAGGCTCTTGTATTGCAGTTTCTTTCCTCCACCTCCTCCTTCTTTTGCGTTGCTGCTGCTTTTTTCCTTCTATCTCGTTTCGTTCTGCTTGGTTTTTGTTGGTCGTGTTTGCTGAGGGTCACACTTAATTTCCGCTTGAAGTTCGCACAATGCAGCGTAGCATACTTTTTGGCATGGCTGTTGTTGCTGCTGCTGCTGCTGCTGCTACTACTGCATCAACAATGACAGCGGCAACCTCTGTCAGTCTCACTGAACTTTCAACTTCCGCACACATTGAAGAGTTTTTTGGGTCCTGCTTCTTTTTTGTTGTTGTTACTGTGTAACATCTGTTGATTATTTTTGGCGCTATTGCCTTTTTTTCCTTTGCACTTTAACAGACCTTTCTCTATTTGTGTGTGTGTGAGAGTGCAATAAACAAACCACACACACAAATACTCAAACACCCATATACTGACACACACTGGCAGAGACGGAATAAAAAAAGGATCGTAGGAAAAAACTTGAATGTGTTGGTCCATGTGCCGTTCGGCTTCTCCTCCCTTTGTCTTCCCTTCCCATTCTCCTCTTTCCCGATTTCCTTTTCTCTTTCCCTTTCCATGTCAGCGGCAAAATTGATTATGAAATGATTTATTGGTCTCAAAAAATTGCTTCAATATTGATTAAAGTTACATTTTGTGGCACACAAGGCGTATGAGTAGCCACAGTGCCATTGCCTGTCGTACTATTTAAATGTCTCGCATTGTGTATTGAAGTTACGAAAACTTCGTGTATTATTTATTACAAAATGTTTTTCGGTTACACCGAAAAAGGTCAACGGTTTCGGTTATGCTTGATTTTGGATTGTAAAATGGATTAAGTAATGGAGAAAACACTCATTTAGGTCATAATAAATAATTATTTCAAATTCGAACAATTATTATGAAATTAAGAACTTTGTTTAGAGTTTAGAATTTATTCCACTGTTGGATTTCGGTTGTTCTGTGTAATTTTTACCTCCGTAGTTTCAATAATGAATAAATCTATATACTTATATATGTATATAGTAGGTACATATGTATATGTCATTGTCGATTTGCTGTAGACTGAGTTTATCTCTCGTTTTTCGAGTGTCATTTAGTTTGTTATGGTCTTGTTGTTGTTGTCGTTGTTTTGGTTTAGTTTTTAGCGCGAGTGAAATTATTATTTTTTGTTTTGTGAGTGAGCGTGTGTTTTCTGTTTGTTGTATCCCATTTTTATATATACCTATATGCTTTTTATTGTTATTATTTATTGTTGTTGTTGTTTCGCCTGTCAGCAGTTGTCAACGCAAAAAGCAGACGTACCCAGGTGTCGCCTACTACTGCTGCAGGTGCTGGAGAAAAAGAGGTGTGTGTGTGTGTGTGTGTGAAATGGAGTTGGGATTGGATATGGGGCGAGTGGCAGGGCAGGGGTCGGGGGTAGAAGAACAGAGTTTTATGTCGCCCTGCATTTGGAGCGTTAAATCATTCATGTTGATTTAATTATTTTACGTTGTTGATTCAATAATTTTTTATTTGATTTATTTATTTATTTACACATTTGCACATTCGAGGAGCTTAATGTTGCTATTATTATTTCATGTGCTTTTGAGTGACATCATCAATCCATCAATCAATCAATCAATCAATCACGCCATTCACTGACAGCAAAATCAAAATACAATACACCTTTTCATATACATATCCATATATATAGTTCCCATGAAATCGGAGCAAAAGGGAGATTATTGCAAATGCAAATGAAAATTATATTTATATTAAAATTACATTCAAATAAACTTTGATTCCGATCACTTCGACCATCATAATGACCCCAAAAGATTATGATGTGTCAATATTTTCATTCAATTTGCCAAATTAATTAAATGGCTAAATAATCTCATTCCGTTGAATGTTTGTAAATGGCAATTGTAAACTTCAATAACTTATTGTCATTGATTTTTTTGTTGTCCGTTGATGCGAATTGTTTTTATATACTAAAACTGTCAATGAGTCAATCATCTGCTGTCTGACAAAGATTTGTCACAGGGAGGGCAAATGCCATGTCAAATGAACCTATCGGATTTGATTTCCATTAAAAACCCATTGGACTTTGCTTTATGTAGGACATTATTTTAATAGTTTACCCATTCGAGTAGTTGAAAGGTAAATTCGTTATACTCTTACAACTATTTCCATCTAACTGAAACGGACTTTATTAACGAAAGTTTGCCGAAAAAAAATCAAGAAAATAATGTACAAAAAAATGTCGGTATATATATATATATGTTTATAGGTATATATAGAAAGGGGAAATTGTGTGCGCCGCTGATTAAAAGTGCAAGGCGTGAAATGCAGAGCATAATAAAATTTTTAAATGATTTTCGCTCAAGTAAAACCAAATGGCACTTGACGCGCTCCCATTGTTGTTGTAGTTGATGCTGTTGGTGTTGTTGTTGTAGTTGCTGTTGGCGCTTTTTGGATTTATTATTATGATTTGAAAGTGCATAAACCACTCGAGGGTGATTCTCTCTTTCAGCTGCTGCAGCTTACTGCTGCTTCTTACCCCGATTCATAGCGCATTTCGTTGCATAATTGGCACAATCAGACGAAAAGTCGAGGGCGACCCAACGACCAATGCCCCGTCCCGCCACGCCGCATTTGCCGCCCTGTGCCACCAACAAGCCTCTTCAGTCCTTTACCAGACGATGCCATAAAGAGTCCCTTTCTTCTGTCCCATCTCGCATCCTTCTCCACTCATTGCATTCAACTTAAAATGCCCCAGACATGACTTTTATACCTAAGAGTGTTGATTTTTCAACGTTTTAATTAAGTGACAGGGAAGCGGTAATGCTAAGACGAAGAGGGAGGGAGAGAGGGAGTGTGGATGAGAGTTAGAAAGAGAGGGGGAGCGTGAAAGGTAGCTGAAGATGATGGTCGGGCAGTTGCATTATAATGATGAGAATCGGGAGTTGATTCAACAAACAAATCGCTGGTAAAAAACAAACAGACGAAGAGACAGCTCAGCTCAGCTCAACTCAAGCCAGGCTAGTGCCAGACAGTGCATACAGTGATTGAAAGAAGTCTGCACACGTGCCAGGTGCCAGGCCAACTGGGGCACCATCATCATCATCCGTCTCATCATGGTTGTTGCATCATTAAAATGCAACTGTGTGTGGCCAAAAGGAATTGTGTGCGGCAAACGAACAGGGTAAAAAGGAGAGAAATAAGCAGTTGGAAGAATACCTGGACTCAGCGGGGAGAGTATAGAAAATATACATATTTCTCGCTTTATGCAAATTTATAACAAACACACACACACCCACAAAACTCTTCAAACAAGAAACCAAAACAAAAAGGAGCAAGCAAAAATCATATCAAAACTGAAAACGAGGATGTGAGACAGCGAGATATATGTATGTATAGAGAGAATGCCATAAAAATATAAACTTAAAGAAAACCTATCTTTAAAATTTGGTTCATTAAGAATCATACCACTCTCGGCATACACACACAAACACACACCACAGATTTTTGGCTAATTATTGGAAAAGCCGCCGGCCAGACTCAGACAACAGCTTAAGGAAAATTGCAGGCAAATAATTAGCTTTAGCCTTTGCTTTTTTCCATCAATTTCTAAAGCTTCGCAAAAACGACCCGGAGGCAAATTCACTTTTAATACCCTTCCAACTATACATAGAATGGGTATACGGGTACACAGATCTCTAGGAAACTCTAAATAAAATAAGTTGTTCCATCTATATCGAAATTTATGATAGTTTCCATTGAAAAGACGTTATCTTTTCTGGCTTTAAATGATTTTGGATACCTCGAAAGGTGCAACACATCCTAGCTATAGGGTATTGTTCAGTCGTTTATGGCAATTTGAATGGTTGAGTTGGCTAGCAAAAAAGTCGAAGGCGAAATGGGCCAAACGCTTAACCAAACATTAAAGGCAAATTGCCGAAAGTTTCCTTAGCTATCATGTTTCCCTTTTCTCAAAACCGAAAGAAAAAAAAAAAATAATATAAAATGAACGAAAATAATATTAAGTATTTTGAAGCGAAAAAGCAAAAGAAAAATGAAAGTGGAAATCATTTAAGAAACCACTTTCTGAAAACAGAGAGAGAGAAAAAGAGACGGAGAGGGGGAAAAAATATGGGGGGTGGAAAGGCGGAGGCTAATCAGCACAACAGCTGAGAGTGAGCTGCGTCCGTGTTTAGGTCAGACAAACATCAATAAATTAGAAAATGAATAAATAAATAAGCTCTAAGCATGGCTGAGAGTGTGAGAAACAGAGACGGAGAGAGACAGAAAATTGTGGGTGGTGGGCAATGGGTGTGGTGAGGCGTTGGGGTGTTCTGTATATCGGGAAGGAAGGTTAGGTGGCTGGGTAAATAAATCACCACAATAAATCTTTAGGACGCAGTTGTGTGTTAGAACAATTTTTCTGCTCTCTAACTATAAATATATTTATGCATGCATGACATAAGTTTGTCCTACAGATGAAAGAGAGAGAGAGTGAGATGAGTCGAAGAAGCGATGAGGAGGATGAGCTGATCCTATATAGTGTCAGACCAGGCCAGTGAAATGTTGGCTAGAAAACTTTAAGCAACCGCAGTCAATAGGGAAAATGGCAAGGAGCAACAGCTTCAGCTTGGCATCTCCTAAAGAGAGAGACAGAGAGGGAGAAAGAGATGAGGACAAATCGCATTAATTTCACAAATTTGACTGGCAAAAGTTTCCACGCCCCTCCCGTTCGCCTCACTTTGCTCACACTCACTCACTCACTGCGGCACTTGAAGTTAAACACCACTTAAAGACAAAGGAGGATACAGTTTGAGCGCTTGAAAACAGAGCAAAACAAAAAGTTGAAAAAGTCGGGTGAGACTAGCATCGATTGCGTTATGCCGCAAATTCACTACCCTTACACTGCTTCGTTTCACTGATCTCACAAGAGCCATAAAGATGATCGACAATATATACACATAAGTGCATATTACAGCTTTCTGCAAGTGTATAGAATAAAAGATGTTGGGATTACAGGCTTTGTGAGTGTGTGTTCTCACAGAAGTTTCAAGTGGTTTTTCCCAGTGAAGAAAATGCCAGAAAACGGATGCGAAACGAAAATGTCTGGTTTTTTCTTCTTTTCTTTTCCTTTATTGAGTTGTATTGTGTTTGTGATAATGATTATGATTTAGCTTAGCTAATTATTGTCTAGTGTGAAACTTTGCTTGTTATGTGGTGAGGGGCCGATAACAGCACTTTTCATTATAATCCCTATATTTAAACTGCCGTGAAATAATTAAAATAATGCCACGCATGTTTAGAACCTACATTTCTTGCTTAATTTGACTGTCTTCAGGGTTCATTAGGAATTGCAGAAATCTCTGCTAAGGGTTAGAATTATGAAGGGAAAATAGCTGAAAAGAAAACTTTTCAGATGCTTACATTATTTTTTGGTAGCATTGTGTGTATTAAACTTTTACATGGCCACAATTTCATTCTGCTGGATAAGTTTTTCGCACTCTCATTAAAATTAGAAGTAGGCATATAAAATTAAGTATATTAATCATACGCACTGTCGACAAACGATGCCCTAAACTCCCCGCTTATTCTCCCCTCCCACAATACTCTACACTCTATGGCCTCTCACCCACTCGATTGCACAGTAAATTTTTGTATATATTTTGCTTAGTAGAATATGCACTCAATTGGAATTTATGTGATTTGTGTGCTCGAGGACCTGTTTGGGTTATCAACAAAATGCCAGGCTCTAGCTACGGCTACGGCTACGGCACGATGCTTGGGCTTGAGTTTTTGGTCCATGACTTTCAACTTTTGGCCTACAGAAGAGAAAGGCCGAGGGAGAGAGTGGGGTATAGAGGACCCAGACTATGTTAGGTCTTTTAATTAGCAGCCCAGATTGTGTGCCTAAATATAAGTATGTATATATATATATACACACACACACACAGCCATACATACACATAGGTGTATGCCTATATAAATTGTCCTCATCATCATCGTCATCGTCGTCATAATAATTGAAATAAAGTGGAAAGAGAATCCTTCAACTCTTTTTCCTGCCTTAAGCCAAGGCGTGACACAATTTTTGCTTCTTTTTTTTTTTTTTTTATAAATTTTGTGTGCTACTTTTTCACAACTTTTGGCGTTGTTGCTTTTGTTGGTCCTGTGCTACTTCTGAACCAGAATATATATATAAATGTATATGGTTATAATAAAAAATTCAAAAAAGTGAGGTGAGAAGTGTGTGTTGCCCTGCGTTTTACCTTTATAAGCGGCTTTGCCCAATTTGTGGCATGAGTTTCGGAACGAAGTGCGCGGGGCAAACTGCGACAACGATGTGTGCGTGCCCTGGCCACATGGCTGTGGGTTGTGAGAGTTTCCAATGGGATGTTATGGGATGGGCACCTGTCAACGCCTTGCTCTCGTTTTACCCAAAATACCAACAGCAACAACACGAAAAAGAACAACAAAAAACCAAAAAAAAGGTAGCGGTTTATGTGGTTGCTTGTTATCATTTATGGCTTAAACATTTTACGTTGTTTCCTAATGAAGTTGACTAATTGCTCAGTAAAACAATTCACAAGACCCAATAATAAAGTAATTTAGTATTTATTTCACCGGAAAAATGTTTAGCGAAATGATATCGCAATAACCAGCCAGCTTCTTAAATAACAAAAACAAAATGTTAAAAACCAAACCTCTCATTCTTTGAATGGCGAGCAGAGAAAGAGCCTCAACAAAATCAAATGTATAGGTTCTTCGCAAAGTCAATAGAAACGTGCATTTGACTATTTCGCGAAGGCTATGACTGTGGACATTATTTATACGCTAAATGCGTTGACACCGAATGCCAAATTCGATTTCGATTTGACCCACTAAAGATAGCTGGGCTATCTGGATGGTATGGGTTCAAATCGGGGGAGAAAACCGACCATTAAAAGCAGCGAAAAACGTGCGGACACCGCAAAGTTTTTACGACCCAAAAACAACAAGAAGAAAAAAACAAGTCAAGCAAAACTTGGATTTGCATAATACAATACTCACATACACACACACACACTAACTATAAACTCTCTCTCTGTGTGTGTGTGTGGAGTTTTGGCCTCTGTGTGTATGTGATTTTAATAGCTGCAGCGACAAACGACACAAAACTCAACTCAAACTGCGGTTATTTAGTAAGCAGAGCAGCGGCAGACACGGCGAATGCAAAGCTTTTGATGTACTTTATGTGCAAGCAATGAACTTTTAATGCCAAACAGCAACACCAACAACAACAGCGACAGGAATAGCAACAACAACATCACCAACAAAAAGAAGAATAAGTGATATTTCACAGCTAAGCACCCACCATACGAGACACGCCTACATCACATACCATACACCCACATACAAACACACACATACACATGGGCGTAGTAAAAAGGATAACAGACAAAAAGGAGCATCGACTGCATTATAGTTCAGTTCAGTCCACAAAGTGTTGAGATAATGTTTAGAAATATCATAGAGACCAGCAAATATCCAATTCCTTTATGATATGTGATAATTACGAAACGGCTAAACGAACCAGCTCTAGTTTCAATGCTGGAAAAATTTCACGTTTTCAAAGTCAAACGACTGGAATCCTTACAACGCCTGTGTTTGCCACCCATGCACACAAAATACAGTGAATAGATAGTCAAACCAGACACATTAAGTTTTACAGTTCTTCTTTTAGTTACAATTTCACGCATTAGATTTATGGGCGCCGACGTTAGGGAAATTTCAACTAGCATTACGAGCTCTTGTCTCTATCTTTTCGGTTTTCAATCTGTGATAGAAAGTTCAGGCAGCATGCAGAAGGCAACCTGCTACTTAAACCGCAGCTAATGTATAAAAGCATTCGCTTTTGCCAAAGTCTTCTCTAACAGATTCTCCTACCGCTGTGTGTGAGCGAGTGTTTTGTGGGTGATTCTAATTAATTGCCACCACGTTGAAAATATTATTTTTAATTGTGTGTTTATGTACCTACAACCCAAAAGGAGGGGGGCAAGACGAAGGTAATACACATTCATGTCGTCGGGTTGTGTTACCACGGAAATGTAAGTACAAACACATACGAAAAATCCAGCAACTGGCATAGCTTTTTGCGTTGCTTTTGCTGCTCTGCCACAAGCTCTAATATTTATGAAAATTATCCTTACGCTGTGGCTTTTTAAGATGCTCATAATTTATATTTAAGAGAGAACTTGGGCAGAACCCAAATATATATATATGTATGTGTGTGTATGTGTGTGTGTGAGTGTACATATGTGTGTATGCAAGTTCATGTTTAATGGCGGAGGCTGTTTAGTGTCTAACATAAATCTTTACCCAGTGCGCCAGTGAAAAGAAGAAGAAGATGGGTAAGAAAATGACTAGCAAGCAAGCAAATAAAACCAGTGAGAAATCATTTGCAGCAGCCGCCTCTCGCTTAAATATTTGGCTATCGGGAACGAGTCACTAGCGCAATCCGGCGACTCTTTGACCAAGCTAAGCCATGAACTCTCCCCGACCAGTCCACACGAATGCAGTGCATCGTTTTACAGTGGTTTCTGAGTGTCGCTCCTCCTTGTATTACTTACACCAAATTTATCATGTTTGTGCCAACTTTGTAAACATAAATTAAGCTTTGGTCACCTCCGACTCTCTATCTCTCTCTCTCGCACACTCTTTCCATCTCTACTCTATCCGCAAATGAAGCTAAGAGCAAAGTGTCAAAGGCCATCGAATAATTGGCTACCATTGTGGTTTTACGGTTCATGCAAATATCTAGCGAATTTCTATTGATTTAAACCACAAATATACCCGAAAATCTAACTACTAAAATTTAGTTTGAGTGTCAACTTAAAATTGATTAACGGAATGTACGAAAAGTTATCTCCACGAAGTTTACATACCCTTACACTTGACCTTAAAGTTAAACGAATTACATATTTTTAGGAAAAGTAATCGAAAGCGTTTATCTACAATTTTCGCAAATTCACGTCTGATATTTGATCCGATTCACTTGTGGCTGGCAGATTTTAAAATAAATGTTTATGAAAACTAAGACTAATTGGGAAATTCAACAATGATTTAAGGGCTTTCGTTTGTATGTCCGTATTTAGTTTCGGTGTGCAACTGCCTACTATTATCCACTAATATTTGTATATAAGTTTAAGAAGGAATTAAGGCCAAGTTTTTGTAAATTGATGAACGAGTTGAAGCACACACTCCCTCACATACGCACACACACACCATACACATCAAATGGACTTTAGGGTAAGCTCAATCGAATTGTAGTTGTTAAATGAAATTCAAGCAATCAATGGCTAAGCGGATCAATTCGTGAATAGTCCGAGAGTGAGTATTAAGTGTTTTTTCACCGCTCTCTTAGTTGCCGTTGCTGTTTGTTGTGTTTGTGCCTGACTTTTCTTTAATTTGCATGATGGCCCGAGTAAAGTTTTGCTTAACGAAAACAGGGCAAAAAGCAATCGATGCGATTATGTGGAGATGCCATAGAGTATAGAATTGCTGTTGTTGTTGTTGTTGTTGTTGCTGTTTTGTGTAACTTGAACTAAGCGCCTTTTGTTTGATGTGCCGCAACTCCCATCCCCTCCCCTCTGCCACCACCACTCTTTAACCCTTTATCATCGTCTCCCCTTCATCGTCTCTCCATGCTCACCATCATCGTTTCTTCTATGTATTCAACTACCTTTGGCCCAGCGGCTTCGTCTGTTGTGTATTTGTTCAAGTGTCGTATTGGTTGGTTGTGGCTGTGGCTTGGTTGGATGCCTCTAAATGAGTGTATGAGTATGAGTATTCATGTGTGAGTCTATATGTGTGGGTTTGTGTTCCTTTTTGTGTGTGTGTGTGTGTTTTGTGTGTGTGTGTGGTCGAAAAACGGCAATTCAATTAATTTTCCCCCGGTTGGCTGTTTAAAGCCGTAATGAGCATTTAAATTGGTTTTGAGTGAGGTTTTTGCGGTATTGAACAATACGAACAAAAGGCACAAGTCTTTAGTTAAACCATTAAGTGAAATTGCATTGATAAATAAATGAACTTGAAGCGCGAATGAATCGAGTATGTAAATACACTCACTCTATCAATCAATGAGAATATCAGAAACATCTTCTATTGAAATCAGCACTTTGTCAAGGCGATAAAAAAAACAAAAAAAATAATTGGAAACCCAGATATGAACACACTAGAAAACAAAAGTCGCAAATGAACTTATGATCAAAAAGTAGTACGAATTTAAAGCAAAATAAAAGTTTTAGTTGGTATTTGGCCACGTCAAATCAATAAACATTAATTTAGATATAGAGATTAAATAAACTGAAAACCAGAAACCAGAAATTAGGCTTACATTTAATTGTGAATGAAAGCATTTGGTCATTTTGGTTGATGGCTTCATAAATATGTGTATGTATGTATGTATAAAGCCTAACCGGAATAGGTTAGCTTGACAATTTATTTCATCAAGTTGTCATCAAAAATGTGATTTGCGTTCAACAGGCAGCTTACAAATTGAGCTGCTGAGAAGTTGGTCATAAAACACGAATATGTATCTTGCATGATAAATGGCATTAAGGTGGGATTTTAATCCTTGTCACAAATCAACCAACAGCCACAGCAACAACAGCAACAATTTTGTTTCACACTCTTGAAACGGTTAAGGTCATAATTACCAAGGAAAAGCAAAACGGTTGATCAGCATAATCCCCACACTGACCAACGGACGACAGGCGACACCTGTCAACATGCCACACACACACACACACACACACACAACCACACACTCATACACAGAGGAAAGGAAAAGTGCTGCTGCTGGGTTCAAGATTTATGTGCGTCAAATGGGAAATCCATTAAGTCAAAGCTGATGTTGCTGCTGCTGCTGCTAGTAAACGCGTTTCTAACCTTTTAACATTTTATTGAAGTTTATTGAGGCGAATGGGTAGCGAAAACGATGGGTCGTCTCTCTACTGCCTCTCGCTCTCTTTCTCTAACTCATTTGGTATGCGATGGACACAACAAATGGTCATTACTCAATAGTCAAAGAGAAGCAGTGAGTGAGAAAGAGAGACAGTATGTGTGCGTGTGTGTGTGAGTGTGTATGTTTGTGTGTATTGTCAACAAATTAATCAATGTTTATTTGCTAAGTAAGTTCGCCCTTAAGGCAGGACTAGGCATTTATCCTATCCACGCGTATTGGGCTAATGTTTTGTTTCCTTTTGCCATTTCCTACTTCCGGCAATGCGTATCAGTCCCGCTCTCTCTCTCTCTCTCTTTATGTCGTTGTCTCTGTCGCAGACTCTATAGGTGCGTGTGTGTGTGTATATTTGTGTGTGGTGGCTTTTGTGTTTTTGTATTTGTGTAACTAATCGCGTTAATAGAGTGGATAATGCGCCTCAGGTATGTGAGAGACTCAGCCGACTGCCTTTGGTCTGGTACGCTTTTGTCTAACGGCATGTGTGTATGTGTATGTGTGTGTGTTTTGTGTGTTGGTAAGTGTCTGATTAGACGCTTACAGCTTTTGTTGTCGTTGTTGTTGTTGGTTTTTGGGACCAAGTTAGCAAGGTTTTAACTGTCTAACGAGGCGTATGCGTAATATTCAATTTAGGCAAATTACAGACAACTGTATCCCTTTACTTTCCATCGTCCAATAATTGACTGTGATTAATACATTTGTGATTGCTATCGATTAATAGGCGTGGCAACAGCTCCTTAAAACTAAAAGTAATCGAAAGGAAAAAAATATCATCAATATGCAGAATGAAATGGGGTCAACTCTTTAGGGCGGAAACTGTTACACAATTTCAATCACATAATTTATGTTGTATTTTTCCAGTTCTTCCCACACACACGCACATAAACAGAAGACTTATTAAGTTAATTATAAGGCTACAAAATAAACGATTGTAATAATTTATGTGTATGTAAATGTTTTCATTAAAAATGTTCAATAAATTGCCAACTGTTTGAAAACTTCGTTGCCTGATTGCCATAATTGATACATAAACACAATCGTTTAGCTTTATATACAAAAATGATAAATGTTTAATGTTGAAAAAAAAAAAAATCATAAAATCGTTGTAGCAATATCGCGATGTCATATCGCATATCAATATTCCGCATTTGCCGTATTTTTGAATATCTTAGTCAACGATATTTCACCAAGCTGACATACATATAAGGGCACTGGATTACGTTCTTTAAGATAATAAATTTGAATTTCTTCCATATTCAATTATGAAATTCGCTGATATGGACTCCCTGAGGTCCCCTTCGAAATATTCTCACAATGTTCGCCTAAATCTAAAAGTTGTACATGGACAATATTCGATTAGAGAGAACGTAATGCCAAGTAAACTTTCAATTAAAGTGGCTTACCAGTGTTTGATCGATGCCAATGTTTCTGCACTGCACTCATCTTTTAATTCATTGTAAAGTGTATTCCTGTACGACATTTGACCAGTGTATGTATGTATATAAATTTGATCTGAATCGAGCAATCAAAGTACATTGGAGCTGGAATGCTGAGCACACAAACAAGGAGAAAAGCTTGACCATAAAAAGGGTCAGCAATTTAATCGTGGGCGGCCTTTATTGCTTGCTCTCTGTGCCAATGAGTATGAAACGTTGCCAACCTCTGCATGTTGGCTTTATCAAAACCTCAGAAGAAAAACTAACCGCCAATCACTTGACGACAGACAACATGGCTTGCACCCTTAAGGTCCTTTCCACATAGTTGCTAGTGGCCTTTTGCTTAGATCTTGTGTGTGTGTGTGTGTGTAGGAAGCGTGCAAGCGAGCATTGCAAATGGGCATCAAATGACGCAGCAAGATTGTCAAAGCAATCGTAACAAATGAAGTTAACAACAACAACAAGAACACTGTTAAAGGGAGCATAGTCGTCTGGTGGGGTGGGGGGTTTGATACAATATTGTCTGCTTCTCCTCTTACGTTTCTGAGTTGGACATTTGATGCAGTTTCTCTCTCACTCTCTGTCTCTTTCTTGCGTTCTGTCTTCCTTTCAGCTTATCGTTTCGTTTGACTGGCTGAAATGCAACGCGTGCAACGTTTTCCCCACAGTTTTTGCCACATTATTAAATATGAGGCGTAGGCGAGATGTGCTGGCTATGACACACGATCCACATGAGTTGGCACCACCATCTCTCTACGGCTCCTCCGGTTGCCTCCAAGTGTGGCAAATAGTGACGAAGAGCAGGGGTGTTGCAACTTTCTGTGCTGTCAATGGCAGGCGCGTCTCATTAAAAAGAAACCGTTGCTACAGTCTAACCCCTGCGCCTACTCACTGTGGCGCATTACTGCCTCCTCCGTTGACCTAATTTTGGCAAAGTGTCAGTCTCAGTCGCGTCGCATCGCCCTTCGTCACCCCGCCCGTGTCACCATCCGCAACTCGTACTAATATTTTGATATGCATGCGGCAGTTGTTGCAACTGTTGGGGCGAAAAATAAAAAAATGAGAAAAAGCGAACAAATTGGCTATACATTTTTGCCACAATATTTTTACAACTGTGTTGCAACGAGGCAGAGGAAAGGATTTCTAAATATTTGGCTGGCCCATATAATTTTGTGGTCCATGCGGTTTCAGCTAATTTGTCTATCTCTCTCGCTCTATGTGTGTGTGTGTGTGTGTTACAAAATGACGCAGAAATATATAAATCGTGCCATATATTTAAATGTATAGGTACGAAACATATATGCATAGTATGTAGATAATTTTGGGTTTATTTTAAAAGCAGCATACTTTGTTAAATTATAAATTGAAAAACAAATTATTCACGAAATTGGAAAAATTAGTGAAAACTAAATTAAAGTCTCTTTGTGAATGTTGCTTTACTCAACATCATTTTGTTGACAGTGACACGGAAATATGTTTTTTTAAATAATTGGGTAATGTTAATTAAAATAACGATTTTGTCAAGGCTGACATACATATTTATTTGAGGTTTCACGAAAGATATCTGCAAAGGCTGCCCAATGTTATGATATGATTACCTTGTCTTGGCTTCTCCGTTTTGATGTCGAGAATCCAAGACTAAAAATAAAAACATTTTCTTCTTCCGACTGTTTTGCATGTTAATCTGCCGGCTATGACTTAAGCGCCTGCAGGCAATGACCTAATTCTGTCAACCAAATATCAAGAAAACGAGGAAGAAAAAGTAGAAGCCAGGCGCCAGGCAAAAACATATCCATGTATACCCACATATGTACGTATATATATATATATATATATGTAGGTATGTGTAGACATAATCAGGGGATATGCCGAGGCTCGTGTGGGATCCTTTTTGCCTCTTGGCAACTAGTCACAAGGCTAAGGGCTAAAAGGCTAGTCACATGCCAGCACCACACGGCACCACTGCTGCCTCACATCGTTCCCTTCTTTGCTCCACCCTCTGGCCCGCTTTCGGAGTTCCCGGATCCCTGGGCCATTTAACACTTTCCTTGCCGTCGTCGGCAGGTTGTTTACCGCCCTAGCTGGGGGTGCCAGAGACTTTTACTTTACATATACATAATCATATAGGTAGGTACCTATGTACATATGCATGTATATATGTGTTTGTAGGTATGTATTTGTGAACGTGAATATTCGCTACTATATTTTTGCCTCAGGAGCTGCCATATTTGTGTCTCCCCGGGTGCCCATTTTGGTGAAGCTAGCTCGCTGGGTTGAAATGGTGGGTTCGGTGTTCCCTCTGCTTTTTGTTTCGACTTTTGGAACGTGGCAAACAATTTATCAAACAAAATATGCACTTGAAATACACGTAGAGCAAGAGCTAGCTACATTTCGCTCAACCTCTTCTTTGTTATTCTTCTCATTCCACCTAGGTCCTGCAGGTTGAGTGCATTTTTATTCAATTTCTGAGCCACCCAGGACACTGGCAGTCACCCATCCACCCGCCATTTGGCTTTGGTGATAAAGTGCTGTGTGCCAGTGAAATGAATTCGTAAGAAAGCAGACGGAATTTTTTTTCTTCCAAACACCAAACCCATGATATTTAAAGCCATCTTTAGATGAGATGAAATGCAAGTTATGCTGTGCTCTAATTCAATTTCACGATGAGGCATTTCAATTTGTGAAATGTGATCGTTGTTGAATATTTGCTAGACATGCAATTACCTTGTTTCTATTCTGTTTGATTTAAATTTCCATCAAAAGACATATATTTTTAGCCTTTAGCTTTGGCTTTAAGTGTTTGCCCTCCCTTCCCTAACCCTCATCGGTTCATTTATCGATTTTTCGCTAATGCAAACCAATAAATCTGCTCAATGAGTCGATTTGTATGTGCGGGAGGTGCCTGTGGCTGTTCCTATCTCTACTTTTGCCTCTAGCCTCCCATCTCCTCCTTCCCTTTTGTTGTTGCCAGCACAGACAACTATAACCATAATGAACTGTTGCTTTTGCTGTATGCTTTTGTTGCTATTGTTGTCTTTGTTATTAGTTTTTATGGGTCTATGTTCTGCTTTCTGTTTTATTCTGTATTCTGTTTTGTGCTTTCTGTATTATGGCATATGTAATTTGTCTCCATTTTTATCATTAAAATAACAATTAAAGCGAATTGTGTATTGTGTGTAAATGTGTAGAGCATTTGCGGTCTATCCTATGCATACGTATGTATATGTGTATGTGTATAAATTATGGAAGGGTTTTCCTGATAGTTTGCCAAAGGCGTTTGCATTGAATGAGAATGCGTGTTCTGGGAACTTTTTGCGTCACCCTCGCAACGTATATCATTTGTCTGTATGTGCGCTTGTGCGGGTTTTATGGCTTGTAAACATTGCCTACTTATTGTTAGTTACAGTCAAATTACAATGTAATTGTTAATCAATATGAGTTAACTTTGATTGTGGTTAATAGAAAGAATAATATAGACATTTATTAAGCAAAAACAAAAAAGAGCTCCATATTTGGCGTTATATTGGGGAAGCATTTTCCATGTTAAGTGGACAGAGTAGTTCAAATATACTTTCAAATGGAAAACGTTTGTATAAACCGATTAAAAAGTAACTCAAAATGCATAAATGAAATAAATGCCAACATTCATTCAAACCAACTTTCACACTTAAAGGACTCAAAGAGCCCAAGACCGAGAAGTCCAGGCGAAAGTTTGAGTTTGAAGCCCATGAAAATGGACAGAACATCATTTGCTTTTGGAAACAACATGAAAATGCTTTATGGCAATTAAAAAGGCAATATACAAAATGAAAAATATATATGTATATAAAGAGCTCAAAAGCATGTACATTCATACATACACACATATATAAATATATGTATATGTGTATAGGCAAATATGGAAATACGATAATTGCCTGAATGCGTGTTTCTTCTAATATCTACAAATTGTTTGAATGTCAAAAGACGACATGTGAGAGGAGTAATTGCTGCTGGCATGCCCACAAAATGCAAAAACCGAATGAGAGAATTTACAAATAACGACAAAAAAAGAAGAAAAATATATAAAATAGAAATAAAAAACATTAAATTCATCTATCAAAGTATTTTGTTTTAAGTGAGTGAGATACAGAGAGAGAAAGAGAGACAGAATTAAAAACATAGGGAAATTTTCCTTTTGGCTCTTACAGAAAATGTCAATATGTAGGTAAAGGCGATTGGAATTAAATGTCAAACAAAAGCACAAACACACGCACAGACATACATATATACATACGTATATACATATATATGTAATATATATCTATATATATATATAAAGGCGCGATTTACGAAGCTAATGCAACGGGGCATGGAATCGGGCGTCATTTAAGTGCTGTAAATTTTCCATGTACAAAAGTATTTGTGTACTGCAAACGATAAGCTCACTTATTGATCCACTGGCAAATATACAGACACATATGTATGAAAATATGTATGTAGATGGACCAGAGAGAGGTGCTAAGCGGAGAGTGTGAGCAAACTGTTTAATATTCCATGCATTCCATCTATAGCTGTGTGTGGGTTGTTTTTTTGGCAAACTTTTAGCGCATCCCGCGACGACGCCATGTTTGAAAATTTTCATAGACCATTGGACAGCGTCTAAACAAATGAAAAGCGGACATAAGTGGGTGTCTGTATGTGTGTGCTAAATAAATACAATTGCATATATACATATGTATGTTCAAAAGAAGATGTGGGCGGGGTCGGGTGCTACCGAACGGGGCTAGGTTTATGTGTCTAATACTTTGCATAATTTGACTAACAATGACTAACAGAAGAAAGAGAGAGAAGAGAAGAGAGAGGGAGAGAGAGAGAGAGAGCGGGTATGGCATGTTTAAGGTGTTAAGTATACAATGTATATATACACTCACACACACACACACGAACACACAGATACTTAAACCAACATTAATGAAGCTCTGTAAGTTTTGTTAATTAGTGTTGCCTACTTTGCAGAGCAAATATGTCTAAGCATTCGTAAGTACTTAGAAGTACTTACATATTTGCTTTACTACACACACACTCAAGCACACACAATCAAATGCATATGTAGATATACACCTATGAGTTTTGACTAATTTAACTAATTATCATATATTTCGTCCCACTCTTGCAGATATTAATGCCACAACACAAAGGCCTAAGCCCAAGTAAAAGGTAAATTGTTTTCTCATGATATTTAATTTAGCCAAAATCAAGAAAGAGTGAATGAATATTATTGAAATTATTATTTTAAAAACACTTTTTGTTCTGTTCGTATAGGCATAATTCAATATACAATGTTCTTGTACAAGTCGGAAGTGTATCTTGCTAATATATTATCAAGAAATAGTTGTGCTCTTAAAACAAACTATGCTGATGATAAAGATATTAATGAAAAAGACCGAGTATTGAAAGAAATTGTTTTTCTTCTTCTCAAAGAAAATTGTGAAAGAAAATTATCATTCTTGTAATGAATTGATATGAAATCACAACATGTTAAATACAAAATATTGCATTTCGAAATTGAAAGTTAAGGTCTATGAGGATGAAGACGTGCACGGGACGGCAAATTGGCAAACAAAGTGGCGTTTCCATTTGAAAATCACAGTTCATATTTTTTTAATTAGATGTTCGATGAAATATATGGAAATTTATGTGAAATGTTTATATTTTTCTTCCACATACACACACACACACACGCATACAAAAACAAACGTAAAAACATAGAAAGAGAGAGAGAGAAAGAGGAAGAGCATCTTCTCGACTCTCGATTGCAAATTTGCACACAAATATTAACTTGCAATCGAATAAATCATTTTGCAGTCAAGTTGAGCCTTTTTGTTTTAGCATATTTGGCCAGATGCAACAGCAACTGCTCGCATTTCGAATGGTTTTTACAAATTGGAGGGAGACCGAATAAATGCAGTAGAGCAAATGAAATGGATTGAGAGGAGTGTGTGTGTGTGTATGTGTCCAAAGAGTGGGGATTCCTGTGCGTGGTAAATTGAAGACAAGCATATAAATTCATAGAAATATTTTGTAGTATTTGCATTGAATAAATGTGAAATAAATAAAACGCAATGACAAACTGAATCTACAAATTTCTGCTTTTTTGAAGCTACCTACATAGACTTTAGAGACATTTTTGCAAAAAAATTTATAGCAAATGAAAAGTTTGTTGCTTCATTTTCTTTTTTTTTTTTTTTTTTATTTGTTAATTAAGCACTTCCACAGACAAAAAGCAAAAAAATAAAAAAAAAACGAAAGAAAGTAAACCGAAACGAAAGAGAGCAACGTGAAAAAGTGGCAACAAGACTTTGTAATGTAAATCAGAAATACGCAAATGTTGCCGGAGAAAAATATGAAATGAAGCACCATTCTACATTCCCCCGACTTACGCCCCCCCACGCACGATTTCACTATCTCTCTCTCACTCTCTCTTCATCTCTATTACTTTGAAGAGGTCCCAAAACGCAGTTCTCTCTCTTCCTGTGTGTGTGTGTGTACGAAAAGGGGTTATGCAAAGTCAAGCAACCTGAAAAAGACACATTTGTGATGCAAATTTTTTTTACCATCCCACTCCTCCTCTATCCATGAGGACATACTGAAAGTCCTTGCCATGCCAACGTGTAAATCAGGCTAAGTACGTGGTCTTTTGGTCTTTTAGCTGCCTCTGCCACTGCTTTCTCTGCTTCCGCCGCTGTCCCTGCGTTGAACCCGCCAGTGCTTTGTAAGCTGCTCCCCGAAAAATATGCAACAATTTTTGCAAGCTCAACGAAAGTTGGTTTTTTTTTTGGGGTATATTGAATTCACTGAAATTTATCTAACAAACGCTTTGCAGGGTAGATAGTTTTGTTTTTGTACCTTTGTTTCAATCGTGACTTTTCGTAAATGAGTCCGGAATTGAGATCTCGAAAATTTCTCGGATCACTTAGTCATTACAATTATGTACAAGATATTGTTAGAATGTTAATGATATCAGCATGTCATTCACAAATCGATTACACTACAGTATTTCGGTTATTGTTAAGAGTATGAAGGCTTCATGATAGTAAAATTTAACGCTATATAGCCATTTTTTGGAAACTGTTTTTCTCTTATTTACAGGAGAAGAAGGTTCAGGTAGATGTTGAAAAGGCGAGTGTGTGTGTGTGTGTCTGTTTGGGTAGGGGGGTAGAGTGTATTGGGATGGTAGTCGTCGCTCTCAAAGCTTGTTTACACGGCACAAACATTTGCTACTGCTGCTCCTCATGGAATAATTACATATGCACGACAGAGCTGGCAAAAAGAGCGTGTGGGCGTTACCAATATTCGAGCAATAAACTTTAGGGTTATATTTGTCGCTGCAAGCTATTGAAATTGCGCATACGCCATGAGATACACAGACGAGATCACGTAGCAAGGGCAGCGACAATGGCAGTGGCAGCAGCGGCGGTGGCGGCGTTGGCGGTTGGAGGTTGGCAATGGCAATTGTTGTTTTAAATTAATTAATTTCAGTTTCATTAGCAGCAGCCCCTCTAGTGATGGCGATAGTAGAGGGCAATCCTGCAGGTCGTGATGGGAGGAAAAGTTGCGTCATTTTGTTGTTAATTTTATGTTTTTATTTGCCCATTTAAAGCGACTAATTATTATTGAAATTTTGCTGCAAAATAAATGGGATTATTTAAATAAATAAAATTCCGAGTAAAAGCCATTAAATTATATATATTCATACACTGAAAGCAAATACTTATTATCAAAGTTTAGTTGGCACAGACAGCATAAACTTATCCTAATCAATATCTGTAGGATTTGATTTATTTTCCTACATTTCATTGCATTTCGTTGTTTCAATTTTTCTTATTTTTTCTATTCATTTCTAGTAAAAAAATTTCTTTGAGTGTATTAAAGAGGAGACCAATTAACGCCCCACAAATGGGCATTATTTGATGTATTTTTTTTTGCTGTTATTTTTGGTTTTTCGGTTATTTTGTTCGCGTTTTTACTAGAGATGGCTCTGGAGAGGAAGCGAGGAAGTTGAAAAACACGACGCCTATCAAAAGTTTTCCCAGTCAATTGCAATTATTTTTTATCTCTTTTGGCAATTGGCTGTAACTGGCTTTCAGTTTATACGGTTTTCGTTTTGGTTCGTTGTTTATAAACTCACTTTTGCCTTTGTAATCCGCCAAATTGGTAAGGCCCTACCTCTTTCCTGCCCTGTTCTGTGAGAATGGGTATGTGGAGTTTTAACTATATGTTCGTCTATGGGTGTATGTGTGTGTGTGTGTGTGCGAGTGAAACAAAAAAGTGCTAAGCATAGAGGGCGCTGCGTAGGCGAAAATTTGTTGGCAGCAGCAACAAAGTGAAATTTTAATGCAAACTAATGCAAAATTTTGCATCGATATATATGTATATATGTTCATAGCAAAATGCACACGACATAAATAGAAAATGTGGAGGGAAAATCAGCAAGTACAGCATCAACAACAATATCGCAGAAAATAAATTGAAAAGGAAAATGCAAAGTGCGCGATTGCTGCCATCGCCTCCGTTTCGTTTCGTTTCGTCCTTGGGAAAGCAGCAAGACAAATGAGTCTGCATCAATCTTAATTAATTATTTAAACACAGCGGCAACAGAAGCAGCAGTAACATCAACAACAACAACTACAACAACAGCAGCCTTAAATAAAGTATACGTATTATGTTGTATATCAGTGTGTGTGTGTGTGTGTGTGTGTTAAAACGTTCTTCTGACTTTTCCCCATTTGCCTTTTGCTTTGCTCCGTTTGCTGCTGCTGTTGCTGTTGATTTTGCTGTTGGTGTTGCTTTTGCTTTTGTCTTGCGCGTAATTAAAACGAAAGCCTTTTGATATTTAAATTATTTTTCATAAATTGCATTGCAACAACAGGAACATCAGCAGCAGGCACCAACGGCAATAGCAACAAGCATTTGCAAACCTATTTATAATATGCAGAATAAACAATACCCTACAAGTGATCACTACATTAAGCTTAGTTTGAGTTCTTGTGGCAAATTTCGTTTTATATATAGATTGAACAAGCAATGTGCTTTCCCTTTTCCAAACCCTTTTCGATTAATGTTTCATAGTTAAAAAAGGATCCGGTTGTATGCTCATGTGGTTAGCCTAAGGACTTTACTCTCCAGAAGTGCGTTTTTTAAAAGCGCCTGCCACTCACTTGGCTTTCACTCACTTTACTTTTTGCAACTGCAAACACGAGTGTTGACGTCCTTGTTGTTCGCTTGATTCAAATTCAAAGTCCTGCCTGGATGCCAGTTGCCGGCTGCCTGCTGCCTGGCATTAGGTTAATTTGCTGTGGCTTGTGTTTTAAATTAACTCTCGCGTTGCACTTAAAACCCATGCCAGGCTCACTCCCATACTAATAGCTAGAGAGAACATAGAGGGGGGGTCTGAGGGAGAAACATACGACCAGCCGCACCCACTAGAAACTGTCAATCAGTTCTGGCTCAAAGTAAAGACAAAGGCAATGAGAAGAGAAGGAGCACTCACAATCAGTTCGCCGGTTAAAAGCATAAGGCCACTTACTGTTTTTACCTATGTATAGGTATACATACGCCCCCTTTCTTTATCTACCCTACCCTTACACCTACAGTGCCTTCTCTTTCACTATGTTTATGGCCTAGTAATTATGATTAATCTCATTTAAATTAAATGGCTTAATTGTATGGCTGAGTCGGAGAGGATGAGATGGAGATGGGGCAGGACTGGGGCGGCATCTTGTCATTAAATGATTTTTATCAGCGAGGCCACAAAATATAATTTGCTGTCTTTGTTGTTGGTAGTTTGTTGACGGTTACAGGAAGGGCAACTGTAAACGGAGGAGACTTGGGAAGGGCGGAGATAGAAATCAAAGCACCTGCCACACAAATTAGCTTACAGTACAAAAACTAAACGAAAAGTGTACCGACAATGACAATGAACCCACCACAAACGTCGACAAGAAATGGCAGCTGGGGCCATTTCACGCCAACTGTTGCTAGTGCGAGGGCAAATCGTCCAATTTATAAGAAAACAAATATTTAGCAGAGACGAATTTACTTATAAATTTCAAAAGGATATTATCGCCAGCTATTATTCTATATTCAGAATTTCTATAACGAATTTTTCATTGGATTTGAATAGCTTTTAAGACCAACTTAATGAACTTTGTATCCCTGATTTCGTTAAAGTTTTAAACTAACCCTCGCATTGTTAAGTATAGCAACTAAATGTAAAGCGAAATGACATTTGTAGGGAATTAAATTCATGCTTTTAGTACTTAATCCTTTTATCACTGTCAACGGACAACAGGGATTGGGTCGGAGGATGTCGCTTTTGGCATCCTCACTCCTATGTAAAGGATAAAGCTGGCTGAATGGCTCGCTAGCTCCCTGGCTGGCTGCCTCCGACGAAAACGAGACAAAGTCTTACACTCTTGGCTTACTTTCGGTATGAAAATGAAGCCATTAGCAGGGTAAATATTATTTTTATCAAATTAAAATGCAAAATTTTGCAGCATGTCACGTAGACCCTCTCTCTCTCTCTCTCTTCCTAGTTTTCGAACCAGTGGCAAAATCTGTTGCACATTTTTATTGCTGATCCCCCGTTCCCCCTATCCGCTGCCTTAATATAGCCATTTGTTTATGCATATATTAAATGTGTCAGGCTGACTCGATTTTTTTGTTGTTTTTTTGTTCGCTTAATTTAATGCAATCGGTATTGGTTATGCCAAAAAATGTTGAAAGGGCGAGTCGGAGGGGAAACAAAGTATTCGATAGACATTTTTTTCAGTATACATTTCTGCCAAAAACACCAACACTAAAAGAGAAATAAACGACGAAAAACATATACATACATGTGTGTATATAAATGTATATATAGGCTTGTAGATATGTATATACATATACCGGAACCATGCCAACCAAAAATGTTGGCGAACGAACAAAAAAGAATTACAGTAAATTTCCCAAAGAGGAGGTGGAGAAAATCAATGGCCATGTTGATTGGTTAATACACTTGAAGCTATAAATTATGCAAAATTAAGAGAGCCAACTTATTGCAATAGTCTTTGGTTGGGACTCATACAAATAACCCGGGACAAATCTATACCGGATCGGAATCAGAAAAGGTCAACATTCATTGGTTAATGCGTGATAAAGAGTTAACAGGAGTTGCCTATAGGCACCCTTTTCTATCTCGACTTTCCATGATTTCAAATGCCATCCAATCGCCAGAACTCGTCTTAAGTTAACTGCTAAAGATTTTCGAAATGAATGTTAATTTGACTACAGTTTTGAATGTTTTCAAGTTTTTGATCGTTCATGTTAGAGTTAATTACGACAATTGCATCAATTGGTTAAAGTCTTAATTGACACATGTATAGAAACATGTCGGATATATACGCATACATTGAGATTAATAAAGATAAAATAAAGTTTTGCTGACTATTTCATCTTGGCTTGAGTTAAGAAATATTGCATAGGCAAGTCACGTGCCGTTTTGTTGGTAGTGAAATCATAAAAAGCTGACGACAGCAGCTGCTGCTGTTCCTTTTTTTTTTTTTTTGTGACTCTTTCCACCATTCATCCTTCTTTTCATTCCTGTATGTGTGAAGAAAACTAAATATAGTTTCTGGTTCTGCCAAAATCAATTCAATTTTAACTTTAAGCTAACAAGAATCCTTTTCCCACTTTTAAGGGCGATGGTGTGCCGCTTCTTTTGCATGGCAAGCTCAACCCAATTAAGTAAAAAACTGTAAGAAAAAATTAATTGATGAAAAAATGGAAAGGCACAAGAGGCGGGATATCTTCTCTAGTTGTGTGAGTCCTATCAATTTTCCTTGTTCTACTTCAAATTCTTGGGACAGCCATACCATCTACCCCTTGGGGGCATTCATCAGAGTGTAAATATGTTCCAAGCATGCAGTTTTGCCCAGGCAGCTGTTTGCTGCAGTGCAAAATGAGAAAGAAGAAAAAAAAAATACAGAAACCTTCAACAATCAAAAGCCAAGTCCATATCCTAACAGATTCCATTTCATTTGCTTCTATACTCCTCCTTCTCACTCTCTCTAAAGTTTGGTTCCGTTTGGTTCAGTTTGGTTTCGGTTCTGTTCTGTTCTTGGCCACAACCATTTATTAACTGGCAACTGGCAACTATCAGTTTCGTCTAACTGCTACGGTGTAAAAATAGTTTTCAGAAAACTTTTCTTCATACCCTTACGCACAGCAGAGTCTTTTGGCTATTGCAAGTGATAAATGAGCCAAACTTGTTTATGGGACAATGCCCCGTATTTTCAAATTTCCAAGTTTTCATGTAAAGCGCTCATTTTTTAAGCGTATAGCTATTTCGGTTCTTATTTTTTTTAAATTTTTAAAACTAACAAAATGTCTGGTCGAACAAAGGTGAACGGTTAGGTCAAAGGGTGGAGTGCTGTGGGAAGGGGAGACAGTCGGGATGGCGCTTCAGTCGCGGGGGTCAGTTGGCGTCTTATGCACTCAACTTTCGCTTGCATGCAACTTTTGCACACTTTCCACTTTTCGCTGTCGTTTGACGGTCAAAAGTCAACTCGAAGTCGAGTTCACTTCAAGTTGAATTTGTTTGCTGCCAGTGGGGGAGTAATGTGAGTGAGAGAGTGGGGACTGTCTCTCTCTGTCTGGCTTTGTCTCTGTCTCTGTTTCTCTCTTCTCTCTCTCTCTGTTCTGGTGATTCATTGCTTTGACGCTTTGACTTCTATGCACTTAGTTGCTGTTGCTGCCCTGTGCCCTAGTTGCGTGCTTAGTTTTTGTTCTTTTCTTTGCTTTCATTTTCAATGAATGTTTGGGTATGCCTTCCATCGTTTACTTATTTATATGATGGACAGCTCATTAAATGACTTAAAGTTGCCAAATTATGAGTCAATTTTTTTGGTATTTTTATGCCTGCTGCCAAAAAAATCCTCCACGCAACACACACAACTAGAAATTCTCCAAAAAATATGTTTTAATATAAGTTGCCCGATGACAGCAGCAACAAAAATGGTCGGATATGGGGGTTGGGGCCAAACTTTTGAGCCAAAACTTCTCTAATATTATTAACCGTATAGCATAAATATTTAAATTTCATTGTCACTCGCACTGAGGCGCCCGCATTTTTATGCAAATATTGCTGCAATTTATTTGCCTTTGTCACGACAAAACGCACACACACCCAACATACACACACCACAGAGCTTAAGGATATGTGGCGCACAGGACAATGAGAGGAAGAGAAAGAAGTAGGGGACTTAGTGCGGAAGGAGTTGGCCAAAAAACGAAAGGCCATCAACTCTCCAGGCCCGGCGGAAATATTAGGCAAATGTAATAATATCTATACCCTTTCCATAAACGGCACGGCATAAATGAATTTCAGATACTGTTTGCAAAATCAAACAAATTCAAATTATAGCACTGATCGTTACTCACATTATCTTTAGCAGTATTAGGAATTGAAATTGTGTTGCTATCCAAATTGTTATCAGTTTTAAATTGAAAATTTGGATAAATAAATTGAATGAAGTAGCATAGGTTCTTGCTAGAAAAAAAATGGCAGGGTGTGTGATTTAGGTCTAACACAGCCTTAGCCATTTTCTTTCCCGCTCTCTGTCCAATTTATGTGCGCTGAAAAACAAAAGCCTGGGGTTTTTTCGGGTAAGTAGTCGGCGTCATTGTGAGCCAAATGAAAACATCGAAATGGCTTGTTTTTTATGCCTTTGCCAGGTAGGGTCGGCTCTAGGACTAGTGTGTCCTGGCCGCTAGTAGTTGTTGTCTTTGCGGTTGTCTGGCTGATAACTTGGCAACTCTTGGCTACTTTTTTGTTTTTGTGTTACTCTGCTGTTTTTGTTGTTGAAGTTGTTCAAATTATGCCGCCAGACGCCGGACAAGGGGACAACGACCGCCAAATAGTGTAAAAAAAAAGCAAAATAAGAGAATAAAATGGAAAAATGAAAGAAAGTGTAGGTAAGAAGGACGTCGAGGAGGAGCTGGTGAACAATTGCCGAACGTGAGCGTCGCGACATGCCAAAATCGAAAGTAGGCAACGGGCAAACGGCAACGACATCAATAGTGGGCGGCGTCCTGGCCAAATGGTGGCACAAAAAGCAATGAACTGAAATAAATTGTACGTTTCCTGAGCAATTTCCATGCACCCCCTCGTCTCTGTGTGTCTCTCTCTCTCTCTCGTTCTATTGGCCACAGTTGTCGTTGTGGTTATCGTTGTTCGTGGTGGTGCTGCTGTTGGCAGGACCTTAAATAAAACGTCAGCTACAACAATGCTAAAAGTGCTAGCAATCAAATAAATTCAAACGTGACCAAAAATATCCACATATTATCCACTTTTGTTAGGCAGACAAACGAACAAACGAACGAACGCATCAACAAAAACCAAAAATAGAAGCGAATTACATTTGGGCAGATTTGCGTCGCGTCATAAATATTGCAGACTGCGGCTATATTGTCCACCACATAATGCAGCTTAGGCCGTATCCCCATCATTCCCATCATTATTATCATTATCGTCATCTTCAATGAAGTCTAGACGCAGTCGGATAGTCCGACAAAAGGACAGACAGAGCGACTTATCATAATGGGAATATGTACCCATATTATGTGGGCTGCACTGAATAACAGTTATACAGTTATAGTTACACCTACAGCTACAGTTTCCTATTGAAATGCACAAGAAGGGAAGCGACGGGAAACGGAAAACGGACTGGAGCAGTAAGTGCATCTACTGCAGGATAATGTACGTTATGTCATTGCAATTGGATATGTATACATATTTAAACACTTGTCTATGATATTGATTTGTTAATATTGTTTATTAATTTTTAAAGGAAACGTTTTATATTAAAAGAAAATAAGCATTTCTTTGTGAAGTATATCAAAAATGTAGCCTTATGAAAATTGGAATCAGAATTCCGCCCTCATAAGTAGGCTACAAAATTTGTATTTCTTGGATGTCATAAAAAATCCCAAATTCCAAAGAACAATTGTCACACAATCAAACAATTCTATCCTTGTGGGAGACTGCTGGCATAAGTTCCCACGTGGGAGTCCGTTTCTCTCTCCTAAACTGTAATAGCATATCTCTAATAGATTTTTCATAATGTTACAATATATTATGTGGAATGCTCGTTCAGTTCTTTATCTCATCATTATCATCCTTATTTACAGTAATTGTAATTGCTATTATAGCCAATATTTTATTTTTTATGTTTAGTGCACTTTGGTTTTGCCGTTTTTTTTTTTTTTTTGGTTTTTAACTTTTTATGATGTCTCTAGGCATTTTCTATATTCGACCACACACACAAATTGAACAATATTCAATTAATTTTGCAAAACAATTATCATCAATTTTCATTAAATTAAATATTTACAAAAAGTCGTTAAATAACCTGCAGTCACCTCTCACCACCAACCTCCCCGCTTCAGCCAACCCCCACAGACCATGGCAATTAGTTGTTAATAAACGTCGCATCGCCGAGTCGTTGACTTTCTATGCCTTTGCTCATAATTAACACGGGAAAATAAATAGCTATTAAAAATGGTTTAAATAACTGCAAAATAATTAAAATCACAAAAAAAAAAAAAAACCAAACAAACAAAAAAAAAAAAAAAACGTTTAGGCAAAGTAAAAAATGAGAGAGAAAGAGAAAAAAGAAAGGAAGAGAAAAACAAATGCTAACCAACTAAAAAGTGGGTTGGCAGGAAAAAGGTGAAAAGGGGTTTCGGGAGGACCATTCATCCGCTCGCACAAACCACAAAAGTCACTCATACAACATAAAAACGCTTTTAAAATGTCAAAGCGCGTAAAAAGAAAGAGAACGAGCAAGCGAGCGAGAGAGAGAGAAAGAGAGAGGAAGTCAAAGGATTGATGGCAAAAGCTTAAATAAGCCAAACTGAATTCTGAGTAGAGGGTTCCATATTGCGTATACGCCGTGTGCCATGCTCCAGCTTCACCTCCTCCGAAACACGGTTCTGGGCCTAATCAAAAATGCTTTGCCTGATGCCGTTTGAAGTTTTATTTATTTTTTTTTTTTTTTTTGAAGCAGAGGGCAACCAAAAGAGAAAAAGTGGAAGAGCGGGACAGCGAAAGCGAAGTGACTTCCATTCAAACAAATTCTCACGCTTTGACTTTTAGCTAAACGATTTTGCATGGCTCAGGTGTTGGCCATAATGAAAACGGTGAAACTACGAGGGTTAGATGACAAGTACCTCTTGGAGTACCCAAGTGGTTGGGCCACACAACTGAGTCAGTGATATGCAAATAAATTCAAAATATTCACTACCTTTAGTACGGACTTGAAAATCTCAACCGTCCCTCCTATACATATATGTATATATAGCTTATTTTCTTTCATAATTGTTGAGCATTATTTAAAAGGGGCAAAACAAAATAAGATGAAAAAAAGGAGAAAGAAATTAAAAGAAAAGAAAAGACATTTAACACTTTTTGTCACGCCCTGTCAGAGAAAGGCGACAAATTATTTCACTCTTTATCATGATGATGACAATGATGATAATAATGATGACGATGATGCTGATAATGATAATGATAATGATGATGAAGTTGCTGGTCTTCAGTTCTCATCTTCAGTCGCTCTCATTGTGAATAATTTGGGTCACTCCCAGGCAGTTAGTCAGCGAGTCAGTTAGTCAGTCAGCCCAGTCCGCCCAGCCGGTTGCATTGTTGCCAGTTGCTGCTTGGCCTTGTTGGGTTGGTGTTGCGGTCGCATTTTTCATTGTCGGCATTTTTCAGGCATCTCCTCATGCTCCACCTCCAGCTCCGGCTCAGGCTCCTGCTCCATCCCACCCTTTTGTGAACCCAACTTAAACGCCTTTAAACTGAAAGACGACATAATTAATTAAGCAAGTCGTTGTGACTGATGTCCTGGCTGCGAGCTGCGGGTTGCATTGTTATGCGTGCCGCAACAAAAAAAAAAAAAAGAAGCAAAATAAAAGGGCCGCGAATATTTAGTGTAATGGTTTAGCGGCTGGGATGGGCTGTGGGCTATTAAGGGGGAGAGACAAAGAGAAAAGTGAAGTGAAGAGGCTAGTAGTCCATTTTTGTTATAAAATGTATAAATGGTCAGAGACGGAGACTCCCTTGTGGCTCATTTGCAGAGCGGAAACAGAAATTTATGCGGCCCAACAGGCCAAAACTAGAACCAGCTTACATATATTCTTTTTCTCTCTTTCTCTTTCTCTCTTTTGCTCTCTGTATTGCCATCTCGCTCACCCTGTTATAATTTAATAAAATGCTCTAACAGCCAACGCTTGATGTAAATGTGAAAAGTTTTCAAAACTCCAGTCCGGAAGTGCTTCCAGCATATTCAGTGATTGCCAACATGTTGTTTAGTATGTCTCTGGTTGCATGTGTGTGTGTGTGTATCTGTTTGAATATGTGTGTTAATTTTTAAAAACTGCCCAAAAGCCAAAAACTCAAAAACTCCCCCGCACTCGATTCGGTACTCTGCTCAGCTCGCCTCTCCTTGACTCTGTTCAGTTTAGTTCCGACTCGGCAAATGAAATAACACAAAAGCCATTGCTGTGATTACTTTGCCTTGGCCTTACTCGGAAAACTCGCAAAAAGCAACAGCAGCCAGCAACAACAACAGCAGCGAGTTTTTCGTATAGCTAGCGGTTAGAGAAAAAAAACTCATCTCTCTACTCTATATGAGAAGCTATTGCAATTTTAATGCAGTTTTCGGCTGCTTAGCTTTTTATGCTTCTCCCAGGGAGCCAACCAAAAATAAGGGCAATGAACTCCAGATCTCAGACTCAGGACATATGTACGTACATGAATTGTAAAAGGCTTTCTATGGAGTTTTGACTAAAGAACGTTTAAATTCCGTAGAAGTTATTTTTCAATGCTCTAATCCAACCAATTCAAAATGAGAAACAGATAGAGACAAGTTGATCTTCTAATGACAGAGGAATATCCTTGTTTGGGTAGAACAAATAGATAGACACTTCTCACGTATTCAAACGGTATTGTGTTAATATATTTTGATAACACCAAGATCAATGAATTTTCTCTCTTATCTGGTGCCGACGTGCGAGTGTTTTGGTTAAGTCGCCTCTCTATATACATACATATGTAAATATATCGCATGTATGTATAGTAATTTCTTCAGTCCATACAGGAATTAATTAAATTTATTTATTCCATTGCATTATCGTTTCTTGTCTGGGCCTTCATCTGCCTGTTTGCATGGATTGCAGGGCAAATTTCAATGACAGCTCACGAGTTGTCGTTGTTCTTTTGTTTGTCTGTGTGTGTGTGTGTATTTTGTGTTTATAATGTGAGGTGACAGCTGACAATAAGAGCGAGAGAGAGACGAAGAGAGAAAAAGCGAATGGGGAGAAGATATATTGGAGTGTATATTAATTGCATAAATTAAGTGAAAATGCAGGCAAAAACACACACACACACACGCGCACAAAAAAATTGGAAAAAAAAACAAACAGGTCCTTCAAGTGGCAGCCAGGTGATAATTGATTTCAGGAAGTGCGACAGCGAGAAAGAGAAATAAAGGATGAGCGGGCGAAAACGAGATAGAATAACTTTTTAACTGCCAACTTGTAAATGTGCAAATAATTATCAAAATAATTGAAAAGGGATACCAGTAAACAGCAACAACAACAAAACCAACGGAGACAAGAAGGGCAGATAGACGGACAGGCAGACAAGCAGAAGAAGTAAAAGTAGAAGTAGGGGGTGTCATCAGCTAAAGTGAAAGGCAAGTGAAAAGTCCTGAACTTGGAATCCTCTTTATACGCTGTACACATTAAGAGCGCACAAATGAAATGGGTATGCCGGAATTGGCCAAGAAGCAAGTGTTCTGAAGTGTTCTTGTCCTATACAAACTTCAAATTAACTAAGTATGTTGAATCTATGAATTAAGTGAATACTTTGCTAAGACTTTTGTGGATAAACTTTTAGTCGGTAAAATAGAAAGTGGCTTCTAATTTTGTTTGATGCACAAAATGAAATTATTAAAATTTGTTTTAAAAGCTGTAGGGTATTTTTCTATTCCTTTCTTAATGCTGTTGTGCGTTTTGCACTTTTTTTTTTTAAATTTTGTGAAATCCTTTGCGATTTTTACTTTTAATTATACACAACAGCAACAAGAACAACAACAACAAGAACAACAACAAGAACAACAACAATAATAAAAAAAGCAAACAAACAGGAGGCAGCTGGACACGAATGGCTACTTGGCTCTTGGCTGAATGGCTGCTCCTTCTTGTGTTTTTATGTCTCACACCTTCTCGATTTGCTCTCATTCTCTTGTTGTTTTTCTTTGTTCTCTCCTACCTCCTTGACGTCCCTCACCCTCCTTCCACCCATTCGCCAATCGCCTTCGTTGTGTCTTTATCTATCTCTGTCGAACATTATTTCATTTTAACTTGTGATCTTCTTGGCCTCGAAAGTTTAAAGTGAAAGCGTGGCCAATCAAGTCTTTCCTTTTTACCTTTGCCTTACCTTTTAACCTGTGACCTCTGCTGCTGTCTGTGCTTTTGGGTTGTGTAAGCCAATTAGTTCTTAATTTGCAATTTGTTTTGCTGCAGTTGCCGAAAAAAGGAAATCCCTAGAGTTTGGGGAGAGCGAAAGACGTGGAAAAAAGGAGTTAAAGGCAAAAAGCCAAAGCAACGAGCAGACGAGCATATTTAAAAACTTTTGTTTTCAACTTTTGTTACTCTATCCTCCTACCCAAAAATCCTTCTTTCCTTTCCATCACACACCCGATTGTTGTGCGCGTTTTTTTTTCCTTTCTGTCTGTGTATTTTTTATTTTATTTGTGTATTTTTTTTTTCTTGCTTAATGTAAAACTTTTTAACTGAATTAATTTCTTTTACTGCGCTGCTGCTCATGTTTATCTTTAAGTACAAAATGAGCAGCAGCGAGGCGTTTAGTTTAATCTTTTAATTTTTCATTTTGCCATGACGTTCTTCATTTCCACCAATCGTGAAATATCCGAATACTTAACGAAAAGACCAAAGCATTGGCTTACATTATATGTACTCGTACGTTCACTTATCAAAGAATCTAAGAAACTTAGTAGTCTGTGAAACAATGATTATGCCAATTAAACTACAATGAGGATATCAATATGCTTAATTACCAGGGAGCATTCCAAAAGTGACTAAATCCATAATCATGGATTAAAATATAAAATACAAAAAAAGAATAAACTGATTCAAACCCTTAACTTTGACATTTCACATTTGCAATTTTCTTTTTGCAAGAAATTTGACATTTTGTTTGTGTTTATTTTTTAAAAAAGTCATAAATCAAGCAGCGGCATATGCAATAAAAAAGAGAAATTAATATTTCAGTTGAATCAAGAAAAGGGGCACACGGGCATACACAAACACATACATACATTTCTGAATACCCGTCATAAAGGTAAATGTCATAAAACGACGCATGGGACTCACGCACCGAGGCGTTGGTGCTGGCTGCGCGGGGCGGGGTTCAGGGGATTTGGTGGACAGAGAAAAGGGTGGCGCCTGTACCCTCCGACATGGCGTCTGTTCGTCTCATTGCTCAAGTTTATCAGCCAACCCGCCGAGAGTCAAGGCAAAAAAGCAGAATAGCAAAAGAAAATATCAAATATCGCAACATAAGGTCACAGTCGCGACATTGCAATACCCTGGATCCATTCAAGAAGGACACAGCCTCCGTCGAACTTAAATTTTATTTACTACAATTTCATTTGTAGTATGTTGAGCGAGATGGAAAGCGTGAGTGCGTTCTGCTGCCTTTTATGCCCATTCGCGTGGTCGAATGAGAGGGTATCAAAATGTCAGAAGTAAGTGAAATATTTCCAAACAAATAAAATGAAATGTCCCCCACTCACTCCCCGCTCTCACTCGAGCTCACCAATCTGCACTCCCCCTTTCCTAAGAAGAGGAAAAAGGCGCCAAAAGAAAAAGGCAAACAGAAACAGAGCACCACAAAAGTAAAGTGAAATAAAGCGCAAAAGGGAAAAGAGAAATAACCGAAACGTAACATGACATAAACATGACATTTGACTTTGCCTCTGGCTCTGCCTCTTTGGATTTGGAGGGGTGTGGTGGTGGTAAGGCGGTGCTTGGTTGGTGACTAGCACGTGACTTGCCGCGCTTAGCAGCTCCTGTTAGCTAGCCCTCCCCCCTCTCTGTCATTCTCTCTTTCTGTCTTAACAATTTCTCATACCTCACAGTGGTGCAAATTATATGCACCTTTGTCAAGAAATTATAAGCTCCGACAATGCCCGCTTGGCACGCAAATCAAAAATGCACGAAATGATTGTGCGAAAAATTGGCCAAAATGGGGAAGAAGAAAAAAAACCGGGCTGGGTACATGGAATAAGCCAACAAAGTTGTCTTACCAAGATCATGAATCAAACATTTTAAAGTGACGTTCATGTCTTGAAGGCCTACTGCCTCAACTACTCCTTGTTAGCCATTTGGAGGTTTGGAGACAAAAATAAAAGGTTTGGCAAGAAACTTTTCAACACTCATAAGTTGCAGACACGTTCTTGTTATATTGTCAATTAAGCCTTCTTGTCACTCTCATACGTTAGGGTATTTAAGCTGCGACTTGCCTACCCTTTGGGACTTTCTTTCAGCTTTCTTTGGCCTTTTCATTAATTTAAAAGCCTTTAGCCAACAAACAAAAAATAATGTCATGGGCAATTTGCTAAATTGTATAGCCTTAACAAAAACCCCCTTTTCGACAAAAAGAAAAAAACAATAACAAAATAAAATACCAAAAATACCACAAAACAAAGAGAGAGCAAGAGAGAGAGATAGAAAGAACAGGAAAGAGTCAAAAGAAAGTGGACGTACTACAAACAAGACATGTGGTTGAGGCTGAACAATTTTATGTGTGGGGAAAAGTTTTCAAACCACAAAATGCAGAAGAAAACGACCAATCAAGGTACTTCCTCTTCCCCAACCCAATCCTCTGCACATTATTTTACTTTCCAACTAACCAAATCAATGACCATTGCATTTTGATAAGCAACAGCAACAAAGTTAACGTGGCCAATTGTTGGGCGATCCGGGAATTCGGTAAAGCGGTTAACAGGCGAAAAGCAAATCGACCATCAAGCATCGGCAATCGGCCTTCGACAATCGGCAGTTGCCATAATAATTTGCCACATCATTAACAGTTCAGTGCATAAAAAGCAATGGCAATGACTCCCCAATGGACCCCCGAGATCAAAGGCGGCAGTGACTCAATAATAAACTTCCGCCAAGACGAGTCCGACTCCACGTCGGTTCGTTTTTTTCGTTTCGAATTCAGTACAAATTAAAATAGCGTAAAAATGTGCAAAGGGGGTTAGGGGAGAAAGTGGAAAGTAAAAGCCCAAGCCAGCCAGGACATTAGCATTTTTAATTTCCAATAAAAATTCCAAAAAGTAGGCGATAAAAAATTAATAAAGCTGCGATTATACCGAAAAACCAAGAACAACCAAAGTGAGAGACAAGCGATGGACTGACTGACTAAAGGGCCATAGAGAGATGAGACAGGCAGGGGATAGGATAGGATAGGAAAGGACAGGACACTACAGTGCAGAGTATAGCATAGTATAGTAGAGTAGAGTAGAGTAAAGTAGAGTAGAGCCCAGCAGAGCAGGGCTCAATGTCAGTCAAGTGTTGGGTGTTCGGTGGGAATGGTATGGGAATGCGAGACAGAGAGAGGAGAGAGAGAGCTGTGAAAATAATTTGAAATTCAATTTTCGACAATGGCACACAAAGGAATCGCGCAGCGAGTCGGAACAAGATGGCAGCAGAAGAGACAGCAACAGCAGGAGACGAAACGCGAGTTGGAACTGGAGCTGGGGCAGCTGTGTGGCCATGGCTCGTTAGAAAGAGGTTGGGCACCTGCAGCACAACTACTACGCTTGTTGAATATGTCCAACAATTGTGCCATGCCTGCGGCGCAAAATGGAAGGCGTGGCACACACAGAACAGAACGGGGCGTCGCCCAGTACCCAAGCGCATTCACTTGTAACATGGCACGGGGAAATTTACGATTTTATTACTCAATAAATGCAAAAAATGCTTCACCACTAGTAGTAAAAAAAAAAAAAAAAAACATGGAGAAGGAAAAAGGCAACCGTTGCACTTCCTGGACCTCCAACTGACTGACTGCCAGCCTGCCTGCTTAGCTGTTTACTTGGCTGCCTTTAAGTTTTCGTGAGCTTTGTGCAAAATTAAATTTACTACGAAGTGTAAAATGTCCAAATGCGAGGGTTTACCGAAAATTGCCCCAAAAAGCGATCATAGCTGCCGTTGGCCATTATTCATGAAGTTTTCGACTAACCCTTGTTGTAAGGCAATACCCCCGGCTGGCGAGGGGTGGCTTTATATTCTGGGTTAATGTTGGCAGGTGAAAATTTTCCAAATCCCTGGCGATTTGGCGTTGCGCTCGCTTTGCGCTCTCCCTCCCTATTTCTCTTTCTCGGTGTCTAGCTATTGCTATAGAGTTATATAGCTATGTATACCCATTCCGGGTCATGCATAATTTAAAATTAATTTCGTTCTATGTAAAATTTTCTGCAATGCTCTTGATCATCATCGTCATCATCATCAAAATGGGTGTGTGTGTGTGTGCATGTTAAGGGGGTGTAGATAACAACAAAGCCATAGCCCCCAAAGTGAAATATTATATTTTGCCATTTTCCTACTAGTCCTCTCTACCACACCTTCACTTCTCTCTCTCTCTTTCTGTGTCTGTGTATGTGTGAGAGTGCGAGAATGTTGATATTAATAGCACAAATTGAATTTTTATGGGCATCTAAAATCAAACATTTATATAGCATACATTTAAGGGCGATTTGATTTTTTTTCGAAGAAACAAAATTATTTATTAGAACTAATTCACTCTCCGTTTGATTCTTTATCGGTTGAGAGATTATTCATCAATTTTTTAACAGCAGACGCTGACAAAGAGTCTTAGCCATCACAGGTAAAACTGTAAGATGCAATTTTCGGGCTAGTACTAAAAGGGGAAATAATTATAAAGTTTTGACTAAAGTTTGCTCAGCACTTTGCCAATGAAATTTCATTGCTAGCTAGTTTCTTTTCTATGCGATTTTCCCTTCTTCGTTTTTTTTTTTTTTTTTTTTCTTTTGTTCGCAAACAAACTGTATTCAAACTCAGGCTGCTGCTCCATAAATTGGCAGTTTCAACGAACATTTTTGGACGAAAATTCAAATGCTTTAGCAGCAGTGTCAAGACTTTTAATTGCAAACAAAATAATTATGGCGCACCCGTTGGCAAAATGGCTTGAGAGCCAAAAAAACAAAAAAGAAGGAAAAACCCCCAAAAAAAAAAGAAGTAGAAGTAAAAACTCTGAGAAGAAACGCAGTGGAGAAGCAGAAATGGCAAGAAAGACGCTAAGCAGACGGTTTACTGCACTTAAGAAGTTGTTCACTCAAAAATAAAAGCAAATGAAACAATAGCGAAAATAATAGCAACAACAACAATGCCGTAAGCAAAGTGCCATAGAATTTTGGCCGGGGATTCGGGTAAGACGTAATGATAGTCCCTTAGAGTAAAAACTAATGTGGGACTTTACTTCATGGGGTTATTCATTACTTATTAACTTAATCGAAGATTATGCAAGAAAATATTTCATGTATTTTTTTATTAAATCTTATAATTATTGTCGATGTTTTCTATATCTTAGTTCTATATCCAGTTGCAGCCTTAACTACAGGGTATGCAACAAATTGGCAACAACAGATGCTGGCCAAACAAAGAAGCTTCGCATAAAAACACATACATACGTCCCTATTTTGGGCAAGTGCGACCCTTCAGGTCTTTTCCCTTGCTGCCCCCAAAAAATGTGGCAAAAGGGTCTGGCAATCAATAGTTGGCCTTTTTGGTGTTAAGCACGAATCGAGTCTCGGACAATTTTAAGTTTTGTTGCACAGTTTTCTACTCTTAAAGTGAACATTTAACAATTTTTATAGTTCAAACATTTTACAGTTAGTTTGGTTTGGGTTTTTCGGTTGTATTTCCGAATAGTTTTGTTGCTTCTTATTTTATGTTATGCCTTTGATATAGTTTTTATGACTGCGGACTAAAGTTTTGCCTTTTTTTTTTTTTTTTTTTGGGTAGGGAAGTGGGGAACGAAGCGGATTTCACTCGTACGTAAAACAATGGGGCAAGGCCAAGTGTTTTGTTTCGGCTGCGTGACGCATGTGAGTCGAGGAAAATGCACTTCAAAGTTGCTTTGGACTGCAAAGTGTTAGATAAAGTTTCAACACCGCTGCCACCACTTTGTTGACTTGGACCAGACCGAAAATGTGTATGCGTGCGTATGTGTGTGTGTGGATGTGTAGTATCCTTGAGGAACTATAAAAGGGAAGTAGAAAGAAAGCGGACAGAATGAGGAGCAAGTTAAGTGAGAATAGAACTTGATTTGGAGAATCTAAACTTTGTGCAGAGCTTCACTATTTCTACTTAATTTATTAATTAATTGCAAGTGGATAAATTAATCATAGTTTAATATACAAATATGTCCAACAAAAGAGAGAAAAGTTTCACGTTCTCTAGAGGAACGTCTCAAATTAAATAAATTACGTGATCTTATTAACCAAACTTTGGGCAAACACTTGAAAAAATCACTTGTCAATGTGGATTCCTTTACTTTGCTGTATCATCTAGAAAAGCTGAAGCTACTCCAACCATTTGCGAATTATAGAAACATCTTCACCAGACAACGATTAGAAAAACCAGAATACGAGCTCTTATCTGCTAAGCTACTAAATTTAACTTTAAATTTCTAGTAATGTCAATATTTTGCCTAATTTTTTTGAGTGTAGCCTAGAGGCTAGACAGAGAGTCTTTTGTTGGTCGGCCAAATATAAGTTTATTTCCCTGACTAAACGTAACTAAGATTAACTGTTGCACCTTTTCTTTTACTATCTATTTTTTCTTTTTTCGTGCTCCGCTCTCTTTTTGTACCATGCAGCACGTGTGTTTATGCTAAAGTCAGTGGAAAATGGTTAGAGAAGTTGGAAAATTAAGTGCCTAGGCTACCCTTAGCATGGAATTTATATGAAAAACAGTTAAGTTGGAGTTGGCGTTGGTCGTTGGTGTGAGGCAGAGCGACAAAAGGCAGAAAGGCAGAAAGGAGGCCAAAATCGAGCAGTCCATTTGAAAAGGCTTTCACCCCAAGTCTGGTGACTCTGCCCGGGCGCGTGTATAAATCTTGTGCCGGTTTTATTTGGCTTAATGACCAGACGTGCACAGCTCCATAATTTACAGCGAGGAGGGCGGGTGGTATGGCTTGGCTTTGCTTTGCTTGGCTTGGCATGTAGATGAGCCAACACCACCACCGCCAGACCATCAGAAGACCACCAGACAAAGTAGGCAAGTGTCTTGTCTGGGACTACTTGAGGCAACATGTTGCGCTTTTAGTGTTCTAAGAGAGTGGATGACGGAGGAGAAGAAATCGTGAGACGAGGTAAGTTTGGGTGTTAGCTACCGGTAGATTGGGAGCTTTTCTCTCCACTTTGTCTTACTTTCGGGCTTCTACTTTGTTGCCTGGAAAATCCTTTGGCGTTCACCTGAAAATGCGGACACGCATTTTGGATTATCTTTTGGTCCTGCTCCCTATTCATCCATCCTGCTCCTTTTTCATAACGGCAAGGTTTTATGGTAATTATGGTAAAACGAAAACGGAAAAAATTATGGTTTTCTTCTTCTATCGCTCCTGGTTATTTTTTTCTTTTTTTGTTAAAGTAAATCTCATAATTTATTTAATTGTATTTTAGTATATGCAATAAATTTCTATTAGTGTCGCGCCAGCCCGCATGTGGCTAACCGCGTTGTCAATAGAACCAAGAGAAGAACACCAGACCCCAGAACAGACAGTAGAGAGAGTCGCAGAGGGAGAGGATACGAAATGAGGACATCGAGCGTAACAATAAAGAAAGTGCCAACCCCATGGGCCGATGGCCGATGGCCAAGTGTAGAGTGGCGTGGTGTTGTGTGAGGAGAGTGCGAACAATGACTGACCAAATATTGACATAAATGTCAAACTCAAATTAGAGCTCAGGGTCAAGGGTCGAACAACCACCAAGACCCAAACACACCAACCCGAACCAATCTGAGGGACAGGGTTGGAAGGAAAGAGCCAGCACAAAAAAAGAAAACTCAAGTCAAACACAATGTCATTGCATGGACGTGCATACCAACAGAGAAAGGGGGTTGTTGTAGGTACTTTAAATGATTGAGTGACCACCGGAAAATGGCAAACTTAAGTGGTGCATTGACCTTACTTTCTTTGTCACTCATTCGGACTACGCCCATGTGAAAGTAGTTAAACCTAGCCGGGTCCCTCTAATCCTAAGCAAACAGACATCGACAAAGTTGAACAGACACTTCAGCTATTATGCAATAAAACAATGCAAGGGGCCAGCAAAAACGAATGCGAGGCAGAGTGGGAGATGCTCACTAAGCATGGGAGATTAAGGTCTATAAGCATATTGAAATTGTTTGATAAACAAATGCCAAACAGACACACAGCAATGCAGAAAACCAGACACTGGTACAGTATACAGTATACAGTCTGAGGAATAAAAGGACATGAAGATGGAAAAGGAGAAGGAGATGATTCAGCTGCCGCGCATTGGCTTAATGTTAAGTACTCCGAGTACTTCGAGTAAAAGAGAAGGAGAGCATTTTGGTTGAATGGTGGGACGACTGGAAATGAGCAAATTGCACGCTAATGCAAGGCATAATGCCGGGGATCGGATCGTGACTTCCCCTGTCATCTAGTTTCTGTTTGGAGTGTTTGCATTTGGTGGTGGTGGTTGCTGGGTTTCCTGTTAGCTACCAGCACTACGTTATTTCACCTTTAATCCGCTCTTAGCCCACCCATTGATATCGTACAGATGGCAGGCAACTAAAAGAGCAGCAGCAGCAGCAACCTAAACCAAAAACAAATGCAATACATTCCTAATGCATCACGCTGTGTTTTTCCCATTTGTTGTTGCCTGTTGTTGTTGTGTTTTTTTTTTTTTTTGCTTTGAATAGTAAACTAGGAATACTTAAAGTTGCTTAATATTTCACTAAAAATTAGTTAACAGTGTGAATCTGTATCTAGATCATTGTCAATCATTTCGACAAGTAAACTTGTTATATCTAGTTCCGAATCGTTTTGGAATTGGAAATTAAAAACAAGAAACTATAATACTCCATACTCTTTAATATTATTATATATTGTTCAGAGTCTGAGTCAGTGAGCACAGACTTTCTGTATATACTCGTTTGGCAAAATATTTTCTCAGCTTTTAGATAAAGACTTGTTTTAGCTATGATGCGGATTAAGTGGGTGGCATTATTCATTCATTTGCCTCATTTGACAACTTGTTTTAAAAATGATTTATTAATAACATTCTAAGTGATTACTCAGTAATAGTTTGTGTGCAAATATTATACTCCTTTTGCACACACACGCTGACACACACATGCGAGTGTGTGTACATATCGTAAAGTCAATTGTATGTAAAGTGAAATAAAGCTAAACACAGTTGGTTAGTTCATCTGATACAAGAGTGTGTATTCCCTCAAAATAATAGGCATAGCAAATTAATTAAGTTGCATACATACATAAAGCCGAAACCCCAAATAGCTGGCCAACAGTAATGACAACTACTTCAACTACAACAAAACAGGCGGTAAGTGAATCCAAAATATTTCACAGCCCAGAAACGGCCTCAAACCACACAAGCACACAAAGAGAAAGCGAAAGGGAGATAGCGAGACGGAGGGAACGTGACTGCAACAGACAGCGGCTGATAGTTAAATTTAAACTATTAGAATGGGGGTTTTCCAATGCAGATACATTATTATTCAATTGGGCTGTCAATTTCTAATATTTTACGACTTCATACAACAAGAGATCCTACAAAAAAGTTTCAGATCTAATCTCAAATGATAATGCCATTTGGATTTGCCTATTTTACATATCTGATCTGATCAGTTTCCCAAAAATCAAGACTCATGTGTAGGTAGTTTTAATTGACAAATCGTTGAAAAAATCTGTGACTCAAATTAAATGCAGAGATATCTCCTATTACATCAGTTCATCTGGGGAACATTGGACCACACCTTTGAAATGGACATATCAACATCTACTAACAGACATTCTCAATATTGTATACATCTTGTGCATTGTTTGTTCGTGTGGCAAATAATTATGGCATTAATTTTCCTATGCAAATATATGAACATTGCTTTGTTTCTGGCTGTGGGTAGCAGGTAGCATACATTTGATATCCTAGGGGATGTTAGAGGGAGGGCGGCGAAAAGTGAAGAGGCAGATGCAGTGTGTTCATTAATATAATTATGACCGCATTGAGAAAAGGGTAGGGTAGAGATCCCCACGCTGGACTGGATGGATAGATGAATACAGGGGAAATCATTTACAAGCTGAAAGACCAGCAAACAATTTGGAGCAACCATTAGAAAGAGACAGAACAGGATGAGTTGCTGCTATCATCATCATCATCATTAGCATCATCATCATCCTCGTCATGTGTAAACAGGAGTGGTGTGGTGTGGAGAGTAGTTGGTTTCTTTTGTTTTGGATGGGCTTATTTGTTTCTAATTGGTTATTGGATTTCATTCTGATTAGGAGCGGTATGCAATTTGGAAAGAGGTAGAAATTAAAATGTTTGACTCGAAAAACAAAAATAGATATCGGCTCAGATGCAGATGTAGAATGCAGCTACATATGTGCAAAAAGCATTATCTACGTCTGTGGCGTACACAAAAGCTGCTTAAGGGCAACAAGTTGCCCTCCTCCCTTCCGTAATGTATGAGTCGGATTCATGTGTATGGCCAAAAGGATGCATTTTAATTAGGAATACACACCAGCCTGTTCTTTGGTTCAATTATAGGCCAATTAGCGTAGTCTTTTGTATTCGCCTAATTCAAATGCCCGGCTCATTGTACTAATTCACCCGTACCCCAAAAACAGAAACTAATGAACAAATGTATGTTTGATAATCTAAGAAGCTTCCCCCAATTGGACATAAGCCCCCATTTCCAAACTACTTGAGATAGTCAAATATGAAATAATTCCATGCAATTTAAGCACCTTTCATTATCGATGATAATTGGCGCAACATTTATCGACTCTTTAAGCGAATGACTCTTTAAACGCGAGAAAGGAAGAGAGACCGGAAATTTGAGTATTTCGGTTGCTTTGTTACGCGTTGAAGTTGCACTAATCAGGGAGAAAGCAGCACGGAAAGCAACATGCTACATTTTATGGCAAAAATGAGCAAAATGTTTGGCTTACCATGGTCGTAGTCAGGTTGGTTATAGAGGATTGAAAATTGCTATAATTTAGAAAATTCGCACTTTGTATTAGGCCAAATATGTATATCAAATATATGGGAACAGAATTTGTTTGTAAAATTTTTTCGAAATATCATCGCTATCTCATATTATGTTGCACATTGTAGCAGGGCTTTCTACACCCATGACCATTTGTGGCTTTTTAGTTTGTGGCTTGCCACATAAACTTGCCGATGCTTTTGCCTGAGATATTGTATATTTTAGCATGCTGTTCTATCTATATCTTCTACTGTTGGGAATATTTAAATCCGTTGTCGATGCTAAGTACGTTCGTGCAAGCGCCATGCCATGCCGCGCCACGCCGAAACGATGCGATGCGATGCGATGCGACGCGACGCGACGGGATGTTGAGTGCGTGGGCGGATTCTATGTTCGACGTTGGCTTTTGTCTGCGCATTAATGCAACCGACTCTCATGTTTATTCACACACAAATTTGCAGCAAATACAACGCGAATGCATTTACAGTTAGATACACACTCCTCATACCATCCCCCTCCAGCGACCCTTTGGTAAGCCAAAGCAATCTGCTGCTTAACGCTGGCAAATGCGCTTTACATTTTGCACCAACGCTAATACAATTTAATGGTCGCATTAATTTGGCGCATCTGTTGCATTTGAAAAACACATGGAAGATAGGTAGGCAGGAGCGGCAAAGGCGGTGTGAGGTGATATGGGGGAATTGGTAAAGCAACCGCATTTTCTTCCTTGCGGGGTTAAAACATTTGCCAACTGCAAATAAAGTTGAATGCAACTAAATATTAATACAAGCAGCAGGCAACAAAGACTCGAAACTAATGGCAGGGGCGTGGCAGCAGCACAAACAGCAACAACAAGTACAAATCGTTTGTCCTGGCAAAAGCCCTCGCTACTGTTTAATAGTTAGCTATGGCTAGGATTGAGCAAGTGGGGTGCGAATAAAAGAAGAGGGGAAGAAAAGTAGGGGAATTGAAGCTGAATGAGATGAAGTGAATGAAAATACTAAGCTTAGTGTTTCTTTAGCTGCATAGCAGTACTTAAATGTTGAAGATATCTTTATCAACCAAAAACCTAGACTGAATTCGTAACCCATAAGGGGTTCTCTGGTCTTTATTGGTTACCCCAAACGGCAAAGCTCAGATATAATTTTTTGTCTATAATTTGGGGTCGATGATTCCATTATTTTTTTTTCGTTTAGCTCTTGTTTTCGAGATATTCAATAAAACTTAAACTAAACTATCTAAGATATGTATAATATGTAAACAACGTTTCTCTCGAGATCTATTTTTTTGTGCACAAAACATTTCAAATGTATAATATACATTATAAACATACATAAATATTATTAAAAAAGCAAATTGCGGTTATTGCATACTTTAGGGGACAAAGTTCCTGCCAGTGTATCTGATAATAATGAATCATTTCATGTTAACCTTTACATGTTATCCGCTTTATTTTATTGTCTAGCATGTCTGATTAATTTCTATATAATTTAGACCTGTATGTAAAATTTAAATTGTCCAATCCAATTTTCACCGGTTTCGGTTTTCGATCTGGCAGCCAATTAGGCTATATTTTCCTCTACTGTGTTGTGTTTTGTGTTTGCATATTATTTCTGCCCAATTTGCATTGAGTGGTGCGAAGTGGTAGTCCGAGATAGAGGGTGGCAGAGCGAGAGGTGGCGCGAAATGGCGCGGAGCGGCTTTTGTCGCCGCCGTCAACTGTTGAAAATGTCAAAAATTTTAATATTAAAAGTGACAGAGCAGCAACACCAACAATGAGAAGCAGCGAGTCACCTCATCATCGTCACTAGCCCCCCCTCCTGCGCAAATGCCAGCCACGTTTTTTGCGTGCCGCCGCGCGTCTCCGCCGATGCCGCACTGGTCATAGTGGCGTTCAGGCGTTGCACTAAGCGGATAAGCGCTTGTTAAATTTTTAATGCATTGCATAATTTTTAGTTTTCGTGTGCATATTTTGCCCGGGCGAAATATTTTAATTCAAATTCATGATGATCTGTTGTGGAGTGTTGTGGCATATGCAACAAAGTGCGGCACGCTGCATTTGAAATGAACTGAAGGAGCTGCATTTTCGTCATTTGTTTGTGTATTTTCAGTGTTTGTGTTTTTTTTTTTTTTTAATATATTAATTTTAATTGTATTTTGTGTTTTCTCATCAATTATCAGCTCTCATTTCGCGTATATAAAGGATATATGTACATATGTATTATACAGATTCTCGCTTTTGTAGTTGTTTTCCATAGTTTTTTTTTTATGGAAAGTCCTTGATAAACATTTTTCAATTAATTTTTATTTGCTGCCAACGATGTCGTTTCTGCCTGTGTCGCTGCTGCCGTTGCCGTTGCTGTTGCTGTTGCTGCCATTTCCATCTCCTTTATCTGTTTTTCACGTATTTTCTTTAACGGATTTCCACTTGTCTCACTTTTTGAGAAAACTTGTCGAGAGATGGCACACGCATTGTCAGGCACACACACATGTACATATATACAGAGGGAAGTATGAACTGAACAGTAGGAGGAGGAGTAGCAGTAGCAGCAAAAGCAGCTTCAACAGAGCGTGAAAAATGCCAACAACAAACGCTCTGAAATGAAATGAAAGGATGCATGTAATAAGCAAACTTCGAGGTTAAAATTCCCTTCCAAAGAATACGACTTGTTAGGCACTCTTGCCTTGAGCGTATTCTGAACATCCAAAATGTGATTTACTTTAGTAATCCATTAGCTGTGATCTTTACGGTTCTTTTCTAATTGTATCTAATTGTATAACAACAGAGAATCATATAATGATGATGGTAACTTTTAGAGACATGAAGATTTCGCCACATTTTGAAGCGAGTCTTTTTTGGTTAAGGACATTTATAGATTTAGTTCGCGGTTGCAAATACATTGTTCTGTGCCACCTGAAGGTGGCATTTCTTGAAATTCCACGAACTACTACATTCCATTGAAATACAATTGTATTATACTTCGGTTGATAACGGTTACATGACTGCTACTTTTTGGCTAAATTTAGCAAACAACACAGAAAAAATAAAATAAACTCGACAGAAAAGAATGAGACAGTGAGCTATTTGAAATATTTTTAGATCGGAATCTGGCGTTTATTTGCTATGGAAATGATGCTCAAAGGTCACTGTGGTTTTCCTTTTTTTTTTTTAACCACTTTGGAAATGTTGATTAATCACTTTTGCACACACGATGTTAAGTAATTCTTTAAAGAACAACAGGTCGTCATTGAAGATGCTTGCTCTTGAGGATATGCGTACAAGAATACATATATGTATGTATGTGTGACAGAGTGTATGTCTGTGCTATATGTAACTGACGCTGAGTGGCAGGCAGTCAGTGGGCATGGAAGGTGGAGTCAGGTTTGGGGTATCAACGCCCACTCTTATCCGCACATACGTAAATTGAATTTAATGCTTTCTGCAGAGGCAAACAAATCAAGAAGAAGAAGAAGAATAAGAATAAGAAAATGGAACAAGGCAACGAGACAAACCATAGAAGGAGTCGGAGACGAAAGAGAGAAAGAGAGATAGAGAGAGAAAGTGCGAACGAGAAGTCTTCAACGAGGAAAGGAAATAAAAGCAACGCACAAAATAAATACACAGAAGTACATAAATTTAAATTATTTTTCGTGGTTTCCATCCATCCCGCGCGCCTACCATATCATCCATCCATCCATCCATCCATCCATCCAGCCAGCCAGCCATCCAGTCATCCTGGCCTGTGTTTTCATTTATGCTTTTTATTTTATTATGCCCAATGCCTGTTGCCCGCATCCTTAGACATGGCGAGACGGCGATGCGGCACAATTTTGTTTGCTTTTCCGTTTTTTTTTTTTTTTTTGCAAACTGTAACTGTATCTGAGAATCTGCCAACTATGCGACCACCGCACACACAACACTTCGTTCTCTTTGTCGTTGTCGTTGTCCTTGGTCTCGTTATAAAGCATGTTAACTGGAATTTGACAGCTCGTAAATAATATTTCGCTTGTTTGTTTGGAACCGGAGCAATGTCTTCCAGCAAGGCCAAAAGCGCGGACCATGGGCATTTTTGTATCATTGTTGAATGGAATTTCAATTTCTAAAGCATTTTAAATATTTAATTTACATAAATTTGATTGCTTAAAACGATTAACAGCATTAGAAAAACTTCTTCATCAAATCCGTTGGGCGATACACAGAATTTGGTAAAAATATTTTGCATCAAAGTTATGGAAACAGGCAATATACTTTTGACTTTTTACTTTCTCATTTTTAGATGGTATTATTGTTAAGACTTTAAAGTGCATTATCGAGATATGTTTTGAGAACAATAATTTATGCATCTACATATGTATGTACCTATTGTTTAATGTATATGTACGTATATTATACCACTGTGCCTCTCTGGTCTCAGCTAACACAACAACTCCGATTTCCTTCCTTCCCCGCCACCTTCACGCATGTCTTGTGAAAACGAGAAACGCATTTCATTTTTAAGCTTCTGCTGCTTCGTCTCCATCTCCATCTCCGTTTGTGCCGCCGTCGTCTTCTTCTTGTGCTGCCTTGTTTAACAATCTTTTTTACATGACACATGTGGGAAGGGGCGGACGATGGCGAGGGCGAGGGCTAGGGCAACGGGCAAGGAGCGTGGGCGTTCTTTACTCTCATTATACGAAATCTTCCTGCCACCTCATCGTCATCCTGCAGCCATCCCCGAAGTTGCTGTTGTTGTTGGAGGCATCGAGAGTGCCAGGACGCAATGCTTATTAAATTTTCATAAGGCTCAAGCTCTTAAAAATTTCACTTTGTCGCTTTTAAGCGCAAGTGGATTAAGTCAGCGGCAACAGCGAAAGAACTTCAAAAGATGCTTTAATTAAAGCCAACCGAAATGTGCATGAAAACTGCCCACAATTCGATTGCCCAAAATGAAATGAAAAAAAGACATACACACACACACAAAAGAAAAGAAATAACCGAAAAACTGAATTAAAACTTGAGACAAAAGCATAAAACAAAATCTAGAAATAAGGAAAAAAAAAACATCACTGAAAACCACAATAAGGGAGAGAACGAAAAGAAAGAAAGAAAGACTGAGTGAAACCCGCAGAAGCGCTCAACTGGAAGAAGATGATGGGCAAAAGATAGCGAAGGTCGTGGCTTTGGTAGGAGTAAGCATGGAGCATGGAGGGACATGTCCATAGAGTGGGGCATAGAAGAGCGATGAGGGGATATGATGTGATGTGGATGGCAGATGGGCGTGGCTTCGGGCAATGCTTATGTGAAGCAGCTTGTTCGTGTGCAATGTAAACGAAACGGAGCCGATAAAAATAATATGAGAGGCAATTTCGATTTATTGACAGGTGCTCGACTTTATTGAAACGTTTAACTTGAAAATCGAAACGCGAAACGTAGAGATACACCCACACCCACACACACACACCCACACACAGACAGACAGAGAGATACAGCAAGAATATGAAAGAGATAGGGTGTGGGTGTGGAAGAGAGAGGCAGGGTGGGGGCATCGAAAGGCCGTGATTTGTGACATATGCAAAAATTGTGCAAAGCGATAAAAATTATGTGAATTTTTGTTTTGATTTATCGATCGATTTTAGCCAAGATTTATGACCAGGAAAAAGCTCTTGAAATGATTCTCAATAAATTTAATGACGAGGGTCATTGGGAAAGTTTAGCAATTATAAGGCAAAGCGAAAAACCTGTTGCCTTGCGTAAAACTGAGGGCATAAATCGAAGAGTACGTATGTACATGGATATATGTATGTATGTATGTATGTGTATTCCCAATGGACCAATGAGTTGTGTGTAATTTAGTGACCTTCGTGAAATTTTTGCAATAGCCCTCGTTCAGGGTAGGGCCAAGAGATTTATGGCCAGGAAGTTCTTCAGATGATTTTGAACAAATTTAATTACAATTTTACCTTAGCCTTAGTCTACATCCTGTTTCAGTCTTGAGGACACGCACTATTTGCGCAACCACTCAGAGAGAGATCACAGGGCAGGAGTCGAAAGGGGCGTCGCATGTGTGTGTGTGTGTGTGCGGCAAGGGTCATAAATTCCTCTGTGCATTTAATTTTATCAAGCGGCACGTACAAACATATGGCAAATAGTTTGTTCCCACCCCCTTGACTCGTCTTGTTCCCGCCTCAGCAGTTCGCTAGCTGGCATTATTTAATAATGAAAATTGAATAGTCCTAATTCAAACTGATGACACACACAGACACAGCATCACATATGTATGTATGTATGCGTGAGCGTGTGTGTGTGTGTGTGTGCCACGTGCCACACTCTCGCACACTTGCACACCGTTTCACCTCACTCAATTGTGGTTTTCCTTTTGTCGCTTCCGTTTCCGCATAATTTTTGCAAACGGAAAACTTGTGAGCTAACAAAACATTTGTTAAAACGGAAGACGACAAACGCAGACAAAAGGGCAAAAAGATAGAGCAAGGACACATGCGAAGAAGGACTAACTCTGCTTTTAAGCTTACATAATTTCCCAGCTACCTTAAATATCATCTACAGAGCGCTGCTCACGTACGAGGACACACACACACACAATGAAGGATAGAGAGACGGCTCCGAAAAATGAGAAAAGAAAATGCCCAGAAAGTCTTTTGCCCACTTCATTTTTTCCTCAAAAGGCTGAAAACGAGACGACGACGTCGACGGCGAAGAAAAGGTTGGAGCTTCAAAAAGGATATGCTGCTATCATCTGCACCGACCTACCTTCCCCGCTGCACCTGCCCCTACCCACACTGACTATATATTATGGCGTCGGGCGACAGTTACAACAATAAAACATTACGGATGTCTTGTCTTTCGTGGATCCGGCAGAAGCAACCAGCAACCAGCAGCACCTGCAAAAGGGCTGTAATGAACGGCATGCCTGGTATTTTCTTGTTATTTTTTCATGACGGACGCACGACGTACAGACGGCATTATCCTTGTAGTTAATGTACCAGCGTCCTTTTCACGCAGGCAACTCACGCACGCAACCCAAGAGTCGGCACAGTGACATCAAAAATATCGAGCCTACATGTTGTAGTAGTACGCCTTGACTGAGACTTCACCTTAGAAATACATTTAAACTGAGTGTAAACAAAACTCTTTTGACATTAGAACTAAACAGACAAACATGCTTAAGTCACTACAATCTCTACGTCTTAATTTAAAACGCTCCATATCCCTGAGGGCCCCTGTGATGTCCAAAGATGAGATACATCAATTGTTTCTCGATAAAACTCGTGAATATCGTATGCGAAATCCCGATGGCAAGCCAAGTGAACCGACTCCCGAATATGAGGAGGAACTAAATCAAGAATTCGAACGTTTGGCTAGACACTTTGGCGGCGGTGATGATTGGCAAAATGAGATGATTAAATTTCCAAAATTTGTTATACCCAATGTAACCATTGATCCCATTTCACTGTACGATCACAAGTAAGCATAAAGACACTAACTACTTTATAACACAAAATCTAAGAGGCGGTAGTCATTGATTAATTCATCTCTTAAAATTAGAGACTTGCAAAAGGAGAAGAAAACGAAATGTGATGAAAATCCGGCTGAAGATAAGGCAACCGAACAGACAGAGGCCGAGGCCGAGAAGAAAACAAAAGGCGACGACAAGAAGAAAGAACCTGAAGGAAAGAAAACAAAAGACGATGATAAGAAACCAAAATAATGTGAAAGATTTAAATTTTGCATAAATGAAATCGTTTCAACCACTGTGCAAGTTGCTGTTGGTTTTGGTTGGTTGACATTCTGGTTAACAGGCAGCTGCACACAAAAAAGATAATGGCACCACAATGTCCTTTATCCTTCATTTGCCTTGCTGCTGATGCTGCTGCAGGCTTGCCTTGTCTGTTATGTTCTGTTCGTTTTGGTTTGGTTGGGTCTTGTCTGGTCTTGGCTTTGCTTGGCTTGGTGGTTGACTTGCAAATATCGCTCGCCGTTACGCATACGCACCGTGTGCCGTATGTGTAACAATGGCCGTGGCATTTAAAATTCATTAATTGAACGCATTTCCTCGCTGGCGGCTCTCGACGATCCTTTCTTCCATCCATGGCCATTGTCTGTTTGTGCTGTATTAAGCCTGCTTGCACATCAGCTTCTCTTCCACATACCCTGTAATGATACATACTAGTAGAGTTGGGTAACCTCAGACAGACAGATCAAACAAAGCGATTACCAAATAGGTTAATTCTGCCTAGATTTATTTAAATACCTGTTCAATCTAATGTTGCATTCCAACAAGTTAAAAGTATGTAAGGGGTAATTTAAAGTCTTTACCTTAATTTAGTGATCCGATTTTATCTTCTTTTTTTCCACATGTGTAATTGTGTGGCCGTTGGAATTGCAGCTGAGCGTTCAGGCTCATTTTAAAGAAGCAGCAAAACTTTACATCACACTGCATAAATTAATTGAGTCTACAGACGAAGGGACACAAGCTCATGTAAGTGTGTGTGTGTGGGTGTGTGTGTGTGTGTGTGTGTGGGTGTGTGTGTGTGGGTGTGTGTGAGGAAGCCATGAAGTCAGAGTCTGCGTGCAACCACACTATCAAAAACTTCTTCAAGTTCTAACTAATGCATTTTTCATGCCCGGGTCGTCTCCAGGACTCGCAGTCGCACTTGCACTCGCACTCGCTCTCACAACTGATGCAATCGAATTAAAATTTATGACAAAACCATTAACAAAGTTGCCAGAACTACGACGAACGACCACATTGGCAGCCAGTCAAGTTCCTAAGTATTCCTCTAGCGTCCCCTCTGATTCTCTGCTGCTGAGTCTCTTCTGATAGACTTGCCGAAGCTAACGAGGTCACATGCAAAACTTTTTTTTTACCAGATCTTTTCCAAATTTGAACTTTGTCTCGAGTGCGGGGCAAAGTTTTTTTTATTTTTTTTTATTCATACAAGAGCCTTAAAATTAATCGATGGCCGCAACAATTTAAATGTCGATTGCAATTAGCCTGCAGAAATTGTGTTTCTACATGAAATTGAAATTGAAATTAAAAGGAAACGGAAATGAAATTGCATGCAACGATTTGTGGAAATTGGCTGCAGATTTTTTTCCAATTATTTAGATAATAAGTTGTTACCCAAGGAAACTTTACATTTTCTCATGATGAATCGATCAATCGATTTCAAATGAAATCAAGGAAATGCCATTACCGCTGTAACGAAAGTCGTCCATAGTGTAACCGTTATTCATTTCGGTTGCATTCCTACTGCCCATTTTAATGTCCCTCATTGGTTCAAAGTATTTGCTGGGCATACCACAAATGTCTCTGACCTGAACAAAAGTCTAAAGCAAACTCTGTACCATGTGCTGGCATCTCAGACATCTCGATCTGTTCAAGACAAGAGCGCGTCCCCCTAGAAGGTGAGGAAGGCGGCTTTGGCTGCGTGGGCCTCAGCGATAAAATGTCAATTTCTTGCTTTTTTTTATTGGCTGAGCGTGAGGAATTTTTATATTAATTTATTGCTGAAAGACTCCGTCTATGAGTGAGAGAGGGTCAGGAAGCCAAAGAGAAGACCCCAAAGGAAGAGATTGTGAAGAGGGGTCTGGTGGAAGGTGGGATGAGGCGGGCACGGCAATCGGTTGCCTCTTAAATTATGAATTGAATTGGCAATTGGACAGTAGAGGAACTGAAACAGAAACTGGAGTCCCGCAGGTTTGCCGATGTCGATGCCTTTGCGGCTGCTGATGCTTCCTGTGAAGTTGCAAAAGCGTGGAAAATTCTCATATTTTTCAAACCCCCTACAACCCCTCATCTATGTATGTATATACCTTTATGTATATATAAATATATATATATATATATGTATATGTAGGTATATATTTTTGCGTAGCGTTGCCGGATTCAGTTTTAATGGCTTTTTAAATGCCAACTGATAAATGGACCCAGCTGCATGACAAATGCCGTTTCCGTTTTTGCTTTTGTTGGAATTTCGCTAGCGGATTATTAACTTGTTTTCGGCGTATACTACCACCACATAGAAGCCCTCATTTATAATATTTCTTCGTCCTTTCGCCTTTCTCCCTGTTCATGCGAGTCAAATAATAAAGTGAAATTGTTTATAATTGCTACGATAATTCAATTAACTTTTGCACAATTTACATAAATTTTTTAATGGAAAATTGGTCTTGTTTTCAAAATTAAAAAGAATTCAAGTTCTATAAAAAAAGTGTCGATCAATACTATGTATTTATGTAATGTAGAGTATTTTGTCATCGATCTACCCTTTTTTATTTAAAGAAAATGCATAAATTTTCATTTGTTTTCCATGTGAGACTTTGCGGAATAATTTTCAGTATTTTGCAGTCATTTTCCCAAAGGTCAGACAAAAATTAAATGGCAACTTTTGCCACTCATTTCATATATTCACTTAGTAACTTCCTCCGCCTGCCATCGTCTCCTCATGGCCCATATCCTTGGGACCTTTGTGGCGTCGCCTTGTCGTTTCGATCTGTCCGGAGTAGAGAGAGAGAGAGAGAGAGAGAGAGAGAGAGAGAGAGAGAGAGAGAGAAAGAGACAGAGAAAGCACGAGGAGTGAAAGGACATTAGACAGACAGACACAAACAGACTGAACTTTTCGCGTAATTTCACGTATTTTGTGCAAATACACTCAAATATGCCACACAATAAAAACAACAACAACATGAGCAGGAGTGGCTGGCCAGGACCCTCGCGCAGGATGAGCGACTCCGGCAAACAAACAAACAAAACTGTATTATTTGTTTTTTTTTTTGTTTTCGTCCTTTTTTGTTCGTTTTTCTTGCGCATTTTCTTCGCCTGCCAAGTTAGCATTATTGCTTGGTAGTTGCCAATGTCCCCACAGTGGTCTGAAATTGGTTGCTAGTGGACCTCTGAGACAAGGACATCAATGATGATGGACTTTATCATTTTCACTTTACCTGTGTAATTTTTATTGTAAACTGTCTTCTAAGAAGTTTTTTACAATATTAAAATATATTTTTAGGCCACTGTACCTGCGCCTGGCTCTGTTCATGTTTTCGGCTAAGTAAGTGATAAGGGTAGGACACGCCCTCCGTTTAGCTGGGTGACAATTTCTCAGGTTTTTAAGAAAAATTAAATTTTATTTATTCATACATTATTATTTTTTGATCTGTTTCGTTTCACATAAATTAAATTTCACTTTTTAAAACACATTGTATTAATGGTTAAATTTTTGTTGATTTTAATATGAATTTTAATTGGGTCAATCAGCCAATAGTAGTGGTAGTTGAACGAAGACAAATCACTTCTTTTCGCCATAGAGTAAATACCAAATGCCACTTGGCCAAGAGTAAAAAGTGCCATATCATTGCCATTTGTCTGCTAACTTTCAAAAAGAGAAAAAGAAAAGTAAACAAGTAACTGACAGAGTGAGAGTGAGCGAGAGAGAGAGCAGTCAATGAAGTTGCACTATCAATAAGTAGATAAGTATGTTTACACAGGGACAGTGAGGACGCAAAGACGAAGAGTTGGCAGTTAAATGGATTAAAACTGACCAAAGGCAGCAGGCAATGAAGTCGGTAATAAAAACCAAATGTTTCACTTTGATTAGCAAGCTAAAACTAAGTAAAATAAAAGCTTGTTTGTTTTTAAATTAGAAATTTTATATTCCCATAGTCAAATCCAAAGTGGAAATCAATAAACTTGGATTTAAAGCATATTATTTTATACGATTAATACGCGGTTGGATTACATTCATATCATTATCAGTCAGTCATTCTCTTGCCTTCTGTGTATGTCAGGTGAAACAGGCATTGAATGAATTTCGCCAATCACTAATTCATAAAACAGTTTCTCTTTAACAATTTGTTGAATCGCTTTTCCAACGAAATCGTTCTAAAGACGCCCTTCAATACAGCACTACAGTGGAATCATCTTTTATAGAAATATCTATAAGCTGGCAGCGTAACATTTCAATTTGCTACAACAAATGCTCATAATTTATAAATTTTAAATCTGTGTTAACCAAACGACCTGAGCGCACACACACGCACAACTCACCAGAACGGAACAAATGGTTATAAAGGGGAGAACGGGATGGGCGCCACTTTGTGGGTTGGTAAAGGTTTACCGGGTAGGAGAAGGTTTTGTCGAATGTTTTGTTACTGATTTATTGCAGTCACAGTGAGTTTTTTATACCCTGTAGTTCAAGTTGTATGCATCGAGTATATAAATGCAAGGCTGTAGATGGCTCATAGCAATTCGAGTGGTCAAACCGTTGCTCAAACTCGGCCTACGGCAAGCCTGAAGACGATGGAAAATAAGTGATTACGACGATCAATGAATGGCGTAGTTCATTCGGCAATGGGTAACTCGAGATCGATGACTTTGATTTAATATTTTTAGTTATTTTTTTTTTTTTTTTGTTTGCTATTGTCGGTCTCATCGATGCTGCTGCTGTTGCCATTGTCTGCATTTTTGGCACTGTTAACCCGATTTTCCACTTTCCGTGGAGCTACTAGGATAAGGATGAGGATGCGGAATGCATGCATGAGGATGATGATGTTCGAGGATGCGACGGCAGCAGCAGAGAAATGGTTGAATGTGTGTTTACGTTGCTATTGGTGCTGTTGCCGCTAATGTGTGGCACGTTCAAGTCGAGTCACGTCACCTTTGGCATGGGACGTTGCGTCTACGACTATCAAGACAATGGCAGCAGGAGCTGGAGCGCTAACAGAGCAGACAGGAGTAGACAGGCATCTTCGCATTGGTAAACGAGATCACGTAGTCGTTGCTCTCCAAAAGAGAGAGATTTTCTTTGCAATTTCATGCGGTGGCTTGTGGTGGCTATCGGAAAAACTATCTTTCAATTAAATTCTTTGCGCTTCAATTTCAATCAAAATCTCCTTTCAAATTTTTCGCACATACAGCTCCTCATTGGACTAGCCAAACACACACATTTCACACGAAACCATTTTGGGGCCAACTAATAACTAAATCTTTGCGCTTCCACCTAACATTGTGACCTTAATTTATTTAGAAAATTGCATCGCAAATATTTTCATTGCATTGTGCGTGTATCATTTTAAGCTATTTTACATAAATTTTGCCAAGCAATAAACAAAATATTTTTCGTTCACTGAAATTTATCATGACACTGCACGCCCACAGAGATCGGACTCTGGGTGGGGGAAGAGCATTGCCTTTTGTCGCAGTTTTCAACTTCATTTAATTTAATTTATTTTTCAGCAGCAAAACAAAATTTATGTAACAACTTTTTGTGCCTCGTTGCTCGTTGCGTTGTCATTTAAAACTAATTTGCATAAAATGAGCATCCAGTCAAGTGGTTTTTCGGTTACCTGATGGTAAATTGCTTTTACTCCACCACTCCGCCGCTACCCGCTAGCACATATGTTTCGGTCAAGTTGGCCATAAATTGCCCCTTGATGACTCTTTTTCGCTCAACTCGACAGAATTTCGATTTTGTTACGTTTTTGGTTTCACGTTACACGTCTTTTTCTTCTTTTGTTTTTTATGGCTCCTAAATTATTCAGAGTTTGTGTTCTATATATCTTGAAGTCCATAAAGCTGGGCCAACAGTAGTGACAGTGACCTTGCTCACATCCGATAAGCGTATTCCTCTTTGCTCAACTAAATAGACAATTTACCCTTTTATTTTACGCACTATATTCTCTTCTTTTGTACCCTCCCTACAACGGTCATACATGAAAATCAGTTTAACCATGCCGCAACCGGCGGCAGGACTCGACACAGCACAGCAGCATCTTATTCGATTCACTCGAGTCCTGGATTTTGTGTGCTGTCAACAATTTTACGACTGCATTGAGAGTCGCTGCCAAATCGTTTGGGCAAGTCCCTTTTCCACAACAAAAAAAAAAAAAAAAAAAAAAACTAAGAAACGAAAAAAGGCACCGAATGAAAGAACACACAGAAAAGGAAATAACTATGAAAATAAATACGGCAGAATGCTGCTGCTTGTCGTTTCAATTTCTATTAAACAGACAATTGACCAATAATGTGGGCTTTCTCTCAAATGGAATTCCGCATCATATCGTTCGAAATTCGAGCTGTTCGATTTATGTACTTTTTACTAATATCAATCATTACTAAGAACAGATGGATATGTCGTTTGATAAACTTCATACTGGTTTTAAATAAGAGTTATGTTCCTTAAACTTACCTTTGAATGCTTTGGACCTATTCGATGTTTGTAATTGTTTCTTGATTCATCTGAGGCTTTGTGATTCTAGGATTTAGTGTCTTGTTTCTCCTAAAGCATTCAGTGGCAATTATTTACCTTTACACGTACATAGATATAAACATTCTTTTAATATGATAACAAAAAAAGTGTTGCCTACATTTCAGCGTTTTTCATTTAGCCACTGCAATGGCTGGTTTATGGAATTTACTTGCATTTAAGCTGCGACAAGGCTTATAAATTTGGAAACTAATTGAAAGCAAATGCGAAATTCGATACAAATAAACACCTTAAACATTATTGACCATTTCATTTGCAAGACAAATTTGTTTGTTCACGGCAACGGCAGCAGCAGTACCAGAGCAATGGCATAAATCATTGGCTTAGTTTATTTCGAAAGCAGAACACAAAATTCATACAAACTCAACCACTAACCGAGCCAAATTCATCCATTCAGTTTGGCATTGGCATTGGATTTTATGGCAAAGCATTTCATATTCATCCTCTCGTCGTATATCAAAAACAAATTTCGACAAAATGACCAGAGAGACAAAGAGACGGGGAGAGACGGTTTCCCCCGAATCCCTCCACTTGCCCCCCCCCCAATACCTCTTTTTTCTGTTTTTGCGGTGGCAGAAGCATAATAAAATGCAGATAACGGCAATCAAATTCACTGGGCCTGGGAGAGAGAGACAGAGAGATGTGACCGGTGTGGCAAAGTTGTGGGGCGATGGAAAAATGGTTTCGCCAAATATATATGTATATACACATCTTCGTCGAGTTTATAATCAAATAAAAATATTTTCAATCGAGTCTGGTGTGAGTAATCGAAGATTACACACGTCACACGCGCATCATCTACGATCATAAACCAAACACGACCAACAAACCGTTTCAAAGTCAGCAATAAGCGACAAAGTGCAGCTGCCGTGATGTCGCGAGTTAAAAGAAAAAAACCCAACAACGCAGACACCGGTCAGCGCTCAAGCGAGCGTCAAAATTACTTCGCCCCATTGCAGACTTTAAACAATGAAGAAATTGATGAAAGAGAAAGTGAAACAGAGCAAATCTGTGAAAAGACAACAAAAATTCGGGTCCCCCCAATAACTGTTATAAAATGTTCACTGCAAAACATTCATGATTTGTGCAGCATCACGAAGATCACCGAATACTCTATTCGAAAAATCTCAATAGGCGTTAAACTTTATTGTGCTCATAAAGTTGACTTCGACAAAGCCTGCGATCAGCTTAAGACTAGATTCGAATTTTTCTCATACGCCACAAAAGATGAGAAACCGTATAAAGCCCTGCTGATAGGGCTTGATAAAATGGATCCTTCGATTGTTAAATCGAAGCTTACTCAAATGGGCCTTAAATGCAGAGACGTCAAACTGGTCGAACATAAACGGCAGAACAATACCACCTTCATTTTGTACGTGGTGTATTTTGAAAATAAATCCATCACGCTTAACAACCTTAAGCACAATTACTCGGTTATTGATTTTGTTAAAGTTAAGTGGGAATTCCAAAAACAAAAATCCAACAAAATCACACAATGCTACAAATGCCAAATGTTTGGCCATGGATCTAGTCGTTGTGCAGTGAATACCTACTGCGCGAAATGTGCTGGAAATCATAGTACCGAAAACTGCAATGTGACAATTTTTAAATGTGCCAACTGCAACGGTCCACATAAGGCATCGTCACTTGATTGCCCTAGCCGACGCAGCTACTTAAACTTCAGAGAACGAGAAAATTCGAGACGCTCAGTTCACCCGGGCAGAATAAAACCTTCTGCACCACCTCAGTTTAATTCGGGCGCATTTCCGAGGCTTCATAATAGCAATGTTCCAGTACTGCAGAGCGTTTGGGCGACCCCCCACTGTCCCAGAAGCCAAGAGCGGTGATCTCTTTTCCATGGAGGAAATTAAAAGTCTAATGTTTGATTTAATTAAGAATCTTAAAAATTGCAAAACCAAAGCAGATCAGTTTGAGGTTATTACCTCATTAGCATGCAAATTTCTTTATTAATGTCGCACTTCATGAAAATAATTACTTGGAATGCCAGAGGCATCCGAAACAAAAAAAGAAGAAATTTTTGACCTTTTGTCCGAACAGAACATTGACATTTGTTTACTAACCGAAACCTGGCTAAACAGTTCCTTGTCAATAAAACACCCTAACTATATATGTTATCGGCTCGACCGTCCAAATTCCAGGGGGGAGGGGTAGCCATTCTCATAAAGAAAACAATTCGCCATTCACTACTACCAATCCCACAAACTAATATCATAGAAGTTATTGGCATTCAAACTGTAAACGTCTGTGAATCGACAAGCATCTACTCCTGCTATTTTCCAGGAGGCCAATCGAACGATACTAAAAAACAGCAGTTTGCTGATGATATTCGGAAGCTTACGTCTATAAATGGTAATTACATCCTAGGTGGCGACTTTAATTCCAGACACCGTGACTGGGGGTGCATTCGCGCAAACAGCTGGGGAAATATTTTGCACGAAAAATTAATGTCGCTACATATTGATATGTCCTACCCCGCTAGCCATACTCTAGTCCCTGCCAGCCTTAGAGGCCAAGGCTCTACTCTGGATATCTTCCTCTCAAACTGCTCACAGGTATTAACTCAGGCCACGGTATTAAACCAGTTAAGTTCGGACCACCTGCCTGTTAAGATTGAACTACACACACAGCCAATATTAGAAGAACCCTCAAGATTCAACTATAGGCGAGCTAACTGGACGCTTTATGCCAGCCATATTAGCCACAACCTCCAATCAAACCTGATAGAGACCATTACTCAACCTCCACAAATAGACTCCATGATCGAGAAATTCACAAGCGTAATCAATGAGGCTAAGGATCGTTGTATCCCTAAAGTAAGGACCCAATTCAGCACAAGGCCTCTGCCGGCCCACATAAAGCTATTAATTACGCGCAGAAATAGCCTCCGTCGTTATTGGCAAAGGTCCAGGAACATAGCCCACCTAGTAGCGTTTAAAGAATTAAACCGCAGTATAAGCGCAGAAATAGTAACTCATCGGAACAAGTCGTGGAACACGTTTCTGTCCAACTTGGATAAAGGCTCCTCTCCCTTTTGGAAAGTGGCCAAAATAATAAAGAAAAAACCCTCAAATATCCCTACTCTTGTCATTGGAACTGATCAGTGTTCCACTGCAGTAGAAAAATGTGAGGCTCTCGCTGTGTCATTCTTGGCGAATCATTCGAGTACCCAGGCCTTAAGTTTTCCTGATACTGAACACGATGTTCAAAACTATGTAGATTTACTAAATACCATAGAGATTAACCCCGACGTAAGTTACCTTACAAACTGTAGCGCCGTCTCGGAAATTATTAAAAGTCTTAAAATCAGAAAAGCCCCAGGCTTGGATGATATCAACAACCTATGCCTAAAAGCGCTTCCTAGTAGCGGTATTCGTTTCCTGACCGCTATTATAAACGCTAGTCTCCGACTTGGTTATTTTCCACAAGTCTGGAAAACATCTAAAGTTGTCCCAATTAGAAAGGCAAATAAACCTCCCGAGTTTCCATCATCATACCGGCCTATTAGCCTTCTGTCTTCAATCAGCAAAATATTGGAAACGATTATTAAACAAAAAATTACATCCTTTGTAGATGATGCCGAATTACTCCCTAAGGAACAGTTCGGTTTCCGTAAGGAACACAGCACAACCCTTCCGCTAGTCCGAATCAAAAAGATTGTTAAGCAGAATTTTAATAGGAAAAACTCTGTTGGAATGGTATTAATGGATATTAAAGCAGCTTTCGATTCCGTTTGGCACAACGGACTCATTTTCAAGATGTCAGTCCTTAATTTTCCTACGGAACTCATCAAAATAGTTCAAAGCTTTCTAAGCAGGCGTTCATTTTTAGTTTACATTGGAAGAGCTCATTCTGCCCCACTAGATATCCCTGCAGGATGCCCCCAAGGGTCCTGTCTTTCCCCACTGCTTTACAATATCTATACTTCTGACTTTCCGAACCTAAACGGCTGCACTGCCTCAATATTTGCCGACGATACTGCAATTATCTCCACGGGTCTGTTACCAGCGGAAGTTACTCAAAACTTACAGGAGGCATTTGACACTATCCAATCCTTTTTAACAAGGTGGAAGATTCAGGTAAATTCCGACAAAACTCAAGCAATATTTTTCTCCAGAAAAAGATCGTCCAGGTATCTTCCAAATAGTCCCATAGATCTGGATGGCACCGATATTCCCTGGGATAAAAAGTTCGCTACCTGGGAGTCATTTTAGACTCTAAAATAAACTTTAAGGACCATGTAGGGTATACTATAGACAAAATCAATTCCCTTACCAGAATTCTATATCCCTTTATTAACAGGAACTCCCGTTTATCTATAGAAAACAAGTTATACCTGTTCAGGTCAATATTCCAGGCAGTTATGTTTTACGGAGCCCCAGTGTGGTCGGATGTCGCCAAGTGCCATATTAAAAGGCTGCAAATAGCCCAAAACAAACTATTAAAAATGATATTCAAACTCCCTTGGCACCATCCCACCTCAGACATTCATAACAAAGCTAAAGTCGAAATGATAACAGACAGATTATACAGATTGAATGCCGACTTCAATGATAAATGCAGATACTCAACCTATAATCACATAAACGAAATAATTATGTAAATATAGATGTAAGTAGTATTAAGTTTTATCTTAAGTAGGATGGGGGTTTTTCTTGCAAAGTTTTCCCCTAAATTTAATTTATTATGATAACAATCAAATTGTAGAATATTAATATCCCCACATATAACATAGCTGAAAAGGTCCATAGACCTGAACTCTAATGAAATTGTATATTAGAAGCATACTCTTATTATTATAACAAACATATGCAAAATAAATAAATAAATAAATAAAATATTTTCAATATTTTGCAAACAAACATTGGGGCAATTAATTAATCAAATAATCCATCTTTTTCCCTCTCTCTCTCTTTCCAGGTAGGAATTTTTCGCAACCGGAAACCGAAACTCATTTTGATTGGCTACATGTAAGAGAAGAGCTTTTTTGTTTCTTAACAATTTCTGGTTATTAATTAATTTTACAGACATTTACAAGAGGTTGAAATACATTTGGTTTTCTGTTTTTTTTTTTTTCTTTTTAAATTTTCCTTCTTTTTTGCGCTCTTGTATTTATGCTAATCAAACAGAATCCTGACCTCAGGCACAAAATGCTTGGCGAAAATCAGCAAGACAAACACAAAACAAAGCAAACGAACCAAACTGAACGAACTTCAAGACACAAATCGACCAACGAACCAACAGACCTACCAAGCGACCAAGCAACCGACCCGCACGGGGAACACAAAAAAAAATAAAAGAAAACAACAAAGAGAGAGAGAGAGTGAAGAAATCCCAGACTACTACTAGCAACGAGGGTTAACTCTAAACAAGACCCTTGAAAGGCAGTGTAAGAGAGTGTCCTAGTCTAAGAGTCTTAATTGTAACTAGTTTTTGTTTATAGATAGTTTTATTAAATAATCTGCTCCTACTTCGTTATCTGTGATTTGTGGGGACTTTAATCGATTTAATTGGATGAAACCAAAACCACCAACAACACAATAATTAATTCAATGTATGATTCAGAGGAAGGTAATGTTGATCATGGCAATGTGTGGCTCATTATGAAGATTTTGTGAAGGCTTTTAGGGTAGAAAGTGAGAACCTTTTTGTTAGCCCTCGTTCTATATAGCTAGGGTTGTTGTTGTTGGGGTGGGTCAGAGAGGCAAGGATAAGCTGATACCCTCGGGGTTCCGAATGCCAGACGATTAAGGGAGGGAGACGTAATGGTATACGAGGGGGAGGGAGGCACACCAGAAAGGCCGAGACGCTTGTTTATAAAAATAATTAAGAAATATTTTCATGTTTTATAACTTTTGCGCAGCAAAAACTTTTTAAATAGACAAACTTTTGTTGCCGCTGCTTGTTTACTTATAAAATGTTTCACATCCCGCTACCCCGCCGCTAACAAGCCAAGCCCCCCTGCATACCCGTCACCATCCCCGTTCTCGTTCTTGTCGATGCCGCTTGCCCTCGCCCGTATCTGATGGATACATTTGGAAAATCTCAAAACAGCTAACAACATACTTCATTATAATATTTTCACTTTTAACTTGGCTGAAGTCGCCTCCGCCGGCGTTTCCCTCTTTACCCATGTACATATCGCCTTGTCCTTGGCCCTCTCGGAACTCCAACTCCTCCGTCTAGCTTGTTATTGTTGTCCTTTACTGGGCGTCCGAAATGACTGTTCCCTTGACAAAATGTCTAATTTCCGTGCAGGAAAGCAAGAAATTACTTTATGGTTTGTTAATAGCGGGCGGGCGGCTCTTTGTGAAAGCATTCGCTTTCGCTTTTGTCGTTGTTGCTGTTGCTGGGGCAAAACGCAGCTTAAATGTTGTGACATATTTTGTTTTTTTTTTTGTGCCAGGGACCCAAACCTAGCCTGCGGCCAGGTGAGAGCCATTTTGCCTATGCGTTGAGAGCGCAGAACGGAGCGCCTCGTTTAATGGAAATTTAAACGGTAACAATTACACTTCAGCCCGAGTTATTGGTAGGAATCTATTGGGATGACAGGCGGTGGGTAGCGACGGCGGCCTGTCAAGTCAATGAAACTTTCGCAGCTCTATTGAAATTTTGTTGGGGTCCCGGCGAACACCTGGTGTGTGTGTGTGTGTATGCGTGTGTGTGCTTTCGCTCGCCCCATTGTTGCACGTGCACGCTGTGGAAAAATCATCTCATGATGCTCAAGAAGGACAAAACTTTTCACTCACCTTCTTTCTGGCCTCCCGTCCCTGCCGTGCCCTAGGCACCACCACTACCGCAGCCAAAAACACTGAAGACGAAAAAGTTAAGCGACAAGAACCGAACAGAAATGATGGTGGCACCCTGAGGCATTTCAAGAATTTTCATCATGTTGAATACTTATGTATAAGTATTGCTGGCCCCAGGGTGCTCGGGCTAGCTAACAGGAGTGAAGAGACTAAACAATAACATGAATATTGTATCTATATAAATTTCATTGGCCTAGACAGGCAAAAAGAGGATTATTTATGCCATTTTATGAAATGGATCTATGTATGTACACATGAGCCTGAGTTTAAGGCAACATCTGATAAAGCAAAAAGAATTGAAATTTAAGAAAACCACCACACGAGTAGTTAGAAGGAAATGTACTAGCTATAAAGTAAGATAAGTTCGCGCATTTTCAGGTTGGTTTATTGTATCTTGAAATTGTAATTTATGTTTCTAATTTATTAGGTCATCTCCTATGACCTATGACATCTCTTCGGGTAGGAGACTAGAAGTTCAGGGATTCGTTTCTTAACAATATCTACAGTATCTATTTTCTACTCTTTATCAGAAATTGGCAAAGTCTATCCCCCAAAAATAATTCCACAGCATATGAGACATAGGCTATCTTGCCCTTAGACTTCAATAAAAATGAAATCTGTGTGGGTGTGTGTGTGTGGTGGGTCGGGGATATAAGCAAGAAGAACAAACTGACAAAACGACGACACCCCGCCCACCCCTACCTACCTCTCCCCTCATTCCAATTATCTTTGAAGCCTTTGGCCTAATAGATCCTTTCTCTTCGTAACTCATTCCTATTTTTCTTTTGGCCCTATGTTATTTGTGTTATGTCTTGGAGCTGTTTTACGCTGTTGTTGTTATTGTTTTTGTCTGCGACTGTCTGCGGCCTGCATACATTTTCGGCCCTTCACTCCCCTCTAGCCCACCACCTACCACACAATTTCTGTGTGTCTGTTTTTTTTTTTTTGTATATTGCCAACTTTTTGCATTGCCATACACAAAATTCTTTCTCATACTCTTACAACGGGTATTGTCGTTTCATAATCAAATTTTGGGCACACAACCAAAATGATCGATATGAAGATTTGAATCTAATTATGAATGCATGGATCTAAGTATGACACCTACATGCATTTAACGGTTTTACTGCTTATAATAACCGTTATCGTAAGGGTATGGAAAACTTCGTTTCAGCTGGTGCTACCATGCGGTATGTTGTTTTTCTGTTTTGTTTAAGGAATTTCGTTATAGCCTAAACTTGGTTTTGGTCTCCTCTATTTTTTGCCTCTTTGTTTTTCGTTCGCTTCCATTTTTCTCCCCGTTTTTAGTCCCATTTTTTTTCGGTTTTGCATTTGTGTGGAGGACCCTCAAACCGCCATCCGTCTTCCCATTGCCAATTTGCAGCCCACAACAAGCAACAGCAACGGCACCAGCAGCAACTAGTTTAGGGCCAGGAGCGTAGAAACTAATTTCTTCCCGGGTTTCCCCCTTCGTTTTTTCCTTTTCCTTTTTTTTTTTTTGCTTTTGTTTCGTGTGTTGCCCGCGGCCAAGTTCGGTTTTGTGCTTTTGTTGTTGTTTTACGGGTTTTTCTCTAGCACGCATTTTCCTACTGTTGCTCCTGTTGTTGTTGTCGTTGCTATTATTGTTGTTGCTGGCTTGTTAGCATGCCGCTGCTCAAATGGCATTTCCTGTTACCATTTGCCATTGTGTCGTGTCCTCGTCCTGAACCTCGTTCTCCCCGCCGCATTTTTCTCTTCTAGGCAAATAACGAAAATTTAAAACCATAGCAAAACTTGATTTATTTAAAGTACTTTGAATCAAATTGAAGTAGCTAGAGTATTTCTATGGTCGTATACAGATATTGCTGTACTGCACCTGATCCTGTGACACCTGGTTACCATTTGCCTCCCATCACATACAATTGATGTATATTAAGATCTTTTCTTTGTTGAGTTGTGTGCGTATGTGTGGGTGTGTGGGTGTGTGTGTGTGTGCGTGTGGGTAAATTTCTTGTTAATTAGTTGCAGTCTCTGTTTATGCTGTGTAATTTATGGGCATCTGCTCCACTCTACCGTAAAGTTCATAGAGGCATGTGTTGTTGTGCCACGGCCAACGTCCGATCTGGAGAGAAAGCGAGAGAGAGAGAGAGTGAGAGCGTCGGTCGTGTTCAATATACAATTCACATTCAATTTCCATTTCCCAAACTTGCGGCTGTGTGACCCCTCAGGGCGCCACATGTGTGCCGCATCCCAGGCAGTAGCCAGCATTCACGCAGGCAACAGGCAGCCGTAGTGCCGCACTGCCGCCGTCAAATGCAGTCAACGCAATGCATAATCAACCCCGATGTAGAGGCGAGATGCCGACGTCGTTGTTATAGTCGTCGTACGACTGCCGTAAACAAAACATTCATCAAAATTTTATACACTCAACATGTGCCGAGGTCTAGGCTGTTGCTGCAGTTTTTCCATTTTCCTAACCCCCACCTACTCTACATCACTCTGGAACTGACAATATTGTTTGATACCCATGGCTAAAAAAGGCCACAAGGTATGCCATCTCAAGGCTACACTTTACACAAATTTACTTCAAGTGCTGCTAGAAAAGAACGTAAATTATTACAGGATATTCCAGAGTCGATAAAATGATTCCTTTCTGGTTGTGTATACGACTTTCAATTTCAACTGAGTTTCTTTGAAAAATCACAACTAATTAACATTGCCCATAGGCTCAACTTGAAATTATGACGGGTGTGAGAGAAGGCTACATAGAACGGGAATCAAAAGGTGGGGAATCAGTCCCTTATTATTAAGAACTGCCAACCAGATGTACCAAATGAGAATCGAAAATAGACTAATGCGAGCTGGAAACTTCCTGTTCTATCTCTCTAATGTGTACATGGACCACTGAAATAGTGCTAAATGAGGCCCATCAGTAGCATCACCTTTGTGTGGTGATATGCCTTCGGATAATTCAAAGAGATTGACGATATGTTTTCTGTCAGATGGGGAAACGGGAATTGTTTTGATCATAATCAATAGTGTCGATGCAGGCAATAGTTAGCCTCAAAAATTTGTGCTTCCATAACCTCTTTTGTTTTTAGTTTACCAATTGGGAATGTTTTATGGAAAACATGTTTTTCTCCTTTCGCTATTCTGGTTCACCTTATTCGAAAGTTTTTTGTTTTTTTCTGATTTTCTTTCCATGTTTCATTGTAAGAGTATATGAGAGATGGTGACGAAAGGCGAGAGAGAGATAGAGAGAGGAAAAGTTCATTTCTTTAGCCTGCAGCTAATGTTTGACAAGTCAAAGCAAAGCGGATTCCCATCTTTATATTTCGCCATTGTCTAGCAAAAATTGTTTTTCTCATTTTACCATCTTCTATTATTCAGTAAAGAAAGAAAACTTTTGTTTAATTGCCACGACTTGAATACCACCAAGCCAAAGTTGATAAAAATGAGTAATTTCTGAATTTTTTACTCTGCAAAGCAGGTGGGCCATATCCGATTACCTTCCTGGTTGGTTCTCGTCACTCTTTGGTTAAACAATTATGTAGAATCCATATTTAGTGTATGAGTAATAGTTTTAAGTCACTGTCTAGATCTAGATCTAGATCTTCTGTTTACTGGGATACACACATGACAATCAAGGATTGTCCCTCATTTCGGGACTTTTTCTTGAATTTAACCTCACGATCTTTCACCCTTAGTATGTAGGAATAGAAGTGTATAGCAATTTCGTCACTTAACCAACTAACACAAATCTGTTTCTGTTTTCGTTTTGCGTTTTTTTTTTGTTTGTTTTATTTTTCTGCAGTTGTGGTTGCATTTGCATTTGAGTTCTGCGGGCTGCCGTTGATTGTTTCCTGGCGACTGCATTTCATTCATTCATTCAACTGTCGATGAGTAAATTGTTGAAAAGTTTGCACCATTCATTCAGCGGTGGTGTTGGTGGTGGCAGGTGCCACACACACACACACACACACACACACACACACATAGACAAACATACTGACACACTCACACAAAGAAAGTATTTATTAAAACAAACTTGGCTCGACCTCGACTGCATCTGAATCTTCATCTACATTGGTATTTGCCACAGAACTCATAGCAGAAGGGAGCTTGAATGAGATGGTAGTTTGGAGGGTTGTGGGGGCTGGCTGAATGGCTGAAAGTTTGTAACAGTTTGTGGAGTTTGATCTGCCGTCGCCCAGGCGCATAAATGTCACTTACGCGCTTCTTGCTCCATTGTCTGCCGCCAGTCGAAGCAAATTGTAAAAGTGACAATTTCGACAGCCAACCAAAGGACACACATTGTGGTCCCAGAGCCAGAGGGGCCTCAGAGTGTGGAACAGAGAAAGTGGAGGAAGTTGGATGGGGATTGCTGCGCAATGGGCTGAAGTGGGACGAGGTTGGGTGGAATGGTAGGATATGGAAGCAGAGAGTAAGTGCAAATTCAGTTTGTTTTAATTTCGACAGGCTGTGGTCGCTGCAGCATCAACGTCAACGCCATTGACCAAACTCTGTCAACATTGCCAAGTGTCCTGCATACCACCCCCGTCTCTGTTTTCCTCCTCTTCCTACTTCCTGCCTCGTGGCTCCTGCTCCCTGTTGGTGCCTCTCTACTGCAGCGTCAGCTGCGATCTTTATTAAGTTTTCGCTTACTTTTCGCCAAGTGCGACAGAAAAGTTTTTGCCTTGCTTAAGTTTGCCTTCAAACAATTTTCCCTTGTTTTTCTACATTTCGGCTTTTGTTTTCTGGTAAAGATTTCACTTTACCTACCTACCCCGCCCACATACAAACACACACACAATCGCCCCCCGCTCTCTTTACATGCCATCATCCAATGGCAACTTTCTTCTGTCTGGCAAGTGTCCGCTCTCTACAAAATTTGTTGTCTATAGCTTTTCGTTTTCCTTAGAATTTCCCCTTTTCCTATTTCACTCCTCCCCATGTGTCTCTCCCTATCTCTCTCTTTCAGATGTGCTTTCACACTGCACATTGGTTTACAAAATTATTAAAACATGTGAATGTTGTTAAAAATACAGCGAAAAATTGTTGTTTCGAGAAATTTGTTATAAATGTCATCTTTTTTTCTTCTTTGAAGAACTTATAATTATCAATTTGCAGGCAAATCTTTTCAAACATTTGTTAGTTTATCAACTGATCCACTGTGCGTATGACGTCCTTACTTACTTTTATTTTTTTTAGTTTTGCAAATGCCAAAGAAACTGGTTGGTAACTGGGTTTATTTGTTCTCTGCAGCAAATATGCTCGATTGCATTTGAGTTATTGTTCCTCGAACAGTTGACAGGCTCCGCGCCGCACAGCACTGCACCGAACCGCATCACAGGCAGTCCGTATAGACCGGGAGCCCCGATCCTGGTCCCAAGTCCTGAATTTCTTTGCATTTCCCTTTGCTGCATATTCAATATTTTGGTATTTATCTTGTACGACAATAAAATAAAACAAAATACACACATTGCCGCCGTTACTAAAAAGAGTGTAAGAGCAGCTCTGGGCTAAGGAACGGAAGGCGGGTGAGATATTTGAACATACATACAGAGTACATGTTTTGCTAGAAATATGTAGGTCAGTCTCAGTGTCTCCGTCTCCGTCTCCATCTCGGTCTCCGTCTCCGCTTCAGTCTGAGTCTGAGGACCCGCATACATGCCACAGGAATTTACATGTTTGAATTTTCTTTTAAGTCGCCTGTAAGCCGTTTCGGATTTTTATACCCTTCCTTTATCCCATGTAAGGCGAGAAGGCTATATTGAGATATGCAAGTTCTGGAATAAATCTGCTGATGGCCAGCAACTGGCGTTGTGATAGGGTATCCAGAGTCTTCTAACCCGGACTGTATCGGATTTTTCATTTTATTTCTGTCTTTGCTTAAAGTTGCACAAAAGTCTCCGCTTTTCCATTTCTGTCTGTTATTTCCAATTCACAACTATCTCAATATATGTACATACATACATATGTATGTGTGTATGTATTGAAATATATTTCATTTTCTACGTGAAAATTGTGCTGCTTGCGAATCGATAGGGAAGTCCGCACTATGTCAGCAAATCATAGACTCCAATTGTCCATCAGTTGGTGAGGTAGCAGCTGCCTCCTATGGATTCCATTTGATTGATGCACCACCAAATAGCTTGACCAAGAAAGGGAACAACCCAGAATCGAAAATATTCCCAAGCTCTGAGTTCTGTACATATCTGATGTCTTTCATTTGCAATTATCGGCCAAATGAAATCTATTTGTCTGCTTGTAAATTGCAAGAGCCTGCCCACGCTGAAGAGGCAAATTTAGATATATAATAATGAATCTCAAAAGGATATTGGTATTCAATGTTGCGATTGTTTAGTCTTTTCGTTTTTGTTTTGTTTTGTTGCATTTATTTGTGATTTGTTGCAATTTGTTGTTACAATTTGCTGTTGTTATTGCTGTAATTTTTTATCAATTTTTCAGAACGCGTCGCGTTGTGACAAAAACCGCAAATTAAATCGGTTTTCTTTTTTTTTTGTGGTGGTGGTGGTGGTGATGGTGGTGTGAGGGGGGATAGATGTCTGGTGAAATTTATTTCTAGCGCGTGGCCAAAGCCACAAGGTCCTCGCTTTTGCCCCCGACACTACTCTCCTACCCTATCCACACGGTGGACATCACACACATGTTCCACATATCCTGCGTGTCCTGCTCATAAAAATTGCGAGAGCAAAAAATACAAGCGAGCAGAAAGCGAAATAAATGCACGCCGTTGAAAATTAGAGCCAAAGCCAAATCACAGTCAGAGCAAACCAAAACCAGGCAGCCAGAGCCCGAGCCAGAGTCAGTGTCGAACCGAAATTATTCTGCGGATTTTGCGGCCTCGGCGGTTGGAAGTGGGTGGGTGCTATGCGAGCGGGGGAGTGGTGGAGCGGTGGAGCGGTGGTGTGGCATGTTCACACTTTTGGCCATAAATTTCCTAGCGCCTTGTTGGCCAATAAATACACAAGACTTGTGTGCCATAAATTGGCAGCTTCGACGGCGCCTAGTTATAATTAAAGTGCCGACCGCAAAACGAATTAAATTTAATTAAATTACACAAAAATAAAATGTTAATAAAAATGACAAAAAATTAAGCAAATTTTACATTCGTAAAATGTTTGAGTCGTATTTATCACTAACTGGCTGTGATTCTCGTCCATCTCCATCTCGTTCCCTGGTTGAATTTCTTCCTTTTTTATTTTATATTTTGTACAAATTTTATTGCGTGGGAGAAAGTGGGTGAACGTTGGGAACGCTCGAGAGATCGCGCCTGGTTTATGCGTCTGCCAGACGAAGGGCTCGTAAAATCTGTGCGTGCCCCGGCAAATGGAGTACCACGAACGAACCATCAGCAAGGTTTATGTCTCGGAACTAGACGCTCCAAGTGTGTATGTATGTGTGTGTGTTGTGTGCATTTTTCTCATTATCTCGCGACCAGCAGACAAATAGATAAGCATCCCACTGTGCTCCGACATCGAAAGCCATAAACTTGGCTAACAAGTCAAGTGCAAACAAAATGCTTGCCTTTAAACTTGATTTTCTCATTCTTTCATTATTTTGTTTTCCTCTACTCAATTGCTTTAGCCATTTCGAGTTGAACGTAAATTTTAATATATTAATTTTTCGACGATAACACGAAAAAAGCCGTTTAAAGAATGTTACCACCCACACACTCTGACCCCATACAAACGGTAAATAGAAAGCAGCTAGTAGTGAGTTAAATGCAAACTATTGCGTAAAATGAAAAGACTTTAAAACGATAACACTCTGGAAAAGTCCATTTAACGACTTTGCTCGTGGCACTGTCGTTACGCTTGTAATACAATTGTGTTTCGTGGGGCTTTAGGGTTAACTGCTTTTGGTCAAAGAACTTTATCGCTTTTCCTTTTTTCTTTATTTGGACGATCGCTGGTTAAACATTCTATGCATGTTGGCCTTCAGTTGAAGTCATGAAAGAGATTTTATTTCATTTGAAAATAAAAATCTTTGATCTAAAGATGGAGTAGATATTTTTGCTACTAGTGGGCCAACTTGTATAGTTTGTTTTTTATGGTATTCGAAAATATAATTAAATTAAGCATGACTCAAAATTTATGCAATTTTCGTACTCTAACAAGGGGGAACTCAAAGAGGCCAAGTGGAGCCGTGTTGGCCTGTTTTACAGTTGTAATATTTATCAAAGAGATGCCGAGATATCCTCAACTCACACTTAATTTAATTATGCGAGAATCTTCTGGAATGACCCTCGTATGCATATTAGATTTAAATATTAATTTGTGTGACATATGCAAAGTGAAATTAGTTACAATTTTGACTTTTAATTGTTGATTTATGAAACAAGTTTTAATAATTTATTTAGTTACATTTTGTGTGGGTATTTTTTGTTTAGTGCATAAACTTACTTTTTTGCTCTAATGCGCTAAACAATTTCACATGGCAAACTGTCGGCGGAGAAGGATGAGGAGAAAACAGGATGCCAGGATATATGTATACACAGGTTACCCGTATCCAGTTGCCCAGGATGCAGTTAAATATTTTCATTTACTTTGTAGCCACATTTGCAACCACTACAACCACATTTGGCAAACATTTTAAATACCTTTTTACATATTTACCATTAGTTTTTATTTGTTTTGTGGTTGCTGTTGTTGTTGTTGTTGCCTCTGCTGCTGAAAAAATGGAAATTTTTGTGAAAACTTAGCAACAAAAATTTCAAACTTTTTTTGTGTCTATTTTTTTGCTTTTTTGGGTTTTTCCTGTTTGTTTTTTGTTTTTTTTTTTTTTTTTTTGATTTCTGTTGGTGTTGCGTTTGTTTGTACTGATTTATTTCATTTCATTTCATTTTTTGCATCCAACTTTTTCCAATTTGGCAGCCGAAAATTTCAATTTAGTTTATTTCATTTGTTGCCACTGCTGTTTGGCGGCATTTTATTTAATCATAAAAATTCTAATTAAATTTTTTATTATTTACGCTTTGATGATGATACCTTTTGTTGTTGCAATTTCATGCATAGTGTTTTGTTGTTTTGGTTTTCACTTCCTGCCAAATGCACAGAAAAACACCAAACACACACGGACACACACGCACACACACGCACACACACGCACACACACACACACAAATGGCGAATTGCGGTTGAGATTTCTTCTTTACCATTTTCCCAGAGTTTTTATCGCGTTTTCGGCCGCCGCCGCTGACTGCGACCCCGAAAAGCAAATATTAAATATTTACTTATGTGCTCTGTCGCCTTTCAATAAAACAATCAATCCCATACCCTCTCCCCCATGCCCCTCTTACACTTTGGGCTTGAACCCAAAAAAGAAAACAAAAAAAAAAAAAAAGAGAGCTTCTCCCAGGTTCGGTTGAGATTTGTCCTAGGACCAACCGAAACTTGATTTGCATGTCATTAGCAGACATCAGAGTCTGCGGATGAAACCCAATCGAATTTAACTGCAGGCGGCTAAAAATAAGTGCATCACATGGACGGCGTAGGTGGTGGTGCGAAGGGTGGGGGGAAAGGTTGCACGTTGTGTGGTTCCTACTGATGCGGGGGGTGGTTGCAACCTCTGTAAACAAACCGCCACTAAAAATATCACATGTCATGAGCTGCCGCAGCCTCTGCTGCAACAGGGTGACAAACTAATTAGTGTCTGTGTGTATATCTGGGTGTATGAGTGTGTGTGTGTGTGTGGCATGAGTTGTGTGCCGTGCCTTAGTCTGGTTTATGGGTCCTATCTATGGGAAATTCATGCAGTCAATATTTGCTTGCTTCCCCATTGGCTATGCCTCATAAAAATGAAAACAAAAATCAACGAAAAATATCGTCTCGACTTTCCTCTGCATTTCAATTGGATGCTCTTGTGATTTTTTTTTGTTCCCATAGCAATCATGGCATATAATCAAGATTTATGGCTCTTTTCGATAGTCACAAGTTTTGTCAACAAAAATAATGCGCTATCTTATAATGAAAATGTATACATACATACATAGTATATACATGGATTCCGGATCGGTTTTTAAGGTTATTATAAATGTGTTCGATCTTACAATATTGAAACGATCTCCAAAAGAGGAGAGACCACCCAAGCTAATGGTGTAACTAGATGGAGGGAGAGAGAGAGTATATCCTTCTATTGTTCCAATTCTACTGACTATAATCCTTTGATGTTATATTTCTCTCGTTATGAGAAACATTCCAATTCTGACCATAAAACAACAGGTGCAAGCAAAGTAGTTGAAAACAAAATGTTGAGCATTTTGCTGTTTCTATTTTTGTTTATTTTGCTCTTTATTTTCCTTCTCTTTTTTTTTTTTTGGTTTAAGGGGAAATGCCGGGGTGGGAGAGTTTGCATAGTAAATGTAAACAAAACTGCGAATAGCTAAAAATGGCAAACAACTCAAAGAGCTGGAGGGAAAAGAGGTAACTATGCTTTAATGGCCATGCCAACTGAGAATGGAGATGGCGATGGCGATGGTGATGTGGATGTGGATGTGGATAGGAATGGCACTGGGAATGGGGTCAGACTATCTCCAGCCCAAGTTCAAATCCCAACAAAATTATTAATATGACTTTAGCTGCAGGAGAGCAAATACAAAGTAGCAAATACTTGGAAATGGAAATGGGATAAGTCTAAGGATGGCTGCGGTTAACAAGACACTTGAAATGAACTCACATCTGCTGAAAGTGCATTTCACATGCATTGCTACAGTCTGGTCTGGGACTGGTCTGGCTTGTAGTGTGTGGTAGCAAAGCATTTGCCAAATTATGCCTAGTCCCAGTTTCATTTCCCCGCTCCATATCCAGGGCAAGGTATTAACTCGACTGTTTTGGCCATGTTCGTATTGGGTATGTTGCCAACAGAAAGTAAATTTTCGTAAACATTATTTAGATGTTAGTTCTTAGAGATTGTCTGTGTGTGCGTGTGTTTAGGTTGTGATGAGGGGAGGTCTTCTTTGTTGGTAACTGGCTGTGGTCTCGGATTACGGGCTAGCACTACGCACCGAGGGTTAAGACCTTAGCCAAAGTGTGTATATGTGTGTGTATTTCTCTTTCTCCCTTGCACATCTTGTTAACGCCCCGTTTTACCTTTGTTTTTTCTGTTTTGCTCCCTTCTCATACTTCTTCTCTACACATTCTCAACAAGTTTATCGCCTCCTCCACTCTCTGACTCTAATTTACATAACCACGCAAATTAGTTTTGCGTCTGCTGCACTTTTTATCAGTGAACAGCAGCGGCAACAACAAATACAACTATCTCCAACTTTGTCACTACTGCCCCCGCTCCGACAGCCCCTCTTTCCCCCTAACTCTCTTCAGTTTACTCGCTTTTTCTATCTATTACCCCATTGCAACTTAAATTTAGTTGCCAAAGTTATTTAAACTTTTTTTTTTAACCGCCATCTCTATGTTGTTTTTTTTATATTCATTTTTATTCTATTTTTACTCTCTACCTTATTTTGCACTTTTCCAAAAATGAATTTTGCAAAACTTTTTTGGCCGCCCCCCACACACATTTTGTGTTTTTTTTTTATAGACACACCATCGATGGTGTAAGGGGAAAGAGAAGAGCTGCTGCCAGCGGGGTGAGCTTGGCTAGTAGTTAAGACAACAATTCATTTAACATTGAAGCACAGTCTTTGATTTTTTTTTTTGTTGCTCCCCTCAGTTAAAACAAAGTTTTTGCTAATGGCACCCACCATGCTCCGACAGCACAGTGGAGCAAATACACTTTGAAATATTAAGAAAGAACTTTATCTAATAAGAGGCCCTCGAAAGTATAACAAAGGAGAGTGAATAAGGAAAATGAAGAAATCACTACTCATTAATAAGTAGTTTGTGGTATTTTAATGGGGAGGTAATAAAGTAAGCTTAAAATGGAAAAAAGGTTAAAACGATTTACCTCGAAAAAAGACGAGGATTCCAGCTTTGGTTTTAATCATTTTGTTTTTTGTTTTTCATTGTTTTCTTTACCAATGTATTTACAACATATTATTTTGCCGAGTTGAACCCATCTTCACATTGTGTTTTGTGTTTGTTGTTGTTCTTGCTGTTACTGTTGTCGGGGGTCATTGTTGTAATGTTTGAGCGAAGTTTGCTTCTCCTTGATTATGTGGGTCTATTAAAGGTTTCTCCGCCTAGTTTGGTAACTGGCTAACTGCTGTCCAGTTGATTGGCAGCTGAGAAAGTTTATATTATTAATGTAGACCGAGAATAACAAGAAATTCTTCCTCACCTCACCCCTGCACTCACTGTCACGGATGGGCACTATGTCTATATCTTGTCCCTCCGTGTCTACAACTCTGTCGCTCTATACTCTTCGACGCTTTCATTGAATCAGTTCCGCAAACGGCTTCTGTTTTGGACAGCACGGCTAATTGAGTTTTTTGTAAATCATATAAAAAGTTGATACAAAACTAGAAGAGAACAAATTGCGGATAAAAAGATAGAATGGCAGGGCTATATAGAGAAACGGATTTCGCTCATATATGGGTTTAATTGCACGTTTCGATTGCAAAAGCTGTCACCATTTCGTATTTATGTAGGTTGTGGTGTGTGTTGTGCCTAGGTTGTAGATGGTTCGTGCCATTAGCGACGACAAAGCCACTTCAATATTTGGGCCAGACTTCTCTCCACTTTAAAAGGAAACGTTTCCTGCAATTTTCAAGTCAAGCAGAAAAATCAGGCAGCAGTAGCAACAAGAACTACGACGACGACGACGACTAGGACGAGGTCGTCGGAAGTTATTTTTGGTACGTGCAACGCGGCGGCCACACACAAAAATTTTTCAAATTGAAAGAAAAGTCTGAGTCCATGCAGCACGACAGTTAGAGGCACCTCTGACATACCCATATGCTTTGTGCCAGGCTCTTTTCGTTTTCCAGGTTCCCCTCGTAGCCTCGTCTAAGAAAGAAACTCAGCAGCACTAATTTGCAGGGTGCAAGAGCACCAAGGGTATGTCAAGTATATCCAATTGAAGGTAGTCTGTATAGATGAAGTTGAAGCACAACTCCAGCTACAGACCATTTAAAATTTAAGACCGACTGCTAAGTTTGGTAATCGCTAAAACTAGTTGCGAATTACAAATTAAGCAAATAAAGCGTAAAAAAAAATTAAAACGATTTTTTGATTGGCCACTCTTCGATTTACTTTACAAAATGTATTGCGAAAAAAAAGGTTTATTAATCGTTGAAGGGTTTTGACTTCTCCTATTGATTTCATTAAGAGGGTATCGCAAAGTCGTTTTAAATTTGATTATTTACTTTTTTGTTTTGTGTGTGTGTTTGTTGTTTCTTCTCAGTTCTCGCTCATTTCTTTCTTTTTGGGCTTGTGCCTTCTAAGCGATTTTGGTACGATTTTGTAGCAAGTTTTTGCCCCCATCTCCCGCCCAACAAATTCAACTTGAGTGTGTGGCAGTGTGTGTGTGTGTGAGTGTTTCGTGTGGGGTTTGTACTTAAAGTTGTCTATTTGCTAGTTGTTGCTGTTGGTGCTAGTGTTTTTCTGTTTGTATGCCAAGAGCTGCATTGAAAATGAAAATGTTCGCACAGTTTTCCGCACAGTTGCATTTTTACTATGCAACTCGGCGCGGCTCAGTTACTTGATACAGTTTTTCTCCCCTTTCTCCAACTCTTTTGATTTCTTCTTGTATGTGTGTTTGTGTCGCCCTGTTCAGTGTTGTTACCATTTTCGTTTGGCTTGTTGTTGTTGTTGTTGCAGTTGTTTTCATGCTCTTCTACTCAGTCGTGCGCTTTGTGCTTTCTATCGTAAATGCGCTAGCTAGATTTTTCTGCCCATCATCCAAAAAGGGCAGATGAGGTATATTCGAGTACGCGAAATTCGCGAACTTAAAAAATATTCTTTCAACTGGCACTGGGTATCCATCAAGTCAGTGACTCAACATAATGTATGGAGTCCTTTTTTGGTTGTTTTTTTTTTTTTTTTTTGTATTTTTGAGTCTTTGTGTTCAACTCATGCAGCATTCATTCAGCATGAGAAGAGTTGAAAGTCGAGATTTAAGAATTTTCTATGACCTCGAGGCAAGTTTGAGAACAAATGGGGGGGTATTGAAGGCGGTGATCCATGTGGATGGAGGAAAACCTATAAACATATGCGAAAGATAATACATTTCAATGTATCCTAGAGAGAGGCGAAGAAGTGCACTCGATATTAATAGGGGCAAAATAATGATGGCAAATAAGCAAGTAAACGGTATAAGTGAATTGTAATATGATAAAACTTTTAGATAAACTGTTCTCTCCACTCCATTCCTCTGGCTCGCCTGAAATCGTACTATTAAGGCACCAATTAGCAGACAAACATGAAGCTGCATAAATCAGAAAGAGCATTACAGTATAAGTTGCATCATTTGGAAAGCGCTTCTTAGCCGTTGGCATCAGCATATACTGCTTCTTGTAGTTAGTCGTTGCCATGCCCTCTCAAAACGCCTTAATCCTCAGCAGTAGCAGCATCATCGTCACATTTTCCATTGGACTATTCATGCAACTAATTTGATTTTTTTTTTTTTTTTGTAACTACCCTGGCTATTTCCCTTTCCATGCTCATTCATATTCCCTTTTTTTTTGTTGTTTTTTTGTACTTTTTTCATTCAGTCAAGTTGCATTTGGAGTCAAGGAGAAGAATATTTTCATTAGACGTTTTGTAAATATGAGCAGCTTGCTCTCTACGGATTTCAAAAGAAAAATAAAAATGCTGCCAAGGATTGGTAATAGAACAGACAGAGCGAAAGAGTGAGAGAGGGACATGGAGATGGAGATGGAGAGAGAGAGATAGAGTAGGATGGGATAGAATAAGACTGGAAATGAAAATGATTCACCATATTGAAGCCAACATTGACAATTGACAGAAGTTGTCAGACTACAAAAATGAAACGGAAATTGTTCTATTATTGCAATTATTGTAATGATTTAGCTTTTTTAGAGTCCTACTAGTAATTAAAGTACTTTGTTCAATTAAATCATCATGAAATCAAGCAATAAATTGATGACAAAAACTTAAACAATTTTTAGATTTTCAGCTTAGGCCACTTATTACTTATTCGTTTGGGTTTCTTTTACATTGGTTGCTAGTCATCCTCTAAATCGTTTTCCCTTCTCAATTTATGTTTATGTCCTAACAGTACTACATAATCCAACAATCTAATTTAAGTAAATGTTTTTCTCTCTCTCACTGCTCATTCTCGTTTCAGTTTCAGTTTCGTTTTAACGAGTCCCTTGCGATTTGCGGCAGCTAAGAAGGAGTGAATTCCTGTGAGGAGTGGGCCAAGGGTAAGTTCAAGTTTTGTTTGTTTGTTGACGAGTGAAAGATACATTTGTGATTACCCCAGAGCAAATGCAATTGCTTTTCAAAGTGACGCTAGGCAGGCGGCCTCTTCTTGCCACTTGCCACCACCTTTTTAACCTACCGATGAATTCACAGAATGTCAACATGTTTGAGGGAATACAACTCTTACTTTTAATTATCAAGAGGTGGAATGGGGCGGTAAGACGAGGCGTTAAGTTGGCATAAGCCTAACGACAAAAAAATGCATGCTATGAAAGTAGCCCATCCCACACCATACCACACCCTACATCCCATCCGCCACCCACCTAAGCTTGTAGTCATTTCATTTCATAATTAAATGAGGAAAAATTTTGTTTGTAATTTACCAAGCGTAAATTTTTTGTTAAGAAATCGTTTCGGTCTTTGTGTTTTCTGTTGTTCTGTGTGTGTGTTTGCTTGTTGTTGTTTTCGCTTGTTTGTCGTGTGGGAAATTTGGTGAGATTTTGCACATGTTACGCGCTGCGAAGAGTTTCTCGTAAATATTCATTACATTTGCGTATTGTTTTCCAAAGGAATTGGAGTTGTCGGAATCAAAAGTTGAAGATCCTTGTGTATATTTGCATAAAGTTGGCCAACTTTTTCCAAGCGCCGCTGCCGTTGCCGCCAGAGAAAAGAATTCGAATGTAAAATTGTTTTTGTATGCATTGTTTGCTTTTGGAAAACCTGCGGCCTCCTGCTGCATTTTTAATTAGGCCTCAAAAATGACCTTGAGGGATGGATGAAAAGGCAATGGAAGCGATGGTGATGATGGAGTCCGATGAAAAGTTTTTTTTTTCTAAAGGGCCTGGGAACTGCAGCAGCTGCTATTGCCATTGTCTGTCCAACACACTATTGACTCAATGGCAAAGCAAATCTCTGAGCCTGAGCCTGAGCCTCTGAGCTTCTTTTGAGACAGAAAATCTCATAGAAATAAGTCTTTATATGTACATATATATGTATAAAATGGCTTGGAGGCGTGGCATGGCCCTGCTCATCAATGATATTAAGCGAACTTAATCCTTTTACATACTCACGCTCAATGCGCTTCACTTCATTCACTGCCATGACGACGTTCGCCTGCACTTTGCTCTCCTCTTTGCCTCTTCGCCTTCTTTCCCTCCTGTCCGTAGTTCCTTTAGTTTCGTCTCCTTTGCTGCTTTGAAAGAGCTTACATATGCCTTTGTGAGAAACGAGAGAAGAGACGAGTGGTTGCGCGAGGAATGAGGAAGAGAATGAGAAAGGGAAAGAGAGCGTGAGAGGGGGCTAAAGAGCCACTCATAACTTTGGCCATCGTTTGGCGCCGCCTTTGGTGACGGCGAATGCGCTTGAAAAACTTTGTACAACTTTAAGCCGCTTACAAGCTTTGCGCTCTTAGCACGCCCCACAGGCTATGGTGACCCCAACGTTCTGTCTATCTCTACACGGTCACAGAGTCAGAGGCAGGGACTCCGCGCGTGCATTCCATTGCATTGGTCAAAATTTTCGACTAGTTTTCATTAATTTTATTGAATTGAATTGTTTTTTGGGGCTTTTTCCCCACCCTCAACCCTTACACCACCAATAGTTACACACAGCACGTGACTTGTCGCTGTGAGTAAAGCAAATATATGAAGATTTTCAATTATGGGAAAAAGGTTTGTTTTTTGCTCCCACAATTGATTCCATCAAGGACTTAATTTCCGTTTAAAGCTTTGGCAAAATGCAGCTTAATTACCTAACAAAAGTTTTTCGACGGGAGAGCACCCATAAATTGTCATTGAAACTCTTCAACGAAAGCAAAAACTAACTAAACGCACACCGAAATCAGAATACTCTCTCAAATGATCTATTTAATAAAACATCTATATCTATGTGAAAAGAAAAGTGTTTGATGTAATAAAAGCTTATAAAGTAAATTCCACGTTTGTTAGATGTAAGTGTATTTACCCTTTTAAAGAGTATCTAGAAACGTTTGTGGGTAAAAACGCCAAACGTTTATTGTGTGCATAACTCTATGACTCTTGCCTTTGTGTGTGTGTGTATGCGAAAGTGTGTGGGAGATTCAAAAAGCGAATTCTACACATGCCGCGCATTCGTGAACCCCCTCCTTTCAGCACACAAACACACACATAACCTTTTTTGCCCCTTTGATTTATTGGCATCCTTGGGCCAACGCCTTAAATATTTTGCTAACCCTAAACCGTGGTGGGGCAGCGGGTAAAAGAAGGGAAAGGGCAGTGGACCTAATAGAAGGGAATGGGGTCTTGGAGCTGGGGGACTTAAGGATTCGACAGTTCGAGGGTTGAGTGTTGTTTGGTTGCTTGACCATTGTTGCTTTTGTTGTTGTTTCTGTTGTTTGGCTATCCAAATCACGCTTATTGAATTTCATTTTATATAGATTTATTTTTCTTTTATTATTAATAGCCCACAAAAAAAAGAGCACAAAAAAGAACAAGGAAAAACGAGAAGAAACACGTTTAAAGCTGACAAACATCGCCATGGCACATGCACACACACACGTTTTAAGCTGTCAAAAGAAAATATTTGAAATAATTTCGGATTTTCGAAATCGCCCCCCTTCATCCACACGTCCGCGCATTCTCTGCATCAGCTTCCACCCCAAAAAAAAAATGAGATATAAAAATTTTCTTGTTCAGCAAAGATGGGCAGCCAGACCGATGTCCTTTTTTAGGCTAAATACGGCGATTTATTATTCTTTTCCAATTATTCTTTCGCCAAGTGGCCATATTTATGTATTTGGATACACGAATAGTTCGGATTCGCCTTCGCCTACTTGAGCTGATGGCAAATTCAGAGTATAGTCGAGAAATTTGTGCTATAACTATGTGGCACTTGGTTTCTTAGCGGACAAAGTGGCTATCTTAGCTACTGCCAACGAAATGTAAAAAGGGAAATTTATTCAACTTGTTTTTGGTAATTAAACGTGACAGCAACAGGTGCAGGCTAGCAGGTTAGAGTATGTGTAGTGCGCATTACGTAGCCTACTTTTGAGGCCGAATACGTGAGGGTCTATATATACATATATATACATATATACATATGTATGTACATGAAGCAAATGAGTGAACTGAAAAAGCCTTAAGAAAATGATGGTACAAGCACACGCACAACCACACTATGCCGAAAAGTCATTAAGTACAAATGACGTTAACCCACACAGACGGCAAAAAGTCAGTTGAAAGAGACCTCGTCTACACCTTGACTATGAGCTCTTCTGCTCGGCATACACTGCAGTTTCCTCTTCTTCTCTGTCTCTGTATATTTCTGTCTACCTCTGCCTTCGCTTTGAGCTTTCGCCTCTCTTTCGCTCTGTGTGTAATTGTAGCACGTTTGACTCTAGCTAACTGCATATTGAGTAATGCCCGCGAGCAAGTAAGAGGACGAAGGAAGGACGTGAAACGACTGGGGCAGAGATGATGGGCTTGACATTATTTATGACTTGGTTTCCTTGATATGTTCGTTGGGGTCCCATCACAACTGAAATTGGTTCGAGGGCTGCGAGGGTTGTACGAATACTTTGTCACCAGCTCCTCTTCATAGTTGACAATGAGCTTCGCTTAGCTAAATTAGTCTTAGTCTTCAGTCACTCCTGGCGTGTGGCATAAATTATTTTGTTGCATGCGCATTTAGCTTGGTGGGTATTCCTTGGGTCTATTGCCATTTTCAGTTACTTTGCATGTTAAGCCCTAAATAATTAATTTCAATTTTCGAACAAAACACAAGCGAAAATGAATCTTAATGAACAAAATTGACAGCGACGATTGCAGCCAATTGAGATTGGAGCTTAACATAGGCTTGACACTTGTCGAGTTGGTCAATCTCTTCGCTTTGCTTCGCTTCGTTTTGTTTCCCTTTGATTTGATTTTGTGCGGTCCCAAAAATCAATTAGGCACCTTTAATGTTAATCGCTTCATATATCAAAAACTCTCAAAGGCCTGTGTAAGCGATAGCCAAAAGTCGCGAAAAAGGTTGGATGACAACAAACCGAGAACCGAGAAAAAAAAAGGGCAAATCATCACGCGGCATTTTTAGCGCCATCCTTTTTAGCTGCGTGATACCCACGAGAGGGGTGGGGAAAAAAGGAAATGGGGATATGAGATAGGGATTGGGTGCTGTGATTGGGGGAAGCTAATGAAAGGGGCCAAAACAAAAGGCAATGGGAAAAAGGCATTGAAAAGCCATGAGCAAAGTGTTTAAAGGCGATAAAAAGATTAAAGTCGAACTAGAGAAAAGTGAGAAACAGAGCGAAAATTGAGATAACACACACACATGACTCGCTCCACGCACAGCAGGGAATACACATTCATTCTAGCCTTCGGCAAACCACCCACCCTCCCTCGTCTACTTAACACGCCGCTGCTGCCGCCGCCACCGCCTTACTGGCAATTGGTAATAGAAAATCGGATCAGATTAGATTTAATGCGGCGACGGCTAATTTTTGGGTGATTTTTCATCGAAATAGCATCAGTGCTAGGAAGTTTTTTTTGGCGCCATCTTCAAGCTCTGCCCCTCCCCATCCAGCCATCATGCCTGCGCCGTTCCCCCCGGAACCGAAACCCTGAAGCCTGTCAGCGGCAATACGCCGGCAATGACAGCTAAACAAATGACACACAGCCTGATTCGTCCAAAAAAGCGGTAAGGACGGGAACGGGGGAGACAAGAGGATTGCCACTCACTCACTCATACACAAAGCGAAAAGCGACTGATATACATATAAATGGAGGAGGAGTGTGTGTATATATGATAGAGGGGAATTGGGGTTGGGTTGTAGCAGCATCAGCATCAGCATCATCAACATTTCCGCTTCCGGCTGTTTATGCTAAAAGTATGGCGGCGACATAAGCAAAGTGGAAGCAAAGCTACTGACAGCAACAGCAGCAGCAGTAGGAGAACGATGAGGTTGAGAATGAGCCGGAGCCAGTGCCGGAGCTGGCGCTGGAGTCGAGTAGCCCAACTGATCCCTCAGCCCTCCAATCCACTATTCTTGCATCCCGCAGCGTTGTCAGACGCCTTTCCTTCTCGGGTTGGTTACTATACATACATATATTATTGTTGTTGTTTGAATCATTCTTTTCGTTGACGAAAGCATCTATCATGTTGCTTATGCTTTAGGGAAAAGATGGGCATATGCGACTTGTGCCAACGTAAATCACATGCAAGTGGGAGTAACTAATGTGAAAGAAATCGAGCAGAAATATACCTGAGCTTACACACTGAGATGGCGAAGGATGTTTTAAGAGTATGTGACGGCTAATCAAAGAAAAAGACCTTCGATCATATCTTAGTTTTCAGTTATATAGTCAATAGGTCTTATTTTCATTGGTTTCTAGTCCATAATGCATTCATCCCGCAAATGAGCGAAAAAGGTCAGAGGTGCTTATATTTTCGGTCAAGATGGCTTAAATTTTGTTTCAACTGGGTTTCATTTACATGATTATAAAGAACAAAATGATGATGACATATAATATAAGTATGTATAAATAATTACATATACGCACAAGAGCTAAGCTTTGAGACTAAGGACTGAGAGCCAACAGTCTGGAATTTTTCCTGTTTTCATTTTTTTAATTTTGTTGTTGTTTGTTTTGTTTCGCCGCCCACAAAAATTCTCCAAAAGCAAAGCCATAAAATTCAAGGTGAACTTCAAATGAAAGCCAATGAAAAGTGAATGGGAATGGGAATGGGAATAAGATAGAGTGGGATAAGTATGGGACAAAGAGATGGAGATCTTGTTCATGTATTCCGCCCTGCCTTTTTATTATGCCATCTTATAATTTTTACATATTTATGAAGCAAAAGAAATTTGACGGTTGAAACGAAAGAGAACATGGAAAGACCAATTCATCTCCTCCATTGCGAACCTATTTATCCAACTTTAATTGAAAACTAAAATGTCAATGGGAATCAAATCAGTGGACATCAGTGGATAAGGGGATTTTTCCTTATCCTCCTTCTTCATATAGACATGGACATGTCATTCACATGTCGCTTTGGGTTATGAAATCTCAGTTTATTTGCCAAAAACAACAATAACAACAAAAAAAAAAAACTCACGTGCATAATTCATGGGAGGTCGGAAAATCCAAACGTAAGGGAAACCAAATAGCAAAATAAAGGTGCGTCACATATATTGGTGGCATAATCCATTCAGGTTTTCATCAAACCTTTTAAGAAATGTTGTAACTAAAACACTAATAGGGTAGTCTCAAGAAAAGAACCTTCGTCCATAAAGTAAATGGAAAATAGATTAAAACTATTTTTTTGGGCTTATGACCCAAATATAAAACATACTTAATTTGAAGTATGTTTGCTGCATATAGTTATTTCGTGCAACTTTTGAGGATTCAGAACTGTGCTTCAGTCTATGACTATGTCTCTGATTTTTGGCTCACAGCCTAAACACATAAAACAGGAAAATTGTATCGCCACAGCTCCAGGCAACTAACCAGCAGTTCAACCAGTAGCCATGGACTATAGAGGACGAGCAAGAAGTACAAAGGTGCGAGGGTGAAGATGAGGGCGAGGGCGAATAGATGGTCCGTGGCATAGAACAAGGGGGAAGGAATTTAGTCGCGAAACCTTTCATCCTTTTGCCATCGTTGCCTGCTACTTGTGCCTGCTCTTTGGGTTTGATCCTAATGTGCTGGCTGTCAGAGCCTGTCGACGTCGACGTCGTCAGGGCGGCTATTTTGGGGATTAATGTCAATGTGAAAGGATTTTTTGCCAACTTTCTCTATGTATCTGAACGCTCTCTCAGTACACTTGGAAAAGCAAATCTGATATACCGATATATACAGTAGTTCAGTATTTTCGAATGCTTCTTTTCTTCTAGTTTTTTTGTTTTCTGTTTGTGTTGTTGCTTTTGCTTTTAGTTAAAATTTCACCCACACACTTGTCCAAAGATGGCGAAGGAAGAACCTATTATGGATGGTCCCAAGCGCTTGCAGAACGAGCTCAAAGAGATGATGGGTCACACGGTGTTAACTCAATTCCGATGCCTCGAAGTGGAACCGGATAACATATATAAGTGGTATGCCCTCTTGCTGCCAGTTAGTTCACCCTACGATAAGGGTGCCTTTAAGCTGGAGATCGATTTTCCAATGCAATACCCATTTAAGCCACCTCGCTTGCATCTCAACACAAAAATCTATCATCCCAATGTCAATGACCGGGGTCAAGTGTGTCTGCCCATACTGGAGATTGAGCACTGGAAGCCAACTACTAGAATTGAGCATGTGTTGCAGGTGCTTTTAGCCACCATTAATGATCCACAGACGGAGAATGCCTATCGCATTGATTTGGCCAATGAATTTCGCAATGATCCCAAGAGATTCTATAAAATGGCCGAAGCTTATGTTCTGCGATTCAGTGAGCGTCGACCTACCGATGCCGAGTTGGCCAAAATGGCCAAAAAAAAGAAAAAAGGCAGCTCGTTAATATGTGAAATATTTTCAAATAAAGAAGCAATGCAAGCCCAAGTGAAGGGCCCGAAGGCGGCAGTGGCAAGAAAGATATAGAGAGCAAACATTATTTTCTAATTGGCTGGGAAACCCAACTGTGAGGATAAATCATTTGACTGAAGGCCTCAAGCAGTGCGCAACTAGGGTTTCCAAGGGGCGGGCTCTGGCTAGCTTTGTCAACCGTCCGCCTCATCATCAGCATCCTTCTCATTCGCGACATTTGCAATGCTCTAACAATAAATGTGTGAATCGATTTTCATGTCATGAGGTTTAGAAACCAAGAAAATCAAAATTCTATCTTAGTAACGTTCAGTCGACTAAATTTCAACGTATTTCTTTTAGAATTCATCAATCTAAAAAACTTTAAAGAATATACATATAAAAGATGTTACTAGGGTATAGCAACTACGTCACAGCGAAAGTTAAGCATGTCTTGGATTTTGAGAATGAAAATGGTAGAATCACAGGGTAGTCAGTGCGTGTGTGAGTTCGTGTTTGTGTTCATCAGTGCCATATAAATTTCTGCAATGAATGAATCAACTTTACGTACTTTAGACATGGCCACATGGTCACATATGCGACTTGCTTTACGGCCTTTCTCTGCTTTCTACTCATGCCAAAACACTTGAGTTTCAGTTTCAGTTCCCGCTTCGGTTTGAGTTGGAATTTTCAGTCTATCTCTGTGTGTGTATGTGTGCGTTTTACGAGTATCTGCGTGTGGCTTGGGCAGTTCACTTGATGCCACTACCCCATCTCTCGACCTTATTCTTCGCCCGCCCCCAAAACTTGGAGCTTGTCAACGGCATGTGTTAAGCATAAAGCTAGGCGAGTAGAGTACAAAGGGAGAAATGTGGGAAAGCATAGGCACATCGAAGGATGGTGGCAAGACAAAACGAAGATGATGTCTCTGATCTATCAAAGTCTTAAACCCTAAACCGATTTTTGCTACTTCAATAAGCGAGCAAACTTTCGGTTCCGATTGTATGTTACAAATAAAGGATACCAATGAAAACTTTCTCTCAATTCTCTTTATACCAAGAGAAGTGTCATTTTTAATTTTTGTTTTATTTGTCTCCGTCTTCCATCTTATTCCATCCATCGGATCTTCTATTCGGCATTCCTTTTTTTTTTCTATCGTAAACCCGCCGTTAATGTGATTTTTGGTTAAACATACATATATTTATGAAAAATGTGTCCAAATATCTGTGTACGTACATTCTTATATATACATATTTCAAATTATTAAAATTCGTCAAATTCCTAGAGGCATCCTTAAATGTTTGAATATGCCCAAATACTTTTGCTTTTAGGTCTGTCCTAAGCAGGATAAGCTCTTAAATGCTGGACAATATCTTTGCCTTTCTTCTCGTCGATTTTCTGGAATAGACAGAAATCGCTACGCCCATGAATTTGCTTCCGTATTAGCTACACACTATAATTATTGCAGAGGCCAAAGGCATGTCCATGGTACTGAAAGATATTTGTATCTAGTTTCCGTTTTTTTTGTTTTTTGTTTTTTTGGATTCACTGCTAAGCAGGCCCAGTGCCTAGTGCCTAGAGCTGGATTCGAGCTGGCTGCCTGTTGACCAGAGCAACCATTGTGAAGATGGATTACCATGGAGGCGGATGTCGACAGTTTTTCCTTATTTTTGGGTGTGTCTTGTTAAAACTGCCAGCTGATTATTATCACCTTTTGGGCTGAATTGGACGGACTGGCCAGAGAGATGAGGATACTGGGGTAGGCGGAGTTGGAGTTGGCGATAGATGTAAGAGCATGGGGAGTGGGGCGTGCGGCAGTCATTGACACCAATGGTTGGAAGCCCCCTGTGGGGCAATGGCTGAACGAATGAAGCTGCCACTGACAGACGTCATTTGCTTTTTTGCTCTTTATGTGTGTTTGTGTGTGTAAGTGCGTGTGTGTGTGTGTATGCGTTGTGTCTCTACCATTCCATTCAAAAGGCAGCAATGAATCGCAGTTTTTGATTAGCACCAGCAGCAGGAGGTTAGGCGGGACTTAGTCATGGCCCAGGCTCGTTTGAGATGAGATAGGGGGTTGAGTGTGTGGGAGGATGCTCCTGCTGGTTACCCCTAGATACTTTTCTTTCCTCTTCTTGTTCTTGTTGCTGGCTTGGCATAATTCATTAGTGCCTAATTACAGTTCGTGGCTGTGTTTTAAATTAGTTTTCACAATGTTTGCGGGCTAAAAAAGAGATATTCAGACAGTTCAGATTTTCCGATTTTACAATTTTCTGATTAGACAACTCTTGAAAGGCCTAAAAATTTGTGCTTAACTGGAGAAGCAATTCAACGCACTAATTATGGTTTTAAATTTGACCCAAAAATTATGCGGGGCTATTGAAACTTTATTAACTGTTACTTGTTTGCTGATTTAAGTTTGACTAAACTACCGTGATTGACCACGGCCATTGGAAGAAGGGACTGTATGTATGTGTTCGACTCGTAATCGTGTTCTTCACTATCAATTTTGTTGTCCGTTTTCTGAGAGATATCTGGGTACAACCAACGCACATTGCCCCAGAGTCCTTTGAGCACATCCACCAATCTGAAAACTTCTTGCAAATCGCAACGGTGGGGATATTTCATTATAAGGTTATCCGTTACACCCGAGACAAAATCGTCATGACACTTTGCCATTTCCTCAATAGTTCGACATTTGTCCATTTGCTGATCACAATCGCTAGCCAGATTTAGATGTTGTTGTCTAAGACCCGACAAGTATTCTTCATATTGGTTGACAATTTGAATGTGAGATCATACAACTCTGTGAATGTCTTATGCAAGCCAATTTCACTCTGTCCAACGAGTGGGGAAAGTTTCATCAATCTCCATTTGCAATGATGAATTTTCAGAGACAGGCAAAAGAACGTATTAAGTTGCTTTAATGGTTTATTGGTAATAATGCGATTTAGGGCTTCATCACATTTATACTGCAGTTCCAAACAAGCGAGATTTCTGTTGTGATTGTGACAGGTTACAATCTGGATAAGATCTTCCAGCGCTAAAGAGTTAAAAAACTTTTCAAATTCATTTGAAAACCGAAGAGTAAATACACTGAGCGCAAATGCTGTATGTGTGCATCCAAGTTCAAGTCCCTCATTGTATAAACTGAATAAGTATTGATTAGCTGGGTTCTTCGAGTGAGAGCATGATCTATGGCATTCAAGAGGAGTTCAGTAAAAGGCACATACGAATTACAAGTGTTACAGGCTGACAAGAGTTCATCGCATTTGAAATCAGGAAGATTGATGCTCCAATTGCCTTCCAGTTGCTTATAATATGTGTAGAATAGGTGACGCAGAGGCTCGTCGTCAATCAGCTGAGCTTGAGTGAGTATATCGGGAGCAGGAAACGTCACATCATCTTCTGCCATCACCTGATAGGTCTTCAGTTCGTCTAGGAAGGATTCAATTCCATCAATATACAGTCTCGAAAAATGACACTGCATTGGACGACTTTTGAATATGCTTCTCAAGTATTTGATAGAGCTCACAATTTTTCGCAATGTCCACAATGTCTTTCATCATCCTCATTCTGTATTCCGAAATGCCATCGATTACGACAAGTTCACCTAAAAACTCTCCAAGGTAGTCATCAACTTCACCCAAACGATACATGTTGGTCATAAATTGGCAATAGCTTTTTAGGCTAGATAGTTGGAGGGCAGTAGAACCAGTTTTATACGATTTAAAAAGACCATGCTCAGTGGCCGACAGTAGTGTCGCTATGATATGAAAACTTCTCTCATGTTTTGCGGTACACTCGATATCCGGAATGTAGCTGTTCTCGCATAACTCTCTCATCAGACGCAATCTTCGAAAAGGTTCGACAGACATCTCAATGAAGCTATGAAATGATTGAGACTCCTCATTGACTTCATTGGCGACGCGTTCTCGCCAATAAATTAGGAATTCCATAACTGGTTTTAGCAACCGATGTATTGCCTCAAATAGATAGGTCAAAGTGCTTAAATAATTCGTAATAATCCTCCAAGGACAGGCATACTCATCTATTAACTTTTGCAGCAATTGCATATCCTTCAACGGTTGCAATAAATTAATGTGTGGCATCTGACATTCAAAGGAGAGAATCTCATGATCGATAACTTGAAAATGTATCCAATTTTGGGGTGCGAAAAACATTGAAATGTACTCTTACAATAAGCAGTCAGTAGGGCATGGTCGGCTGCCCAAATATTTAGCGTATTCCTTGCAAAAGTTAAAATTCATTGGCACAAGATCTCCGCTCATATCCTCAGATAGTATGTTCACTTTTGGTGTTAACGAAGAAACCGAAGAGTAAGATTCCCGTGGGGAGTCTTTGCTATCTGACATAAGGCAGAGAGGGGAAATTTTAAATTTCTCCAGAACGTTTTCTTCGTAAAATGTATATGATGATTCTGTGCCCTCCAAAAACGATGAACTGATGATTTCATAAATTTTGCCCAATACACATTTCCTTTGTTGTTCCATTTTACTGTGGTTTTTCTTGACGTTGTGAAAAGCCTCGAAGTTCACCGATAGCAAAAAGTCCAGGATGCACCCCTTCAAGTTCACCTCCCCGTGATCTATAAAAGTCAGATTCTTTAACATCATGTTGGCCAGTTTGCCAAAGGTCACGCCAAACTCATGCAAACCTTCGGACTTGTAACGCGCAAGAAAATGTTTCAAATTCCTGGTAAGGCGTTCCTCCTCGCTCTCTGGATATTCATGGTCCGTCTGCAAGTCATGTTTGGCACTTTCCAGGTACTTCTGAAAGACAGCATCGCGTTCGTCCTTTACAAGTTCCAAGAAAAGGCCTACTCGGATATAAAAACCTTGATCGAAAATTTAGATTCACAAGAAAGGAAATATGCATTCAGAAATAAAAAGCCAACTCCTTAATATTTATAGCAAGCTGTGAATTTCTAGATGGTTCTCATCCGTTTTTATACCATACACCCATAGGGTGAAATGGTATATTAAAGTCGCCAAAATGTATGTAACAGGCAGAAGGAAGCTTTTCCGACCCCATAAAGTATATATATTCTTGATCAGTATCAACAGCCGAGTCGATATAGACATGTCCGTCCGTCCGTCCGTCCGTCCGTCCGTCCGTCCGTCCGTCCGTCCGTCCGTCCGTCCGTCTGTCCGTATGAACACGTAGATCTCAGAGACTATAAGAGCTAGAGTCACCAAATTTGGTACGTAGACTCGTGTATTACCTACGGTGGTCAAGTTTATTTCAAATTTTTGCCACGCCCCCCTCCGCCCTCGAAATTTAAACAAATTTGATTTTCTTAAAGACTATAATAGCTAAAGACATCAAATTTAGTATGATTAACCCTTTAGTAAGCGCGCACAAATTTGTTGCAAAAAAAATTTGCCACGCCCCCTCCGCCCACGAAATTTAAACAAATTTGATTTTCTTAAAGACTATAATAGCTAGAAACACCAAATTTTGTATGTGTATTTGTTTAATAAATGCGCATATATTGTATATGCAACGATTTTGCCACGCCCCTTTCCGCCCCCGTAATTTGGAAAAACTCGATTATCTCACGTAATTTTTTACCTTTTGTAATCAAATTTGGCACACTTGAATTTGATACTAATACCCAGCAAAACACCAAATTTGATCAAAATCGGACAAAAAACAACGAAGTTATGCATATAAACGTTTTTCCATAAGGCCGTAGTTGGTCGTTGGCTGGTGGGGGCGCTAGGGTGCTCGTATACTTGAGTGAGGGAGATTCTAAGATATGCTTGTAATAAAAAGCATGTGAAAATGCATTTGTTTAATAAATTTAAAATATTTGCTTTACTGGTGTATGGTATACCTAAGTCGGCGAGACGACTTACTTACTTCATTTAATATCTGAACTGAACTTATATTTTGGTAAGAAATAAATCAAAGATTTGGAATAGAAAAGTCCTGGAGTCCAATCGGTCTAGAACTTATGTTTCTGCAGTGCACTCAGTAATTTGGAATTCAGTAGTTCGTTGAGGTGAATGAGAGGTGGATATACAATTTATGACCTGCATTAAATATGCAGCTTATATAAATTGCATAATTTATATATATATATATATGTACATATGTATATAAAGGATCTCTGCCTGCAGTGGGTTGACCCTACGCATACACACACAGACACACACCTGTGTGTTCTTACATATGTACATACATATATACAATAAATAAAGGCCCAAAATCAAGCATTGTTAATTCATATGGAACTTCATTTATTGGCTGTGGAATCAGGCCGAAAAGTGCTTACAGGAGTAAATATGAACTCAACGAGTAGAAGAGAAAGAGAGTGAGGAGAGAGAGAGAGAGAGAGAGACGAAGAGGACAGACAGGAGTGATAACCAAAGAGATAACTGAAGAGAAGAAGAAGCAGTAGGAGCTTAAGCGAGTTGTTGTTGTTGTTGGTCGTTGCTGTGTGCAATGCTTGTAAAACCAATAAAATCAATTAAAAGGCACTCAACATGCAAACAATTATATGCAAATTCATTTATACACGAGCTCACACGCACACAACTACAGATAGAAAGAGAAAGAATGATTAAGAAGGAGTGTTGACTGAAGCGGGAAGTGGCTATATAGCCATAGAGATTGAGATGGAAGAACGCAGGGGAGGTGATATGAAGTCAAAGCAAGCAGAAAACGATTTTGTATTTGCATAAAGCAGGAAAATAGAAAAGGAAAAATCACAAATAAATAGAGAGGCAAAGGCACACACACACACACAGCACAAAAGGCCAATAGGAAAATTTGTGGATGAGGGGAAATGCAGGGATAATAGGAAAATAGGAGCATGAACCTGTTGCGCACCACCACCAATACCAACAACCACAACAACAACAACAGAAGGACAACAAATAAACATACGAACAACAACAGCAACAGAAGCAGCAACAACATACAGATTCAAGTTGAATCTTTCAAAATGGCAATGAAACAGCAGGAGCCCGGGACAACAGAGCAACCCGAAAGAGAGTCGAAACAACACGGGAAATGGAGCACAAGAGAGCCGATTGAAAGCAAATTGAAAGCAAGAGAAATGTGTGAAAGAAGCAGCGCCTGCGTTAATTGAAATAAGAAAATATGGCAGCAGTCGCAGGCAACGGCGATGGCAACCTTAAGAGAGCGCGAGTGAGCAGTACCCAAATGAAATAGCAGAGAACTGGAAATGAAACAAAATGAGATTGTTGCGTAGCTCACAGTTGATGGCTCAATTGCTTTGCCGTCTACTCTGCGGCAGGCACCAGTGGGGGTGGTTGTGGGCGTCCGTGGCAGCGGCAGCGGCAGCGGCAGCAGCAGCTCGTTAGCATTTCATTCCCATTCGTTTCCAGGCAGCGTAAGGACACCCTACGGTTGATACGATTGTGATTCTGGCGCGTTGTCAGGTTCAGTCGTCGCCTGTGCGTGGCTATCATTAGTCTTCGTTAGGCGGTCTTTGTGTCAACAACGTGTTGCTCTGTCACTCCTTTGCTCCTCATCCAACCAAGCGAGAAGCTAAACGTTGCCTTTGACCGCTCCGTGTCATGTTCGTTTCGTGTTAATCACAACGTGGATTAACTAACAACAGTGTCTCTTGTAGTGCGAAACATTTTATTTGTATTTTCTTTTTTTTTTTGCTTGAAAGTTTGAAAAAAAAAAAAAATAAAAATAAAACAAAGCAACGCAGCAGTGAAAAAACAAGTTAGTGCAACAAGTCCCAACATTCAAGTGGAACATTAACTGCAACACCAACAAATAAAATAAAATAAAATAATAAACAAAATAATTAATGAATCATCTGTGTATGTGTGATAAAACGTGTAAGTCCCGTTTTTTTTTTTATCCATTATTATCTTGAAATGCAACTGCAAAAGGAGAATTTAAATATTTTTATAGGAAACTTTTTAGCTTAGCATAATTTTCTTCGTAGGTCAAATATAATAAAAGAAATGAAATCAAAAGTTTGAAAAAATGCCGGTTAAACAAATAAGGCTTAACAACAGTCGAAGAAATCCTAAATGAAACTTTTCTTCTCCATATATATAAATATATAGCTCTATATATAATATTTGTGTTGCCAAACAAACAAAGCAAAGTGAAGCAAACACATAAACATTAACAAACAAAACAAACTCAAACAAATCCTCGAAACATTTCTTTTTTTTTTTTTTTTTGCGAGCCTTAAATTCAATAATAAGATGAGAGAAACCAAAAGAAAGGACAAACTGTTTTCCTTCTGAATGAATGAAGAGTCCTTTTCAACTTTCCCTTTCACTTTTTTGCCACTTTCTTGTTGTATTTGGTTAAATATATGTATGTATTTGGCAAATTTAGTTTTACCAATCGCAAAACCCCAAATAGAATAAATGTTAAATGGTTTACAAAAATTTGTTTAGCAAATTTAATTTCGGTTTCCTCGTGCCTGACAAATTGCTTCTTCAAATAAAATAAAATCAAAGTATTTTGTTGACCCTCGACTCACACTTGAACTCACCATTGATGCAATTTGAATTGCATTGTTGAAAGTAATTCGGTCAGCATCATGCAACAACCTTTTCCGGTAAGCGAGCGGATGGATAATGTTGTTGCATTGAATGCGGCCAGTGGGTCAACAGCTCTTCGACATTATTTAATTCGAAAGGGCTTCGTGAATGAAAAGAGTCTCTGCTTCACTTTGTATTGTGATGTGATGTGGTGTGAATGTGTAACAGTGGATTAATTTCACTCGACGCCGATGTTATAATTGATTTTCGCTGATTTTCTTTGAGCCGTGGTCAGAAAGATAAACGAATCGATGAAAGGAGTCAGTCAAATGATAAATGCTTATGCAAAATGGCCCTAAGGTTTGCGGCATTACACGCGTTATTCTTTCATTTTTTTTTGAATCTTTGTAATGTGTAATGTGATGGAACAAAGGCTGTGGGCAGTTGATGGACGACCTTTACGTGAAACTCATTAATATGGCTGAGAATCTTGAATTGTGCAATCCAATTTCAGACAGTGAATTTCGGCGATCCATCATTATCGATCGATTGAGCGACTAGCAGCTTAGTTAAAGCAATTAAATTCAGGACCTCAAAATGTTTCCAAGTAGTTTACTTTTACTTTTAGTTTTTTTTGAGAAAGTTGCATGTAAGAAACTTCCAACAAGAAATTTTATATACGAAAAACTCGAAATTTGTTAGAAATAAAAACAAAAAAATGCTGTATGTCATTGACCTTTGAAGACTTAATTTCCTTCCATTTCCATTTTTCTGCTTTCGTTTTTCTGACAAATTTTGTTTCTCATTTGTTTATTTATTTATGTATGTATTTTTGTTTCCAGCTGTAGTGAGTCAAAAAGCAAATCAGAAACGCAAAAGAACAGAAAGTGGCTCAGCAATTTATATGGCAAATGTAATTTAAGTTCTTTTGCTCTAGCTGACAAATTGCTTTAAATCAGAAATGAAAATTTTCAACATTAACCTTGGCTCGAAACTCGACCGAAAGTATCTCTCTTTCTCTTTCCCACTGTGTCTCTAGTTCTCTCTAGTACCATATAATGGACTGACTATGTGGAACCCGAAAACTAAATCACTGTCATTGCGGTTAGAGGATTCGCAACCAAACACATAGACAGAAAGAGAAAGAAATGAGAGACATGAGAAGGCATGAGAGAGGGAAAGAGGGAGATATAGAAAAAAAAGGGAAACTAAATCACAGTCGGAGCTATTTTTGCCCGTTTCCCCCCTTGTTTTTGTTGTTGTTTCTTGTTTTTGGGTACAAACTGGTAAAGCGAATGGAGCTAAAAACTATTGTTAGGCAATGATTTGCAATTTGTTTGAAAAATGCATTTACAACCGCAAAGACAAACACAGTTTAGAACGATGGAGAGAGAGAGAGAGGGGAAAGAGAAAGAGATAGGGCAGGGAGAGGTCTCGCTACTGCTCCTACAAATAGAAACCATAAACAAACGCATGAGCCAGAGCCACTGGAAGCATAGATACACATACAGATAGAAATGGAGATGCAGGGAGATACAGATACAAAATGCATATAGAGCAATGCGATGCAGCTGTGGCTACAGTTGCGGATTGTGGAATTGCTCCTCGCTAGCTTTAGCTCTAGATGCAGCATCTTCTGACGGCCCCTCCTCCTTCACCATCCTTCTATGGCATTTACAGTTACAACTACCGTTCACCGGATGGAACGGATGAGCAGCAAAAACGCAAAACACAAAATGAAAAAAGCCAGCCAGCCAGCGAAAAGCAAAAAGCAGAAAGCGAAAGCTTAAGCAAATCTCTTCAACTTTATATAAAACGTAGCAGCAAATTGCAAGAGAAATGCAAAAATTCAAAATGCAACCGCAAACATCAATTGCTGTCCACCCACCGAGCACTCACCCAGCCACTCCTCCACACACAGAGAGGACGCCCTCTTCAGCAGGCAACTGCCTCATCAGCAATCCGCGACAATTCTTGGCAAACTACTTTTACTAGACTCCGCTCCACTTGCGGCCTCAGATTCTCAGATATCCTCATCTCATTCCACAGCTTCATCCGTCAGGTCCTCCATCAAATGCACTTTTGCTGTTGTTGTTTGTCGTATTTACTTGGCTGCTTAGAAGAGTAAAGAAAGAGCGAATAGCAGAGAGAGTGCAAAAGAGAGGGGCACTGAAGGAGGGACCGAGCAGTAGTCAGCCTCATTTCACATCTCATATGCGCAAGTTGCAGCTCGGCTTCTGCTGCTGCTGCTGCTGCTGCTGGTGCTTCTGCTGCACTGAATTGCATACAATTACAAGCAAAAATGCAAAATGTGCACCAAAGTATCTGACAGATACTTAATAGCAGCAAGCGGCAGGAGCGGCAGCAGCAGCAGCAGCTGCAACATCAACTACATTCCAAGACGTTGCCACACTTAACGATGCCGCTTTTTAAATAGAACTCCCTCACTCCCTCATTCATAATGCGATAAAACGAAAAACACGCCCAAAGGAGAAATTGTAAATTCAACATGTGTAGAGGTAAAGAGAATCGTGAAAAGTGGCAGAGACGATGAAAAACATTTTCGTACTCAGAAACATCTCATTGATAGCCTAAAAAATCTAAAACCAATGCGATAATGTTGTAAAAATTCTAGCCATATTTTTACGAATTTTTTTCAAAAGGGAAGAAACCAAGTGACCAAAAATAATCTATCTAATAGAAATTTGTTTGTAGTCAATTAACTCCTCATTGGAGTCTGAACTACATTCTCCAAGTCTTTTTACGACTAGGCACACGTATATATCATATATGTATATATCAATTAAGTACGACTTAGCTAAGAGGTAACTAGAGAATAAAAATCACTCTTTAAAGCCCAAGTCCTGGAAATTTAGTAAGAGGTGACTTGATATTTATTAATGCAAAAAGATCGAAGCTTTCGTTGCAATAAATTTAACAAAGAGATTGCTATTTCCCCTGACCTTTACATGGTATTTAGTTACCTTCACACTTGACTAACTTTCTATTCTCTAGCCATTGGCAAAGTCCAAGTCCAAGACCAAGTGAAACTCCCAGTACCATAACAATTCCACTTTTAACCTGACTAACCTCAAGTCAATTGAATTGTTGCACAAAGTTTTTGACGTCTTTAGCTTCAGCTTATGCGTAACTTGAACAATGAAGACAAAGGCAAGGCCAATCAATTGAGAGGTGGCAGCGGGCGGCAGTCGAGAGCAGGTGGAAAGCGACGTGGGCTGCGACTAGGGGGCTCAGTCCGGGTTTCGAGCTGATGATGATGATGATGGGCCCTAAGCTGCCTGCCAATTAACATGTCAATCGTTAGTCGTTTGTGGCCGGAAGTTTTTTGGTTATGTGCGCGAATAGCTTTTCCCCCTTTTGCGTCTTTTGCCCATGCACTTTTCTTGAAAATTGTTCGGAAAACATTTGTTGCCACGCGATTTGCTGGCAACACATGTTTGCCATTTCCCGATTTGACGATTCGCCGATTCACGGCTTCTTTCTGCCCAGTTCAACTTAAATCAATTAAAATGCTGGCATCTCCTTGACCAGTTTTTCCACGGAAATCCGTTTGGAAGGCAAATTGTAAGGGAATTGCTTCATATGCTCTATTTGAAATCTAGTAAAGAAATATCTACGAAATCTGAAATGAAATGTCACGCAAGCAAATGAAATGTGAGACAAGAAGAAAACCCGAATAAGGGAAAAGAGAAGGGGCGGTAGAAATGAATCCTCTGACTGCGCCAGGAAGCTATTAAATCTACATAAAATTGTAGAAAAGTTGGCATGTTGAGCAATTACAACTCAATGCCAGAAGGATAAGAGGCGAATGGATAAAAAGAAGGGTGGCGGTGGATGTGCCCAGTTGCTGTAGGGGACGCACCTTTTCAACTGACATGCTCATCTGAATGCAAAGCCGGTCATGTTGTAGTGGTTGCCATATAGTTTTGCTCCTCTTGTTGCAGTTGTCGTTGTCGTCGTTATTGTTGTTGTTGTTGTTGCGGTTGGCGTTGGCTTGGCTTAAGAGCCGTTAGGAAATTGCACTTACCCTGGCCCTACGCCCACCCCCCATCTCCCCCCACACATCATACCGGCTTCTAGCCGCGAAGTGGGCGTGTGAAAAAAGAATTAAAGTCAAGTGAGCGCACTGAGACTGAATTCATAAAACGAGGCAGCAGCTGAGGACGCAAGAGCAAGAGGAGGAGTGCAAAGAGCAGAGTTCGAGCAATGAAATGGCAGTCATCTAGGACCTGAGAGAGGGTGGCGGGTGGACGGGCAAAAGGCGTGGCTGCATGCATAACAACAACAACAGCAGCAGCAACAGCAACGACATCAACGTCAACCTAAAGAAAAGCCGGAAAAATGCCCAAGTTGTTTGGCTGGCCCTCAAACCCAACAATTCTCACACACACACACACACGCACACACACACATACCACACGGACAGGTTGTGGAGACTGGCAATTTTTTGTATCGTTGTTTTTGTTGTTCTGCCACTTTTTTTTTGTTTTGTTTTTTGTATATGGAGGGATATAATTTTCGGCGCGACATTTGACGCGACATTTAGTAAATCTTGAAGGAGAAAGACGCCCTCTGTCCCTGCCCCTGTCCTGTACTGTTTGTCCGGTGTTTTTTTTTTCCCCTTTCTTAAATATGTGTAATTATATTTGCATACTTCTGGGGGTGGAATCTAGATTTGGAATCAGAACAAGAATTCAGGAGATGGAAGCGGTCGCTTGCCTCACCTCAGAGCCACATCAAAAGAGTCTGACCTTTTATTAACTGGAAGTTTAAGTTTGGGTTAAGTGTTTTTTAAACGCTATTGACTTATTTGGTTGGACCGTGACCCTATAAACGACCGATTGGTAATACTGTGCACTATCCATAAATAGGTTTGTTTGCAAGAGATTAAGATACAATCTTCTATCTATGTTTGGTCTAACATATGTAGTAGGGTTTTATACATAAAACGTATCCTTAAAATGAAAACTTTAATTTTTATGAATTTTTAAAGAATTTAAGTTGGCGCCTTTGATTGAATTTGAATCGTCGTCATCGTCGCATATTCAATGCGAATAGGATAAAACAAAACTTTAGTTTAGTAATTGGGAAATGACTTTGCTGACCCTTTTGGTTTTTCTTATGAAAAATTAATTAGCATACACAAAAAATGTAAGGGAAGGAGGAGAACAGAGAGAGAGAGAGAAAGGCAGGCGAATGTGGAAATATATAAAATATTTTTGCAAAAAAAAAAAAAGGAAAGAAGAAAGGCAAACAAATTGGCAAAACCGACTGTAGAAAGAGTAAAGTAGGAAAAAACCAGACCAGAATAGGGGTCAAAAACAAGAAAACAGAAAAACTGATAAGAAATCTGATGCTTTTTGTTTTTCTGCTTCTTTTTTGTTAGTCTTTAAATAGAAAAGCCAAACGAAATGAGGGAAACTGAATTGAATGGCGAATTGAGAATTTCTAGTGAAATTTTAGAGGATTATTTCAATTGGCAATTAATTTTTGAGACCGAAAAACTTCCATTATGATTCCTGGCTTAGACAGGGAAGGCGGCCAGAGCGATTGGGGGGAGTGAGACTGGGTCCGGGTCCAAAATTAAACCGAGACATCTACGGGTTGGGTTGTGCCCTGAAGGATATCAAATCCTTTCAATTTCCGCAGACGACGAAAACACGAAAACTGCCAGCAAGGAAAAGAGATAGAGCCAACAAAAGAGAAAGAGAGATATATAGATAGATAGAGAGACAGAGAGAGAGAACGAACGAGGAAAGCTAACCGTTAGTTTAATTTGTTAGATTAGTAAACAAATGAAAATTAATTGAAGCAAACGAAAACTTAACCTCAGGCAACAGCCAAAGCGAAAAAGGGAGAAACAGACAGAGAAAGAGTACTACCGAGAGAAATAGAAAATGTGCGAGAGAAAGAAAGAGAGAGAGCGAGCTTGCAAACTTTTTTTGCTGCCATAGATAAACGCTTCTTGTTGTCGTCGAGGACCTTTGTGAGAGAGAGAGTTGAAAGGGGATGAGAAGTAAAAAGGTAGCAGCAAATTGTTAGCCAAAAGTTTGGTTCGCCAACGACTCAAACGGGAGACAGAGAGAGAGAGAGAGGACGGTTTGGGAAAACGGATATTGATGGGGTATTCTGAGGGGGCACGCTCGGGGCATATGTGTAATGTCTTCATTTTAGCTTTTGTTGTTGTCGTATGGCGGCGAAAGTTGACTGGAGTAAGGGAAGGCCAAAAAGCGTAAAGCAAAAACAGATTTGATTAACTTAATTGTTAGCCGTAATCTTCGATTTGCTTGGAAACAGGCAACAACTATCCCTTTACCAGGAAGTCCTGGTCGAAGTCCTTTCGCCGGCTTATGACACGCGTCGCCGTCGTCATCATCCTCCTTGGCAGGGTAAATAATGATTAACGCTCAGGTCTAAGCGCCTTTTAATGGCACACACAAAAAGCTAAATAAAAAAAAGGACGAAAGACAAACACACGAGCCCACACATACACATTATGCGGGCAAACTACAGTGAAAGAGAGAGTGAAAAGACTAACCAGCTAAAAGCGCAATGTCAGCTCTAGTGAAGGGAAAGCTGAGGAGAAGCCAAAGGCGTAGCGACCAGACAGCATAATGAAAGGACACGAACAGAGTAATGAGGACATGAACGTATACAAAAAAGGAGCATAGAATGCAAAGTAAGAATGGTGGCAGGGGAAGCAAAAAAAAAAAAAAAAAAAACAAAGCAAAACAATCGAAAATTATAAAATAACAAAAGGCGAAAGCAAATCGATGGCAGAACAAACTCTTTTTTTATGCATGCAAGGATCTTTACCTCCGTCCCCGTCTCTCCACCGAATACCCCTTTCAGAGTGCCTGTGTCCCTTTGTGTCCCTTTCGGTGTACGCGTCACGTATTGTCAATAAAAAAAATAATAATAAGACACAATAAATTTTTACCTTTAACGAGAAAAGGCGAGTGCCGCATAAGGGTGAAGCTGAACCTGAGAACCGGTGGAGACGGGAGAGCCGGATGACGAGGCTTAGGGGTAGCAAGGACATGCGTGCCGCTCTGCTCCGCTTTCAGCTGTAAGGACAGGCAGCACCACGCACAATATATAAAAAAGAAAATAAACACGAGAGAACCAACAAGAGCTGAAACAGAGACACATACACATAAAGAGAAAAAGATGAGGACAAGAGGAGGTAGAGGAAGATACAGAAAGAGCAAACAAAGGCAATGACACGAAACGGTCCTAACAACAACAACAATAACAACAACAACAGCAGCAACAATAAAGACAGCAGCAAAGAGCAAACAAATAAAAGGCGCAACAATTGCAAGAGGCAAAAGCGTAAAACAAGAATTGGAGGACACGAAGATGGAGAGATGGAGAGGTTCCGCCAGAATCTGGGCTCCTTTTTAGTGCGTATTCTGCTACAATCGCCCAACTGCCATCCTCCTTATCCACCATCCTTCCCAACCCCTCTCGTGCGTTCATTTGTTCCTTTGCCCATTTGCCAAGTGCGTGTGTAATTGAAACTAGGCGTCCTTTTCATCCCCCTCCTCCGAATATTTTACTCCACTTCCACTTCCCTACGCCCACTTTGGCCTCCATGTTTTTATGGATATGTGTGTGTGTGTGTGCGACTTTTGCTTATACATGTTGAGGATTTCCCTTGAAGGGGCAGTGAACTGCATAACGAAACGAACAAATCCTGTCAGAGTACAGAGTGGAAGTAACTCAGGAATCAAAGAGATTATGCCCAGTGCTTGCATGTCAAATGGAATCATTAGTCCTTGGAGCGACACAGTTTTCGTCCTGAAACGAGCCCAAAGCCCAACGATAATCGCATTTTGCAAGTCAACAAAATCTTTTCCTACACAACATTTCAGGTTTTTGTGAATATATAAAAACTAACCGCAAGTTCTTAGGAAGCACTGTGGAGAAATCTTTATGATCTTGATAGTCTTTTTTTTTTCCTTCATAGAAATTCTTGCTGGCAAAACAGTCATAATATACCCTTGTTGGTTACAGGGTATACAAAAGCTTTATCTGTAATATAAAAATGTTAAGTATCTTTGAAACGAAGTTGATAAAATGGGCAAGCATGATGCCACAGGTCAAGGCACTAAGTTCAAATGGTAATTTAACCCATTCCCCCCCAGCATCAGAGCGGGCCCGCAGCGCGGACTGACAAGCAGGCTCTTAACTCAACTAAATCCTGGCCTATTCCCCTCGCCTCACCTGCCCGGCCCTGTGTCCGCCCACGCTTAACCACTCAGCTTTGGTTTATGCATTTTTAGTCAGCTATTTGCCTGTTTGCTTTACCTAATTCCACAATGTCTAGACTCGAGCGCCAACTTTTTCATCAAGTTTGTCTTTTCGCTGCGCTGCCTTTTGGAAATGGAAAATGGACCGCTTCCCCCCGCCATCCACCGCGGTCCGCCTTCGACCATCCCACTGTCCATTACCCTGGCCGCATGTCCAAACCCCAAACAACTTTCGGACGACTGCAACAGAAAGCAGCGGGAAAAATGGAGAAGAAATATGCAAAAAGCCATGAAAGAGGCGAGAGGGCAAAGGAAAGAAAGAAAGGAATGAAAATTCGCAATATTTGTAAAAAGGACTACAGACAATTTGCCTTTAAATAGAGCGTGGCACTTCAAACAACTGAAGGGGGTGGTGAATTGTGTGGAGGGGGCACGAGATGAATGTTGGATGGTTGGGCAAACAAAACAAAACACGTAAAAAAAAAAGAAGAAAAGAAAAGAAACGAAACGAAAAAAAAAAGAAAGAAAAAACATGAGAGAAAGGGAAAGATAGCAGCAGCAACAACAACAACAACAACAACACACCAGAGTAAGAAGAGTGGGAAAAAAACGAAGGGAAAAAAATCAAGAAAATGAAAAGAAAATAATATAACGAGCGCATATTAAAGTGGGTTTATTTATTTTGTGCTCAACATTGTTGCCACTTGCTGAAAAGTGAGCCCAACCAACCGCCACCACCACCCCACCGCTCCACAGCTCCGCTTTGCCAGGACACGGCAAAACGGAAGAAAAAGGAACCCGTCGAAAGGGAAGAAGCCAAGCAGAGACCTGGTAATGCGTGTTATGTTCTCTTGTGTTTATTAAAAAATAATTTTCATGCTCAACTTGGCATACAAAGAATATCCTAAGCCTAAACCGGCCAACCAGTGGGGAAGGGCCATCCCCACCCCAACAACCATCTACCCACCACCCCCGGATCTTGGGATTCTCATTCCCATCTAAGGCTCGCTCTGCTATCAACAGTTTTGCATACTCAAGTGCCTCTGTTGTGTCCCAGCTTGTTTTTGCCGGCGACAACAAGAAAACATTTGAAACAATAAGCTCTCCGAGCCATACAAATTCAATAATGCGAATTCTTTTCCTTTTCTTTTCCTTTTTGCCAGCAATACCAACGACAACAACAACAGCAACGACACTAAATTATTCAGCTGCTTGGGATTGGTGGGTGGGTGGTTGGTGGTGCTAGTCGGTGAAAAAGGTGGCTCGATGTTAGCTGTTGGCTGGTAGCTGATGGCTGGATCGGTGGTAGTCCTGATGGAGGGCTAGAAGGAGGGGGACACCAAAAAATGTAAATCTGTGATTTTAATGCGTTTGCCAACTGTAAACATAAACCCAAAAAATATTACAAAACTTATGCAAACAGCAGTAGCATTCGCAGTAGCAGCAGCGAGCAATAAAAAAGAAACACGGGAAACTGCCAGGGAACAACATCAACAACAATAACAACAACAACAACAACAGCAACAAAAGTAACGGCAAAGGAAATGAATACGAAAGCGCGTATGTCAATTTAATGGGCGGAAACTCATCTGGAAAATGCAGAGGTGGGGACCTTCCCGTCCCCTCCCCATCAAGGGCGTAGCCCAGGGCAAACTGAAGCAATTTGATTTGATATTTAAATCTTGGACAAACTTAGTCTCTAGCTAACGATTGAATTGAATTCTACTTAACATCCATCTTCAGCAGAATATACTTAAATAACTCGAGGAAAACGACACAATTCAATAGAAAAACATCGATTGGTGACAAAATTTGTTTTAATTTAGCGATTTTGAAGATCCTTTTTGGCTATTTAAGATTGGCTACATTTTTGATGATTCATTTCGTTCTTAATTAATTACCGATTATTAACGGTACCAATATGTCTCCTATGACAAAAAGAAGGAACCTACAAGTATACAAATATTTACAACTAAATTCAATTCTTTCTCTTCTCTCCACTACTCTATACACACACACACACACACACACACACAACATACACAAGTCGTTAGTAGGTATTTTCGTTTTGGTTACATTTGTTGATTGTTTTGGAATGGTTTATTCAGCACCTCCCATATAGATGCATATATATACTGGCTACGCCCCTGGGTGTGCCTGAGACAGAGTGAAAGTAAGAGACTTGTTTTTGTTGCTGTTGGCTCTGCTGGCTCTCTGATGTTATTTGTGTGCGAAGGGGAAATATTTATATGAAATATTTATATGAACATTTTCATTTATTGTGCGTAACAAATGTGCAGAAACCAGAAAGTGAAACATGGCCCGAAAAAAAAAGCAACCGAAACCGAAAATAAAAACGTGAAGGACACACGTCCAAAAGCGGAGCTAGACAGACGGGGCAGACTGCCTGGCTGACTGACTGACTGACTGCGTAGAGGTGAAGAGACTCACCTGTATTGTGTATTTGGTTGTGCGTGTAGAATTGCCATCATCATAATCATTGGCAGCAGCGACTATAGGAGCAACAGCAACAGCTGCTCCACCCAAGGATCCTATCAAAATGCCTTCAGGACACGCTCTCAGCCACTCGAAACTTTTGTCATAAATACTGGGCCAGAGTTCGTTTTGCTTCCTTTTCTGTTTTTGTTTTTTTTGTTGTTTTTCTGGATTTTTTTTTTTTTTCGCTTTTGCTTTCTTTTGTTCAGCGGGAGAAAAATTATTATATTTTAATTACATATGCGTTTCGCTCGTTCGGCCAGGGCAAAAGCAAACAAACTGTTGCTGGGCAAAGGGAAGGGGGTAGAGAATGGGAGTCGATAGGGAGGGGGACAGCCAAAAACAACCGCAAAATGTAAATGAAAATGGCGTGAAAAATCAGTTTCATGGTTTTTATACTCCTGTTTATTGTTGTAAATGAGAATAAGCTGAGAATGAGAGCAGTGGAGAGAGAGAGAGAGAGAGAGAGAGAGAGAGGAGGAGGGGAAGAGATGGAATAAAGAAGGGTGGTGGGCAGATGGACGGGGGGAACTGGGTGTGTGTGGGCCATACGGAAGTTGTTATGACCATTTAGCATAGTCGTTTTTAATAGGCAACTGACGACATGAGGAAACATAAGCAGCAGCAGCAAAAAAAACACATAAAAAAATCAATGCCCTCTCACAAGACCAGAAACGACTTCTGCGTACCCTGTAATAAACCCAACTGACTTATAAAATTAAAAACTTATTTTAACTTGATGCTTTTACTGCTCTTAAGTATTTCTATTTGAAATCTCAAAGAATAGTAATTTCGATATAGATAAATGTCAGATACCTTGTGTATTTAGAGGACTTTTAGGCTACCCAATACAAAAAAGGAACAGAAAAATGTTGGCGGAAGAAAACTGAAATTTCGTTGCTGCTTTCGTTGTGTGTGTTTTGTGTGTGTGTGTCTGTTGGCCTGGCCTAATTAATTTTAGTCACTAATGTTTGTTTAGCTCGTAATGGTATGACAGGTGCCGATGACCCATCCAGGTAGAAAAAGAAAAATAAGCAAGTTCATTATGTAATTACATTAACGTTAGCAATTGACAAGTCAAACGGAAGGGAAATGAGGAGTTGCTGGAAATGGCGAAGGGTCTAAAAAAATATTAACTAAAGTATATGTAGGCACACATATGTACATATATACATACATATGTACATGATTGTATTAATGCCAATTAATTGTAATTGAAATTGAATTTTCATCAATACCAGATGCATGGAGCAGCAACTCCCCTTCAAATAGAATAAAAATAAAAATTGAAGACACAAACTTTCTTAAAATTTAAACCATTTTGATTGACACAAGTTTTATGTTGGCTAAGAAGTGTGGAAGCCATATGAGTTAGCATTATCCATCTCATGAGACCTCACAACGCCCTCTAAAATATCCCATTCGTTATCCCTATTGCATTCTGAATGATTGATATTTGTTATTTCATGAGTTTAACACATGAAATCAACTTTTAAACAGGGCTTAAGCGTATTCAGTTTGCACTTTGCTTTCAGTTGACATGTGCGTCTAGTATATCGAGTAAATTGACGACATGCGTTGGCCGGGGTGGGCTGGTTGAATGGCCAGGGAATTAAGGGGGCTTAGGAAATATGCGCTACGACAAAAAATCTAATTGCGTTAATTTCTAGGTAATTGTAGCTCAGGTTAGTACCAGGCACAGAACCAAACCCAACAACACCAGCTCCCAGGACCGGGCTCAGGACATGCGACGACGTGAACTACACCAAAATGGGGAAGAGTGGGAAGGAAAACTATTAACACGAAGAACTGGACAGGGTTAGGTCACGCCCTGGAGGCACACACATATGAGTGTGAATGTAAGGGTGCGAGGGTCGTGGGCGTGTGTGTGGGTGTCGGCGTTAGTAGTGGGTGCTGGCGCGTTATTCAAATAGTTTTATTTTCCACGCGCTACTCATAACATTCAGCGTCGCTGAATAGTTACATGTCCATGTGGGCGATGTTGATGGCAATGCCTGATGATGACGATGGCGACCTGAAGCAATTCCCCAGCTGCCTACCTGCTCTTTAAATGCCACAGGGCCATGTTCCACACACACACACACACCCACAACTGGAGTGTAGTTCTATTGTTCGTTGGCTTAGTATGAAATTAAATAATTGCATTTCGGCTGCGCCTACAAAAATAAAAGCAACAACAAAACCATACAAGCGAGGGCTCAAAGAATAGTTTCTATTAGAAAACTTTCACATGTCAACTGTGTGGGAGCACGCTCTTTAATGTAGAAAGATAGTTGAGTCATCTTCTTGGAAAATATATGTACTTGATTAAACTAATAAGATTAGAGCAACCAACAAAAGTTGGCTTATCAATAAAGGTCATTTTAACATTACTAATTAAGCATTTCAAGGAGTAACATATCAAGAGAACCTCGTGAATGTTAGATCCACTCCTCCGACCCCTCCTAAGTAGAAAAGTTAGTGCTTTGGCGCCTTCATCGAAATAATGTTGTATGAGTTGTTCTGTGCCTTGCATAAGCTGCAATTATTATAGTTTTTCTGCCCCATTTTGTTTCATTTTTTTTTTGTATTATTCTTTTTTTTTATTCATTCTGGTTAATTATGCCCGCATTATTTGCTCTACACACATATGGGTCTACGAGTGTGTGTGCCTGTGTGCGTGTGATGAGAGAGGGGGGTGGTTGCGGATAAACATTTTTATTTGAATATTTAATACGCTTTGCTGATGCTTTTGCTTGATTAGGCAAATGTTGTTGTTGGTTGTTTCTTACCTCTACATATGCATATGGCCGGGCCATTGAATAGTTGCTGATAGAAGGAGGGCAGACTAAATGAGAGGTGGAAGGAGGAAACCTCTTCAACTTATGTCAGACAGTTGTCAGGGCATCTAACTGATTGTAGTGGCATGTCAACAACCTTTTGCTGTGGCGGCTGCTAGGGGCAACCGTCAAAAAAAAAAAAAAATTGAATAAGAAACAAAAAACTGAAAGCGTAGAAAAAAAGAATGATACAAACAAAACCACAGATGGGATTCCTTTCTTTTGATTTATCATTTATGTTTAATAGGTGAAAAAACGAATAAGCAAATGAAAATGTTTGAATTTTGCATTCCATTTAGGAAAACAAAAAAATAACAGAGAATATTTTACATTCGTTTATTTTGCATGCGAATCAGATCTAGAACCGAAAAGAACGGGAAAAGTATAAAAATTTAATATAATTACGCACAATTTTCAGTTGAAGTTTATGACACACACTCACACTAAGAAAGATAGGGAGGAAGTCGTATAGGAAGTGAAGGGGCACACATACGTGACTTTTGACAGCAGCGGTGTGAGGGGTTCCTGGTAACTGGATCTTGGGTCCTGGCATCTCACTTTTACAGCGAGTTTATGAGCCGCCGCCAAGACAAACATAAACACTTATAGCAATGTGAGTGTGGCTGAGGTGTGGGCAGAGGGGAGAAGAGGATTGGGCGGGTGGTAGGTGATTTCATAAAGTGTAACAAGCCAAAGCTTTGAGCGGCGACAAATAAGCGACAGCAGCCCTGTAGCAGCTTCGAAACCAAAGCCGAAGCTCAAAGTCGACAATAAAGCGATGCAGAAAACTTTACAAGTTACCGAGGGTTGCCTACACTCACACACAGACACCCACCGCAGGATACTCGCAGGATACACACAGAGGACACACCGCTCACTCGCTGCGAGTTAAATATTTGTTTCGCTTGTTTACATTGAAGACCCCAAAAGGAAAGTTGGCATCAAGTTCTCCCCTACCCCCTCAAACTCAAACGCACACACACACAGAGAGAGTCCCCTCAAGAATCGCCTAGCCCGCAGCAGCAGCAAGTTGTTATTTCTTAATATTGAGTGCTGCAAATGATGCTGGGGAGCATTGGAGATGGGGAATGGATGAAGGAGGTGCAAACGTCGGCCACAAAATAAGAACACACACAAAGAGGAGGGAGAGACAGAGAGGATGATGATCAGGGCATATGTCGGGCGACTTAACTTTTGAGAGTTCAGTTACGCCCACTACTTGGCCATAAATTGAGTGGCATTTGTCCTCGATGTGTGCTCTTTTTCTGCCCTTCCCCCTCTCTTTGTTGCTGTTAAGTTGCCAAAAACGGAAAGTAGGCGATGCCTTCCATAAAGAAACTGCAATGGAATGCCCTTTTCCATGACAATTCTTCGACAATGAAAATGAGGCGAAGCAACCATTTAAAAACAAAAATCGAACATTGAACTCTCGAGAAATGAGAATCCAATCAGCGATCTACGAGAACTTAAAAGACTTGCATTAAGATTATCATCTTGGGTTAGCTGCCAAAGCGAGAAATGGAAGGAGTATGGAAGGGCAAGGATTCCTAATTCAATTAAATTTGATAGGATACTACAGAGAGTCTATGTTAATCGACAAGTCGTTACTCAACAAGAAGTAATGTTATTGCAATGTGTTACAGTATTCGCAGTCACTTGTGTGTATTGCTATATCACTTTTCTATCATTCTCTCAAACAGATAATTTCATATTAATTTGTTTTTCTTTCTTTCCTCTTCTCCTTCTTCTTGCAGACCCATCATCCTGTTAGTCAGCAGAAAATACAAAAAATAAAAAAAAAAAAAAAACCAACTAATTCTTCATTGCCGAGCCAGGCACGTACGTGACGAGGCATTTTTTTTGCACTTAATCAAAGGTAAGTGACAAATGGACAGACTGACAGTCCGACAGACAGAGGGTCGTATGGATAACGATTGGGGAAGAGCCGGTGATCAGGGGAGGGAGGTGGCTTTGGTCTTCGAGTTAGAGAGTTAAGTAAGTCTATGTAATTAAGTGTTTGAGGGAGAGTCAAAAGGAGAAAAGTCGAGCAGGTAAAAGCGCATTTCGAATTCACTTTCAAATCGTCAAGCTAGCTTCCCACTTTTCCTTCCCTTAAGCCACCAGGCGGACAAATGTACATATGTGTAGAATCAGGGTAAGGGCTTCATATGCCATAATGTTTTAAGTAAAATTGTTAAAATATTTGGCAGTCAAGTTAAGAGTTCCAGATAGTAGACGGCAAATCTTGTGCTGTCGTCTGCTAAGTCAGTATTTATGTTTGCCACTGATTGTTGTTGTTGTTGTTCGTGTTTCTGTTTGTCTTTTGTGAAAACTGAAAGAATTTATTATATCAGACAGCAACAACAAAAAGAACTCAACTCAAGCATCTCAACGAGCCTGACAAATTTTCACTTTGCAAGAAACTTGCAACGATGAAAATTATTTCGCTCTCATACTCTTCTACCTCTATCCTCTTCTGTTGCTCCTTGTACTCGTTGAAAGTCAACACGAAAACGAGAGAGAGACAAACCCCAAAAAGGAAAAAACATAATGACGACACGGCAAAAGGGGAGAAAGAAGGAAAGCCAAGTATTACTTATCTACCAGGACAGCCAACACTTTTTGGCCAGGTGCTGCTGCCAATTTGGGCATTAAGGCTTAAGACCGACTGCTGCATTCCTTTTCCATCCCATAGGCAAATTGTGCAGCAAAAGTTAAAGCTCTTCAATGCCCAACCCAAAAAAGAAGTGGGCATATATTGGCCAGGCAGCCGGTGAAGACAAGAGCGCAGTATACAGGATCAATTGTTCCGAAATCTAGTGATCTATGTACATACATATATATACATGCGACCGAAATGTTTATCTAGAAAAGTGCAATTACTTCTCGCCAATAACTCCGTCTTCATTCCCAGAAGATTTTCTCTTATTGTCATGAGTATTTGTATTAAAATTTGTTGAACTAGCAACTCGCCTCCACTAGCATTCCTTCGCCAAATAGATGGCAATTCCACTCTGTCCATGAGCCAAAGTAATTTTAAGTGCAACAGTCGTGGGACGGAGTGTGTTGGGGGGATTTTGAATACAAAAACTCTTCTCGCCCTTTTTTTTTTTTGCTAAACGAAAATATGTGTCAACAATATGGCAATGGCAAAAGACGAGAACGAGCACTTGGAATAGAGTGGAGTCCAAGTCGAAGGCAAAAATGAGCGAAAGTTTTCTTTTGCACTACTTTTCATTTTACTTACTTATTTTTGCTGACAGGTATGCTAAAAGCCAAAAAACGATGAAGGAGCTGTTCAGTAGTGAGAAGGCAAGGGCAGGGGCAAGGGCAACGACAATAAGGGAAAGGCAGCTCCAAGATGTGTGCAGATTTTGGCAATAAGTGATGAAGGTGGGAAGGCGGACGAAGGGAGGACAAGAAACTATCTAGGGGGACACCAAGTGACAGCTGGCAATGACTTTTTCGCATGATAATAACAATGGCAAAAGAGTAACAGAAGAGGCAACAAAAAAAGGGTTAAACAAATGGCTGCCAGTAACAAAACTTGGTGCATGTCAAAATAAATGGCAAGCAATTTATGAAATATTTATGGAGTGTGACATTGGGCTGACAATATGCAAAATACGAAAACAATATATTTAGTGGAAATGTATCCACATGAAGAGCAGTTTTCCCCATATCTTTCTGGCAACACACACACTCTCTCCGTTTTCACTTACGCAGCAAACATATGACATTTGGCCTTTTGTTGAAACATCATTTTCCTTAAAAGGGCCACACATGCAGGAAAAAGTCTTCAGACGAATCTTCTCTAAAAGAAGCCCTGTGTTAAATGGTATTATCTAACATTGATCTAGAGGAAGAATAGATTTTCAAGAAAGTTTCACACCATTTCAGTGATTAATCAATTCAATTGACAAAAAGTGTTATCCAAAGAAGTATACTTTGTCAATTTCGAAGAAACTTAAAGAAATATGTATTTATGTTTTCTCTCATATGAAGAATCATTGCAAAGTGAAACAAATCGAATCGGTTTGGCTTATTTCAATAAAACGTTACAGAAGGAGTGAGACGGGTAATAGCGTGCGTGCGGTGAATGTCATAACTTGGCCTGATTGATGGCCAAGTTTTGTTAGCCATTTTGGGCTTGTCTCATTTGTCAGGCTGGATATCCAGACTCAGGGACATAGAGTCGCAGAGACTGAAAGACTGAGAGTCGTTGTCGTCATCGTCGTGCCATAGAGAGAAAGTGAGGGGATGCCGGGAAGGGAATGCAGCCGTTTGACTGAACTGTCCAACTTTTTCGCCACATGTCTCTTTTTATTTGCAGCGTAATAAACTATGGGGAAAATAACGGTGGGAAGGGTGGAAAAGGGCATACAGGAAGAAAGAGACTAAGGTAGGAGCCAGCGAAGTTGCTTGTCAGCAAAAGTCCTACCTCACATACAGTCCCTCAGTTTCTCAGTCAGTCAGTCAGTCAGTCAGTCAAAGTCAAGCACGTCCGAGCTTAAAGTTATTCACATGAGAGGCAACAAGGAATGATGATAGCGGCGACGACGATGACGATGCCGGCGAGGATGAACATGAGGAGCAGCGGCTGCGGGATGACAACGATGATGATGATAATGATGATGATGGAACTGGGCATGGCCCTGGGAATGTCATAAACAACTACGTCGCTTCCGGCGTACAAACTTATTGTTGACAAAACCTCATGACACACAGACGGGCCGAAAGACAGACAGACAGACAGACAGATGGACCGACGGGTGAACAGATAGACAGAGAGGGCGGGAAGAGGCAGCAGACATATTGTTAAAGTCCTAGGTCCTTTTGGGTGTCCTGTGCTGGCTGCTGAGTGCTGCCACAGCGGAAGTGTCACCATTTGTCAAATAACGAAAATTGAAAACAATTTCCACACGCAGCACCAGCCGAAGCTGAGGCTGAGACTGAGGCCGAGGCAAAGCCGAAGAGCTGATTTTTCCTTGGCTCTTTTGGCAGCAGTTGCCATTGTCTCCATCTTGCACAATTTCTTTTCAAACGTGTCACCCTTCCACTTTCTTTACCTCCCCGGCAGTCCCCTTGATATCTCTTTATGTTTATATTCAATGCGGGCCGATAAGCAAAGTTTTCTTCTTGCCTTGCCATAACGAGAGAGTCCTGTTCCTGTGCCTTTGCCTTTGCCTCTGCCGTGCTGCTGCTACTGCTGGCTCTTGAGCTTTTTAAAGTTAAGAAATTTCCATTCAAACAGATACTACAATTTATGTACCAGTGTGCGAGTGTGTTTCTGTGTGTGTGTTGAATGGAAAATTGCTTGCCTTCGCCACATTCAGCTCTGGGCTGACAACTTAGCAGCGGCTTTGCTCCAATTTCCTAGTGGGTCGTCGACAGTTCTGTCACACTTTCACACGAAGAAAGACCTGCTCCTTCTTCTCCTGCTTCTTCAGCACATTATTTGCACGCACACACCTAAAACATATGCTACACCAATCTTCCTGCTCCTTCTTTGCCCTGTCGTGCCTTGGCTTGTGTTTGACTGTGTGTCTGTGCGAAAGTTTAATCGAAATTATAAACAGCAAGACAAATTGCTTCTTGTTGCAATTTTCCCCTACAACATAACAATGTAACAAGGTGGGGGAGACGAGAGCACAGAATGTAGGGTATAATGTGTAAAAGGAAGGCTTTGTTAGAGCAAGCCGCCAGTTTATGTTCGTGGTGCCTTCGAGGATAATTTTCCATGTTGCTGTTTGTCGTCAAGGTTGTTTTTCTCGTTGTTGTTTATATTGATGAAGATGATCGGTTCCAGTTGAAACTGAAACCTTTAAGACTGATGAAATAATCTAAGAAAACTGCAATGAAAATAAAAAGTTAATCACAAAATTATATTATTTTATGAACTTTTAACATAAAGCCTACCACTCTATCCCAAAAGAATATCTGAATATTTGTTAATGCATTATATACCTATTTTCTTCTGAAATTTTAAATTTCAATGAGGTACAAATATTTGAAAGATTTCAAATCTTTAATATGAAACTTAATTTAATCTTAGCTTGCCTAGATGTAAAGGAATGCAGGCGGAAATGATTTTATTTATAGACTTGGGAAGTCTTTTAGCCAATTTATCAAATTTCTTCTACATTTTGTATGTTTTTCCTTTTGTTTTTGGCTTATTTTTAAGTGTTTCACTGAGTTCAAATTGTAGACTTTTCTTTTTACGAGCAAACAAAATGTTTTCTTCTCCTACAATATGGAGGTGAGTTATATGTAGTATGTCTGTATACTTATACATATACAATCACATTCCAATTGTCGGCATTTTTATGACTTTTTTATTGCGCTGTGTCTTTCCCAATGTCTTCTGTCCTTCTGTGCTTCTGGTTTTGTTGTGTGACACAGAAAAGTTGTGCTCTCTGTTTTGATAAATGACTTTTGAATACTGTGAGAAAACGCATAAATCATATGATTTATGCATAATCAAGAAATTGATTTTTCATTTGCTTGTAATGCTTGCCACGCCTCGTTTTTGTAACCGCCCTTCACCCCCTATTCTACCCAATCTCTTGACATTTTCTGTCTAAATCTCTTTCTTTGGACTCTGAGTAATTGGCTGTCAACGGCGATGGCAATGAATATACATACATAGATATGTACATGTGGGAGAGTGTATGTAGAAATTCACTCGCATGAAAATCTAATTACACACATACACACCCACACCCACATATGCATACAATTTTGAGACAGAGCAAGAGTGAGTTTCCCTTGGTCTATATTTTTTGATTTGCTGCTTGACAACACACTTAAAAATTCCAAGTACCATATCTGGAAATATCTTGGCTGTTTCTCTCTTCATCTTCATCTTTATCTACATCTACTGTGGCTGCTCTTGTGGTTATACCTATAGTGTATACATATATATTCTACTATCTAATATATTTAAGGTAGAGGAATCTCTGTCTATTTGCGTGTGTGTGTGCGTTTGTATAGGGCATTTTAGTTTTTGACTTTGCTTTGATATTCAAATTGAAGTCATCAAGTCTCATCTTCATCGTGCTACTGTCTGGTCGAAAACTTTTCATGTAGATTCCTAAGCACTTAATCCTGCGGTGTGAGCCACATGAAATGCCAGTTGAGCCCTTGAACTTTGTTAAGGACATGCAGCAGGAGCAAGAGCTGGATCAAAACAGGAGAAAACAGCAGCAGAAAGGAAGGAAGGAACGCTAAGCTAAGCTTTCTCTCAGCTACACAGAAAACACTTATCATCGTTTTATTTAAAATTTATAACGAAAATCAATGTAATGAAGCATGCCAGAGTCAATAACTCAAATGACTTTCCATCTAATCCCACCCATCATGCTCCCTTCCACCCATCCTTCCCTTTACTGAATTGAGACAATATTTTATGCAAATCACCGAACGAACGAACGAATGAGTGAGTGAATGAATGCCTGTTTGATAACGACAATAACTCACTTGACAACTGCCAATAACTTATTTACACTTCATTATGCCCATCATTCCATCCAATTCAAGCCAATCCAAGCCAAGTCTGGGCCAATTCAATTCTCATTCAATCCAAAATATGCTTGGTGTCATAAGCCAGTTATTAATTTATTAAAAATTTCAGCATAATTAGAGAGCACTTTTTGCCCAAATGACACTTGAAATGCAAAAACTGAAGGACTCAAATCATCTCCTCTCTCATCTCATCCCTGCCAGCATGCCTATCCCATCTTCCTCTTCATCTTATCCGGTTCCTGTTTCTATGCCCTTGCTTCTCCTCTTTTTTTGGCCGAATCATGAAGCCATTGCCGTTGAGCGAACAATCAGCGACAGTGTTGCAGTTATTTATGAGCTCAATAAATTTGTTTATAGGGGGGTAGAATCTGAGGGTGAGTCTGGCCCAGGGAAAAGAAGGACTAGATGGGGGTTAGCGGCCAGGCGTCAAATGAAAACAGTAAAAAGCCAGCAGGAGGCAAAAATAACAACAGAAAAACCGAAATGCCATGAACTTTTCATCAGCAAAGTAGACCAGAGAGTGCTGGTGATGGAGATGGGGACGGGGAAGAGAGGCGCGACGGGTCGCCAGCCGGATGAGAAATGTGCAGAAAGGAATGAGGGGCCAAGCTGGTAGGCGGAGGGTTTTGAGGAAAACCCAAGACGTCGGAGACCGCGAAAATGTGAATTGTGCTAAAGTGAAATATGAGCGCAAAAGTAAAAAGTTAACAACATTAATTAGCATTTTTATGAAGCACTTTAACATTTGATCGAGAATGTAGAACCCAGAGGGGGGATAAGCAGATAAAATAGGTTATAAACGAGAATGAAAAGGAGACAATTATGTTGTAATATAATAAATATAAATATAAATATACATAAATATATCAAATTCTATTCAATAACAAGAAACTTAGGAAACTGATAAAGTTTTTGAAAAATATATAATACAAGTAGGTAATCTGTATGATATTAGAAGACTATTTTCAGGCGGTCGTTCTCTTCCAAGCGGTAGAAAACAATTGATTGGAAAACTATTTCGATGAAATTGTTAAAACTTTTTTACTACTATGATCAAACTTCAATATTTAGTTATTCGAACGGTTTTTAAAACCACCGGACTAAATCTGTAGGGGGCTTCAGAATGTTTAACCATATTTTGCTGTAACTTTAATGTAAAGCATTGAAGGAGTGGGGGACGGGTGGAATGAGTAGGCTTACCTTCTAGTTGTGCCCACCCTTTACTTGGCAACCACATCAAAGATATCAGGGAAAGAGAAACAGAGACCCATCAGTGGAGGAAGGAGGGAAAAAAGCGGGGGGTAGCCTGAAACTGAAACATGAAACTGAATTTTTGAGTAATTTCCACCTTGGTTTTTATGCCTCGCAACATCCTTTTTTTGGCCGCAACTGTGCGAGATAAACAAATTTTATTGACTGAGTCATTCATGGGTTTTCTGTTCTGTTCTCTTCCATTTCCAGGACAAGCTTCATTTTTCGAACACATCCACGTTCACGTCCATATTCACATCCACATCAACATCCACATCGACATCGACGTCGACATCAGCCATCAAAAATGTTGCCGCATCATCAGCGCCATAAAATGGCGGCTTCTGTTGCCATCTTATTGCTGAGCTGCTGCCTGATGGCGTCGGCGCCAGCGGTGGACGCCCGCTCCAAGGAGGAGCGTAATCGTAATCGTGGCAACCGTGGCAACAACAATAACAACAACATGAATGGAGGTGGCATCGGTGGTGGCGCTTCCCCATCGGCAATGACCAACAACAATAATGGGATATATACCTATGGCAGCTCCTCATCATCGATATCATCCTCGTTGTCGTCATATACCACAGGCAGCACTGGCTATAGCGGTCCAATGGACACGACTGGCTTTTGTACACGTCGTCGTGATATGAAATTAATGTGCTACTGCACACCCGATGAGAATCATGTTCCCGTGCAAAAGGCCGAGTGTTGGGTATTCTCGGAGGGCCTACATGAGAACGATACCACCTGGACACGTTTCTATCAGCAAAAGCGCTTGCGTGAACTTAAATTTGTCATTCAGAATAATGCTCGATTGGATTATATACCAACCACCATAATTGACTCATTGAAGAATCTCAGTAGCATTGTCATCGAGTACTCGCAGGTGGAAATTGTCAAGAGCTATGCCTTCGCCAATTTGCCCTTCTTGGAGCGTATAATACTCAATAATAATCATATAATGGCCCTCGATCAGGATGCATTTGCCAATCACATACGTTTGCGTGAGTTGAATTTGGAGCACAATCAAATATTTGAAATGGATCGTTATGCCTTCCGAAATCTGCCACTGTGTGAGCGGCTCTTTCTGAATAACAACAACATTAGTACCCTGCACGAAGGACTCTTTGCCGATATGGGACGTTTGACCTATCTGAATTTGGCCCACAATCAGATCAATGTCTTGACCAGCGAAATATTCCGCGGATTGGGCAATCTGAATGTGTTGAAACTGACTCGGAATAATCTCAACTTTATTGGTGACACTGTCTTTGCTGAATTGTGGAGCCTCAGCGAATTGGAATTGGATGATAATCGTATTGAGGTGAGTTTAATTAATAAATGGGTGAATTTATTTTATTTTTTCTAGTGTGTCGTAGACTTAATCGTGAGTAACCTCTATAAGTAGTTATTTCGGGAATAATCCAATCCAAAGTTTTCTCTTGAAATAATGTACAAATCAAGAGACCGTTTTCTGCTCTTCAGATCGATTCGAACTGTCACGGCCTGGAGCATGAATTGTTAGTTGAGGCGAAGTTAACGCCCAGTTAAATTTTAACAGAGGACATTGCAGAAATGGACCTAAATATTTCAATCAGACATAAAGCACATGGCTTAAGCATATTTGTTGTGAGATTTTCATTTTGATTTGCTATCTTTCTTCTCTACGCTTAAGTGGCCATAAATTGCCGGCACAGTGCCTAAGGACTAGGGGGGAGAGGCATGCTGGAGAAGTTAAAGGAGAATAAGAGAAAGGGATGAGTGAGATAGGGTCATAAATGCCACAACATTTTGTTGGTGTCATAAATTCAATTCGAATTGTCCCATGTCCTATTCTTTTGTGGTGATTTAAGTGGCTGGTCAGGAGAAAGGAGGCGTACGATACTGTTGGTCTATCTAGTCCAAGGGTGCAAATATGATAAATAGATTGGTAAATTATGTTTTCGACTGATGGCCGCAAGACAAACACCAAGAGCAACCACAAGATGAAGCCAGGGGCCCTTTTTTTCCTTTTGGCGCTTCTTACAGCTTAATTCGCACATTTGCTTTGGGCCCACATGCTGACATTTTTGCTTTACTTCCAGCCAAGTTAATCTACTTACAAAATATTGAATAACAAATCATTGAATAATGGATTTATGGCACTCCTCGTTCTAGCCATCTGATATGCAAGGACCATGTGAAGCTATAAAAATGGCCAAGTCAGTAAATAGGGTAAGGCAGAAGCAAGAAAAAAGAATTGCTGGCGAGGTGCAGAAGGGTAGCAGGGCAGCAGGACAGATCGTATGGTGAGCAGGAGGTGTGGGGGGTAAACAAAGTTATGTCTGTGAGGTTACTAGCGATAAGCGCTATATACCCCGACTTCAGCTTCAGTTACTTACTCTGGTCTTTGCTTTTCATTTTTCCTACTTTTCCATTTTACAAAGTGCTCGCATATCATGTCACACTCAGACATTTCGCATATGTGTCAGGCCAGGCCACTAGGACACACGCACACGGACATACACACACATCGGCACACACACATATATGCATATACACACACTCAAGTTGTTGGCTCAAGTGTTTTTGGTCGCTGACGCTGACAATGCCTTTCGCCTCCACCCATACTTCCGCTCATAATGATTGGGCTTGTTATCGCCTTTGCCTTTCGCATTGTTTCTCAACTGGATTTTGCTTTTGCCTTCTGTTCTAGTCATATCCTTAGCCATAACCTCCTCCTTTTCTCCCACCCCCTCCCCAACCGTTCATTTTAGGACATATGTTGCGCCAAAAACTGCCTTGTACTTCTCGTCACTTTCAATAAAAGCAAATTTGCTTAGCTCGGTTCCTTTTTTTCTCCCTATCCCTATTTCCCCATCTCTCTCATTTTTTCTCCTTTTACTTCATAAATCATTTACCCTTAAAAGGTTGCGGGAGGTAATGCAGGGTGTCCCTCAACTTTCTTTTTTTCTCTTTCTCTATCTGTCTGCCTCTTTATCGTCTTACTTTTTGTCTGGTAAAAAGATAAATAGATAAGCTGATAAGCAGCTAAACGAGTGCATTAAGTGAAAGTGTTGATGGAAAAGTGAAAACATTTTCCCTTCAACCTGAAAAACTTTAAGAGTCCAAAAATAACCTTCAAAAATTTTACATTACCCAGCTAAAGCAGTTGAATTTTGCTCTATACGCAAGTAAATTATCAGTAAGTGAAGCAGATTAAACGGAGGATTTTAAGCAAACAAAAAAAAAAAAGAATGATGTAGAAATTGTTGAAAGATAGTAAGGAAGTCGGAGTCGGGGGTCGGAAGCCAAATGTTACCTTAATGGCGTAGCTAAAAATTTATTCCTTGGGGACTTTACATATATCAGGCAAAAGACTCATTTGCTAACTATGTAGTTTTTACTCGGACTTAAAATGTCTTTTAGGAGAGAAATTTGTGGGTTTTTTTTTTTGACAGCAAATTAAACAGATTTATTGATTATTTGATTTGAGTACTTCGTCCTTTCTTTAATGGCACTTTGATTCGCGTTTTAATCTTGTTTACGCAGTCGCCTTGCAATAAATAACTTTTCATTCCCTTCATTTGGCCTGGATTTTATTTTGTTCATTTTTTGTGTTGTTGTTGGTTAATAAATTGCTTGCGCCTCATAAAACTAACAAAATATGCCAATAAAATACATGGAGGATATATACAAATTTTTTTTTTTATGTCAATCATCTTGACAAACAAATAAACTATATATTATAGACAGTCGAGGAATGGGTGAAAGTTAGTAAAGACTTGTGTGGGTGGCCCATACCTCTGGGCACACATATCGCACGTAACGCAAATTTTTCAATGCCTCAACCCAAAATCGCGAAGAATATATGTATGATGGCACATGCCTCTCTTTTCCTTTTGCCATTTTTTTTTGTTCTTTTGGTCTTGGCATTTAATATGCATAATTTTTCCATTTCCCTAGACAAAGCATATTGAATATTAAATAATGGAAGAACACAGAGACTGCGAGGGGCATTTTGCCTTCCTTCTTCTCTTTTTCTTTTGCTCGGTTCACTTTCGTTTTGAGCTCGACAAAAATAAACACTTTTTTCCGTATAATAAAATTCAAGACAAACGAATTGGTACATATGTACAAGTTAAAACAACAAAATAAGACAAAAAAGACAAAAAAGACCCATATATGGATATGTATACGTTTATGTATACGTGTATATATGTATATACATAACAAATATATATATACATAAATAAATACGCAAACAAACAACAATAACAGAAATGGCTGAGAGAAAAGCGAAACTGTTGAAAAACAATGAAAATAATACGCAAAAATGTGGAAAAATGGCAGCAAATATTTTTTTGTTTGCTCGGTTGGCCACGGCAAAAGCTTTGCCCCATAAGCACAACTAAAGTGAGAGAGAGAGAGATACTAGATGAAACGGGAAAGATATGTAGATGAGGGTGAAGGAAAAGTGGGATTGGTTGGTAAGGAATCACAATTGAAACCTCCTCCAGCAATAAGGAAATTCAGATGAAATTGTTGTTTGTATGTGTTGCAAAACAATTGAATCAGTTTGGTAAATTTCTTGTACCCATTAAGCGTTACAAATTGAAAAGGTTCCATTTAGTCGCGAAACTAACTGATTAATCATCGTCGTATTATATCATTTGAGTTTAGTTTATAAGCAATCAACTCCCTACCTTGTATATTAAGAATTTGGTATGTCGTGATGACACAGCGATTTCGTGAAATGCCTGCATTGATTGGTGTATTATTTATTTATGGAAAAGTCGGAGAAAATTGCAATCGACAGCAAATTGCAAATAATCTATATATTGTTTTCAATTTGTGCAATTATATCAATCATATCAATTGATTTGTCTTTGTTTTTTTTTTTTCTTTTGTAACTTATTTTCTGCAGCGAATTTCGGAACGTGCTTTGGATGGCTTAAACAATTTGAAAACTCTGAATTTGCGCAATAATGTGCTAAAGAAAATCGACAATGGACTGTTACGTGGCACTCCGGCACTGCTGTCCATCAATGTGCAGGCAAATAAATTGGAAACGCTGACATTCTACACGTTCCAGCCAATTATGGACAATTTGGTCAACAGCACCAGTGAACTGTTGGTGTCAGGTGAGTTACTACTTCTTCGTCGTCCGTGCGATCGACTCCGCGTCGGGTCGAGTTGAGTCACAATGCAAACTGCAAACTTTTGACAGCCAGCACATCGAGAGACATCAGAGAAACATGACAGTAGTTGACAAATGCATAAATGAGGCGACTGACAAACTGACTAGCTAGCCAGAGCTGACTTTCCGAATGAGTTTCAACTTCAACTTTTTAACTTGAAGTTGTTATAATTACACATACGCCATGATGGTCAACCCTGAAACCCCCCAAGACCGTTTTGGTTTTATGCAGCAAATGAGCTGAGCTAAGGGTAATAAAGTTTTATGCCAGCCGTTGGTTAGATAGAGCCAAAAGGAGGGGGATACATGTACATATATCCTCTCTCTACATACGTGTGAATATGTGGTGTCTGTGTGTGTGCGTGTTAGTTGCCTTCATTAAGGAAATGTCGTATCGTCATTGCTCAAGTGTGCGCTTCCGTTGACACTCACTTGAATTTAGCTACAGCTGGCCAACAATTGCCCCAAGGCATTCGTTCTTCCCCGTCCCCAGACCGACCCACTGTCATTGCCATTGCCATTGTAGTGGTATCCTGCTGTCCTGCTGCCATACACACAAAAACTAAATTAGTCATTAAAGTGCAATTTTGAAAGCGGCCAACTGAAGTACTACATACATACGACCCTCTAACCGACCTCGCATTCACCGCTCTGTTACCAGTAGAGTGCAAAACTCATAACAATAAAATATGTCACAGGCAATGTCCTGCCTGTCCTCTGTCTCCCTCATTCTCCTCCTCCGCTTCTGTGATACCACATAACTGTGTATGTGTGTGTGTTTGTGTGTGTGTGTCTGTAATAGCTGCGGCTATTAGCGCGTTGATTAGCTCAATTAAAGGTAAATGAAAATGAAATATTAAGTGCTCAAGTTGTTCGTTCGCTCGCTAGTTGGCCATATTAGTTCTAGTCGATGGTAAAAACAATACTGGCCCGGCCTAGGATCACATTCAATTATTCAAAAACTTGGTCAATGTGCAAAATGGTGCGTTGAAGTGAAATATATATTTTTCCAACAAATTAGTTAGTCTAAATATCTCAATGACTATTTTGGTTTCGTTTAGCATGCGACTCGTTTAGATAGATCGTCTAGAGGGCTAACCCAATATAGTTTTGGCTACCTTCAAGTCAGAATAGGTAGTTTTATTTATGGTTCAGACATTGCAATTAGACTTTGACGCAAGCGGCAAGAAATTACGAATACACTTAAATATTTAACAACAGCCTTCAAACAAAAACCAAAAACAAAATCACATTTCTCTTTCATTTCGCGTCGCTCACACATACACACACACACACTCACAAATGCAACTTAATTATCACACACACAAACACACGTACACAGAGAGAGAAAGTTGCAAATGTGTGTGGAGCAACATTTTTGCTAATGGTTTGCCATTAGCATGACTCATTAAAAAACAAAAAACCAAAAAAAAAGGGAAAATAAAAATGAAAACCAACGACCAAATGGCTGAGCGCATTGGCAAACAAACACCGAGCACCGTATGTATGTGTGTGTGTTTGTGAGTCTGAGTGTGTGAAAAGTAATTGCATTTGCACATATACATAGTCACTCATTCACTCAGTCACTCATTCCAGACATTTGTAAATTGGCTACAAATGACTTCAAATTGCTTTAAACTACAGCAAAATATTTTCGCATGCCGAAAAACTTTTTAATTCATATGCAGTGATTATGCGCACACACACACACACACGCATGCACGTACATTGAATTTTTACGTATGTGTGCTTCATTAGAAACCTTTTCACAGTGAGCAAAAAAAAGAAACACCGAATTATTCAAAAAAATGTTTAATAATTTCATTTTTGACTTTTTGCCTAATGAACCTAGAAAAAGTTATTTTTTGCTTTTATGTTTCAGTTAGATATTTGTAAGTATGTGTGTATGGCTGTTCATAGTATATCAGACCAATCTGGCTTTTTGTATCTGCAACATTTATAGCTTCGTTATTTACTCGATTCAACTACGAAGAAAAAAATGTACTAAAGAATTTCAGCTCAATTTATCGTTTGACAAATTTATAAGGAGACGCCTAAAAGATGCAACACTTTTTTCCCATCCATCTGCTTTTGCACTTTCCACGCTTATTGGCACCAAGTGTTGAGGCGTGAGCAGATAACCTCAAGGGACAGGGGCGGGGCAAGGCTGCCGTTGCCTCAAGTGCATAAAAGCTTATAAAAATTGCAACAAAATTGCACTCAAAGACAGGGACAGACATTTAGAGAAAGAGTGAGAGGGAAACATGGTAGAAATGTCGCCTTGAAGAGACTGCGAAACAGACGTTGACGGGACTAAAAGATAAAGTTGACTCGAAGGCCATAAAACGTGCAGCAACAGCAACAGAGGGAGCACCGCCAGTTGAGACTTTTTGGCCACAGTGACAACCATTTGCGCCATTCAAAGGCAGAAAGGGGCATGATACGATGGAGTCGAAAAGTTGAAAGTATTTGCCAACTGCCGCATAAACTAATCGAACACCAGGAAAGATGCCTGGGGGATTTGTAGGTGGACGATGAGAAAAGTATTTGACAAAATGTTATTCAGGAGACACATACATAGTAAAAGGAAAGTGCCACAGAAGCAGGCTGAGTGGAAATGGAAGAAAAGTGATCAGGATTTCCATTAGCGCCAGGATAAATGATAAACATGAACTTTTCAGGTGCAGTCGAAGGATGTGAGTCTATTTTATTTCTTCAAATAAGCTTAATCGCTCCGTTTTGTAAATGTGTAAAAAGATGTCCTTGAGTTTTGTATGTGTTCCTTGTTGAACACACAAAGTTTTGTTGCCTAGTACAGAAAGAAAAAAAATTAACTGAATTGAGCTGCGTTGAACTGTTGTTACCTAAAGCTGCCCAGGTGACTGCCGAACACAATGGTCCCCAGTTGTCCTTTTGACGGCACTGTTTTGTGTTTGGTGTTTTGTGTGCGGTGTTTGTCCAACGCTCTGGCATGGGTCGCTCGGTCCTCGATCCAAAGGCTCCTGTGCAGCATGTATTTTGTGAAAAATTTATAGGCCTGCCCTGCCCATCTTCCTCTCCACTCTTGCACTCTTGGACTTTCCCTTTGCTCTGCTCGGCTGTGGCATTTGTTTCAATTCCAAAAGGCTGACCAGTAGCTAGCAGCAGCAACCACATGAAAAAGAGAAGGGGTCATCAGTTTTTCCCCTCGTCTCGCTTTCCCTTCCACTACTTCTACTCTCCCACTCTCTTTTGGTTTCTTTTTTTCGTTTATTTGTATGCCACTCACGTTTTGTTTGTGTCGTCGCGCCTGTGGCCAGGATGTAGGACGTAGGACCAAAAAGACCCACCATGACCATTTCACCATTTCAAATGCGTTCGGTTCGCTTTAAAAAGGCAATGCGAATTTTTCACATATTTGCCACTCGTGCTGCTGCTTCTAGTGCTGCTGCTGCTGGGTGTTGCTAGTCCTAGTATGGGTAGCAACTGGTAATAAATGCGACAACACCCTCTCCAATTCCGATTCCAACACCAACTGAAGGGCCATGTCCGTGTCAAAGTCCAGAGAGTCCAGCTCAATTGGTTCGTTATGCGCTGATGTTGGGCACCAGACCCGACCCAGTCGTTAGATAGAATTGAATGGTTATTGTTTCGAAATATAAATAGGATTTCTAACAGATTTTTTCCTTTAAAAAAAAAGGACAAAAAAATGCAACACCCAACAACGAGAAAGCGAAAAACAAACGAAACGAATACGAAAATGAAAAAACCGTCCACCCAAAGCCATAAACATGACTATGACAGCTGGAAAACTACAATTTGATTATTTCTTTGCTGTTTTTCTGTCTCGGTTATTCTGAAATTTTTGCGTCCAGTTTTCTTTTTGCGAGCAAACACTTAATAAACTTTTGCAAGGTTCATAAATTTCAATATCAAAATGGTAGTTAAACGAATGGAAAAGAGAATCCGTCCATGAATTACCCAGAAAGTGTCGACATAATCAAGTAGTCTATGTTTTTTTTTATGCCATCAACTTTGTCGATTTAATTAAAAACTGTTAGTTCTGGCTATTTAACTAGCTACAATTTAATGGATTTCGCTTCAAAAGATTTGATTGCGAATTTCCTGTGACTTACTAAAAGTCGAATGTCCTTCTAATAGAGATGGTCCCGTTGCTTCAACTCTTAGAAATATATGTACATAAGTATATGTAGATACAGATAATAAAGTAGGAGCTAAGTAGGGAGCCTTCTCTTACCTCTTTGAATGGCATTTCTGGGTCGACAGTTTTGCCACAATATTTTCAAATAAACCTCAACACTTTTTGATATTCAGCAACTACATTCAATAGACAACTTAGTAAAGCTTTTTATCGCTTGTTTGAACAATTGATTTTTGTTGTGGCTTTTCTCTCTTAATATTGCAATTTAAGTTAATTGCAGATATTTTCGGTTATATTGACCCGAATTCGACGACATTTAATTAAGTGAAAACTCAGGCAACTGAATACAGTTTGCAAGTTTCAGGAACAAGTTAGTTTAGTTTATCTATAATGCAACTGCCAATAGTTTCAACTGCATCAGCCATAGCAATGATAGTAAGAGCAGTAACAATAACAGCAATAAACAGGTATTAGTATGGCCGGAAGCAAGAATTTATTGAAACGCATAAAAGGACGTTTGCGCCTCATTGCCGAAAAATGACCAACAGCAGCAGCAACAGCAGCAGCAGCAACAACAACAATACAAGCAACTACAACAACATTTGATGTTTTTGGGCCATAAACTGGACAAATGAGCGTGTGGCACGCACTCGAAATTGACTTTCGATAGTCAATGTCAGGCTGAAGAGAACGAGCAGCAGCAGTACAGGATGAAAAGGCAACATGCCAGCAAATCCTGCTGATTGTTTGTAATAAATCTATGGCTCAACATGGTGTAACATGTGTTGCACACCCCCACACCTCCACCCCGACGAACACATACACACACACACACACACACACACAAACGTACGCATATACATATAGAATGGCGAAGGCAGATATAGACACAGACTAATAAGTGTTTTGGGCTACAATTTGATTGTCAGCTTTTGGTCTAGGCCACACAAAAACAAATTTCCATATACATAACTATGTATGTATGTTTGTATACATACAATATAAATACATGTATGTACAAATATGTACACACACATATAGAATAGAGAATCATATCGAGTGTATTTTGACACACATGCATGCCTAAGTAGTTGGCAAGTATTTCCATTCCATTTGGTTTCATTTGATTGCGTTTCTAACAAATTCCACTAAATCACCTCTCCCTAGCAGCGCCCAGGCCCAAAAAAGTATGCTATAAATATTTTAGAATTCAATTTCCGTTTAGTGGTGGCATTTTGCGGACCCCACCTACCCCCTCCCACCCACCTATAAATTAAAGAACCACCCGCCTGCGAACCTCACCGCTGCCACCATTCCCCCTCTCCTCCTTGCTAACTGTCACCATAATTCACGCAAAAGCCATCGCTCATTTCTTCGTTTCTGGTCCCATTGTCTTTTCTATTGTGATGTTTTTCAATTAATTATTGTCTGTGGCCAGGCATCATTTTAATTACGCACCTTTTCCCCCACCACATAACACTCATCCTTACTTACTCCCCCCTCAGCGATCATCACCGATGTGGGTAGGCATTCAATTGTATTCAAAAATCTCTGGGGTTGAGTTGGTCTGCCCATCAATTGACCCAACTCGATCTGATGATGATGCTGATGCCGACGGTGAAGCTGTTAACCAGAATTTCCTTTCCACTCTTGTCATTAAGTAGTTCAATTAAAACTTAAATGCATCTTATTAATGAGTTTTTATTGTTTAATGCGTGCAATTTTCATATGACTAAAAAGGGCACTTCCCATTCCACTTACCACAAATCTGCATATCTTTCTCTCTCTCTCTCGTTCTTTCTCTCTCACTTCTCCTTGTCTCTATGTGTGAAAGCGACAAGCCAATGCATATTTTATAACTGGATTTCACAACACATACTCACACACACGCATATTAAATTTTGAAAATGAGGAAAATTTTAAAGCTGGGAAATATTAATTGCCACAGTATTATGAAATGAAATGAACCGTTTTTCTTTGAATTTTATTTTAAATTGAAGCAATCATTTGGATCTCACGAAAACCGTGCGAGAAACTTAAACTGCAACAGACATATCTATTATAAATTAGACTCTAGAGTCTAGACTTAGACTTAGTCATTTTCTTAGGTTAACTGAATTTCCATTTAATCTCTGCTTAGATTCAAACTAGACATAAATGAAACGAGTTAATGATTTTCTTTGATTATATCTAATTTCCTGATTTTATATATAAAGAATATTGTTCAGGTTGTACAATTATCCATAAAATGTTAGCTCACAAATTATACTCAGGAAATTAGGTACATACTTATTATCGATTTGGCTTAGATTGCGTAGTGAGGGGAAATTTCATAGCCTAAAGCGGGGCAGCCTGTGCTCTAACTTTTGCACATTAAACAAAACTATTTGGCACAAATTTGTCAATAAAATACAACAATAGCTGCTGCCTCGAAATGCCTCAAACCACCAGAAGCAGATGCTTCTTCTCCTATTTGTCTTTGTTTAGTTGTTGTTACTCATCCATCTATACGGTTTGGTTCACCGAGGGAGTCATTTTGGCTTAGGCAGCAATTAAAGTAACTTTATTTTGCATATGCCGCCTAAGAAGAGATAGCAGCACAGAACACAGAAATATATACGTATAGCTACAGAAAACGCACCAAATTAGTTGGAAGTAATGACAAGACCAGAGAAAGAGAGAGAGAGAGAGAGAGAGAAAACCAGAACCCTATTCTGCCCCCTTTCCCACTCGTCTGTAAGCCTTTTGGCTTTGTCACTTTAACTGATGGCTGATCATTAACGCGCTTTATTAGTTAAATTTATTATAATCAGAAGTAAGCATAAGCAGCATCAAGAGCATCATCATCGTCGCCGTTGCCATTGCCAGGAAGTTGGGTTGGGCTTAGTGGAAAACCGCTGCATAGTTTTAGGTGGAGGACGGAAAGTTTTGCAGACATTTCAGCGGTTATATAATGGCGGCTTGTTTTATAATTTATGCATACTTTAAGGTGCCAGGGGGCTGAGACTAAGACTGAGAATGAGAATGAAATAAAGAAATAGAGACGGAAACTGCTTCTAAGTCTAAGAAAGTGAAAGACTAAGAGAGAAAGAAACACATACAACACATTAGGCGTGTTAATTTTCCATGTAAGCCCCTAACGGATTTACATGGCGGCAAAGTGCGGCGAAGTAAAGTGAAACCAAGTGAAGTGAAGGCGTTGAATGGCGGCTTTAGCTTTGGCGTTGGCTTTGATTTTAATACAAATTCATGGTTGTCATTGGAGCACTTGATGTGTGCCTGTACCAGTTTCTGTGCCTGGGTCTGGGTCTGTGTATGAGCATTTGTGGTAATCTATCTTAATATATGCACACACACACACACAGGTGAAGAGGGACAGATACAGATATACCTACATACATACAAAGTACATACACACATATGTGCCACGCCTCCCCCTCTCGCTCTTTCTCTATCTCTCTGAATATACATACATAAACCGCCTTTAGCTGGTTGTGGTTTACCCCGGCTCTCCCACCTGCGCCCACTATGGTAATAGTTCGTTTGCACCAAAATGCTTTTACTCTGTTCTTGTTGCCGTTGTTGGAGAAATCATTTGCGGCTGAAAACAACTTCATCAATATTTATTTGGAATATAGAAAATTGACTAAAACATGTCGTGGTTCCCCTATCCCATATTTGACATCTCCCAACCCAACTCTCTATTATGCCATGAAAATGATCAAATACTTAATAACGAGTCATTACTCGGTCATAGTCAAATCTCACATTCGCATTCAGATTCACATTGGAATTTGAATATTAGACCACAAAATGAAATTTGCATAACAACCATCAGGAAAACAAGGTGCAATGGCTGTGTATACCGCAGGCCATTAACTTGTTTTCTACACTTCACATCAAATGTTGTTAAATAGCATTCCATCAATGCGATCAAACATTATTTGCCAAATTCCAATCTTCGTTAACTTACTAATTATTATTACTTTGAAAATGGCGAATCTCTTCGAATGAAAATTCAATATTCGTGGGCCTGCAGCTTATCAAGAGTTGGTCTAGAAACTCAATCTATAGGTGATGCTGGACAATGATTTGAAGATCCTCCTGACATTTTCAAGACCAGAAGATTTCTAAACGAAATTAATGAGTAAAAACGGAGCTGACAATTTGCAATTAGTTTTCGTCATAAATTCTGGAAACTAAATTCAAGTTCTCGAACCTTTGGTCCTGTTTCCTGTTAAGTTAATTTAATTGAGTATTATTTCGAGCCATCTCACTGTCTTTCTTTCTCTCTCTCTCTCCCTCTCTCTCTCTGTGTCTCTGTAAAGTCATTAGAATTAGACATAAATTTTCGCATGGAAGTGAGGTGAAACTAACGTTTAATTGAATATTTTGGCCAACTTATTGCCACATTCGATAAAATATATTGAATGTCGCATAACTCAATGTGTGTGTAAAAGGGAGCCATCGATTAGCAAATGCAGCTAGCCATAAATAAATAGATGTCCACCCCGCCTCTCGCTCTCTCCCTCTCTGTCTTAAAAGCTCTGATGCTCTTCCAAGTTTACAATATGTAATAATTTCAATTTGTGTGTGCAACATTCAATATGTATATATTATATACAGATACTATATATAGAGTATGGCAGCAACTGACTCGGATATCTTCTATGACAGACGAGCCGATGCGGACATGAAAGTGTTGGCATTGATGGATGGTTATGGAATAAACTCGACTATGTGTATGCGGAGGGGTAGCTAGAACCCACTGTTACTTCTATCTCCTACAATCCTCCGCCATCCGCCGGCTGCTCCGTCTTCACCGTTTTGGGCAAACAATTTATGTTGACATGATAGTTGATATATTGCCTTCGCTATATAGAGAATTCTATTCACCTGCCAAAACCATTTCATTCCATTTCACTCTTAGGCTTAAGAATCTAATGAAGAGTGGAGAGTCGAAATGTACTAAATTTCGGGATGGGGAGTGAAGAGTGAGCGGGGGGTTGGTTGCCACTTGACTTGCTAAATCACAGCACAATAACAAAAGACTCATTATTTATTGATACAGTTTTTGTTTTGTGTTTTTTTTTCTACGTCCTTTTCTTTAATTTTTTTTTTTTTTTTTTTGTAATTTCGTAACAACCCTCGCCTTATTCAGGGACCAGGGACAACCCTCGCAAAGCAACAACAAAAACTCGCATATTTTATTAAATACAATTCAATAAGAGAGCAAATATCAAGGGGCTGCCCAGAAGTGGAATTGGGAACGGTGGAAGGGTGGATAGCTGAATGTTGGAGGAGGGAGCTGTATAAGGAAGTATTTGGTGATGATGCGATAGCTATTTTAGCAAACATTTAGGCTGGGAATTGGCCAGCAGCACGGGCCGGGCATTCAAGAGTTGGTGGAGGTCGTGGTGAGGGGAAAGAGCCAACAAGTTGCTCTTCGGGGGTAGTTGAAACAAGTTGTTATTGTTATTGGGCAAGCAATCGCACATATATCTATATCTATCTACATTTTTTATGCGATTTACCATATAACAAACACATTACTAACCCCTCTCTCCAGTCGCCACCCCAACCCCCCTCCCAGCTGTGCAAATATTTTGGCAAAACGAAAGGAAAAAAAAAAGGAATTCTGCGAAGGGAGACAGCGGCTTAATATTTGCCTCAAGGGCTAATGTTTTTATGTAGTTCAAACCGTGTGTGTGTGTGTGTGTGTGTGTATTTTAACGCGGTTGAGTGGTCATATTTGATCGCCGCCCTTGATTTGTAATGTCCCCACCCCAACCTACACCCCGTCCTTTTTGTGTCTTTCTGCCTGGCCTGCCCTTGCTTATTCCTGTTTGCTTTTTTTCGGTGAAAAGTGATTTCTTATTTTTTTTTTTGCGTCTGTGATTCGTCTTTGATTTGTTTATGCGATTTCATAAAATATTTATCCTCGAGCGTAGTTGTTAAATCGCCTGCAATGACTTCACCCCCACGCCCCCTTTCCATCTAACCATCCACCCATCTTGGCCGGGAATGTTTGATCTTATTTCTTCTCTCGATTCGATTCGTTTCGTTTGGGTTTTTTTTTTTTTTTTTTGGTCCTTGGCTGACTTATTTGCCTTTACGCTCGATTGCCAAAAATAATTTGATATGAAAGAAATAAACTGTAATTGTTTGCTGATTGAAAATCTTCTTCGTTTTATTTATTGCATTTTCATTCGATTTTCCTTGTTGATAGACAGGAAATTTGCGCACAAAACAAAAAACAAAAATCCAGCGAAATTTCGTTGGTAATATTATTAAAAAACAAAAACAAGTCCAAAACAAAAACAAAACGAAAATATCGACGAAGAAGAAAAGAAAACCTTCCTAGCTGGAAAATCAACACACAAGTGATATATTTTTATGGCTTTTGGCACAAGGCAAATAAAGGAGCAAGCAAAACTTGTAACTAGGGTCCAGCTTACAGGACGAAAGGACGACCCAATGGCAGGACTTTCCCGCAATTCGCATTCATTTGGTTGTCATAAAGAACATTCAATGAGCGAAAAGAAAAAAATAATACAGAAATAAAGGAAATTGGCGAGAAAAGCAAAGGCCATTGAAATGAGTTTCAATGGCTTCTTCACCCAACAACAGTCATGAGCTGTTAAGAGAAGGTGATTCGACGCAGGGGATTGGTGATGGAAGAAAAACCATTTGATTTTGAATAAACTTAGTGAGAATTGCTGGACCACCAGCAACAGCAAGAGAAAGGAAAAAAATTGTAGAGACCCACAGCAGCTGAGGCAACAAAATTAAATATACCCAATGAACATGACCAAAGAATGGGACGAGTGGACGACAGAGAGAAAGAGTGGGAGAGGGGCGGGGACGAGGAGAAATCACACACACAGCAGCTCATTAAAGAAGAAATTTACCAAAAGATTGCACACTGACAGACGGAATACCCTTTCAATGTTGAGAAACTTGTTGAAGGTTGGCTAGCATGATCATAGAGAAACAGCCAGGTCCCCGAACCCCGCTCTACCACGCACCAACGCACCACCGCCCCATGCACCCCGCACCCATAACCTACACTTGTACAAAGCGTAAACTTTCAACTTCATTTGCATACATAGAGCTCTCGAGAAATGTAATAAAAAATGATAAAACTCTCCAGAGAGCTGGCCCCAGTCACCGCATCGCATCGCATCGCACCGACATTTCTTCCATCACTTCCCCCTTTCTACCCCAGCGCCACCCCTCTCTAGTTGTGCGTGTGTTGTCCCCAGCCGGGCAAAGGGACCCAGCCACAAACGAACCAGCTCCCTAGTTGCCTACCCCAACAGAGTTGGCCAGTTCCTAACCCAAAAAAAAAATAGCACGCAAGTAAAGGAGGATGGAAAAAAAAAAGAAAAACTGAGCTGATTTCAAACAAAAAGCTTCCAGTTCGCGTTGTGGCACCGGGAATTGGGGTCCGGCTGAAACACAGTGAAACAAAAGACCAAAAGAGAGGAACTAGGCCAGCCCAGCAGCTGCGTGGGAAACTTTTGCCAGGCCCCCTTTACCTCTTCATCTCTTCCTTTTTGCTGTATGCGGTGTGTGTGAGTGTGTGTGTGTGTGTCTGTTTATATTTCGCAAACATCTCGGACCAAGGCGGTGATTTCTTTGCCGCTTTTCAATATACACAGCCAAGTTTGTTTAATGTTTGAACCTCCAAAAAAGAAAGAAAAATCAAAAACAGAAAAAACAAAAATAAAACCCAAGGAAACTCGGCCAATTAAATAAGAGGTCGAGGAATGCCCCGATTGCCCTTTTTTTTGCAGAACTAGAAAAGTTTCCATTCGCCTTCCCCTGAATGTGTGTGTTGGTTTGTTTCACTTAAAGTAAATGTTGGCCCAGGCAGTAGCTAATGAATTGCGTTTTAAGTTTGATATATCAGAGGGACCATCCGCCTCAACACAACTTGGAGAAGGATCTCTTACACTCCTGCCAAGGCAATAATTTGCAACAATCTGAGCCCTCCCTCCGGTTAGCAATTCCCCAGAGCAATTTAGCCAACTCATTTTCGAAACACTTGCAAATTGTTGGCCGAAACTCAAACTATTTAAACATGTAACATGTTAGCCAAATTATATGAAAAGCGATTTGATTTGGCACACAAATATAGACTTTCGTCTCTTGCACTCCCCGCCTCTTTCCTTGCAGGGAATATACGAAAATGTTTGAAATGCAGATCAGACAACATAAGAACTATATATAAACATGATCAGTGAATCCAAATCTATTGTGAGAATTGGCATATACATATGTCAGCTAACGAGATATTTTCGATGGTTTCGGGTTTTTTGTCTTTTGTGTAAAATTGTCGGGTTCAAAGTTTTTGGGATTTTTAATCTAGTTCGCCATGGCTGAAAATAGATTTCATTAAAGAACTCAAACAGAAGCAACTACTAACTAATTATGAATATGTTTCGACACATGAAATGACTCACATTCACACACACACACCCGCACCCACACACACACACACACACAACTACATTTATTGTATAAGTGTGTGTATTCAAAGAGACATTTGCATTAAAACTGACCAAACAAAGTTCAGCTGAGTCCTAATTTGGCAGCCTGCCTGTTGGCACGGCGCACACACACACATGCATACACATATTCAAGTACATATGTATGTATATGCACTTATGCAAATAGTCCTGACCAAAAACTTATGAGCAAATGGAGGTCAGCAGGCGGGTGTGTGGAGGTCCTGACGGGGCCTGTTGGAATTTGGGTTTCAAAGCTATGAAAATGACAATAATAAAATTTAATGTACACATAGACGCATATGCATGCATGTAGTCCTTTATTAGTATATCTAGATATCTGTGTCAGTGTGTGCGTGTGTGTGTAAAATGTCCTTTGCAAACCATAAAAACGTTTCCTCCTGCCCAACGAAAAGAAAAAAAAATAAGGAGGGACAAAGTTGACGAAGAGGGACAAAGTTGAAAGTCATCTAGTTGACTAACAGCAGAAAGAAGGTGGCGGCGGCGGTTGTGCGGCACGGGAAGGGGGTCAGGAGGCGAGGGGGTTTGTCAAAGTTCATTGCATGCAGGAGATGACGAGGTGGGCGTAAGTGTGTGTGTGTGTGGAGTGTGTGCAGTAGACCAAAACACTTCCTACCGCTTTGGCCAAGTATCATTAAAAATATAAAAAGTATTTTATGCACACACACACAGACAGATAGACTGAAATGTACAGAGAACGGCGAGAGGGTCGAAGAGGGGGCATGAACTGCAGAAAGAAATGTGGAGAGTCGGGGATGTGACAGGAAGTGCGACGACTAGTATCCTTTTCCACTATGAACTGCAAGTCTCATTTTCTTTTTTCTTTTTTTTTTGCCCTTCCATATTTTTTTAAGCATTTTTTTTTTTGTAGTTTTATTTTCCTCTTTTCGAATCATTTTCGTCTTTTTTACTCTCATTCTTTTGGTTGTCTGGCAAGTCATTGTCATTTTGGTCAACTCAAAACAGCTGCCAGTTTTCAGCCCACCCCAACTTCAACCCCTCGCCCTCTAACCCGCCGGCGCCTACCCTGTTGTAGTTTCTGGCTCTCTGTTGGATCCTAGCTAGGGCGCACTTCATTATCATGTTAATTTTGTTGTAATTTGCTTGCTAAATGTTGCCAAGTCGTTTCCCATTTTAAACATTTTCCGTAGTGGTGCTCTCTATCGTTCCTATTGCCCTTCTCTCTCACTCTCTCCCCCCTCTCACTCACTCACTCTCTGTGTGTGCATATTTAACTTTATTTATGGTTTTTGTATGTTTTCATATGGAAAATTAAAATTTTTCGACTTTATCTTCCTTCCTCTTGGTTCCGCTGCTTTGCTCTCTTGCTCTGCCCCTTTGGTTCCCGCTCCTTCTCACATCCTCACTAATTTGCCAAAGTTTCCTTTTGTCGTTTATGTGGGAACTTTTGCTTTTGGTCTAATAAAAAAGTGTCTCCTCGATGTATGCTTATTGTCTAGGATCTCAATTGGCTAAGCAGCCCCGAGAAGCATTTTTGCTCCCTATAATAATAATGTCCCCTCCCCCCATACATACAGCCCATTCTTCTGGGGGACCCAATATTTCTTGTATCACACTAACATGTATGCTAATTATGCTTATAGGCCATTCTCTGTTCAGTTTCTGTTCTTTTTTTATGCAGGGTGTGCTGTGGAAGGGGGTGAGGGGTAGGGTGTTTTCTAATAATACCCTAGAGATTCGACCACATTTAAAGATAGTTTTGACTTAGCATTAGCGGTAAGTTAAACGAGATGAAAATTAAGCAAATAAATAGGAAAATTGCTTTCCACTCGAAACGAATCAATCCGATCCGACTGAGTGCCAGAGGAAGAGAGAGAGAGAGAGAGAAAGAGATAGCAATTATTGACAGCAAAGTACTGAAGCACAGGGTGTCCCACTGACGGACGACCAATCGGAGATGGCAGACACTCAAAAGGGACCCAGAGAATGCAGGCCCACCACCACAGGCAACACCAGGAGGATGCAGTCCAAATGCCCGGGGAATGGCGGGCGGGACATCTCTCCGGCCTGAAGTTTGTGGCGTTGTCTAAATTGGAAATGTCATTGAGGCGTTTAACGTGAAACGACATGGAACTGACTGGAGCTCTCCAGCTGGACAGCAGTCGGACAGTTAGACCAAGGGGGTAACAGACATGGCACAGTCACGATTTAACGGCAAAATCATTTAAAATTCGTCTAGGAATCGAAGGTAAACCGGGTGGGCGGGTACGGGGGTTTGGGTATTTTGGCCAGCCAAAATGACAGCCAATTGTTGCAGTCTCGGCCACTTAGGAAAAAGGCAGCAGCAGCAGCAGACGGAAATCTCCAGCTCACCTGTGTGACCAAGCAAACACAATCAATTGAGTATTGGACACATACAGACAGAGAGGTGGAGACAGAGCGGGGTTGTAGCCATCTCAAACTTCGATTCCGATTTCGACTGCGACGATTTGACAAAAGCAATTTTAGCCCGCACACATTTTCAAGCTGTCAATATCCTTTCGTTTCGTTTTCTCTTTCTCTCCGAATATACCACATACACACACACACAAATACCTACACATATTTATATACATGTATTTATCCCCATTTTTTTTTTTTCTCTGTCTCTCCTTTTATCTTCGGCAGACAACAAATTCATTTGCGACTGTCGTCTACAATGGATCTTTGAATTGAAAAATCGCACACGTCATTTGCAGCTGCGTGACTCTCTGGAGGAACTGCTTTGTACACTGCAGGAGCCCAAATTGGCACATTTCGTTGATCCAGTGCCCTCTCATATATTGGATGTGTTGAATATTGGTGGATTCACCGCCATTGGCAGCAACAGCGCCAGCATGGGCGGCATCGGCCACAACAGTTATGCTACGCTCGACGATCTGAGTGGCATAGGCGGTCCTGGCATCACCTCAAGGAAGCACTCTTCGACCAAATCCCGTCAGGGTCTGCGGGGTCAGCGACAGTTTGCCGAGAATGTGGTCGAGACGAAACTGAGAAGGAAGCGACAAATGCCCCTCGTTGCTGCTGAAGGTGTTGCAGGTGTTGCTGCGATCGCTCCCACCAATAAACGTTATGACTACTACGATGAGGCCAGCTCGGGCGGCGTACATATGCCGGGACTGGGCCTAGATCTGGACGACAATTTGAATCTGCACAAGCAAAGCTCCTTCTATGCCCCCAGCACTTCGGTGGCGAATGGACATAACGATGTGGACTTGCCCCACCAGCAGCAGCCTGCGTTACATGGCGATACCATCGATCTGATGGCCTCCAAAAATAGCATCAATGTGCGTCTCTTCATGCTGAAACCGGATATGCTGCCCTGCCACGATGAGCTGAGCGATCCTACCGAATTGCCCCTGTCGCGAGACCTAATGGATGTACGCTCAAATGTGGGTCAGGATTCGCCATTGAATGGTCAATCCAGTAGCAATCTGATGCACTCTCTGGAAAGGACTCTTCTACTGGCAAGTGCTCTGGCCCTCCTTCGACTCCCCCGACTCCAGGGTTGAATGGCCATGATAAGGAGGAAAGGATCGTTCTCCTTTCCCCAATCCCCACCCCAAGGAGAAATTCTTATTCTCTTCAAGTAAATTGAGATTATAGTCTCTCGTTCTTTCTATTTCATTATACTTGTATTTGGGAATTTTTTTTTTTTTTTTTGAAACGAGCTTCAAAAGGGAAAATTTATGATAAATTTAACTAAAGTCCTTGTAAATATGTAAAAAAAAAAAAAACACAAACCAAAAAAAAAGAAGAAAAACTAAATTGCATACAAATTTGATTAATTGACTATATTTAAACCAAAAAAACAAAAAAAAAAAAAACTCAAAAAACCGAAAAAAAAACAACAAAAAAATACAACTTGAAAAAGAGAAACCTAGCTAATAGCTGTAATATTAGTCCTATCTCCGAATATTTCAACTTCACACTTTAAACAAGAGCAACAACAACCACTACAAAAAGAGAACCTCCGATCAAACTGGCGTTTCATTTAAAACAAATATAACATGAAAGGAAAAACAATTCAACTCAATTTCAAATCTCAAGCACTCAAAATGCAATATGCAAACTAATACAAAAAAGAAAGTTAATATTTAAAAAACAAAACAAAAAACAAAAAAAAGTTAGTTTAAAGATTATATAGCCATAGAGTTTTGCTTTCGTTTCTCGTTTGTCACAGCCAAAAATATTTATATACATACATTGTATATATGTATATGGATTTTGGAAAGCGCAAAACGTCTTAGGGCACATTCAGAGCTAAACAGCAAAAACCAACCAACTAACTAACAAAATGAGTTTTACACTTGACTTAAACCACAAAAAACCCAACAACAAATAGTTAGAAAAAGAAGAGGCTTGCCTGTATTATAAAAGCAGTTTACAACAAACAAACAAGGGGGACAACATAAATAAACACGCTGAAAAAGTTTCAACTGAAACCAGAAATAAAAGTAATGTAACGATAGGAGGGCACACACACACACACACACACAGCGACCCACGAACCCACATAGATACACCGTAAATCGATAAAGATTTTAGGTATGATCTATATAAGATAGTGAAATCTGATAAAGTTCTCATTAGTCGTTAGAAAAAGCTGCGTCTTACATACATGTGGTTGATATTTTTTTTTTAACCTTTTTTTTTTTAGTAATTTAGGAAGTATTTCGAGTGAAGACAGAAAGGGAGAAATAGGAAATAAAGATGCTTTTGCCTTTCAACCTGCTGCTATTTGCTTTCTGATTTTCTATGAATTTTCATACCTACCATTTCCCATTTTCATACTCATTTTGCCGATAAAATTAATGAATGGAAGAGTAAACCAAATAGAAAACCAAAATGAAAAAAAAATTAAGGCGAATTTAATATAATTCCAAAAATAAAACATAAAATAAAATCAAATATAAAACAGAAATATGCATAACAATTTTTGTAGCTTAAGACTGAATATATAAATGGTAAATTATGCTAATATACACACACACATACACACTCACAAACACACACATGCATATATGTATGTATGTATATGCATGTATGTATCTGTGTTTTATTGTACTGTATTGTATGTTTAATTGTATTTGTATTGTATTAAAATGCAAGCTGGGGGAAAGGGTAATGCAATTTATATATGTATAATGAAAAAATACGAGAAAAAAAACACATCCAGATAATTATAGAAAACGTCGGCGAGCCGATCATT